>OY783225.1:13199083-14599083 GCA_963678685.1 Patella ulyssiponensis
GGCCGTTTTTCTATTCCCCGTTTGTATGTGACAAGGAATAGGTCGCTTATCCAACCTTGTCGGTTTGTGGCAAGTGCACGTTACACGCCTCCCCCCTCTCCCAAACATGAAACACGTTGTGCCCAATACAAATGGTGTAAAATAGGAGAGGGATGGGTTTAACGTCCACTCGACACAAACTAGGTCATTTCGGGATTTACATATGATTCGAGTTGATTTCAATAATTTGCTTGCGCGTAGGGGTCTTTAGCAGTGGGAGAAAACCCACGAGTTTGGGCAGGCTACCCTACTTCTTGTTACGTGCAGCCGGGGAATCGAAACCAGCCAGTTGACTCAATGACAGACCTTATAATACAGCACGGTGTGATTTCCCCTTGTCAGTGATGCAAAACGGAGGGTTTGACAAGGACAGCTATCTAGTCGTTCGGATGGGACGAAAACCGATATCCCGTGTACACATTGGCCTGTTCGTAAAAGATGCCATGGCAGTTGGAATTCGATATAAGAGTAGGTCGTAGCGCCGCTGCCCGGGCAAAAATTTCCCTCGTATGCCCGTCTTTCATTAGCCCAGGTTAGGTGCAGAAGAGTAGGACGTTAAACCCTATTGCATTTCATTTCATTTCGCCTATATCGTGTATATAATGTCATGAATACAGGTATATTGTTACATGTGATGCACTTTGACTTGACTATTTACCGCGTATGACGTCATCTCAGGTCGATATATTCGGCCCATATTAACGCTGATGACGTAGATGATCGAAATAATACAAAGAACACAGAAATAAATTTTTATTCTTTTGACCATAATAAAGAATTGTTATGGTACAGTTTGTAGCATTCAGGACCGAAATAGACGGCGTACTTATCGGCATATTTAAGGCGGTTATCCATACTCCATGTCTAAGATATCTTTCAGAATTTTCTTTCCATGCACATTATTTCTCCACACACTCCAAGACTTGAAAGTATTTATCGCCCAAGGGTTCCTTTGTAAAGTATATTTATATACAGTCCACTTAAAACAGTTAGCCAAATCCTTCTCTGAACATACCTAAAACTTTCAATTACGGCTCATTTTCAGAATTATCGGAAAAGATTGCCTTTTGATCCGAGTTTTCTTCAGGTTTTGGATAGATCCCCATCATATTTGCATTCACATCTATTCCATCGTGAATATGATGACTAAAAGGATTGATTATTCGTCTGACTTCCTTTTACTGTCAATTTTGTTTTTGCTTTCAATTTAAAATGGCGACATATAAACAAAAACATATATCGGTAATTTTCGCTATTTGGCGGAAACTAACGAGCAATTATCCAATCACTGTTGTCGTTTTAGAAGAGCCCATTAAATTTAAGGGTGAATGGCGTTGTATATGTCGGATATAAACCTACTCTCAGATATGATAGAGAACACTCTGTTTCGCCCAAGTGTTCTCGTATCACATCAACCTCGGGTAGGTTAATATCCTATACTTATCTCAGTGTAATATCACGTGACAGGTTGTATATATGGAGACAACTGTATGACGTATGGTTCAAACCTCACATCTCAGACTGGTCAGGAAACCTGTCATCACGTGGTATGTTCGTCACAGGAGAAAACTTGGAAGAGCGAAGAAAATGCGACGAATCTAGTTCAAGGGACCGTTGAGTACCAAGGTAAGATAATATGCCCTTCCCACAAGAGGCGTGTTCATAAATTTCAGCAGCGAGGGCGGGGGACCGGGGGTCAATTGGTACTAATATTATGGGATGTTATTTGAATCATTTTGTTATTAATATTAAAGGATGTTATTTGTATTATTTTGTTATTAATATTATAGGATATTATTTTGTATTGTTATTTATATTAATGTGTGTTGTTATTAATATTATAGGATATTATTTATATTATTTTGTATTGTTATTTACATTAATGAGTATTGTTATTAATATTATAGGATGTTATTTATATTATTTTATTTTGTATTATTATTAAAAATATAGGTTGTTATTTATATTATTTGTATTTGTTATTTATATTAGTGGATGTTATTTATATTATTTTGTATTGTTATTAATATTATAGGTTGTTATTTCGAGGATAAATGCTACAGTAGTGGGGCGATGATTTTCGACAATGAGTGCTCGAATATCACTTGTATAGAGACCTCCACGAATTCTTACCAATGGGACAGATTTACATATTACGGTAAGTTTGATCTTCATATAATAAAAGGGGTATAAAATTTATTGTGTATATACTAAGGTGTGTAATAGATATATTGTATTGCACAGTGGTATTCATTTGTATTGTGTATAGTGCAGTGTGTATGTGTATCTTGCAGTGAGTAATTTGTATTATGTGTATTGCAGTGGCATAAAGTACAGTTTGTATAATGTGTATTTTGTATATTACAGTTTTTGTGTGTATTTTGTATATTACAGTTTCCATGCGTATTTCGTATTTTAGTCAGTGTGTGTATTTTGTATGCAGTCTATATGTTATGCATATTATACATGATTGTGTTTGTGTGTGTTTCATATATTATTGCACTTTATATTATTACCGAGTGTGTTTATATTGTATTGTGTAGAGAGCACTGTCTGTTATGAATATATTGCGGAGGGTGTATAATGTGTATTTGGTATAGTACAGTGTGTGTATTGTGTATTTGGT
The DNA here is from genome assembly GCA_963678685.1 of Patella ulyssiponensis. Lineage (NCBI taxonomy): Eukaryota > Metazoa > Mollusca > Gastropoda > Patellidae > Patella > Patella ulyssiponensis. The sequence continues at coordinate 13,201,749 of OY783225.1, forward strand.
CTATAACAGTTTGCAATATGTGTATTCTGCGTATCACAATGTGTGCATTTTGCATCTTACAATGTGTGTAATGTGTATTTCCTATCTTACAGTGTGTGTATTGTGTATTTGGTATTTACACTTTTAGTGTATGTAGTATGGTACGGTGCGTATAATGTATCTTCTGTGTATTACATGGTGTCTGATGTGTATTTTGTATAATATAGTGTGTTTTATGTGTATTTTGTGTGTGTGTGTGTAATGCATATTTTGTACAGTACATTGTGTGTAATGTTTATTTTGTATTTCAAAATGTGTGTATTGTGTAAAGTGCGTTGTGTATGATGTGTATTTTGTATATTACTGTGTGTAATGTGTATTGTGTATATTATTACGTGATGTGTAATGTGTATTGTGTATATTATTACGTTATGTGTAATGTGTATTTTGTACATTACGTTGTGTGTAATGTGTATTTTGTATATTACAGGATGTAGATATGGTGGTGAATGTTTCAGCCCAGGCGTGAAATGGGTTAATGCCAATGGATTGCAGTGCACATGTTACCGTGGTCTTGGTCCTGTTTGTGCATAAACCAATTAAATATTGTAAACCAAATCAGAGATAAATAAACTAAGTCATTTTATTCTCCTCATGTAGTCTTTAGATCAGAGTGCAGTTGACAATAATTCAATGGGGTCCTACTGTTCTGCTTCGGTTAATAAAGACGGACATTCATGACACAGTAATAAAGTAAAATATTTTATGGTTCTATCCGCAAGATACATGTAGAAAAACTCTGTCCGTTAATACTCAATAACTCCGTTAATGCATTTACCGACCGGGGTTGGATGGCCGAATGGTTTGAGCGCATGCGTCGTATCATAAGTTCTGCCATTGAGTCAACTGACGTGTTTAATTTCTCCGGTTGTACGTGATAAGGAGTAGGGTCACCTTTCCAACCTCTTGGCAGGCGCGGATCCAGGATTTTTAGCAGGGGGGGGGGGGGTCTAGGTTTGATATTTTCTTAACTAAGTGCGCTCAACCAATTAACGGGGGGGGGGGGGGGGGTGGTGAATTAGATTCAATTTGGTGCATTCTGACGTATTTCCGGAAGGTAAATTCCAAAATTACAGGTCTAAAAATCGCCTATAAAATCGCCTAGATTTATGTTTCAAATTTTCAAGCCTGAGCAGGGGGGGGGGGGGTCCGGACCCCCTGGACCTCCCCTCTGGATCCGCGCCTGCTTGGTTTGCTCCCACTACTAAAGACCTCTACGCCCAGGCAAAATATTTAAATAAAATGAACCAAGTTTGTGTCGGGTGAACTCTTTCTCTCTCTATACTTCTCTCTTTCTCTCTCTATAGTTTATAATAGCCGAATACCGTTGGGACCTTGGTTAATGTTGACAATTGAGAAGATGAAATGAGTATTACGTCCTTCTCTTTTTACTACAGGTATACACGTCATGCATTGTGTTATGAGAAATATTTTGCCCAGACAGCGGCGCTATAACCTATTTGTATATCGAATTCAAACTTACTTGAACGCAAATCTGTTGACAGGAGCTTGCCCCCACCCCCGGAGACATCTTGAAAGTATCCATTCGGATTTATTTTCTCAAATAGCCCGACCGCCTAATTTATAGTCTTTAAAGCAATAAGGAGCCACGGTGATAAGGTCAGTAAGGTGTTGGCTCGCTAGTCTGGAGATCGCGGAACGTTACCGGTGTTGGCCGAGAAAGTTTATTGAGGTCCCGTGTACACATTGGCATGCACGTAAAGGTACCCCGAGACTGGCAATTTGATATAAGGGTGGGGCGTATGCCGGTTTTCATTATCCCAGTCGGAGCTGAACACCTCAAATTGACTGTTCTGGGGTTTTTGTTAAAACCTAAAACGGTAAATCTCTTTGATCTTTGGGGTATATTCTATGCCCGGAATAACTTACGGTCTGGATATATAGATGGGAATTTGGGGGTATTCTCCTGAAAGTTTTTCTTTAAACCTGTATCGGGTATCGGGTTATTCTTCCAGGGTAAGTTTTAACCTATATAAGGTTTTTCTTACCGGAATTCTGGGATATTCTCATGTAAACATTTACGCTTTATAAGCAAGATAAAGTCTTCGACTTCGGGTTTTCTTTTTCTCGAGTTATTTTCTTCAGTCTTTCTTTCCCCAGCATAACCTCGGTCTCCTTCTTTATCCTACACTTAAAAATAAACGGGACTTTTTCATGTTATCGGACCGAAGAAAGATCAAGTTCATAACAAAATCGTGTTGGTATTCCAACGTTTCACGTGGTAAATATCATTATCTCCCTTTAACAACGAGCTGACAATGCTGTTCGTTAATCGACCTGGACCCGATTCCAGTTTAGATTTTAAGTAGACTTTTGCAATTAAGTAAAGTTATCGTATTTTGTGTTCCCAGAAAATTCTTAAGAACGTTCTTGTGCTTAGATTTTAAGTAGACTTCAGTGCAAGCACAATAACGTTATTATGTGTTCCAAGATAAAACTTAAGCACAACTTCGTTCTTACAATTGCCAATCTAAGCACAAGTCCCAAGCAAGGTATAGAGCTTGCTTACCAACCTTAAGCCTGTTTCTGCTTCAAACAATATGACTGACCGTCGAGTTATTCGACGGCATTTGCTACATCTTTTGATACCTAAGCGACAATTGAAAGACAGAAAATCCTTTAGAAACATATTCTCGAGAAGAATGCTATACAAAAGTTCGCTTCTATTCTAAAAACATTTCATTGATTTAGGCCTACAAATTGGTAAACAACACAAACGCGGGCTACTTTAAGATCAGGTGCTCTCTCAATTATTCCGTTTGTTTGCATGTGCTTGTATTTTGTTTTAGCTTGTGGCACATTCTAAATGTGTAGGCCTTTGGGGGACATGTCAAAGGCATCAGAAGGTTCATCCAGATTTTCCGGCGTGGTTTCCCCTTGTCAGTGGTGCAGGACGGACGGCCTGACACGGACAGTTGCTAGGTCACATGTACAAATTGGCGTGCACGTATGAGATCCTTTGGCAGTTGGAATTCGATATAAGAGTAGGCCGTAGCGCCACTGCCCGGGCAAAATTCCCCCCAAAGCACACTGCATGGCGTATGCCCGTCTTCATTAGCCCAGTTTAGGAGTAAAACAGTAGGGCGTTAAATCGTATTTCATTTCATTTCATTTGTCAAATACATTTAAATCGAATATTTGCCGGGAAGTAAATGTCATTGATCTATTTATAACTCTATGCAGACGAATTTACGGTGAAATTCGCATACGAAAATTGTTTTTATGACGTTAGAGAGCATCGGAGTGTCAATTTACCAGTCACAATGTGCTTAGACTCATACTTGACTTGCGCTTACGTAAGAACGGTCTTGAGAATTTTCTAAAGACGGTATTTTATAAAGTTTCTTACGTAAGCAAAAGTGAAGCATAACTTTGTGCTTACTTTTAAGAATTTTCTAGGAATCAATGAACAGACATTTCGGTTTTACAAGAATGAGCTGAAATTTGAATAACAGTTTATTCTCTGGGGTGCCCCCACCCCTAAGTCAATGGTGCAGCACAGACGACCTGGCACGGGACAACTATAGTTGCATACAGGACGAAAAAAAAAAACGTCCAGTGTACAAATAATTCAACTACATTTTGTACGAAAACACAAAGAAAAACAACAACCAAAACATCAAATGCAATTTTATTTTTTCATTCTCTTAAAGAATGGCTTTCAAATACAAATAAACTTGGAGCATTCTGAGAATTTAAACATTCGATCTCTGAAAAGAAAGAGAAAACATGATGTAACATATAGCCGTTCGGATAGGACGAACACTGAGGACCCGTGTACACATTGGCGTGTATGTAAAAGATCCCTTGACAGTTGCAATTCGATGTAAGAGTAGGCCGTAGTGCCGCTATCTGGGCAAAATAACCCTCATTAAATTTGTATTTTAATGCCCGATATTAATATTTGATATGTTTAATATTGCGCGATATTAATATTTTGAGATGTTTAATATTTCGCGATATTAATCATGCATTATATGCAAGAGCTAAATCTAAAATATTGTCTAAATTATCAATTCGACATTAATTAATTTTTCCAGACCATAATAAACTCTCGATGTCTAGTCTAGCCTTCGACGATGCTGCTTAACGGCCATTGATAATTAAATTTAAAACTTGGGCAATCGAGACTATGCTGTTTATATTAATGATTTTAGTAATGATGACCGAGGCTAGGTGAAAATTTCACCCACTTCGTTCTCGGCTCACAGTGGCTCAATTTGACTGAAATATTCAGCAAATTACCTTTACACTTTCTAATTTTGAACTATTATAGTGAGAACTGCAAACTCGTTATCTTATCCCCGGAGCATAATGTATCTTTAATATTTCAGATATTTGATATTGCGCGATAATGATATCTAAGACATTTAATATTGCGCGATGTCAATATTTTCCGTTTATGGTACTTACTTCGCATTCGCATTGTAAGAACTGGATATGGAAGTTAGATAGTTGTTCGGCGAAATTTTGTGTTCAAAACTCTCACGAAGTGAATTTACCGTGGCACTCCATTTACATTAAAACAGAGATCCTATTTCGTTTCGTTTTTTTAAGGTCAAAATTTCGTTTTATCTGTGTGTACTACACTAGGACCTGGAAGGGTTCTGGATGGCGTGCAGGATTAGCCAATGAAATCATCTGTTAGCGCTGATTGATTAATCGATATCTGACGCTTAGAGTCAAAAACCGCTCGTACGACCCCTGACGCGACCGTCCAGTACTGGCCAGATCTTCCTGTAATGTAGGCCACCGAAAGTATAAAAAAACCGAAACGAAATATAGATCTGTATTTTAATCAGATTGAGATGTGATAATCTTACGGTTACCTGCCAGGAGGACCCACTCCTTGTCATGTACAAGCGGGGAATCGACAAAACGCCCCTTGGCTCAGTGGCAGACCGGGTTAACCCATTCGGCGCCCCAACCCTCTAGGCTTTGGGAACTCTAAAGAACTTAGTGTTCTCCTCAAGTAGTTTAGGGCCCTTATTTGATTGTGAATTAACATCGTTTTTTGTTGAATTGATGCGTCTGCTGATTTTGTGCTTAAGCTACGAACAGCTGAGAATGCTTCTGGAAGTTCATGATCACCAATGGCAAAAAATTGTGCTGGAGGATCATAAAATGTAGAACACATAACTAGCGAAATTGAAATAGCTTTTGTCGAGTGAATTTGAGAGCATTCCTCTTTCTCTCTATCTCTCAGCCCATACAGCCACATCAGAGCTCTAATAAAATGATTGGATTCTCCTTCTCTCACTTCGTACAGTATATGTCGATTTAGCTCCTTTAAATTATATATAGAATGTGTTCTATGTGTAAATACTTTCCCCTGGCCACGGCACAACATTTGATGTCAAAAACCCTGTCCCCAAGATGTTTGTTATATGTACCACGGATACCAGCTATAGCACCCATTTTTGGACATTGAAAGAATATCTCTCCTGATTAGTACTGCCTGAAGAACAAATAATAATGACAAAAGGAGAACTTCTACCGACAGGCCATTTTCCTTGCACCGGGATCAAATGAGCTCCAAAAAAGCCGAATCACAAGCACCAGGATTGACCTCTTCCTCCAGACATGTTTCCATCCCAAATCCCCAGTCCACCCCGGATTCCTTGTTTCTATAGAAACGTGACGACATGCCTTGCTAGATGGAACAAACGTGTCAAATTACAATTATTGGCCAATCAAATACCACATAACATGAAACACGGTGTACAAAAAAACATTCATACACTTAAATACGAGTACATTGTGCCCGTTGAAAACAAACTACGTCACTTGACTCGGTTGCAGTGTTCCCCCTCCCTCCATGAGGCACCTGTCATAAACTTTGTCAGACACAAATTATAATACAACATACACGTTGTTTGATTATTTGTGCCTGTCAGTGTCAGTGACCGATACCACAGATAATGTGAAATGGAATCAAATGAAATAGAGTTTAACGTCCTACTTTTCTGCTCCGACTGGGCTATGGAAGACAGGCATTCGTCATACAGTGTACTATGATGGCAATTTTGCCCGGCCAGCGCCGCTACGACTTCCTCGTATACAGAATTCCAACTGCCAATGTATCTTTTACGTGCCCGTCAATGTGTACAGGGGACCTCGGTTTTTCGTCCTATCCGAACGACTCTACAGCTGTCCTTGTAGGGCTTTGAGTGGTTTAATTAGGTTCTCAAAAAGCTGACTTACTATGCCAGGAACATTCTTTAAATGATATCACATTGTCGCACTCAATGTCCCATCGTCTGTCTTGGAAATTACTCTTATAGTAATTGGAGACTTTGGAAAACGATTATCCGGATCTACATTGAAATGTTAGCAACCCGGTAGCTTGGTTTATCGAACCGTAACAACATCCCAATATTAAGCAGAAAACCAATAATATCTTCGTCTAAAATACGAAATGAAATGGGGGTTTAACGCCTAACTGGTCTGCCTTGACTAAGCTACATCGCATTCAAACTTCCAAGAGTTCGTTAACGTGCATGCCAATGTGTACGCGGTACCTCGGTTTTCCGTCCCATCCGAACGACTCAGATAAAACAATCATATCCACACCAGAGTAAGGCAGTCACAAATGGAACGATCTAACGGGGTGTTCCCACTTTGCCGACAGGCTTTGATGTCAAATTTTGCCGCTAATCCAAAGTTAATCCTAGAACAAGGGTCCATATTATCTTTTTTAAGAAAAAAATATATTGATTTAAACAAATTTAACTTTTATGAAATATCATTAAAACATTTACACGTATACAAATATATTGATTTTAACACATTTAACTTGTATGAAATAACATTAAATAATTTACACATATAAACATGCATTAGAGTTTACACATTTAACTTTTATTAAATAACATTATATAATTTATAAATAAATGCCTTACAACATAACAATCATTTTACAGCCCCACTAAATCGGAAATATTTGTTCCATACTGATTTACACTTAAAGTGCCATTTAATAACCATGTTTTCAAATGGTCAATTCTTGCAGCAAGTTGTCGATATTTCTTAACTCGAGGCCTTTTGGTACCACCAAATAATATCTGTGAAATGTTGATTTCGACATAAGATTGTGTAATACCATGGGCCTTTTTGTCTGACGTGGAGAGCGGGCGGGGGTTGCGATGGTCAAACCGGTCGCCACATCCTACGTATGACCCATGCATCTTTTCTTACTACATATTTTCGTAGCCTTGTGATCGTCTAGAATTTGTCTCCATCTGTCTTTGCTTCTCCTTCACGTTGTGTGTTCCTTCTTGCTGGTTTCTTAAGACGTTTGTTTTCTTCAGTTATAACAATGCAACAGTTCGTTTTTACCTTTTATGTAGCATAGGTATAAATACAAGCATAGTACATACAATTACAGTCAATGCTAACTAAACTCTTCTCAACCTAGACACCTCGCGTTGCCTAGGACTCTTAGATGGTAACCCTCTGGAATCTAATCGAAGTCTGCTGAATTCTCACGAGTATCCTAATTTTGTATCAACTGGTTTTGGACATTCATTTATCTAATTGGTCAAACATGATGTAAATAATTAGAGAGATTGGTTAATTGAGCCCAATGACGTCAAAACCCATGCTTAAATGGTCATATGGAAATTTACTAGATAAATTTCCTGTGAGATATTAATTATCATGTTGTTGACATATAGAGCAAGTTATGTTTTGGCTAAACTACTCTTTTTATAAAACAATATGTCATTTTACTCTAAGTGATATTTAGTACATACTGCATATTATGTGAATATGTTAGAAACATAAAACTATATCTTATCTCCTCATTCCTTGTCTATAATCTTTAAAAACAATGTCACCACGACTATATTGCTACAATTGTTCTTGTTTTATTAAGCTAATGAACTTGTAAATATTAGGATGACATGCTGTCATTATATCCAACTTAGAGTGCCAACCTTCTGGTTGGTAGTACGGGACCCTGATGTATCAAAATGGTTCCACACATTACATCCATTGTTTCAACTCACCGCTCCGTCATAATATTAACCTGAACGTGTGCCAGTTTAAAATAAAAACACAGATCGACCATCTATTTATATTAAAAGGGTGAATTGAATTCATGTTTGAAGGCATAACGCCGGCATGAACTGTGTTCAAAATGTCATTATTAGTTGGTTAATAAATTTTTTTAAGGGGGTTATGAGCTCATTAGCGCCGAACACTTGTGAACAGATCTTGAGCGACTACTTTTAAACAGAGCATAGATTTAAGATCAATTAAAGGATTAACAGTCTGTCGGCATAGTGGGAACACACCGATCTAACACAATCAGCAATCGCACCCACCAGAATATAACTAAATCAACAATCACCAGAACACATTCAACAGTCACAACCATTAAAATCGTGAATCACAAAGTAATATGCTTCTTACGACTTGTATTTTTCTGGACTTCTTGACAGACTTGAGTTCTATGAAACCTCTCTGGACATTCTGAATATCTTAACTCACAAACAACTAATATCCGTTCGAGGATTTTAGGCTAATTCGTGACGTAATTGGGCATGACTTTCCAATCATATAATTGATTTCGGTTGTCAATTCATATAAAGCGATAGATCTATGCGGAGGCATTTCAGACACCACGCACATTCTTAGAGGGGAAAATGTAGCAAGTTGTAGCAGTAGACCTGCACTGGTGCGTTCGGATGGGCGTGTCATAGAGAGAATGACTTTAATTTAATCTATGCTTGCAACCCATGTATCCAGTGCTTGGTAGAAACGAACTGTGGTATTGTTATTGCTCAAACCATTCCCTGGGCAAGCTGCAAGATTCACAATGTTCAGAGTGGATTTCTAAATCAAAGTTGAGTCCAAACCAGTGAAAGAGGTGACCTTTGCCCAATTTATACATGGAATCCACGCCGTAAAAATACATCTAAAATTTTGACGATTGCCTGCAGCTGGCATTAATTTCCTGTCTAATTAAAATCTAGTTTTCCAGTACATTTAATCTTACATGTAGACATAGAGACGGTATACGTTTATTTATTCTATATTATTAGACCAGACAAAATAAATACAAAGGTATTTCTGTCAAGGGATCGTTTACGATGGACGCCAATGTGTACTTGGGACCTCGGTTTTACGTCCCATCCGAACGAGTAGACAGCTGTCCTTGTCTTTAGGAGTGGGGGGGGGGATCAGAGGACACAGAGTAAACCCACGAGGTTGGAAAGGCGACCCTACTCCTTGTCACGCACAACCGGGGATTCGAAACCACGCCAGTTTACTCAATGACAGGCTTTATGATACAGCGCGCACGTTTATTGGAAGTTTCGATGAAAAAGAAGCGTTCTTGTAGCTGTAATACAAGCAGCCAATAGAACAAATGTTAATTTATATAATAATTTAATGTATACCATATAATACGGAATTGATAAAGCATTTCAACACCCTATCTTTGTAAACGAGTTAACAATAAATAGTTTATTGAATAAAACAGAAACATTTGGTTTGTAGCTGTTCATAATGTATGAATTTTGTATGGCGTATTTTTACTGATAATTGAAGCAAATTATTTGAACATCTCGCCTTCCTCTTTCCTTTTTAGTTAATTGGTGCGTGAAACTGAGCCACAAAACGAGTCTGACAAAGATTACGGACATGTTTACAAAAAAAAACATAAAAAAGTAAAAAGCGTTCAGCTCTGTCACCCTTTTAAAGCATTTTAAGTGTCTATGTTTGGGGGATAACTATAATGCACGTCAAAAATGTTTTCCCCTATTTCATTGGTATTTATAGTCAATTTCGATCAAAAGACACTATTGGTGTCAGCCATTATCACATAAATATGCAATAAAATGTGCACACGGGACCTGGGTTTTTCGTCCGATCCGAACGACTAGACAACTATCCTTGTCAGACCCTGCGTTCTGCATTACTGAAACGACGCTTTGTATTGGAGATGTGAGAATAATTAGAAGGCTTTTTCACGTCGTTTCCTTTATAAACACACACTGACTTCTGCAAGAGAGCGTCCAGGCTAATAATACGAGAGTGTGGGAGTAAGAAATAGTTTTATTTTACGTCCACTTCCACCGAAATGATATCGCAGACAATATAAGTTGTTATTTATTACAATTTAACGTCCAATATACAATATATGATATTATGGACAGATTGATTTAATTAAGTAAATCCCTGAAGATTTACATACATAAAAGGGAACCATAAATATATGCATACATTAAAGGGAACCATAAATATAAACATCATACAAAGCACGTAGTCAAAGCGATATCATGAGCTGATTCGTGATCAGAGATAGATAAACCCTTAGTATAAACGAGTGCCTATTAACTCGTCCACAGTTGAGTTCTCCACAACCATTGGTTTAGACGTTAATAAGGAATTGGTTATGTCGTCCACAACATAATGGTTAAGTCTTCCACACTAAAACCGTATATTCGTATTATTTGTTAATTGTCGATGTTTTTGTAGGAAAGTATATTCGCACTGTTTTCTAATTGGCGTTATGATTTTAGATTAGTTCACCGTTGTTTTTGTAATAAAGTATACTTATAATGAATAAATGAAAAAATCAAAATATTAAAAAAGTAAAATAATCGGTAATAGCCACCCGTATCCATAGTGTAAAGTGACGTTAACCAGCAATTAATGGGTTAAAGATACATACATTATGGGAGATTAGATAACGAGTTGGCAGTTCTCACTAAAATAGTTACAAACTAGCTAATGTAAAGGCAATTTGCTGAATATTTCAGTTAAATTGATCCACTATGAACTTAGAACTAAGCGAATAAAAATTCCACTTAGCCTCGGTCATCATTACAAAAGTCGGTAAGACAAAACTAGTAGCCTCGGTTATCCATTTAATTGATAAATCACGAAGGGTAATATTGTATAAAATCGAACTACAATCCAACAAAAATCACTTGCTAGCCTCAACATCGAGAGTTGATTATGGTCTGGATAAGTTAATTTATGTCTATTTAAAGATACATTATGGGAGATAAGATAAAGAGTTGGCAGTTCTCACTATAATAGTTAAAAACTATACAGTGTAAATGTAATTTGCTGAAAATTTCAGTCAAATTGATCCAATATAGGCCGAGAACGGAGTGCGTGAAATTTCTGAATAGCCTCGGGCATTACTAAAATCATTAATAAAAACAGAGTAGTCTCGATTATCCAATGTTGTGTTTTAATTACAATGGCCGTTCAGCGGCATATTTGAATCTAGTCCAGCTTACATCGAAGGCTAGCCTTGACATCGAGAGTTTATTATGGTCAGGATAAGTTAATTCATGTCTAATTAATAATTTGGATAACATTTCAGGCCTAAAGAAAGACACGTAATAGGCAGATTTTGCTCTTGTATAATGCAAGTTTAATAGTTTTTATAACATTTCAGGTCTAAAGAAAGACCTACAATAGGCTGATTTTGCTCTTGCATAATGTATGTTTAAGTTATGCAACCCGTAATTATTATCCAAGACTCAGAAATCATAGTATTACATCTATAAGATTTATATATTGAAAATTATATACAAATAATAAAATATATAAATAAAGAATTGTGAATTTAAAAATATTTCAAATATGGGTCTAGTCCATTTCCATAATGTTCAACACGGGTAACAATATCAGAGATCCAAACTATAATATTACTTTATGGGTTAATGCAATAGTTCTCAACCTTTTTTGCCCACGGTAAACCTAGGAACTTATAAAAGGCACACCTGGCTAAATATATATAAAAAATATTAGAATTTTGCAAAATAAAAACAAGACAAGTCATAGACACATAGAATTAATTAAACTAGATAAAGAAACACACATCATGAGTTCATCAGTCAAATAACTGGCTCCCTTAGTGAGAAATTTTCTAAATGTGCCGGCACACTTCAGACGATCTCGCGGCACACTCTTTGAGAATAATCGATGGCTAATAATTTGGTTGTATGCATGGAGAAGATGAAAATATAAAAAAAGATAAAGGTTTCTGGTTTCGAACAGTGTATATACTGTAAGGTGTGCCGGGAACCATAGCTTCGTAAATATATTCAAAACTTGATTGAACACGACATTACAGGTCCCCATGCTTCTCGTTCTCCCTTGCGCCCAATTTCGCCCCACAAAAGCCCCCAAAAGAGTCACAGAAAGATTCATCAACTGAAATATCGCCAACTAAATCCCAAGTCCATAAAATTCTTCAAACAGATCCGTTCAGTTAAACATGAGTGATACCCCAATTGACTATTTCCTCTAATCGTTTCACCCATATGTTGACACGACTCTCACTTGTAAATACAAATGTATGTTCTTCATCTCGAGCTGTTTTAATCCACAGAGCTTTACCACCTGAAAGCATAAAAAAATAATTATAAAGAGAGAGAATTGGGTTTGGGGTTAACCGTCCACTGGACACAAACTAGGTCATTTCGGGACTAACGGTTTAATCTTATTTCAATAAGTCCCTTGCGCGTGTAGTTCTTTAGCAGTGTGTGTGTGTGGGAGGGGGCTCGGAAAAGCTCATGTGGCTGGACAGGCGACCCCACTCCACGGGGAATCAAAACCAGGCCAGATGAAAAACAATCATAATTATGCTACAATTCAAGTTACTGGTTTAGCTATATACCATCGCATCTAAATATTTTGTATCTATCATTACGCTTCGACTTTTCTCGATGGGATTTTCAGGCGTGTTGCAGGATAGGGGGTGGGGTCTGACAAAGACAACTGTTTAGTTTTTCGGATGAAAAACCGAGGTCTCGTGTAATATTGACGTGTACGTAAAATATCCCTTAGCAGTTGGAATTCGATATAAGAGTAGGCCGAAGCGCCGTTACCCGGGCAAAATTTCCCTCATAGCACACTATATCCAAGTCGGAGCAAAAGAGTAGGATTCTAAAGTTAAACACCATTTCATTTCCAGTTGCCTAATCTATCATGGGATTTACAAACGGACGATAATATGTTTTTTTTCCAAATAGTTAGATGTATTTAATTGCTATATGACAAGTATTTCAATTTTCCAGCTGATACGGTCTGTACCACCCAGGCGGGATATTTTAACCGTATTTGATAGATGTTTTTGATGGTTCCAGCTGATGCGGTCTGTACCACCCGGGCAAGATATTCTAACCATTCTTTAAAATATGGTTTTTGATGGTAATGAATATGTAAATGAAGAAAGTCTGACAATTTTGTTATGGATGTGTTAAAACGTTGCACAGTTGTTACCAACATAATAGTTTTCTATACACCAACAGGGTCCGTATTCAAAGGATATCTTAAGTCTAAGATAGTCACTTAACTACTAGCTTTCACTTAAATATACGTAATTCCTGTAAGTTAAGGGCAAGTGGTATTCAAAGGCACTGTTAAGTATCAAATTTTACCTTAAAGTTAAGCTGCCTTAACTTTCAAGTGTTAGTCTTTAAATGGTATTCAAAGGCCAGTTTAAGTGAGAAATATCCACTTAACTTTAAGTGACCTATGGGAGGTACCTTAAAGTTAAGTGAGATTATAATGACTTCTTTTAATGTTGTAGAAGCAGTCACGTAATGTTGATTTTAAAAGATAGGGAATTCAGATTAAAACAAAGACAATGTCGCCGACCGTAGCTGACCTCAAATTTATTTTTTCGTCGTCAACTTTGATGTTGTAGTGCCATAATAGAGTATAAGGTTATTACCACCGATGTAGTTAAGGATATTTTGCCCCGATCATTTATCATGTTATGTTTGTATGTTTCCATGGCTGTCATATAATAAAGTTAAATTCATTTGTGGAGACATGGCTTTATAGATTTCGGAAATTATTTATACTACCGCTAGAAGCAAGGCATGATCTATTTTTTACAACTCATTCCCATATATACATAACCGGTAGTATTTATTTAGGTAAAATATAATGAAGCACGTATATTTCGTACACACAATGTACCGTCAATGCCAGACCAGTAAACAACTAAAGTGTAAGTACTTACACAATATCTATGAATTTCTCAAATGATAAATTTAAAAACAACACTGTATAATTTGTCCAGTCTAACTTAGAAGGCAAGGGTCATTGTGTATTGCTAATAATATGTTGTTTTCTATTCGTGTTATATTGTTAAAAAATAAAGCTTACAATATCCATCATTATACTCCCACTATTTATTGTAATCTATTTGAATGTTGTTGGGTTTTTTTTTTAAAAAGTCTATGAAAACAGCTGTTCCGGCAAAGGATGCAGACTATCATAATTTATCCTAAATTATAATCATACTATTTTCATGGGTTACAATATAATATTTCGACTAAGAATTTAATAGACTACAGCGATGCTCTTAAGGGGGCATAACCAGCTGGCAATGTCAGAAATTCGTGATTTTTGGCATTGGAGGGTATTCCATAAATCAAAAATTCATGCTTTTTGGCGAATGTGAGTATTCCATAATTTAAGTGTGCAGTTAAGTTTTCACATAGCCAAGTATGTGTAAAATACAACCTTTGAATACCGATTTACGGTAAGACACTTGGTTAAGTGGAAAAATTTAGAAAACCTTTGAATACGGACCCAGATCTTATACTTGCTGTATTCATTGGCTAAGAGTAATGTATAAATTATGAATTACACCAACCATATATTCACTGTTGATGTTATACATACGTATGCAATTTCAAACATCGTTCTCTTAATATTAGCATACTTGTTCAACAAGGAAGTTGCCGAGATATCTATTTTATTTTTACATGGGATGGCGTTAAGGATAACAATAGACTTACTATTCATTTTATTCGTGTAAACCTGTCAGCTGTTACAATAGTTTGGGCGGGGGAATGGTTAGCACGTGCGTGCTGTATCATAAAGCCTGTCATTGAGTCAACTGGCGTGGTTTAGAATCCCCTGCTGTACGTGACAAGGAGTAGGGTCGCCTGTCCAGCCTCGTGGGTTTTCTCTGGGTGCACCCCACTGCTAAAGACCCCTACGCGCAAGCGAATTATTGAGATAAAATTTAAAATTCGGTGAATGCAGATTTGTGAAACTCTTTGTAAAATAGCTTTATTCCCAAACCACCACCAATTTCTTCTGGGGGAGACTTCACCTGGGTGGCCTGTACACCATACAGAAATTCGATTGCAGGTAATCATTTCTGTGTCGTAATATTAACTGTCGAATTCGGTTCCATTAAAATGTTTCGAAACTGGAATAAATGGGACGAATTTCGCGAGACCAGCGTAAGTATGTATCTGACCGACTTCCACATTGTAAATCTTGTTCGTCCCTTGCATTCCGGACTTTCCGACATGCCTTCCTCCTGTCAGTGGTGCAGCATAAAGGGCCTGACAAATACAGTTGTCTAGTTGTTTGGATGGAGCACAAAACCGAGATCCCGGGTATAGACTGGCGTGCACGTAAAAGATTCCTTGGCAGTTGGAAATCGAGATAAATGTAGAACATAGTGCCGCTGCGTGGGTAAATTTCTCTCATAGCAAACTGCATGGCGTATGCCCATCTTCATTACCAAAGTCAGGGCAGAACAGTAGGACGTAAAACCTCATTTTTATAATACCTTAACCGGGCATCATGTAAGACTCGATCTATGCATTACAGGTCATTCTTTTGGCCTCGGCCTCAAATCTACTTCAAATTGTTAGACATTTAATTTGTCCACTCTCTGAAACCATAGGATGCATAATCAATTCAAACATGGTCGCCATTTGCTAATTTAATTTAAAAAATCATACTTGGGACTTGTTTATTATCGTAAAACTGGTGGCAAAGAAAACAGAGATATAGCTATTCTTATGAAAACCTCCAATATGCATAAATTAGCTCAGAATAAAGTAATTTGACTGGAATGTTCAATATGTTTATCTTTTTCATCATCTATTTAGCTGGGCTACAACTGTTAGTTGTTTATCTATATCTTACATAATGCAACTTTAAGACCGTTGTCACTCACCTTCTTTAGTTACCATGTGTATATTTGAAATTGCCTTAAAAGGAATGAACTCTGATGTTTGATTCCCCGTTGTCCAGATTAAAGAGGTACCAGTTTCTTCATTATCTGATAACGCTAGGTTTCCTTTACACGAATTGCCATTATCCCCCACTTTTATAAACACATCTACAAACAGAACAAAAGCACAGGGTGATATAAACATGTTATTGTTGAACAAATAATATCATAATGTCTGAACATTGAGGTAGTTAATAGTGAAAATATCCTATTTAACGCCCGCCCACTAGACACAAACAGGGTCATTTCGGGAGACTTACTAGTATATAATGATTCAATTTTTTCTCTCGAAAATTGGCTTGCGTGTAAGGGTCGTAAGCAACGGGAGGAAACCGGAAGATCCGGAGACAAACTATGAGTGGAATGGAAACCATGTCACTTTACTCAATGACAGATCTTCTTATACAACGCGCATACGTTAACCATTCGGCTAACCAACTCCGCGAAATTGATACGAAAAATCGGGCAATATCGATAGAATTACCACATGTATAAACATGTGATCAGCCCCTAGAGAGCCATGGTGTTGGTCGAGAAAGTTCCCCGGGATTTTCAATAGTGCGTACCCCTGGTCAGTGGTGCAGCAGGGAGGGCCTGACCATTTCGCTCCTAGCACACTGTATGCCCGTCTCCAATACACCAGCCGGAGTAGAACAGTAGGACGTTAAACTTTATTTCATTTCGTTTCCCGGCATTGTCGAGTGGAAATCAATTTCTATTAATATGATCATGTCAAAATATTCTAACAATAATAACAAAATAACTACTCCTTACCGTTTAAAATCATAAAATGTTTATCTTTTAAAGTATAATCTTTCATTTCATTGATAGTTATCCGTTCATCTCGGCCAACGATCCTCAACATCCTAGCAAATTTATGCAAAATACAAATGGTCTCTTCCAGGGAGTAAACATCCATTGAGGCCTGCAATTGAATTTGTAAAATGTCCCGTTCATGATCATAGAAAAAGTTGAGGCAGGTTTCTTGAAACATTCCCACTTCGTTGATTGGAGTCATTTGTATGGTGCCCTGGCGTACTGTTTCTGTACATCTGTTTATAACAAGATGACGATTCAGTTGCTTTCGTGATGATTTGTTAACTAATTGTTCTATTTGAATGTACGGGAAGGCTGTCATTGACAGACATTCAGTAATGATGGCTTCGTTGTCAGAAATGAAACTGTATAATGGTGTGTTCTTCGGTGGAATGGTGCTAACTATCGGAATTAAATTGGTCATAGACTCCACGGTGTTCTGGGCATCAGCGATCAAACTTCTCTGGTCGCTTTCCATTGTAACTGTAACGTACTTGTTACGGGAGTAGAAGGACAGTAACAGCTGATACAAAGAAGTAATCAAACAAAGCAGGGAAGTTTTTGAACAAATGGTCGTATATAGTATCTTCCTACTGGTAAAAGTTGAAAATGAAAGATAAGCGCTGTGGAAACGATGGTTGAATTTCTTCACGTTTCGTTTCGTTGTTGAAAATGTTGATTTCCGGATACGTTTTAAGAGTTGTTTGCTCCATAGTTGTTTTAATGGCGAACAATTAGATACAAGGTAGCGATCTAACGCTTGGAAAGCTGATCTGGTATGATCACATCTTAAATCAGAAATAGTTTTACGCTTACCCATTACTTTCATAACATCAATGAAACCCTCAACAAACAACTGCGCTGCCTTAAAATCAAAACCAACTCGGTGGAATATAAACCGAATCGAAAGAAATGGTTTTGCTGCAAATGTAAATCGAACAGGTCCGTGTTTACTCAGATCAAAATCTCCAATTTGCAATTCATCATCGAGTTTATCAACAATGTTATAGTCTAATGCTTGCTTTGTCGTGAGAATTTTTCTACGAACAGACGGAGTGATAGTAGAACCGCCATCTTGAATTGCTTCAAATCCGGTATGGGCAATTGGCTGTGCTGATATCGCAATTTTTAGGATTTCTAAAACCTCGTCGAATCGAAGGGAAAGTCCATTAAAGTACACATCAGTATATAAAAGTAGAGCTGTGCTTTGTTTGTGTTTGGTATACAAATTAAAATAGAATTGTTCTGTGGGAGAAAGTCTGGTTTCATCAACATCAGCGTGACCTTGGCCTTCTGCCATTTTAATTATACCTGAAAGAATATCAGGTGAAATGCAATAATAACGATTTGCCAACTCCGCCATGGCATACACAAGGATGACGTCATCCTTTGATATTGGCGTAAAATTATTTTTAAAAAAGGTACGGACAACCTGCCAAGCATGCATTATTTATACTAGATGAAATATTGGACTTGTGTGACATATTTCATTTAAAAGGTCGTGCGGGTGTTGTAACTTGTTTTATGGGTATCGAGAGCTAGATCGCTGAGATATAAGTAAGGCTAGGACACGTGATTGTTAGCGAGATTGTCATTAGGGTTCATATAGGGTTAGGTCCAGGGTTATGTTTATGGTTTGGAATAGGGCTAGGTCAGTTTACAACTTGTGACCTTTGACCAAACTTGAAGTTGGCTTTATGAAATAGATCTTACCGGTCTCGAGCTTAAAACATTGTGTTATAATAATGTATTATGAATGTATATAAACTGATTTACATTCAGTCGATTCCGTATCTACAGCAAATTCTCATCAGTTATATTCGGCGAAATACACAAGAAGTCTCAATCGAATGCCAATTTCTAGCGTCTGGTTATTCCAGTCAACACCCATAGTATTTATTGCTCATGCTCTCCAAATAATATATGGTATCACCGTTTTACATGACTTGTGGTATAAGTCAGTCCTCATTCTTTGAGCACCTTGATACAAATGGCGCTGAAACGCATTATGGTACACGATTCGTGTACCATTGGTAAAATGTTTATTTTGTCTTAAATATTTTATATATGAAACCCATTTTAGTAAGATCACAACTTTAAATTGCAAAACAGTTCGTGTTTTCAATGTCGAAGATTTTGGGTGATATTGAGTTACGGACTTAGCTACTTTAATATCTCGCTCTCGACCGTAAAACATACATATTGTATATGAAACTCCAAGTAATTAAATAATATGCAACTAAACGTCAAATATTTAAAAAGTGTGCTTTCTTACCTTGAGCAGGTACGATGACAAACTATATACGAACACTACTATTACCTCATGTAGATATACGAACACTACTATTACTTTTTACCTACCTCAGGTAGATATTAATACAAAATACATTCAACACCACACCCTTGCATCTTTTCTTTCAACTTTATATGTAATTCTATATTCGCCCAAAATGAACAAAATATAATTTTCTTTACCTGCTTGGCAAGATGTTTTTTCCTAATAGGTATACACACCCTTGAAATATTATAGAAAGGGATGTATTCAATATGGTTAATGTTCGTGGCTCGTCACGCACTGAATATCTACACTAATGGTTTTTAGGTTAAACGAAACTTACTTTCCTTCGATCAAACTAGGATATGATAAATTAATGGTGTGTCGGGGTAAAGAAAAGGGCTGAAAAAAATATTCTGGTGATTAAAATTTTCATTTGTTTAAATGAAAATTTTGGTGTTGTGGCAGAAATTGTTACTTTTAAAGGAGCATCATGGTAGGTTAGGGAAAGAGCTGGCAGTAGCTAAATGTTACAAGATCGATAACGGAAAGAGAATATGCTGAATGATTTTAGTAATGATGATCGAGGCTATGTGGAAATTTCACCGGCTTCGATCTCGGCTTATAGTGTATCAATTTGACTGAAATTTTCAGCAAATTACCTTTATACTATCTAGTTTTTTACTATTAGTGTGAGAACTGCCAACTCTTTATTTTATCTCCCATAATGTATCTTTAATATATAATTAATATTTCGATAACATTTCAGAACCGAAGAAAAACCCGCAATACGCAGATTTAGCTCTTGAAAATTTATCTTTAAAGAAAAATAATAAACTTCAATAACCAAACTGACTTCATTATTTAGTTTTAATTCCATTTTATGACGCCACAGTAGCTTACGATCACTGACTGACTTAGTAATTCCGCATGTTTATTAAAAAATTAACAAATGCATCAAATGTTTTGAATTCCCCATTTCGAAAATTTGAAGTATTAGAGGTCAGAAATAATTTTAAAGATTATATAGGTTCATATAGGACACATATAGGCACTTGTCTGGATTAGTTAATTAAACATTTCAGAAAGATATGCAATAATAGGCAGATATATATGCAATAAAGAAAGATATGCAATAATAGGCAGATTTAACTCTTTCATACCGTCTGTTTAAGATAAGCAAATAAGAAAACAATACGTATTAAAAACAAATAGGCATAATAAAATAATAGATAACAAAATGTCATACGTTAAAATATTGTCTATGATAAAAGACAAGGAGTAGGGTCGCCTGTCCAACCTCGAGGGTTTTCTCCGGGTCCTCCGGTTTTTTCCCACTGCTAAAGACTCTACGCGCAAGCGATTTTTTGAAATAAAATTAAAAACCATACTTAAGTTCCGAAATGACCTAGTTTGTGTCGATGTCATCGTTTTTATCGTACATACTTTAGTAATGATGGTCGAGGATAGGCCCGAAATTCAATCGGTAAATCCTCGGTTTAGAGTGGATCAATTTGAATAAAAATTATCATTATCTAGTTGTTAACTATTATATTGAGAACCGCCAGCTCGTTATCTAATCTCAAATAATATATCTTTAAATAATGCACCTTTAATTAATAGAATAAATGTTATATCATTTGAAAAGCATATAAATTCGTACTTTTACTTAAAATCTGCGTTAGGGCAAAACAAACGGCCATTAAAAACACATAGATTATATTCATTAAACCCGTTTTAACTGAGTGCATCCCGGTTATGTAAAAGTAGAGATCTATTGAGAATACTTAAAATCTGCGTTAGGGCAAAACAAACGGCCGTTAAAAACCCATAGATTATTTCCATTAAAACCGTTTTACTGAGTGCATCCCGGTTATGTAAAAGTAGAGATCTATTGAGAATGATTACGGCATGTTGATTGTGTGTATATGTCAATGAGTTCTAATATACGTAAATTCATTTATATACGCTCGAACCTACTTCTACCTGCAATAAGGCTCTTGTGGAACAATCGAACAACATGGCGTGAGATGCTGATTGTTCACAATATTGAATTGTCACTAGCCTACACAATACCTTTTGCTCATCGTACGCTAATATTGGGACTCTCGTATCTCAACTGAAGTGTTACAAGTTTGCTAACTTTGTGAAGGATCTTACCGCCCCAATAAGACGTCGGTGCATTGTTTGGGTAATAGCTGATACTTCACGACTTAAAGGGGCTATACCTCTAACTCAATAGTTTCCATAACACTCGAAATTAAAATTCCAATTCAATATTGGTCCAGTTCAATCAATATTGATTATGTTATCTTGTAGTGAAAACTCACGAGTTTGGACAGGTGAACTAACTCCTTATCACGTACAACCGGGGAATCAAAAACCACGCCAGTTGACTCAATAGCATAAGAATCGCACGCACCAGCCATTCGGCCATTCAATATATCCCAAAGCGTTATCTTACATAAAGTATCTTTAAGCGACAAATTTACAAGAGATTGATACACAAATAACCTTAGAAAATTGTTAAGATTTTTCTTAAACACTAACATTCTAGACCTGGGGCAAAACTAGTACCTCGACGAGAGAGAGAGAGAGAGAGAGAGAGAGAGAGAGAGAGAGAGATTACAAGTCCTGATGTTTCGTTGCATGTCAACCTAGTGTTGATAAATATTATATTTTTGGTTGACATTTAATGCAAGGCTATGTCTTATTGAGACATTTCTAACGACAAACAGGCACCTGTTGTTGTACTAAATATTGACATAAAGATAAGCGGTTATAACAATATAAAACTATGTGTTATTATAGTTATTCACAGAGTAACCAATACATGACTTGCTGGTAAATATTGAACATCATTTCACGGTTGGTAGTTATTAAATTAATGCCCACCATTTACGAGTTCTAGTTATCGAATTACGGTAACTGACACCACGTAGTTAAATAAAACACGGAATATAAATTCACATTTTGCAATGAGCTAACACTGTAACTCAATATTATTTGCAAGATTCGAAATCAAAAACACAAATAAGAATTAAATACTGGTCCATTTTATTTAATATTGATGTTACTATCTTGCAGTGAACCGATCTTATCCTAATATCTAATATTTAATAGTTAGTACAGAGGGACTGCATCACACATTCTTTTACACAAAAAAACAAATATATGGACTAGACATCATACTCAGAAACCACAAACAAACAAACAATACAAAGAGCGTGAATGGACCCGTAAGCGTCCACAGCGCTGTACAGTCTCGGGCCTGTAGTCACACAGACGTAATAATCAGAGTACATGACCCGTGAATTATATGGAAATAATTGTCTGAGGTGTCATTTGTAATGAACTAATGAACGAAGTAAAACATACAGCAGAAGACATTGTTGAAGTAATCAAATTTGATTCACAAACGACATGTAGATGATAAAGCGGACTGCCGTTCAATGTGGTCTGTTCGCGTATTTAGAAGTTAAAATAATAAAATTGAAACTGATTATAAATAACTTCATATACTCATATTACATTGATATGTGCTTTTTAGACCCAGTTCGTCTATTTTAAGATAAAGTGATATGCAACAAAAGACATAACTCTTATGAGAAAAGTGTCACGGTCACGTGCTTTCTTTCTTTGTGATCAGATAATGGGATCGGCTGGGCATTCCAAGCGCAAGATACTGATATAGATATACGTGATATCACAATCAATTCTCTGCATCAATGAAATTGAATCACAGTGTGATCCTATGCTATCATTCATAAAAAAAATTCAGGTCAAACGGGGTGTTTCAGGCCTCTCTTTAAAAAGCTCCGTAATTTGAAGACGATGGTGGTATCATGTATTGTCAACTGTCAAATTCCCTTAACATGAACCTGGCAAAACCCCTCTGCCGCTGTACGCCCCTGGCAAACCCACTCCCACAAAAATTCCTGAGTCCGCCGCTGTACGCCCTTTAATAAAATCGCCCATATCTACGATTCTCGCATGCACTTGTCGAGTTAGGATGCAGTTACCTCATTTCCGAGCAATATTCAACACAAACACGTCATTGATTTCCTCAATAACCAATATTCAATTACACTTATTATTGACACCATGTTTATTTATATACAAACTCCACTGTTATTTGTCTCCATCTCTGTTTAGCGTATTGAAAAAAGGCTATTATAACATATATGACAAGTTTTGTTTGTGGATGGTTCACCGGCATGTTGACGAAAGTAAATTGTACCATACAATTAAAGAGCCTGTGTCACTTCCAACAAGATGTAACGATAATAGATTTTATATAATACTAATAAAAATAAAATAAAACCAAGCACGAACAATCCATACCACCATACTGAAAAATCCCAACACTAAAATGCATGCATACATATATATATATATAACACCCATGCTTAAGGGTAAATATTGCGTTTTGATTGGCAAATTAGACACTGTTTATTGAAAATAACACCCCTCAGTTTTAGTAATTTCTTTTAAAATCCTAAAAAAGAATGTTGCAAATTCGATAAACACTTCCTGTTTCGCATTTAGAGGGGTGCTATTGTCTTGGGTCCTAATGATCGCAGGACATTTCTACTGGACAATAACACCCCTCTAAATGCGAAACAGGAAGTGTTTATCTCCTAATTAAACATTAAACGTCTGCTCAACTTTTATTCACGTAGGAGACCGCGGTTGACAACTGTATGGCGTACATTAGCCCACTTTTGTTCTTTTATATAGGGGGTATTCGAATGAACGTTCCGGAGTTGAATCTCCAAAATAGTGACAGTGACAATCGGGTAAAAAAGGAGTATTTCGGGCAGAAGAAGTAAATATCTCAACCAACGATGCAGCTGAAACATAATCGTTGTGTTTAATTACGTCCCGATTCTATTAACACCACCTCAGTTGTTGGGACTGGCAGAACTGTGACAGGACTCAATTATGGGCGTACTCGATTGAACGTTCCGGAATTAAATTCTCTCAATTCCAAAAATAGTGTCAATCGAGTGAAAAGGAGAATCTCGGAGTACAACGCATGTGCCGACTGCATAACAAATATCTCAACCAATCATGGCAGCTGAAACATATTTGTTACTTAAAATACGTCACGATTCCACTCACACCACCTCAGCTGTCGAGACTGGCAGAACTGTGACAGGACTCAATCCCGTGTCACTCGATTGCAATTCTGTCAATTCGGGACGTTCTGGACTGTGAATCGAGCATCCCCTATGTCAATTCAGGACGTTCTGGACTGATGACGGGGGATAACTCGTGTAAAACATTGAATGGTTACGACGTTCAGTTACTGAAGACGCATAAAATTTCTTCAGGACAGAATCTCCACAACACGACCATTCACCCAGGTTAATAATAGTTCAATACTTACCGAAAACTTGAAACACGAGAAACATGCTGCTGTCGATATGATGGTAACTAAATAGAAGACCTTCAAGTTG
This sequence comes from Patella ulyssiponensis, assembly GCA_963678685.1. Taxonomy (NCBI): domain Eukaryota; kingdom Metazoa; phylum Mollusca; class Gastropoda; family Patellidae; genus Patella; species Patella ulyssiponensis. The sequence goes on from OY783225.1 coordinate 13,226,383, forward strand.
GAATGTACAATTAGATAAGTATGTATCTTCCACAAGCATTCTGAACACAGAGACCTGTCTACTGTCTGAATAATTCTCCGGTCTGGTTGACCACCATGTTGAAAAATGAATGCACTTTTTGGGAATGTGGATCTAATCCGTTATACATTTTCCATACACACACAGACTAGCACAACATTTTCGATTTTATTAATTGGAAGCAGAATAAATGCTTCTCAACATTTTCGCAGTATACTTCGTTATTTCGACTAAAATCGTCGTTTTATGAAGTAATCTGTCGGTGAATTAGCTTTGTATCTCTTCCCAAACTGAGCTAATTGTAGACAATATTAAAAAAACAAGCCCTTTTTTAAAAAAGAAAATATGCTTCAAAATTAATTATTGAGAATTTTGCGGTGAAAAAGTGGTGATACCTCTTTAAGTTACATTATTGGCAACCTTCTTGGACTTTTTTCAAATAATATTTTCAATATAATTTCTGGTTTACAAAGAACTATATGGATTACTGTATCAGTGTTCCAGGGTGACTGATAGTGTTGTTGTAACTAGTAAGTAAGTATAATTAGTGAACATCAATTGTAGGCATTAACGACAACACACAAAACACGATAAAAAGTCATTCATTAACCATTGTTTGGGGCATGAATCGACAAAACATAAAGTACGATCAAAAGTCATCCATTAATTACTGTCTGAGGTAAGAATCTCGTAGAGGCATTTAGTAACTGGGTAGAGTAATAAACGATAATATATCTTTATGGAATACAGCTACAGTACCGATGGAGCTTAAAACCGTTCAGAGAATAGTCTTCGAAACATCGCCCAGATACATTAGCAGATGTGTTCTATAAGTATGTGTTTGTGTTATTTGAATTTTACAATATTATTATTATTATATTATTAATTTATTACCTAATCAATACAGTGCTGATTCCGTGGCATAAACTTTACTTGATAAATATACCATCCAGTATATTGCAACTGATAAATCCAGAGACTTTAGTACATAATATCATGCTGTATTTCTCCAGTTTTTGCTGACTTAATTCAACAACTTGGATGGAGTTTGTCAGATGCCTGGTATTTCTTCCGCTGCTATATCTTTGTGGTAAGTTGTTCTTCTGTAGCTTTAGTTTTATTTGTACCTGCTTTTCGGGAAAATATTTTCGACCAAGTTCAAGAATTTAGTATTCTTTTTACTCGGAGAGAACCCACAAAGTTGGGCAGGCGACATTCCCTCCCCAACCATGCTATTTTGATTTGCATTTAACTATTTCGCCATTTACAGTTCAATAAAAGCTCAGCATTTAAACTCTCTCTCTCTCATTTACAGGGAAATTTATTCCTTAGTATTTAACATTTCATGTTTGCAGCATGCGATTATGTGAAAGTGAACAATAAAATGTCGTCTGCGGCTGCCATGACCAACTGTGAAGCTAGAGGAATGGAATTAGCGATGATGTCTACTAAACAGGAATATGATTCAATTAAAGATCTGTATGCTGCCCACAACCCGTAAGTTTCAAATTATTATAAATCAGAAATGAAATGAAATTGCAAGACTCTATGTTGTCATAAATACGTATATATAAGTAGACTAATGCTACATATAAATTGCATTCACTCTTCTACAGAAACAAGTCAAATAATCTGTAGTTTCCAGAACACCACGTTTCAAAACGAGGCCAACCGTTTACTATATCATGCATCAATCTGTTAACACTGTTCGATTCATCAAGCATATAGATTAATTCGCAGTCTGAAACACAGGAGTGCGGGTGTATGTGTTGTGTGTGTGGGGGATGGGGTGGGGGTGAGTGGGTATAAGCACCCTAGACTTGATAGTTATCGTATTCATCCCCACCTATATAAACCATGTAGTCTTGACTCCCACGAATGATGTATTTGTAAAGAACGTACAAATATGTCATCACCAGGTTATTGTGTGGTGTTCACTGGAAAATCGTAATGCGCTGGAACTTTGCTCGGGATTGTATTGCGGAGTAAATGACACTAAATTGAAAACATTACAACTGGTTAACGTGCTCTGCAGTTTGTCATGCAGGGGCGGATTGGCGCCGGGAACCGGCCCGGGCTCCCGTGACGGAGCGGCACCTTCTACTGACCGCGGAAAAATTTGAAAAATGAAACCCAAATAAGCGATTTGGTGGCATATCTGATTATAATCTCTGTCAAAAAATCGTGATCGATTAATTTAGACAAAAACCCCGACCTGCAAGTAATTTACAAACATCAACCTGTGAAATTATCATATCGTCATATTATTAATTAACGTATTATCATTGTATCGTCAAGAGTCAAGAGAAATTAACTGGTTAAAAAATGGGATTAACCAGTTTGATTAACCAGTTAGGAATATTGAATAAGCAGGAATATTTTCAATGAAAAATGTCCCATTTTTGCGGGCGACAGTGTCGGGTGAATCCGATGAAATTTTCGGATGACATTCGGAATTACCATTGCAGGATTTCTAATTTAGGCCCACACCCAGTACACCCGACCCAGAAAGTCTATCATACAAGCGCATTCCAGTCTCCATGGCGTGGCGGCATGTTAAAGCCACCGTCCACATACAACATGATCATCATCGCTCCATGGCCGATCCAATATCCCCCCTCCCCCATATAATGTTCAGCAGAAAAGGGTTTTTTAGACGAATTGTACAAAAACAGTTTATTTTATTTTTTGTCCGACCGGCCCTTCGGCCCGATCGCTCAATCCGCTCCTGCTGTCATGCGGCTCATCAGGTGTGATTGCATGAGTAGCACCCCATGTAATGCGTGTGTTTGTAGTTGAATATTAACTAGTTTTGTGGAAGTTATGGTCGTGCTTTGAGGTCAGAGTTTGTTTTTTTATATGTTAGAAAGAAACCGACGTGTGGCTCCCTTTTCAGAACCGACCCATGTATCCATTGAGCCCCCGATATGCATGTATGCTTCGATGTTTACCTTGTCGATTCTTAAAGAGGGCAACCTAGGCAACTCAAAGCAACCATAAAAAAAAGTTGTATACAAATTTCCAGGTTCAGCCATTTTTTGCCACCAAATGTCTCATTGACCTCTTAATGAGCATTTATGTCTGGTGAAGACTAATACTTTTCCATCATTTGGTATTCGCATACAACAACTTTTGTCGGAGGCTGGTATCAGCCTAGACAGTATTGCGAATATCCCTTTCTTTAGGACTACACCGTGGGCTATATCTCCCCAAAGATCGATTTCGATCTTACTCAACATAAAAAGAAAGATACAAGCTCTACGGTGTTCCAATCGCTCTTTAGAGAGTTAAGGTCTAAGTATGGTGATTAAGATCCTATTCACACCGATGGTTCTAAGGATGGTGAGACATTTCTGTGTGTCTTCCTCCTTCTGCTTCAATATTTACAGCTGAGCTCCAGGCCATTCATCAGGCCTTGCACTTCATTCAATCCTCTTCATCGTTAAAGCATATCGCCTTTACTGATTCTCTGTCCTCGCTTAAAGCAATTAATAATAAACAGCTTGATCACTCATTGGTAGCAGATATTTATCGTCTGCTACTATCATACGAGTTCATCAGCAAGGACATTGTCCTTTGCTGGCTCCCCAGTCATACGGATACCAAAGGGAATGATCAAGCAGACTCAGCTACCAAGTCTGCCTTAGATCTTCCCATATGCGAATATTTAACACCATATAAGGATTTTAAATCCATTATTAATAATTTCATTTATGGCCGCTGGCAACGGACTTGGGATCTTGCAGGCACAAACAAACTACATCATATTAAGCCTGGCTTAGGAGACTGGCCTAGCTCCTATAGAATCAACAGGAGAGATGGAGTTGTTTTGTGTCGCTCTCGCATAGGTCATTCTTTTTAAACACATATTTTCATCTTTCAAGATGAAATTAAAAGCGAGAGCTTCAACCAGAATGTGAACACTGTCATGTTCCTTTGACACCTAAGCACATTCTGATTGAGTGCAAGTTCCTTAAAGACATCAGATCTAATTATTACCGTTGCCAATCATTAAATCAATTATTTGCCCAACCGGGCCCCGAGTTCACAAAGCATTCTCAGACTAAAATTGAGGACTTGCTCAACTTTCAATGACTGTTTATGTGAAATATCTTTGATCCAGAAACACAAAAGTGTGCACATAGTTTCTTATTGATGTATTTAATACATTTAAACAACAAAATTATTATAAAGAGCTGTTATTTAATTAAAATAAGGCAAACAATTTTGAGTAAATTCTCAACTTAAGTCTGAGAATGCTTTGTGAACTCGGGGCCGGGTCTATATTGCAAACTACTAGAATTTTTAAAAGATACCAATTTTATGGACAGTTTTAATTGTAACTATATAATTCACCTGGTTTTACATTTTTAACTATTTGTGTGCATGAATATTTAATTATTTAATATACTGTGATATTTGCTTTTATTTGTGTACATGAATACTTTGGGATATTATATAGTTTGTCTCATACTATTCAGCATATGTTTGACGCAATATAGCCCGGTTGGAGCCGACGTGCTCTAAAACCATTTTTCATTCATTCATTCAGTCTGTCTCAATGACAGACCTTATGAAGCAACACATCCAACCATACGAACCCCGAAAATTCTGATATAAATAAAAATAACCTGTTGATCCCGATCTGGAAAAGCGTGAAATGCTGAAAGAGGTTAAACGTTTGGGCTTTGAAGTACAGTATGGTAGAACTGGTTAAACACGTTTTAGATATAATTTAACACACAGATTTTTGCTACGATGGATGCGCAGTGAATTAAGATTTCAAGAAATGGAAGTGACGAAAGCAAAGGGAAAACAAGACTTGTCCATCTATATAATGTAATAACAGTTGCATGGACGAGTTGCTGCTCACTATCAATTACTTCGAAGACTAAAAGTTGTTATGTGAAACTGTGACAGGATATCTGCCATTTTAAAAAAAGTAATTGAATGTCACTAGATAAGAGAAATTAGAAATAGTTTGTACAATCCCTTGCTTTTAATCATTATAGAATATTAAACAAAGAGCTGGCAGTTCTCACTATAATACTTATATAAGATCTAGATAACGAAACGGCAGTATTCTGAAAATTTCAATCAAATTACTTCACTCTAAACCGAGAAATACTCATTTTAAAAACCTTGTAGCATCGATTGTCATAGTCTGACAACATTAAGTAATTAAATTCTTCAATTTTATTCTCACAATAACACCAATTGTATCCGTCACCTGACCGTCGCGAAGCCAATTCTCACAAAAACGCCAATTGCATGAGTGACTTTATATAACTGCACAAGACTAAAGATTTTACTCTGGAATCATTCACCAGGTTCACTGAAATATATATGGTACTCATCCTTTAATTCGCCATGTCATCCTTTGGTCGAAATATTTAAAATATTTAGTTTATTGAGTGGAACCTCCTGTTCGACCATTAATAATAAATGGACGTATATTTACCCGTGTTTACAAAAAGATCAGTAGCCCAAGGCTCCAAGAAAGACTCTTTTATCACGAATACCGAGTAATGCACGGGTCGATTTGAACTGAATTCCATTCAAGATCAGTAGCCCAGGGCTCCCAGAACGATTCTTTGATAATGAATACCGAGTGATGCGTGGGTCGAATTTCATTCACCCCTTTAATGTGTCATTAATGTAAATAGGCTTACTCATTTTGGATTCACCTAATTCGCATAATCGAACAAATATTTCGACTGGAAGTAAAATGAGATTGAAGGTCTGTGTGTGTGTGTGGGGGGGGGGGGATTGGGTCAAGTGGTTTGGTTTAGGATCGTGTGTTTTCATTGGGTCCCCAGAGCCACTAAAGATGGCGAGAATACGCCATTACAGCTTAGCCTGTCCATAATCCTGCGTGCTGTATCATACGGCCTGCCATTGAGTAAACTGGCATGGTTTCGAATCCCCGGTTGTACGTGGCAAGGAAGGAGTAGTGTCGCCTGTTCAACCTTGTGGGTTTTCTCCCGGTACACCTGTTTCCTCAAACTGCTAAAGACCCCTACACGCAAGCGAATTATTGAAATAAAATCAAACCATATGTTAGTCCCGAAATGACCTAGTTTGTGTGGAGTGGACGTTAAACCCCATCTCTCTCTCTCTCTCTCTCTCTCTCTCTCTCTCTCTCTCTCTCTCTCTCTCTCTTGTTTATATGTGAAGAGTACAGGGGAAAAACGATCTTAGTCACTTTTCCAAGGAATCCCAGTTTATGGCGCGATCTGGTCGCAAATTGTATAAGGTTTCGGTGGAACAATCAATTTCAGGTAAAAACGAAATGCCCCCATCGTACCCTTTATCTGACCTTAATTTGACTGAAAAGTCAGTTGTTGTACTGGTATAATGAATGATTCCTATTAAACATAGTTTTGAAGTTGTAATTAAACCCACTCGATGTTCTGTTCGCGTCAAGCATGCATTTTAAGTTCACTTATCGATATATCGATGATGTTCTATCACTGAACAATCCTAAATTTAGTGATTACATAGAATTCATATATCCTGATGAGCTCGAAATTAAAAACACTACTGACAGTGACAATCACGCTTCCTACTTGGATCTGCGTCTCGATTTTGACAATTGCCATAGACATAGTGTTAAATTGTACGATAAACGTGATGACTTTGACTTTCCGATCGTTAACTTTCCATTTATTAGTAGTAACATTCCAATATCACCAACTTATGGAGTGTTTGTGTCTCAGCTAATACGTTACACGAGAGCTTCTTCCTTCTATGCTGATTTTTTTGGATAGATCGAGGCATTTGTCATCTAGGCTTCAACTACAGAGATACTTGCGCACCAAACTCATTAAAACCTTTAAAAAGTTTTATGGACGTCATATTGACTTGATTGGTAAATATATCATGTCTCTCACGGCTATTATTCAAGATATATTTTATTGACTCGTAAAGTATTATCTTCCTAATTATGTCTGTCTATTACATCGTTAACACTGTTCATCACGTGCATTTTGTATACCGATAGTCCATTGGCCAATCATGCTATTTCATTGAGATTTCGTCTAATAGTTTGGACGCAGCGATGGCGAGTGTGGCGCCACACAGCATTAGCTTACTCTTCCGGACACCTGTTACCACTGTTTGTCGTGTATTTTGTACACGGTGAACAGTCCATTTGCTGATTACACTATTTTGCCTCCACCGATTTTATTGGACTTCGAATTTGACTAATGGTTTGGATTGTTCGTACTTGGTTTTATTTTATTCTCGTTCAAAAGGTTGTTTTGCCTTTGATGCGAAAAGAGAAAAATGTGACTTCCCCTGTACTCTTCATGTATAATAGATAATGAAAAAATTCATTAAATTTGTTCACCACATATCGGATCGTAAGTTTCAAAATTATGGCACAGTCGCTTTTTTGTTCAGGATGTTCTCTATCCATCTCTTGCAAATCTAGGCTTATATATCATGGCAGCTGGTACAGTTGTATATCTGGACAGGGAAAAAGCCCATTTTGTCAACTGCATCATTCATTATTTATTTATTGTTACTAATCGAATAATTTGTACAGCGATAAAGTGTTGGTTGGTCTACGATGGAACTCAACTCTACAGAGCTACCAATGGTATAATGGTAAAGTCCTCGGTAATGTCAACTGGTTGTCTGGACAGCCCGGACTACAATCGTGTGTAGCAGTACGACCAGATGGTAAATGGAAAACATTGTCGTGTTCAACAAAAATACTGTACGTTTGCAGGACAGATACAGGTACAGGTCGCTACGATATTTACACGTTTAGATCAGTGTCACAACTGTCTGTCAGTATAGGATTTAACTTCGGTCAAGGTGTATGATTATCATTGACACTTACACACGCACCTACAGCAATCTCGGATTTGTTCATTTGTTTTGAAAATACATTTTCGTCATCCCCTAGTCGTGTAAGTGATGGGCTGGGGTGGTTTGGGCTGCTAATTGTAAATCCAAGACTGATTTAACAAAATCTAGTCGGTAGGGCATTTAACGCCTATTTTTGAATTTTCCTGTAGTGCTCCTGGTTACACATTTATTGCATATTATAATAACCGTGAAGCTTTTCGCAATTGATGTTTCATTGAGGTCTGCTACAACATCGACAACGAAGGGTCCATGCGCATCTTGTTAGGCCTTGCTTGATACGAGCACTACACGATCTTATCTCAGATTAAACAAATCCAAGTGCCTAATCGATGACCCTTTTAAAGGTGCCATTATTACCCGTGTCATACATGCATTTGTATTTAGATATCGGATCACATGACCCTTGTACACTATATACGTATTATATTGCAGGTATTATCCATGGTAACCAGAATGTAGATTTCTATACAGCCCATCAACATTGTAGTGGTATTGGCGGGACATTGCCTGTTATAATCTCTGGACAAGATGAGAATTATTATAGTGGTGTGTCACGGTAAGTATAAATATGTTTTGATAACATACATGTACTTCAGGACAAACACATGCTCAACAGAACCGGTAGCTAAGTATATCGAATGTCTGAAGCACGCCGGTATGGGGCTATGATGTCTATGAACAAGTGGTGTTCATCCTCTCATTTTCCCAATGCTTTACATGGCATGTGAAATAAAGTATGTGAGAAAACTGTAGCATCTGTCGCGTTCACGAGGTCTGTTTACAAGGGAGATAACCCCGGATAATATTTGTCCTCTCATGTTGGTTTTGGCCACAGTCGGAGTAGTGATTTAAGTATGGCGCATTGTGCTGCAATTTGTGCCCAGGACCAACACCCCGATAATTTCTCTGCCACAGTGATCTATCGGCCGATCACATGCCGTTTTAAGTAGGGCCTCGTCAGAGAAGAGGGCTGACTAGTTGCGCTATGTTCGCCCCCCTCTCTCTCCGAAAAACCGGAACAAAACTGTAGATAACTTTAGAGTTTTATTATGCATTAAAACATGTACATGTGTGTTTTAATAGACTGGGATGTGCTCTTTGTGCGCAGCGTTCCATTTATGAGACAGACTCACCTTCATAAAGTTAAAGTTTCAAGGCGGTCACACACACATAAACTATACAAAAGTTTTGTTATTTAAACAATGCATTCCATTCTTTATATTCTTCGCACCATGGGTCCGGCTTGAGGAAGCTGCCATTTTGGTAAAAGGAAGTAACTCCTCGGATAAAAAGTTGCTTTAAATATATCAAAAACATCAAGGCATATTTTTTTTTATTCATTAAGTATTATTATATGACTATATTCAATTCATATTTTTATGTTTTGGAACCATGTCCTAATATAAGACGGGGCTCTTTAATGGGTTAATTAACGCGACAAGACTATAATTAACTCTGGATGTCCGTGGATTGCTGCGATTTTAAGTAGATTAGAAGGGTTTGGAGATGTAAAGATTTAATTTAATGATGGGTAATCGAGACTTTGTACATTACATTAACAACGGAAGCAAAATCAGCTACACTATAGATTTCTTTTTTTAGATCCAATGACGTATGGCTAGGGCTGTATAAAAATGGCGGGGTATTTCAATGGTTGACCGGTGTAGAACTATCTCAGATTTTTTCATGGAAGGACGACGATAAGCATCTCAGTGAAGTTCATATCGAGAGGCCGTTTAACAAGATCCACGTACAAGTTAAAGATCACCCTTTTCTTTGCCAGTCGAGAATCTTGCAAGGTAATTATTTGTATGATTTGATAAAATCCAACGGCTCCATGATTATGTCTTTCTTTTTCCAACCTAAAATTATCGCCTATCAAGAATTAAGATATGCCGGTATGATATCTGGCGAGATTTGACATACATTTGTAGGTGATACATGGCGTTATGTACAGCATTAAAAACATCGCTACAACATCGTAGAAACAATTACCATAGTGAAAACCTGTTCGAGGGAGCTATTTCACTATTTTTAACTTAATCACTTATTTCCATGCATACTTATATGTGTATCAGTTGTAGCGGCGAACAAGGCAAGACATGGAAATGGGCCGATTTTAAGACGAGTGGGTCTTTATTGGGGGAAATGGATCGGTGTGCCCGAGGCCCTTACATTCCATGGAATCAAAATGAGGCTTACAAATCAATATTTCAAAATTACATAATTCTATACTTATTAACAAATTTTCGACCTCACTGGGGGTAATACTTGATTGTCGAGTTGGACGATTTATTGATACCCCCCCCCCCCTCTTCTTCGGGGAAAAGATGTTTTGGCATTGCATAAGATCGCGCATCATATATTCAAAAACAACAAGGATGGTATAACTTGATTACTGTATTGATTTCCCAAGTATGACATTTCTTTCAGACCAGATGCTTAATTCGCTAACCAACCAGTTCTATCTTGTATCGGATAACGCATTAGTGATTGGAATTCATCTGAAGAAATTTACCTCTACTAGGAAGACAGGGTGTGCTAGGGAATGTTCTAAAACCAATGCATGCTATCTGTATACCAGATCTGGGACCGAGTGCACATTATATGGGGATTTCTCCTACGTCACAGTTTCTAACGGGAAACCTTTGTGGAAGAGAAATGGCGCCGACGTAGTAAATGATCCACAATCAGTAAATTATCAAGTCATTAACTAATGTATATGTAAACAACTCGTTCTTTTTGTATTTAAATTAATAACATTTGTCATTTCAAAACCCTAAGGCACGTATAAGGGGTTTGGTAGGCCGAATGGCTTATAACGTTAGATCATTATAATGTATGTCATTGAGTCAAGTACGTGTCAAGGGGTAGGATCGCCAGGAGAATGTCGTGAACTTTCTATGAGTCTTCGGTATCCTGCAACTGCTAACATCATTCACCGGCATGCGCATTATTGAAATAAAATCGAACCTTATGCGAGCCCCGAAATGACCTGTTATGTTTCTTTCGCATGTAAAGAAATCTGAATTGAAATCAGCCTATTTAAAATGTCATATGATGTATTTGACGTTAAAACTGTAATAAACAAAAGTACAACAACATTGTCTCATACATGTATCGATAGAGAAAGCTTAATATAAACTGAAATAAAGGCAAACCCATCAATAACATAATATAAAATCTTCGAAAATAAAGTGAACCACCAATAAATAACATAAATTACAGTTAACGTCTTCAACTATAAAGTGAACCTATAAATAACATATAACGTTGTCGACTATAAAGTGAAGCCATAAAAACATACGTCTTCGATAATAAAGTGACCCCATAGATAACATATGACATCTTCGATAATAAAGTGACCCCATAGATAACATAACGTCTTCGATAATGAAGTGAACCTATAAATAACATATAACGTCTTCGATACTAAAGTGACCCCATAGATAACATATATCGTCTTCGATAATAAAGTGAACCTATAAATAACATATGACGTCTTCGATAATAAAGTGAATCTATAAATAACCTATAACGTTTTCGACTATAAAGTGAAGCCAATAATAACATAATATGTTATAACGTCTTTGATAATAAAGTGAACCCATAGATAACATATATCGTCTTCGATAATAAAGTGAACCCATAGATAACATATAACGTCTTCGATAATGAAGTGAACCTATAAATAACATATAACCTCTTCGATACTAAAGTGACCCCATAGATAATGAAGTGAACCTCTAAATAACATAACGTCTTCGATAATGAAGTGAACCTATAAATAACATATAACCTCTTCGATAACAAAGTGAATCCATAGGTAACATATATCGTCTTCGATAATAAAGTGAACCTATAAATAACATATGACGTCCTCGATAATAAAGTGAATCTATAAATAACCTATAACGATTCGACTATAAGTGAAGCCATAAATAACATATATCGTCTTGGAAATGAAATGAAATGGGGTTTAATGTCCTTATCTTCTGTACCTAACATGGGCTAATGGAAGACGGGCCTAAGCCATACAGTGTGCCTTGAGGGACATTTTGCCCGGACAGCGGCGCTACGGCCTACTCTTATATTGAATTCCAACTACCAAGGGATCTTTTACGTGCATGTCAATGTGTCAGGCCCTCCTTCTGCATCACTGACAAGGGGAAACTGAGATGAACTTTCTCGGCCAATGCAGGGATCGAACACCCGACCTCCAGGCTAGCGAGCCAGCGCCTTGCCCACTTAGCCACCGTGATTCCCTAACGTCTTGGCTAATAAAGTGAACCCATAAAAAACATATAACGTCCTCGATGATGAAGTTAACGCATAAATAAAATATAAAGTCTTCGATAATAAAATGAACCCATAAATAACATAAAACGTCTTCGATAATGAGGCGAACCCATAAATAACGTCTTCGAATAATAAGGTGAACCTATAAATAACATATGACGTCTTCGATAATAAGGCGAACCTATAACTATAAATATTCGATCCCAACTGCATTGGCCGAGAAAGTCCATCTCGATTTTCCGGCGGGGTTCCCCCTTGTCAGAAATGCAGAACGGAAGACCTGACAAGGAAAGCTGTCTAGTCGTTCAGATGGGACGAAAAACCGAGGTGCCTAAAAGATGCCTTGGCAGTTGGAATTCGATATGAGAGTAGGCCGTAGCGCCGCTGCCCGGGCAAAATCTTCCTCATAGCATACTGTATGGCGTATGCCTTTCTTCCATTAGCGCAGGTTAGGTGCAAAAGAGTAGGACGTTAAGCCCCATTTCATTTCATTTCTATAAATATAAATAATAACGTCTTCTATAATAATGTGAACCCATCAATAAATAGCATATATCGTCTTCGATAATACAGCGAACCAATAAATAACATAAATTATAAATAACGGCTTCGGTAATCTAGTGAACCGATAAAAAAAGTAGCACACTGGATGGCGTATGCCCGTTTTCGTTATCCCGGAGCAGAACAGTAGGACGTTAAAACCCATTTCTTTATATTTCATTTTATTGTTTTCATCAACGTCGTAAATAAATACAGGATCAGATGTCATCTAAAAGTAGCTAAGTCTCTAACTCAATATCACCCAAAATCTGAGACAATGAAAACACGAATTATTTGTCAATTTAAATCAACTTTGATAATGTGATCTCACCGGGAAAAGTTGGGTTCTGATTTCCAATATTTAAGACAAAATAAAAAAAATACCATTGGTACATAAATCGTGTACTATAATGCGTTTCAGGCCCATTTTTAACGAGGGGCTTGAAGAACGAGGCTAGGACGCATATTCTTATCTGGAGAGCATACGCAATAACGTAGACTGGAATAACCAGACGCTAGTGATTGGCATGCGATTGGGACTTAGGCGTATTTAGCTGAACATAACTGATTTGAAATTAGAGTAGAGAGGGAAATGATTGAATGTAAATCAGTTTATATAAATTCATATTACATTATCATATACGTTGTGACCCATTTGTGTCAAATTCTAGGTCCCTAATATTAGCGATTTAGCTCCTTTAAAACTAATTCGTTAAAGAACTAGTAAGACGCTCAACCAAATTTCATTGTTCATATTCCCCAAAGCACGTGTCTGAATACTAAAATATATCTGAACACACTGTATCAGAAACTGATTCAATGACAGTTGGTGTCCCGGATTCCAGCTCAAAACTCAACTTAGATTCGGGAAAACATCCACCACAGAAGCCTCCACACTTGGCAGTTATTACATGGTCACTGGATCTGTTGAAGAACGTTTGCCCAGCTTTTTTGCCAACGAGAACCCAGGAAGCCGTCCTGTTTATCACCAGACCCGTTCCTGTCGTGTCAATTCGAAATAAACCGAAATACTTTTTACAACTAATATATGACGCACAGTCTGTAGCGTGCCCATACGCTTGAAATTTACCCCACATGAGTTTGGCAAATTGGTAATCGTCTCCATCAATGGTCATGTTATCGGGGTGAACCCTGACCTTCTCAAAACGCACCTTTCCGGCTTTAGGAACGTTCGCTGAATAATCGACACCACAATATGAAAACTTTACTACCGCTCTTGGGTACACCACAAAATTTCCGTTTGGTAAGGAAACATATTCTTTCGGATTTAACGTATTCATTCCATGACAATATATTTTCACCTTGTTAGCATTGTCAAATGCTTCGGGATATAACCAATATTCTCCATCAGTGGAAACATTGCATCTTTGAACATCTGCACACGATGATATCTTCCTGCACGGCTGTACGTCCCACGATCCATATGGTGTACAAGTCATCGTCTTGTTTTGGGGTTTCATTCCCGGTAGCAAACAGGTATAGCCAAGCTCAGCTCCTATTACTGTTTCTGTATAATGGACGTCTGAAGGAAACTCGAAGGTCGGCGGTATCCCGCAATCATTAAGGACACAGTGGCTGCCGTTGAGTCCCGGAACACAACGATGATTGGGTGGACATTTGACGTGCTGGCAATTCGCGGCTATAGCAGTGATCCAGTCTGTCTTTGTAGCATAGAGGTAACCAGGCTTTGAAACTAGAGATAGACTCGTTCCAGCTACTGCCCGTGTTAATTCACATTGTCCAGATTCAGTATCAAAATTAAAAGATAAACAGTTGGTCTGATAAACACATTCTCTAGCACAGATCATTAATCCTGGAGCTGTGAAACTTTGTATTTTATGATTAGGTAACATCTGCCCTATAGAAATACGCTGAAGTAAATTTGGATCTGTGCACACTCTACCCATATGCAAGGGTTCATGGACTGCGAGTGACAGTGAACTTAAGAATAATAGAGATTCCATTGAAAGTAGCCCCTGACACAAGTTATTCATGTCTGACACGGTACTATCGCTGTTAGTTACAAACGTTGTCTTCAACGGTAGCTCTATATATATACATCATTTATAATTATAATATTATGAAAATCTTTACTGCGCTATAACCCACGTCACAAATATATATCTATTGGCTCTGAACACCCAATTTTAAATAATTTAGTTGCTATAAATCAATGACCAATACTTGTAAACAATGAAATCTTTAAAACAAATTATAATCAACATCCATAACTACTAATATTACCGATAATAGATACTGATCGTCATGCTTTTATTGGACAAACCTTTAGCGACATCTGGTTCACATGGTCTGTCAGGCATAGCACACTGCAGAGTGTATGTCCGTTAAACTCTGTTTAACTCTCAAGTCCAATATATCCCACGTTAAAATATTAAAAAAAAATTCCATGCCAACTGGAAATCAAAATGAGAATAAGCTAATCTCCATCATAGCATACTTCCCAATTGGGAAACTCCCTCATAGGAAACTCCCTCATAGGACCCCCACCCACACCGAACGGGTAGCGCGTGTGCGCTGTATTATAAGGTAAACCATTTAGTCAACTGGCGTGATTTCGATTCCCCAGTTGTATGTGACATAGATTAGGGTCGCCTGTCCAACCTCGTGGGTTTTTTCCCTCGAGTCCTCCGATTTCCTCCCACTGCTAAAGAACCCTATGCACAAGCGCAAATTATTGAAATGAGGTTTTGTGTCATTTGGACGTTAAACCCCATCTCTCTCTCTCTTTCCCTCTCTCTCTCGCTCCCTCATACAACATCAAGGCAAAACGCCTTCACAGCCAATTCACTCATAGCACACACCCTCATAACATACCACATCATAGCCAACTCCTTTATAGCATACTCCCTGATTTCATGGCATACTCCCACATATCATAGCATACCCCCACATAGCATAGCATACCTCCACATAGTATATCATACCCCCACATAGGATACTACATCGCATTTGTCCGCATCGATCAATCTGATTGGTAAAGAAAAGGAAGAGATGAAATTTCATTTTATTTCAGTCACAATAAAGCATTTTATACATTTTATACTGATAAAACATAAAGCTTCGACCCATTTCATTTGATAATTGGAAAATCACGAGTTACCAACCGTCCACCATTTTGTCATCGTTTCGGTCAATGTGACGGAAAGGAATCAGTTAACAATCAATAAGAACGTGACCAATAGCATTGTTTTGTTCATAATGTTTTATAAACGTGTTGCGGAAATCGACTGTCCTTTGAAATACGATATTGCAAGGACACAGAGGTGATATCAGCGGAATTAATAAATAGTTTTATCGATATTTGTCTTATATTTGTCGATTAAAATGAGATTTATTTTCAGGAGTCCACGACTATAACATGAATTCGTTTCACGTTAGATCACGTACTTGGGATGTATGTGAAGTACAAGTAGCGTGTTTCATATATATATATATACTACCCTGTTCTCTCTCCTTCTCGGGTTGGGTTGGGGTGGAGGTACAAAAATGAAATAAACTTTAATAAAGTACTGTTCTGCTCCGACTGGGTTAAAAAGGAAGGATAAGCCATACAGCGTCCTACGCACTTACCCACCATTAATCCCCCCCACACCCCCTCGCCACGCACACACCTATCAGCAAAAACCGCCTTACCAACTAATGGTTCAAAAACTATTAAACAGACCAACTAAAGTATTAAAACGATTTATTTCACAGATTTATGATATAAATAAATAAATAAATAAATAAATACAATAAGAGTGTATAAATTTTACAATTCTCGTATTAGCTTCAGAAGTGATATTCAAAATATTATGTACCTGTTTGAAAGCAAATGATTATCACAGAAACTGTTCTCTTCTGACTGGGCTAATGAAGACCGACCATACACATTCATTCTAAGGGAAGTCTGACGAACAATACAGTAAAATATTTTCAATAGGACAAACAGATTTTGATAATGCTACCAGCAAGAAGTATATTGTGGCGAGTAAAATCCAAAATATTTTCAATATTTGATGAGATTTTCATGTTATTCCTTTTATATATTAGTTCAGCAATAGAATTATTTTTGCTGCATGTAATTTGATCACGTGGTCATTAGAAAGCTATGTACAGAGTCGTCTTTATGATTAATAACCCAATTTTGGTTTGTAATGTTCGCTAGACATGATAACTTGTTGGAATAAATTCAAATTACAATGCTCAATTCGATAGGTGCTCCGAATATCAACTTTATTCAAACTATGAACCACATTGCGATGTCTTCAGTTAAAATAGCATTATACAAGAGCAAAATTTGCTTATTACAGGTCTTTCTGTAGGCCAGAGGTGTTATCTAAATAAGCAATTAGACATTAATTAACATATATCCAGACCATAATAAACTCTTTATGTCAAGGCTAGCCTTCGATGTTGGCGGATTAAATTCTTATATGCCGCTTAATGGCCGTTGATAATTAAATCAATCAAGTGGATAATCGGGACTATGCTATTTATATTAATGATTTGAGTAATGATGACCGAGGCTATGTGAATATTTCAAACGCTTTTTTCTCGGCTAATAGTATACTTTCCTCTGAATTACCGTCTTGCCTATAGATGTAAGTATTGCAGGCACGATGCTTCCGCTCCGTAATCCGTTTACGAATATCAAAACTAAGACAATGACAACAATTCTAACTTTATTAACATTCAATACCAACTCAACCCACTTCGCCCCATAACACACTTCACTCCATAACACACTTCATCCCACCACATATTTTCCTAACCCATTTTTGGTAAGCCCGGTCAAATTATTCCGTAAATACAGGCTTTGAACTTTGAAGTATATTCGTTCATTCCCGATAAATTAACCCCAACGATTCTAGCTAACTTTAATGCCGCAGATAAGTGATACGTGGCTGTTATAGATGACTACCCAAACCCCTTTGCCCCCTTTGATTTCACACCGGTAATCCCTTATTGGCTTCCACATAAGTAAGCACAATGATTTGCTTCCACACAGGCAAGCTCACTTACTTTGCTTCCAACACAGGCAAGCCTCTTAATTTGCTTCCACACAGGTAAGCACCTTAATTTGCTTCCACACAGGCAAGCCCCCTTTAATTGGCTTCCATCTAAACTATGTTCCCACGCAGGTAAGCCCACTTTAATTTGCTTCCATCTAAACTATGCTCCCACGCAGGTAAGCCCCCTTTAATTTTCTTCCACACAGGCAAGCCCCCTTAATTTTCTTATACACAGATAAACCCCTTAACTTTGCTTGCGCACAGGTAAGCCCCTTATATACTCAAAAATGTTGACCTTAGCGTATGTTCCAGGTTAGATTGTGGAATAACAAAGCTGAACAGTCTCACTTGAAATTATTAAAGAAAAAAACAATCACGGTACTACTTGCCGACACAGCAGAAATAATTTAAAACGGCCTTAGTGTATGTCCCATTTTAGATTGCGGAACAACAAGGCTGGACAAACGCCACTCCCACAACAACGTGAACTCCCAGGAGAACGCTAGATCGACGACGGTCCTGCGCATTTTAGCACATATGACGTCATATATAGATTGTGGGTTAGGGTTAGGGTAAGGGCTAGGACCTGTAGATTTCGTCAAAGTCTGGAAATGTAAACAGGGCTAGCCCTAGCCCCAACCGTGGGCCAAGCCTAACCCTTACCCTAACCCACAATCCACATGTGAAGTCATAAAATGCGTAGGACCGTCTCCGATCTAGCGTTCTCCGAACTCCAATGCAACGTGCCAGATCTTCATGTAGGGTATGCCATCGAAACGAAGATATAAAAAAAAAACGAAAAACGAAATATAGAACTGTATTATAATCAGATTGGAAATAACATCTGACCTATTGCCAAAAGAATATATCGTATGATATAAGCTGATTAGATAGAGTAAGTAGATCTAACTAAGTGAGAATATATATATGACCTTTACCTCTGATTACGATAAGAGAATATATAAAATTAAATATCACTTATAACTTCGCATGTCACGGGTGTAAGTCACGTATATTTTTCATCATGAAGTCTTTACTTGTTTTTCTTTTAGCAGTTACTTTTGGTAAGAATTTTCTTTCATTATCAAAATTACAAAATAACCATCTTGTTTAATAAAACAAACGACTAATTAACAGACTAATTATCCCGGGCTAATTGTTTCCTTTTATCTGATCAGGGGGATCCAGTTAATTAATTACTACTCACGGGATTAGCGGGGGTGTTACGAAAAACGACAAGATGGTATCCTCATTATTGCAATAACTATTTCAGGGAATTATTAAACTTCTTTTTCTAGTAGTTCTTTTTTCCAGTAGTTCTTTTTCAAGTGATCAGGTTTTAGAAACGAGAGCCTGACATGACCAGAAGCAGAATGACATTAAGCATAGTTAGTACGCACTGTAGATTCAATATTGGCTTCTAGTGAGCGAGCATGACTAGCTACTATAGATGGAACTGTTTAGCTCATTTGTCATACCTTATTCGCTATCGAGGCCTTTATCCTAGATATAAGCTTATCGTTATTAGTCTATCATAATGGTGTATATTTTATTCTGTAAACAAGTTATTTTCGGTTTTCGGTCTCAATATTGACCAATAATGAATACACAAACCAGTACACACAAGTTGGTATTCATGTTTGTTAAATATTATTTTCACTAAGAAATTTGGTCATATTATTCAAAATAAATGAAATGAAAATGAATTGAAATGGGGTTTAACGTCTTACTGTTCAGCTCCGAACTAGGTTAATGAAGACGGGCATACGTCATACAGTGTGTGGGGAAATTGTGCCTGGACAGCGACACTCATATCGAATTCCAACTTTTAATGGATCTCTTAGGTCCACGCAATTTTGTACATGTTCCCATCCGAACGACTAGACAATTGTCCTTGCCAGGCCCTCCGTCCTGCCTCACTGACAAGGGTAATAACACCAGAAAATAATGTAACCAACACATATTTGTATATTGAATATATTTATACCAATAGATGATTATTTCTGATCTCAACTGTGGAAAAAATATATATACCTAAAGCCATTAAAACGCAATGCTTAATTCGTGAAATATTTCTGGTAGACGTTTTCTTTGGCTTTCCTATCCGATGGCACATAGGTGACACTTGTGTTGGGTCTCTTTTTGTGGAATTCTGAGTTTGAACCCAATATCAGTTCTCGGTAATGAACTTTGTTCGTGCAAACGCAACACTTGTGTTTTTCACAATTTTAAACAGTTCCGGCGTTTCATGATTCCGTGGGGTTTCGGTTTTGTGCATTTGTAGTGAATTCTTTCATGACATTATCCACATATGCTTGTTATCTCGATTTTGTCAATTGTTATGTACATTTGTTGAAGTTGTTGCCGTAAATAAACTTTGAATTTGGAATTGCGTTTTCCATGGCTTTGAGAGTATTTGAATCAGACGCATATTAAAAATCAGATGCCATTAGTTGCTGGCGTTATGAATATAAATGCTTTCGAAAAACGTCATCAATTTTAAATTATGTTTCAGCACAGTGTTCCAGTAAAGACAACGGATACAGGTATCTTATAAATAAAATCGCGACCAGAGCTAACATTCAGAATAGTTTCAAGAAGAATTTAGATACTTTTGGTGGAGAGGTAAGTCAATTATATATGTTTATATATTTAAAATGAGATAGAGAGAGCGAGAGAGAGAGAGAGAGAGCGTCCACTCAAAACAACTAGACCATTTCGGGACATATGTTTCAATTTTATTTCAACAATTCCGGAAGACACGGAGGAAACCCACGGGTTTAGACAGGCGACCCTACTCCTTGTCACGTGCAGTCGGGGAATCGAAACCACGTCAGCTGACTCAATGACAGACCTTATTTTACAACGCACACTCGTTAACTATTCGGGCATCCATCCCCTATATTTAACATACTTAATACAGGATGACCGTGACATCGAGAGGAAGATTTATTTGTATCCTGTATCGAAAATTTGAAATTATATGTAGACAAATGTTACTTTTGTAATAATCATGATATACATCTACAATGGTGAATGTTTTCAGAATGTTGGAGCCGTGTTTCCATGTAAACCCATCGCCACATCTGCTACTGTTCCAACTTCCGGTGAGTTTAATTACTTTTGACAGGGATTTTTCGAAGATTTAGTACAATCCCCAAAAACATGTTACCAATCCACATCTGCAGTCTCAAGAGGAGACATAATTATTAAATAGAAGTGGTCAATATCAAACAAAAACCTCTGACGAACCTTTGTTGCTGTTCCTTGAAACGTCCAGGGTTTCCATGTGGACTTGCCATGACGATAAGTTAACGTAGACGATCGTCGCGATAATCAATATACACCTGCATGGACGTAAATGCGTGTGTGTGGGTGGGGGGCGGAGCGGGGGATAGTGGGTCTAAAAATAAATGCAGTCACTGCGATAGGTCTCAAAATTATGTGTCGATGACAAAAAGATAAACAATAAAAAAAAAATCCCCCAAAACTTAATATATGTATGAATATATCTGTATATACGTATGGTTGCTTTGGTTGGATATCACAATATGCACCAAAGGTTCGAGAAGTTTCCATGTATGTATGTTTTTAAAACTACGATTAAATTAGGCGATATATAAGTCGATTATTAGCAAATTCATTATTAGCAAAGAATTTATGAATTATATAATGCTGAACATATGAACGCCAAAAGTCGGATTCAGGTGTCCACAATGTGATAAATCTCCATTAAATTTAACAAAACTACTGCGAATTTTATTATTTAAATTATTTAAGCCAAAGATTTTTTATACGTTCACTTCAACCAAATTCCCGACCGTCACAATTCTGCAAATTCTTCCCCCAAAGTCCAGGAAATGCCCCAACACCTCTCTAGATTCCCACCCCCTGAAAACAAAATCAATATGTACGCCCCTTAATAAGGATTGTCCTCACATGAATATGTATCCCCGTTCACCAAGATGGCTGGGCTGTTTCGGACAATTTTCAATTTGGTTTGTATTCTAAAAGCATCATTTCTGAACGGATAGGCTATCCCGTGAAATTTAGGATTGTTCCGTAGAGGATAAAACGCACGTTATGAAAAGGCAGCTTCAAATAGTTAACAAGGTCAAGGGCGTATTTTTACGTGCATAAGAATTCTTTACAGAAAATAGTTTTTAATAATTGGTAAAATATATTTATCAAAATATTTTGTGGACACAGCGACAATGTATCAGATGATTTGTAAATTATTTCAGTTCACCAACTCCGACCCGGTGATATTAAAATTGTTGCCGCTTTAGGAGATTCATTAACGGTAAATAATATTGAGTGATTACTGTTTTTTATACAGATTATATAGCTATCCATTCTTTCTAAAGTTGTATCTATTTTTCTGTTTTCTGATGAGGTGAAATCTTTTGGTCGGTGGTGGTTTGGTGACTGGCATCACTGCTCAAATGTTCTATTTATTAAGATTACTATTTATAAACTTCTCATATGACAATGTTTAGTTAATGAAAAAAACAAACTTAGTCATACTCATTCTTTTATTAAAACAAAATAATGCACTTTTGGCAAAGACTATTATACTCGTTTACGACATGTGTCGTAAACTTTAATGTCGTAAATTAATATTGATTCGTGTGACTGCAGTAACAATAGTGCAATATTACCAATAACTTATAAATTATTTTAAGGCTGGAATGGGAATAACTGCTAAAAATATATTTAGTGTTTTAACAGAAGACAGGGGACTTGTTTTCAGGTAGGTAACCAAACAACACGTCATTCTGTTCGATTTTCTATAACACGATAAAATATGTCTGCTTTCCACTTGCTCTTGTTTATCAATAACCATTTTCTAGGTTTCTCATTTAACACTTTTCTAATTAATTGTCAAACTGATCCCGCAGTGAATATTCGCTTGGCCGCTACAATCACTGATAAGCATGACATCGACGAGACTTAATGAGTTCGGCATATTAACTTTTTTACTCCGACAAATTAAATTCTAAAATATTTTTTTGAAGTATAAGAAAAATAAATAAAGACCTTTGAAGTATTTGTAGTTAAAAAATATTTCCTATTTAGTGTAAATGGGTATTAAAATGAGTAAAATGCATCATTTTGCCCGAAGCAGTTAGGTGTAAACAATGCACGAGCCGTTGAGCCAATGACTGACGCCACGTGAAGTCAATGCGCGTGTTGTAGACAATCATCTGTGACAGAGTTAATTCGTAAGTAATTCTCTGTGAAACAGATTGTTTAATTGTTTGTATCAATTTTATGAATATATAACAAAACAAACACAAACAGAAATGGGGATTGGGTGGCCGAATGATTAGCATGTGTTTGCTGTATCATAACATCTGTCATTGAGTCAACTGGTGTGGTTTCGATTTACCGGTTGTACGTGACAAGGAGTTGGGTCGCCTGTCCATCCTCATGGGTGTTCTCGGGGTCCTCCCGTTTCTTCCCACTGCTAAAGACCCCTACGTGCAAGAGAATTGTTGAAATAAATTAAACCATATGTTACTCGCGAAATGACCTTGTTTGTGTCGAGTGGACGTTACCCCCCCCTCTCCCCCCTCCGTCCTCTCTCTCTCTCCATACATCAAAGAGATAGTAAAATTGTTCAAGTATAGAGCTGTGGAATTATTTGTAAAGGCGGTTATTGGGTAGTATTTTTGTTTATGGTTTCAGTATTGGTGGTGATGGTACATTTGAGGAATATGTAACATTACCTAGTATGTATACCTATCTATATTCATAAATGATTTTTTTTCTTATATTCACCTGCGCCCACAAACGTTAAGCGGAAAGATTATACATGCACGTGCAGAATATAAACTATTGCTTCTTGTATATAGTGCTTACATAACCTCGCTCAAAACAAAACCCTACCCCATTCGACACGATTTTCAAAAAGCCATGCATTATACGTCCCACCTACAAAAAGGAAAAAAAAAACATTTTCAGACATGGCTTTCGGTGTTGCCGGTCCAAGTTTATGGAATGATCTACCCAACAGTATGAAAAAAACTCTTAACTCTCAAGGTTGTTTCAAGAAATCACGAATTAATCAATCATTAGGATACTGTATTAATATTTGTGTACATATTACATTATTTATTATATTAATTGTGCAGTGCTATAAATTGCTCGGACATAGATGTATTTTACTGCTACATGGCATCATTATAGTTCACTAATTTTCGGTAGAAGTGATTAGTAAATTATTATATAGTTTTAGTATTTTGTTAAATAAGGACTTTGCTGTAAAATACACCAATTATTTATTACTAAGTGTGTTAGAAAGCATTATTCTTAAGAAATAAATGCTTGCATCTATTTGTGTCAAATGTTTTCAGTGCAGATTTTGATAAGTTATAGGTCAAAATATTGTTTGTAGATATTTTAAAGAAATATAACCCGAATATCACGGGTTACTCTATTAAAACTGGTGGCGTTGAAAGTGCTAATTCAAGATTTAACCTTGCGGAATCTGGAAATGTCTTCAGGTAATGTTTGACCTTCTTTTATCTTGTATATATTTTCTGTCTTTTTTTACTGATATTATCAAGTACGGTATACTTTGAATACTTATAATAACTTTTATATCAAATATAAAAGTAATCGGGTGACATGTTAACTGTATCGGTGTAATATTTTCTGTCTTTCATTACTGATATTATCGAGTAGTATACTTGGAATACTTATATTAACTGTACATTTTAAGATTATTTCACAGAATATTTCTTTATATCAAATTCAAAAGTTGTCGGATGACATGTTAACCGTATTGGTGTAATATTTTCAGTGATTTGACAGATGAAGCTACCATGCTAATAACTAGGATGCAGGCCGATATTAATATAGATATAAACAACGACTGGAAACTTATAACCATTTTAATAGGGGATAATAATTTATGTAAATATTGCAATGGCGAGGTAAGTATGTTATTCATTTAATGTATTACATTCATGATTAAAATGTCTTGGTTTCGAGTACGGACGTGGGTCTGATACTCTCTGCCTAGACGAACAAGCGGAGCCCACCCCTGTACACATTGCATAAAGTCTTAGCATAACATGAACCTTGGCGAGGTCTCTCGGTAATTTTTTGGCATGCCAAAGCTTTTGCCAACGCTCACGAAGTTTCTGCCAGAACCTATGAAACTTCACAGGCAGTCAAATGATGGCTTACCATGTCCTGACGAATGAGCCCTATCTTCTTACGATCAGACCCGAATCATCGTCCCGGTTTAGGGATGGGCATTATTGTGGCTTCATGCCACGAAGCAGGGAAATTCTCATCAACCCCAATCCGGTTATAAAGATATAATAATATTAAAACTGTAGAAAAAAGGTAAATTTTTTAAAACATATTAGTGAATTTCCATCTGGACCAGTTGCAGTTACCCGAGCTCGCTTAAACGAATCACACAGCTCCGCAACGGAGAAATTATCATTGTAGCCATTCATCATTACGAGACTTGGAGTTAAGTCGCCTTTTATCTTGTTGATATCTAATACTTCCAAAGGCCTCAGAGGAAAGATTTGACGATGATTTGAATGGAAATGTACTGTTTAGAGAATTAGTGATATCCCGGGACAGTGTTACGCTCGTATAAAGATTGTATTACTTTTACAGGGACATGAAGAAGAGAGGTATAGAGCTATGTTAGAGAAAACATTGAGATTACTTCAAGCTAATTTACCTAGAACTATTATTAATCTCGTCGAAGTTCTTAATGTTGAAATAGTGAAAGATCTAAACGAGGGTCTTGTTTGCTCCATTTTACATTAGTAAGTATCGTTTATTATATAATTATGTTCTAACATGACCCTTTAATATCAATTTTAATCTATTTCAGTCCGCGTGTAACATAATGTATATAACTTGTATATATTTTAATGTTTCCTTTTGGGTCATGGTAATTGTATGTGCAACAATCTAATTAAAACACATAACCTATTTCGTGTCGTTTTTAATAGTTCAAAATTTCATTTTTCTTGTCTTAACTACACAAGGGTCGGCGTTTTGATTGAATTTAGGGATTAGGCTGCATTTCCTTTAGTATGGATCCGGTCCGGCATCTTTGCGGTTGCGGATACGGAAAAAAACACTTTCATAGAATTTTAGTAAGAGTGTTTCCTTATGTGCGGGTGCTGATACGTTTCTCTATGCGGCGTCCGGTACGGTTTTTCGAAACGGACCATGTCGCGTTCGGTACGGAAACGCATGCGGAACCGTGTCCGTAAACACACATAACGCACATAAGGAAAGAGGTTTGGGTAGCCCGCACGGCAAAAAGCTAAAAATAGGTAGGGAAATTCCAATTTTCGCCTTTTCTTAGACACGTGCCATGTTGAAAAGCCCTTCCGCTTGATACACAACCTGCCGTGTGTCATGTCTGCTCCCGTACCGGAGCCGGACTGGACCCGCACTAAAGGAAATGCAGCTTTAGTCAATGAAACAGTGTGTTACGCCGAGTTCTTGACGTTTGATGTATGGAACTGTGGGTAAACCACTAGAAAGATCAACGCTGTTTAATTAACAAAATGTCTGACGTCATGGGGTCAAAAACCGGTCGTACAACCCCTTGCACGACCTTCCAGTACAACCGGTCAGTTCTTCATTTAGTGTAGGCCATCGGAGGTATAAAAACGAAAGGAAATATAGATCTGTATTTTAATATGATTGTATGTGCAATAACTGACGTAAGCTTTCTCTTTTATGTCGACAATTATTAAATTGGCTTGATAAAGTTAGCTTAATTTCCGTTTATTTCAAATCTTAATTTTAGTTCCCAATAAGGGTTATTATCGCGACAACATTGGTATTATCTTTAGATGTGAAGTCGTTAGCGAAAACAGAAAGGCATCTCACAAAACAAACCAATATATAAAATCCAATTCAATGGACAGTTTAGGCGTTTTTGTTATATGATTAATAATTTGTTATAGTGCGTAATATTTAATAATTGCAGTGCTTTGTGTCCATGTGCAGCTTTTCCAAAAACCGCTCAAGACGAGGCAGATCTGAAGAATTTAACAAATATTTACCAACAGGTTGTAAAGGACATTGCTACCTCGGGACAATTCGATACAAAAGATGATTTTACAGTTGTTGATCAACCTTTTTTTAGAAATACTTATCTTCCTACTAAGGTTCGTTATTAACGTATACAACATAAATATTCTGTCTGTGTGAAAGGACAACGAGGCAAAAATAAATACTCAGATCATCCAAAGTATAGAATTTTCTTACCGTTGTGTTACAATATCGATAAGCCTACATCCCGATTTCCGTAATTAAATGTTCATGTAGAATATCACAATCCCAGGCTATTTCGTTCGCTTATACCAAGAAAGGGAGTACGTATAAAGACCTGGGGAAGAAAATTGGCTTCGATATTCTTGTTGGGCGTTTCTTATTATTATCGTTATCAATTCAGGAGTGTTTACATGCGGTCCGTCAACGATCATATAATGTTCCGTGTGGTTTAAAAGGTGGTGGTGTGGTAATGTTGTGGTGGTGGGGGGCTGACTGGGGTGCAGACAAGTCCCCAATATTAAAGGACTTCTAAATTAGTTCGGTAAGACACTCAGGGACAGCCATGCATACCCGGTTGACTGCTAAGTTGATTCAATGGCCCAGTCACTTTTACAGCTAGGGGTCCCATGCAAGGTCAGTCGGGCCCCGTTTACTTTTTACCTTGTCCCGTACATGTCCGGTTCAGTGCTAGGTTGATACAAGGGCCCCATTGAGGTTACAGCTAGGGGTCCAAGCCCCGATAATGTTTACTTTTTACCCTGTACATTACTAGTCTACTGAATGAATTTTATTATCAATGTTCATTATTTACCTTTTCAACAAGTTAATACGATCTGTCGTTTACTATTTTGTGTTATTTTAAGGAGGGGTCCGATGAACCTGATTTTTCCTATTTTTCACCGGATTGTTTTCATCTAAGTGAGAAAGGTCACAGTACCGCAGCTACAGCGCTGTGGAACAATATGGTAAAGTTATAAATTTTTTTATATAAACCCACACAGACCATTATAATCAACTCTCGATGTCATTTGCTGCTCAACTTTCATTCATGATTTAATCATGAAATAGATACTCAAGACTGTTTTTATCGCACCGACTTACCGTAATGGTGATGTAGACTTGGTCGACAATTCAATCGCTACAATCTCGGTTAAGAGTGGATCAATTTGACTAAAATATTACCGCAATTCATGTGCGACTATATTGTCGTCACTTCACATTTTTTGTAGTTGTGTGCAGGTCAGGTCAGGATTACTTCTTTTTTCAAAATTACTTGGAGGAGGTACCCTATGGCGGGGGAAAGCGGCAAAAACCTAATGCTATGTAGAAATGTCTAATTCAAAACACACATGTAACAATGCCATACCAAATACCTAAAATGCAAAAAACAAAATACAAGAAACCTCTAATACAAAATACCTCATACGTCTATTGCAAAAGACAAAATACAAGAAACCTCTAATACAAAATACATATAACCTCTTATGCACAATTGATTTTACAATCTGAAACATCTACCATAAGCATTAGATGACATATCTCGTTGTCATTACTTACGTTTCTCCACTGAATTATCTTTACTTAGGTCAATGTCAAGGTCACCGAACACAACTTGGCGACCTATTCGGCTAGCGAGCTATTCGACCGATCCAGCTGGCAACCTGTTCGTTGGCAACCTATTCAGAATTAAGACAACAGTCGCCCAAACTCATCTATTTTTAACAACCAATAAAATCCAACGTTACGTTTATCAAATATTAAAGGGGTGCGCTCTCAACCTGAACATAGCCAATTTTTCAATATTTTAAAGTGAAATTCGGACCATCGTACAAAATTCTTAGCAACCAGCTATATATATTCTGAAAGGTAATTGAATAAGCTTTCTACGCGCCCCTTTAATATGATTGTGCCAACTTTTACTAATAATATTTAGAAAGCTTATTCAATTACCTTTCAGAATATATATAGCTGGATGCTCAGAATTTTGTACGATGGTCCGAATTTCGACTCGGAATATTACCGTTGTTTCACTTTAAAATATTGAAAAATTGGCTATGTTCAGGTTGAGAGCGCGCCCCTTTAATATGATTCTGCCAACTTTTACTATTAATATTTGGAAAGCTTATTCAATTACCTTTCAGAATATATATAGCTGGATGGTCAGAATTTTGTACGATGGTCCAAATTCGGACTTCGAAAAAAATTCCGGTCTATCTTTACATATAGAATATTGAAAAATTGGCTATGTTCAGGTTGAGAGCGCGCCCCTTTAATATGATTGTGCCTACTTTTACTAATAATATTTAGAAAGCTTATTGAATTACCATTCAGAAAATATATAGCTGGATGCTCAGAATTTTGTACGATGGTCCGAATTTCGACTCGGAATATTACCGTTCTTTCATTTTAAAATATTGAAAAATTGGCTATGTTCAGGTTGAGAGCGCGCCCCTTTAATATGACTGTGCCAATAATATTTAGAAAGCTTATTCAATTACCTTTCAGAATATATATAGCTGGTTGCTAAGAATTTTGTACGATGGTCCGAATTTCGACTCGAAATATTACCGTTCTTTCACTTTAAAATATTGAAAAATTGGCTATGTTCAGGTTGAGAGCGCATCCCTTTAATATGATTGTGCCAACTTTTACTAATAATATTTGGAAAGCTTATTCAATACCTTTTAGAATATATTTAGTTGGATCATCAGAATTTTATACGATGGTCCGAATTTTGACACGGGATATTAACAGTTTTTCCCTTTAAAATTTTTAAAAAATTAGTCATGTTTAGGAAGAGAGTGCACCCCTTTAATATGAATGTGCCAATTTTTACTGATAATACTTAGAAATTGGCTATGTTCAGGTTGAGAGCGCATCCCTTTAATATGATTGTGCCAACTTTTACTAATAATATTTGGAAAGCTTATTCAATACCTTTTAGAATATATTTAGTTGGATCATCAGAATTTTAAACGATGGTCCGAATTTTGACACGGGATATTAACAGTTTTTCCCTTTAAAATTTTTAAAAAATTAGTCATGTTTAGGAAGAGAGTGCACCCCTTTAATATGAATGTGCCAATTTTTACTGATAATACTTAGAAATTGGCTATGTTCAGGTTGAGAGCGCATCCCTTTAATATGATTGTGCCAACTTTTACTAATAATATTTGGAAAGCTTATTCAATACCTTTTAGAATATATTTAGTTGGATCATCAGAATTTTAAACGATGGTCCGAATTTTGACACGGGATATTAACAGTTTTTCCCTTTAAAATTTTTTAAAAATTAGTCATGTTTAGGAAGAGAGTGCACCCCTTTAATATGAATGTGCCAATTTTTACTGATAATACTTAGAAAGCCTATTTAATTACCTTTCAGAATATATTTAGTTGGATGTCTAGAATTTTGTACGATAATGCGAAATTACATCTCTATTCTGAGCTAAAGGAATTGATAAAAATAATATATTATTCTACTTTCATTTGATAGACGTAGCTGGTTGCTAAGAATTTTGTACGATGGTCCGAATTTCACTTTAAAATATTGAAAAATTGGCTATGTTCAGGTTGAGAGCGCACCCCTTTAATATTTGATAAACGTAACGTTGGATTTTATTGGTTGTTAAAAATAGATGAGTTTGGGCGACTGTTGTCTTAATTCTGAATAGGTTGCCAACGAACAGGTTGCCAGCTGGATCGGTCGAATAGCTCGCTAGCCGAATAGGTCGCCAAGTTGTATTCGGTGACCTTGACATTGACCTAAATAAAGATAATTCAGTGGAGAAACGTAAGTAGTGACAACAAGATATGTCATCTAATGCTTATGGTAAATGTTTCAGATTGTAAAATCAATTGTGCATAAGAGGTTATATGTATTTTGTATTAGAGGTTTCTTGTATTTTGTCTTTTGCAATAGACGTATGAGGTATTTTGTATTAGAGGTTTCTTGTATTTTGTTTTTTGCATTAGACGTTTTAGGTATTTGGTATGGCATTATGTTACATGTGTGTTTTGAATTAGACATTTCTACATAGCATTAGGTTTTTGCCGCTTTCCCCCGCCACAGTACCCTGTCGAATTTGAATTTCGCGGTATTAAATAACACACCGTGATCGCTCTGCTTTAAAGTTGCCAATTCGTTAGCTGCAACAATATGTTTCTTGGTAACAAATATTGTGTTAACGAAATCAAATCTGGTAAAAATAATAGCACATAATCAATTTTATTTTCAGTTTCAACCTGTTGGTAAAAAGGATCTTAACTGGAAATCAGGAAATTCAATTACATGCCCTACAGAGGTATGATAATAAAACATTTTATGAATTTTACACTAATCTGATTCAAACACAGCTCGTATTTCGTTTCATTTTTTATAGTTCAAAATTTCGTTTAACTTGTCTTTACTACACTAGTATCACACTGATCAGCAGTGAATTACTGATCAGCAGTGAATATTGGCTTGGCCGCAACAATCACTGATAAGGATGACATCGACGCGACTTAATGAGTCCCCGGTATTAACTTTTTTCCTCCGACAAAATAAATTCTAAAACATTTTTTTGAAGTATAAGAAAAATAAATAAAGACGTTTGAAGTATCTGAAATTAAAAAATATTTCCTATTCATTGTAAATGGGTATTAAAATGAGTAAAAGGCATCATTTTGCCCGAAGCAGTTACGTGTTACGTAAACAATGCACGAGGCCTTGATCCAGTGACTGACGCCACGTGAAGTCAATGCACGTGTTAAAGACAGTCATCTATGACAGAGATAATTCGTAAGTAATTTTCTGTGAAACAGATTGCACTAGGATGTGGAAAAGTTGTTATATAACCTGTACGAAGCTGTGTGGGTACACCACTGGAAATGACAACACTGATTGATTAAACAATGTATGACGTCATAAAGTGAAAAGCCGCTCATAGGACCCCAGAAACAACCTTCTACTTTAACAGGCGAGATCTTCATGTAATGAAGGCCATCGAAAGTATAAAAAAGAAACGAAATATAGCTCTGTATTTTAATCAGATTGGTTTCACACCAATATTCTGTATAATAACATATTTTTTTTTATGAAAGTAGTGACAATATGAATAGTTTAAAGGAGCTATACCTCTAACTCCATATTTTCAAAATAAGAATTTGTATTCAATGTTGGTGCATTTCGAACAATATTAGTTTTTGTAAAATATGGGATCCTAATAGCCAATATTTAAGAATATTTTATAATCAGTACACGAGTCGTGTTTTCTATGGTTTCGGACCCCATTTATAATGAATAAAGACAATGTGGAAGTAATGAGTAATGGCTAATTCACAAACTATAAAATAATAAATGTTTAATAAAACGTGAAAAATGGACTACGCAGGTGTAAACGACAGGTATATCATCGGAGGGTAACGTCCGCTCGACAAATGGTTCAATTTTATTTTAATGATTCGCTTGTGCGTAGGGTGTCTTTAACAGTGGGAGGAAACCGTGGGAGCCGGAGAAATCCCACACGGTTGGACAGGCGACCCTTCTCCTTGTCACGTACATTCGGTTAATCGAAACCACGCCAGTTGACTCAATGACAGGTTTTTATGATACATCTCGCACGTGCTAACCATACAGCGCGTACGTCATAAACCCACCCCACCCCTCCCCACCCGATTGTTTAGAGTATTTATTGATTTTTTTAATTTTCTTTCAGCAACAACCTTATATTTACACCAGCAAGAATAGCGGTGGAAAGAAGTCAAATTAAAACAAACGCTGGCAACTGGGTTTCAATAAAGTTATTAAAGATTCATCATTTGAAAATTTGACCTCTTCTTTACAATCTTTTATCGCTGCGGCATTTCATAAATGAGGCCCCCAGGGTCACAAAGCATTCTCCAATATTTTTTATAAGACAATTGTGACTTGTACTATATCTCTTGCGAATTCCCACGAATAGTAACCACAATTAGCTTATTCTGAGGGAATTGAAGATATTCTTACACAAAAGCCACTTAGCCAGTGCTCAGAGATGGGTTCTACACACCATGCATCTTCCCGTGTGTGTGGGTATGCAGATTAAGGTCATCGGAATGTTCAAATAAATATTATAGACCATGAAATGTCATGGGTTTGATTTTAAAGTCAAATTAGGTGAGGGGATTTTTAGATTGAGTCCATATTTTTTCGTAAATTATGTTCCAATGGTGGAACTCACATTAATATCGCCGATTTGTAGATGTGATTGATATCATCAGAATGTTAGCATACATTTTATAGGCCAAGAAATGGGCAGCGTAAGCTTACTAGTCCTAATCCTAAAATTACAACGCCAGGTTATCTCCTCTCGATTTTGAAAATCCGTCGCGAGTGCCACGCCACGGCTCAATTTCTAGACACGAAGGAATACACTATGGGGGTCTTATTAAACAGTTCAGAAAAGCACATTTATCATTAAATAGATTGTTTATGTGAACGAAATGGAATTTTGTGGAAGCTGTGAAAACATAAAATCGTAATTCTATGTGACTGTCAGTGAGTACTTGGTTATTGTCTTCATAGTATAATTTGTATACCAGCTGTATAACTGATTTATTTTAATTGTAAGAATCTTGGTACCGTTATCAGGCGGGTTCAGAATGTGACCCGCTATGATAAAATCTGAACACAGGACAATAAACTCTTAGACAAACAGGCTATAATGCCATAGACAAAGACACCGAGAGACTGCGAGGACGTATTGTTTAAAACCACTGTTTTATATATTCAAGTATACTGAAAATAAATGTTTTTAGTGCCGAAATCATTTTGGATTTAATTCAGTGCGTCTATCACAGTTTTAAACAGTTCCTTGCAGCCTCTAACAGACACAGACAAGACATAATTTGAAGACAAGTTGCAGTTTATTTACAACTTGGAATTTACGACACCGACATATTCTGATTTTTCTATTCAAATACCAGGATAGGGAACAGATACGAGACAATACTTTCTAATTATGGCATCAAAGGGCGAAACCTGCGACACGACTGAAACAGCGATGAAAAGAACAGATCCATCGGACATGACAGAGCGAGGCAGGAAATCGCAACTTGGAAAAGTCAGAGTTGTGTTTACTTCAGCCATCGACAATATTACAAAATTTATGACAGACGGAGTAGAAAACATAGAAAAGCTTTCTAGTGCAGATCTGGCGAAGATATTAGTGGAACTTAATGCATACGTGACTGAAGTTTCAGATACATTTTCCAGAATTGAATCTTTAATTCTTGTTGACGAAATAGTGCCAGAAACGGACCAAATGTTATACGACGAAACTGTACAGCATATCCTGTCCTATAAGAGAAAGCTTAAAGTTAGAGAAGACATCAAATATTCAGAAAGGTCAGAAACACTTACCAATATTACTAAACAATCACGTAGATCAGACACGTCAAGCAAACGATCTGAAAGACGCCGAACAAATCAAACAAAAGGCAGAACTTGCAAGAACAAAGAAAGATGAGAGCCGGAGACAAATGGATTTACAACATCAACAATACCTCAAGAATGTTGATTTGCAAACAGAACTTGCTTCAGCCAGGATTAAAGTCAAAGTTGAAAATACAGAAGATGATCAACTGGGCACGCTGGAGCAAGGAGTGACTGCTTTAATCCGGTCGGTGGAATTGGGCCCAACAACCTACCCACCTACGCTAAACAACGTTCTAGACACAACGACGGAACAGCCCGCAACATCGAATCCTTCTGATCAATTTACTACACAACAGCCACAACCTTCTGACAAATTCACACCATTTAAATACAAACAACGAATTAAATTCCCACCACGAAGTTGAGGCCTTGGGGAAAATTATGGCCAGGACTACACTGCCACCATTAAAACCAATTGTCTTTAATGGGAACAAAATGATATACCAGAAGTGGAGAGTAGTTTCCGAGTGTGTTTCGAAAAAAAAAAGAACGAACGACCCAGAAGAACTTTTAGGCTATTTGGAAGACTATACATCAGGTGAGGCTTTTTCTTTGATTGAAAGCACGCTACATATGCAGACCATGCCGAATTTCAAAAAGGCCATGAAGAAGCTCGATGATGAATATGGGAATCCTGTTGCTATCTGCGAAGCATATGTTAAGAAGCTCGAAGCCTGGCCTAAGGTAAAAACAGCCGATGCCAAAGCCCTTAGAAGTTTCGCCAACTTTCTGGAAAATTGTTCTGAGTCTTTGAAGGGGCTTGGATATACCGGAAAACTGAATGATGTTACGGTCATCAAGAATGCCCTAGAACTTTTACCTTGGGGCATGAAGAACAAGTTTCGAGAGGATATCCAATACCTTCGCGACCAAAGAACTGAACCAACCTTCGACTTCGTTGAAAAACGAGCCAAGGCATTAGGAGACCCTGTATTCGGTGAGTGCTCTACAACCAACACTGAAAAGTTTCACAGACCATTTACAGACTTAAAGAAACAACCAGCCAGAGTTTTTGGAAATTCCGTGAAAGGCTACGAACAATCGACAGATAATGTAACATCCAAGAAACATATTCCTCGATGTCTTTACTGCCGATCAGACCACTGACTTGAACATTGTTCAGATTTAAGGCAGAGACCTAATTCGGAAAGCAAGGAGTTTTTACAGAAACGAGACATGTGCCCTCGATGTACATTTAGGGGTCATGACGCCAAAGACTGCCCCAACACAGACTGGAAAATATGTCAAATATGCAACAGAAAGGGGCACATTACCTTATTTCATACAGCGAATGACGCCAGAAAAGAAGACAATCGACTGAATCCTTCAGCACTGCCATTTCGACAATCCCATGGGAGAGTCAACATGACCATAAATCCTGATGACATACCAGTTGAAGATTATTAAATGTGAGCCAAAAGACCGAAATTATATCCCCGTCAAGGAGCCTTTATATATCAAGTAGTTTTATTAGACAGTATATATCTATCTGAACAATAATAGTGTTTTTTGTGCTTAATTCTATAAATTATGTTTTATAGGACATTATATAGAAACAATATTAGTGTTGTAATTTGGTTTAATTCTACCAATTCAGTTTAGCTTAATCATTTTATATTTTTTTTTTATCATTATAATCTCCTTTTTTGTGCTTTTTTTAAAAAAAAATCATCCAAATTAACTTTTGTCTGAATTTTTGAGGAGCCATGTGACTGTCAGTGAGTACTTGGTTATTGTCTTCATAGTATAATTTGTATACCAGCTGTATAACTGATTTATTTTAATTGTAAGAATCTTGGTACCGTTATCAGGCGGGGTCAGAATGTGACCCGCTATGATAAAATCTGAACAAAGGACAATCAAACTCTTAGACAAACAGGCTATAATGCCATAGACAATGACACCGAGAGACTGCGAGGACGTATTGTTTAAAACCACTGTTTTATATATTCAAGTATACTGAAAATAAATGTTTTTAGTGAAGAAATCATTTTGGATTTAATTCAGTGCGTCTATCATATTCTATTGCTTTATTACATAAAATGAGCCTATTTTGCAGTGCCCATATTTTCTTACTCGCTAACAAATGCTGTAAGGGACCCTCAGTTAATACATATTATTCCATGTTCTGCATGTACCATTGTCAGTTATGTAAGCGTCATTGAGCCTTAGCTGCAAAATAACCGATAATGTCAACCGGACAATGTTACAGACATTCCGACAAGTACCTTGTTTACCAAGGACAATCCATCCTTAGTAATCTGTTGAACACGGTCATCAGAACATCGACATTTCTCATCGGCATCAGAATTGTGACTTTGGAAACCACTGTCAGCGTAAACAATTGCTACAGGCAATTTTGAACACCCGTGCTACGATTGAAATGCTACGTATGCACACTCAGAGTATATGAGATTCAGACAACGCATGGTATTTTGTGTTCAAAGGCCCATTAGCATCATAAGACACGGGAAGGGGGTCGTGAGGACGAGTCACAGTTTCCTGGAGAAACAGAAAAATTTTGTGAAACCGAAGAACAATGGAACATCCAGCATCCAGACATCGTCTTCTAACACGAAAGTAAGACACAAACGGGAGAGAGAGAGAGAGAGAGAAATGGGGTTTAACGTCCACTCGACACAACTAGGTCATTTCGGGACTAACATATGGTTTTAATTTTATTTCAATAATTCGCTTGCGCGTAGGGGTCTTTAGCAGTGGGAGGAAACCGGAGTGCCCGGAGGAAACCCACGAGGTTGAGAAGGCGCCCCTATCTCCATGCCACATACGCTCACACCAGGGCTCGAAACCACAGCCGCAAGCCAGAGGTGACCGGCCAGCTAGAGGTCGAAGCGCGGCACTCTAGACCACTAGGCCATCCCAACCCCCCAAGACACAAACGAAATGTTTTTACAATTACATAAAAGTTCGAATGCATGTCATCATGGATTGCGATTCCAAGACACAGATGCTATTTTGTCGATGCTATTTATCATCGCTGGTGTCAAACATGCAAATGTTCAAGAATCACTTTTAGGCCAAAGTGAAAAAAATGAAATAAAAATCCTACGTTGATTGTGATGAATTTTTATGATTGCCACGCGCTAAGGTGTTGGTACCCAGGATATACCTCGAACGTACAGGGGGCATTCCGATCATTCCTTCCGGCCTAGCTCCCCCCCCCCCGTTACCTCGATTAAATACGGGCCAGTCAACAGCTAATATTACAGTATATAACATCATCAGATTACAGTATCTATTAACGTCTTTTAATGTCACGTATTTCATTAATTGTCGTTTGGATTGTAAAGTTGTCATGATCAACCAATCGATTACACAATATCTTCCAGGTCACTAGGTCATTAGCCACGTATGACCTGTCACCATCAGGTGTTAGAACCATATCAAATCGTTTAACCATAGATTGTCTATCATTAGTTTTGTTTAGAATTTTGTAAGTGACGTCAACCTTACATGACGTAATACTTTTATCTTCTACGTCATCCAGGTATATTCTGACACATAAATTAGAAAAGAAGTTATATATACCGATTCTCCATGTAAAACCTGACACTACAAGTAGTTTACCATAATGTATATCAAGGCCACTCATATTATTATACTTGGCCATATTACTTACATTAAATATATCTTCAACCATATTCGAATTGCAACTTATTATTTTACCAAGTTGATTAGTTAACGACGTTTGATCTATCTCGGCTACTTGAAATTTTGAAAATCTCGCAGCAGGTATATCCATTTTTCTACAACGACTTTCATCCCTCTCCTGTCTAACTTTAGGTAATCTTTGTAAAACTTGAACAATCGACGAATCTTCCAAAACATTTACTGAATATTTAACACTGGCTTTTAAATCCTCTCGTAGTTTTTGAATATCGTTCATGAGTTTTCTGAATTTAATATTAACATCAACATTTGCATCTTCGTTCTTCATTTGATCTTTAAGATCATCACCAAGTTTTCTGACCGCTGTACAGATTGTATTGACTTGTTCATCAACCTTGTCGCATGCCATCTGCACAGAATTATTCACCTCGCTGTACTTCATGTTTAAACTTTCACTAAAATTTTCAAGTTTATCAATGTGGGTTTTTATTTCTTGATTTAATGTTTTCAGTTCTGCCTTGATTTCTTCTTTTATACTTTCATCCTGTAAATTCAAATATCCATGTCCATTATGGTCGACAACAAAACAGTTCGAGCAGACAGCCATTGAACAATTCTTACAGAAATACTCCACTCTCTTTTCTTGGTGATTAGAACAGAAATCACGTGGGCTTGCCACAGACGTTGTTTGGATATTTGTAGAATTGTCTGTCCCTAATGCTCCGTCGTTTGGTAATGGTTCGTCACATTTAATAACAATATGATCTTTACAGAATGTATCATGCATTGTTTTACAAGAGTTGCACAAATATTTTGGACAATCTTTGCACATAAAAACAGATACAGCATTTGTACAAACATCACATTGGGGCGTATTAATTGTGGAATGGTTTGGTTTAAACGCCCCTACGCCATCGTTAGGAATGGACATGTCGAAACGGCACAGTGGACACAGGAAGTGGTCATTAGCGGCAGTTCTGTGAACATAATCTTCTAAACAGGTAAAACAGAACGTATGGTGACAGTCAATAGTTTTAGGTTCATGAAAGTTATTTAAGCAAATGCTACACATTTCCTTATCTGTTTGTTCAGCCATTCTGAAATGAAACGAAATGAAATGAAATGAGGTTTAATGTCCTACTGTTCTGCTCCGACTCGCCTAATGAAGACGGGCAAACGCGAACTAGATTGCTATGAGGGAAATGTTGCCCGGACAGCGGCACTATGGCCTAGTCTTATATCGAATTCCAACTATCATGGGAAATTTTACATGCACGCCAATGTGTAGACGGGACCTCGGTTTTACGTCCAACCCGAACGACTAGTCAGCTGACAAGGGGAAACCATGTCGGAAAATGCAGATGAATTTTCTCGGTCAATATAGGGATCGAACACAGGCATGGTTGAGTAGGGAAATAGGGGAGCTTTAGCCAATATTGTTCCCACAAGTAATCATTTCACGAGATTATAGAGCATAGACTTTCAGAAAAAACCCTGCTATGCTCCATACTAATCCCTGGGTCGAACGCCCCCCCCCCCCCCCCGTTGCGAGGGTCATGATTAGTTAACTGTCCAGCCGAACTTTATTTCAACCCCATCGCACTTCCGTTGTATATAAGCGAAATTAAGTATTGCAAATAAAATAACCCACGGGAAAGAATTTTTCTCACACCATTTCCTTGTGTCTCTTATCAAATAATTCAATGCTCTCAGGAGGCATGGCCATGGTTGCAAGATACGCCCACATTTTGCAAGAAACGTTTATGGGGAATAGGTAAAATCTAAAGGGTTCGTCCTTTCATTCAAGATCTTTTGATCTTTAGCATATTTGTTAAGCTTACTACAACATTCATACATATTTCACATTTTGCGTAAAAAGCAGCGACGACAGCTTTCGAATGTAACGTCTGATGCGTACCAAAGTCGATCCTATACAAGAACTTTTGATCCTTAACACATGGATAGTCCCAAAATGACCTAGTTTGTGTCGAGTGGACGTTAAATCCCATTTCTCTCTCTCTCTCTTAACACATAGATTAAGTTTAATCACATGAATCGGACAATAATTGTCGACTCTGGAAGGTCCACAAACTTTATTCATATTTCACATTTTGCGTAAAAGACACGGGCTATTGCGCACAAAAAAACTAGTGAAACTCGTTTTATGTTTCATCCCCAATCTAATAAAAATTGTGACATCTAGACGACCCACAAGAGAGAGAAAAATGGGCTTAACGTCCACTCAACACAAACTAGGTCATTTCGGGGCTAACGTGTGTTTTTTAAAATTTCATTTCAATAATTCGCTTGTGTGTAGGCGACTTTAGCAGTGGGAAGAAACCGGAGGACCCGGAGAAAACCCACGAGGTTGGACAGGCGACCTTACTCCTTGTCACGTACATTCGGGAATTCGAAACAATACCAATTGACTCAATGACAGGCGTTATGATACAGTGCGCACGTGCTTACCAATGGGCCATCCACCCCTCTCCTCGCAACCTGGCCATTACATGTATATGCTTTGATACTATTGGAGTAAAGGGGAGCGTCCATTCGATCGAACTTTGCGAAATTGGAACTATACCATAATTATTATATAAGTGTGATATATTTGAACGGTTTTGAAAATAAGATAAAAATGTTGACCTGTAAAGGGTCCACAAGCTAAAAGTGTGATATTCCGTACAATCAAGGGTAATAATCCAGAAAGTTACCGTCCAATACGCGCCAATATCGACAGGAACCCAAATATTTGAGAGGAAGATGATCCACAACCTGGGTATTACATGCTTTTAAGGGGAGCGGCCATTTTTTCGGGCAGTGTCAATCTGATTTTCACAAAATTTGCATTCAACTGTAATTATGATGTAAGGGCGATGTATTTGAACCTATCGTAGAATCAAATAAAAACTGTGAGCTCTAGAAGGTCCACATGCTAAAAATGTATATATAGGAAGTGACGGCCCTATATGCACCAATATCGAAAGAAACCTTAAACACACGTTCCCAGATTCATCAAAATCGTATAAAATGTGTGACCTCTAGACTCAAAGCCCAGCTTAACAGGAGCGGGCCCTGGGCCTGGTTAGAATCACGGGGCCTCCAACGCGACGAGAAGATTTTTTCTATATCCCTTTGATTGGCACGCATAACACGCAATTACACGGTCTGTAACATAAGATAAATTATATAATGTCAGTTCCGAATGGTAATACGCGGCAATGACATATAACCAGGCGCGGATCCAGGATTTTTTGCAGGGGGGGGGGGTCTAGGTTTGATAATTTTTTAACTAATTGCGCTCAACCAATTAAGGGGGTTTTGGGGGCCCTCCCCCAGAAAAATTTGGTAAATTAGATTCAATTTGGTGCATTCTGACGTATTTCCGGAAGGTAAATTCCAAAATTACAGGTCTAAAAATCGCCAATAAAATCGCATAGATTTAAGTTTCAAATTTTCAAGCCTGAGTAGGGGGGACCGGACCCCCTGGACCCCCCCCCCCCTCTGGATCCGCACCTGATAAGGGCGGGGGACTGTTATAAAAACATAAAGTGAAATCCTAGACCGATCATCGAGTTGAACTTCATAGAGAAGGATTAAGGGATACCTCAGTCTCCGCCTTCATACCGCCAAATCAATTACCTGGAATTTGATTTTTTTTTCCCTCTTTTTGCCATGAACCGCGGGGCCCCCTAAACCGCGGTGCCCTGGGCCTGGGCCCCTCAGGCCCATGCCTAAGCTGGGCCTTGTCTAGACTGCCCACAACCTTGGTATTATTATGCATATATTCGTCCACTTCAATGTACAGTAACCCCCCCCCCCCCAATCAATAATTGATTTCACCGTCCCTGATTTTGTAATATGCTTGACTGAAAACTAGGTATGTTTGTAAACATAATAACAGTGAGGTAGATCGACAAAATATTGACAATCACCCACACTGAGTTGTCCAAACAACAGTAATATTTCGTGACTTACTATGTTGAACCACCAAACATACAAGTAGACGAATTGTATTAGCAACGTGTTGATAGTTTGGTAGCTGTATAATAACAATTTGTTTCACAGAGAATTACTTACGAATTAACTCTGTAACAGATGACTGTCCACAACACGTACGTTGACTTCACCCGGCGTCAGTCATTGGCTCAACGGCTCGTGCAATGTTTACTTAACACCTAACTGCTTCGGGAAAAATGATGCATTTTACTCATTTTAATACCCATTTACACTAAATAGGAAATATTTTTTAACTACAAATACTTCAAACGTCTTTATTTATTTTTCTTTTACCTCAAAAAAATGTTTGAGAATTTAATTTGTCGGAGTAAAAAAGTTAATATGCCGTACTCATTAAGCCTCGTCGATGTCATGCTTATCAGTGATTGTAGCGGCCAAGCGAATATTCACTGCGGGATCAGTTTGGTATTATTCGTGAGGTGTTTTACATCAGTTACGTCACACTAATCACGTGACCTTTAGAAAACCCCTCATTTACAACACAACTACTAGTAAGATCCGTTATCTGTTCAGCCATGTTGTCACGTATATGACAGACCACAAGATAAATCGTTTGAATGTATTAACAAAGAATTGGGCCTTTTTAAATCGACAAAATAACACACATTTACTTAGTAATTTAAACAACAATGATTTCCATGTTGTTCCGACATGTGGTCGCTTGTATGACAGAACACTGGGTACATCTTCTCAATACTAAGAAGGCCTTTTTAAATCGACAAACATAACACGCGCATTCCTCTATGGTTCAGCTATATTCATAACATATATCACCTAATAGTTCACATCGTCACCATCATACACGGCTATATATATTATAAACAAGTGTTCGTGAAATATTACAATGACCTACTCACATTATTTATCTTGATGTATTCATCCACGCTTCTTATAACCAACGGTTATGCATAATGTCTAAACATATAAAGCATATCGACTTCTTTCTTGTATACAGACTCGGTAAAATTCGTTATAACCATTTACTGGAACACTAACATTCTTTCTTATTCCTTAATATAACACACCCTGATATATGAACCAAGGGAACACAGATTAACCCAACACACACCCGTTCAGCTACATGTCATCATATCGCATACACCCTGGCCTCGGTAGATATAGTATAGTCTAAATATAGAACGGTTAACTATGTCACACATCAAGCGGTTAACTATGTCACATGACACGCGTTAAATAAAACTATATGGCCACAGATCACTAATTATTGCCCCATTGACTTTAA
This sequence comes from Patella ulyssiponensis, assembly GCA_963678685.1. NCBI lineage: Eukaryota > Metazoa > Mollusca > Gastropoda > Patellidae > Patella > Patella ulyssiponensis. The sequence continues at coordinate 13,269,557 of OY783225.1, forward strand.
TGTTAATTCTCGTCTCTTAGACCGGTTGTAACTTTTTCCCAAATATTCGTTGGGCAAAACGCTTTCTGCCACAGATGGAGCAACATGTGGCAGACTCTTGCCCAAAAGCATGTATGAGGTTCTTCATGAAAAACTTGAGATAGACAAGCTGGAAGTAGAGACAGCTAACCTTGCAATTTTCGGCCCTCCCTTTCAACGTAACCAACCTCACAACTCTTGTATCCTTCCGCCTCAAAATCATGAATATTCACCAAAACCTGGCAGAAAATGTATTTTCAAACCCTTTTCTTCGATTCTACACCAAAAATTCACCAAAAATCGCCATGCAAAAGGGGGAAAAAGGGAAAGGGAGAGAAGGACTAAAAATAACTTTCGCCCTTGTTTCGTGGGTGACTGCCCATGAATATTTGGTGATCCGTGTCCTATATACAGTATAGCAGTTTGCGTTATATAGTATAGCAGTTTGCGTTATATTATGTAAATGCATCAAACATGACGGAGTTGCAAAGTATAATGTTGCTATATTTATAACGTGAGCGTCTCTTCCATAGAGTTATGCTGTCTGGGTTTTTACTTTACGGCTTTACTTGTTATTATCAATTAATGGAATGTTGCGACAATTTAAATGTACGGTAACTGTATATTATATTTGTAAATATTAAATATATTAAATGGTTGAATGAACATGGAATCACAAGTAAGTAATATCTATAAAGTGTGTTACTATTATTTCAGGAAAATCGGTAAGACAAAAAAATAAATAAATAATGGATATTTCAATTCCCTGTTATCTGGACATACTCTTACAATAATTTATAAACTCCAAAAAGTACAAAATGGCGCACAAACAAAACAGCCCTATCTAGCTATATAGGCAGCATTCTCGGGTCGAATAACCTGTCACCTTCGCTCCCGCTAAACGGGTCGAGAAATCGGACTATTTATAATCGTGCAATCAACATGTCAACAAAGTTCTCCAATATATTTTGTTAATTTAATAGTTTAAGCTCGAAATTGGCCAGAAATCCATGACCTATTTCTTTATAGTGTGGAGCCATATTTGCGTATATGTGAGTTGGATGCTGCGCAGGTATTTCAAATTTGACCAATTACGGGTCGCGCTTGAGGGGTCGCGGACAAAAGTTATGGGGTCAAGTGCCAGGTCATAGCATTTGTAAACAAAGCCATGTGCACGATTTACCTTGCAAATTGCTCGCGGTCGGTCCGAACAGAGATCCAGCAAACCAAATAAACGTTCCATCCGTCTAGGGAAGTGGTGTAAGAGAGCCACAGAAAGATATTTTGATCACATTGACACAAAATGTGAGAGTCAACTCAGTTTTTTTCAACGCGGACTAAGGATATTATAACGAATTTATATTCCATTTAAGTGATTAATTCGAAATAATTAATTCGTTTAAACAAAATACTAATTCGTTTAAACAAAATATTATTTCGTTTAAACGAAATATTATTTCGTTATAACGAATTATTTTTTTCGTTATAACGAATCAATCATTTCGTTATAACGAATCAATCATTTCGTTATAACGAATTAATATACTATTCAAAAAAAGTAGGGGATATTTGATTTTTAAGTGTTATTAAAGTCACCTAATGAAACTGACGAAGAAACAAATGACAAAATGAAATGAAGTTCACATTCATCGATTTATTCCAAATGATCGTTAGACTAAGTAAGGCACAGACTGACCATTATAAGGGTAAAATGATACCCGGGGTCAAACAGCAAAGTTACCACAGCATCACAACAAAGTCAGTAACGGGTAAATCCTCCTCTGTTTGCCAAACAAGCATTGATCCGACGTGGCATACTCCTAATGAGACGTCTAAGGTCATTTTGGTCCAGATTGTCCCATTCCTGTTGAAACGCAGCAGCAAGTTCTTGGACATTGGCAGGACGTTGTTGACGTTGACGTAACCTCTGTCCAAGCATGTCCCAGACATGCTCGATGGGGGAGAGGTCGGGACTCAGTGCTGGCCAAGGTAATGTGGTGATGTTCTGTTGTTGGAAGTAACCTGTAACGATCCTGACCCTGTGACATCTTGCGTTGTCATCCTGGAAGATGAAACGGCGGCCATGACGTCGTGCGAACGGCACGACATTGACTGCCAAGATGTTGTCCCGGTAGTACTGGCCTGTAACACGCCCTGCAACAACATGTAAAGCCGTTCTTCCAGCAACAGTGATGCCTCCTCACACCATAACAGAACCACCCCTAAATCGATCATGTCTGATGACGTTAACGTCTTGGAAGCGCTCGTTTCGACGACGCCACACCCTCCTACGTCTGTCCAAAAAATCAACAGTGAACCTTGACTCATCTGAAAACATGACATTGCTCCAGCGTCGATTATCCCAGTGTTGACGATCCCTACACCAACGACGTCTTGCCTGAATGTGATGATCTCTCAAACAAGGGATCACGCGAGGACGTCGGGCGCGACGGTGACCCCTATGCAGTCGATTCCGAATCGTCTGGCCACTCACTCTCACACCAGTGTCTGTTTGAAGACGAGCGCTGATCTGATTTGCTGTGATGGCACGATTTCTCAAGGCCAAGGTACGGATAAATCGATCCTGGGCTTGAGTTGTCGCCCTTGGTCGACCTGAGCGTGGTCTGTCCTGTACAGATTGTGTATCACGATATCTGGACCATAGCCTGCTTATGACAGACTGAGAAACATTCATCGTCCGCGCCACAACCGCCTGTGTTGTGCCGATCTGTAGCATGCCAAGGGCACGTAACCTTTCATTTTGGGTAAGCCGACGCATATCAAAATTTATTTTCTGGTCACTAAAACAATTAAACTGATGTTTCCACCCTGGAATTCAATGCCACAATGACTGTAACATTCAAAGTCAGAGTCGTGCAAATCTTGGGTTGGCCCCCCATGATGATCCCAAGCATCACCTGCATTCCATGCGGTAGCTATTGGTGCGTTTGGGCGTCACATGTAACTGGAAATGTTTCTTCTGTTAGGTTCTATAGTGACTTTTTTCGTAGTCATTTGCATATTTTAGTATTATGCCCCCAAAATCAAATATCCCCTACTTTTTTTGAATAGTATATTTCGTTATAACAAATTAATATTTCGTTATAACGAATTAATAGTTCGTTATAACGAATTAATATTTCTTTATAACGAATTAATATTTCTTTATAACGAATTAATATTTCTTTATAACGAATTGATTATTTCGTTATAACGAAATATTAATTCGTTTAAACGAAATATTAATTCGGTATAACGAAATAATAAATTCGTTATAACGAAATAATGAATTCGTTATAACGAAATAATGAATTCGTTATAACGAAATATTAATTCGTTATAACGAAATATTAATTCGTTATAACGAATTCATTATTTCGTTATAACGAATTAATATTTCGTTATAACAAATTAATTAATTCGTTATTATAACGAATTAATTATTTCGTTATAACGAATTAATAATTTCGTTATAACGAATTAATAACGAAATATTAATTCGTAATAACGAAATATTAATTCGTAATAACGAAATATTAATTCGTAATAACGAAATATTAATTCGTAATAACGAAATATTAATTCGTAATAACGAAATAACGAAATAATTAATCTAGTTGCAGGTTGCAGATGTTGCCTTCTCACTCTCTTTTAACTTATTTTAAGAGGCTCACTTTGTCCATAAAACATCTATAACACGTTGGGTGTAATCAAACACCACTGTCGACTGTATCTTTAACATAAATAATATAATATCCTTCGACACTTGTCCCACTTTGTCGTTGTAAAGGATTTTGCACCGTCCTTCTCAACACTGTGTAAGTGAACAATACTAGTATATTTGGCCTTTGTCGCCATTTCGTGTAGATTCTATAACTGGAATGTGCTCCTCGTTGAGCACGCCATTTTGTGTTTACCAACAACACACGCTAATGTAGACAATAACGTGATTGGTCGATTATGGAAAAAGCGATCACGTGACGCGTCGAATAACGTTGAATTCTGTCCAGTAACCTCGCGCACTATGAAATTTACTATCAATAAATAATCCGGATTTCAAAGACGAATATCATCGAAGAACTATTAAATATTTTGTGGAACATTTCAGCAAACGCTAATTACTATATTAACTATACACCGATAAAATTCCTTCTAGGCCCAATTTGAAGGAACGAAAATATTTTTCTAGCGAGAATTTATGCCCATAGAATGCGGCCTAATATTACTCCAATATTGTACAGCCTTCACTTACCTATTCAATATAGAATTCAGTTGAAATTTCTGCTCCTTACATTCAAATGTCTCAACAACCTCTGTCATGTACATTTGTCAGAACTTCTACTGTGGAACAAATTACCACTAGATATTAGACCATTTTCATAATTGCCTACTTTCAAAAAGAATCTTAAACATACATCTTTAAGGAAGTTTTTATATAAACGTTTTAATGTTACTTGTATTTGGTGTTTTGTAACCTGGGTTTTACCTTAATGTATTCTGTGTGTTTTATCTTGCCATTTTATACTTGTCGTTACTGTATTTTATTTTGCTGCCTACTTGTCTAATTCATTTACTGTAACCCTTTTATATACAATACTAGAACACTTATTATGGATGCAATCACTTGGTTTATTGTACTGCAACGTTTCAACAAGATTTCAGAGTGTTTTTGTAGGAAGTTAAATGACTTTAGCGTCTAACAAAGTAACGTCCTAAAAATACCAGCCCAGTAAAGATGCTCACACACCGGGCAGCAGTAGGTCGGTTTTTTCTTCGACGTCGAATTTCAACGTGTAAGATAATGCGTATAAGTGACCCCGAGTTGTTTTTGTTGGGTACCATCCGTACGCAAGGCGCGGCTTTGGTTTGCCAACCATGTCTTCTGTCCAACACTACTGGCAAGGAAAATAAATAAATAAAAGGAATGTTAAGAAGGCATTATGTAAGATTTCGATAAAGAGCTGCCAGTTCTAATAGTAAAATAAACCCGGATAATGAAAAGATTCAATATTTCAGTCACATTACTTAATTCTGAGAGAAATTATGGCCGTTTGACGAATGGTTTAGTCTCGATAGTCATTTTTCTAACTTTGTTACGATAATAAACAAAGTCTAAATTTTACATTTTTTAATTCAATTATTAGCCGACGATCGTGTTTAACACTTTTGAAAATCACAACTGCTAGATGGTCTAGCGAGTTCAGTATGGACATTTGAGGCCAAACGGAAGATGTACAATATGCAGAATAAACTCTTACATAATGTATCTTTAATATAGAAAATAATTATGTTTTCACTTTCTTAGAAAGTATAAAATTATCGCTTAGAGAATTTAGTCAGGAAGAGTAGGTTACATTTAAGAGCACTCGTGTGTGTTGAGATAAGCAATAACATGAATAATGTCTAAACGGAGAGGAAGCCTATTGATATTTTAGTGAAATAATTTAAAACATGGTCCTAATTATTATTCTCTGTTCATCGATCAAATGATAATGTTTTACTGTATTTTGTCACCAGTTGAGAATAATGGAATGGGGTTTAGCGACCTCTTAAACAAAGTACGCCATTTCAAGGGTAACATGGGGTATATTGTGTTTCAATAATTTGCCTGAGTACAGGGTTGATGTACAGTGTGGGGGTGCGATTAAGCTTGGAATTGAAGTGTCGGTATTTCATCATTATAGTAGTAGTCGTAGTAACAGTAGTAATCGTTGTCGTAGAAGTAGTAGTCGTAATAGTCGTAGTTGTAGTAGTACTCGTAGCCGTCGTAGGCGTAGTAATCGTCGTAGTCGTAATAATCGTAGTCGTCGTAGTAGTAGTAGTAGTAGTCGTAATAGTTGTAGTACTAGTAGTCGTCGTCATCGTCATAGAAATAGTAGTAACAGTAGTACTCGTTGTAGTAGTTTATAGTAGTAGTCGTTGATAATAGCAGTCGTAGTAGTAGTCCAGAGGCGGATTCAATGGGGGCGCAAGTGCCTTTCAACTAGCTTTTTTGCTCGATTTTGAGGCTCTTCTTCTACGATTTCCGAACGCTTAGACGAAAATATCAGCCAAATAGCTCTTGAATTGGCTACAGATGCAAGGAAATGACGGATAATTTTCTTGGGGCCTCCACCCCCCTCTCAGCGGCGTGCCCCGTCTCCGTGGTCAGTGCCCTCATTTTGCGGCGCCCCCTTTTCAAAATTCCTAGATCCGCCCCTGTAGTCGTAGTAGTTTATAGTAGTAGTAGTTAAAAGTAGTAGTAGTAGTAGCAATAGTGGTAGTGGTACTAGTAGTAGTAGTAGTAGTAGCAGTAGTAGTAGATAGGATCAGGAGGGGCCATATCACACGTTCATGTCTCGGAATAGCCATAATCCTATTCTCACCACGTGATCGAATAAATCATACAGTATTAGATCACAATAGTAAAACTGATACGTTGTGACTATTGTTATCAACGTACAATCCCGAATAGCATAAAGACACCTTCCGCCCGCTATACAACTAAATAAAAAGGTACGCAATATGTCGCCTTATCATTTACATTTTCATATACAGACAAATATACTAGTATACAATAGGCATTTATCTCGATCTAACAGTTTAAGATTCATTCAAACTTCAGTATGGTTAATATGCCGAGCGGAATAAACTTGTCTTTACCTGTTATTACTGTTTATTTGCCCATTTATTTCTAAAGTAGTTGACGTCTCTCGTTGAAAGCGAGTTAATACGACTTTCCTTGCGGTGGGAATTAAATCTAATAGTTAATTCACTCAAACAATCAAATACGCAGAAATTGGTTTACCTGGTGAGGAAATAATACGCAGTCGTCGCAGTCCATTACCTTGGAAGAGGAAATTTAACAGAAATATGTTTAAATGGCGAAGAGAAAATAACTAACAAATATTACCTTGGAGGTGGAAATTTAGCCGAAATAATACCTAACCCATTACACCGGAGGAGAAAATGTAATCGAAATAATACCTAACCCATTACTATGGAGGAGAAAATTTAACAGAAATATATGTTCAAATGGTGACGAAAAAATAACTAATTGAGGTGGAAATTTAAAAGCCAAAGGTCAGAGGTAAGTACAATGAAATGGGGTTTAACGTCTTACTTTCTATCGTCAACTATGCTAATAATGAAGATGGGCGTGCGCATTGCAATGTGCAATGGCTATGAATGGATTTTTGCCCGGATAGCTCTGGCCTAATCTTACGATTTCCAAAATTCATTGGAACTTTAAAGTCCACACGATCTCTTTGCTTTTCACCATCCGAGCGACTAGACACTCGCTTTTGCCATTTGCTATATAGAAAATCTTCGGAATTTCCTCGGACAATAGTAGGCTCAGATGCGAGATCTCCATCTAGGTGGTTTCCTCCCACTGCTAAAGACACGGCCTACGCGCAAGCGAATTATTGAAATAAAATTGAAACCATATGTTAGTCCCAAAATGACCTAGTTTGTGTCGAGTAGACGTTAAACCCCATTTCTCTCTCTCTCTCTCTCCATCTAGGTGCGTATAAACACCGTGCTCACTGAGTCACCGTGAACCCAGAGATCATCAAAAGTAAAATAAAAGAGACGTTTCCTAATTTCCTTATGGTTATGGGGAGCCACGGTGGCTCGGTGAGTAAGACGTTGGTTCGCCAACCAGATCGATCCTTGTGTTGGCTGAGAAAGGTCGTCGGGATTTTCCAGCGTTGTTTTAGGACATACGGCATGACAAGGGACAACGTATAGTCGTTTGGACGGGAAGGAAAACACGAGGTCGCGTGTACACATTGGCATGCACATAAAAGATCCTTTGGCCGTTGATATTTGACATAAGGGTATGTCGTAGCGCCGCTGCCCGGACAGAATTTCCCCCATAGTACTCTGTATGGAGCTGTCCGTCTTCAGTTAGCCCAGTTGGCACAGTTATATTTCTTTTAATTATGTTTAGACAATTTCTGACGAACCAAGGATTACAACTCGAGATTGCACTAAAGCCTGGCGCAGACTACGCGACAACCGAAGCGACGAGTTTGGCGACATATATCGCCGTAGTTTAAGTGGAGTGAGCACACTAACACGACGACTTCGGCGATCCCGCAAAACAGATCACGTGATTCGTCATGTGACACCTCAGAATGGCAGTATTTACGTCGTCAGCACGTCCAAAACTTCAATTAATGTTGTTTTTGTACATGATGATGTGTACGAAGAGATTTCATGCGCCTTTGTATTTCAAAAACTGGAAATTAATTAGAATTCTATCTATATTAAAGATTTAATTTTGACACAGAAAAGGTCTATCTTCAAATGTAAATACCATTTTGTGACAGAAATACACGACAGCTTGGCTTTTACGCTATAAAATTAACGAGGGTAGTACTAGTAGGTACACTAGGCACCCGCGAATGATATTAGAATTCAAACTAGCCTACTTGGCTACATTTTGATCAGAGTGGGATAATAGAGTAAACTATAACTTCATTCGGAGTAAACTCCGGACAGCTAACCTTCGTGATAAACAATCTAGGCCTAGGCCATACTCGATTAATTAACCTCAGATTATCTTAAGCCTAGACTATGATAACTTAGACTATGGTACCCTGTAGATAAGCCTACGGGGTTGATTGGAGGCAGAGTGAATGTGATCAATAAAATAAAACCAAGTACGAACAATCCAAACCATTAGTCAAAATTCGAAGTCCTATAAAATGGACTGTTCACCGTGTACAAAATACACCACAAACAGTGGTAACTGGTGTCCGGAAGAGTGAGATCCTCATTTAGGAGATGGGGTGGGAACGGTAATAAGTATGAATGGAGTTATGTGCATTGGAAGGCAGGCCTACAGCGATCGATATTTACCACAAATCAGTCAGCAGGCTCTCTTTTTCATCTGTCCAAACTGTCTCGTTAAAGTTTTGCAAAGCCATATTGTGTGTTTATGTCACATGAGATGTCACATGAGACAAATAACTCAAAATGATTGGTTATATAGGTGATTTTGTTTCCTTGTCTGTCGCCCAACCCGTCGCCGAGGTGAGCACACTTTACGATTGATCGCCGACGAAGCGACCACTTTAGCGATCATATCAAACAAGTCTGATATCGGCTACCATCGCCGCGATGGTCACTGGCGACGAAAAATCGCTTGCGATTGAGTGCGCACACTAGGCGATTTTCATCGTCGGCGACCGAAATTGCCTATGTCGTCGCGTAGTGTGCGCCAGGCTTTAGTAATGTTTGTGATTAGAACAATCTCTGGGTTATAACGTTACATCTTGGGTATATAAACAACCTCAGGGTTATAATGTTACACCATGGGTATATAAACAATTTCTAGGTTCTAACGTTACATCTTGGGTATCTCTGGATTGTAACGTTACATCTTCATCTCGGCGTTATAACGTTACATCTTGGGTATATAAACAATCTCTGGGTTATAAAGTTAAACCTTGGATATATAAACAATCTCTGGATTGTAACGTCACATCTTAATTTCCGGGTTATAACGTTACATGTACATATAAACAATATCTTGGTTCTAACGTTTCATCATTTGTATATGAACAACCTCTGTGTTATAACCTGCCCAATTGAATTTAAAAACAAACTTCAAATATCAAAGAAAAAAAAATAAATAAATAAAAATCAATCATAAACTGAGTATAGAAACCTTTTCGTTCTTTTTTGTTTGTCCTTAACCCCCTTTTCTTCCTTTTGTTTGTCCTGTAGGAATAGTCGATGGGAAACAAGAAGTAACGAACCAGAAGAATGATATACTCTGTAATGGACAGTCGTCAATAATCCTTGTAGAATGTACATAATCAGTACAGAAGATACTCCACATCATATAAGACAGTGTAGAGCACTGGTCATCTCATATTAGACAGCTCATTTCATATTAAACAGTGCAGAAGACGGCCAATCGTATATTAAACATCACAGAGACAGCCTATCCAATACTTAACAGCACAGAAGACAGCCTATCTAATATTTAACAGTACAGAAGACGGCCTGTCTAATATTTAACAGTACAGAAGACAGCCTATCTAATATTTAACAGTACGGAAGACAGCCGTTCCAATATCAAACAGTACATAAGACAGCCTATCCAATATTAAAGTACAGAAGACAGCCTATCCAATATTAAATGACAGAAGACAGCCTATCCAATATTAAATGACAGAAAACGGCCTGTCTAATATTTAACAGTACAGAACACAGTATACGGAAGAAAATCAATCACATATTAGACTGTAGCCTATAGCATAGTCAGTCAAAAATGAATGGTCAAACTGGTCTGAACTGATCAAGTAATCAAACACTAACTTGAACGATTGAGCCAGATGATGAATATACACCATATTGGACAGGAGTGACGACAGAAGAACTGATATAACATGCCCGAGTCGAATTAAAAAAACATAACCTACGGAACGAATAGGATAACCGGCCCTAGTCGATAATTCTGTTAAAAAAAAAAGATTCGGGAAAGGGCTTTTCAAAAATCTTATATCGTGAACTCGCAAGGACGAATCAAGGTCATAAAGCGAACATTGACGCTGAGACTATATGTCAGTAGAAACTGAAAATTATTAAATGAATTGATACCCATCTTGTGTCCGGGAAAGGGTGAGGTAAGGGTATGACTGAAATAGTATTTTATGGTAACAGTACGAAAAACCCGACTTATTCATGATAGATTTTAAAGAAAACTAAAATCAGTTCTAACTCATTATCCGCAAACAAAATCCAGTTGACTTTATTGAGTTATATTCAAAAAACGATCTAGGATAATATACAAAATTAACAAAATGTCGATTACAAATGTTGATGTCGTTTCTCCTGAAAAATGTGAAGAATATACTACGAAGCAAAGTCCTCAGTATATATCAGCATTATCACCCCTTTCCCCCGATAACGAAAGTATTACAAATATTACTCTTACAGGCGTACCTTCACCAACTGTGCCTTCCAACATGAAATCGAACCGTGAAATTAAGCGGATAAAATCCATTTATGTGATTGACCAAGTTAAGGAATTCTACCAAATCAACGATGAAAAGCTATTTCCCAATTACAAGCAGCACAAGATGCACAACTCGAAAAACTTGTTATGTTGGAGGAACTGTTGTGTTGGATGTGGTCCTGTTGCGTGGGCTATGGTGTTCGGATATTTAAACAGGCGATCACAACTCAGACCGGAACTCTATGGCACCGGAAGTCATTATTTATTCAAATTAACGAAAAGCCGCAACACGGGGGATGGTCGCCGAAGCATTTTCCCACAATCCCTTAATGAGGACATGGTAGATTATACGGAAATGCTACATGATATTCTTGGGTCAGTTGTTGTAGCAGGGGAAAGTCTTACACTGCCGCAGCGAATGAACAGGATAAATGCGTTCTTCCAGGAAAATCAGAAATCGGGAAATACGAAAGTAACTATCCATACTAACGGATGGAGGAGTCTAATTGGTAACTATAGTGATGACATTAGAGATCAAGCTATTGCTTATTTAAAGAACAATTGGCCCGTGGTTGTTGGAATGCGATGTAGTCATGATCGGTTACGGATGCATTATGCCGTTGCTACGAGATATCGAGAGATATTAAAACCGAAAAAGCGCACATTAACAAATTTTATTAATAAATCTCCACGCGAGATGGTGACCAGGCGGGAATTTTTTCTACATATGGGTCGGGGTTATCATAGCGACTATGACGAATCGAATTGGTGTTCAGCGAAAATATTCTTTGCTGGTGTGGCAACATATTAGAGCAGGAAGATCAAGGCCTCTATCCACCTCACATACATGCCTCTGATTTCTGTAAGGTTAAAGCTGTTCCCGATAAGGCACTGCGCCGCTATTGTTGTGTTTCCGATAAGAATGAGATACTGTACTTCTACGGTTTCGTTTTCGATAAGGTACTGCACTGCTACGGGTTTTCGTTTCCGAAAAGGTATTGTACTGATACGGTTGTTTCCGACAAGATATTGTACTGCTATGATTGTATTCCGACAAGGTACTGTAATACTGCAGTTAAAATTCTGATACAGTACTCTACTGCTACGATTGCGTTTACGATAAACTACTCTTCTTCGCTGTGTTTCCAATTAGGTACTCTACATCTACGACTGGGCCTCCGACTGATGTGTATTTATGTCAAATCACTCTGCTTTTGAACTATTTAACTGTTAAGACTGAGTTTCCGATAAAATGTTATACTGCTACGACTAAGGACAGGTACTGTTTTTATATGGTGATCGAGTTTCTGTAATACTACGAGTGTATTTCCAATGAAGTATTGCATCCTGCCAGTGCATTTCCGATAAAGTATTGCATGCTATATTTTAATAAAGGGCGACGGTTTCATTTTTGTAAAGTAATATGCTGAAATAAATACTTAAAATACGTTTAATCTATACACAATCCTACCTTTTTAATTGTAAGAAAATGGGGTTTAACGTCCTACTATTCTGCTCCTAATGGTCTACTGAGGAAGAGGGAGAGGATAAAGCAGTTGCCATACTTTTATTTTAACATGGTTGTAATACACAAGGTGGCAAAGGCGTTTGACAGCATCCCACTCACTGAACCATCGTGACAACCTTTTGCGAGGGAGAGGATAAAGCAGTTGCCATACTTTTATTTTAACATGGTTCGTAATACACAAGGTGGCAAAGGCGTGGGACAGCATCCCACTCACTGAACCATCGTGACAACCTTTTGCGAGTGAAACCCCCGAAAGTACCTCACTCACTGAATCATCATGACAACCTACTCACTGAACTATCGTGACAACCCCCTATTACAGTCTTAATTATAAATCTGACCAACTACAGATTAATTCATGGTCTGTTAAACATTTATTTACATGAAAAGTCGATACTCAACTCTCTAGACCTTTGAACACTTGTCCAGGGTCCTGGAGCCGTGAGGGACCCTAATGTATGCCTAGTAATGCATTGTATCTTAATCGTGAGGTAGAAGAATACGGTGACTATTCGGCATGAGGGTACCTGGTGGCGTGGGTAGGATTGTATAGAATCGGATTCTGTCAGTCCATTTTTTGGGGAGAAAGATTGATGAATTAAAAACTATAAGCTCCCTGGTCGGGCCTTCACCTGGGGGTCCCCATCCTTCCTCCTCCCGTTTAAGGCTTTCGTCAACGTCAGAGTATGCGGACCCTGGCCTGCAATTGCAGACTAGTCAGGGCCTGTAGAACGCTAGAATTATGTTTAGCGTGCCAGTTCGTCGTCATAAATTCTCTTCCATTTAATTCCAGTTCAACCTGATTTTGTTTTGCTTTTTAAAAATATTTTTGGCTTCTGATGGTCACGGTTTTTGTTTATCCATTTGTTTGCTGGCTTAAAATGTCCTGTAAAAATCGGGTATATCTGTTTATTATTACGTAGTACATGTATTTGGTATGTTATATGTCGTTGCGTTAAATCTCAGTTTCTGTGTTTTAGTAAATTCCCCTTGATCAGTAGTTATCCCAGATACACGTCAAACAGTCCATGACAAATTTTCGAACCTGGGCGGAAAGACCCTCCTTCCTCCTTCACCAGAGTCCCTCCTCACCAAGGTGCTTATCCTAGGTCTCACGTCTTCGCATAAAACGTGACAACTAATTCATTAAAACTGTAACCTCAACCTGTTCACAATTTTGTTTCTGAATATATATAAATTAGCAAAGATATGACTATCATATTTCCATCAAGCGCCGCCGCCCACCGATCGGCAATTTTGTCGTGATCGATCGTGTCCGTCAGGTCGCGCTCACACACAAGAGTCAATAGTTCAATGGGGCGTTCCTGTTTCATTACTGGTCATTGTTGAATTGGGCATAATAAAATCGTGAATCATGACGTAACGTTATGTAAACATTTGGTCAAATTTGGAGCTCTGTTTAAAGTGTAATGATATTGTTACACAGTTAACTATTGGTTGTTAATTGAAATATCACAATTTTGAAAGAACCCTAACTAAACGTAATAAACACAGAAACATATTTCAACGTTTTCAAGCAAATGATGATGAAAATATTTGCCTTCTAATTTACCAATTAAATTCACTGATTTCACTGCCTCATTTCAATATTGATTACAAATATCTTCTTTGGGCGGCAGTTAGCACTCGACACAATTACTATTTTAATTAAAACGAAACGTCGCATTAAGTAACTTAGTAATTGTCAATTGCTAAAAGAAGATATTGCTTTATACTTCTGATATAATAGCGCAGCTACACGTTTCATTAGCCCAGTCGGAGCAGAATAGTAGGACGTTAAACCCCATTTCATTTCATTTCTAAATATTCTAAAATGAATTCACTAGATGTAAAAAAATCACCCTATGATAAGAGTTCAATTACAGTTCCGTTTGAATGATAACCATGAGCTAATGATAACTATGGGCCCCAATGAGACATACGTATTTTAGTTTTCATTTCATATTTCGATTTAGTTTTCGATTTTTAAAAAAAAATGTTTTATCTTTTTTTTCCATTTAAGTTTTCAATTTATTTATATATATGCATTTTTAAATCTAATTTTATTTTCATCTCAGTTTTAAATTTACTTTTATTTTATTTAATTATTATTTTATTTAATTTTTTTATTTAATTATTATTTTATTTTTTTTATTTTATTTAATTTTTATTTATTTTTTTATTATTTAATTTTTATTTATTCTTTTATATTAAGTTTATAATTTATTTAATTATTTTATTTAATGTTTTATTTCATTTAATTCTTATCTTATTTATTTTTTGGGAGATTTGTTTTTGTATGCATTCTTTATGATAACCATGGGGTACCATACACGACTAATATTAAGAGAGTTTTTCCCTCCTATTTAGGCATTGTTTGTTAACCTCATTAATTCATCAATCCTCCTTATTCTAGGCCAAAAAGTAAAAACAAAATCCTAAAGGATAAGGGCACAGAGATAAGGGAAGTAATTCTAGTTCGCCAGGGGGCAGATCACAATCGCTTATTGATAGCAATTCTCCCTCTTCCCTATTCTCAATTTGGGGATATCCCCAATCCCATATCTTTACAGCAAGATAATGCCACCTATATTGTTTAAAATAGAAGAATGTTGACATCATATACGTAAATCATTACATCACCACCTGTATAGTCCCGTGACTCAAAATGGAGTAACACCATCTCTATGTGTCTTGAAAGATAGGTTGGGTGGATTATGTCAAATCATGACACTTTAATACCTCTTCCCGAAAGGTTTTAAAGCTAAAATCATAAAAAAAAATAAAATGAAATGGCGTTAATAAATTTAACTTTACTATTCAGCATGAACTATGGGTGACATTTTGCCCGGGCAGCTGCTTTTTGGTCTACTTGTCGCCAAATTAGGGTAAACAAACTAATGATGATAACATGGATGACCATAGCAACACGGGGTAAACAAATTAAAGAATAACCTATTTATTTTTCAATCTTGGTTACATTTTAAAATCTTGGTTTATCGGGTTTTTATGGAGAAGTACAGATGAATATATTGTGATTTTTGGTTTAGATAAATATATTGTTGGCTTAGAATTATAATTTATAAAGAAAGAACTAAAAACACTAAGCGGCAAAGGAAACGTCAGGTGGGTATGTTACTCTGAATAGACGCATTGCATAAAACTTGTCAAATGTTTTTATTGTATATATTTGACAACATCATTTATTTCAGGAAATGTTCTCAAAAACGCATGTGTTTTTCATGATTTACGTGTAACACATGCTGCACGTACTGTTCACCGAGACCAACCCTATAAAATGCACCTCCATACCTGGTCGAATCATTCATACTACAACGTTAGCAGCGTGCCACGACTCACGACATTTCAGAGGAACCAGGCGCTTGGAAGACTCGACGCTGGCCACACTACCCAAGACGTTGCCAATCACTCCCAGGTCAATGCTCTGACCATCTGCAGGCTTCAGCCACGCTTTCGGGCCACCAACACAACGGATGATCGTCCTCGAACTGGTAGACCAAGGGTAAGTAGTACCGATACAGTGCACCGACGTCTCACCAGAGAGAAAACATTCATTGCCGTAGACCTTACCGTGGACCGATCCTCACCCCTCGCCATCGGCGTGAACGTCTACAGTTTGCCAACAACACAAGAATTGGCGACACATGCAATGGAAAACTGTTCTGTTCACAGATGAGAGTCGGTATTGCGTATCAACTGTAGGTGGCAGGACCAGAATATGACGTCAACGTGGCCATCGTTATTCTAACCAATGTATGTGTCATGGAACGAGGCGCATGGGAGGTCCAATCATAATGGTTTGGGGTGGAAGCGGCATGAACCAGAGAGTGGGTCATGTGGTGTTCCAAAATCTTGGTCCGAGCAGAAAAGGCGGGTTCACAACACCGCTCTACACCGATCAAGCTCTGCAAAGTTTCGACCACTTCCGGTTAGCGGTTTCCGAGGTATCAGGTTACCACAGGTATCATATGGCACGATTACAGATGGCCACTATGAACCGATATCCTTGAAACTTACAGAATTTAATCAAATAGGTAATATCTCAATAATTCCTGTTCTTCCCTGTCAACAACTTGGAACCCTGTCAAAAATTTGTAACACCACGTTTCCCATCAATTAGAGGCTTACATGCGAAACCTCTATTTTAATACAGCTAATTTTTTTGCCACATACAGCATGTCTGTTATTGTTGTATTTAATGTGTAACGTCCGTTAAACCGTGGAAGATATCGCAAACAAGTTTAATTTTCATTTTTTTTAACTGTACTTGTTTATCATAAGAGCAACTTACTCTAGACTAAAAGTATCAGAGTTTAATTCATTGTATAACAGATGGGTTGACATGCCATGACGTCATATTCAAGTTTTTCGAATTTGTTAATGCTTTATGGCGCGTATACATTTCCTTCTACTTCTAACGACCTGCTGGAGACGTGAACACTGCTCAAGCCAAGGGATCAACAGCTCGTACTTTATACATTATTGGACTGGCAGTGGGTATTATTTGCATCCCAGTATTCATAGTTCTCAATTTTGTCGTATTTACAACATCAAGACTACAACAGCCACCGTAACCTATTATGGATAATTGGACACATTATATGCACTGGGCACTTCGGATTACTTGTTGTCAGAGTTGTCTGATACATTCTAATTTTTGTTTAGTGAAGCTACTTGTCCAGCCCATATCACCTCTAACTGATAAGTTGGCAGTTGTCCGACCCACACCCAAGAAAAATTTAATTGCTTTATTTTGTACTGAATTTATACATGATTAAGACCGCGTTCCCCAAATGCCAGCGCAATAATACAATATTGGCTCGACTAAAGCCTCATATAGAGTCGTAAATACTTTATAGGACATTCGTTCAGAATATTTAAATGTAGTGCAAAGAACACATAAAGCTCTACTGGCTGATTTTGCGATTTCTTTTGCAGTTTTTGACATGTCTAAATGTTCATTTAACCATAATCCTAAATAACGATAGGTGTCACTGTATACAATCTCATGTTTACCGCATTTAGAAGCATGACATGATCTTGTTTTAGAGGACACTCGATAGTGAACAATTTTGGTTTTGGTCGTATTATTAAGGTTCATTTTCCATTTGTCACACCAGTTTGAAAGCACCTGTAAGAGCTTTTCCATTGATTGTTCGTCTGGGGCTATCAGGGCTATATCATCAGCATATAACAATATTGAAACATTAGTGTCTCCTTTTTGGACACCACAGTTTATTTTTGTAATATCCCTCGCTAAATCATTTATATATATAGAAAATAAAGTTGGTGATATCAAACAGCCCTGTTTTATACCTGACTCGATACCGAACCATGGCGTGAGTTGATTGTTAACCCGGACAGCACATTTTGTATGATCATACAGTGATTTAAGATTCTGCTATGTTGATTGACTGTGGGTTAGAGGTCACATGAGATGCGCGCGCAGCTAAATGATCATTAGCGTTCAGCTTTTTGAACAGAAAGGACGTGTTCCTTTCTTCTCACAAAAAATTTGAATTTTTTCAAAGCTTTTGTAGCGTTTTAGGTTGCCACTGGCTCTCTTTAACGCAATTAATAAATAATTAAACCTTTACTCCTATTTGGGGTGTGAAAATTGACTGGTTATTGTCAGTTTTTCTAAAATTACTGATCCACGTGGTCGACTGTCCTACATGGAATCCAACATGGTCAAGACCGTGAAGCCCGTCAAGGGAAAAACTAAAACGGCAGAGTTTGACTTGGCTTCTAATATTTTTGATAAATTAAAAGCAAAGAGGGTTAAAACTGGGGTAAAATCCCCGAATGACACACAGACCGCTTCTGAGGGGGGTAAATTATCCTCAACCTCTCGAGATTCAAGCCCAAGTCAAGTTGGATCGAAGAACGCTATGTGTGGTAGTTCTATAAATAGCAACAAAGCGGTTACTAACACTACATGTAGGCCTAGTGTTAGCCAAACAGTCGACGACAGCAAATTGAACACTGGTACGACAGATTCTTCCACAAAAGCTGTTTTGGACACGGTCTGTACAGAAATGTGTAATTTTCAAAAGCAAGGTTTGTCAGAATTAAAGCAGTTCATTTTAGACAGCTTAAAATCAGACGATTTACGACAATCAAAACTTGGTCGCTCATCATATAAACAAGGTCAAGGCTGTGGTGTGTATGACAGCGAAAATAGTCAACAGGATGAACTTAAAACACACAGAAAGCGTAAATATGAACGAAGAGGGAACTTTAAAAATGTTGTTTCCGATTCGGATTTAGATGAGGATGAAATGATTCCTTCTGCACAACATGTGCGACATGATATTGACGACCACGATGTCATTGACCAAATTGATGAGTTGTTGGCGGACGATAATAATAAGGAAGATAATCTCGATGTAAACAAAGATGAAATAGAGACAGAGTCCTTTGAAACTGTTCTTGAGCAAGAATACACAATAAAAGAAGTCGTGGGGGCAAACTTAAACCCCAAATTGATTTCAATTGTTAATCAATTGTTTGTGAAGGTACTGTCTGAGGAAAAACTTAAGGAAATAACAGAAAAATATCCTAAGCCAGCAAATATGAATGTAAATATGCCTTTGGTAAATAAGGAGATTTGGTCAGTGTTGAAAACTAACACAAAAACTACAGACCTGAAGTCTCAGAAAATTCAAAATAAAGTGGTTAAAACTTCTTACTCACTTGCAAAGCTGATTGCTTTTTTAATGGAATTGAAGAAAAAGGCGAAAATGACATGTCAAAGGCTATCAGAATGGCAATGGATAGCATGACTATGTTGGCACAGGCAAATCGTGAATTAAATCAAAAGAGAAAAGACACTTTGAGACCAGATTTGTCATATCCCTCTAAATTGTTGTGCAATCCTCCAACTGGAGATGTTGAAAATTCTGTTTTTCTATTTGGAGAAGAGCTTGGCAAGAAAGTTAAGGAATTGAAGGAAGCTAACAGTGTTTCCCAGCCTTCAACCTCAGGGTCTACTTCTGCTTATAAATACAGAAATAACTATAATTATCGGTACCAGCCTTACAAAAGAAGTACTAAGGGTTACTCAAATAATGGGAAGCCTTTTTTGTCCCAGGGCTTCCGGAAAACGGGCCAAACAAGGTATCAGAAATCTTGGAAAAGCGGTCACATCAAAGACAAAAACCAAACTCAAACAAAGAGTTAGAGTCTGATCTTTTGGTGAGTGAAATTCGAAGTAAGTCTGATTCCTGGGAAAATTTTACTAATATTATTTCGGCAAATCTGCCTTTATTAGAATCCTTTTTTCAAGCAGGTCAACTGAAAAAACAAGCAGGTCTTTGGAAGAATTTTACAACTGATCGAAATATTCTTCAGATTGTCTGTGGTTTAAAGCTACAATTTGATTTAAAACCAAAGCAAGATTTCATTGAATATCCATACAAATTTAATGAAAATAAAATAAATGCAATTTCATTAGAAATTTCTAAATTTTTAGAAAAGGGTATTATTGAAAAATGTAATCATGTTGAGGGTGAATATATTTCAAATATTTTTACCAGAGATAAGAAAAATGGAAAGCTTAGAATTATTTTAGACCTCAAGGATTTAAATGAAAATATAACATACCATCATTTTAAGATGGAAACGCTAGAAATAGCTCTAAATCTTATTTCAAAAAATTGCTTTATGGCCTCAATAGATTTTAAGGAAGCTTATTTTTCTGTTAATGTAGCTATGTCAGATAGAAAATATTTGAGATTTATTTGGGATGCTCAATTGTTTCAGTTTACCTGCTTACCAAATGGACTTGCCTCAGCTCCAAGACTTTTTACAAAGTTAATCAAGGTCCTTTTTTCCAATCTTCGGGCAAAAGGACATATAAATTCGGCATTCATTGATGATAGTTTACTTCTTGGATACAGTCTTTCAGCTTGCCAACAAAATGTCATAGACACAGTTAATTTGGCAATTTCTGCTGGGTTTACTATTAATTATAATAAGTCAGTATTTAAACCAGTACAGGTTATTCAGTATTTAGGTTTTATCATTAATTCAAAACAAATGACTGTAAAATTAACTCAAGAAAAGAGTTTTAAGATACAATCACACTGTACTTTTATATTAAGTAAAAAACAGGTTACAATTAGAGAGTTTGCAGCTGTAATTGGTCTGCTTGTATCAGCTTTTCCTGGGGTACCCTATGGCAAATTACACTATAGAAGGTGTGATAACTTTAAATCTAGTGCTTTAAAATCAAAATTTGGGAATTTTGATGCTAAAATAATACTTCCAAATTATTGTATCGAGGATCTAAATTGGTGGATTAATCATATTAAGTGTCAAGAAAAATCTCTGATCATTAAAAATAATGAATATACCTTACAATCTGATGCTTCTAAATCTGGATATGGCATTGTTTTCAATGGACATGAAGCTAAAGGGGTTTGGAATGACCTAGAATCTAACAAACATATTAATGAACTTGAATTGCTTGCAGCAAAATTTGGAGTTTTTACATTTATGAAAGAATTTAAAAATGTCAATATTTTACTTCAAATTGATAACACCACAGCTGTTAGTTACATAAACTCCCAGGGTGGTAGAATTAATCATTTAAATGATATTGTCAGAGACATACTGCTATTTTGTATTGATAGGAATATTGAAATATCAGCTTCTTATTTACCAGGTATTTTAAATGTTGATGCAGATAGATTAAGTTGTGATGATCCAAATAAAGATAATTTAGAATGGGAATTAGATTCCGATGTGTTTGATATGATATGTTGCAATTGGGGTACACCAGAGGTTGATTTATTTGCCTCGCGTATAAATTGTCTAGATACTTTTCTTTTAAACCTGATCCATTTGCAGAAAAAATTGATGCTTTTACGGTGTCATGGAAAAGCATTTCCTTTTATGCATTTCCACCTTTTGCTATGATTGGCCGTGTTCTTAAGAAAGTTGAGACAGATTGTGCCACAGGAATACTTATTGTGCCATGGTGGAACACACAGGCATGGTTTAGTAAAATGATCCACATGCTAATTGATTACCCTTTTATTTTACCTAGGGCAGAGAAAAGTCTTCATCATCATGCCAAAAATCCAAGGACAGATTTGCCAAAGATGTGTTTGTTAGCAGTGAGGATAACAGGATTTTCTTCTCAAAGTACAATATTTCACAGCAAACTAAAGACATTCTCCAATCATCATGGAGGAAATCAACAATGGTTCAATACAGATCGTATATCGACAAATGGTTTAGGTACTGTAATAAATGGAAAGTGGATGCCTTTCAACCATCTGTAGAAAATATTCTGGAATTCTTAACCTCTCTTTTTAAGTCTGGATTGAAATACAGTGCAATTAACACAGCCCGAAGTGCATTGTCTTCATTTATTACTATTAACAATCAAGCTGTTGGTTCTTTGCCTATCGTGACAAGATTTCTAAAAGGTGTTTTTAACATTAGACCTGCTTTACCGAGAAATAAGTGTTCATGGGATGTAAATATTGTTCTATCGTACTTAAAAAAGTTGTCTCCTGTGAAGAAAATCTCGTTAAAACGTCTGACTTTTAAATTGATTATGTTATTTAGTTTGTTATCGGCAAGTCGAATTCAGACTTTGCAGTTGTTGGATATAAGAAATATCCGAATGGGAAAAGGTTCAGTTGAGTTTATAATTGGTGATAAAGTAAAGCAAACTAGACCCGGATTTCATCAAGAACCTATCAGAATAAAAGCTTATGTTCCTGATAGACGTTTGTGTTTAATGACAGTGTTAAAAGAATATATGGATAGAACAAAAGATATTCGTTCATCTAATCAATTAATTTTAAGCTTCATAAAGCCTTATAAACCAGTTGGCAGGGAAACCATTTCCAGATGGATTAAGACAGTTTTAAAATCAGCTGGAATTGATGTTAGACAATTTGTTCCTTATAGTGTTCGATCAGCAGCATCCAGTGCTGCACAAAGAGCATGTGTTCCTATTCAATCAATAATTAAAACTGCAGGTTGGTCAAGAGATACCACATTCAGAAAATATTACCAAAAACCATTGTCTAATGAAGGAATTTTTGGTGCCAAAATTTTGGAAAATTTACATAACGATAATGACTGATTACAAAACTTTAAGCTTTTTTATTTCCTAGATTAAAGATCTAACATCTGATATTATAAAATAATTACTAATGTGATTTAATGTGTTTAATAATAAATGTACAACTGTCTGTGTTTGATTACAACTTTGAAATCTCATGTGACCTCTAACCCACAGTCAATCAACATAGCAGAATTTAAAAATTAAACGAAACTTACCTGGAAGTTGAAGTTTGATTGTAATTCTGCTATGTTGTTGACGGGGTTAGAGGTAACATGCCCTCCCTGTTTGGTCACTCCTTAGGCTTGTGCTGGAGTAAAATGTTCCCTAACATCCCTGTCCCCCTTTTTTCTACATTGAATTATGTTTGAAATCAAACACACTTTAAAGAATGATCATTTAGCTGCGCGCGCATCTCATGTTACCTCTAACCCCGTCAACAACATAGCAGAATTACAATCAAACTTCAACTTCCAGGTAAGTTTCGTTTAATTTTTAAAGCTTCAAGCATCTTTCCACTTACACCAATACCCTGCAATTTATGCCAAAGGTAAGGGCGAGTCAGACCGTCAAATGCTGATTTGAAGTCGACATAACATATAAATGTTGATTTTTTACTCAATTTTCTATCATTAATTATGTTATATAATGACTAAATGTGGTCGGAACATCCCCGATGTTTTCTGAAACCATTCTGACAATCAGTTATCAAATTATTAATTTCTAACCATTTATTTAATCTAGTATTTAAAATGTGACAGTGCACTTTACTCGGTACAGAAATCAATGATATACCTCCATAAGTTGATACCTGATTGTCATCAGAATTTGGTTTCAAGATTGGATGAATAACATTTGTAGTCCAATGGTCGGGTACTACACCAGAAGAAAAACAGCGAGAACACAGTTCATGGAGAATTGTTACACCAGTCTCATTTTTCAAAATTTCCGCTGGTATTTGATCATAGCCGGAAGCTTTTCTGGTTTTCAGTTCATTCACTGCCCTCCGAATCTCTTCCTTAGATATCTCAAGAGTAAGCACATCACAGTTAGGATTATCAAGGTTATTCAATTCTGGAATTTCCAGTGGATCTGCGTGTTCGCTATTGTATAATTGATTAAGTCCCGATTTCCAAATATCCAGTTCACTTTCCAGAAATCTGGGGAATTTGAATCGCAAAGTTCACTTAATTCCAATTGTTTTAGCTTCTGATACTTTCGTTTATTCTTCCGGTATATATTATCGAATTTTTTCCTATCCGCACAATAGTTTTATCTTAAGACCTTTCTTAATTGTTTAATTAAATTATTAACTGGCGATTGTGTTTAAATCAGCTGATAATCCCCACAACCACTCGATGACCTAGAGAGTTGATTATATGCTTGGCATCTGAATAGATGTATCATTTATGATTTATATAACATTTCGATGCCATAGTTCTGGAAGGTTGTAAGTGCCACTTATGACCCAAATAGCTTTTTTGCATATACTGACTAATCACATTTAGAGCCTTCTCTATGCAAAATTTCAGAACTGTAAGGTCGTAACTTCATAAAAACATTGCCATTAAAATGTTGATATCCTTATTGCGTTATTAAGATTGGAATAGGTTTTCCTCTCATGTCTCAAAAACTAAATCCAACAATTTTTGACACTTAACACCTTTCAGAACTATGACATCGATTTAAGGACACACGAAAGATTTGCAATCGGCAGATGTAGCTCTTAGGTATTGCATCCTTAATCTTTCAGAAACACAATGTAATCATGTAGCTTTGTTTTATTTAAAATCAACAGGGTGAATATGGAAGACCAAACAGCTCTTTATTCAGTGTTCTTAGTTCTTAGTTCTAAATTCATAGTCCTTAATTCTTACTTCTTTATTCGTTGTCGTAGTTCGACATTTGTACACTAAAATTAACATTTGAATCTGGAAATCAATATTTGTTCCATAAATCAGACATTTGTCATATCAGATTTGTAAAATGTATTTTAATATAAGATATTTATTTTTTTAGAAAATCAAAAAATTAGTGTATATTTACATTTTATCAGAAAAATACAACAAAAAACAAATATCGAACAAATACAAATCTTAAAAACATTTCTCTAAAAACATTTCTCCAGAAACATTTCTCCAAAGACATTTCTTCAAAAACATTTCTCCAAATATATTCCTCCAAAAACATTTCTCGAAATTCATGGAACCGGAACATTAGAAATTAACCTGGCATACAATAAGTCATCATACAATAATGTGTATGTAGTATAAGCACATGTACAATAAGAACAATCGCTCGGTGACCGCGAAGCTAGTGAAGCGATCCCTTGGCAGTTGGAATTCGACATAAGAGTAGACAGGCCTTTGATAACGAAAATATTTTCAGAAATTAGGCTTTATCGGATAGCGACATATTTCTTTGTTCAAAGAGAGGGAGAAATGGAGTTTAACAACCACCCGACACAACTAGGTCATTTCGAGACTAACACATGGTTCAATTTTATTTCAATAATTAGCTTGCGCGAAAGGGTCTTCAGCAGTGGGAGGAAACCGGAGGCCCCGGAGAAAACCGACGAGATTGGACAGGCGTCCCTACTCCTCGACAGTTCGACACGTACATCGAAACCACGCCAGTTGACTCAATGACAGACCTTATGGTACGGCGCGTACGGGCTATGCATTAAACCACCCAACCCCCCCCCCCTTCTTTTCTCAAACGAAAGAGCGTTTTACCCCTTCTAAATCATGTTTTCATGAATGTGCCTGGGAATAAGTTCATACAGGTTTTCCGATGTTATTTCTCCTTGTCAGTGATGCAGGACCGAGGACCTAACAAGGACAGCTGTGTAGTCGCTCCGATGGCACTAAAAATATCCCTTGACAGTTGGAATTCCATATAAAAGTAGGCCGTTGTGTCGCTGTCCGGGTAAAATTTCCCTCATAGCACACTGTATAGCCTATACCCGTCTTCATCGGCCCAGTTCGGAGCAGAATAGTAGGACGTTTCCTTTCATTTCATTTATTAAGTTAGGGGAGGTGGCGGGGATTTAAATCTTAGAAAACGATCTTAATAAGAAATTCTCGATATTTGTTCATATACTACTGGACAGTATGGATTTTTTTGATTGCTACAAAATGTAAATTTATATTTACAAAAAGGAAAAAAAATGACTGGCACTAAGAAATGGGGGTTGGGGTGGGGAGGGTATTTAACGTCAAAATACCGGCCATAACACGAAATACAAGATAGGTCCAAATACATTTTAAATATTGTAAAATATTTTCTGACATATACATATTTTCTAACATATACATGATTTAGAAGAGATAAAGTCATCTTTCATTGATCCAACGACATTATGTCTACTTTCAGTTTATTTGATTTAATGCTAGATCATATTATATTTTTATATATATAGAAACATAACAAGTCACGATCATTGTACGATTTTACTTGTTGTATGCTTGCTCGATTCTTCTTTATTGTATGGTGACTTATTGTATGCCAGGTTGATTTCTAATATTCCGGTTCGATGAATTTCGAGAAATGTATTTGGAGAAATGTTTTTGAAGAAATGTTTTTAGAGAAATGTTTTTAGAGAAATGTTTTGCAAGATTTGTATTTCTCTCTCTCTCTAAAATCAAAAGAGGGCGCATTGAAAGGAAACTTACATATACACATACTGCATCTTTAAAAACCAAATTTTAATCATGTATAGCTTTTATTTTATCTAAAATCAAAAGAGTGTGCATTGAAAGGAAACTTTAAATTATGTTAGTCATTCATGTTAAACAAGGCAGAAACAGGATACTCCCTCCAATATTGCTTATTTCGTGGCAAGGATCAGTCATGCAGAAGTATGAAATTAGTTGTATGGGACAAGGGGGGTTGGGATGGCCTGGTGGTCTGGAGTGTCGCGCTTCGACCTCTAACTGGCCGGTCACCTCTGGCTTGCGGCTGTGGTTTCGATCCCTGGTGTGGCATGGAGATAGGGGCGCCTTCTCAACCTCGTGAGTTTCCTCCGGGCACTGCGGATTTCTCCCACTGCTAAAGACCAGTACCCACAAGCGAATTATTGAAATAAAATTGAATCATATGTTAGTCTCGAAATGACCTAGTTTGTGTCGACTGGACGTTAAACCCCACTTCTCTCTCTCTCTCCCTCTCTGTGTGCATGGGACAAGGATGTATCTTTTCAATATTTCGCAGGGATTACACTAATGAAATAAAATAAAACCAAGTACGAACAATACAAACCATTAGTCAAGTCCAAAACATACACACCTCAATGCTGCTGTAATTGCTCATCCCATTTATGTCAGGAAGAAGTAGGGTATTCTAGAAATGTTAACAGTTGTGTACACAATCTTGTCGCCCCACATGAGTTTCTGCAATTTCTGCTCATTAACTAAATTTTGTTAAATTGTATAATTTCATTTTCCGTAAATAAACCTTATCCGCGAGACTGTTGCAGATAGCGTAATCCATCGGATAGATTGATTTATTTGGATATTAAATTCAGATTCACGCATCACATTCTCTAATAATTATTTCATAATTCATCACCTCATTTTTTGTATAAAGTCTTAGGTGGCCTCTTCGAGATAAATCTGAGTCAGTCTGGGTTTACCTACTTGAGATAGCTCTGAGTCAGTCTGGGTTGACCTACTTGAAATAGCTATATATAGGGTAACCTTCTCGAGATAGGTCTCGGATGGCCTCCACATGATAGCTCTGTGTCAGTCTTGGGTGGCCTCCACAAGATAGCTCAGAGTCGCTCTGGGTTGCCTTCTCGGGATAGCTCTGAGTGAGTCTGGGTTGATCTCCCCTCGAGATAGCTCTAAGTATGTCTACTTGCTGCCCCATGCTGCTCGAACACATAGTAGTTGTTCGTACATCTATGAATTTATCTAAGAAACCACCCAAATGTAGGACAGAGTTTATAAACTAATGCAGCCGCAGTATTAGGACCAGAATCCTACGGTTGTAGAACTAACATTATGAAAGGAATCTGTCTAGTGTAATATACACACAAATAAACTATATTCCTTTCAATGAGTGTGAATTATCAGTTACACATAAAATAGTTTGTATGGAATGGACGTTAAACCTTATTTCTCTCCCTTTCTCTCGCATTCGGTAGTAACTTTCAAAGACTTTGTAAGTGTGGAGCACAAGACAACGTATGGCGTATGGTTGTTCAGAAGGGACGAGACATTGAGGCCCCGTGTATACACTGGCATCCACGTAAAACAATCCTTGACAGTTGGAATTCGAAATAACAATAGGCTTTTTTGTCGCAGTCCCGGCAAAATTCCCTTCATAGCACACACGTCTTTATTAGCCCACTATTTCAATTAATTTCTAGATTGTCCGCCCAATTATACCCTATTTCCAATTGACTTTATTAAATATGTTTGTTTCGTAGTAAATGCACTGGTCATTGTGTAAAGCAAATAGTATTTTATTGTCATATTACATATATTCTGTATAGATTGATATCAGTTGACAGTTTATTCATAGTAATGTTGATCACACTTCATATCTTTATTCTGTCAGTACCGCGAAATTTATAGGAATGGGGGTCAACTTTGCGAGCCATAATGGGGTCCTACGAGCTTGCAATTCAACCCCACCCCACCTCGGTTCCCCGGTCCTGGACAGTACATTGATCAGAGAAATTAACAAACTTTTCACAAATCGTAATATTGTTTGAAGCCGATAAAACTATAGGTTGGTTATGGAACACAAGTTATTTAAAAGTGTATTTCTGGCGACGTTTCTACAAGGGTTTTTTCTCGGATACATTAGTTAAGAGTTTAATAAAGAGATGGCGATTCTTGTAATAATAGTTCTAAAATACATAATGTAAAATGAATAATTGAAAATTTCATTCAAATTATTCTATTGCGAGCGGAGATATTAGCAACCGTCCTGGTTGTTCGAAACCGATTTAGCTTTTGCATAATGTATATTTAAGCAAAGGATGACTACCATCTTGTGGTATATTGGCTAGTTAACTACAATGAAGATATATAATACTCAATAACTATGCTGTTTGTTGTTCTTGGTAGTTAACGCCCGCCTCCACCGAGGGTGATATTGCAGATAAATATACCCAATAAGGCACCGTGGAAACATCAATATAAAGCGAGAGATAATCAATGGGCGTTCTCTCTGAAGGAAGTCCCAACATGCGTCGCCAGTAAAAAGGCGGTTCCACGTGACCTTATCGATGGTAAAAGGACCGTGTTTCGACGTATAGGGATTAAATTCCATATAAACGACACAAAGTAACGTTTATCAACACACCAATTCCTATTGAATGTACAGGAAAACAATGCTGTGCGGTATACCATGAGGTCACGTGGGACCCTCTTCTCTATAAAATTATTCCCTTTATCTCTAGCCAGAACGCCCATTAGAAACCATCGCAGTGATGGACATGCGTGCACAGGGAAAATAATACTAAATTAATATACAATAACTTTTAATATAATATAGAGAGAAAGAGTGTTGAGAAGTCATTAGATGATTATGATTATTGCATAATTTGAAAAAAAGATATAATACATCCCCATTAAAATATGTAAGAAAAATATAACAATATTTAAAAAACGAACTAAAAAAAAAGACATTTGTTAATATATATCCACACATGCCAGGCGGCTTCCCTCGAAGAATTGTTTTACCATCGCAATCTGCACTAGAAACCATCGCAGTGATGGGCATGCGTGCACAGGGAAAATAATACTAAATTAATATACAATAACTTTTAATATAATATAGAGAGAAAGAGTGTTGAGAAGTCATTAGATGATTATGATTATTGCATAATTTGAAAAAAAAGATATAATACATCCCCATTAAAAAATGTAAGAAAAATATAACAATATTTAAAAAACGAACTAAAAAAAAGACATTTGTTAATATATATCCACACATGCCAGGCGGCTTCCCTCGAAGAATTGTTTTACCATCGCAATCTGCACTGAGAACGATACAATTTGCAGCCTAGCAAGTAGAGTTGGATTGCATTTCCTTCTGGTTCAAGCCAAAGCTCCAGACTTGGGCTCGTGAATGTTGGCGTATATATTTTCAATATCTGAAAAAATAAACCGGACATATTTATTAATTTACAACTAAGTAAAATATCAGATACTTGCCCATTTTGAAAAACTGCACGCCATTGTGTACACGGAACCTCGAAGTTTCGACCCACCCGAATGGATATACGTTGTTCCCCGCGAGGCCCTCGTTCCCGTCAATCCGATTAAAGCACGCATCCTTTGCTTTTTAGATTTCAAAATTTGGTTTTACTTGTCTTTGCTACACTAGGATTTGGAAGATTTGTTGTATTACGGACGTTTTGGATGAAGTGGGAGATTAGCCAATGAAAGGATCTGATATGGCGACTTCTTGGCGTGCCGAGTAACTGTGGGTAAACCACTAGAAACGTCGACACTGATTGATTAATCAATGTATAAACGTCATAGGGTCAAAAGCCGCTTGTACGACCGTTGATATGACCTTCGAGTACAATTTGGCAGATCTTCGTGTAGTTTGGACCATCGAAAGTACACAAAAACGAAACGAAATCTAGATCTGCATTCTAATCAGAATGAAACAGGGGTCGAACACGGAACCTCCAGCATCAATGAGCCACCACTGCACCAAGCAAGAATAAAGTATTTATCAACAGTTGGTCTCTGTGATAGATTGGCGAATTTTGCGCTGCATTTAATTTTGAACATGTCCGATGAGATTCTACATTTAAAATCATTTATTTGGTGCCAACCGGTGAATAGATTAAAAGAGCCAACACGGAACAGGAAATCTCCAACTCTTCTTTAAAGGCATACGGGACAGGAAACAACTCAAAGAACACGAGCTTGTGTACTTACTGCTAACAGTATTGCCATCTGTTGCAGCCCGTGCTTCTTCTCTGTTTGCATGACTCTGACTATTCCCAACTGGTGACATATTTTCATAGATTTCAGTTTCGTCAGATGGAGTTACTGTACAAGATGATGGTAGATTACCATAATGCTCAGATGAAGATGGTTGAGATGACATTAAATGTTGTGCACTTAGGTAAGTTGGATCATCTGCACCAGTGGCTGCTCTGGTACCCATCTCTAAACCGTCGTATGTTGGCGATTCTCCTACAATATATGATATATATGGTCTAACAAAGACGGCCATACACCATACAGTTCGCTGTACAGGACATTTTGATCAGATAATGGCATTTCCGCCGGCTTTTCATCGAATTCCAATTGCACGCCAACACCTACAAGGATCCCCTGCCCTGCTGACGAGGAAGGAATCAGCCTGGAAAAGTCTGAGGAACATCTTCATGGTTAATGGGCCACCGTGACTACAGATTACACGGGAGTGTGTATATTGGTATCACCAATAAAATATATAACACACAATCAATCGCTGACCAACTTTCAGAAATGAAAGAAGGTTTAACACCCCAATGTTCTGCTCGTCCTGGGCTATTGAAGACGGGCATGCGTCATACCTTGCGCTATGAGGGAGATTTAGCCCGGATAGTGGCGCAATGGCTTATACTCTTATTTCGCATTTCAACTGTAAATGTTTCGTTAACGTGCACGCCATTGTGTACACGGTACCTCGAATCTTCGTCCCATCCGAATGATTATACGTTGTTCGATCTCCGCGAGGCCTTCGTTTTGGACCACTGACGAAGTGGAACCTCGCCGGAACTTTCTTGGCCAACGCAGAGACAATCTGATTAAAATACAGATCCTATTTCGTTTCGCTTTTTATAGTTCAAAATTTCGTTTTACTTGTCTTTGCTACACAACGACCTTGGACGATTTGTTGTATTACCGGCGTTTTGGATAAAGTGAGGGATTAGGCAATGAAAAGGCCTGTTACGGCGACTTCTTGGCGTGCCGAGTAACTGTGGGTAAACCACTAGAAACGTCAACACTGATTGATTAATCAATGTATGAACGTCATAGGGTCAAAAACCGCTCGTACGACCCCTGATACGATTTCGAGTACAACGTGTCCGATTATCATGTAAGTGTAGACCATCGAATGTATAAAAAAACGAAACGAAATCTAGATCTGCATTCTAATTAGAATGAAACAGGGGTCGAACACGGGACCTCCAGCATCAATGAGTCACCGCTGCACCAAGCAAGAATAAAGTATTTATCAACAGTTGGTCTCTGTGATAGATTGGCGAATTTTGCGCTGCATTTAATTTTGAACATGTCCGATGAGATTGTACATTTAAAATCATTTATTTGGCGCCAACCGGTGAATAGATTAAAAGAGCCAACACGGAACAGGAAATCTCCAATTCTTCTTTAAAGGCATACTTACTGCCAGCAGTATTGCCATCTGTTGCAGCCCGTGCTTTTTCTCTGTTTTCATGACTCTGACTATTCCCAACTGGTGACATATTTTCATAGAATTCAGTTCCACCAGATGATGTTACTGTACAAGATGATGGTAGATTACCATGATGCTCAGATGAAGATGGTTGAGATGACATTAAATGTTGTGAACTTTGGTAATTTGGATCATCTGCACCAGTGGCTGCTCTGGTACCCATCTCTAAACCGGCGTATGTTGGCGATTCTCCTACAATATATGATATATATGGACTAACAAAGACGGCCATACACCATACAGTTCGCTGTACAGGACACTTTGATCAGATAACGGCGTTACGGCGTACTCTTCATTCAAATCTAACTGTACGTCAACATGTACGGGGGGGGGGGGCTGTCTAAAAACACCGAGGAACACCTTCCTGGCTAAGGGGCCTGCGTCTTACTCTTGTGGGGCTCTGAAAACAACCCCATCAAAAGACGATTCTACATGGAACATGACATTTACGTTGTTTGTGGGAGATCACGTGGCTAAGTGAGTAAGGCACTGGCTGGCGAGCCTGGAGGTCTGGTGTAGATCTGTATGTTTTCAAAAATACCTTACAAGTAATATCGTCACTGTTAATACCTCAAATATGTTTTTACTCTTGATTAATATTCAGTCTTTACATGAAGCTGTAGTTTGATCGTATTTGAATAAAATTAAGCATCCAAAAACCTATTTATATCTGGGGTCTTAGATTATTCCTTGTTGCCAGGTTTGATGCATCTGATCAAAAACCCTTTAATACTACTACCCTCTTTAATACAACTGAATCCTAACATCCCTAACCTCACCCCCTTTAATACACCCGAATCCTACCATCCCTAACCTCATCCCCTTTAATACAATGAAACTCTACCCCATCCGTTTAACGTTACATAAAACTAACCTTTGGCATTCGCTCTTTTCCTCAACTTGCATCCCAACAGTACTCCGATAATAATAATAATAATCAAACCGGTTACAACAACTACCACTATTGTTAGAGTTGATGTTGTCGAGGTCACTATAATAAATAAAACAAACATTTTTTATGTTCATTTCGGGATTCATTGCTAGAGTATTAATTACTATGTTTGTTATCGTAACAGTTCACAGGCACTTGATGGGATTAAAATAAAACTTCTTACTACTGCTTGACTATAATAGAATATTATTAGTATATGATAAAGGTAAGTCAGACGCCATCTTTGTTATGACTTGTTTATGATATATCGTCTGCTGTCATCTCACAATACTCTCTAGTTCTAACACTTCATGTCATTTTTATTGCCAACGAGACTTTATTTGATCACTATTCACCTTCCGATGTAATTAAATTGGTCCTTTTACAGCGTTATTAATAACAAATCAAACTTAAAAAGCTATCAGTTGTCGATATCAAACTTCGCCAGCCCGGAAGTAGCCCCAAATAAGGTCAAAAGAAGTCTGTATCACCCAGTCCCTTTATAAACCTATCATTACTCGCTCAACAGCGGCCTCGTTTCGTGGGTTCTATCACGTGATTATAGTGGTCCTGATAGATCTAGTTACATTCCAACAATACCGTAACACCTATTAGTAATAGTAGTACTATTAGATATAGTTATACTTACACAATACAGTAATATCTATTGTAGTACTATTAAATCTAGTTATAGGACTACCATTAGGTGTTACTAGAGTAGTAGTAGTTTTAATTGGAATTTAATACCAGTAACAAAATATAAGGGGACTCGCATAATAGTTTGGACAATGGTTTCTACCACTAGACACATGTTATTTCAGGAATTCGTATGGGTCTCTAGAAGTTGGCAGAAATCGAAAGACTCGGATAAAACTCACGCGGTTCGACGGGTGATCTGCTTCTTGATACGTATATGGTTGAGATGAAAACCACGCAATTTGGCTAAAAGACATTCTCTACTTATGCCCATCGGTTACTGTTAAAGACTATGCTCACCAGGCC
The DNA here is from genome assembly GCA_963678685.1 of Patella ulyssiponensis. Classification (NCBI taxonomy): domain Eukaryota; kingdom Metazoa; phylum Mollusca; class Gastropoda; family Patellidae; genus Patella; species Patella ulyssiponensis. The sequence continues at coordinate 13,303,533 of OY783225.1, forward strand.
TTGCATATCACATGATGCATAGGATTGAATGTGTGACTCGAAATATCCCACCAAACATACAAATCAAGCTTAAAAAAACTGTTTTTCAAAGGCTTTGATTCGTGGGAATTGTGAATGGACAGAGATGTCAATACTACAAGATATTCTCAAGTATACAAATTACCAACTCACGTTCTGTTTGACTGTATGTAGCATTAAAACCTGTTCTTGTCTCACTACTATCTGTGTGGAATGTAATATACAAGAAGTTGGACGAAGAAACTATGGGCGGTGGTATCGTCGTACCACAATACCTGCCAATAAACGGATCACTGCCACTCTTTCCGTTAAAAATCTGGTAAAATAATAAAGAAAGTGACTAACGAGTGACAAAAGAAAATAGGCGGTTGTATTATTAGAGAACTGGCTTAAATTGAAGACAATATACAATGTAGTTTATATTCTCCAGTCTATATGTGTATTAATAATATAACACAAAGTGAATATACACGCTATAATCTTCACGTTGCAAGATACAGTGTTTCAATATTGTTCATTATAAACACATATATAAATCTCTCTGTTCTCTATATTCTAAACAAACTGAATGTCTACACGGAAATGAAATGGGGTTTAACGTCCTACTCTTCTGCACCTGACCCGGGCTAATGGAAGACGGGCATACGCCATACAGACTGACTGAATGTTCAGCGCTATAGAAAACAATTATTATTATTATTATTATTACAGTGTGCTATGAGGGAAATTTTGCCCGGGCAGCGGCGCTAGCCTACTCTTATATCGAATTCCAACTGCCAAGGGATATTTTACGTGCACTCCAATGTGTACACGGGACCTCGGTTTTTCGTCCCATCCGAACGACTAGGCAGCTGTCCTTGTCAGGCCCTCCTTCTGTATCACTGACAAGGGGAAATCACGCAGGAAAATCGACATAAACTTTCTCGGCCAATGCAGGGATCGAACACGCGACCTCCAGGCTAACGAGCCAGCGACTTGCCCACTTAGCCACCGTGATTCCCGTCTACACGGAAATTCTGGTTTTGTCTTCAGCATCATTTCCGAAGAGAAACTGTTACTCATTTTACATTACACCACACTATAATATAACATATTACACCACACTATAATATAACATATATTAGACCACACTATTTATATTACACCACACTATTTATATTAACCCACACTATTGTAGCTCAAATATTTAGGGATTTTCTTCGGAACTATTTAGGAAACATTTTTACACCCATTTTTAAAAGCAGTTATTTGCCCACGTGCTTGCATTCATTTTTTCAAAATATTCTCAATATAGATTTAGACCGTCCTTTCTTTCCTGCAAATTTAAAATGCATGAGTCTCGAATTGCTAGTAAATGAATTATGAGAGAAAATGTTATTTGGATATCGACGAAAGAATATTTTTAACGTTTGAAGATTTTTAAAAGAACGGGAACCTAGTGTTATTGTGGTATTTAAAGAGACGAGTGTCTGCGTGATTGAAATAATTTTGGCCTGCTATTCGAGACTAAAAGAGGAGTAACCCTTAGCAACCCAAAAAGACTTCGCTTCGGGAGTTTCATGTAAGTTTTCATGTGGGTTTATTTGCAGACTGTTATCACAATGTTGTAGCTATTTCTTGTTCAAACAACTGCAGTCCGTACTTATATCCTCAAAAATACACTATAAAACTATGGCAGTGATGTCTAGCCAACGATTCCAGTGGTTGTTACCCTATGCTGCTCTGAAGTGTTATCAAATGTCAATTTTGGCATATGTCATTACAGCTGCTATTTTCGACTCTGTCCATATCTGTCCATACTGTCAATGCCTAGTTACGAATATATTTGGATGTCTGAAAACGGTTTTGAGTAATTTATGACTGATTTCTACTATTTTATGTATATCAGAACTATGTTTTAATATAAAGAAAAATGTTTGGAAATGGTGTGATAGTCATATGTGCAGAATTTCTTGAAGCTATTTGCCAATAAAGATTTTAGTTGTGGAAGCTATAATATTTACACCATGTAATTCGCTTTGTTAATTTAGATGGGGTGTATTGACCATTCGACCACACTTTTCGACTATTCAGAATGGAACAAATTTGTGCTACAATATAACACCGCACTATAATATAACATATTACACAAACCCTAATATTATATTACACCACGCTATTATATCATATTACACCACTCTCTAATATTATATTACTCCACACTGTAATATAGCATATTATATTACACCGCACTCTAATATAACATATTAATATTACACCACACTATAATATTATATTACATCCCTCTCTAATATTATATTACACCCCTCTATAATATTATATTACACCACACTCTAATATGACATATTAATATTATACCACACATACTACATTACACCACACTGTAATATAACATATTGCATTACACCACACTCTATTATAACATATATTACACCACACTAATATCATAATACGCCCCTCTCTAATATTATATTACGCCACACTATAATATAGCATACTATATTACACCACACTCTAATATAAAATATTAATATTACACCACACTAAAATAGTGTATTTACACCCCTCTCTAATATTATATTACACCACACTATAATGTTATATTACACCACTCTTTAATATTATATTAGACCACACTATAATATAGCATATTATATTACACCACACTATAATATAACATTCATAACACCACTCTCTAATATTATATTACACCACGCTATAATATAATATATTATCTACGTGATGCCTCGGTTGCATTAGCTATGTACACCATTCTGAAGTGATATTAATATATCCCTAATAATTATGAAGCGTCATTTTTGGCATTTCCGTTCAGTAGACCTTATCATATTTCTTTTATTGTATTAAGCCATTCTTGTGACAAGTGAATTATTGTTAGGTAGGTGTTAGAATAAATTTGATCAAAACTTGATTCAAAATTCTATTTTTATTTCGATTGAAATTACTAAAATTGTTTACAGTGCATAGCTATGAGTAATTTAAGAAACTTCCGTTATTTTTCCTGTCTGATTTATCTATGTGTATTTCAGGTATTTGAGAATGTTGTCTGGGCATAATTTCGTGGAGATATTTGCCAGTAAAGATTATAGACAATACTATCATATAACTTATAGACAATACAATCGTATAACTTAAAGACAATACTATCATATAACCTATAGAAAATACTATCATATAACTTATAGACAATACTATCATAACTGATAGACAATACCATCATATAATTTATAGACAATACTATAGTATAACGTGTAGACAATACTATCGTACAACCTGTAGACATTACTATCATATAACTTATAGACAAAACTATCGTATAACGTATAGACAATACCATCATATAACTTATAGACAATATTATTATATAACTTATAGACAATACTATCATATAACTTATACACAATACTATCATATAACCTCACCTTGATATAGTCACATCCACAACTAAGACATATCTGCAGATCAATATATGTTATTATAAACGTCACCAATTGATCTTCATCTGCTTCAATTAACCAGTTACGATCTACATTGTTCTTATAATCATCAGCATCTACACCAACATACATTGTTTTACCTGGTGTCGCTTTCAACCTGGTAACATAACCTATTGAAAAACACGTAGAGGATTAAATAATGGTCAACAGTAAAGTAGGTGCACAACAGATCTGATGGCAGTTGACATTAGCACCTCTCATTGGACATGTAGGATATAAATAAAACAGAGTACCCCCACAGTATCCTAAAAGTTTTGACTGGACGTTTAACCTCACCCGTTCCATTTTATATCAACAATTCCAGACAAATCATAATTGTGGGTGCATTAACAATTTGTGTAAACATTTAAATTTTGGAACAAATAATGAACACTGAGATGACAAATCAATGTTACTGTCTAGTTAAAGTATATGTTGTGTAGGCAGTGCTGACAATTCTATGTTCCGACCACTTTCTGTACCGGTATCAGCCTGGGTGCAAGAATAAATTATATGGAATTGGGTTTAAAGTTCTGCTTCGCTGTGCAAACTAGGCTAATGAAGACGGGAATGATATAGGATTGTTACAGTAATATTTTATAGTTTTACTATAGTTATAGTTTTAATATTAGATATAGTTATACTTACTCAGTACACTAATATCAAATACTAGTAATATCTGATGTAGTTATCGGACTACCATTAGTTGGTACTAGAGTAGTAGTAGCTTCATTAGAACTAATGCCAGTAACAAATATATGTAAGGGAACTCGAATAACAGCTTGGACAATGGTTTCCACCACTTGACACATGTTATTTCGGAAGTAACATATGACACAATTGCATTTCAAGAATTCGTATGGGTTTTTAGAAATCGGCAGCCATTGAAAAACTCGGGGAAACTCACGAGATTCGACAGGCGATCTACTTCTTGACAAGTTTATGGTTGGGATCAAAACTGCGCCATTTGGCTGAACGACATGCCTTGGGTAGAACAAAATATTCTCTACTTATTACTATGCTCACCAACCCATGACGTATAGGATTGAATATGTGGCTTTCCCCTAAAACAAACAAATCAAAGACTTTGATTCGTAGGAAATTTAAAGGAATTGTGAACCGACAGAAATGTCACTACTACAAGATATTCTCAAGTATATAAATTACCAACTCACGTTCTGTTTGACTGTATGTAGCATTAAAACCTGTTCTTGTCTCATTATAATCTGTGTGGAATGTAATATACAAGAAGTTGGACGTAGAAACTATGGGTCGTGGTATCGTCGTACAATACCTGCCAATAAACGGATCACTGCCACTCTTTCCGCTAAAAATCTGGTAAAATAATAAAGAAAGTGACTAACGAGTGACAAAAGAAAATAGGCGGTTGTATTATTAGAGAACTGGCTTAAATTGAGGACAATATACAATGTAGTTTATATTCTCCAGTCTATATGTGTATTAATAATATAACACAAAGTGAATATACACGCTATAATCTTCACGTTGCAAGATACAGTGTTTCAATATTGTTCATTAGAAACACATATATAAATCTCTCTGTTCTCTATATTCTAAATAATTCAATGTGTATTAAACAAACAGTTGAGTTCTGATGCGCACCATAACAAACTGAATGTCTACACGCAAAGTCTGTTTTTGTCTTCAGCATCATTTCCGAAGAGAAACTGTTACTCATTTTACATTACACCACACTATAATATAACATATTACACCACACTATAATATAACATATATTACGCCACACTATTTATATTACACCACACTATTTATATTAACCCACACTATTGTAGCTCAAATATTTAGGGATTTTCTTCGGAACTATTTAGGAAACATTTTTACACCCAGTTTTAAAAGCCGTTATTTGCCCACGTGCTTGAATTCATTTTTTCAAAATATTCTCAATATAGATTTAGACCGTCCTTTCTTTCCTGCAAATTTAAAATGCTTGAGTCTCGAGTTGCTAGTAAATGAATTATGACAGAAAATGTTATTTGGATATCGACGAAAGAATATTTTTAACGTTTGAAGAACGGGAAACTAGTGTTATTGTGGTATTTAAAGAGACGAGTGTCTGCGTGGTTGAAATAATTTTGGCCTGCTATTCGAGACTAAAAGAGGAGTAACCCTTAGCAACCCAAAAGACTTCGCTTCGGGAGTTTCATGTAAGTTTTCATGTAGGTTTATTTGCAGACTGTTATCACAATGTTGTAGCTATTTCTTGTTCAAACAACTGCAGTACTTATATCCATCCTCAAAAATACACTATAAAACTATGGCAGTGATGTCTAGCCAACGATTCCAGTGGTTGTTACCCTTTGCTGCTCTGAAGTGTTATCAAATGTCTATTTTGGCATAATGTCATTCCAGCTGCTATTTTCGACTCCCTCATTGTATTTTGAAGCGATTTCTTGTGAATAATTAGCAGATAGATCAAAGCGTGAGTTAAAATAAAACAGATTCCACCTGATTAAGTAACAATTGGTGAGTGAGGCTAGACCTATAGCCAACGAAAACATATGTCCATACTGTCAATGCCTAGTTACGAATATATTTGGATGTTTGAAAACGGTTTTAATGAAATTCTACTATTTTATGTATATCAGAACTATGTTTTAATATAAAGAAAATTGTTTGAAAATGGTGTGATAGTCATATGTGCAGAATTTCTTGAAGCTATTTGCCAATAAAGATTTTAGTTGTGGAAGCTATAATATTTACACCATGTAATTCGCTTTGTTAATTTAGATGGGGTGTATTGACCATTCGACCACACTTTTCGACTATTCAGAATGGAAGAAATTTGTAATTTGTGCTACAATATAACACCACACTATAATATAACGTATTACACCAAACCCTAATATTATATTACACCACGCTATAATATTATATTACACCACTCTCTAATATTATATTACTCCACACTTTAATATAGCATATTATATTACACCACACTCTAATATAACATATTAATATTACACGACACTATAATATTATATTACACCCCTCTCTAATATTATATTACACCACTCTATAATATTATATTACACCACACTCTAATATAACATATTAATATTACACCACACTCTAATATAACATATTAATATTACATCACACTATAATATAACATATTACACCACACCATAATATAACATACTACATTACATCACACTGTAATATAACATATTGCATTACACCACACTCTATTATAACATATATTACACCACACTAATATTATAATACGCCCCTCTCTAATACTATCATATATCTTATAGACAATACCATCATATAACTTATAGACAATACTATCATATAACCTATAGACAATAATGCTATCATGTAACTTATAGACAATACCATCATATAACTTATAGACAATACCATCATATTTCTTATAGACAATACCATCAAATAACTTTTAGACAATACTATCATATAACCTATAGACAATACTATCATATAACCTATAGATAATATTATCATGTAACTTATAGACAATACCATCATATAACTTATAGACAATACTATCATATAACTTATACACAATACTATCATATAACCTCACCTTGATATAGTCACATCCACAACTAGGACATATCTGTAGTTCCATATATGTTATTATAAACGTCACCAATTGGTCTTCATCTGCTTCAATTAACCAGTTAAGATCTACATTGTTCTTATAATCATCAGCATCTACACCAACATACATTGTTTTACCCGGTATCGCTTTCAACCTGGCAACATAACCTATTGAAAAACACGTAGAAGATTGAATAATGGTCAACAGTACAGTAGGTGCACAACACACCCCATGGCAGTTGGAATTCAAATAATTTGCCTCTCTCATTGGACATGTAGGATATAAATAAAACAGAGTACCCCCACAGTATCCTAAAAGTTTTGACTGGACGTTTAACCCCACCCGTTCCATTTTATGTCAACAATTCCAGACAAATCATAATTGTGGGTGCATTAACAATTTGTGTAAACATTTAAATTTTGGAACAAATAATGAACACTGTGATGACAAATCTATATTATTGTCTAGTTAAAGTATATTTGAGTAGGCAGTACTTTGATTCGTAGGAAATTTAAAGGAATTGTGAACCGACAGAAATGTCACTACTACAAGATATTCTCAAGTATATAAATTACCAACTCACGTTCTGTTTGACTGTATGTAGCATTAAAACCTATTCTTGTCTCATTATAATCTGTGTGGAATGTAATATACAAGAAGTTGAACGTAGAAACTATGGGTGGTGGTATCGTCGTACCACAATACTTGCCAATAAACTGATCACTGCCACTCTTTCCGTTAAAAATCTGGTAAAATAATAAAGAAAGTGACTAACGAGTGACGAAAGAAAATAGGCGGTTGTATTATTAGAGAACTGGCTTAAATTGAAGACAATATACAATGTAGTTTATATTCTCCGGTCTATATGTGTATTAATAATATAACACAAAGTGGATATACACACTATAATCTTCACGTTGCAAGATACAGTGTTTCAATATTGTTCATTATAAACACATATATAAATCTCTCTGTTCTCTATATTCTAAACAAACTGAATGTCTACACGGAAATGAAATGGGGTTTAACGTCCTACTCTTCTGCACCTGACCCGGGCTAATGGAAGACGGGCATACGCCATACAGACTGACTGAATGTTCAGCGCTATAGAAAACGATTATTATTATTATTATTATTATTACAGTGTGCTATGAGGGAAATTTTGCCCGGGCAGCGGCGCTAGCCTACTCTTATATCGAATTCCAACTGCCAAGGGATCTTTTACGTGCACTCCAATGTGTACACGGGACCTCGATTTTTCGTCCCATCCGAACGACTAGGCAGCTGTCCTTGTCAGGCCCTCCTTCTGTATCACTGACAAGGGGATATCACGCAGGAAAATCGAGATAAACTTTCTCGGCCAATGCAGGGATCGAACACCCGACCTCCAGGCTAACGAGCCAGCGACTTGCCCACTTAGCCACCGTGATTCCCGTCTACACGGAAATTCTGGTTTTGTCTTCAGCATCATTTCCGAAGAGAAACTGTGTACTCATTTTACATTACACCACACTATAATATAACATATTACACCACACTATAATATAACATATATTAGACCACACTATTTATATTACACCACACTATTTATATTAACCCACACTATTGTAGCTCAAATATTTAGGGATTTTCTTCGGAACTATTTAGGAAACATTCTTACACCCATTTTCAAAAGCAGTTATTTGCCCACGTGCTTGCATTCATTTTTTCAAAATATTCTCAATATATATTTAGACCGTCCTTTCTTTCCTGCAAATTTAAAATGCATGAGTCTCGAGTTGCTAGTACAGGCGCGGATCCAGAGGGGGGCGCACCCGGCGCACGCCCCCTCTATATTTGGAGGTGGCAAACAATTTTTAGCTCCATATATTCTCGCGAGAAAGGAGAACAAATATAGTTTAGGTTGGAAATCCTAATTTACAGTACTAGTATGAAATTAGTCCCTGTGGGCATTTTTTCCACTCAAAAATCACTGTTCTGGGCTTCGCACTCCCAAGTTGGTGCAGCACGCCCCCTCTTTCTGAAAATCCTGGATCCGCCTCTGTAGTAAATGAATTATGACAGAAAATGTTATTTGGATATCGACGAAAGAATATTTTTAACGTTTGAAGATTTTTAAAAGAACGGGAAACTAGTGTTATTGTGGTATTTAAAGAGACGAGTGATTGAAATATTTTGTCCTGCTATTCGAGACTAAAAGAGGAGTAACCCTTAGCAACCCAAAAGACTTCGCTTCGGGAGTTTCATGTAAGTTTTCATGTAGGTTTATTTGCAGACTGTTATCACAATGTTGTAGCTATTTCTTGTTCAAACAACTGCAGTCCGGACTTATATCCTCAAAAATACACTATGAAACTATGGCAGTGATATCTAGCCAACGATTCCAGTGGTTGTTACCCTATGCTGCTCTGAAGTGTTATCAAATGTCAATTTTGGCATAATGTCATTCCAGCTGCTATTTTCGACTCCCTCATTGTATTTTGAAGCGATTTCTTGTGAATAATTATCAGACAGATCAAAGCGTGAGTTAAAATAAAACAGATTCCACCTGATTAAGTAACAATTGGTGAGTGAGGCTAGACCTATAGCCAACGAAAACATATCTGTCCATACTGTCAATGCCTAGTTACGAATATATTTGGATGTCTGAAAACGGTTTTAATGAAATTCAACTATTTTATGTATATCAGAACTATGTTTTAATATAAAGAAAATTGTTTCAAAATGGTGTGATTTCAAAATGTGCAGAATTTCTTGAAGCTATTTGCCAATAAAGATTTTAGTTGTGGAAGCTATAATATTTACACCATGTAATTCGCTTTGTTAATTTAGATGGGGTGTATTGACCATTCGACCACACTTTTCGACTATTCAGAATGGAAGAAATTTGTAATTTGTGCTACAATATAACACCACACTATAATATAACGTATTACACCAAACCCTAATATTATATTACACCACGCTATAATATTATATTACACCACTCTCTAATATCATATTACTCCACACTATAATATAGCATATTATATTACACCACACTCTAATATAACATATTAATATTACACCACACTATAATATTATATTACACCCCTCTCTAATATTATATTACACCACTCTATAATATTATATTACACCACACTCTAATATAACATATTAATATTACACCACACTCTAATATAACATATTAATATTACACCACACTATAATATAACATATTACACCACACCATAATATAACATACTACATTACACCACACTGTAATATAACATATTGCATTACACCACACGCTATTATAACATATATTACACCACACTAATATTATAATAAACCCCCCTCTAATATTATATTACACCACTCTCTAATATACTATATTACACCACACTATAATATAGCATACTATATTACACCACACTCAAATATAAAATATTAATATTACACCACACTAAAATATTATATTACACCCCTCTCTAATATTATATTACACCACACTATAATGTTATATTACACCACACTATAATATTATATTACACCACACTATAATATAGCATACTATATTACACCACACTATAACATAACATTCATAACACCACTCTCTAATATTATATTACACCACGCTATAATATAATATATTATCTACGAGATGTCTCGGTTGCATTAGCTATGTACACCGTTCTGAAGTGATATTAATGTATCCCTAATAATTATGAAGCGTTATTTTTGGCATTTCCGTTCAGTAGACCTTATCATATTTCTTTTATTGTATTAAGCCATTCTTGTGACAAGTGAATTATTGTCAGGTAGGTGTTAGAATAAATTTGATCAAAACTTGATTCAAAATTCTATTTTTATTTCGATTGAGATTACTAAAATTGTTTACAGTGCATAGTTATGAGTAATTTAAGAAACTTCCGTTATTTTTTCGGTCTGATTTATCTATGTGTATTTCGGGTATTTGAGAATGTTGTCTGGGCATAATTTCGTGAAGATATTTGCCAGTAAAGATTATAGATAATACTATCATATAACTTATAGACAACACAATCGTATATCTTAAAGACAATACTATCATATAACCCATAGAAAATACTATCATATAACTTATAGACAATACTATCATATAACTTAATTATAGACAATACTATCATATTACTTATAGACAATACTGTCGTATAACCTATAGACAATACTACCATATAATATATAGACATATATAACCTAACGAAAATACTATCTATAACCTAGAGACAATACTATCATCTAACTTCTAGACAATACTATCATCTAACTTCTAGACAATACTATTATATAACCTATAGACAATACTATCATAAAATGCTATTATAGACAATGCTATCACATAACCTATAGACTTCATGTAACTTATAGGCGATACTATCATATAACCTATACACAATACTATCATATAACTTATAGACAATACTATCGTATAACGTATAGACAATACTATCGTACAACCTGTAGACAATACTATCATATAACTTATAGACAAAACTATCGTATAACGTATAGACAATACCATCATATAACTTATAGACAATATTATTATATAACTTATAGACAATACTATCATATAACTTATACACAATACTATCATATAACCCTACCTTGATATAATCACATCCACAACCAGAACCTCTACATATCTGCAGATCGATATATGTTATTATAAACGTCACCAATTGGTCTTCATCTGCTTCAATTAACCAGTTACGATCTACATTGTTCTTATAATCATCAGCATCTACACCAACATACATTGTTTTACCTGGTATCGCTTTCAACCTGGCAACATAACCTATTGAAAAACACGTAGAAGATTGAATAATGGTCAACAGTACAGTAGGTGCACAACACACCCCATGGCAGTTGGAATTCAAATAATTTGCCTCTCTCATTGGACATGTAGGATATAAATAAAACAGAGTACCCCCACAGTATCCTAAAAGGTTTGACTGGACGTTTAACCCCACCCGTTCCATTTTATGTCAACAATTCCAGACAAATCATAATTGTGGGTGCATTAACAATTTGTGTAAACATTTAAATTTTGGAACAAATAATGAACACTGAGATGACAAATCAATATTATTGTCTAGTTAAAGTATATGTTGTGTAGGCAGTGCTGACAATTCTATGTTCCGACCACTTTCTGTACCGGTATCAGTCTAGGGGCAAGAATAAATTATATCGAATTGGGTTGTGCAAACTAGGCTATAGATGAAGACGGGAATGATATAGGATTGTTACAGTAATATTTTATAGTTTTACTATAGTTATAGTTTTAATATTAGATATAGCTTTACTTACTCAGTACAATAATATCAAATACTAGTAATATCTTATGTAGTTATCGGACTACCATTAGTTGGTAGTAGAGTAGTAGTAGCTTCATTAGAACTAATGCCAGTAACAAATATATGTAAGGGAACTCGAATAACAGCTTGGACAATGGTTTCCACCACTTGACACATGTTATTTCGGAAGTAGCATATGACACAATTGCATTTCAAGAATTCGTATGGGTTTTTAGAAGTCGGCAGCAATCGAAAAACTCTGGGAAACTCACGAGATTCGACAGGCGATCTACTTCTTGATAGGTATATGGTTGGGATCAAAACTGCGCCCTTTGGCTCAACGACATGCCTTGGGTAGAACAAAATATTCTCTACTTATTACTATGCTCACCAACCCATGACGTATAGGATTGAATATGTGACTTTCCCCTAAAACAAACAAATCAAAGACTTTGATTCGTAGGAAATTTAAAGGAATTGTGAACCGACAGAAATGTCACTACTACAAGATATTCTCAAGTATATAAATTACCAACTCACGTTCTGTTTGACTGTATGTAGCATTAAAACCTGTTCTTGTGTCATTATAATCTGTGTGGAATGTAATATACAAGAAGTTGAACGTAGAAACTATGGGTGGTGGTATCGTCTTACCACAATACCTGCCAATAAACTGATCACTGCCACTCTTTCCGTTAAAAATCTGGTAAAATAATAAAGAAAGTGACTAACGAGTGACGAAAGAAAATAGGCGGTTGTATTATTAGAGAACTGGCTTAAATTGAAGACAATATACAATGTAGTTTATATACTCCAGTCTATATGTGTATTAATAATATAACACAAAGTGAATATACACGCTATAATCTTCATGTTGCAAGATACAGTGTTTCAATGTTTAATACAATATTGTTCATTATAAACACATATATAAATCTCTCTGTTCTCTATATTCTAAATAATTCAATGTGTATTAAACAAACAGTTGAGTTATGATGCGCACCATAACAATCTGAATGTCTACACGGAAAGTCTCTTTTTGTCTTCAGCATCATTTCCGAAGAGAAACTGTTACTCATTTTACATTACACCACACTATAATATAACATATTACACCACACTATAATATAACATATATATCGCCACACTATTTATATTACACCACACTATTTATATTAACCCACACTATTGTAGCTCAAATATTTAAGGATTTTCTTCGAAACTATTTAGGAAACATTTTTACACCCAGTTTTAAAAGCCGTTATTTGCCCACGTGCTTGAATTCATTTTTTCAAAATATTCTCAATATAGATTTAGACCGTCCTTTCTTTCCTGCAAATTTAAAATGCTTGAGTCTCGAGTTGCTAGTAAATGAATTATGACAGAAAAAGTTATTTGGATATCGACGAAAGAATATTTTTAACGTTTGAAGATTTTTAAAAGAACGGGAAACTAGTGTTATTGTGGTATTTAAAGAGACGAGTGATTGAAATATTTTGGCCTGCTATTCGAGACTAAAAGAGGAGTAACCCTTAGCAACCCAAAAGAAATTTATGACTGATTTCTACTATTTTATGTATATCAGAACTATGTTTTAATATAAAGAAAATTGTTTGAAAATGGTGTGATAGTCATATGTGCAGAATTTCTTGAAGCTATTTGCCAATAAAGATTTTAGTTGTGGAAGCTATAATATTTACACAATGTAATTCGCTTTGTTAATTAAGATGGAGTGTATTGACCATTCGACTACACTTTTCGACTATTCAGAATGGAAGAAATTTGTAATTTGTGCTACAATATAACACCACACTATAATATAACGTATTACACCAAACCCTAATATTATATTACACCACGCTATAATATTATATTACACCACTCTCTAATATTATATTACTCCAAACTATAATATAGCATATTATATTACACCACATTCTAATATAACATATTAATATTACACCACACTATAATATTATATTACACCCCTCTCTAATATTATATTACACCACTCTATAATATTATATTACACCACACTCTAATATAACATATTAATATTACACCACACTCTAATATAACATATTAATATTACACCACACTATAATATAACATATTACACCACACCATAATATAATATACTACATTACACCATACTGTAATATAACATATTGCATTACACCACACTCTATTATAACATATATTACACCACACTAATATTATAATAAGCCCCTCTCTAATATTATGTTACACCACTCTCTAATATATTATATTACACCACACTATAATATAGCATACTATATTACACCACACTCTAATATAAAATATTAATATTAAACCACACTAAAATATTATATTACACCCCTCTCTAATATTATATTACACCACACTATAATGTTATATTACACCACACTATAATATTATATTAGACCACACTATAATATAGCATACTATATTACACCACACTATAATATAACATTCATAACACCACTCTCTAATATTATATTACACCACGCTATAATATAATATATTATCTACGTGATGCCTCGGTTGCATTAGCTATGTACACCGTTCTGAAGTGATATTAATGTATCCCTAATAATTATGAAGCGTCATTTTTGGCATTTCCGTTCAGTAGACCTGTATCATATTTCTTTTATTGTATTAAGCCATTCTTGTGACAAGTGAATTATTGTTAGGTAGGTGTTAGAATAAATTTGATCAAAACTTGATTCAAAATTCTATTTTTATTTCGATTGAAATTACTAAAATTGTTTACAGTGCATAGTTATGAGTAATTTAAGAAACTTCCGTTATTTTTCCTGTCTGATTTATCTATGTGTATTTCGGGTATTTGAGAATGTTGTCTTGGCATAAATTCGTGAAGATATTTGCCAGTAAAGATTATAGACAATACTATCATATAACTTATAGACAACACAATCGTATATCTTAAAGACAATACTATCATATAACCTATAGAAAATACTATCATATAACTTATAGACAATACTATCATATAACTTAATTATAGACAATACTATCATATTACTTATAGACAATACTGTCGTATAACCTATAGACAATACTACCATATAATATATAGACATATATAACCTAACGAAAATACTATCATATAACCTATACACAATACTATCATATAACTTATAGACAATACTATCGTATAACGTATAGACAATACTATCGTACAACCTGTAGACAATACTATCACATAACTTATAGACAAAACTATCGTATAACGTATAGACAATACCATCATATAACTTATAGACAATATTATTATATAACTTATAGACAATACTATCATATAACTTATACACAATACTATCATATAACCCTACCTTGATATAATCACATCCACAACCAGAACCTCTACATATCTGCAGATCGATATATGTTATTATAAACGTCACCAATCGGTCTTCATCTGCTTCAATTAACCAGTTACGATCTACATTGTTCTTATAATCATCAGTATCTACACCAACATACATTGTTTTACCTGGTATCGCTTTCAACCTGGCAACATAACCTATTGAAAAACACTTAGAAGATTGAATAATGGTCTACAGTACAGTAGGTGCACAACAGATCCCGTGGCTGTTGGAATTCAAATGATTAGCCCCTCTCATTGGACATGTAGGATATAAATAAAACAGAGTACCCCTACAGTATCCTAAAAGGTTTGACTGGACGTTTAACCCCCACCTGTTCCATTTTATGTCAACAATTCCAGACAAATCATAATTGTGGGTGCATTAACCATTTTGTAAACATTTAAATTGTGGAACAAATAATGAACACTGTGATGACAAATCTATATTATTGTCTAGTTAAAGTATATGTTGTGTAGGCAGTGCTGACAATTCTATGTTCCGACCACTTTCTGTACCGGTATCAGTCTGGGTGCAAGAATAAATTATATGGAATTGGGTTGTGCAAACTAGGCTATAGATGAAGACGGGAATGATATAGGATTGTTACAGTAATATTTTATAGTTTTACTATAGTTATAGTTTTAATATTAGATATAGCTTTACTTACTCAGTACACTAATATCAAATACTAGTAATATCTGATGTAGTTATCGGACTACCATTAGTTGGTACTAGAGTAGTAGTAGCTTCATTAGAACTAACGCCAATAACAAATATATGTAAGGGGACTCGAATAACAGCTTGGACAATGGTTTCCGCCACTTGACACATGTTATTTCGGAAGTAGCATATGACACAGTTGCATTTCAAGAATTCGTATGGGTTTTTAGAAGTCGGCAGCAATTGAAAAACTCTGGGAAACTCACGAGATTCGACAGGCGATCTACTTCTTGATAAGTATATCGTTGGGATCAAAACTGCGCCCTTTGGCTCAACGACATGCCTTGGGTAGAACAAAATATTCTCTACTTATTACTATGCTCACCAACCCATGACGTATAGGATTGAATATGTGACTTTCCCCTAAAACAAACAAATCAAAGACTTTGATTCGTAGGAAATTTAAAGGAATTGTGAACCGACAGAAATGTCACTACTACAAGATATTCTCAAGTATATAAATTACCAACTCACGTTCTGTTTGACTGTATGTAGCGCTAAAACCTGTTTTTGTCTCACTACCATCTGTGTGGAATGTAATATACAAGAAGTTGAACGTAGAAACTATGGGTGGTGGTATCGTCTTACCACAATACCTGCCAATAAACGGATCACTGCCACTCTTTCCGTTAAAAATCTGGTAAAACAATAAAGAAAGTGACTAACGTGTGACGAAAGAAAATAGGCGGTTGTATTATTAGAGAACTGGCTTAAATTGAAGACAATATACAATGTAGTTTATATTCTCCAGTCTATATGTGTATTAATAATATAACACAAAGTGAATATACACGCTATAATCTTCATGTTGCAAGATACAGTGTTTCAATATTGTTCATTATAAACACATATATAAATCTCTCTGTTCTCTATATTCTAAATAATTCAATGTGTATTAAACAAACAGTTGAGTTCTGATGCGCACCATAACAAACTGAATGTCTAAACGGAAAGTCTGTTTTTGTCTTCAGCATCATTTCCGAAGAGAAACTGTTACTCATTTTACATTACACAACACTATAATATAACATATTACACCACACTATAATATAACATATATTACGCCACACTATTTATATTACACCACACTATTTATATTAACCCACACTATTGTAGTTCAAATATTTAGGGATTTTCATCGGAACTATTTAGGAAACATTTCTACACCCCTTTTTAAAAGCCGTTATTTGCCCACGTGCTTGCATTCATTTTTTCAAAATATTCTCAATATAGATTTAGACCGTCCTTTCTTTCCTGCAAATTTAAAATGCTTGAGTCTCGAGTTGCTAGTAAATGAATTATGACAGAAAATGTTATTTGAATATCGACGAAAGAATATTTTTAACGTTTGAAGATTTTTGAAAGAACGGGAAACTAGTGTTATTGTGGTATTCTAAGAGACGAGTGTCTGCGTGATTGAAATAATTTTGGCCTGCTATTCGAGACTTAAAGAGGAGTAACCCTTAGCAACCCAAAAGATTTCGCTTCGGGAGTTTCATGTAAGTTTTCATGTAGGTTTATTTGCAGACTGTTATCACAATGTTGTAGCTATATTTTGTTCAAACAATTGTAGTCCGTACTTATATCCTCAAAAATACACTATAAAACTATGGCAGTGATGTCTAGCCAACGATTCCAGTGGTTGTTACCCTATGCTGCTCTGAAGTGTTATCAAATGTCAATTTTGGCATTATGTCATTCCAGCTGCTATTTTCGACTCCCTCGTTGTATGTTGAAGCGATTTCTTGTGCATAATTATCAGACAGATCAAAGCGTGAGTTAAAATAAAACAGATTCCACCTGATTAAGTAACAATTGGTGAGTGAGGCTAGACCTATAGCCAACGAAAACATATCTGTCCATACTGTCAATGCCTAGTTACGAATATATTTATGACTGATTTCTACTATTTTATGTATATCAGAACTATGTTTTAATATAAAGCAAAATGTTTGAAAATGGTGTGATAGTCATATGTGCAGAATTTCTTGAAGCTATTTGCCAATACAGATTTTAGTTGAGGAAGCTATAATATTTACACCATGTAATTCGCTTTGTTAATTTAGAGGGGGTTTATTGACCATTCGACCACACTTTTCGACTATTCAGAATGGAACAAATTTGTAATTTGTGCTACAATATAACACCACACTATAATATAACATATTACACCAAACCCTAATATTACATTACACCACGCTATAATATTATATTACACCACTCTCTAATATTATATTACTCCACACTATAATATAGCATATTATATTACACCAAACTCTAATATAACATATTAATATTACACCACACTATAATATTATATTACACCCCTCTCTAATATTATATTACACCACTCTATGATATTATATTACACCACACTCTAATATAACATATTAATATTACACCACACTCTAATATAACATATTAATATTACACCACACTATAATATAACATACTACATTACACCACATATAACATAATATAACATTCATAACACCACTCTCTAATATTATATTACACCACGCTATAATATAATATATTATCTACGTGATGCCTCGGTTGCATTAGCTATGTACACCGTTCTGAAGTGATATTAATGTATCCCTAATAATTATGAAGCGTCATTTTTAGCATTTCCGTTCAGTAGACCTGTATCATATTTCTTTTATTGTATTAAGCCATTCTTGTGACAAGTGAATTATTGTTAGGTAGGTGTTAGAATAAATTTGATCAAAACTTGATTCAAAATTCTATTTTTATTTCGATTGAAATTACTAAAATTGTTTACAGTGAATAGTTATGAGTAATTTAAGAAACTTCCGTTATTTTTCCTGTCTGATTTATCTATGTGTATTTCAGGTATTTGAGAATGTTGTCTGGGCATAATTTCGTGAAGATATTTGCCAGTAAAGATTATAGACAATACTATCATATAACTTATAGACAACACAATCGTATAACTTAAAGACAATATTATCATATAACCTATAGAAAATACTATCATATAACCTATAGAAAATACTATCATGTAACTTATAGACAATACCATCATATAACTTATAGACAATACTATCATATAACGTATACGCAATACTATCATATAACCTCACCTTGATATAGTCACATCCACAACCACTACATATCTCTAGATCCAAATGTGTTATTCTAAACGTCACCAATTGGTCTTCATCTGCTTCAATTAACCAGTTACGATCTACATTGTTCTTATAATCATCAGCATCTACACCAACATACATTGTTTTACCCGGTATCGCTTTCAACCTGGCAACATAACCTATTGAAAAACACGTAGAAGATTGAATAATGGTCAACAGTACAGAAGGTGCACAACAGATCTCATGGCCGTTGGAATTCAAATAATTTGCCCCTCTCATTGGACATGTAGGATATAAATAAAACAGAGTACCCCCACAGTATCCTAAAAGGTTTGACTGGACGTTTAACCCCACCCGTTCCATTTTATGTCAACAATTCCAGACAAATCTTAATTATGGATAAATTAACAATTTGTGAAATCATTTAAATTTTGGAATGGAAATGACATTGGTA
The DNA here is from genome assembly GCA_963678685.1 of Patella ulyssiponensis. NCBI lineage: Eukaryota > Metazoa > Mollusca > Gastropoda > Patellidae > Patella > Patella ulyssiponensis. The sequence goes on from OY783225.1 coordinate 13,323,655, forward strand.
ATGAACACTAGTTAAAGTATATGCCGAGTAGGCAGTGCTGACAATTCTATGTTCCAACCACTTTGTATAAGTTCTACTTCGCTGTGCAAACTAGGCTAATGAAGACGGAAATGGTATCTTAGTCAAACAAGATTCTATTCCGTAATCTATTAAAGTATTTTTTTGTAATTTTATCAACATATTTTATTTACAGCAAATAATTAAGGAAACGGCTATAGGACTATATTACCTTTCTCCAATGTAACAAAGCTGTGAACACATTTTCTGGCTATCATCAAAGGTTCATTTTTTGGGCGCTACCTCCGTATTTTCGTGCAAAAGTGATACAACCAAACACTGCCCACCACAAGGAAAATTGGTCGGTACGCCTATTCTTGGGCGTGATCTTATTTTTGGTGGTACTATACTTTTAAAATTTATGAAATCAGTTATGACTAACTTAGTACTTCTCATGATCGTAGACATTTGAAATTTTGTGAGGGTGTTCAGGGTCACTAATTATGAACTCACATCAATCGGTCAGTAACTTTTGATTTTACATACTATAGCACCGTGGTGGTCTCTTGAACAATATTTAATATATGAGACGATACATTTAATTGCTAATACACTTTCGTACACTTAGTACTTCCCATGATCGTAAATACTTGAAATTTGCTGCGGGTGATATTTGGTGGGGGTGTTCAGGGTCACTAATTATGAACTCACATCGAATTTCAGACGAATCGGTCAATAACTTTTTATTTTATTCTACACAAACTTATTTCAGAAATGGTACAACATATACAATGTTACATTGAAAAACTGATTCCCTTCAAAACTCAATTGATCTGAAATAATCGTAGTTTAAAAATTATTATTAAATCCTAAATTATGAAAACATTAATTGCTTATAATATTTCGATATATATCCGACATCGGCCTCAAGAGGTATTTATAAAACGCTTTTACAAAATAACTACACAAAACGTATGGCTATGGCCAATTGGAAAAAAAGATTATAATATTACTGTAAAAAGATCAAATACAACATATTTACACTGATACGAATAATAATAATAATAATCGTTTTCAGTCAGCCTGACTGCTCATTGGTGATTATAGATAGAAACATGTATATATGTATATATTGTAGAAATATTGTCGTTGCGACATTTTTTTTTTTCAAATTTATAGACAAGGAATAGAAAAAAAGGCATTATATTTCATTAATCCATGTCTTTGAAAAATTATTAGATTCGCATATATGTACTTAAATCAAGTGAGCGAATGGGTGGCATATTGTTAGATAAAAATAGGTTGCCAGGCAACGAAACATACGCCCACACAGCAGCCAAATCGTCCGGGCAGTCAACAAGAGTTGTTGCATTTTAAGTAATCATCAGAAAATCATAATTCAAACTCACCCATAACTACGGTGTAACTGTGATATAATCAAACGTTTTTTTAAATCAGATAATAATTGTGACCTCCAGAGGGACCACAAGCTAAAAAGGGTGATTTTTCGTACAATCAGGGGCCATGATTCAGGAAGTTACGATCCGATATGGGCAAATATGCAATGGAACCAAGATCATTAGGTTATAAACATGTATTTCAAGTTTCATCAAAATCAGTTCAAAATCGTGACCTCTATAGGGTCCACAACCTTGATATAACATATTTTTACACAATTCGCGTACAGACGGCGGCCATTTTATCAGTCAACTCTGGTCCGATTTTCACGAAATTCATATTCTCTCTTCATTACCATGAAACCGTGATACAATCAAACGGTTTTTTAAATCGGATAATAATTTTGACCTCCAGAGGGACCACAAGCTAACAAAAGAGATTTTTCGGACAATTAGGTGACATAATTCAGGAAGTTATGATTCGATGGGCGCAAATATCGCAAGGAACCAAGATCTTTGGATTATAAACATACATGTCAAGTTTCATCAAAATCGGTTCAAAATTGTGACCTCTATAAGGTCCACAACCTTGATATAACATATTTTCACACCATTCGCGTACAAACGGCGGCCATTTTGTCCGTCAATTTTGGTCCGATTTTAACGAAATTTGAACTCAACCTTCATTACCATGTAACGGTGATATAATCAGAGGGATCACAAGCTAAAAAGGGTGATTTTTCGTACAATCAGGGGCCATAATTCAGGAAGTTACGAATCAATGGGCGCAAATATCGAAAGGAACCAAGATCTTCGGGTTATAAACATGCATGTCAAGTTTCATCAAAATCGGTTCAAAATTGTGACCTCTATAGGGTCCACAACCTTGATATAACAGTCAGTATACTTAGTGAAGGATCGTTTAGTCAATTCTGTTAAAGGAGCTAAATCGCTAATATTTGGGACCTTGAAATTTACCTAAATGGGTCGCAACGCATAAACTTATCTTATATGAATGTATATAAACTGATTTACATTCATTCATTTCCGTCTTTACTCTAATTTCAAATCAGTTATGTTCGGCGAAATACGCCTGAAGTCTCAATAGCATGCCAATCTTAAGCGTCTGGTTATTCCAATCTACATTACTGTGTATGCTCTCCATGCGTCACCGTCTAATTTCGTTATCTAAGTCCCTTGTTAAAAATGGACCTGAAACGGATTATGGTACACGATTCGTGTACCAATGGTAAATCTTTTATTTTGTCTTAAATGTTGGATATCAGAAGCCCATATTTTCCCGTTAAGATCACAACATCAATGTTGAATTAATATTGACAAATAATTTGTGTTTTCATTGTTGAAGATTTTCGATGGTATTGAGTTAGAGACTACTTTAAATTGTTAGTGGTTGTTCGAGCTTTATTGTTAATTTGTCTGTGAATTTACAGATTGGTTGTTCTCCTTGTTTTCTCAGCTTTCCAGATTGGATTTTCTCCATGTTTTCTCGGCTTTCCTGCGTTTAAACTTATGATGGCTTATTTCGTCAGTGTACCATTGTTTATTGAGCCGAATAATCATTTCTTTTGTCTTCAGTGTATCATGTTTTTCCAATATCTCAGAACGAATGTCATTGTAAACATCCACTTGTTGGTGGGTATCCGGGTTGGTGACAATGGTACTCAGGAGTAATTATGAATTATTAATATCGGTTCTAAATTTATCAATAGAAATGTTAGGTTTTTTTTGGGTTTTTTTCTTAAATTTATTGCCCACTTTATCGGTTCAGGTTTAGGAAATAAAAGATCGCAGAATAAACTCTAATGATCAGATAGAAATGTTGTTTGTTTTTGTTTGCTTTTTTAAAAATTTATTGCCCTCTTTATTGGTTCAGGTTTAGGAAAGAAAAGATCCCAGAATAAACTGCAATGATCAGATATCTGATGATCCTCAACGCCACATGATTAAATAATGGTATTTTGTTCTCTCGTTATCACGTGATCGAGAATGTGAATTATGTCTATGGTTGTTTTAAACTAAATGCGTCTAACATCATTGACTTTATCATTATAATTGACGAAGAATAGCAAAATAGTAACAATTATTTTTAAAGATATTCAACATATAATTTACTGTTATTTTTGTAATTTAAAGGTATTCAACAAATAATTTACTGTTATTTTTGTAATTCTGCAGTTGAAAATATAGACTACATGTATCTCTTTATCAAATACACGTATTATCAAATATTATGGTTTTAACTACACGAGGTATTAGTTTGTAATAATATATACATATACCCAACCACCATTATTATTGTAATTTCACATGCCAACTTGTGAATGGCAATTTTTGCATCAAGGATAAGTGAATCTTGGAATAAATTAAGAATAGATCGTTCACATTCTTTCATCTTCTCTTTGGGAATTCATTGTCTTTAAAGATTACAAACCATTTACTCCTGAAATGCATTTAAACCACAGCTAAACAGTTTCCTGTTCACAGATGCGTTCTTGATATCTCAATACAGAAAACTCCAATAATATCAGATAGAATAAAGAGACCATGATGTACCTTCATGGGCCCTTAACAGTTTTAATGCATATCGCAGAATACACAGGATTATTTTGTACCTTGCTGGTGTATTAAACAATTTTCATTTCATTGGACCATATGCTATAAAACAAGGGACCATATTGTACCTGTATGAATTTTAATTACATGGGACCATATCCTATGCTATATATGTATGTTCTAATGCACGAGGCCCTACCGCGCCCTGAAACCGGAGACCATATTGTTGTAACTTAGTGGACCGTTTAAAAGTTTTAATTGTATGAGACCACATCGTATAAAACAAAAGACTATGGTCCTTTTATCAGTTTTATTACATTGAACCTTATCGTACAATACACAGGACTATATAGAACCTTGGAGGTCTACTTAACAGTTTCAATTTCACGAGACCCAACAGTATGATACACAAGATAGGGTACGACATTACCTCATGCATTCCAAATGTTAAAGAGACCGTCAAGGTACGATGTGGTCTCGTACATTATAATTGATAAAGAAACCATCGCAATAGTTAAAGAGACCATCAAGATAGGGCACGACATTGTCCCATGCATTGAAAATGTTAGAAGGACCACATATGTACGATGTGGTGTCGTAAATTAGAATTGATAATGAGACCGCTAAGACAGTGTCACATATATGTACATTAAAAATTAGTGACTCAGCAAATCGTCCCTACGATCACGGGAAGGTGCATAAGCAATTACATCTAAGGTCTCAAATATTAAAACTGTATCATGTATCGAAATTGTTAAAGATACCATCGAGGTATAAGAAGGAGTCTCCATGAATTACAAATGGTATAGAGATCACAAAGGTACGCATTCAAACCGTTAAAGAAAGGTTGTGTAAAATTTAAAGTTACCTATTCAACTGAAATTTGGTGTGAGTTCATAATTATTGATCTTGTACATCCTAAGCAAATTTGAAGTCCCCGCGATTACGGGAAGTACTAGGTGCACGAAAGTGCATGAGCAACATATGGTCCCATACTTTCAAACTGTTCAAGAGACCATCGCGGTGCTATATTACGATCGAGCTATAATACGCATTCAAACTGTTTAAAAAATGTGTGTAAAATCAAACAAATTATTGACCGATTCGTCTGAAATTTGATATAAGTATAGAGACCCTGAACCCACTCAACAAATTTCAAGTCCCTACGATCACGGGAAGTACAAAGTGTACGAAAGTGAGTTAGCAATTAAATAGATGATCTCATTATATTTAAGATCAAGAGACCACCACGGTGCTATATTATGTAAGATCAACAGATATTGACCGATTCGTCTGACATTTGATGTGAATTCATAATTAGTGAGCTTGAACAACCCCAGCAAATCTCAAGTATCTAGGACCACGGCAAGTACTTGGTGTACGAAAGTGCATTACCGCCATTTTCCCTGATTTTATAACACGCGCCTCCACACACAGCATTGTTATAGTTTTGCCCGCTATTGTTAGCATCATTCACCGGCATACACTTGACAACACCGAAATTCAATAAGCAGTGACTCAACTTCATGACTTTGCACTGCGTATCTCCTTCCTTGTTGTCGCAGATTTTTGGCTTCGCCTTTGCGCCTCGTTGACGCGAAGGCAAGCCGAAAATGAAATGAAATGGGGTTTAACGGCCTATTGTTCTGTTCCCACTGGGCTAATAAAGACGGGAAAAATCGAAATAGTTATCACAATACTCGTGTGTTATACATTTAGCACCAACCAGTCCGGTGGCAATGAATTCCAGTAATTGTAAGTGAATTTCGGTGAATTTCGGTGAATTTAGGCTTTTCGTTAGACCCGAGCACTGTGAAATAGGAATGTCCGGACAGTAGTGGTTTTGCAGTAGTGGTTGGTTGCTCGGGGCGAGAAAACGTTTAGATTTCGACATACCTTAGACGAGATTGTAGTTTGTTTTTACCTAAATATATATCCCACAGGGCCATCTCTCATAGCACTAGACATCGACGGTATTCATCCACTGCCTACTATGCTAAACCCGTCGCCATTAGCCCAATCGGCGCAGAAAAGAAGGAGAGACAGAGAGAGAGAGAGATGTGGTTTATGATACAGCGCGCACATGATAACCATTAGGCCATCCAACCCCCAGAAATGCAGTAAGTAAATGAAATGAAATGGGGTTTAACGTCCTACTCTTATGCACCTAACCTGGGCTAATGGAAGACGGGCATACGCCATACAGTGTGCTATGAGGGAAATTTTGCCCGGGCAGCGGCACTACGGCCTACTCTTATATCGAATTCCAACTGCCAAGGGATCTTTTACGTGCACTCCAATGTGTACACGGGACCTCGGTTTTTCGTCCCATTCGAACGACTAGTCAGCTATCCTTGTCAGGCCCTCCGCTTGTCAGTGATGCAGAAATGCCGTAAGTTAAATCCCATTTCATATATTACTATACTAAAAAATGGCCTGAAGAAAATACAAACGTGATAGAACCATCAGAATATAGAAATGCCGCCATGAAAGTCCAAATTTATATCTTGATCATTGTAAACTCTTAATAATTTGAAATTCTTACCTTGTGATGTATATACCATACAAAGTATGCCTACTATACATATAAACATTCTTCCTGGATGTATAATAAATAAAAAGGTAACCTTTTTTATCAACAAAATACTGGTACAAATCCTTTATTTTTACATTACTTGAATTTTAGGTGTTATTAATTCCATTACAAAATTAATAAACATCATTTCAGTCAGCACGAACTTTGCAGATGCTATTATACTTCCGTGTATTTAAATTGTCGTATCGTACTTATTTCTGTAACCAATCGGATAATACTAATAACTCTAAGCGCACGTAGTACTTACGTGTTTCGGTTCATGTAGTTCCAACAGGAACAAAATAGAAACTATTTCAATTCAGCAGGAAATAGCGTCACGAAGTCAGTGCCCAATTATTTAACTTTTGCGTTTAAATTTTTGATGGCCAGAGTCGCCTATGATGTTTTCAAATCGATAACAGTCGCCTGTGGGTTTTGATGACCGAATGATTAGCACGTGTGCGCTGTATCATAAGGTCTGTCATTGGGGGAGCTGGTGTGGTTTCGTTTCACCGGTTGTATGGGACAAGGATTAGGGCCGCCGGTCCAACCTCGTGTTAGTCCCGAAATGACCTAGTTCGTGTCGAGTGGACGTTAAACCCAATTTGCCCCCTTTCTCTCTCTGATATACAATATATATGTATAAATATACTATACTGTCCATCTTTATACAATAACATTATTTATGGATAATACCAAGACGGACGAAAAGTACTTTAAACTGCTAAACTGTTATTAAACTAGTGTTTGAGTCGGAATACTTGTTATCTTTTAATCGTTTACCGTAACGCTGTATATATAAAGTGGAGAATTTTTTACCTGGACGTATATTTTATCGCAAAAATAAAGGTTGAAAATGCCTAAAGAAAGTACTATTGTTTAATAAAACACAATTACTGAGTTTGATACTATTACAAGGCGACGCGTCGACGAGGATACTCTCGTCTTTATGAAGCAAATGATGAGAGTATCCTCGTCGAAACTTCACTTAGTATCAAACTCAGTAATTGTGTATCCATAAAATTGTACCTTGTGTTGTATGGACAATAACACTCTTTCTGGCTTGGCAGCTCCAGAAAAAATAAATAATAGTCTTATTCTAAGTACTGGATGTTTACTTGTCCTACCTGTTGTGTAAATTATCCATTACATCCTATTTTACTTGTCCAGAGGGTTCGAAAATATTTAAAAATCCAAGTCACATTTGAAAAGGTTTACGTTAGGCTTTTCAAATCATTTAGTTGAATTTTTCCATTTTCTTAAATTAGGTGTGTTAAGATGAAACTTGTATCATCAATTAATTGGAATATTGTAAAATAATACAATTTGTTAACCAAAATGAAGATTGGGGCATATTATTCAGTTACAAAAGGAGTGGTATTGAGCCTTTAACATGTTCAAGTATTAAATGCCAATCAAAGAAGATATTGTTTAATCGTCTACATGTTTCGCCTGAGCTTGTCAGGGCATACAATAACAATGCCTTAGATAACCAATGCTTTACATCTGTTAGTCTCAAAACACGTGGTAAAGCATTGTTTTTTGGGGTTTTTTTATATATATAATATGGTTTATTTGCAAATACATACATACAAATATATTCGTATAATACAAACGGGATCAGAACAAATTATACAATTTACGAATCTCCTCCCATTGGTTATCTAAATATCCAAACGACAGACAAGAACGTTTATTTATATATAATTAGAAAGCATCGACTTTATATTAGAAAACTCTAACTATTATAAACAACTTATTGGCTATGCAATTGGTAGTAAATTCTCACCCTCTCTGGCAATTTTAGTCCTTGGATATTTAGAATTAACCATTGCTACGAAATATTTGACTTGGAGACCAGAATATATATTTCGAAAAACAGCGTCATCGATACTTAGATGATTGTTTCTTCATCTAACTCCAATCATTTGATAATCTCTTATTATTTTATAACGTAATCAATAATATTCATCGGAATATCTAATTTACAATGGAAACTAGTGTAGATAGAATACCATTTTTATGGTAATCAAACGGGAACATTATCATTACAAAGACACTAATACTAAACAGTATCTCGAATTCAATTCATGTCACCCGAAACACATAAAAATGGCTAACCATATAATTTGGCCAGGCGTATCTGTACCATTGTGGCAAACACAGCAATATTCCCTTTCATTAATTAATGGTGGAATTGAAAGGGCTATTAAGATACTGATAACGGAATTAAGGCAGGTAAAAGGCAGGTAAAGAGAGAGAGAGAGAGAGAGAGAGAGAGAAATGGGATTTAACGTCCACTCAACACAACCAGGTCATTTCGGGACTAACATATGGTTTCAATTTTATTTCAATAATTCGCTTGCGCGTAGGGGTCTTTAGCCGTGGGAGGAAACCGGAGTGCCCGGAGGAAACCCACGAGGTTGAGAAGGCGCCCCTATCTCCATGCCACGTACGCTCACACCAGGGCTCGAAACCACAGCCGCAAGCCAGAGGTGACCGGCCAGCTAGAGGTCGAAGCGCGGCACTCTAGACCACTAGGCTACCCCCCCCCCCCGGTAAAGATGAAAGATACAAATCACAATATAATTGCTTTTGTCACCACCTTTAATCCACACAATCCTAATTTTTACAGCGTAATTAAAACACATTTTCACTACTTCGACAAGATAAAAAATCAAAAAAATGTTATAAATACACAAGCGTTTATCCCGTCAAAACGAAAACCTAAAAACCTTAAATCACAGTTAACTAGGGCTGAATTTGAATCACTCAGTCCGATTAAGGAAGTTTTAAAATGGGAAACGGATAATAGCGGCACATGTAGATATTTAATTGAGGGTAAATCATTTATATTTGACAGTGGAAAAGGATTTTTTGTCAATGAAATTATGAACTGTAAAGCATGTATTATATGTCATAAAATGCAGTGGTTGTGCCGAACTGTACATCGGTTGCACTAACAAGTTACGAAACAGAATAACGGTTCATAAACAACATATCAGGGAACCAAATTTAGGGAAGATCCCTTTAAACATACATTATGCGAGAGCTAAATCTGCCAATTGCACATCTGTCGTCGGCGAAACAATTTAACAATAGCATTTTTTTTTTAGGCATTCTCAACCTTTATTTTTTTCTATATTAACTTCATACATCTATTGATATATATTGGAATTTTACTTACATATTATATATATATGAACAATATTAATTTTCCTGTATTAAACTTAACCATATCCGTTTTCCTATATTAAACTATATCCGTCATCTCATTATAGTTATACTATATATGTAATACCTATATGTATACACATTTAGAATAAACACATACTACATTAGTCATGTAATTGAATTAATTAAAGTTGTCAAGCGGTAGAAAATATTCATTTTGGCAAATTCATTTTGTCGAAAGCGAAACTTGTCTTTAAAACGTAAAACAGAATGAATCACGGGGTGTTCTTCCCCCTTCCATTCCTTACGTTAAAAAATGTATTAAAGGAAAATATTGGTGTCGGTCATTATTGCATATGTAATAGTATAATGGTGTGATAATCTGCCAATGGCTAATATATTTAATGTTTCTTAAATTAACCACTTTAAAAGTCAACTGGCTAGTAAGTCGTTAACCTGTCATCACTTGTCAAGCCGTCATTGGTAACCACGTTAATCCAATCTATTGTTTTTGTTGATTTATATTATTGTTTAATCTTTTATGCATTGTTCATATATCGACATGTCAGTTTTAATTACAACATTTATCAATTTTACTTTTATCCTATTGTCTGATTTGCCTTAATTATCACAAAAATTGTACATTGAAGGCAGTCACCAGTTAGGATCCCTGACTAAGTGCAGTATCTGGTGTGTCAGTACTGTATGACGATATCTGTATATTTATGTTCCGGTATATTAAAGAACTCAACAATCATTCGAAGTCTGTTATATCCGAAGAGAGAATTTACACCCCTAAAATAGAACTGGTTAAACACACTACAAATATAATTTTAACACAGAAATCATTGCAACGATAGATGAGTAATCAAGGTTTTTACTGAAGGAAATGACGAACACAAAAGGAAAACACGAGTTTTAACTAAGAGGAACACGGTGGGTAAGTGGGTAGGACGCTGCCTAGCTAGCCGTCAGGTCGGTTGTTCGATCCCTGCATTGACCAAGAAAGTGCCCTGTCTAGTCATTCGGGTGGGACGGAAAACCGAGGCCGCGTATACGCATTGGTGTGCATGTGAAAGATCCCTTGACACTTGGAATTCGATATAAGAGTAGACCGCAGTGCCGCTGTCTGGGAAAAATATTCCCCATAGCACACTGTATGGCGTAAGCCCAGTAGAACGTTAAACCGCATTTTATGTGGTTCCTATGTAACTGACTCAAGTGACGAGTAATAATAGATACAAGGGCGAATTTCTGCGCACTAACAATCCCTTCGAAGACCAAAAGTTATTATGTGAGCCAGTGAGAGAGGAAAACTGACTATTCATAAAAAGTAATTAAATGTGACAATGTCCACTATAAGTAACGAAATGATTAACAAGGCCTTGTTATTGAGTTCATGGTGGATATATGCATGGTAAATTCCCCAACTATTTTTAGTTTTCTGGTGTGGAATATGTCTAACTTGGTCCTTCGTGCATTGATGTCAGAGGTTTAAGATTCTGTTATAAATTGAACATGTCGATCGTCCTTCGTGTACCGGGTGCAACACGAGACTACCAAGCCATAGTGACTTTATCAAAAGAATTATAAGGGTTTGACGTCCACTCGACACAAACTAGGTCATTTCGGGACTAACATTTGGTTCCATTTTATTTCAATAATTCGCTAGCGCGTAGGGGTCTTTAACAGTGGGAGGAAACTGAAGGAACCGGAATAAACCTATTCGGTTGGCCAGACAACCCTACTCCTTGTCACGTAGAACCGGGAATCGAAACCGCGCCATTTGACTCAATGACAGGGCTTATGATACAGCGCGCAAACGCTAACCATTTGCCCCCCCCCCTCCCCAACGTCCGCTATTTTATCTAAAGGAAACGGAATCAAAAAAGATCTATTAATCGTTAATCCTTTTTCAACACACATGCGAGACGAGTCTCTCATTTGGATCATCTTGCAAGTTATTACGATATACTTGTCTGCGATATCACCCAAGTGAATGCGGACGTTCAGTCTCAGTCCAGAAGAAGAAGCAGGCCTTAAAAGACTGCGATATTTTGCCCGGGCAGCGACCGTGCGCCCTTTCTGTTACTTCGAACTCCAACTGCAAATGATTTATTTTACGTTCACGCTAATTTTTTTCAATAAATTACAACAAAATATAACGCTAAATATGGAAAATCGAAAAGGCTATTTTATTATCACAGAATCGGCCAAATATTAATATATTTATCTAGAATAACATCGTTCTTGAATGGCATTTAGAATGACGTCATCCTTGAATGACATTTAGAATAACATCATCCTCGAATGACATTTAGAATAACCTCAGTGGTATTGATTGATTGAGCACATCAAAAACAAAAAAGTGTTGTTCTTTTCTTAAATAATTATTTAGAGCGACAAAATATCTCCACATCGACGATGGAATACATATTGATCGTCAATATTAATAAAATAATATTTAAAAAGGCATGTCATGATGTAAAATATCTAAGGGGTTTTACATAGACTAAGCCTGTTCCCCAATCCCATTTAGACAAGCTGAATTAGAATATTGTTTATAAAAAAATAAGCATGAAAATCTAAACTGGAAACGAACTATACAAAATTTTAAAGTCAAACGCGACAAATGGCTTCTAGACCCATAGAAGAGATATTTTATATTCCAATACGTTGGTGCCTGACGTTGACATCCTTTGGACATATAATATATTTATTTGAATGTGCATGTGCTACAGGTCCGTTGAAATAAATACAAACACTGTCAGCAGACTCAGGACGCACAACAACATCGAAGCAGACGAAATACATGTCACTAGCAAGCTGTCAATCAAACCACGTGATATAAACAAATAGCCATGTGCCGTGAATTGGACCACAGCGTACTGTTCAGTATGAGTGAATTTACGCCACGGCTTTGACGTACTAAACGTTAAAAAAACATAAATTCGCGTTTATGATATCCTAACAAACAACCCATTCGATAAGATTTTTGGCCCAAGGACGATACAGCAGTAAACTTATGCCAAATCTGTATGCTTACTATAGAGCCCAGTCAGCGTGTTGAACCAACTATGTCACTTCCGGTTTTAATAAAAATTAATTTTTCGTTTACAAAAAATTTTTTTGCTTGTGTTAAAGAGGGGATTATTTCTGAATATATATTTAAGATTTATGGAAACCTTGTTGAAAATCGTTGGTCTTCCCCTTTAATTAGTATAACTGGTGTAAACTTCTCAATTTCATTATTGTTACTGGTGCATGGTGAACACTTTCCACAGATTCCACTATCAATATGTTGGGCGAATTCGTGAAATCAGTTTAATAATAAATTTACATTGTGGGCTGTATTGATATAATTAATTTGAAATTAAAACAAATAAACTACCTATCAGTTAGTAACTCATTTTAATATATGCCCTTAATATTACTTATTTATTATATATTTGTACTTATTATATATGTATTAATTAGTATATTATTTGAATTCTGGAAATGGTATAATATAAGAGCTGCTGTGTTTATTTTAATGTCTTCAATTACTAAATTCCATTTTTTCATTTAATCTTTTTACTTACATTATTTAAATCATTTTGTTGAAGTGCAAGAAACTTGTAAAAGACTATACTTTAAACCCCTTTGTTTATTAATCAGTCCTGGCCTGGTGAACCCAGACTCTGAACAATAGATGTGGGGAAAATGAGGTGTCCCGGTTGGGGTATATAACAAATATCAAAGTACGTTTAGCGTAAAAACAAATCATATAATTAACAAGAACGAATTACTTCCTTGACAATTTTGATAGATGCTGCATGTACATCGAAGCTTATCATTGATCTTTAGGATATGAATAGGCTGAAATTACGACGTATACCACGCCCTTAACACTATCTGACAGCTGTCAGTCAATATGTGATAATGAATACGTAAACTGACTATTGAGTGGTGGGGTTGGGGGTGGGGGAATTCCGCAAATTTGAGTGATACGGTTTAGCATCAACATGCTTGACATATTAGTCTTCGTTTCTACTACACAGTTTGGATGACTGATCTCCCTTGAATTCACATTGGCATCCTTCAATAGGAGATGTTAATTGTAGGCCGGTTGGGGAGGTTCGGGTATTGTGATAGAATACATAGTCTTTTGTGTTAAACTGACGATTTTATTACTGCATAATATATTTACATATGGTGGTTGGATCAGGAGATATCTAACTAAAGATGTTCTCCCTAGGTCACAGAAAACCCAACTGCTCTGGGGGTCCAAGGGCAGACCCCCGTGGTCTGGGAGCCGATCGACTTCTCCCTAGGTCTTCCTAAGACCTGACTGGTCTCTGATCCCTGGTCTCCTCCTCTCTAACTCTAAACTAGGCTTTATATATACTATCCAGCAATGCCTGTCAAATCCTAAGGCACGCCATAGTTAATAGTATTAGAGATCAGAACAATGAAAATATATTCACACCTTAGCCCTAAAACAACAAGTGTTAAGCTTACGACTTATATCAAATAGACACTTGGATGATACAATTTTGTACAACAGATACATCTTACATAATACTATGTCAGACAAACTCACACCTGCAAACAGACTAAAGCTTGCCATTAATCTGTCACTTAATATGTACAGAATGCGTTACAATTGAAATTGCAATATAAAATATGAATTAAAATTACAATATTACATTTTAGATCCCAAATGATATTGTATTACAGTATTTCCGGAGTCCACAATGGCCGCTTTATATAAATGACTATTTTCCGGAATACTAGACCGAACCCTTTAAGGAGGGCTAAAATGTTAATTGAAACTGAGTTCTTTCTTCTAAAAAGGGTTAGGGAAAGGAATAGGCCTAATATTCCCCCAAATTTTCATTTAAAGAAAGCGGCCATTTTGGTCTCCGAAAACATCCGAACCTCCACAACCGGCCTACAATTAGAGTCTCCCTCCTTGAATATCTCAACCAATGGCGTCCCGGAATTTTATCGTTGGTGTTGTTTATTACAGATTTAACGTCCATTACATATTATATGATATTATGGACAGGTTGATTAAATTAAGTTATTTACACTTCATGGGTTGAAAGTTGGTAAAACATACAATTGTTTATCAGTCATGGTATATATATATATATATATCAAAACAAAAACAACAACCTCCACAACCGACCTACAATTAGTTTGTTGAATATCTCAACCAATGGCGTCCCGGGGTTTTATCAGTCGTGGTAGCTATATATTTATATAAAAACAACAACAAAATTAAATAAACAAAGTAACATTTCAAATATAAGGTTTTTGTTTTAAAAAAAAATGGGATTTAATTATTTCTTTATATCTTTATATCAATAATTAAAACCGACAGAGCTGTTTCTCGAAATCCTAACTAAAGATAAAATTCAAATTTTAGCAGATACTTCAATTTTGATTGGCAAAGCACTAAAATCAATCCAACATTATCCAATCAAATGACTAAAATTTGGTATT
Organism: Patella ulyssiponensis; assembly: GCA_963678685.1. Taxonomy (NCBI): domain Eukaryota; kingdom Metazoa; phylum Mollusca; class Gastropoda; family Patellidae; genus Patella; species Patella ulyssiponensis. The sequence goes on from OY783225.1 coordinate 13,338,862, forward strand.
TATCTTAAGCCAGGCTGACACTTTCACGACTTTTGGCCACGATTTTGTCGTGGCAGGTCGTGCCAATTTTGGGGCACGAACTGGGAGGCTCCCACACTGTTCACGACTAGTTCACGAAGGCGTGCCCATCAGTGTCCACATTGACACGAACTGGCACGACGAGTTCACGCATAGTTTGCGCATTGTTTACGCACTTCCTGCATTGGCACGACGAGTTTGAGCAATTCGGACGGTGTCGTGCCGACTTGGGCACGCCATATAGAAAGGGGGCCTCCCAAACTCCTGGCCATTTTTGGATTGGCTGTTGAGGAGACAACATGCTGAATGTCAGAGGCACAATGATTGCAGGGAAGAGAAGATGCATATACCTGGCAGCTGCTCTAACCATTGTTTAAGAGCAGCAGAAAGGGCTGGAAGAGGCAAGGAAAGGCAGCCCCACCTCGACGAATAACACAAATGAAAGTGTGGGTCAGAGAATGGTTGACCAGAAGGCACGTGTTTGGACAGTATGACAATTTACTGACTGAACTCCACAAGGAAGATCAAAGGGGCTACAAAAATTACCTCAGAATCACACCTGACCTGTTCCAAGACATGGTTGAGAAGTTAACCCCTCGCCACCTGAAGCACTCCACCTTCATGAGGGAACCGCTTCAAGTTGGACTCAAGCTAGCCGTCACCCTCCGCTTCTTAGCCACTGGAAATTCCTATCCAAGTCGGTAGTACAGCTTCAGTGTTGAAGCCAGTACCATCTGCAAGTTCATACCCGAAGTGTGTAAAGCCATCATCGCGGTCTACAAGGACGAAGTGCTGCGCTGATCCAAAACTGAAGATGAGTGGAAGGAAGTTGCTGCCAGGTTCAGCTCCAGATGGAATTACCACAACTGTCAGGTGGATTTGGACGGCAAGCACATCGCCATGAAGAAGCCACCCAATGCTGGCTCTTACTACTACAACTACAAGGGCTTCCACAGCATTGTTCTGATGGCAGTGGCAGTTCCTCTATGGGGATGTTGGGGCAGAGGGTGGTGCGTCAGATGGAGGAACGTGGAGTAACTGTTCCCTGCACGATGCTGTAGAAGAGAACAGAGTTGGAGTGTCTCAACCAGAACCCCTCCCTAATGATGATCAGCCAGTGCCCTATCACTTCGTAGGGGATGACGCCTTTGCTCGCCGAACCTGGAATGGCGAGCAGTGTCCAGAAAGCCCTGTATATATACCTGCATCGACGCGAACGCCACTGTCGCGCAGTAGTCGTGAACTAGTCGTGAACTATTCGTGGCAGTTCGTGACAGTCTCGTGGCATGGCGCGCACTGCCACGCATCCTCTCGCATCGTCCCGACGAGTTCGTTAACAGTGCGCGCATTGTTCACGACCCGGTCGCTAAATTTAGTCGTGACCAAAATTTTGATCATTTCAAAATTCTCGTCCCGACATGGCACGCAGTCACGACGGGTTTACGCACACTTCACGCCAGTTTACGACTAGTTTGCGCACTGGCACGACTCGAGTCGTGCCAATGCGTGCCACGGAATAGTGCAAGTGTCAGCCTTGCTTAAGATGAAATTTCGTGAAACAGGACTTTATACTAGGTTTCCACTATAACGTTTCCATGACCGAAATCGTGTTTTAATCGTTGTGATCCTATCAGGACTGATGATATATTGAGGTCAGTCGTAACAATCGTGTTGGTGGTATCAAAACCTATCCGAACCAGATCGTGGACTCAATATTGACAATCTTATCGTAAATCGCACTATCATAACGCATGACAAGACAGTGGAAACCTGGCATTATAAGATACTAGGACACGACCGTCATGTTTTAATTGTGATTAAAATACAGATGTGACGTCATCCTTTGATGTTGGCGTAATATTTTTTCCAATAATATACGGACAACTTGCCAATCGTATATTATCTATAAAGATGAAATATTGGACTCGCTTGACGTTTTTCATAGAAAAGCACGCGTGGGAAAGTGTCTGTATTTTAAGTTGTTTAATAGTCTCCAGCTAAAGACATTGCGTAATATATCGAAACAACACTCGGCTAACGCCTCGTGCAGTATCAATATATAAATGTCTCGCTCTCAACCATTAAAGGGACAATAACACTCTTGCTGGCTTGGCAGCTCTAGAAAATAAATAATAGTCTTATTTTAAGTACCAGATGTTTATGTGTCCTACCTGTTGTGTAAATTATGCATTACATCATATTTTACTTGTCCAGAGGGTTCGAAAATATTTTAAAATCCAAGTCACATTTGAAAAGGTTTACGTTAACCTTTTCAAATCATGTAGTTGAATTTTTCCAATTTTTTAAATTAGGTGTGTTACGATGAAATTTGTATCATCAATTTATTTGAATATTGTAAAATAATACAATTTGTTGACCAGAATAAAGATTGGGACATATTATTCAATTACAACAAGAGTGTTATTGGGGCTTTAAACCACACTTATTGGTCGCTAGGCGATATATTAAATTGCAAACTATTTGGTGCGGACAACAACACTAATGTTAATAATAAAATCAATTTTAAAATAAAACATTATATAAATGAAAAAGCTACAATAAAAGAGGTTATATTTAAAACAAGATGTATAACAACTGAACCGAAATTGGGTTTAACATCCCAATAATCTGCTCTAACCGGTTTACACAAACTGAGAGAGAAAGAGAGAGAGAGAGCGCGCGCGCGAGAGAGAGGTGGGTTCAACGTCCACTCGACACAAACTAGGTCATTTCGGGATTAATATGGTTTCAATTTCATTTCAATAATTCGCTTGCGCGTAGGGGTCTTTAGCAATGGGAGGAAACCAGGGTACCCGAAGAAAACACACGAGGAAGGACCGGCGACCCCACTCCTTGCCACGTACAACCGGGCATTTGAATTTGAAACCACGCCAGTTGACTCAATGGCAGGCCGTATGATACAGCGCGTGCACGCTAACCATTCGTCGTACATCCACCCCCACCCCCTACAAAGTCCAGCTTAACCGAAGCGGGGCCCTGGGCCTGACTAGAATCGCGGGGCCCCTAATGCCACGAAAAGATTTTTACATATCCTATGAATGGCAAGCAAATGAACAAACAATTAAACGGTCTGTAATACAAGAATAATTACATACGTAATCTATTCAGTTCCGAAAGGCATACACATCGCGGAACTGACATATAACGGTGATAACCGTGAAACTTTCATCTTGGTCCAGTGAAGTTAGATTTTCTGAAATTCCCAGAGATAAGTTTCAAACAGGTAGAACGTTATGGATTAATTGTAATACAAGGGTTCTTTGGGAGGCAGAGTTCCAGGGTTTTTATAGTTACGCTGTTTCCGTGACAAGGTTATTAACTTACTTCACATGAAATTTCTGTTCGACTCAAAGGTTCGGCCAAGATATGACCAGCCGAACACTCCTAACACGTGTTTGTTAAATCGGAACTCTGACCTGTTGTAGGAGATTTTCCAGCGTGGTTTCCCCTGCATAGGGCTTGAAAAGGACAGTGTCTAGACGTTCCGTGGGATGAAAAACTGAGGCCCCGAGTACACGTTGACGTACACGTAAAAGATCCCTTGAGAGTTGTAACTCGAAAAGGAATAGACCATAGCGACGCCACAACACCTCCCTCATAGCAAACGGCATGACGTACATCGTCCTCATTTGTCCATTAGTAGCAGAATATAGGATGTTAAACCCCATTTCATTTCAATTTTGCGTTTTCAAGAATATTGAAGCTAAATTAAATGTATACCTCGACATAAAAATGGAAAACTATATAATATTATATCAAAATATATTTGGTAACAAAAATTAAAAATATTAAAGATCCATTGTGTTGGAATCATATAGAGTCTCTGTTAAAGATACATTGTGGAAGATTTAGATAAAGAGCTGGCTGCTCTTCCTATTACAGTTCAAAAATAGATCATAAAGAATGAGTATATTAAAACTTCATTCAAACATCCTTATTCTGGCAAAGTTATGACTGTTGGAAGATAAAACACAGATCGTTCATTATCGTCGCCATTTAGCTTCTATCTTCCATTTTATTACATTTTTGAAATCTCACGGATTTAAAAATCTTGATGCTAGAAAGTTGAGTATAAACCCGTCATGTTAATAAATATCTAAATAATAAATTATCTAATACTTGAAACAAATCGAGAGACCTGCAATAGGCAGATTTAGCTTTTACATAATGCATCTTTAAAAATAACAATATATACATCATGGTTAATTATTAAAGTCACAAATAATATCACTACACGTAGAGCACTTTATAAAAATACGTAAACCAAAACATTTTATGATTTTTGTAATCTAGTTATAAATCATTACGAACGGGACAACCTGATTTAGACCTTCATTACATCAGCCCCCTAAATATTAAAAACCGGAAGACGGGATAGTCACTCTTTTGTATATGAGCCCAAAGAAGTCTAAAATATTACAAACTGAACGACAGGACCCCAAAAAAGTCTAAACCTAACCCTAACCCTTGCTAGAAGAATGAACTTAGATCCAATATACATTTTACCCCCCTTAAAAGAGTTAGGGTTCGGGTTAGTATTCCCCCAAAAAGTTATTGCCGCCATTTTGGACTCCCCAACCGACCGGCAATTAGCATCTCCCAAAACCGAACGACAGGATTTTTACTCTCTTTATTTCTTTAAATTGCCCCCAAAATTCCAAAATATTAAATAAAAACGGACGAAAGGATTAGCACCTTCTCTACATTAACCCTGGAAAGTCCAAAATGTTTTGATAATTATAAAAGGTGACATCAAGTAGCATCTAAAACTTAGTAAAATCGGTGAATGAAGATTGACATCGAGAACCCAAACAAGCAGGCGAGGAGTGTTAGAAGGTGCGGTGTGGAAAGACGGGCGTTATTTACACCACCTTGCAAACCGATGACCAGCTGTATTAGAAAAAAAATACTAGATAATTTCAGAATAAACTGTAGTACCAATTCGTTCAGATCAAAACGTCGACGTGAAGGGATCTTACAGCGATTCGTTGTCGTTCTGCCGCAACAAATATTTCAAGGCTGAGTTGTTGAGGTTTTATTTTGTCCGCGGGAGTGGAGCTCTCGGCAGTTCTCTTGTTGCTGCCACCAATGGGTCAAGGCTGCGATGTTGTCATATTACTATGTTATCGTTATCCCAATTACATAGTTTTATTTTTTTTTTAAAAAAAGGCATTTCGAAACAGAACTAACACAGTTAAATGGGAAAACAATCACTGATTTATTATAAACAAGCACGATGTTTCGATAAGTATCCACCTATCGTTATCAAAGCACATTGTTCAGCTAAAGCAGGAATTACTTTAAGGTTGAGGTAATAACTTATTCCAAAGTTTGGCGTGTTCGATCCCGGTTTTGACCCAGGAAGTTAATCTGGATTATCCGACGTGATGCCCTTTTTTTCAGAAAGGCCAGTGACAACGTATAGTCATTCGGATAGTATTAAAAACCGATGTCCCGTTTACTCATTGACGTGTACGTAAAAGAATCCTTGGCATTTCCAATTCGATTTAAGATTAGGCTGCAGCGTCCAAATACCTTTACATCACATCACATGTATATGACGTATGCTCGTTTTCATTAACCCGTGTGGTACGTTTAACCCTGGGGGGTTGGGATGGCCTAGTGGTCTAGAGTGCCGCGCTTCGACCTCTAGCTGGCCGGTCACCTCTGGCTTGCGGCTGTGGTTTCGAGCCCTGGTGTGAGCGTATGTGGCATGGAGATAGGGGCGCCATCTCAACCTCGTGGGTTTCCTCCGGGCACTCCGGTTTCCTCCCACTGCTAAAGACCCCTACGCGCAAGCGAATTATTGAAATAAAATTAAAAACCATATGTTAGTCCCGAAGTGACCTAGTTGTGTCGAGTGGACGTTAAACCCCATTTCTCGCTCTCTCTCTCGTTTAACCCTATTCTATGTCCCACTAAAGGGGAACAACTCAAGTTTTATAAATAAATATGGAGGCAGACCACCATTAATTTCCCCATTGACTTCAATGTTAATTCGGGACTCTTTGCCCACCTCCAACTTTTCACCAAATTTTCGTTGGGCGAAATGCTTTTCACTACAGACAGAGGAACAAATGGCCATGTCTTTGCACTAAAATTTGTATGAGGTTGACCACCAAAATGTTGAGATAAACGAACTTGGAGAACCATACTCAAACCATGTATCTAGTTGCCGTACATATCACCGTAGCCAACTTCATAACGCCGTTATCCTTCCGCCTCAAAATCGTGAATATTTACCAAAACCTGGCAGAAAAAATTAATTCAAACCCTCTTCGTCCATTCTAGACCTAAAAATCAACAAAAATGGGCATGCAAAAGGGGAGAAAAGAGGCAGAGAGAGAGCTGCTATAAATAGACGAACTACAATTTGTGGGTACCGAGATGGTGAAATTTAATGGTGGTCTGCCTCTATATAGGAGAATGGTGTGTTTACCTTATCTTAAATTTCAGCTCAAAATATTAAGTCGTTTAGACAATAACGTCAAAACCGCTTATCTGGAGACGTAACCCTTTTAAGATTCCGGGTCAATTTCTCGTTGGGTGACCTGATAATCTATTCCCGTTCTTTTAGAGGTCTATATAGTACACGACCCTCGTGCAGTACTTGATAACGAAAGGTAAATTTCACCTCGTCATTTTTATAAAACAAAAGTCTGTTTTATCCAGACACCGGAAAATACATGTACAGCTTATAATTCCAGCTACACTTCCATATGTCAGTGGAAACATCTCTTAAACATATTAGCATTCGATCAGTGTCATTAAATGATTCCAAACCCCTTCTAACCTCTCACTGGCGTGGTTTCAATTCCCTGGTTGTACGTGACAAGGAGTATGGTCGTCCAGTTTCCTCACACTGCTAAAAAAAAACCTACGCGCAAGCGAATTATCAAAATAAAGTTAAACCATGTGTTAGTCCCGAAATGACCTAGTCTGTGACGAGTGGACGTTAAATCCGATTTTCTCTCCGTCTCCAACCTCTGACTGGTATACAGGAAGTGCTTAACCGGATACCTATATATTAATTTCTTGGATTACGTTTAATTTCGATTTTCAAAATAAGAAATTGTTTCACTTACTGAGTCGACCGTTGTCATCCAATCGTTCAATGATGCCTTGGCTTTGGTTAACTTTGTTGATCTGCATGGGTGGACCGTCCACGTAGAAGGTGGAATTTAATTCTGCGTCGCTCTTCCGTCGCCGTCCGAATGGTCCTCTGGTTATGGTGGCGTTACAGGTTCGATCACAAGGTCGCTCAGTCTTGATGCAGATAAATGCCTCACAATGGAGGTACACCAATGGGTAGTTGACAAACTTGACGGACTGGTAGCGGAACCCAGCCCTTTTGTCAGACAGGGAAACTGGTGTTACTGTTTTGTTAACAGGACAACTAAAATATAATTTATGTGTGTGTGAGAGAGAGAGGGAGTGAGAGAGGGGGGTAAATGTTAACTCGACGCAAAACAGGTCATTTCGGGACTAACATATAGTTCAATTTTATTTCATTAAATCGCTTACAGTGGGTGGACCCGGAGAAACCCAACAGGGATGGACAGATCGATCAGACATAATAATTGTGTAGCAATAATATTTTCTGTGAGCTGATAGTGTAAACAAAAACTTCTATTAGTCAGGAGGTTCTTGGCTGTTGACCGCCCAGTCGGATGTGTACACTTCGCTTGACAAGGTATATAGTGGAAGTAGGCGTGGCCTGCTTGTGTGTTTGTGCTCAAAGCGATCGCCATGTTAGTTCAAAAAATTGAAAAAAAAGTATGGCGGTTGCTTTGGGCGTTACCTTTTTTTATTTAATGATTTCGGTAGTTTTATAATCATAGTTCAGCTTTAAGTTTACCATCATCACGTCTCTTTTTTTTACTATTTAATTAGCAGATAAATACTTCCGGTTTCGAATTTAGATGGAATTTTACCATCCCTGAATCATAAGAACGCAAGACAGGCCTTGATAATTTCGAGGGGGTTTTTTGGGTTTATTGACTATTCGGCCACACTTTTCGACCAATTAGAATCGAGGAAATTTGTGATTTTCGCTACAATTTATTGTCACCCCGGTCGCTATTTGTGATTATTTCCCTTACTACCAACCCGTCTGTTATTTCGTTCAGTTGCAAACCTCACGCCGGATGCAAAAATACATATCGTGTTTTAAATGGAAGTAAAACCCCATCTCTACCTCTCTTTATAATTACAGTGACACTTGTACCACAGTTATTATAAGGTATTCGCAAATTAATATAACTAGGAGTTGCACTCTTCACAAAGTTACATCCAGGTAGCCTTTGGAAACTTGGGTCCGCAAAAGTCAAATGTTGTACGTTGAGATTAGGGTCCTTAGATCGATCAAACTCGACTTGAATTTCATCTGTGGTATGGTGGCCCATGGTTATCATAGAGAATGTGTAAAGAAAATCCCCCCCAAAAATAAAACTCGTAAAAAAAAAAAAAATATGAAAATAAAAATTAGCCAAATAAAATAAAAATAAGAATAAAAATTTAAAGGAAATGAAATAACAATTAAATAAAATGAACACTAAATTAAATAAAATAAAAACTAAATTAAATAAAATTATATAAAATAAAAACTAAATTAAATAACAATTAAATAAAATAGAAAACTAAATTAAATTTTTTTAATAAAAAAAAATTAAAAAAATAATTAAAATAGAATAAATGTAAATCAAAAAAATGAAATGAAAAAATTGAAAACTAAAAAAAAAAAACCGAAAACTAAATCGAAAACTGAAATGAAAAAAAATTAAAATAAAAATAAAAAAAAACGAAATTGAAAGTTGAAATATTTTTTTTTTTTTTTAAACAAAAAGTGAAAATGAAAACTAAAATTCACATGTCTCGACGTGGCCCATCGTTATCATCAGCCCATCGTTATCATTTAAACGGAAAAGTAATCGAACGCGCCCCTAACTTGTTGTGGACGAATAACTCTGATCATAAGGTGACATTTTACATCCAGTTACTCGCGTAATCACATGTATATGGAGCCACTATGACTCAGTGAGTAAGACGTTGGCTCGCTAACCTGGAGATCCCTTGTTCGACTCCTACGTTGGCCGAAAGTATATCGGGACTCCTACGTTGGCCGAGAAAGTTCATCGGGATTTTCAGGTGTGGTTCCTCCTTGTCAGTGGTGCAGGACAAAGGGCCGGGCAAGAAACAACGCATTGTCGTTCGGACGAGACAAAAAACGTGTACACATTGGCTTACAAATAAAGACAGTTGGAATTCGATATCGTAGCGTCGCTGTCAGGGCAAAATTTCCCCAATAGCGCACTGTATGACGTGTGCACGTCTTCGTTAGTCCTGTCGGGCATAACAGTATATATGACGTTAAACCCCATTTCATTTCATTTTCGGATGTATATACCGTACCATGTCCGAAAATCCCGATGAACTCTCTGGCCGTGCAGGGATAGAACACGCAACCTCTTGGTTATCGACCCAACTTGTTACCTGCCAAGCCACCGTGGCTTCCTATATAATATATTATTTAGATGGGGGGTTGGATGGCCGAATGGCTAGCGTGCGCGCGCTGTATCATACGGCCTGCCATTGAGTCAACTGGCGTGATTTCGAAACTCCGGTTGTACGTGGCAAGGAGTAGGGTCGCCTGCCCAGCTTCGTGGGTTTACTCCGGGTACTCCGGTTTCCTCCCACTGCTAAAGACCCCTACGCACAAGCGAATTATTGAAATAAAATTAAACCATATGTTAGTCCCGAGATGACCTAGTATGTGTCGAGTGGACGTTAAACCCCATTTCTCTCTCTCTCTCTCTTTCTCTCTCTCTCCCTCTCTCTCTCTCTTTGTCATATATTTAGATGTTTGTGCGATGAACGGAAAAGAAATAGAATGTCACTGAGGAATATCGGAATCCACAAGTCTCAACCCATTTAACTGGATTATAGGCCTACTTTCTTTTGCATATATAATCTAGTTAAAGGGGTTGAGACTTGTGGATTCTGATATTCCTCATTGACATTCCATTCCTGTTCCCCTCATCGCACAGACTTCTGATCATTATATACATCCGAAAATGAAATGAAATGGGGTTTAACGTCATATATACTGTTATGCCCGACAGGACTAACGAAGACGTGCACACGTCATACAGTGCGCTATTGGGGAAATTTTGCCCTAACAGCGACGCTACGATATCGAATTCCAACTGTCTTTTACTTGTAAGCCAATGTGTACACGTTTTTTGTCTCGTCCGAACGACAATGCGTTGTTTCTTGCCCGACCCTTTGTCCTGCACCACTGACAAGGAGGAACCACACCTGAAAATCCCGATGAACTTTCTCGGCCAACGTAGGAGTCCCGATAAAATTCTGGCCAACGTAGGAGTCGAACAAGGGCTCTCCAGGTAAGCGAGCCAACGTCTTACTCACTGAGTCATAGTGGCTCCATATACATGCGATTATGCGAGTAAGTGGATGTAAAATATCACCTTATGATCAGAGTTATTCGTCCACAACAAGTTAGGGGCGCGTTCGATTACTTTTCCGTTTAAATGATAACGATGGGCTGATGATAACGATGGGCCACGTTGAGACATGTGAATTTTAGTTTTCATTTTCACTTTTTGTTTAAAAAAAAAAAATATTTCAATTTTCAATTTCCTTTTTTTTTATTTTTATTTTAATATTTTTTTTCATTTCAGTTTTCGATTTAGTTTTCGTTTTAATTTTTTTTTTTTTTTTTAGTTTTCAATTTTTTCGCTTCATTTTTTGATTTACATTTATTTTATTTTAATTATTTTTTTAATTTTCTTTTATTAAAAAAATTTAATTTAGTTTTCTATTTTATTTAATTGTCATTTAATTTAATTCAGTTTTTATTTTATTAATTTACTTTTTATTTAATTTAATTTTTTTTTATTTTATTTTATTTTTTGGCTAATTTGTATTTATATATATATATATATTTTTTTTACAGGTTTTATTTTTTGGGGGTAATTTTTCTTTACACATTCTCTATGATAACCATGGGCCACCATACTGTGGTACAAACGACTCTAGGCAGTGGATCTGAAAGATATCAGCGCAAATACTTTTATCCGTTTGAATACTCCACAAATTATATATCTTCTTTGATTGTCATTTAGTATTCGAACACAAGGTACAATTTTATGGATACCCAATTACTGAGTTTAATACTATGCGACGTTTCGGCCAGACTAGTGAACCGGATTGTGAAATCAGATGGGCAAGTATATTAAATTATGCAACAATTTGTCATTTTAAGATTCTTATCTTTGTTGAATATTCTGTATATATTTGCCTACTATTCACATACCTGTATCATTTGCTTGATAAAGACGAGTGTATCCTATTCGAAACGTCGCTAAGTGTTAAAGAGAGAGAGAAATGGGGTTTAACGTCCACTCGACACAAACTAGGTCATTTCGGGACTAACATATGGTTTAATTTTATTTCAATAATTCGCTTGCGCGTAGGGGGGTCGTTAGCAGTGGGAGGAAACCGGAGTGCCCGGAGGAAACCCACGAGGTTGAGAAGGCGTCCCTATCTCCATGCCACATACGCTTACACCAGGGATCGAAACCACAGCCGCAAGCCAGAGGTGACCGGCCAGCTAGAGGTCGAAGCGCGGCACTCTAGGCCACTAGGCCATCCCAACCCCCCTCACGAAAATGTTGATATAAACGAACTTGGAGAAGCATACTCAAAACATGTATCTAGTTGCCGTACATATCACCGTAGCCAACCTCATAACCCCCGCTTAGTGGTAAACTCAGTTTTTGTGTATCCATAAAATTGTACCTTGTGCAATTATGTATTATTTGCCACTATCAATATATGGCGACTACCAGTATTAACAAGCGCCTTGATGGTGGTTCATGGGACAATCGTGACTCTGGTGATTCGGATTTAAATCCCGATGTATTCTAGATCCTGCCGAACCTTCTTCTTGGACAACACCCAGGTCGAACCCCAATTCTACAGGTTTATGTCAGTGTCTGACTCACTGAGGCCACGTTACAAGTCATGTCCATCAGGCAAATGTAAACATAATTTTAAATCTGTCATCGAAAACCAGGTGAAAACATAGTAAAAGTCATATCTTTCGAAATTAGATACTCACTAGGCTTTAGGGGGAAGGGGGGGGGGGTGGGGGCGTGCCATTTTCACATTAAATTTAACGTTGAAATTGGAGGGCACATAGCTACCCCGCAACCTAAACCTATAAGACATAATTATTCCTCATTCTTTAAGGTTGGTCGCTGTAGTTTTTGGGGCATGCCAAATCCTCAGGGGCAGAGCCACGCACATTTCTCTTTGTGTATCTGTGTGTCGTCCACAGACCACCATTCGTAATGGTTCGTCTTGAAACATTTTTCACACTTATTCCTTATACCCTAAAGATGGTCTCAATTATGTTGTTTGTGCAGGGAGCCACAGTGGTAAGACGTTGGCTCGCTAGCCAAGATGTCGCGTGTTCGAATCCTGCATTGTTGCTTTTTGTCAGTGGTGAAGGACCTGACAAGGACAGCTGCCCAGTCGTTCGGATGTGACGAAAATCCTAGATCCCGGGAAAAATGTCTGGATGGCGTATGCCCGTCTTCATTAGTCTGGTTTAAACGGTATTTATTTCGAGAATATTATATATACATGTACAATTTAAAAAGCATAAATAATAGGATACAAAAACAAGCCAAGTATGCTTATATTAATTTGCTTCCTTCTGGACTTTTGGGATGGCCTTCGACCTCTAGCTGGTCGGCCATCTCTGGCTTGTGGCTGTGGTTTCGACCCACAGAAAAGACCCCTGCGCGTGCGCTAAGATAATAAAAAACTTTAAAAAGGGACTGCGATATCACCTTCGGTGGAAGCGGGCGTTAAACGCTAAGAACAACAACATGGTTTGGGTGTGTAATTTATGTACAATGTCGAATTATATATGATACAGAAAAAAAACTAATTACAATAATTTAGTTATAGTCGAAGTAGAACAGTAGGACGTTAAACCCTATTTCATTTTTTATTTTGTGCATGACCGACCCCGTGGGACAGAGCCACACTCACTTTTATGTGTCTTTGAGTCAGCTGTAGACCACAATTCTTGACAATTCCTTTTGGTCTTTGGTAATGACACTTCACCCTCACCCTCACCCAGTGGTTGGTCAACCCCCTTGACAGTGTCGGAATTGTGGCACTTGTTCACGTATTGAAGGGGGGTTCAAATGCACCTGCTTGGATAGAATATATGGAACAACGTGTGAATGTGAGTAGTTGAGTTTATTCAACAGTATATCAAACTAGTCACAGGCATGCGTTAATATTTATAACATCCACCCCTTCTGTATAAATACTTTATCATGGTACAACCATTTCCTTCGGTAATGTCTTTATTCCCCGTGTCCGTAAAGAAAAGTAGACCTTCCTCCCTATTTCATTCAATTTGCACTTCGATACAAATAATTCCATAATTTAATATTTCTACTGATTATGATGTTACTGAATGGAACGTGTGACGCGAAATAAAGTAATCCCCATTTTCTTTTGTTTCAGTTATAGACAATATTATAACGTCACCTAACTACCCAGATAATTACCCAGAAAGTACTGATTTTTCCATTGTCATTCCGGAATTTTCTGGTAAACAGATCTGTATTGTGTTGATGGCGATTTTGTAATACAGAAACAGAACGCAACACAGTGTGAGCCAGGCTCGAGTCTGTTCATTGATAGTAATGCACGTGCCTGTCCAGATAAAGTTGACATATCCAGTGGGTCACTCAGGTGAGTAATTTGTCCATTATTATGATACTGCGGCTTTCAGATGTCGTGTTTAGGTGTAAGAAAGAGTGAGTGAGAGGCCGAATGGTTAGTTATAAGGGGTGTCATTGGATCAACTGGCGTGGTTTCGATTCCGCGGTTTTACATGACCATGAGTAGTATCACCTGTACAACCTCGACCACTGCTAAATACTTCCACGAGCAGGCGAATTATTGAAAATGAATTTATCCGAGTTTCGGTGCCCCTATTGCCCGGATGCAAGTTTCACCACCCGCTCCAGATTGGAACGCCGTTCGCAGGGATCCGGACACAGGTTGCTTGTGCTTGAGATGAAGAAGTTAAGGAGAGAAGAAAGGGAGAGTACAGGAGGGGTGCTAACAGATAAAAAGAGTGGTGACAGTAAAAATGAAAAGGAGAAAGATGGTAGTAAGGACGAGAAGAAGAAAGATGGTAGTAAGGATCAAAAGAAGAAAGATTGTAGTAAGGATGAAAAGAAGAAAGATGGATGAAAGAAGACAGATGATAGAAGAGATGAACGCAAACGAGATGACAAAAGAAAAGATGATGAGAGACCGAGAAGAGTACATATGGGAAATCAGATGATAAGAAAAGAGGCGTGAAGACAGCAGATCTTTTGAAGAAAGGTGGAATAGATGAGGACACTGAGAAGAGGGAGAAAGGTAAAAGCGATGAGACGGAAGGCACAGTAGAGAAGAACAGTGTGGAAGAGAGTGGTGGGCTGACCTGTACCTTTAACTTACGAAGGATTGTGTCAGAAACAGGACGACGCTGGATTTTAGCTTGTATAGCGATATCGGTGAAGAAAGTGACGATGATGGACAGGAGAAGGTAGCGGAGAGCGAGGTTCGAGTTGATGAAATTGATGATGGAATGATAGATGGTAGCACGAACACGGAAAAGATGATGACTAGGGATGTTGGAGTGCAGTGTTGTTATGTAAGGTACAAGAAGAGAACAGGTCGAATGGATGATGGAGAATGGAAAGAAGAAGGCAGTGGTGTATGAGGCTGATTGGGAGCTTGATTTAGAGATTAAAGACTTGTGATCCCAGGCGAGCTTAGCAATTTCATTGGTCGAAGCTTTTGGACAAGATAACTTTGATTCTATCGAATAGAGAGTGATGAAACTTAGTGTATAGTTTGATTGCTCGATATTTTTGAAAGAAATAAATGTGGACTTAATTAATATGAGTCATCTATTTATTTTGGGATTTCGGCGGAGGACATCAGCCTCACTGTTGGTCTGTTTCTTATACCCTAAGGACGGCAACTATTGAGTTTAGTGCATGCGCCTCCCCCTTGGCGATGCCACATTAGTTTTTATTAAAAATATTTCGTCTGTAAATAATCTACAGGCTGCAATTATTAACAGATTTGGATCAAACTCAGCATGATCCATCATAGTGTTGTACCTATTTATATTGATCCATGTCTAATTTCCAGGCACGAACCCATGCACGCCCAATTTATGTGGGTTTTTTTTATCTACAGGCTGGATTTTTGAATTAATCATTTTGGAACTTGGCATATTTATTCCATATACCTCAAAGTGACAACTATCTATTTTGGTATATGCCCCCCCCCAGGGGTGTCGTACCACACCCTCTATTTTGTCAATTTTTATGTCTGTAAATACTCCATAGGTTGCAATTTTTTAACAGATTTTGTTCAAATACAGCAATTCAATAACAGAGTTATACCTATTTTTATTGTTCCATATCCAACCCCCAAGGGCTCAGCCACGCACAATTTCTGTATTTATCGTCTACCGACTGCAGTTCTAGACAGATCATCTGGAACTTTGTATATTCATTCCAATTTATTTTGGTGCATGCCCCGCCCCCCTGGGGCGGTGTCACACCATAGAGTTATATAGAAACTAGAGTCCGCACTGATCACGTGACTCCCATGACTACAACGAAAAAGGTTTGTGCCGGAATGAAGCGACGGCCGCCGTGTTAGTTCCGGGGAGTATGCACGTAAATACCCGGATGTTCACTATGTTATCGCATCAATCAATCCGTTTCGAACTGTTTTAAATCGTGCACAAATATCACATTTTTAAATTTTCTCACCCAAATATTTTATTGTTTGATAAAAATAATAATTAAGATCCATGGACCGACTTATCTCCGGGCCCCTCTTTTCACGTAAAGGTTATAGAATAATGTATTTTGATATATCAGCGATCTTGACCGCAGTGTCTCTATCTATATGCTACTATTTACTTTACCTTCGCTTTCTCTATTAATTTTTATTAAAATATTGATCTTTTGAATTAGTGTAATGTCCACAATATGTATTCTTATACAGTAAATTTGTTTTAAAAATTTATGGAACTAATTAATAAAGAGTGTAGAGAAATGAATGTTTTTTTTTTTAATTTAAGCACTAAAAGTTAACAGAAAACAATAGCCCGCAGAATTATATGTACTGGTATTTTTTTTTATTTGTTAATTATTTTATTTCAGGAAATTTGGGAATGGAAAGTGAAGAAAAATTAATAGTCTACGTAAAATGTTGTATTTCTATTTACCGCCCTGTATTTTTTTATTAGTTAATTATTTTTAGAAATATATGGAACTGAAAAGGGAAGAGAAACTAAAAACAGCCTGCAGAAAATGTCGTATTTTTATTTATTTATTTATTTGTTAATTTGTTTTAGAAAATTGTGGAATGAAAAGTGACATGTCATTGTCAGCGATCCCGTACTCTACTTTCACTTTCAATTTAATTTCCAGTATAATATTTGATACTTTAAAATATGTCCCGAATGTGTATTCTATAGTAAATATGTACTGGTATTTTTATTTATTTTATTTCAGGAAATTTGTGAATGCAAAGTGAAGAAAAATTAATAGCCTATATACGTATAATGTTGTAGGCCTATTTCTATTTAACGCCCGGTATTGATTTATTTCAATATTTGTTAATTATTTTTAGAAATATATGGAACTGAAAAGGGAAGAGAAACTAAAAACAGCCTGCAGAAAATGTTGTATTTTTTTTTATTTACATGTGTATTTGTTAATTTGTTTTAGAAAATTATGTAATGAAAAGTGACATGTCCAGGTAATAAGCGAGCACCATGCTCGGTGTATAACTTTTTTTTAGTTTGGCTATAATTCCGTTATAAATCAAACTTGAATGTAATTTGTATTTCAATGTATGTGGAAACAATGCATATGTTTGGTATAGCTTTATGTCTAATTTAGTTCTTTAAAGTGAATTTGAACTTTAATTTCGAGTCAGCCATTCTTTGCTTGTAGATTTGATCAAAACGTTCATTCAGTGCTACGGTAAACCAGTTCTTCCAATCACCTGTTTCACCTGAAGTAAAAACAAAAGATATGGATTGTTCATTATTCTTGTATTATGTATCGCAACACGTCGTGTTATCCGTGCTTTATATAGCAAGGTCTCTCATTATGTCTTCTCAACCTCGTGGGTTTCCTCCGGGCACTCCGGTTTCCTCCCACTGCTAAAGACCCCTACGCGAAAGCAAATTATAGAAATAAAATTGAAACCATATGTTAGTCCAAAAATGACCTAGTTTATGTCGTGTGGACGTTAAACCCCATTTCTCTCTCTGTCTCTCTCTCTCTCTCTGTCTGTCTGTCTCTCTCTCTCTCTCATTATGTCAAGTGACTAGATTCACGTTGTACGGAGGAGGGTCGAGTGTCTAACCGCGTAGGTTTGCCGCCTGCTTAAGACCTATTCGAGCAAGCGATTCTTTTAAACAAAAAAATGAACCTCATTTAATCCCGAAATGGGCAAGTTTATGTCGAGTGTTCTTTAAACTCCAGTTTTCTGTCTCTCAAACCAAATTTGACGAAAACCCGTCAAAACTGTACTCCTGATAGCGTTATCGTTTAACATTTACACTGATACCATAAGTGCCCCCCGTGTGTTCAGCAGTGTTTATACCGATCTCCGCGCTGTTTTGTGACTTTTAACTTTTACCTCTTGTGCGTATGTTTCATTGCAAAATAAAGTTGTAAAGGGCTCCGTGGGATGTTGTTGAATTTCTATTGTCGGTGAATGTCGAGCCTACTAAGCCAGTACCGAATACCACGTATCTAACGAACTTTCGTATTCGAAGCAGCAGACCTTATTCGAAAAGTACACACGTTAAGTCCCTTGAAATATAAACTAATCAGACCAGACAAATACAGCCCTGTCGTAGAAAAATCTTAGGGAGGATTCGGTCGATCCTTCTTTTGTCGTGGTCTTAATTACATAGTATTTGGCCAAATGGCTAAGTTACGTATCGTCTTACTTATCAATACATTATAAATCACCTTTTCTGTAGAACGTCTTATCTCCGTCTTCAAACGTCGCACGTCCTTCAAAACGAGTTCTCATAATATCAATATTACAGCTTTCTGCGATACGTCTAAATAAACTTTCATTCCTTTCAACTCCTAGAAAATCGGCAACTCTTCTGATTTCTCTAATTGGGTCCTACATAAAAGGTTAAAACCAAACATATTTATTTTAGATGTAAAATAAAGGATCAATGTGTTTGTTCTAAAACCATCTACCAGTCTTTTAAATGCTTAACAAAAGCGTTATACCTCTTTAAGATCTTCATATGTACAGTCCAGGATAGGTAAATCGGGATTTTCAGCTATAATCTTCTCCCAATCTTTAACGTAGTCAAACCACGAGCCGTAGTCAACTGAAAATAACAATCAGATGATAGGCCAACACGGGATGAGATCGGTTTCCCCAATATATTTTACAGTGAGGGGATTCACGCAGCTCTTTTGTTCTCATATGTAATGGAGATCGATTTAATTCCGATTACTATACATGTAGATACATTTTACGTCAAATAAAATATGATTTGAAGATCTTATTACGTGGGATACCCAACATATATCCAAAGAGTTCTCGGAAAAATATATTGGGAAACGGACGAGAATGAATGTCCATCGTTCATAAATTAGGCACTTGAAAACCGTACGGTGAATATGTGTTCTTTTTCAACGTAACTTTAAAATACTTTTCGTCCTTCTTAGGACTATTCATAAATGATGTCATTGAATAGAGATGGACATCATAGTATATTTATTCATAGTAACATTGTGGTTTTAATTGGCAATAGTTACCTTTGTCTATGGTTATATAGTATATATAAGAGTATTTCAAACGATGAAAATATCTTCAAAGGATACTTCAAAATGTCTCACCTACCTTTACCATCAAGAAACAACTCAAAGTAGTCCTTAAATTCTCCATCATATTCATACCCTTTGTGCAGTTTAATGGTATGGTTGTAAAAGGAAACAACAACATCTTTGGGGTTTCTTCTTATGTTAACAATTTTTGTTTTCTTGGTTTTCATATCAAAAGGCATGCGATCGAATCTGTAATGGGTATTTAGTACTCTTGGTGAAGGTTCTTTATCCAAGGTCTCTTGTGGCGTCATTTCTAACATAAAATCCTCTTTTGCTTTAGTTTCTATATCCGTCTGCCCATGTATCAACATTCGACATATTTCAGACATCCAATGTGTACCTTGAATGCAAAGCAGGGCAATTTGAGTCTAATTTTACTTCAACAAAAGTATCCAATTCGAAACATAACCATTGTCAATTATTTAATTTCCATTAACAACCGGGGCCAGAGGAAGCGTACGGCGACTATAGCCATGTCTGTGCAAGCTACCAGGAAATACATTACCGGGTCAAACCAACATTCGCACATGACTCTAGCAATGTTTGTGCAAGCTACCAGGATATACATCACCAGATCAAACCAACATTCGCACATGGTATAAATCAAAATCAAGTTGTTTAATAATTTCAGTTTTTTATGTTGGACCTACTATGTCGATACATGAACAAACAATTGAATACATCTCAACTCTGACGGTATCAATAGGAGTACAATTTGGACGAAGATAGATCGTTTTTCTTCTCGTTTTTTGGAATGAAACAATCCACGAATTTCAGATTGTAACATAGCTTATACCGTAATGTTATATGTACTAATGCGTGCATGTGGAATGGTAGACTATCCTGCAAGTTGTAAATGGTTGTTTTCATCCTTATCGTTTAACAGGCATGTTGAGTCAAATACAAAATTTCATTGGCATGTTTTAAAACATTTGGAAGTAATTTTGTAGAAAATGAGATATACATAATTATATTATTTGTTCCATTATACTGGAAATTGTCAATGTTTGTAGAATTTAAGATACCTGATTTTGCATAAGAACAAAGAAGGATATCATCATCTCTGAGTTTGACGGATGGAACGTTCATGACAACTTCTGGGGGAAATTTGGGGAAGAATCTTCCGTCCCATTCTAGTAAAGTAATAGTTTTACCAGAAGCGTCTGGAACTTTTGCAACGGACATGTCTCCTGATTCTGAAAATCAAAAATAACTATTATTTACTTTCGGTGAGATATATCTTACGTTAATAAAACATTGTTTAAATATAAAACAAATTGCTTTTTATACGACCACATTTTCATGTGGACGTATTATGTCGTCGCCCGTCCACAATTACATGGTAATGAAGGTTGAGATCGAATATCCTGAAAATCGGACCAAAATTGATATACAAAATGGCCGCCGTTTATACGCGAATAGTGTGAAAATATGTTATTTCAAGGTTGTGGAACCTATAGAGGTCACAATTTTGAACCAATTGTGATGAAACTTGACATGTATGTTTATAAGCCAAAGATGTTGGTTCCTTTCTATATTTGCGGCCATCAGATCCTAACTTCTTGAGTTATGGCCCCTGATTGTCCGAAAAATCGCCCTTTTTAGCTTGTGGTCCCTCTGGAGGTTAAAATTATCATCCGATTTAAAAAAAACGTTTGACTATATCACCGTTACATGGTAGTGAAGGTTGAGTTCAAATTTTGTGAAAATCGGACCCAAATGGACAGACAAAATGGCCGCCGTTTGTACGCGATTAGTGTGAAAATATGTTATATCAAGGTTGTGGACCCTATAGAGGTCACAATTTTGAACCGATTTTGATGAAACTTGACATGCATGTTTATAACCTGAAGATCGTGGTTCCTTTCGATATTTGCGCCCATTGATTCGTAACTTCCTGAATTATGGCCCCTGATTGTACGAAAAATCACCCTTTTTAGCTTGTGGTCCCACAGGAGGTCAAAATTATTATCCGAATTAAAACAACGTTTGATTATATCACCGTTACATGGTAATGAAGATTGAGTTAAAATGTTGTGAAAATCGGACCAAAATTGACAGACAAAATGGCCGCCGTTTGTACGCGATTAGTGTGAAAATATGTTATATCAAGGTTGTGGACCCTATAAAGGCCAGCATCTTACCCACTTAGCAACATGATACCCAGTCGAATTTGAAGCCTACTGAAATACACCTTTCTAACCCAAAGATCTACATTCATTTCGATATTTGCACATATCAAATTCTAACTTAATGATGTAGGAAAAATCACTTTCGGTATTGCTTGTTCTCTATCCATCTCTCGAAAATGTGGGCGTATCCTGCCTGGCAGTGCCAGCCTATCTTTATGTTTGTTTTCAAAGGGTATTTTGTTTTTATGATGTTCTTAAGCTTTATCTCGCTGCCATAAATGCCCACCTGAAGAATAATGAATTCAATACATGTTAAAACTTCTTGCATAACGATATCAAGATAAAATATAAAGGGTATGTATTTGGAACATGGAAAATAAGTCTGACTTCCAGGAATTTTTTTTTAATTGACTCACAGTTAAACATGCAAAACTGTATAAATAGTCTGTGCAAAAAGTGTTATTTTCACTGTGGTATTTGAATCTGTTAACTAGTCATCATTCTGGTGTTAATGGATCACTTTTACAAGCTAATTCACTTAGTGACCAACGACTGTATTTCTTAGTTCACCTCTCACTAAAGAAAAATAACAATCGTGGATCAACTGCAATACTGTTTGAAAGAACTTCATGTAACAGTAATTATACGACATCATCTCAAAAGTACTGGCTCCATTCGAAATCTAATCACTCAAGACGTGGCTGTAGCTCTAGTTAGATCTCTGAAATATTCAAGACTTGACTATTGCTATAGTATCAAACAGAACGTCTTCAACGTATCCAAAACACAACTGCTCACATATGAGTAGGTCAAATCCACGCTCTCATATCAATCCAGCACTGACAAAACCACATTGCCAGGGTCGATTCCAAGATATATTGTTTTATGCCTATCCGTAAAGTGCACCAAATGTGGGAAGGAACTGAGATCATCAACATATATTTTAAGTTTCAACAAAATCGGACAAAAATTGTGACCCCTGGAGGGTCCACAACCTTCGTATTACATACTTTTACACTATTTGCGTACAGGAAGCCACGATTCTGCCAGACGGTTTTGGTCCGATGTTAACGAAATTCAAACTCAACGAACATTACGGTGTAACAGGTTATAAACGTGTATTTCAAGTTTCATCTGAAACCGATCAAAATTATGACCTCCAGACGGTCGACAACCTTTATATACCAAATGTTAGAGGGACTACAAGAAAAAAAAAACGCGATTTATCGAACAACCATGCCAATAATTGAGAAAGTAACAGTCCAATCTCCAGGAACCAAGATCATTGGGTTATAAACACGTATTTCAAGTTTCATCAACATCGGACCAACCTTGATATATACCATATGAAGAGTACAGGGGAAAACGATCTAAGTCACTTTTTCAACGAATCTCAGTTAATGGTGCCATCTGGTAGCAAATTGTATAAGCTTTCGCGGGAACAATAAATTTCAGGTAAAAACGATCGGAGTCACATCGAATCAAGGCCCTTCTGAAATCCCCCCCGGACAAATACGTCCATCGTACCCTTTATTTGACCAGAATTTGGCTGAAAAGTTGACGTCAGTTGTTGTACTGGAATTATGATTCGTATTCAACATAATTTTGAAGTTGTAATTAAACCCACTCGTTGTTCTGTTCGCGTCAAGCATTTTCATCCAAAAGTTTGTTTTGCCTTTTATGCAAAAAGACAAAAATGTGACTTAGATCGTTTTTCCCCCTTTACTCTTCAAATGTTTACAGTATTTGCGTACGAGGGGAGGTCTATCGGTGATATACTCGAACGTTTGTCTTAAATCGAATAATAATTGTGACCTCCAGAGAGACTACAAGAAAAACGCGATTTTTCTTACAACCAAGGCCAATAATCCAGGGAGTTATACGATCCGACATGCGCTAATATCGAATGGAACCAAGCTCGTTGGGTTATAAACATGCATTTCAATTTTCATCAAAATCAGACGAACATCGTAACCCCTAGAGTATCCACAAGCTAAAAACGTGATTTTCCATACAATCAGGGGCCATAATCAATGAAGTCATCGTCTGATACATGCCAATATCGAAAGGAACCGCGATCTTTGGGACGTAGACCTGTATTTCAAATTTCGTCAAAATCGGAAAAATTCTGACCGACGGACGGACATGGGCTACGACAATATACGGCCACATTCTTTTATTAAAAAGAATCTACTTTTTTATTAAAAAGAAACTACATTTTGGATCCAGTAATATAGTTGGAGAAAAGTTCCCAATTATCATAAACAATTACAATATTCCCCATAGCCTTAAAAGAAACACCAGGTCAATATATAGGACTTTGCAGCAGGTGACTAGCTATCGAAAAATGATGTGTCACTATGACGTAATGTCATTAGGTTTCAATACTTTATCGACTTTATATCAAAGAGAGAGGGAGAGTGGTTGGGTTTAACGTCCACTCGACACAAACTATGTCATTTCGGGACTAACATATGGTTAAATTTTATTTTGATATTCGCTTGCGCGCAGGGGTGGGGGGCAAATGACCCGGTGAAAAGCCACGAGGTTTGACAGGCGACTATTTCCTTGTCACGCACAACCAGAGAATCGAAACCCCACCAGTTGACTCAATACCAGACCTTATAATACAATGCACACGCGCTAACCATTCAGCCACCTCGCCAAATTATTAACCTTTTCAGCGGGTCGTACGTAAGCTAGTTTTTGGCGTATTCTGGACCAATATCAGTTACAATTTTAGTTGTGATGTTATATTATAGGTCGATTAGTCAACTACGTTTGTGAACTACATTCATTTACTCACCGCTATTGTGCTCTTTTTGTTTGAAGTCACTATTTTAAGTCTTGTAGTAACCAACATACAATATACCAAACTTCACGAAAAGTTAATACTTACCAAAATCACGTTTAAGTTTTAAGATGAACCGAGCACGATGACAATGCAACTGTAATACTGTCACGTGTTACTTAAAGGGAAAATTGACGATTAATTTTAGGCAGGTAGGGGGGTCTTTATAAAAACAGTGACTCGTAATTATGAAATACGATTAATTCGTAAATGTGTTTGCCGCACTGATTACCTACCCGATCCCACATACTCCCGGTTTAATACACAGGATGTTCAAGAGTGAACAGAGGTCAAAGGAATATCCTTCCTTTTGTCTGATCGCTAAGTCATCAGTGAACGGATTTGTTGATGAAAGGAATGAGTGATCCTGACTAAATTAAAATCGCTGGAACCAATGAACAAAAAATAATACCACCACCCCCCCTTCCACCCACCCCCATACCTCACGTTTTCCGGTCTACGATAATGTAAGAGATTTTTATTTCTTCATGTGGTAAAAGGAGTGGAGTTTCCAGGGGGAAGTAAGATAATATTGTGTTCTCAATTAAATCTAAATATTATAACCAATTGTCCCTTCATCTGTGTGGTTAACAGTATTTCTTTAAAACATAACATACACTTCCACACCCTAGCCTTATCTCTCGCATGTCTGGTTCATTTGCTCTTCACTATCGCCATTGACGAGACGACCACTTTCAAGATGGGTCGCATTATTTATATATCATTTGATTCTTTTTATGCGCCCACATTTTCATATGGGCGTATATTGTCGTCGTCCCTTTCCGTCTGTGCGTCCACAATTATTGTTTGTTAACAGTCAACAGGTCACAATTGTGATCCGATTTCAATGAAACCTGAAATATAGCTTTATCACCGTAAGATCTCAGTTTATTTTGATTATAACCCCTGAAGTTACGAAAAAATCACGTTTTTAGCGTTTGTGAACACTGTATAGGGGTGACCATTTTTATCCGATTTGGTTTATAACCCAAAGATATTGGTTCCTTTCGATATTCGGGCACATCGGATCGAAATGTCCTGAATTGTGGTCCTTGTTTTTTTCTTTATAGCCCAAAGATCTAAGTCCATTTTGATGTCACATTTCAGGCCATAACTTTCTGGATTAATGCTCCTGTACAAAAAAAGGCGTTTAATTATAGCTTGTTCGCTATCCATCTCTTGCAAAATGTGGGCGTATCCTGCCTGGCAACCGCTGGTTTTCATTTTCAGTGAGTGGATGTTTACGGTTAACCTCCCGATGTTTGTTTATTTTTTGCGATGTTTTGTCCGCAGGTTTATCTCGTAGATTTTTGTTTTGTTTTGATAATGACACCTGGAAAAGGAAGACCTGTTTCTTTCGGTGGCCACGGTAAACATAATTTCAGTATGTTGCATGTTGAGGAAGTAAGGAGTCTAGAGGAGGTACTAGGGTGATTACCCTCTCTTTCTGTTGTTCGTTGAGGGCTTTAGGTGTGGTTGGTTGGTTGTAACCTTTGAGAAGGCTAACGTTGACAACAGTTTGAGTAAAATATTCATTCTAAAGGTTCTTGGGTTGAGGTTTAGTTGGTTGGTGTTATTGGTATGGTGGCATTTAACAAGTTTGTCTAATCATCAACATTTGCGTTTGTTCTCGCGGCAAAGGGTTACAGTGAGTACGGGGAGTAAACCACTGTTGGCAACGGTTCGATATACAGATTGTACGTTCAACATCACGGGCTATACCATATACCGGAAAACACCATGTTATAATGTATATCGGGAAACACACTAAATACCGGAAAGATCCTAAAGAGTGAACCCGGAGCCTGGTCCTCTGGAAAACACTGGAAAAACCTAACCCCAACCTTACCCCCACCCCCGCACACAGAGGACCTAGTCCTTTGTAAAACATCGGAAAAACCTAACCCTAACCCCCTGCACATAGAGCACCAGGCTCCCCGTTACCTATTTAGGGTGTTTCCGGTATTTAGTGTGTTTTCTGGCATTTAGTGTTTTCCGTTATTCGGTATAGCATGGTGTTTTCCGGTTTATAGTATTGCCGAACACGGCAATGATACGTCATCACAAAAAATGCCTGGAATTGGGCCTTTATGATTTGTAGGAAAATGTTGATGGACTTCCGATACATTTGATACGTTAGTCATTTGGTGGAGCAATTAGATTTCTGGCCGGGATACCCATCTATTGAAAACAAATGGGCATTGCCATTCTTATGCTGAACATTTTGCGATTAAGAAAGGTGTTCACCTGGCTTAGTCTTTGATGTACGGATATAGAGACGACGCCTGAGTGTGAAATTTACCCAATACTACCCAACATAATTGACGTATTATGTTAGTTTCCAAAAATAACGTGGTATATTTAGGTAGTATAGGGTAATAGTCGGTAAATCGCCCTGAACGGTGGTCCTTTTGTAATACATGAGTTTTCCCCATCACAGACAGTGACGAAAAGTTAGACTTATTTGGCACTTTCACAAAAAACAAGAATAATTTATTTCGGTTTTTTTCCCCCCAGTTCACCTAAGTCCGAAGTTCTCCTACAAGCCCAAAGGGTGGGTGGGATCAATAGCAGCCCAAACGGGGGGTGGGGGGATACCCCATCACAGACAGTGACGAAAAGTTAGACTTATTTGGCACTTTCACAAAAAACAAGAATAATTTATTTCGGTTTTTTCCCCCCAGCTCACCTAAATCCGAAGTTCTCCTACCAGCCCAAAGGGTGGGTGGGATCAATACCAGCCCAATCGGGGGGGGGGGGGGGGGGCAATACTTAAGGAATTACAACGTAGCCATCAAAAATCGGAGGCCCACTTAATTATTACCCCCTATAGTGTTTACATTTCTTCTCCCATCTTCTAAAGGCGGAGTTAAACGGGGTGGCTATTAATGCGCCCTTTCAGATATAAAACCAAAACGATTAACTGGAATATGATCGTTTTCTGACTCCATGGTGATAGCTAGATGAATGAGTCTGTTAATATATATGGTTTGTACATTCCTTCTACTATCTTCTAAGAGGAACGATTTACTGAAATATACAATAATAATACAATGATTTAAACAGAAAAATTATTATAAGAATGATTAAAGGGCGATAACTACAATAAAAACAGAGAACTGCTGTGGTGAACTTGACAAAGCCTTGTTTAGGAAAGTCGTAATATTTCACCAAAACTTATGTAATAGCACTAAACCATCGAAATAACGGGTATTTGCAAACATTATGACTAAATTAAACTCAATATGACCACGCATCTATAAATTCTATAAATCACGAATTCTATAAATGCAAGGAATAGAAAACCTTATGTATAATATAATATATAACTCTTCTCTTAAATGAACACATGAACTATAACATAGGACTATATTCGTAAAGTATGAAACATACTTAGTATTACAGCGTAAATAATAATAATGCTAATTAATACTAACAATTTGACCAACATGGCGGAGTGAAGTTGACATGCACAACGGCAGAGATTAAACTTATCATTTTCCAGTGAACTAATTTACAGATTGTGACAAACTCTTGCAAGATACTTGGTATGCATATATTGAATTCAGTTATATGAGTTAATAATCTCAAATCATTAAAATATATGCTATTTCAATCATTATCTAAATAACAAAGGACAGGTAGTTAACACCGTTCACCTTAGTTGTACTCAACCTGTGGGAAGAAACTGAACCTTGCAAAGTATTTATTTGGACACGATTAAGTCGCCCTATACAGTCATGACACGTCCTAAAAATAAAAGGTCCAAGCCAGACGAGTCAGATTACTCGACAAGCATAAATGAATTTCTGGACACTATGCTGAAAGATGAGAATTCCTTAAAGTCATTTATTGGGGAACTTTTGAAAAGAGATGTAATTATGTCCTGCCTTATCAACACAATAAGACCCCAAATAACTCAAGAATTTAATGACCGCTTACTTGAATTAGAAACACGGATAGACGATTTGGAACAATATTCAAGGAGGACTTGCCTAAAATTGAGTGGAATACGCGAAACGCAAGGTGAGAACACTGATGAAATTGTATTAAACTTAATTAATACACATGTAATTACTAATACAAATGAGCAACTGACCAAAGCAAATATTGGCCGATCACACCGTGTTGGTAAACGAAATGAGCGTTATGAAAGAGATATCATAATAAGATTTATTAGCTATCGTGACAGAGCCATAGTATACGGCAACAAAAAGAACTTGAAAGAATTCAATATCGCTAATAAAACCAAAATCTACATTAATGAGGCCATAACTAAGAAACGAGCAGATCTGTATAAGAAAACACGGGAGCTATTTACACTAAACCTGATTAAAAATTGTTGGACTTTAGATGGACGAATTTTTATCCGGAGCCTAGCAGACGACAAAATACACCTTATTAGCTGTGAAGACGACTTGTCGCACTACACGCAACCACGCAAGTGCCATTACGAAAACGGGTCGCCAGCCAGGTAATGCTCACGTTACTCATTACCCATCGTCTGCTCATATAGAGGACCGTGATTTCGTCGTTGACCCGAATGTAGATGACCCAAGCCACATTAACTTGAAACAGACATCTCTTTTTGACTTAGGTCTAACGTCAACGTCTACACCAAAACAAAATGCATCGAGAGATAATATAATCGCCATTCAAACCAACAGGTACTCCATGAACGCTAAAGCTACTGACCAACAGATCAGTACTGATTCATAAGTCAATATTATCCATAAAAAGTCATTAAGACGGTTTCTTTCTGTCATATTATACATTATTCTTTTAAGACAAAACCTACCCTTATGATATAGTATTCGTCTCAAATGTTTATATATACTATTCAAAAAAAGTAGGGGATATTTGATTTTAGGGGCATAATACTAAAATATGCAAATGACTACGAAAAAAGTCATTATAGAACCTAACAGAAGAAACATTTCCAGTTACATGTGACGCCCAAACGCACCAATAGCTACCGCATGGAATGCAGGTGATGCTTGGGATCATCATGGGGGTCCAACCCAAGATTTGCACGACTCTGACTTTGAATGTTACAGTCATTGTGGCATTGAATTCCAGGGTGGAAACATCAGTTTAATTGTTTTAGTGACCAGAAAACAAATTTTGATATGCGTCGGCTTACCCAAAATGAAAGGTTACGTGCCCTTGGCATGCTACAGATCGGCACAACACAGGCGGTTGTGGCGCGGACGATGAATGTTTCTCAGTCTGTCATAAGCAGGCTATGGTCCAGATACCGTGATACACAATCTGTACAGGACAGACCACGCTCAGGTCGACCAAGGGCGACAACTCAAGCCCGGGATCGATTTATCCGTGCCTTGAGAAATCGTGTCATCACAGCAAATCAGATCAGCGCTCGTCTTCAAACAGACACTGGTGTGAGAGTGAGTGGCCAGACGATTCGGAATCGACAGCATAGGGGTCACCTTCGCGCCCGACGTCCTCGCGTGATCCCTTATTTGAGAGATCATCACATTCAGACAAGACGTCGTTGGTGTAGGGATCGTCAACACTGGGATAATCGACGCTGGAGCAATGTGATGTTTTCAGATGAGTCAAGGTTCACTGTTGATTTTTTGGACAGACGTAGGAGGGTGTGGCGTCGTCGAAACGAGCGCTTCCAAGACGTTAACGTCATCAGACATGATCGATTTGGGGGTGGTTCTGTTATGGTGTGGGGAGGCATCACTGTTGCTGGAAGAACGGCTTTACATGTTGTTGCAGGGCGTGTTACAGGCCAGTACTACCGGGACAACATCTTGGCAGTCCATGTTGTGCCGTTCGCACGACGTCATGGCCGCCGTTTCATCTTCCAGGATGACAACGCAAGATGTCACAGGGCCAGGATCGTTACAGGTTACCTCCAACAACAGAACATCACCACATTACCTTGGCCAGCACTGAGTCCCGACCTCTCCCCCATCGAGCATGTCTGGGACATGCTTGGACAGAGGTAACGTCAACGTCAACAACGTCCAAGAACTTGCTGCTGCGTTGCAACAGGAATGGGACAATCTGGACCAAAATGACCTTAGACGTCTCATTAGGAGTATGCCACGTCGGATCAATGCTTGTTTGGCAAACAGAGGAGGATATAACCGTTACTGACTTTGTTGTGATGCTGTGGTAACTTTGCTGTTTGACCCCGGGTATCATTTTACCCTTATAATGGTCAGTCTGTGCCTTACTTAGTCTAACGATCATTTGGAATAAATCGATGAATGTGAACTTCATTTCATTTTGTCATTTGTTTCTTCGTCAGTTTCATTGGGTGACTTTAATAACACTTAAAAATCAAATATCCCCTACTTTTTTTGAATAGTATATTATATGAATGAAGAGGAGACGTTCATATAATAATGTAATGTCAAGAGTCTTATTGAGGATAGTTCGTTCGTTCCCGGAGTTTTATGTCCACGTGATATCGTAGACAAGTAACAGTGAATGTTGTTGTTTATTACAGATTTAACGTCCAATAAATTATATATGATATTATGGACAGGTTGATTTAATTCAATTATTTACACTTCATGGGTTGAAAGTTGGTAAAACATACGAGTGGTTAACACACAAAATTAAAAGTCCTTGTATATTAAAAAGTCAATTTAAACCGCTGTCGTGAGAAGAAAGGGCGGGTTATCTTCTCCCTCTGTCATAATAAAAACATGTTAAAACAGTAGGTCCAGCTAACTGATGTTTGGCGCCATCAGTACGGATAGAAAGAAACTCCGTGGGGAAAAAAGAATCCGCTTGCGTTATGTAGAAAGGCGAAGTGCTCGCAGTAAAAACACATAGTTGAAACAGTGGATTATTTACATGAAGGTTGTGATTCTAACTTGACGATATATTACTTGGGATGTGATTTGAACATTTAAATAGTTCATAAATTACACCTTTGATATTTCTAATCATTATTTTAAAATAGAATATTCGTGACTGGTACTAAAACATACAGTCAAAATGATTAAACAATTTTGCCATTTTTGTCAAGGTTGATTAATATAGGTGTTAAATATGGGAAGATCCCGACGTACGCATCCACCTAACTGATACCACAAACAAAAAATTAGTGTTTATCTAATCTAACATTTGCATAAGAAGAAACATCAAACACAACAAATAATCCATTATTATCATTCAAAGAAAACATAAAGTTCCATTTCATATATCCAATACGCTAGTTTATTTTTTATGTTTACAGTAAAAAAAAATACCTTGACTATAGCATTGACTATGATTCTGTTTAAACGCCATGACATTACACAAAATATTATTGGAGCAAAAGTTGTATAAAATTTAATAATTTAATTAATACATTCAATTATGAAGACATGGATATTAATAATGCGATAATAATTTATGGTATGGACATGGTGTGTATACATGTCACCGATTATAATATCTTAGTTTTGACTGTTTATATTTTCGTAGTAAATAACATAAATTTTAATTTTCACAAATTCGCTGATAGCAAATATTGCTCATGATTATCTTGAAAAAAAAACACGTTTAGTAAACGCGGCATTTTTACTCAGCCTCGTTTCCTTCACATCGCTACAAACGTGGCAAATATTTTACCACGTTTGGACAAAAATGCCGAACGAGGCATTCTGGGGTTTATAGTGTGATTCTCCTCAGATAAACGTTACCTGAAAAGAGAAAGAAACATTAAACCCCTATAGAAGACAAAATGCATGGCATTTAATATTTAGACATTAATTAAATTGATTGATATGCACTGTCATTTGTTAGTAATGGTTGTGTAGAGTAATGGTTGTGTAGGTCCCTATTCTTGTCATTATTTTCCTTAGTATATTATTATATTAAATCGCGCAGCAGGCACTCGGCAAACCTCGGAAGATTTCGGGAATCTAAACTCGGCTGTATGATGAATTCCGCCATATTGGAACTACTTTAAAGGTCCCGGATGAAACATGGCTGCGCCCATTCCAAACACAAGTTGGCGACCTATTTGGCTAGCGACCTATTCGACCGATCCAGCTGTAAGATAATGACGAAATTACACTTCTATTCTGAGCTGAAGGAATGGATAAAAAATAATATATTCTACTTTCATTTGATAGACATAACGTTGGATTTTATTGGTTGATAAATAGAGACTGTTGTCTTTACTCTAAATAGGTTTCCAACGAACAGGTTGCAGCTCGATCAGTCGAATAGGTCGCTAGCCGAATAGGTTCCCAATTTGTGTAATAGCGTCAAGTTTTCTTGTAAACCCTTTAGAGCCTAAACCATGAAGGAGGTCTTCAAAAATTCACAAATTGTTTTTTTCATGATGCCTGGGGTGTGAATAAACCTAATCCACAAAAAAAAAATTCATCAGAAATCATTTCCCAAATTTTGGACAGGTATCGATTTTGATACCATAGGCTTTAGAGAAAGATGACTAGTGGATAGGGCGCTGGTTCGCTAACCTGGAGGTCGGGTGTTCGATCCCTGCATTGGCCGAGAAAGTTCATCTCGATTGTCCGACGTGATTTCCCCCTTGTCAGTGATGCAGAAGGAGAGCCTGACAAGGACAGCTGCCTAGTCCTTCGGGTGGGACGAAAAACCGAGGTCCTGTGTACACATTGGCGTGCACGTAAAAGATCCCTTGGCAGTTGGAATTCGATATGAGTAGGCCGTAGCGGCGCTGCACGGGCAAAATTTTCTCATAGCACACTGTATGGCGTATGCCCGTCTTCCATTAGCCCAGGTTAGGTGCAAAAGAGTAGGACGTTAAACCCCATTTCATTTCATTTCATTTCTCAACTGAGAAATATATCGGAAAACTCAGGTTTGATATCATATTTATTTGTGATAAGCTAAAAAAACAAATTTCTATCTTTGTTCAGACATAAATTTACATTACATTGACAGTTGGGATGGAAATGTTGGAATTTATTTTTGAAGAAGATCAGGTATATTTGACAGATAATATGCCTGCGGTAGCAAATTTAATACCACATTTTTTCACCACACACTGAGCGATTAAGTTTGCAATTGAATATACTGTGAACTGTTATTAAGTTTCTCTGTATTCTTATATACATGATTAATATATTAATTTTGGGTAAACTTAACTATTTTGTTGAATAATACTCCAATTTCCCTGGTCAAAAAATTTAAATTTCTCAATCGTGGGAGCTACCATATTTGAAAGTACAAGTGAACCCCATGTACTCAATATAGCAGTACTGTATGGTACTATATTAGATACCATAGGCGTTCTCGTCATGAAAAACCGGGTGATAGATTATTTGTTCAAAATTTAGTTTATTAATTAGTTAAGTTAATTAGTGGTATCAAATCTGATACCGTCGGCGCTAAGTAAACCGGTAGCCGCATCGCAAATGTATGGGCGTAGGTACATACCACTTACTGTCATACATCCGAGACTAGATGTAGTCTACGTAGTTTACGGAATCTGTCGAGATTAGCCGAGTGGCGCAGCAGGCTGATCCGCCATATTATTAACGCATCCAGATGGGACACAACAATATCAGAAATAACGCTAATCAAATTGCCGAGTATAAATTCATTAATAATAAACTTAACAGAATGAAAAACTTCAGACAAAGAACGAATAGTAATAATAATTACAAAAGCCAAACATAAAGATGTTATACATAATTGAAATCGGCGAAACATACCACAGATTTTGATAATACAATTAAATATAAATGCATTAGAAATATATACTTGATTTACATACTTCATCCAGTAAATGGACATGAATATGATTATCTACCCTTATAAAAACGAAGGCGAAACGATTAGTTTGTAAACTGTTTTTGATTGGCTCGTAGACTGTGGGAACATTCGAGGCCAGGGCAGATAATTTGAAATCGTGGAAACCCTACTGTTATGGATTTACCCAGGGTATAGTGGAGTAGAACGGAATGAGACTACGGGGGACACCGAGGATGGGTCGTGGGGTGGGGTACACTTAACACACCCCATAGTCAAGGATAACTCAACTGCTGTGTTGACTGTCTCATTGAAATTTATCATTCCCCATGGCAATAACTTGTCATCTTTTCGCTGTAGTCCCGTTGTTAAATACAGACAGTGAACATAGTGATTTTAAAACTGTTCTGAATGCAACGGCTGATTCCTCAAACATGCTTTCGTAGGGGTTCGTGGTTTCCTTGTGCCGATCAAATTCTTCTAGAAACCACCTTCAAGGCGAGGTCCGAGAGAATCTGTCACAAATTTTACCCCACTAAATAACCAGAAAATACCTAATGGCGGCCATCTTGAATATTTAAATTTCCCCAAGGGTGCCAGGGTGGCATCATCCGGATCCTGAACCTACACCCTCTGAAGATATATAATCCATCAAAAAGACTTTAGGTGGACTATATTTCCAGGTTTGTCGATCGGCTGCCGGACTACATCGGCAAAATTGGGACAGTGTAATAAATGATGTCCCTTGCGGTCTATATTGAGTTTATGTTAATTTTATTGTAACGCAGTTTAGAATGGATTATATTTTCCGATGTAAAATATCTTTAGGTAATCAAATATTATCATAAGTTAATTGGTTTATAGATTTTTTTAATTTCAGGAAACAGTTTTATTTGATCGGGTAAACTATTCGTTTCACTTATTACGCACGGCAGGGAGGACTTTGATAAAACTATAGTATTTGAAGGAATATTTCTATACAGCTTTGGATTCCGCGTTTGGTAAGGGTGTATATCTGGGAACTAAAATAGTCTTATTTCATTCGAAGTGAACCCTGATTCATTTTACAATAGATTATAAGATGTAGCTCTCACTAATCCCGGCCCAGTACCTTTGTTTTTAGTACGCTCATTTCGGATTACTTTTACGTAGTCGGATATAAAAGCTTTGTATATGTATATTGATTTTAGAGACACGATTAACACTTTAAACGTCTGAAACAATTACTAATTCTTATGTTCTTTGCGATCAGTTAGTAAAGATTGTTTAGAGGTCAGTTTAGTTTTCCAGAGACGGTAATAATCCTTGTTTTGTGTAGACTAAAAAACTAAACAGTGAAGGTTCTTTCTTTAATTTTGTTTTTGTATAAAAGAATCAAATAAATATCTAATTTTATGTATGTACCAGGTGATCAAGACATCAGATCCCACCTCGCCCACAACGTCCGTCGTGTTACATTAAAGACCGCATTTTATAAGATGTCGCATTTATATTAATTTATTCTATATAGATGTTTAAATTATTTCATTGGTTTTATAGTTTCCTAGGTCAGGTTTTGAACCTTGTAATTTCATCCGAGACCTGTAACTTTATCAGCGACGTTAAAGTGCGTGATATACAAATATGTGACCACTTCCTTATAGTCATGAGGTGGGATATGACGAAGCCCAGAAATAATTGCACGCAAAACGTGTTTCGTCTCTTTAAGGTCATTGATAGATCTGTATTCATCTGTAATCTACAATCCTTAGACTTACTGAAAGAACCCCCAGGGGGTGTTGAAGAACTATGTGATCTTTACAACAGGACTCTTGTTGAGCTTCTGGATAAACATGCCCCAGCAGTCAAGAAAGAAATCATTGTAAGACAAGGTTCAAAATGGTAAAATGGGGACGTTAAGAAAGCTAAGTCACATTGCAGGGTGGCAGAACGACAATGGCGCAAATCCAACCCGGAGGTTCACCGCAGCATCTACAAATCAAATTGAAACAATGTCAGCAAAATCTTAATGAATGCTAAAGCCCACTATTGTTTGGACTAAATTTCTGCCATTGGCAATGACACGAAGAAATTTAACGGATTTATGCAATCTATATTAGGAGTTCTGTCAAACTCAAAACTGCCTGATTCAACTAGCGATTTTGAGGTAGCAAATAAGTTTTTTAATTTCTTCATCTCTAAGATAGAAAAAATAAGAAGTCAGTTGGACAATCTTTCTGCTCAAGCTCAGTCTTTAATTACAGACAGGTCAGTACCCGAGTCATTGACTGAATTCCATCCATTTGCTGAGGAAGAAATCCGAAAGACATAACTCGTCGTCAAAGAAAACAACGTGTCCATTGGGTTCCATTCCATGTACCATTGTTTGTGACTACTTGGATACGCTTGTGACTACTTGGATACGCTTCTGCCTGTCATAACCTGCATAGTAAATTATAGCTTGCAAAGCGGAAATTTTGTTGAAATCTTCAAGCACGCCATTGTGTGTCCATTACTTAAAAAGGATTCATTTGATCGAAATGTATTTAAAAACTTTCGCCCCGTATCAAATCTCCCGTTTCTCTCAAAAATTTTAGAGAAAGCTGTCAACATCAGACTTGCGTGCATACATATCAAATAACGATCTTTGGGATAACTTTCAACCAGCCTATCATTCTGGACATAGTACAGCAACTACCTTACTGAGAGTTGTAAACGATCTGAGACGTTCAGTTGACAGTGGTGATGTATCAATATACAACTGGCGGTAGTTTTTTTCTTTGATGTCCATAGCAGTTATATCTTATAACAACCAATCATGACGTCATCAGAGGTTGATATATTCGGTTCATATCAACCGCTGATGACGTCCTGACAGGTTGATATTTTATATCAACCGCTGATGACGTCATTACAGGTCGATATATTCGGCTCATATCAACCGCTGATGGCGTAGATGATCGAAATAATACTAAGAACACAGAAATAAAATTTTATTCTTTTGACAATAAAAGAAAAATTATGGCACAGCTTGTAGCATTTAGGACCGGAATAGACGGCGTACTTATCGGCATATTTAAATCGGTTATCCATACTCCAGTCCATGTCTAAGATATCTTTCAGAATTTTCTTTCTGCCCCCCTCATTTCTCCACACACTCCAAGACTTTAAAGTATTTATCGCCTAAGAGTTCCTTGTAAAGTATTTTTGGCTACGGCTACAGTCCACTCAAAACAGTCGGTCAAATCTTTCTCTGAACATACCTAAAAGTAACCTTCAGTCACGGTGCATTGTCAGAATTATCGGAAAAGATTGCCTTTTGATCCAAATTGTCTCCAGGCTTTGTATAGATCCTCATCATAGTTGCATTCACATCTATTCCATCGTCAATATGATGAGTAGAGAGGATTGATTTTTCGTCTGACTTCGTTTTACTATCCATTTTGTTTTAGCTTCCATTTCAATTACTACAAAATGGCGACATATAAACAAACACGTGCACGTGATATCGAGCAATTATCCAATCACTGTTGCCTGTTTTAGAAGAGTCCATCAAATTTAAGGGTGAACGTTGTATATGTCAGATATAAACCTTCTCTCCCTCGGATTGATATGATAGAGAACCCTTGGGCTTCGCCCGCGTGTTCTCTTATCATATCAACCTCGGGTAGGTTAATATCCTATACTTACTCACTCTATTGGACCTTTCGGCTGCTTTGACACCGTCGATCACCAGATCCTTGCTGATCGGCTTCAGCATGAATTCGGGGTCCAATACTGTTTCTGCTATACTGTCATAATTTAGCTGGTGTTATTGACAAACATAACATTGATCACCATTCCTATGCTGACGATACTCAGCTTGTCTCATCTTTCAAGCCCGAGGAGGTAACCAAGGCTCTGAGTTGTGTGACTGATTGTTCCCATGATATTAAGAAATGGATGACCTCAAACTAAAATTGAATGATGACAAAACTGAGGCTATGTTATTTGGAACAAATAGACGTCTTCAGAACATATCTCAAACAAATTGGAGACTCGGTTATTCAGTTAGCTAGTGATGTGAAAGATCTTGGTGTCTATCTAGATCCTTGTTTGTCATTTGAAACACAGGTTGATAAGCTGCGTCAGTCCCGTTACTTTCATTTGCGACGCATCAGTGATATTCAACATCTCATCACGATTGATGCCACCAAATCTCAAATCTCTAGTACAGTCACTAGTTATGTCAAGAATAGTCTCAACAAACTACAGAAAATACAGAACACAGCAGCCAGAATCATATCACCAATCAAAACATCATCTCACATAACACCTATTCTAAAATCGTTACATTGGCTCCCAATTTCAGCTCGCATCAACTTTAAGGTTCTGTACCTCACATACCAGCGTCTACAAAATCTTGCACCCAGCTATTTATCAGAACTACTAACAGTTTATCAACCAAATCGGTCCTTGAGAACTTATTACCAGAAACATTTTGGTGACAGAAGCTTTAGTGTAGTTGCTCCTAAATTGTGGAATGATTTGCCACTGAAAATCCGAAACAGACTATCTTCAAATCACAACTAAAGACTTACTTTTGGACAATGCTATGACAATTAAGACTTTCTGTACACTGTGTAGGTAACCATCGCCTCATTGCGCGCTTATGGATGGATTTGGCGCTCTACAAATGTACATTATTATTATTTATTTATATGGGGGAGGGGGTATCGGACGGCCATGAAGCGATGTTGTATGTGGCCGGTGGCTTTAACGGGCCGCCACACCATCATTGAAGTCTAGAATGGGCTGGTATAACAGACTCTCTGTACCCGGTGTGCTGGGTGTGGGCCAGAATTCGGAATACTGCAATAGGGATTTCGTATTTCATCCGAAAATTTCATCGGATTCACCCGACAGTCACCCGCAAATTTACTATTATGAAATCACCTGCACCCTGTTTGTGGGAATACGCCAGAATCCAAATTTCAAAAATTAGCTTTTATTAAAATTTCACTTTCGTCTCTCTGTATCAATGTGGCTCGTGGCCTTCCATCACAGGAGGAATCAACTAGCGCTAACGGCAACAAAAATGGGACATTTCAATGAAAATATTCCTACTTATCAATATTCCTAACTGGATGGTCAAAATTTTCTCGACTAGTCCCATTTTTTAATTAGTTAAATTCTCTCGATTCTTGACGATATAGTGATAATGCGTAAATTAATAATATGACGATATGATAATATCGCAGATTGATGGTTGTAAATTACTCGGTGTTAATCGATTTATGAAATATATTACTTGACAGAGATTATAATCAAATATGCCACCAAATCGCATATTTGGGGGTTCATTTTTCAAAAATTTCCAGCCCCCCCCCCCCCGTCCGGGCTCCTGGGTCAGTAATAGAGGCCGCTCTGACATGGGAGCCCGGGCCGGCTCCCGGTCCCAATCCGCCCCTGGTGGTCCCTGTTCCTTGCCCCTGGGTCCGACGGGGTCTATCCACCCGGGTGCAAAATGACGGTTTAACCTCCTACTGTTCTGCACCAACGGAGCTAAAGAGGACGGGCATACGCAATCCAGTGTGTCATGAGGAAAATTTTACCCGACCCCAAGTTCACAAAGTATTCTCAGATTTAAGTTGAGAATTTACCCAACTTACAATCACTGTTTAAAAGAAGTATCTTTGATCGAGAAACACAAAACTTTGCATATAGTTTCCTATTGGGGTATATGATACGTTTAAATAACATTTAGAAGAGTTGCCTTATTCCTAGCTGAGCGACAATTGATTAATCCAAACAGTCGTGGTTGAGTTTGGTCCCTGCTTTGAGGTTCACATTTGATATGTATAAGGTTACGGGTATCAGAAAACTGATTATGTTGAGTAGAAACAGTAGGTTGATTACTATTCAGTACAGCAGATGTCTTTGTTTTCTCCTCCCACCCCTCTTTCTTCTACCATTGGTTTTATAAAGGTTAAAACTCTTCAGTAAGGTTGATCTGAGAATTATTTAGGGTATTACAGCTGCTTTTTATGGATAATATAAATTCACTTGAGTAAGTGATCATTGGCAGTGTGAAGTTGAATCGTTTTTCGTTATTCAACTTTATATTCGGCATTCCAATATGCAACTAGCCATGACTAGAATGATGGATGACAAGCATCCTCCAGTAGTATAAAACACAGCAAGAGTTGTTGGAGTTCATGACTTGAACAAAGTTCAAGATCACATTGTGTAGTGTAAAATTGATGGCCAGTAATACAATGGCTACCAACATGGCTTAAAATCCTAGGAA
Organism: Patella ulyssiponensis; assembly: GCA_963678685.1. Lineage (NCBI taxonomy): Eukaryota > Metazoa > Mollusca > Gastropoda > Patellidae > Patella > Patella ulyssiponensis. The sequence goes on from OY783225.1 coordinate 13,378,867, forward strand.
AAACAAGTAGGGTCACAATACATCACAACACAGCCATAAAATTGATCTAGATGACCTTACAGAACCAAGTATCAATAATCAAACAGTTATTAATCCAAATTATCAGAGAAAATTCCATTCAAACACAGAACACAAAACAGTGTGGTAGCCTGTTAGGCGCATGAATATATATATATATATAGCAGTAGTGAGTTGTTGTTCTAATGTACAGTATCATATATCATAGTATAAAATATAAAAATAACACCGATTTGCTTCTACATGTTTCAATATATTTTCATCAGGAAGCCATTGATACTAATAACGTTGCCGAGAACAGTTAGAGAGGAATATTTCATTAAAAAATTTAGACCTCTGCTAAACAAATAAATTAGCTTAATTGATCTCCTATTGATAAGTAGCTAACTGAATAGTGTGTTATGTACATACTATATTTGTTTATTCATTCTTCACTATTCATTTAATGGGATCCCACATGATCTCGGTCTAAAAGGTTTAAAATACTGGTTGGATAAATACCCGACCGAATTACCAGGCCGGATATCTGACTCACTGGTCATCTCAAGTGTGGAATTCATACTTCAAAACAATACATTCCACTTTGATGGTGACCACTACAAACAGATGAAAGGAACAGCTATGGGGACAAAAATGGCGCCAACATATGCAACTCTGGTACTAGCCTATTTAGAAGAACGACTATATGAAAAAGTTCAACTACAATTCGGAGACGCATTTATTAGCTATTTCATAAAAGCTTGGCGTCGGTATTTGGACGACTGTTTCATAATATGGACCCGTTCAAAAAAAAATGACTTGGATATTTTCGTTAAAATATTAAATGATATGGATGTCAATTTACAATGGAAATGTCAAACACTAGATTAGCATTTCTGGACACGTTTTTTATCAAAAAAGGAGAAAAGATTGAAATTGATATCTTTTACAAACCTACTGACACCAAACAGTATTTGATGTTCGTCATGCCATCCAAGTCACACCAAACGGAGTTTACCGTATAATCTAGCCAGGCGAATCCGAACAATAGTATCTGACAACCAACAGAAAGTTCGATTCGAGGAGCTGCGAATATTCCTTCGAAACAGACAATATCCACTAAATCTAATTAACGATGGAATATCCAAAGCTTTAAAGCTAGACAGACGCGATCTACTGACGGTGAAGGAGAAAAACACGCCACAGCGAAAACCTATTGCATTCGTTTCGACCTTCAACCCTAAAAACTCGGATATTATGAATAAAATTAGACATAATCTACCAGTGCTAGAAAATGATGAACGGATGAAAGAAGTTCTTAAATCAATAGAAATCATCAACAGCAAACGTCAAAGCAATAGTTTGAAAAACATCCTTACGAAGGCTAAATTCACGTCTGAATCATCACACCCAACAAAATATGAGGTGAAGAAATGCCAGCGTGGAAATTGTGGTACCTGCGAACACCTTATGGAAGGGCCATCAATCACCTTCAAAGGTCACGGGACATTTAACGTGAATGCTAATTTAACATGTGCATCACGAAATGTGATCTATGCCATAACTTGCCCGGGTTGTACGGAGCAGTATATCGGACAAACTGAATATTTGAGATCGCGAGTTGCGGTACACAAATCACAGATAAAAAATCCAGAATATCGCATGATATCCCTGAGCGAACATCTGGACATATGTGCACACAACTTTAATACAAAATTCCAAATATTCCCGTTTTACCAGCTCCTAAATGATTTCACAAAACAGAGAACAGTTAAAGAGGAATATTTCATTAAAAAATTTAGACCTCTGCTAAACAAATAAATTAGCTTAATTGATCTCCTATTGATAAGTAGCTAACTGAATAGTGTGTTATGTACATACTATATTTGTTTATTCATTCTTCACTATTCATTTATTTATTCATTCATTCATGCAATGTAATGTACCTCTATTGTGACGTCACGAGGGTAACCTTGCAACGTTATTAGTATCAATGGCTTCCTGATGAAAATATATTGAAACATGTAGAAGCAAATCGGTGTTATTTTTATATTTTATACTATGATATATATATATATATATATGATTTATTTATCATGATAATCTTCCATTCATTGTTCTCGAATTGAACCCATATACTACAGATTAACACACGTGTGTACATGTTTTGAATTAGTTAACGATATGTAACCATGGACAATGGTAACTATAGCTAATTAAAACCACAGTGTTACTATGTAAATATGTATAAATATACTATAATGCCCATCTTTATACAATGTTTGAAAAGAAAACAGACTACATATTTAAAGCTGGCGCTTTCAGTTCCGTCGAAACCTCTTCAGACTTTTTAATGTGATAGCGTAACTATATAAACAAAAATGTTAACAATAGAAAGACGTCACATCCGACGTTTACAATATGTTGAGTTACTACTGTTAATAACAATTTACGTTGAAATTTAGTTAAATATACAATGAAATATACATATTTATGTAATGAAATATATTTATAAAATACATGAGTTAAACTTTTACATTAAGTATGGGATTGTATTTCCGTATAAACGCGCTTTCTTTTATTTCTAATAGCGCTTGATTTGATACATTTAATTTATACATAGGGAAAACCGTGTATTTACCTCCGCCACTGTCACAAATCATCAAATATTTACAGTCAAACAAAATATGAATTGTAAATCAAATAATGTAATTTATTTGATGATATGTACAGGTTGTAAGGGTAGATACATAGGGAAAACAGAATTACAATTAAGTAGACGAATGAACCTCCATCGTTCTCAAATTAAAAACGCAGAAAATAGAACTATTCCTTTAAGCGAACATCTAGATCTCTGTATATTTAACTAAATTTCAACGTAAATTGTTATTAACAGTAGTAACTCAACATATTGTAAACGTCGGATGTGACGTCTTTCTATTGTTAACATTTTTGTTTATATAGTTACGCTATCATATTAAAAAGCCTGAAGAGGTTCCGACGGAACTGAAAGCGCTAGCTTTAAATATGTAGTCTGTTTTCTTTTCAAACACCTTATTTATTTATATATCACCTGAGAGTTGTTTCCAGAACTTTTTGTGTATATATATATGCAAATTATATATATCTGAGATAAATTCCAAAAAACAATTTATATAATTTGCACATCTAATTACATTTAACCAAATAAGAATAAAGGAGGGAATACAGTATTACATAATGACAGATGTTACAGACGCTATGTGCCATAGTGACATGTGAAACGGATTTCAATATCAACCTGCCATCGACACCCCTGGAGGTCTTGGTAGAATTCCTTATGTCATTATGTAACCTTTACTTGTTTTATTTAACTGTCTTTGATAAACTGTACTGAATGTTAAACCTCATATGATGCAGCATACATTAGACGGGTGTCTAATGAGCTCCTTGGTCTAGAATCGATTTATAAACTCAGAACAGAAACGAATCGTTAGTGAGGTCCAGTCTAGGCTAGGAGTTAGGTTCGGCCAGGACTGAGCGAAGGCCATGGGCGCCTTAGCGCGAGACGAGACGAGAGCTTCTGGAGTTAGCACACTCGTGCTAAGCCAAGCTAAGACATTCGACACCCTCCATATAAGTTAGTTCTACGGTCGTTTACATTATGATGTTTGTACCTAATATTGTAAGAAGCAGAATAAAAGTATTTTTAGAAGTTATATTCAAGTGTTGTTATCAAGAACCTGTTTAAAGAACTAATTATGTCACATATTAATTGATGCCGTCTGACCAGACCAACGATCATAGGCGTACGAGCTGGGGGGGGGGGGGCGGCCGCCCCATTCCCATTTTGGGCATCAAATGCTGGGAAAATTTGGACACACAATTGTACTTTGTAAAAATTATTGTGTTCTTGAATGTGTCCAATTTAACAGCGAATTTAAATTCAGAGTGTCTATAGTTAGGCAATTAAAAAGAAATCTTAAGACTCAAAATTTAGTTCTCTTTTATTGATGAATTACAAATTAAAAACTTATTCCTCGCGAAAGAGATATTGTAGAACCTGTCATGGGCCTTCAAATAAAAATTTTTTTTTTTTTTTATTTGGTAAAAACTCTTCAGAATTACTTAAAATGCATATTTATTCATACGCGATTTTGTAAAAAAAAACCAACACAGACACCCTTAGCAGCACCAGGGTCATATCTAGCGGGGGTGCAGGGGATACATGGCACCCCGAGAAAAACTAGGCGCACTAGGAGCAACTGCCTCTCCTAAAAAGTCTGCCTCCTATGTAAAAAAAATTGTCCATATAAAATACAAAGAATGGCCGAAAAGGGAGTTTCCAGCAGCGTTACCTTAAAAAATTTTCTGAGGGTGGACCTCAGACATGGGTGCCACCCCCATAAGGGAAATACCCCTCCTATAAACCCTTTCTGGGTCAGGGGCCGTCTAACCACATGGCATTAGAGGGTTCTTTTGGTCACCCTATCCATATTTGATAGGGCCTTATCGGTCTTTTGGGGCGCTGCCACCAAATGACATTGTTAGAGATTCTCGTTCTGATCGCCCTATGGACATGTCCTTATTGGTGTTTCGACTAGTTCTAGTTTAGAGGACCAGAAGTTTCTTACTCTGGTGTGTTTAACATCAAATGAGAAATAGCGACACCAAAATTGAGACACGGGATTGCGGCTCCAAGTGTGTCGAAAACGGGTTTGCGACAGTCAAATTTTCAAAAAATTTCGGGGTAGGGGGGGATGTCTGGGTGTCGCCGCTCCGCACTCAGTAACTCGTGCATTATATTGACGCCCCCTTCCACTCTGCTGCACCCCACCTTTCAAAATCCTACATACGGCCCTGAGCAGCATTCGGATCGGAATTATAGTCAGTACTCGGTCCGTTAGTTTTTGTACGCCTATGGTACCTCTTTGAGAGGTTATCCCAGTCGCACGATCACGTGATATATGTTTGGTCACGTGACCTGTTACTATGGTAAAGTAAAGCGGGATTCCCCCGCGCTCTTTTGGGGGAGTTGGTAGCCCGAATTTTGGATGGAATAAAATGTCGTTTGTGAGATTGCTGTTACCTGCTGTATAAAATGATATGAAACTGATAATGACAAAATGTGTGTATTTTTACGTGGCTTGTTACCAAAGATTCGTCAACCCGTATTGCAACAGATACCTGAACATTTCGACCAAGCTGTTCATATTTCAAGAGTGGATCGTTAGTCATTTGAACCAACCGCCCATGATTATGGTTTATCCATGGACTCGGATCCTGTGCGTAAAATTCAGGAACAGAACTTGTCACTTATGTCTATTCATTCCCAGAACCCTGTGATGGCACTCGCTCAACCTACAATAGGCCTATCGCAAATCCAATGTCAAATATGTAATAAACTGGGATATTCCGCTCAACAGTGGCGTCGCAGGTTTCTTCATTGTCTAGATCATCGTACCCTAATCATTGTATTCAATATAATCCAAATCAGAATTATCATCACCCGAACCGTGGTAGGCGCCTTCAAGGCTCGCGTCAAGTTAATCAACCTAACCCATCTATTGTAAATAAAAGGCCTGTCACTTGTAGAAAATGCGGAGGTATAAATCACATTGCAAAATATTGTGTGGCTTCTGCATGGAATCCGGAAAAACAGTAGCATCCGTTAATGAGTCTCCTATTGTTGGAAACAGTTTAAATGGAGACACTTTGAAGTTAAATCATGGTGATAGTCGACTGTTGGAAAATTTTGTGCGGACTCGACTCGGCAACCAAGTTGGCTGGAAAATTCTACAATACATACATAGATAATCAAATATCCAATATATCGAAACGGACTGCGTCTACGGGGCGTTGGCGGTAGAAAACAGTACGCTGTCACCAGCTCACATCACACACTGACAGCTTCACTTTTGCACATATTCTCAACATCCGCTCGGTAGCATCACGTAGAAAATTATATAGTGTCTAGTAAATCGAGTCAATTGCTTAGCAACCGAGCGGATGTTGAGAACTAGTGCAAAAGTGAAGCTGTCAGTGTGTGATAACAAACTAGACAAGACTGTGTAGATATAAGAAGGTTTTATCCAGGACGCGTTTCGGGCGTTCCCCCTTTATCAACTGATATCCACACAGTCTTGTCTAGTTTGTTACCGGGGATTTTTTACGATGATGTATCTACAAGGATTGGTTCCTGTTTTTCCTCGGATGCATCACTGAGATCCAAATTTGCCTGCACTGTTATGGGGACTCTTCTGTCCCTCTTTTCCTATCGTGTGTGAGGTTTTATCATCCTCTTCTTGGGATTATTTATTTTACTATTTTTCTAGTCGGATCTTGGGTTTGGGTGGTCGAATGGTTCAACGCATACGCATTAGATCACGGGTTCTGTCATTGCGAAAAAAACCGAGGTTGGACAGGCAGTCCCAAACCTTGTCACATACAAGTCAAGAATCAAAGAAGCGCCGTTAACCTCAATAACATATCTTTTGATCTACAACCTGATCTACACAGTGTTTAACCATTGGAACGCTGTTATAACTACTAAAGTTATCATCCGATCTGTATGGAATTTAAATGCGTTATATAGATTACAAAACCGATGAAGCCAATTGTATTTCAGCAATTTCCGTTAATTACTGCTAGGGTTATAACCCTTGTTTCACTTTGTAGAACCCCCTGTCGACTGCTCGGCCGATTAAGATGCCATGGGCGTATATTCCGTTGTCCGACAACCAATCTTATTGAAATGAAATGTAGTTTAACGCCCCACTGTTCTGCCTCGACTGCGAAAAACCTATCTAAAAAACATCAAATGACAACCCGAGCAATTGACTTGGGTCCCAAAAATCGGTTACCCCAAAAGAATATGCAACAATGAGTTATCAATTTAAGAGATTTATCTATCATACACTTTTGTTGAGTTATGTCAGTAGTGAAACAAAAACAAATAAACTGCGGTTGGTGTTTTTAAGTGATAGGATATATTGATATAACAACAAACCAAAAAAGACCGCACACACAACGAAAATTAAAATTAGCAAACTCACATTGGTACAAAATATATTCAAGTAATTATAATTATTTACATTTCAGGTTTACATTACTTTTATTGATTTCGTGTTGTCATTTTGATAAACAGAGTAATACTAATTATTTTATTTACAAGCCAACAGATTCTTTCTTTACTGGAATGTATTTAATTACAGTAAAATAATGCAGATTTCTTACTTCTCCGATCATCGTGATTCATCTGGCATGGTTATTTTTTTTTCTGAAATTGTTTTAAAAATAATGTTTTCAAATTTGTTTTCAAAAAGAACGTTTTCTTGAAGAATTGTTGATTTGTAAAAACAATATTGGTATTGTTACATTCAGTTAAGTATATATTTGAAATTAGACAATTGTTACATAATCACAGATGTTAAAGACGTTTCGTGCCATCTTGACACGTGAAATCAACCTGTCTGCTATCGACACCCCTGGTGTTCTTGGTAGCATTCCTTATGCCATTATGTAATCTTAACAGAGGCGAGAGCGTCTGGAGTTAAAACACTCGTGCTAAGCCAGGCTATGACATGACTCCCTCCATACAAGTTAGTTCTGGTGTCGCTAAAATTACGATGTTTGTAGCTAATATGTACACATGTAAGAAGCATAATAAAAGTATTATTTGAAGTTATACCAGTGTTGTCATCAAGAATTTGATTAAAGAATCAATACTGTCACACAATTTTTGAAATATTCACGTAATTTTATAAGGTAAATTTTCATTGCTCAAAATTCACGAAAATTGTAAAAAAAAATGAAAAGTGAATGCGTGTTCAAACAATCTCTAGTTGGTCACCTGAGAAAAAATTCAAATAACTAGATCCCCATATTCAGACAAAAAACGTATTTTCTTTTATACAAAAGTTAATATAATCCTATCATAAGATATCCATTTTCTTAATATGACATTACTTATGTAACATCTAGTTGGTGCTGTTTTTGTAAATCTAGATGATTTAAATGTTGTAAATTGCAATTGTTTTGAAATAAAGTAAAGCTGAACTTTTCGTAAGAATTACCCATACAGAATTGGCATTGGCAACCCTTCTCTCCGGAATTAGAAAAAAAGCCTTCGGGGTGGGTGGGGACGAGGTGATTTAAAGCTATGGATTCGATCATAAAGTCTGTCATTGACTCAAGTGGCATGGTTTGTATTCCTGGCTTGTATACCAACAATGGTATAAATTCGTTTATTTTCGATGCAGTACATTTTGATGTTTTTTCGTATTGCAACAAGTAGCTTGCGATGATGCTCATTTGGGAGAAGCAATACTCACCGTAATGGAATCTTGGTTATTAGCTTAGCAGTTATTAATACAAACATAAACTCTAACTGATATACGGCAGCCGCTGTGGTTCGGTGATTAAAACTTTGGCTGCTAACCTGGGGGTCCCGTGTTCCACATCGGTGTTGTCCGAGAAATTTCATCGTGATTTTCCGGTTTGGTTCCCTCTTGTAATGGTGCAGGTCCGATGGAACGAGACTCCATGTACATTGGTGTGTAAGTAAATGAACTGCCGCTGACATGGCAAAATTCCACCATATTACAGTACCCTATGGCGTATACCCGTCTTCATTAGCCCAATCGGTATAGGACGTTAAATCCAGTTTCATTTCTGACTGATATTCAGATTTGGGAAATAGTTCGTGAACTTTATCAGTGCAACAAAACGCTATTAGTATACAAGCTTAGCAGGATACTCGTCATGTGCTATGTGCAAATGGTGACAAAATAAGTTTTAGACTTCCTTCAAATATTGGTTGGTCATATGGACTAACAAATTCCTTTTAGAACTTGAAATATATTACCCACCCAGAGACCCCGCAGCCAAAAATCCTGCAGTTGAAGTAGTAATGATCAAGATATATAATCTTAGCATAAATGTGTCAAAGACTTTAGAGATATCCTTCCAATCGAAGTCATCTTCGGGCTCTACCCATGATGAACGTTTTAGTTTAAGTTGAGTCTGCTCTCTCTGTAGATACATATCCCTTTTTATGGTGGATCCATTGGGCTGTTTGTCGGTCGGCTGATTTTCAGAGAGCCCGTATGGGACAACGTTACTTCTTTCTGTACATTTCTTATAGCAGACGAGGCGACCCAGGATGTTCCTGAATAGGAACCTGAGACAAAAAGGAACGGGTTCGTCGTTTTCTCTAAAATAGAAGCCAAGCACCATAGTACTAAATATTACTGCCATGGCACCTAATATCAAAACTACAGAGAAATACACAACTGAAAAAGAAAAATGTTATAGGTGAAGTATTCATTTCCGATTACACAACTAGTATACTTTTGTGCAACAGGACCAATTATACATTGTCTTATTTCGAGAAGGGAAGCAAAGTATCATTTGCAATTGTACTATTACACCCTAGTCACAAGGAAGCAAATTAATATAAGTCTACATGCCTTGTTTTTGTATCCTATTCTTCATGCTTTTAAATTGTACAATATTTTAGAAATGGATTTACAGTTTTTGCGCACTCTGTCATAATGTTGAATCCATGTTAAACTTATACCATGTAGATATGCAACATTATGCGACTCCGGCATGTTTCACACCGCCGAAAATACATCGGCGTGTCGGAGAGTGATAAACTGTTCGTGAAAGATGACTGTCAGAACTACAGACAAATGGCAAATCATCGCCGGCAAAACAATCCTTGGTATTTTCTTTATTACGATCAAGTTGAATTCATTAATCTGTTGCACAATCAAGTCGTTTAGAATTCGTGGTTTGACAGATATTTAGGGACAAGCGAGGAATATCATTACAGATTGGTAGCTTGATTTAGATGAAGATTGGCCCTATTCTATTCCACTCAGCATGCCTCTCCCAATCGTCCTCCCTATCGGCTAGAAGAAGATCAAGTGGGTTTTAAACACAATAATTATTGATCAAAGACGAGGATGGTTACTGATGTTAAGACTTTACAGTGTGTGTAAGAAAAGTTTACGAATATGACAGTGTGAGTCTGTGAGGTTTGGCCTGGATGCCCCTTGTGTAAATCCGACAGACCGACACTAAATACAGAAGTGTATACTGGATCACACGACCCCGGCCCTAAATTGGTACACAACTGGGCCCACGCCTCTCCTAACTTGTCCCAATATTATATTCTTATCGATTGTCGTCCATGCTTCAATTGGTTTCACTTCGAATATGATAGTCTGGACAAAATGATTTATTATATGAAATGATTCTCAAGCCACGAATTATCAATGTATTCTGTGATCATTTTCCCTTCCAACCAATCTCAAGACGAACGCGAACCTCCGTAGGCCCACGACCTTTGACAAAATTTGACGTTATTTTACTTGAGATAAAATAACCGCCGCTTTATGCTTTAATGACAGTGACTAATATTGCTCTAGCGTTTCCATTTTAGTTAAACATACATTATGGGAGAGCAAAAACTGACTTTTGTCGGTCTTCCTTTGAGCCTCAGATGTCATAGAAATTATAAATTAGATCTTTATTTAAACAACAAGCCCAAAATGAACACTGTAGACCCACGGATGGCTTGGATTGGGCTCGGATTAAAACAGGATTTCGTCGACTGATTTAATCACTATGGCGTCGTGGGTGGGGTTTCTCCGTGACGTTGACGTCATCATACTTCCGGAAATTATTCATAAAAGACAGTGATGACCGAGGCTATACACAAGCTTCACTAGATACCGTTTAAACATTACTTGATGATCGAGACTATGTAGGTGGAGTTAACGCCTGTCAATCAACAATCGGCCATAGTGGGATAAGGGTGTCGATGATTTTAACTACCATTTCTAGTAAAAAATTATAGTGGTAACAACTTTGTTCAGGATAAAGTTATTTGACTGAAATTTTCAATATATTCTTGTTTCATCATCTATTTTTGAACTTTTATAGCAAGAATGGCTAACTCCTTGTCAAAATCTCCCATAATGTATCTTTAACGCTTTATATTACACTGCTATATTTAAACTGTGCCATTGTCCAACGCATATCCGCTACCCAGCTTTGATTTGCTTCTGGTATCTAGCTAATACAATACCCTGTCTCAAAGAGAGAGAGAGAGAGAGAGAGAGAGACTACATACCAACAATAGAGGTACTGGTTGACGTTGATGGTATCTTATCTGATATTAATGTTAACAGTACAGCAAACGAAAGAAGCGTAGTCAATGAATAGCCCATTTTTTCTCCAGATTCAGCCGGCAGGGCGAAAACCAGGGCTGTTAATACTGAATTTACAATTACAGGCAGTAGCATATTTAACCAATAATATTGAGATTTTCTGCGTAATTTGAAGCAGAACAGAAGTTGTCCATACTTATCATCTTTAGCATCCGTGCTCTGATCCACTAAGGTCTCATTGTCAATTAAATCCCATTCGCCATTTTCTTGGTATTCCTGAAGATTGATTCCCATACCTAAAACAGATACGTTCAGTTCCATCAAATTGTATCCCCAACTCTGGATAGTTAAATGGCAAGTTTGCGTATCGAACGGATAATAGGTAATATCCGGTGTACAGCTGACTTTATATATACCAGGAGGCTCCCAAGTTATCTTTCCATCGCTTCCGATCCTTATCGGAGTATAATCATCTTCGATAACTTTAAATTGTTTAACCCTAAAAGAAATAAACAAATTTATTCGTAATAGAACTCAACGGGAGGGAAAAAATACATAAATATTAATGCAGCGATATTCGTGCACGGTAGAAGCTATGATTGGACATCAAAGCCCAGCTTAAGAGGAGCGGGGCCCCCAACGCGACGAGAAAATTTTTTCTATATCTTTTTGATTGGCACACATAACACACAATTACACAGTCTGTAATACAAGAAAAAATATATAATGTCAGTTGCGAATGGCAATGCGCGGAAATGACATATAACATAAAGTGAAATCGCCACTAGAATCCTAGACCAATCATCGAGTTGAACTTCACAGAGAAGGATTAAGGGATAACTCAGTCTCCGCCTTCTTGCCGCCAAATCGCTTACCGTGAAACATTCATCTGGAATTTGATTTGTTTTCTCTTTTTGCCATGAACCGCGGGGCCTGGGCCTGGGCCCCTCAGGCCCATGCCTAAGCTGGGCCTTGTTGGACGTGACGCTCAAAGCCGAATGTAGGATTTTAAAAGTGGGTGGCCTTAAAACCGACCGACTGATCAGTGCCTTAAGAGCATCACTATGTGATCATAATTAAGTGCATTATTTTATAATTGAAAGATTGTCAAATTATTTTGGGGGGATGGGGGTGCCTTATGTTGTCTAGGCTTTGGGATTTTGCATAATTTAATATGTTCTCCCACTCCGACAGGGGCGACCTGGTTAACTGACAAGGGTCGATTTACATGCACGCGTATGCCGAATGTGTACACGGGACCTTAAGTTTTTGTTCTATCCAAACGACTTGAAGCATTTTCTTGTCAGACTTTGTTCTGCACCACAGACAAGGAGAAACTCCTCGAGAAAGGCCATAAGGGAATACGGACCTCCAGGTTAGTGAGCCAGCGTCTAACCCCTACAGCAACCGCGGATCCCGAGGCAAAAAATCCTAATAAAATTTTACCACTCACGCGTTACTTATAACTAGTACCGGTCTCCAAAGTTCTGATTGTGGTGCAAATATATACTTAACACCGCCATAATCATCCCATTTCCAACTCAATCGACTGTCATTCCATATCTGAACATTAAATAAAAAAATGTATATGATATTTGTCTGTAGACAAATTTAAAGCATGCATTCTGCAAGGACTATTGAATGGGGGACAAAATTGGGATTTAGAAACTCCTAATCAGGAGATAGTAACTCCTAATCAGGGTATAATAACTTCTAATCAGGGGATACTATCTCCTTATCCTGAGAGTAGCTCCTAATTATGACGTATTAACTCCTAATTAGGAAGTAGCATTTCACAATCAGGGCCAAATAGATTTAAAAAGGATGGCCACGCAAAGCGTGGTAATACGCCCCCACAACAACTATCTCTAGAACAAATGTTAGCCGCACAGCAGCTTAGCCGAAAGGAAAACTTGTATGTCGATTCTCTAATCCATTCAGTCCATTCTAGATATCTGATCTCTGTAGTATTTCAATGTTCAAAACTGTAGCCTCTATCGCGTTCAAAGGTTTTTGGAAAGTAGGGGTAACTCATAAACAGAAGGGCGCGGAACGCAGAATATCGCCCGGGTTTGATCTCTCATGATTCCCATGCTTCACATAAAATTTGAAAAAGATCGCTAGTAAACTGTAGACTCTACAGGCGTGCAAGTCTGGAACAACGGTTTGTGGAACCAAAGTTGAAATAGTTCCGTAAAAACCTGTAGCCTCTATCGTGGATGTAACTCCATGGGGGTAAGGTTTGGAAAAGTTGAATATCGATACAGTTTGTCCTCTCGTGATTCCATTACACAACACTGTAACCTCTATCGCGCTCACAAGATCTTATATCGATAGAACACTCACTCTCGTGGTCCCAATGCTTCACACTAAATGTGAAAAAAATCACCTCAAACCGGTAGCCTCTTTCGCGTTAACAAGCTTTTCGATGGGGTGGTTACCACGGAATGGACAATCAAGGAACGTTGGATATAAGGGAAGATCTGAATTTATCATTAAAATATAACCACACATATACACATAATGTCCTACTTGTACAGTATGTAAATACATAGTACTTTAATTTTGTTATTTGCATTGTGTGTTTTACCCGATGGGTCGTTGACCTAGGTGAATAAAGAACTTCAACTTGACATTAGAAGAAACTAAGGGTACCCAGACTACTCGGACCAAAGACCACTCGAACACCCCGAAAAAGACCACTCGGACCAAAACAGAAACCACTCAGACCAACCCATTAAAACAACACTGTATTATTGGTCCGATTGGTCGTTTTGTATGGTCCGAGTGGTCTGTCAGTTGGTCCGGCTGGTCTTGGTCCGAGTGATTTCTGGTTCGAGTGGTCTGGATACCCTTATCAGGAGTTGCTAAGGCCTAATCAGGGGACACCGAGTCCTTATTAAGAGATGCTGAGGCCTTATTATGAGATGCTAAGTTCTTATTCGGTTTTAATGAGAATGTTTAACAGATGTTTTTGACCCCAATAATAAATCCTAATTAGGATAAAATAAGTCCTAATTAGGACTAGTCTTAAAATTAAAAGGATGTGTTGTTAGGATGGCCTAGTGGTCTAAACTGCGCACACGATTTTATGGTGTGAGCGTGTGTGGCTTGGAGACAGGGGCGCCTTCTCGACATCGCGTGTGTACTCCGGGTACTGTAGTACTACTGCTACTTTTAGGACTTCTTGCTTTGTTGTGTTCTTCTTGTGATCGTAAATAATACCACAGTATTTAAGATATAAGAACTTTATTGCCAAGCTGAATGACTTCGCAGGTCCCTTGTTCTCCACAGATAATGGCTGCTTGAATATCTGGGTGAGTTTCTAATGGGGCTTGGTCTACACTCAAATTTATACCCCCATCCCTGCACGTCCACGATTTCGCCTTGACGTTAATTTCCATTCCAAATGCGTAATAACCTCCTAAATTTCACACAAATAAAGCAGGTGATGACACCATATTATGTCTACTAACCATAGGTCCAATAACAGGAAGAACGTGATGGACACTTTTGTCACAGGTTATGATTTTACCAAAACATCACTTACTTTTTATGTATAGCTTATATTTCGCGTTTACTAGGTACGTGGGATTTTAATTTTATAGACAGAGAATTTAATAATTTTCAAAAGACACAATATGGTCTAAAAGACCATAGTCTTACAGTACACCGGTTTCCTCCCACAGGAGAGACCCTTGCGCGTGTGCTATGATAATAAAAATGAAAATAAGACAACTTGTCTGCGATGTTACCTTCGGTGGAAGCGGACGTTAAGCAATAAGAATAACAACAACAATTTTAAAGGAGCTACATCACCCTATTAGTCTTAGTATCTCGTAAATAGTAGTTAATATCTCGTAATTAGAACTCGTTTATAGTTTTTATTTTATTTATTTGTGGCATTTTGCATTTATTTTGCATTTTATTTGTAACGAAGATAAATTTAAACCCAAATCCCCCCAAAACTTATTTATATACTCACCATGGTCAACCAACCACTTACTTCAAATGACTGTTCTTTGATATTCTACAACAATGTTAAGATCACAACATTATTTTGTTACATGGTTTACGCGGAATAAATACACAGGTCGCAATTCTATGGAATATATGTACTGCTTATTAATGAGGACGTTTACTAGGCTTCTCTAGTCTTTATAAAGAGAGAGGGAGAGAGAGAGAAATGGGGTTTAACGTCCACTCGACACAAACTAGGTCATTTTGGGACAAAAATATGGTTTCATTTTATTTCAATAATTCGCTTGTGCGTAGGGGTCTTTAGCAGTGGGAGGAAACCGGAGTGTCCGGAGGAAACCCACGAGATTGAGTAGGCGCCCCTATCTCCATGCCACATACGCTCACACCAGAGCTCGAAACCACAGCCGCAAGCCAGAGGTGAACGGCCAGCTAGAGGTCGAAGCGCGGCACTCTAGACCACTAGGACATCCCAACCCCCAGTCTTTATAAAGCAATGATAAAATATACAATATAACGAGAGAATATATATACATGTAGAAAACAATTCTTGGTTAAATATGCATTATGTTAGAGGTAAATCTGCCTATTGGAGGTCTTTATTTTGGCTTCAAATGTTATATACGCACAGAATAAAGTAATTTGATTGAAAGTTTAAATGTATTCAATTTGCATTATCTATTTTTGAACTTTTCGGGCAAAAACGACCAGCTCTTTAATGCTGACTAACCAGAGACACCCTTCTAATTACTGGCATTTCAAGTACATAATTTTATAACCTAAGAAGGGTTATAATCATCGCTCGATTGACTAATACAAATTTTAAAAAAAAACCCAGACAACCCTCTTGTTCTTTCCCCATTTAACTTTATTGATTACTTACCAATTCATTAACAGTCAACAAATTAAACAGTAATTGTACAGTCAGCATCTGCTCTGGGCGAACATTCGCATTGTACCTGCCACTGAACAGTTGAGTACGTAAATTTGTTTCATTAGATATAGTAAATGCATCCGATGCTGAAAAGCGAAATGCACATCGTGTTATCATAAAATTTAGAATAGGATATCAAAAGAAAAAAACATTTTGAAGAATCGTTACGAAAATGATATGTTTCACACCGAAATCTGTTATAGGTCACAGACAAATATATTAATAATAATTGTCAAACCTTCCCCAGGAAAGTCTTTTTTAAAATCCAGATGGGGTTAATTAAATATATAGTAACAGCGTCTTTACATTAAATAGCACAGTACATATTTTATGTGAACGATTTAGCTTGTTGTGCCTACGGCCGTCACGTATATTGCTGACACCAGTAAATTCTCGGCTCGCTATAAGGGAAATTTTGCCTGGACAGCGACTTCACGGCCTACTCTAATATCAAATTCCAACTGTAAAAGGGATCTTTTACTTGCACGCCAATGTGTAGACGGGATTGAATTAACCTTTGTGAGTAAATCCATGATCTGATTCTAAAAAGAATATTTACATTTGTAACTAAAGATGTGAGAGTAAGCACTTCGGTCCATATCTTTCTTTCGTTTTATTTGATAACACTGAGATGTATTGTGGAATATGATAAACCGTAATATTATTTTATTTAAACTGTATAGTAAGGTACTATCGCAATTAGATTTATCATAGCCCATGACTTATTTAAATAATAACAGTATATAACACGCATAAAACAATTCCCTCCACCACTTAAAATAACACAAAAGCAGCGATCCAGTGAGAAGTTTATTCGATATGAGTAGGGGGGTTGGGATGGCCTAGTGGTCTAGAGTGCCGCGCTTGGACCTCTAGCTGGCCGGTCACCTCTGGTTTCGAGCCCTGGTGTGAGCGTATATGGCATGGAGATAGGGGCGCCTTCTCAACCTCGTGGGTGTCCTCCGGGCACTCCGGTTTCCTCCCACTGCTAAAGATCCCTACGCGCAAGCGAATTATTGAAATAAAATTAAACCATATGTTAGTCCCGAAATGACCTAGTTGTGTCGAGTGGACGTTAAACCCCATTTCTCTCTCTCTCTCTCTCGATATGAGTATTATTGGCATTACGAAATTGCGGGTTGCGACACACGGGAAATTTCATGTCATTCATACGATGTGCATATTGTTTGGGGATTATACTTCAATAACTACAAAATTCAATCACTTGTAAACTGCAAGATATAAATACTATTTACCAAAAATATTAAAACAAATTTAAAATCTATAAATTACACAGACAAAATATTTACGAACACATTTTGCCACGTCCCATCCAGAGAGAGAGAGAGAGAGGAGGGACATGGGGGTGCCAATATTATGTCCGAGGTATTGAGCGCGCGAGCGCCTGTGGAAACGGTGGGAAAATTGTAAACATTAGACTGCCTCAAAGTCGCTAGAAAGTGATCCTGTGTCTCAATTTCGGACTAGGTCTAGCTTAGGGGATAAGAGGTCTCTCATTTTGATGTTGAACATACCAAAATGAGAGATCTCTTATCCTCTAAGCTAGACCTAGTCCGAAACACCAATAAGGCCATGTGGATAGGGCGACCAGAACGAGAATCTCTAAAAATATCCTTTGGAGGCGGGGCTCCCAAAAGACCGATAAGGCCTTATCAAATGTGGGCAGGGCGACCAAAACGAACCTCTCCAGTGGCTTGTGGTGGTGCAGGCTGCCTCTACGCCTATGGTGGCTGCATCCACGTATGTCTGCCCTCAGCAAATATTTGAAAATAACTCTGCTGGAAACACACTTTTCGGCCGCTCTTGTGATATCTAAGAGTCGATTTTGTATTTTATGTGGTCGATTTTTTATTCAGGGGCGGCAGCTTCTATGGGAGAGGCATTTGCCCTTGGTGACCCAACGCCTGTGGTTGTCTCCCATGGCCCCCACATAAATGACATAAGACACTTTGGATCAGGGCAAACGAATTAGGTACCCATTGGCGTTATTATTTTATAATTTAAAAGGGGGCGCTATTTCTCGGGGATCTTTATATTTCTGGGGGGCGTAATGTACCCCCTGCACCTCCGCTAGATACGGCCCTGGTGTGAACCACGCTTCGAGTAAAACAAGGCTTATTAAGTCTAGTACTTACAAACAATTTGGTACAAAAACAGGACACAGAAAATAACAATCTTCATCTTTCCAGACAGAATAACTCAACGTATCACAAAATTATATTGGTATTCCACATGGGTACTTTGTTCCATAAGCCATCTTATTAGTACCAGAGAACACTCCCAGCTTAAAGGTTTCCAAGTGACAATGCGAGATACAAATGGATATATATATGGGTCTGAACTGGAATGTTTAGTTGGTTGTCATGAATACGCGTGAAAGAATCATCGATATCAATTAATATTTGCATAATTTTGATTTAATGCAATCTGTAGTGTATTTACCAGGGGAAAATTGTTACACCAATTAATAACTGATATCAGGAATCGATAACATTAATTTTTAATGGCTTTTTATTCCTACTAGAGGATCTGGTTTCAGTGCCTCGTATAAATACACAAGCAATTATTACATAACATGTAATACTCATTAAGGGGGTAATCACATGCTTTACGATCGACTAAATAAACATGCAAATAGTTTTAAAGCCCCAATAACACTCTTGTTGTAATTGACTAATATGTCCCAATCTTTATTCTGGTCAACAAATTGTATTATTTTACAATATTCAAATAAATTGATGATACAAATTTCATCGTAACACACCTAATTTAAAAAATTGGAAAAATTCAACTACATGATTTGAAAAGGTTAACGTAAACCTTTTCAAATGTGACTTGGATTTTAAAATATTTTCGAACCCTCTGGACAAGTAAAATATGATGTAATGGATAATTTACACAACAGGTAGGACACATAAACATCTGGTACTTAGAATAAGACTATCATTTATTTTCTAGAGCTGCCAAGCCAGCAAGAGTGTTATTGCCCCTTTAAGTTCACATTTCTACACAAGTTAATGCCTTTCATAGCCTGGTGTTCTTTCGGTGGACGTTATCTCAATGTTACTATCAGATAAACAGCTTCGATTTTGGGAATTTCAAATTATTAGATCTCTTTGATATATATGTGATCAATTTAATCGCTTTACTTTGTCTTTACCTTAGTGTTTATGGCTCTATTATTAGGGTATAAAAGCACATATTATTCACTAGGCCAAACACGTCTCGCTCAAAGTCATCGTCTGTCTCGAATTTATTATTTAACAGTTCTTCAAAGAAAGCGAACCTCTCAGTCACTTGTATGGTTTGTACGGCCCATTCTTTTCTCAAACATCTGTTGACTTTCTGCCAAAGGTTTGCTGTGTTGTCTGATCGGTTAAGAACAGATTCCGATCGCGTCCTTGCCGTCGCACGTTTCCTTGTATCACTGTGCAGTTTAAATTTACTACTGCATTTTTTATATTTCAACAAATCTTCATTCTCCTTGCTGTTCCGAAACAAGTCTAATAGCTTATATTTGTCTATTTTTAGTATTTCACATTGACTGTCCCACCAGATCGGCTGAGTCTCTCTCAATCGTGTACAGTTAGGTCGCATGATCATGCTTTCGGCTGCATCGTGCAGTATAGAGGTTAACAAAGAAACAGAATTGTCAATATCACATTGATTTGTAAGTATCTCTAGATAATGGAATTTGGTCCGTACTGGTTAGGTTTTCGACAAATTTCCCTGTATTAGATGACTTCCATTTGATCCTTGACCAAATCTTTTGGTTTAAATTTTCAAAATTTGAATGGGGTGATAAGTCTAGATATAGAAATAAGCATAAAAGAAATCCTTTCGGCAGTCAACTGTTTATCGAATTCAAAAGCACCTGGGCCGGACGGAATTATTAATGAGATAATTAAAAATTCAATCGATGTAATATTGCCTTATTTGCATGTTATTTTCAACCAAATCTTAAGTAGTGGGACCTTTCCAAAGAGCTGGGGGGATGCCATCATTCATCCAGTACATAAAAAGGGCAATCCTATGGACCCAAATAACTATAGGGGGATTTCGCTTGTGTCAGCAATAAGTAAGTTTTTTACCAAAATCATTAACGGTCGTCTAACCCTATGGTGTGAGGCCAATCAAAAGTTATATGAATGTCAAGGTGGTTTTAGAAAGGGTTATAGCACAGTGGATGATATCTTTACCCTCCAATCCCTTATACAAAAATACCTTACAAAAAGGGAGGTCGTATATACTGTCTATTCGTAGATTTCTCTAAAGCTTTTGACAGCGTCCAACATCATTTTATATTATGTATTATACAAAAACGAAATCAGAGGAAATGTCTTCAGGGTCATAAGATCGATGTACTCAAATCTTAGATCATGCGTACATGCCAGCAAAATGCGACTTTCAGATTATTTGGATTGTACAGTGGGAACCCGACAGGGCTGCATGATAAGCCCGCTATTGTTTGTTCTTTACCTTAACGAGTTAAAAGAAATGTTAGATAATTACAATTGTAAAGGAATTTTTGTTGATCAAGTTATAGATAATATTGTATCTTTAATGTATGCTGATGATATTTCATGTATAGCGGATACGGTGCCCAGACTGCACAAATGAGTTCTGCAAAAAAAATGACATGAGAGTAAACTTAAACAAAACTAAAGTTGTAGTATTTAGGAGGGGTAGAATGGTGAAAGCAAATGAACAGTGGCGGTTTGACGGCATTAAAATCGACACCGTATCCTCCTATAAATATCTAGGTGTCATGTTTAGTCCAAAATTGTGCTGGTCTTTGGCTATAAATACTCTTGTACAGCACGCTAGAAAAGCTTCAAATATGCTTCTATGTTTCATACGTAAAGAAAAAATTAATACCACTGATGCTTTGTTTCTCTTCGATATAATGATAGTTCCAATTGTATGCTATGGCTCGGAAATATGGGGGTATAAACACCGTGACGCGTTAGAAATACTACAAACTCAATTTTGTAAATCAATACTAAATGTAAACTCAAGTACTTGTAATGCAGCCGTATATGGTGAGCTAGGTAGAACCCCATTGTTAATAAATTATTTGTTTAAATGTATTAAATACTGGTTTAAGTTGTTATATATGTGAAATGATAGATTTCCGAAAGCTTGTTATAATATGCTTGTAAAATTGGATAATAACGGCAGAGTCACATGGGCTACAAACATCAAATGTATATAATATAAATATGGATACGGGTTCGTCTGGGATCTACAATACGTTGGAAATGTTCAGATGTTTCTGAAAAGCTTTAAGCAAAGATTAATAGATAGCTGTTCACAACAGTGGTCACACGATGTATCTTCCAATTCTAAACTTGAACAGTACAGCCATTTTAAGTCCATACTCGAATCTGAGAAATATTTGTCCGCGATTAATAATACTAAATATCGAATAGCATTAACCAGATTTAGATGTGGGAATCATAACTGAGCAATAGAAACTGGAAGATGGTAAAATATAGATAAATCTGACAGAACATGTAAATATTGTCTGAATAATCTAGGCTGTTCGACTGTCGAAGATGAAATTCATTACATTGTATCTTGTCAAATGCATAAAGACCTTAGATAACAACTTATGCCATGGATTGACTCATGCTATTGTAATGACAATTACTTGTATATAAAAGCTATGTCAGATTGTAAATAGTGTAGCAGAATATATATTTAAAGCTAACAGCATTAGAACAAGTTATCTGATGTAATATAGTTATGTTTCTTATAGTTGATATATTTATTATAATGCACTACTATGTACTATGGGCCAGAGGCCTTAAATACTGAATAAAGATTTGATTGATTGATTGATTGAAAAGCACATATTAATGTAATATGAATTATATAAAGTGATTTATATTCAATGTTTTGAAAAATAATTGTAATTTCTAATCAATTATGTTCGGTGAAATGCGTGAACAGTCCAAATTGAACGGCTGTCGTTTACGCCTAATTATTATGCCATTTTACACGTTTGATTATTATTTTGTCGTTTGTGAACCAGCCATTACTAATTATTTCCGGATTGCCTTGTAGGATATATTTGCTTTGTTCTTTACTACAAATGGTGCAGACAAAATCTCGAAGAGTAAACGACTCCTGCACTGATTTTAAAATGTTCACTGTGTCTTAAATATTGAATGTTAGGGTGCAATACTTCAAGATAACATCAGTATTGATTGACATGGACCAATATTGAATTCTAATTCATGGGGTTTTTTTATTTCGAATATTATTGAAAATAATGAGTTAGGGGTTTAGCTCCTTTAAATTCAAAATTTTACCTCCAATAAACTTTAAGTATCAACGAGTATTCTTCCTTATTCTATAACACGTGATACCCCATTTCATTCTGTTGGTGACAAATAGCCTGCGGTTACTATTCTGTTAGAATTTTCAGATCACTGGTTACAACAATATTGTCATGTTCTATTGAAAAGCTCCGATATCTTTCTCCATATAAATACACCCTTATTCATAAAAATGTGAAATTCCCTTTGATGTTTTTCCACAATGGCAAGCTAGGTATAGATTAAAAGTGTCATAATGTAGCGGCTTATTTAACGCGCCGAGTACAATAATAATATTAGAAAACGAGTAATTAATAACGGATTGGTTTAATAATTTAAAGGGGTGGTATAAGTAGAGCCGCCTTGTGTTATTTATCAAAATCCAGCAATGTTTTTCGCTGAGTAATTAATCTGGGGACGGCCCCCTACCACTTGTTGAAGCTTTAACCTATTCCCCCTTAACATTGGACTTTGCCCCAGCTTTGCCACCTACTTACAGAAATGGTAATGGTTAGTCATGATAACTCCTCGACATTAATCGTAGTGCTACGTTGTTTAATTATTTTAGCCAGACGTGTTCATTGGTTTTACACACTAACAATAATTAATAAACATTAACAGCTCTTACGTCCATTAGACGATATTAGTAATCACTATATCTTGACAGAACATTAATTTTCTAGCCTCGTGAACCATTTTCAGAATGCGGAAACCATAAATGGTTTATCGCGTTTGACAATGTAAAACCTTTTGCAATCTACTATATAACCACATACTTTTAAAAATGCAGCTTTACTTATCTTTTATAATACTATAAACACTAATAATGACGCCTATGCAATAAATTACAATTTAAAAATCAGGGCTTTTTTTTTTCTTTTTGAAAATGTCAAAATCTTTAAGGTCGATTTTCTCAAAGCTATGATTATTGATCTAATTAAGTGGTATTGATTTTCAACCCTCTATAACATTTTACAGGAACATTATATATGCATGTTTTGCTTGTTACTGCATCCGGAATTGTAAATGTTGAATAAAATACTGTTTAAACCATATAACAAAACAGTCTGTACCTTGCCAATATTCAAAATCAACAGAAGGAATATTATAAATACAAATTGAAAAGTATAAAAGACCAGATATGTATCGATTCAGAGTCCATTAAATTGATTACGATTTATCATCGATATATTAAAGTTGGCTTCCCGGATAAGTATTTATCGGCTGATTATTGCCTATAAAAGTATGAGAATGTTGGTATATATGGAAAGTACAGATATCCAATCTTACTAGAAAAATACTGGATTCCCTGAAAAACAGTACAAAAATGTAAGGGGTTCCGTTAATAGTCAACCCGATGAATAAGAATACCTGCACGCGTGGCGTCGAAGGCTTCACGCTAACTTGAGCGCTTTGTGTACATGTTGATAAACTTTATGAATAGTAAGACGTACAACACTTTCTGGGATGAAAGATTTTTGATAGATTTTAATAGCAGGGTATACTTTACAATGTTTTGAGAACGATTTGAGGCAAACTTATGATAAATCAATTAGTTTGAATATGTTTTTAGTTCCAATATATCATCAAATCACCAGTTTGTACCCGGGAATGTAACTTTAAGGAATCCGTTTATATTACATATTGATATTGGGTTCATACATGTATATAGAAATAATCGATTGTAATGAATTAGTTTAACCTTTAAATAAAACATTCGAGGACATGTTAAGCTCGTGGTAATATCAGAAACATTCAACACATAAGTCCATAATGTTATTACTATCAATACTGTAATTTCGGCAATGAAAAGAATTCAATTAAGAGAGAATTATGAAAAAATATTATTTGTGTAATCATCTCCAGCTCAGTGGTTTATATATATTGATATATCATTAATTTATATTGATTCTACCTAATAGCATGTATTATGCCTATGGAGGCGGCAGTTTTAGCAAATGGAGTTGCACTGGTACCTATTGATACTCCATAAATCATGACCAAATATTTCTTGTTGATAACTGTTTGGCCGAGCACAAAGCTTTTAGCACTATGTGTATAGGATTAAAATGGGTTTTGTACCTAATATATAACATAATTCCTGTTGTAATTTAAAGGGACAACAGATGAAGCAATTCGTGCCCTTTAAACAAAACATTTAGGCTTTTTATTGGCCAATCAGTTGTGACTTCCAGTGGTGGGTGAATGTAAGTAGGTCAGCTGGTTTCCAATGTTAACATATGGGAATGCTCTCGCTAATAAGACGAGGCTTTAATTCTCGACATTCTACATAAATGTATATACTAAACGTTTGTTGTTAAATGTGCAATGCGTATCATCTTTGATATTGTAAATATCAGAATCATGAATCAATAAAAAATCTTAAATCTTATCTGATGAAGATAAGTAAGAACGGTGCTTTAATCTTTAGTTTATTTAATAAATTATACAATTTTGGTAGGATGATAAATCTCAATTAAATGGGCCACGTTTCATCTTCTTAAATATGTTGAATAATTAGTATTTTAATAGCAATCACTTGAGTTTTGATAGACAAATCATATTTCAAATAGATAAAAAAAATAGAGAAAAAAAGTAATAATGACAAGGTCAGGTGCAGATTTTTTATATTATTTGTATACCATATTAGTTTTCTTTTTTCGCTGTATGTTTTTTCTTTCGCTATCCTTTGTAAAATTGAATAAATACGGAACGGTTAATACGCTATGGGATGTATTTTTTTTTAGGGCTGGACGATATTTGAAATTTTAATTATTGATACAAAATTTGTCCATAAAGGACTGCAGTGTGTAAAATAATGTTGCTCGGTCCATGATATATTGCGGTATTGGGAGATAAAGGTTTTCAGATTTAAGAAATAATAAAGCCCTTTAGTTTACTTGTCTTACTTATATAGTTCTATATATACCGGTAAAATTACAATTTTGAGCATATTCTCATTTTGAAAGGATAAAAGCCAACGAGGCAAAGTAATCACAAGTGCGTGGTAATTTTTGAATTGAACAATAAAAATTGTATTGCCAACTCACTTGAGGCAAAGCCTGTTTAACTGGTAGGAAAGGGATAATGAAGATGTGACGAGAACAAAATCAAGAAATAACAACCTTACGCATGGCTAATTTCATCTTATCATCTACTGATCCAAAAATATGATGTTCTTATTAAACAATGTTTCTCTGACATCTGTCAATTTGCTAAAATTTTCATGATTACCTTTTTTTCTGTATTCAAAATAAATCATCAAATTTTCTACTGTTTTCTTGAAATGTCTATCAGTTCCGGGGAGGGGGGCGAATGGTTAGCACGTGCGCGCTGTATCATAAAGCCTGTCATTCAGTCAAGTGGCTTGATTTTGAATCCCCGGTTACCTCTCATTGCTAAAGACCCTTATGCGCAAGTGAATTATTTAAATAAATGTTAGTCCCGAAATGACCTAGTTTGCGTCGAGTATGACGTTAAACCCCATTTCTCTATCCCTATCTGTGACAAGTGTTTGGTGAATGATTATTAAAACTTACATATCAATTCAATAATTTTCTTTTGAATAAAATTACATGTAAATGCAATGGGGTTTAACATCCTACATTGTTGCATCAAGCGGGCTAATAAAGACAGACATACGCCATTCAGGGTGCTATATCAAATTCCAATTGTCAGCGGTTCTTTTTCGTGCACACCAGTGTGTACATGAGACTCATTTTTTTTGGTACCATCCCAGCTACTAGACAGTCCCCTACCAGAACTGTATCGGGAATAGCAGGATCGAACCCCGAACTTCCTGGTTGGTTACAATTTAACATTTTCCTTAGAAGTGACTCCATTTTGTCCAAAACTACATCTTTGACCTTTTTGACAATGTTGACGTTCATCACTAAATAGTTCTTAACTTGTACAGGGGCCTGACAAGGACAGCTGTCTAGTCGTTCGGAGGCGTGCACGTAAAAGATCCACTGGCAGTTGAAATTCGATATAAGAATAGGCCGTAGCGCCACTGCCCGGGCAAAATTTCCCTCATAGTATACTGTATAGCGTATGCCCGTCTTCATTAGATCAGAACAGATTTCATGATCTGGTTAAAAAATATTGTGTATATTTCCTTCATTGTGCATTCAATTGTTGAATTGATATCTGAATACGGGTTACACTAGATGTCTATCTATGATACATTTAGTCTTGTCTGGATTTTGTGAATATTCTATCCGGTGCAAGGATCCATAGACGTTGGGTAGGGTTCAGTAACTATAGTGATGCGGAAAAAACGGTGATTTTACAACTGCGGAGTAGGCAAGTAAATGGATCGTTGCGGCTGGAACATGTTCATATGTTTGATAAGCGGCCCGTTCCTGTGTTCCAGTTACAGAATCTACTATTGTTAGGCCTTAGGCTTAGAGAACTCTGTCCTGTCTCGACAGATTCCGGAACCTACATCTAGCCTCGGCTGTATGACAGTAAGTGATTAAAGTGATATGTACCCACGCCTATACAATTGCGATGCGGCGCCGAGTGTGGCTGTACTCTACTTTTGGGTTCAGATTATTATCTTGTCGTGTTAGACTGTAAAACTTGTTGTTGGATTATATTATCAGTTCTTCTGTTAGATCTGTTTCTTTCATTGGGTTACAACTTCAATCATCGTATCTTCTCAGTCGTCTAATCAAGTTTCAGAAGCAGTTAAAAACTGGGTTGTACTCCATTTGTGGTTTCTAGCTGTAGATTTAAACACTTTCTCTGTGTGGTCTGACAGGAAACTGAAAGCAGTAATATACGATGACTAATAAAGAATCTAGTGCTGACACATTTAAACTTCAAGTAAATCAGATGATAACGTTAATTTCTAGAGTGGCCACAATAATTTGCAAAGTTAAAAAGGGTGATAACTCTGGCGGTATTCTGGTAGTTCATAAACAATAAAAGGGCGTCTTTGTATCAGGTAGTTGGAGTTGGGGTGGTCTGATCTTTATGATACTTGACGTGGTCAGATTCTCCGCTTGTTCGTGACACGGAATAGGGTGGGCTGGCCAACCTCGAGGGGTTTCTCCAAGTCCTCTCGTTTCCTTCCATACTGTGAAAGATAACATCGCACAAGCGAATTATTGAAATAAAATTGAACCACATGCCAGTCCCGAAAAAAACCTAGTTTTTGTCGAGTGGGCGTTAAATTTAATTTTGCCCTCTCTATCTTGTATCAGGTAAATCAATAATATGAATGACTAAACAGGAAGTTGACCGGGAGATCACTTTAACCTTTCGATCGCCTGCAAGGAGTTTTTGACTGGCGGTGGGACATGTGTGTGTTGACAATGTAGCAGGGTTCTATTACATCTACATGGTTTACAGCCATTATAATCCTTGGCAAATCCTCGGGGACATCGATTATAGCAATTAATATGTCGACATGGTCTAGCTGAAATTTACATATTTTCATTAAGGGGGAGAGAGTGACAGAAATGGCGTTTAACGTCCACTCGACACAAACTAGGTCATTTCGGGACTTACACATGGTTTTAATTTTATTTCAATAATTCGCTTGTGCGTAGGGGTCTTTAGCAGTGGGAGGAAACCGGAGTACCCGGAGAAACCCACGAGGTTGGACAGGCGACCCTACTCCTTGTCACGTGCATCCGGGGATTTAAAAACACGCCAGTTGACTCAATGGCAGGTCGTATGATACAGCGCGCGCACGCTAACCATTCGGCCATCCAACCCCCTTTACATTAAGGATGCATTATTTAGGAGGTAAATCTGGCTATTGCTGTTCTTTAATGGCCTCAAATGTTTTATGTTTAGTACATTTATTTTATTTAGACATTTATTCACATGACAAACCTTTGCTTAATTCGCTAGATCATCGGATGTTTGAGATTTAAATGGAGTAAAACACCCTTAAGATTTAAAATTTTCACGATAAAATGGATACTGGAGGCGTTGTCTCGATTGTCAAACACAGTTTCTACGATAATAAACAATCAACGCTACCTATTCAAACACTCATACTATCGTCCAGATAGAAGTAATTAATTTGAATGAAATTGTCCATGCATTCACTTTACTTTTCATTATCTATTTTTGAATTTTTGTAGAACGATCCTCGAATTCTTTATTTAAATCTTACATAAAGCACCATTAAGTACGTTTATATGTTCTTTGCTTTATCAAACGGACTAGAAGTAAAGCGAATACGAATGTCTTACAGTATATCAAATTATCCTGTGTACATTTTAGCAGGGTACCACGGTGGGTCAGTAAGTAAGACGTTAAATATTCGTTCCCGGTGTTGACAGAGAAAGTTCACACACTCCAGTGGACAAATTTGATAAAATCGAAAGACAACACGCATTCTCTTTCTCTACCACTCACTACTGCCGTTGACCAGGCCCCTAGTTCACAAAGCAAACACTAAGAATTTACTCATGGTTCAGTCACTGCTTAAGAGAAATATCTTTGATCCAGAAACATAACACTTTGCGCATAAAGTTCAACATACGAATAGCCTAGTGACCAAGCTTCAAGTTTAATTTGTAATTAATAACGCTGTAAAATGACCAATTGAACTCCATTGGAGGGTGTATAATGATCAAATGAAGTCTCGTTGGCAATTAAAACGATGGAAAGTCTTAGAATTAGTGAGTATTGTGAGATGATAACAGACAATGTACCGTCAACAAATCATAATAAAGATGGCGTCTGAAATACATTCTATTATACTATACTATATAGTCAAGCTGTAGTAAGAAGTTTTATTTTAATTCCTTCAAGTGCCTGTGACATACATTTTAGAAATATAACAGTTATATTGATCTGGTGAAAAATGAAAAATATCAGTTAGTTTGACAGACCACTGTTAGGTTGAGATTAATGAAGCATCCGAGGAATTTACAACATTACAGGCACCTGAACTATTACTAGTATCTTGGGATATATCACCGATATCCCCCGTGCCCTTGGGGGTATCGTGGCAGTTTTTTACCCTGAAACTGCCTCCCAGCTGTATATTTTGTCATATTTTAACATGTAACTATAAAGCTACTGGGTTTCAGGTTACCTCGAGGACATAAAATATCCACCAGCAGAGCAACCCACCCAGTGGTAGAAATATAATAAAACCAAGTACGAACAATCCAAACCATTAGACAGAATTCAAAGTCCTAAAAAAACGTTATAGGCAAAATAGTGTAACCAGGCTCTCCGTGTACAAAATATACGGCAAACAGTGGTAACAGGTGTCCGGAAGATTAAGCTTACCCTGCCTGGCGCCACACCCGCCATAGCACCTGCAACATGGACAATCTCGTTCAAAATTAACATTAAGCTGTGACTCATTATGATGTCTGGAGTCTATTTCATGTACATGTTCCTAATCGAGATTATCAAATCGATTCTATTGTCGGGTTTTATATTGACTTCGAATATTATATAAACTCTTATTTAGATAGTTATTCACGTGATAAGCATTCAATCAACTCTCTAGAACATTGGATGGCTTAGATATAGATGGAATTGAACACACGCTAGATTAAAATCTGTAACGATAAAATCGATGCTATGATGATAAACAATCTATGCTACATCTTTAAACTGTCAAAATTTCGCCCAGAATACAAGAACATGAAGGAAATTTAATTTTCAATATTGGAAATATATTCATCTTTCAGGTTCTAGTTTGAATTTTTACAGCAAGAACGGTCGGCTCTTTATTTACAACTTACTTGACGCATTTTTAAAGATTTAGGTGTGATTTTTGTACAGTTGGTAACTACAATATAGGGAAAGCTTGTTCTCGTTAAAGGGACTTACAAACAACAATATAGGGAAAGTTGGATCTCGTTAAAGCGACTTACAAACTAAATATAGGGAGAGCTGAATCTCGTTAAAGGGACTTACAAACAACAATATAGGGAAAGCTGAATCTCGTTAAAGCGACTTACAAACTAAAATATAGGGAGAGCTGAATCTCGTTAAAGGGACTTACAAAATGAATTATAGGGAAAGCTGAATCTCTGTATGTTCTTTAATGTCTTGATGACTGAAGTATAATAAAAAACAAATAATATCGAAAACAGAACCGCAAATGAAACGTCGACCTACTGTTAAATCCATTAACATCTTGGTTGTAGTTATAGTACTTATAGAATTATGGATACGGGGTAGTTTTCCATCAAAAATATCTATAAACTAAACGATGAAAAGGGCCATAGTTTAAAATCAATGGGATTCGTCCTCTCATGTCACTAAACGAGCTGTACAAATGGTTAAAGTCAATCCAGCAATGGGCAGAGAGGGATTTCTCTGGCCATTGCTTCAGGAATATGCTCCCAATGGTGCATCTGATTCTCACCACATACTGATGTATGCCAATTTAATCTCACTGTTGGTGCAAGGCGGTAACGTTTACTCGTCATAAACTGAGTCACAATGGTTCAATTTTAGTTCAATGTGTGGCTTGCGCGTAGGGGGCTTTAGCAGCGTGAGAATTCCACCATTGTGGACGGGGAATCAACATTGCACCGCTTGACTGACCTTATGAGAAAGCACGCTTTAGACCACTCGACAACCCAACATCCTACTTTTGTGCATCAACTGGGCTAATGAAGAGGCAACGCAATGTGCCATGAGCGAGATTTTGACTTGACATGTGCGTTTGCCCCTCCCTTCAATTCCGACTATCAATGATTCTTACTTGGACGTCTTACGTCCTTCGGCAATTACGATCGAATAGGGAGAGAGATTTTTCGGTCAAGAAGCTCGGACCTCGTGATTAGTGCACCGACGTGTTATGAATTGAGCCACCGTGGCTCCAACAAACAAATATGTCAATCAATTCCTGGTGACTACAACTTGACGTATAGTCGTTCGGATAGGAAGATAAACAGAGGTCCCGTGCATTGGTATGCGTGCAACATAACCTTTGGCAATTAGAATTTGATGTACGAGTCGACTGTAGCGCCGCTGACCGGGCATAATGTCCTTCATAGCACAGAACAGTAGGACATTCAACACCTATTCCATCCGAACGGCTAAACGTTGTCCATTGGTAGGCCACTGACTGGGGGGGGGGGATAGGACCTCCGGTTAGTAGGCCACTGACTAGGGGGGGGGGGACACAAGACCTCCGGGTTAGCGAGGCAACGTCTTACTCGCTGAGTCATCTGCAATCTGGGGAATCACGGTGGCTAAGCGGGAAAGGTGCTGTCTCGCTAGCCTGGAGGTCGGGTGTTCGATCCCTGCATTGGCCGAGAAAGTTCATCTCGATTTTCTTGCGTGGTTTCATCTTGTCAGTGATGCAGGAGGAGGGCCTGACAAGGACAGCTGCCTAGTCTTTCGGATGGGACGAAAAACCGAGGTACCGTGTACACATTGGTGTGCACGTAAAAGATCCCTTGGCAGTTGGAATTCGATATAAGAGTAGGCCGTAGTGCCGCTGCCCGGGCAAAATTTCCCTCATAGCACAATGTATGGCGTATGCCCGTCTTCCATTAGCCCAGGTCAGGTACAAAAGAGTAGGACGTTAAACCCCATTTCATTTCATCTGCAATCTAACAATTGCTGTGGGTCGCAGTGAAGTTGCAAAACAAAATGATGAACATGTCAATAATGTAAAAACGATTATATCTTCTTCTCAAACGGCATGGAATAACAGATATCAATTTCATTTATTATAAAGCATATTTATTTATTATATATATTTAAAGATAGTAGCGTAAAGTAAATTTGAGTCCAGTTTGACTCCAGAAGCTGACGTTGGTCGTAAAGATTGTTATTCTGATGTATTTTACCCATTAACCCTGAAAGATAATAAAATGGTTGTTTAACGTATTGCCCATATTTTATTCAGGAAATTTAGGGCAACAGAGCCTTACGGTTACACCTGTAATGTTAGAAACTGCCAAGGGGGTCAAATAAGAAAAAAAAGCCAAACTGAAAGATTTTCTCACGTAAGAGTGTTGTGTCCATGGTGTTCTTAAGGATAAATCGCCGTGAGCAGAGCCTTTATCGTCTTTACAATCTAAAATGTAAGTTAAAATTTAATTTAGACGCATTTAACTACTACCACCACGATAACCACTTTTACAAAAACAAAACCCTGCCTACACAATTTGTAATTTGTACTCTCTAGTAACAATTTTCTTGAAAACAAAAACAAACCTCAGGATTATCCCGGCGTGATGTCCCTTGTCAGAGTCAAGGGACGGGCGTTGATTCCCTTGTCAGAACAAAGGGAAAGTTGTACATAAAACGGCTTTGGCTCTCCCTCCATCCCAAATGACACTTCGAATTATCATCCCAGGCTCTGCTCTTTTTTTAGTCCGTCACTATATATATTTAGCCAAAAAGATTGTTTCCAAATAAATCTAAATATTTCTTTTTAAAATCAAAAGGATGCATCATTGTATAAAAAGAAAATCGAGTTTACACGGGAGAGTACTTTAGCCTCGTGCACGGCTGGCTGAAAATGTCTAAACCGGAAATGTATCGATCAATTCGGTTAAAACACACTTTTGCCCCCAACAAGTACAATCATTGAATGAAATATTGACAGAAGAACTGCCACTGTGGTGTTATTGTCTTGTACCAGACTATCTTGTGGACCAGAAATGGCGAAAACTGGCTATAGTGTCATCAAATATCTACATGTACTATGGAAAGGACATGATCTCTACTTTAGGGGATGGTGTCCCTCCCTTATTCACAATGTAGCGTTCAGCGGCTGTATCCACAATATAATGGGCCCCTCTACCGTAAAGACTCACTAGTGGAACGTCGGCTACTGATCTGTTATCCAGGGAGGGGTTTTGCTAAGCTCACCTGGGATCACAACTCTCTTCGGTTAGTAATGCGTACGTGCCAGCTAACAAGCGAACTATTGAAATAAAATTAACCTAAATGTTAGTTCGGAAATGACCTAGCTTGTGTCGAGTGGACATTAATCTCTCTCTCTCTCTCTCTCTCTCTCTCTCTCTCTCTCAAACAAAGTACTTACTGTCTGTACAACTTGCAGTTTTACCAGTTCCAGTACAGGTTTGATCATCACCACAGACGTTTCCATTACCTTCCACTATGACACGTTAGGGCCCATAACACTCTATGCCAATACACGGATCAACAATATAAAAAGAAAATTTAAAATAGCTGGATGAATTTGCATCCTAATAGTACGGAGCCCCTTAAGTGCACGATTCCACTCTGATATAATTATTTCGTTTAAACGAAATACTAATTCGTTATAACAAATTATTAATTCGTTTAAACGAAATATTAATAAAATTGTTTTTTTTTGGGGGGGGGGGAGGTTAACATCTTTTATTTTCGAATTTGGTGTTTTGAGCATTTGGGTGTACACTGGACTTCGTTTGTTCGTCCAGTCCGAACTTGACAGCTCTCCTTGTCGGGCCCTCCGTCCTGCACCACTGATAAAAAACAGATGAACTTTTTCCGCCAACAATGGGAACGTACCAGCGACCTCTAAAGCTTGTGAACCCAATGGTTAATACCCTAAAATATATGTTAAAAACTATAGGGTTCACAGGGTTTTCGTAAGGGGGATAATGTTTGGGAATTGGGTCTCTGGAGGTAGCGGAAATTATAGGATCCGTTCTCTCATTAACCCCAATGCTTCACACCAATATATGAAGAAAAAAACTGATTTGAAGTGTATCCTCACAATAAGGGGAGGAGGAACCCGGGCCATCTCTTTATGTCACCAATGGTTCATAGACTCAATATCCATCACTTGATCCCCATTACGAAAACCTATGAAGAAAAATAAACTGATTTAAAGTGTATTCGTTTAAACGAATTAATATTTCGAATTAATATTTCGCTTAAACGAATTAATATTTCGTTTAAACGAAATAATATTTCGTTATAACGAATTAGTATATCGTTTAAACGAAATAATTATATAAGAGTGGAATCATGTACGAAAAAATTATATAAGAGTGGAATCGTGCACTTAAGGGGCTCCGTAGTTTAACGTCCTACTCTTCTGCACCTAACCTGGGCTAATTAAAGACGGGCATACGTCATACAGTGTGCTATGAGGGAAATTTTGCCCGGGCAGCGGCACTACGGACTACTCTTTTATAGAATTCTAGCTGCCAAGGGATCTTTTATGTGCACGCCAATGTGTACACAGGACCAAACGACTAGACATCTGTCCTTGTCGTGCCCTCTGTTCTGCATCACTGACAAAGTGAAACCACGCCGGAAAATCGAGATGAACTTTCTCAGCCAATGCAGGGATCGAACACCCCACCTCCAGATTAGCGATCCTGCGCCTTACCCACTTAATTTTAATAAAAAGTGGTGGCTTTTTATACCGAATATCTAATAAGAATTGAACCGGTTAGAACTGTCGTTCGGTTAAGTTAAATCAACGAATAGAAGAGATGAAGAAGACATGTTCTTGTTGCAAAGCTATTGTATTTGTTGAAAGGAGAAATATGGATATCCACAGATCACTTCCTGTCATGCCACGTTCACCGTCACATGTCATCGATAATATTAAGCGAGAGCAAGAACATATAATGGGGAAACGTTGCATCCGGGCAAAATAAATAATCTGAAAACTAAAGGGAAATAACTGAAGCATGTATATCGCAAATACAGGAGGCAGACCACCATTAATTTCCCCATTGACTTCAATGTTAATTCTCGACTCATTGCCCATCTCCAGCTTTTTCCCAAATTTTCGTTAATGCTGATATTCGAACTCCATCAAGACATTGACCTAGTGAATGCCTACACCAAGTTTGAACAATTAGAAGAGTTATTGTGTTCCAAAGTCATCAAGGTATTGGCCTAATAAACACCTACACCAAGTCTAGCTCAATTAGAAAGAGACTTATTGTGTCCAAAACTAGATCATTTCGGGACTAACATATGGTTTGATTTTATGTTATGTCATATAAATAATCTGAACAAGAAAAAAAAAGTCATTAAAATCGGTCAAAATCTAGCGAAATTACTGCGTTTTTTCTCTCGTAAACAACTTTGTCGGCACGAAATCATCAAAGGCAAAATTCGAATTTTGAAATAGTCAAATACCAAAAATTCGTAAAATTCGGTGATTTCGGATTCGTAAAACGTTTTGAAAATATATTTGATCAAGGTTCGCACCCCATTTATGGGGAGGTTGGGTAGGTCAAAGTTTCAGAAAGATCCTATGGTTAGATTCTGAGAAATTCGATTTGCAGAAAATACACAAAAAAATAATAATAATAATAATAACTTTAACAGAAACAATAAGCTTTCATATAAAATATGAAAGCTTAATAACTTTAACAAAAATAATAAGAGAAATATGAAAGCTTAATAATAATATTAAGCTTAGTAATAACAATAGCCTTTCACCAAAATGGTGAAAGCCTAATAACAATTAAAATGTTTATTCGGGTACAAAATGCATATAATATATAGGTGGAAAAAACAACACACAGTTAATCAATATAACTGGAGAAATCAAACAGCACACATTACAGAACACATTACAGAAACATATTCAATTTTAGATTATGTTGGTTATATTGATGGTAATTCTTCCATTATTTTCACAACTTTTTTGATAAATACACCAAGATTCTAGATATCATTTTCGTTTTTATATAACAAGCAATAAACTAATCCAATAAACATGATTGTTACTAAAATAAACATTTTATTGGTTTTGTTTTAACAAGACAATATGTATTATTTGACGTAATACTTTCATGTAACTTTACAGTTTTAGCAAGACAGCATATGTTTGTTGGTGCGTGCCATCATATGGTCTGTTCGATACCTTATTTAAAACGCTAATATTTGGGAACGAGAAGTTGGCTAATCCCTCACATGATCCAGAACCCGACAACGATAACAACTCATTCAGACCCTAGTGTGGTAAAGACAAGTAAAACGGAATTTTGAACTATAAAAACGAAACGAAAAAGGATCGGTGTTTTAAGCAGATTGTACCCGATGTTAATAGGGCTATACCTGGCACTAAGTTTTAAAATCGTTGAAACGTCATAAATTCGGTCACAGTTAGGTTGTGTAAAAGAATAGCACAACAAGCAAAACAAAACAAACAAGAGAAACCTGAGGAAATTCGGCAAACAATAAACAAAAAATCAAATGAAGTTAATAGATTTTGGGGCAAAACGTAAGACAGCCTCATCAAGACAAATCTGTGTGCAAAACAAACTACACACCCATTGCAAGAATAAACTACAAACATCAGATGAAGTGAAACCTGGGTCAGATGTAACCGCCCACTGCGCTGTACAGTCACGGGTCTGTACAACTGAGAGATATGATAATGGAGGATAAACATACATTGTTGAAGCTGTGTTTGATGACTAAACTCGTTAACCACCTAGACACACCCACTTTGTGACTGGTATTGAACGTAAAGGTTGTTTTTCCGATGTGACGTGTTCATCCAGCCTGAAAGAGAATAACATGGTAGTTGAACGTATCGCCCAAATTTTATTAAGGCAACTTAGGACCAAGTGGCAAACTCAATTTCTTTATTAATGCATGTAACGTCTTTAAAATAAGATCAGTTAATACTATTATGACCAATTAAACTTACAGAGGCCAATGTAGTGGCACAACTATCGCTTAACTCCAAATATTCTCGTTTAAATTAATGAGGCGTTAATGTTGTCCGACATACACCGCCAACGCTACACCCATTTTACCATAAATGGAAAATGTAGTGGGGCAGATAACAGCAGAATCGTGCAAATGATGATACAAGCATCAAATTTGGCACAATTGTTCTTCAAGGGATACTATTCAAATCTGCCCGATTGGCCAATTGAAAATCCAAGATGGCCGCCATTTTTCAAGATGGCCACCAAAATGGCCACCCTACGTTGATATTTCGCTTAGAAATATTTGTAGTTGTCCGATTTTCGTGATCTAAGTGTCGATTTCTATGTTTTAAACCCTACTGAACTACATTTTCGTGTTCAAAATGCAATCAGAGACATATTTTCACAGGACAAGCACTCTGAGACATATTTTCTATATATATATATATGTATATAAACACTATATACACATCTATTTTAATTTCTATAACAAATTTACATTAAAAACATGATTGTCGGTCTTTCTTCACACTACGAGACATATTTTTCTAACTTCACATGTTTATTCATGAGTTTCATTTGTTTGCATGTTTTTGGAATGCAAGAGGTGTATGGGGTGTAGTGTTAGTACCTTTGTTTCAGCAGTCAGCCACATCCATTTGATGCACTACTGACACTGGTCCTCACCACGGGCCCAACTCTCATCTATGGCTCCAAGAAAGCCGCTTTGGCTGGCGGGCTAAACTAGATGAGAGAAACACACAAAGTACATTTGCCCGAAAATTCCAAGTGTACATTGATGATGGTCTTGAACTTCTCAGGAGTGATTGTCGGGCACTACCATGGCACATTGGTGACATCACAGCTGTTAAACCCAGCATGGGGGTCAGTGTCAGCTAAGTAGGAAATATATGTTGGCATCATACTGTGCAGCAACCTACTAGTATCCCAAATGCTGTCTAATCAACCCCAGATAAGTTAGGCAGCCCCACCGAAATGGACTTGACGTACCAGCGCGGGAGAGCCGAGCCAAGGATAATGGGGTCGGAGTTATCCGGATGGTCGAGGGATGATCCTTTTACCACCCTGTTATGTATATGTATATAATGTATGTACACTATTTACTTATAGCTACTATATATGTACTTTTATAGAACTATACAGTATGCACACTATATACATTATGTACACTATGTAATGTAAAATGGGAACTTTCCTGTATGGGATACAACTAGGTTCTTGCATTCTGTCCTACACCTAGTCCGATCGTTCATCCAGTGTCATAAGTCCCGTGCGATCTGTACACCATCCAGATAACTACTATCCCGTTATCCTTGGCTCGTGTCTACTGCGATGGCATGTCCTGAACATTCAGGTGCAGCTGCCTAACTGATCTGGGGTTGATTAGGCAGCAGAATGATGCAAACATATTATATTTCCAGTGATCTCACAAGTGCGCATTGGTAGCAGTGGCGGCGCCAGCCGTCGGTGGTCGGAGGGGCAAAGCTTGGGCCAAGTCCAGGGTTAAGGGGGCAAAGGTACGGGGTTCAACTAGGGGTAGGGAGGCCTCCGCCAGAAATCTTGGAAAAACAGGCTGCCGGAAATGCAACCTAGCAGTATTTCAGGCAATGATCGTTGAAGTAAAAGTGTCAAACCTCGACACAACCCACACGCGCGCCAAAGAAGGGAGTCCTTATGGAGGGTATGGGGACCTCCCCCCAGAAAATTTGTAATAATAGACTGTCGGAAATGATGTTTGGCAATATTCAGTCAGGTGAGATAAATAAATCTGACCACATACTGTCCGTCGCCTGATCACTAGTTTATCCGACCAGAGAACAAAATGTCAAACGAACGGAATTGCGACTCTCAACGAACTTCCCCTGTGAGCGCCAAAGTAGCGAGCCCTTGTGGGGGGATTTGGGGACCTCCCCAAGTAGATTTTGAAAAATAGACTGTTGGAAATGCTGCCTGGCAGTATTCAGGCACCGATCGTAGCGATAAAATGTGCTGATGGAATGCCGTCTGATCACTAGTTTTTCCGACCCAAGAGAGCAAATTGTCAAATGAACAGACTTGCGAACCTCAACGAAGTCCCCAATAATTTGAAAAGTAGACTGCCCGAATAGCAGTCTGGCGGTATTTCAGGCACTGATCGTCGAGATAAATAGAGCTTAACAGATACCGTTGTCGCCAAATCACTAGTTTATCCGAAAAGAGAGGAAAGTGTCAAACGGACGGAGTGAATGACTCAACGTGAATGAATATTTTCGCCACTATATTTGGTGGAATAGACTGTTGAAAAGGCAGCATTTCAGACACTGGTCGTGTTGATAAATAGAGCTGGCCAGACACTGTTCGTCGCCAAATCACCACCTTATCCGAACAAAAATGGAGTGTCAAACGCGAACGGAGTGAGTGTACCAAGTGAATGTTCTCATTGCGTTGAACCTACACCCAAAAGCTTTGAGGATCGTAAAAAGCAGGGTGGGCTTAGTAAGAAATCACTCAACATGCAGGTCTATGACTGAGTGGGGATGTGGGATTTAATCACCGTAGAAGGTAATGATAATCGAAACGTATCACAAAAACTTTTTCTAAAATTATTGGGTGGGTGGGGGGCAAACAGAGGGCAGACCTGATTTAGGGAAGGGGGGCATATGGCGCCGCCACTGCTTGGTAGTGCCCGACAATCACTCCTGAGACGTTCAAGATCATAATCAATGTGCACTTGGAATTCTCTGGCAAATGTACTGTATGCTTCCCTAGCAAATGTACTGTGCTTCCGTCATCTAGTTTAGCCCGACAGCCAAAGTGGTTTACTTGGAGCCATAGATGAGAGTTGTGCCAGTGGTGAGGACCAGTGTCAGTAGTCCATCCAATGGATGTGTCCGACTGCTGAAACGAAGGTACTAACACTACACCCCATACACCCCTTACATTGCAAAGACATGCAAACAAATGAAACTCATGAATAAACATGCGAAGTGAGAACAATATGTCAGGGAATGTGACGAAAGGCAGACAATCGTGTTTATAATATACATTTGTTATAGAAATTAAAATGATATGTATATTGTAAAATATGCCTCGAAGTGCTTTTCCTGTGAAAATATGTCTCTGGGTGCATTTTGAACAGGAAAATATAGTTCAGCAGGCTTTAAAACATAGGAATTGACACTTAGATCACGAAAATCGAACAACTACAAATATTTCTAAGCAAAACATCAAATTAGGGTGACCGTTTTGGCGGCCATCTTGAAAAATGGCGGCCATCTTGGATTTTCAATTGGCCAATCGGGCAGATTTGATAAGTATCCCTTGGAGAACAATTGTGCCAAATTTGATGCTTGTATCATCATTTGCACGATTCTTCTCAAAAATTGCTCTTATCTGCTCCACTAATGGGCGGAGTCTATGTTTTGCTCTGTTATTCTGCAATGCAATGCCAAAATGTCATTTTGTTTGTTTACGTTTTTCCACATGCAGATGCGTT
The DNA here is from genome assembly GCA_963678685.1 of Patella ulyssiponensis. NCBI lineage: Eukaryota > Metazoa > Mollusca > Gastropoda > Patellidae > Patella > Patella ulyssiponensis. Next base: position 13,419,369 of record OY783225.1, read on the forward strand.
TTTGATTGGTTATTAAAAAGCCTTATATTTAGCCCCGCCTTCATGATGACAGCATCAGACGTCCCCATACGACACACCTGTGCTTGCCTACTCCATGATCAAACACGATAGCAGATGGCTTCCATCTTGTTTACTGACGGTACTACTTATTTTAAGACAGACTCGGCTTTCCAATTTATAATATCTACGTCATTGGGGATTTCCAATTTATACTCACTGGTTGCTATGACCCGCTATGGCGTTGTCTAGAAACGCGCGTGCTCGCGTTAGTTTAAAATTTTTGCTATACGTTTAACATGGACTATTTGATGTAATTTGCCTGATTTGATTTGGCCCCATTTCCATAAATTTAGGTTGTTTTTTAGAAATTTTTAGCAAATGTTAATCTTAGGTGTTTTTTAATTCTAGCCGAAGTAAATTTTTTTACAATTTATAGCGAGTTAAGTTATCGTCTCTAAGAGGCGGGCGTAGTATTTTAAATGGCGGCCATTTGCCATCATGTGTATTCTTGAAGTAGGTACACATGATGTAATCGTATGCAGACGTCCCGTCTACAAAGATGGCGGTCTTAGAAACGGCTTAACGCCTCGATTTTAAATGCGATGTTTCATACCCGTTTAATTGTAGTTGGGTGTGTCACAAATATTAGAAATAACAATAATCAGTCGTTGTTTTGATAAAAAATGTTGTCAATTGCGCTTAAAAAAAACCTCGATGTATTTCAACGCCGCACTGCCAGGTTAATAGTAATAGGATCAAGTCTTGTTATCTACAAACTCACAAGGGGGTCAAACAAGAAAGAAATCATTTTATCTAAGTAAATGTGTTTTTTTTCATGGCACATTTAATAACAGACTGCCATGTGTTTTTAGTGAGCATCAATAATGTTTGTGAATATGCTTACTGACCCCCCCCCCCCCCTCTTTCTCTCTCTCTCTCTCTCTCTCTCTCTCTCTCTCCCTCCCCCCCTCTCTTTCACACATGCATCTGTCGATTTGGTGAATTAAAGATTTTGGAGCGACCAACCTACCCCAACCCGATTTCCCATATTTTTAGTACGCTTACTGTAATATATCTCGAAAAGCCAACATAGGCGTTTTGAATTTTGCAGTCTAGGAGTTCATTCACCCCTTGACTCTGTGAAATAAAAGAAACCATTTTATCACTAAAGCTGGTTTGGAGGCTTTTTGGTGTAGTGTAGGCGTACCCCGTGGTTATTGAACCCACGACCCTCGCCTCGAATCCGGGTCCTTGGATCTTTGGTATATCTCAATACACCAACATAGAAAGGTATTGACAATTGGCATGGTCATACCTCATGCCTCTGTCGATTTGGGGAAATAAAGATCTTGGAGCCATCAAAGCTAGTGTAAGGACTGAGCCTACCCTAATCGATTTCCCAATATTAAAGGACAATATTGGTGCCAGTCATTATCACATATGTGTTAGAGCTGGTTAAACACATTCCAAATATACTTTTAACGCAGAGATCATTGCTACGATAGCTGAGTAATACGCGTTTCCCGAATCAGCAGTGACGTAGCCAAAGGAAAACACGGGTGACCGCTCTATATAACTGACTGAAGCGATGACTGATAATAGATACACGGCCGAATTTCTGCTCACTAATAATTTCTTCGGAGACCAAAAGTTGTTATATGGGACTGTAAAAGGATATCTGACAATTCAATAAAGTAATTGAATGTCATTAGATAAGAGAACACGAGAAAAATGACATAGTCCGTACATTCCCTTGTTTATTTTCATTCTATAGTCCCTACCTTATAAAAGCATGGTAATGCACGAACTTTTTCTGTTTTTATTTCGTGTTCTCTTATCTAATGACATTCAATTACTTTATTGAATTGTCAGATATCCTCTTACAGTCCCATATAACAACTTTTGATCTTCGAAGAAATTATTATTGTCCTTCAATGGTCGTACTGCAGTGGGGTGAATTTGGACTTAATGGTAGTCTCTGTCACCCAGAACCCCCTAGTCTTCAACGTACGGAGGGTCTGGGACGGTTCTCAATTGTTGACGAAAATTACTGGATAATCTACCCCATCAAAAACCAAACTCCCGGTTACGCATGGGCAATGGAACCTTTTGGCTAAAGTCTCGGTAAGTGCTAGATGTTATAAAGCCGGGCCGATTATGCTAGATCCTATAAAGCGAGTCTGAAATATATCCCACAATTCACTTGGCACATCTATTATTAGAAACAAAATAGATACGAGGAATGAAGCGTGAATCGCGATGAAGAAGTAAGAAGATTGTGAGAAGCCATACGTCTGATTCATGACGAGAGAAAATTACCATTTCAATTAAAACCTTTACAAACAAAATTTTAGAGAGTGTCATTGTTGACAAGCGAATGTTTTGATAGATTCAGTACGTGGTAACTTAAAAGACTGGATAATCCAGACAATGACCTGAAATTTGCAATACGTTTTAACACTACATGTATATTTCTATACACGGCAAAACAATAAATTGTTCATTGTATGAAACGGAGACCGTTTTTTTAATAGAATTGTAAAATAAGTTACGAATTTATGGCGTATTTTTACTGGTAATTACATCAATCAAGTAATGCGGGAATTTGAAACACGTTTTAACACCCAACAGTTTGCACCACTTTTCAAGGATGGACTGAAAGGGGGTATGGGATTCCCTTAACTAGTTAATGTTGTTGTGTAATCATGAATTTACGTCGTTTTTGATGAATTATTAAGATATATGCACACGCTAAAAACGCCATGATATACTCTAGAAAGCACCATTTACTGTCAGGTTTTTTTTTCAAAAGAAATTTCGAGTCTGGTCGGAAGGAACCCATTCGTGCACCCCACAAAGCAAAGACAGCCCTGTCCTAGGTATCATATGGGTATTGTCTAGTGTCCACTGCTGGCAAAAACAGTATTCGCGTGTCAATGCATACGGTAGTGGAAAACAGACAGAAATAAGGGATTCCCATTCTGTGGGGGTCAGTTGTGATTCACTCCTCCCCGGGGCGAAATTTCTTTTAAAAAACTGGCTGTAAATTTATATTTTCTATAGTATGTCCTTATGTTTCTAGACAAATTTGATGTGTGGCAACCTTATCGAAAATTAATTTTTGAACCCAATATTGAATTCGGCAACGCTGAAAAAGTTATTTTACAAGCGATATTCACGACAACAAAAATGACAATTTTGTAATCTATTTTGATTGTCGTTTAAGATTTATACCATCTTGTCAAGGTTGGTGGGGAAAAATTGAACTCAACAACCTCAAAACACTTACATAAGGCATATTACAAGCCATATCCAATGGAAACAAATGACGATTAAATACAATTCTGCCATTTGGGATTTCTTTTTGAATTTCTGCCGTCATAGATTTTCGAAATTGATTTTTGAGATAAAATTTTTGACTCCCGCGACATCGACAACAAAATAAATGACATGCTACAATTCATGTCCATCAGGAAAAAATTTCAGTTAACTTAAAATCCGCCATTTTTGACCCCATTTTGAGTTGCTTTCATGTTGGATTTTCGAAATTTATCTTTAAATATTCAGAAACACCAAAAACTATTTACGATATTATCGCTGGTTGTATGGAGTAAATGCTATTTTATTACGATTAAAATTAAAATTCCACCATCTATCTTTCATTTTGGTTGCAATTTGTAATTTCTTCCATCGCGGATTCTCTTAAGTCATATCCAACAGAAATAAACGACGATTAACTTAAAATCCGTCTTTTTGGATTCCATTTTCGCTGCCATTTTGAATTTCTACCCAAGTGGTTTTTTTTTTGATTATCTTTAAATTCAGAGACATCGTAACGGGCCCGTAGCCAGCTCATAAAATTGGGGGGGGGGGGCTACAGAATTTTTTGGAGGGGCTGAAGATGTTGCCGGCTAAGAAAACCCCTAAGAAATCATTGTTGTTGGCGAAATATTGGTGGGGGGGGGGCTAATTGGATTTTTTGGGGTGGCTAAGCTTCCCGAAGACCTTCATATTGACTAATGTTAATTACGCTATTTCGCCAATTGAAGTGTGATGTCTGACATGTGTATGCCGATGATACTCAATTATATATACATGTACACATTAAGTTAATTTAAAGGAGGTCATTCGCTAATATTTGGGACCTAGAAATTGACCCAAATGGGTCGCAACGCATATAATAATGTAATCTGAATGTATGTGAATTGTTCTCGTTTTGACTCTTATTTAAAATCAGTTATTTCCAACGAAATACGGTATAGGTCTCAACCGAATGGCTATTTCTAGCAGCTGGTTATTCGAGTCTATTGCGCATGCTCTCCAGATAAGATTTAGCGTCACTGTTTGACATGAGTTGTGGAATATGTTTCGCCTCGTTCTTTCTGGTCACTTGTTGTAATTGACGCTGAAACGCATTATGGTACACGATTGGTGTAGCAATGGTAAAATGTTTATTTTGTCGTAAATTTTGGATATAAGAAGCCTTCATATACCTTTTCTAAGATCACAATATCAATGTTAATTTGAATTCACAAATAATTCGTGTTTTCAACGTGTAAGACTTGTTATTATAAAACTGTGCTTTTGTCAGATGTGTATGTCAGACTAAATTACAGTGGTAATTTTAACTAATTCTGTTTTTCAAATTCTATGTTAAGCATTGCGACAATGAGAGGATGAGTCATATTGATTTTCCCAGTTGGTTGTCAAATGTGAACGCATCTTGCATGGCAAACGCTTCTGAATTAACAACTGTTATGGAACGCATAATACCCATGTGAAAAAGATAAAAAAAATCAATTTTACCTTATACAAATTAATTTGAAATGTTGATATAGGGAATTATTTTATAGAAGGACATTTCATCATTTCATCCATAATTAACTCAAATTCTGATACCCATGTGAAAGTGATAAGAAACTTTATTTGGAATGATACAAATTCATTTGTAATGCAATGATATGAAAAGATAGAAATTTAAAATACAATGATATGAATTTTATTAAAACTAAAATACAGAAAGTTAATGTGTAATGATAGGGGGGTGATTAAGAGAAATGCTTTTTTGAATATTTTCTAAAATAGGATAGTAATTATCTCAACAAAAACCAGGTTACCATTTTTGAAGAATTCGCATAGTTCTATGGCTTGGCAACAATCTACATACCCTCAACCCCAACCCCACTATATGTTTTACATTATGACCAAAATTCTTTGGCCGTTATCACCAAATACTTTCGCTGTTTTGGTTTAGGGCCTTTATGTCCATAACCACCCCTACCACTAAGCCTAGTAGATGTATATGTCATCAACTTTAAAAATTAGAAGTGTGTCTCATTCACCACCTACTCTTTCATTGAACTAACCAAAGAAATCACATCAGAGTTAATGAAGCCAGTTTTATCAGAGATCTGTATAATTTGCAAGAAGACATCCAAGTACATGTATGTTGGGGCCACACAAAAGAGGGACAGTTTCAGGGCCGTAAATAGCCCAGAGCAACGTGGGGGCGAGAAGTATTCTCAGGAGTGCTGTAATAATTTATTTATGGGCCTGAACAGTTTAGTCCATTTTTATTATTGCATCCAAAGCGTCAATAACACTTTTTGCTGTGAAACAAATAGCCTTATTCTAACTACTAAAATGTTAGTGTGTTACTTTTAGTGTAAATCCTTCATCAAATTCTAGCTTATTTATCCTGGGTGATCAAATATATTTTTCAATTCAAAGTCACTTCTAGAAAAGTCTAACTTTAGACTTTTGCAATCTGCTGGAGCCAATATTTGTCCAGGGATTTAATTAGTGTTGGATTTGATCAACAACAGTACTGTATCTGTTATAATTGTTTCAAGAAATTAGAATATTTATGTTACTGCAAATTATTAATCAGAAGCAAGATAGAAACATTGAAAGTGTGTTTGGCACTTTTATCAATGATAACATGCACACTACGTCATAGGTTAGCCCCATATTGATGGGGGATGGGTCCATTCGCAATTGCAGACAAAACCCATTTTCTGTATAAGAATGGAATTTGATTTCTTTTAATTACAGTCAAGTGTTATTTGAATTCATGTAACTATTGTAAGCTTATATATTGTAGATGCCAAATTTTATTCAGAGCTTCTTCAAATTATCTCAGCATTTATTCTTAATATTTCTGCAACTTTTTTAACAGTTCTTATCCTTTATTTCGAAATATGTTTTTTTCATTCTTAATCTTAGCTATAGTATATACTATATGATCATTATTAAGACAGCAGGCCAGACATGTTTTATGTATGTTGTTATGTAAAATGAATGGTTTTATTAGTAATATACCTATTGAAATAGTGGCTCTGTTGTATTCCTTGTAATCTCCCTTGATATGAAGGCATTTTCCCACTATTTTCCAGTGAAATCGACCGGCCCAATATCCTTCTTAGTCCATGTCAGAAAAAAAACTGAGTTGACTGCCACATTTTGTGTCAATGTGATCAAAATATCTTTCTGTGGCTCTCTTACACCACTTCCCTACATGGATGGAGCGTTTATTTGGTTCACTGGATCTCTGTTCGGACCGACCGCGAGCAATTTGCAAGGTAAATCGTGCACATGGCTTTGTTTACAAATGCGATGACCTGACACTTAACCCCATAACTTTTTACCGCGACCCGTGATTGGTCAAATTTGAAATACCTGCGCAGCATCCAACTCACATATACGCAAATATGGCTCCGCACTATAAAAAAATGGGTCGTGGATTTCTGGCCAATTTCGAGCTTAAACGTTTGAATTAACAAAATATATTGGAGAACTTTGTTGACATGTTGATTGCACGATCAATAGTCCAATTTCTAGCGGGAGCGAAGGTGACAGGTTTTTCAACCCAAGAATGCGGCCTATAGTGCATAGGCGACAGACAGCATCCTATCAGCTCATTTATCTCTACGATCGGGTCCTGAATACTGTCAGGCAGCATTTCCAACAGTCTATTTTTCAAACTTTTCTTGGGGGTGGTACCCAAAACCCAACCAGGACTCGCTCACAAGGGTACTTCGTTGAGTTTCACAAGTCCGTTCGTTTGACATTTAGGTCTCTGATCGTATAAACTAACGGTATGTGGTCAGATTTATTTATCTCGACGATCGGTGTCTGACTGAATACTGTCAGACAGCATTTCCACAGCCAATTTTTCAAAATTTCCTGGGGGAGGTCCCCCATACCCTTCATAAGTACTCCCTACTTTGGCGCTCGTGAGCGGGATTCCGGCAGCCTGTTTTTCAAAATTTTCTGGGGGAGCCCCCCCCCCCTACCCCTAGTTGAAACTCGTGGCTTTGCCCCCTTAACCTTGGACTTTGCCCCAGCTTTGCCCCTCCAACCACTGACGGCTGGCGCCGCCACTGCCCCCATTAAGCATAGAACCAAAATTTGTTATATTAATTGTCTGCTGTTGAGTATTGTTTACTAAAGAATATATAGAATTATTAACAACCAACAAGAGTCCTGTCTTCATTTAATCAACAACGAGATTCCAGAAATTACACAAAAAAGTGCACTTTTACAGTACCCCTTTTCTGAGTGCTCAGTTAGCCTTTAGTGTGCGATATTTTAGTGTATGTACGGTTATAGTTTTATTGTTTAGTTTTGTTTTTTTTATTTTGCTTTTTTTTTGGGGGGGGGGGGGTCTATTACATATATACTTTGCTTTAATATGTCTTAAAATGTTATTTTCTAATATAAAGGAATGTGTGTTCTAACTTCATTTCGAATACGGGTGCTGGAATCAGGGTGGGAGATTCCGCTCGAACCAGATATTTGATGTTATAGTGAACCCATTTGTTTCAAGAACATCTAGGATTCACACAATATCTTATTTTCTATCCAGACGGACTTTACGTAAAATAATCTATTTACATACAAAGTTTATGAAAATACACATTTAAACAACATTTAATATGGTCTACCACTTGTAAGACTCTTCCTTTAACAGAAAAATCAATTATTTATTGGAATTTTCGATTAAACTTAAACTTGTTGCTGTAAAATACTCGACTAGTAATATACGAACTGTTAACTTGCAACCCGTTTAACATCATATCTTTCCACGCGAATTATTTTATACCTGTAAAAATGATATACAAATTAATTTACGTGTATATGATAGGTTAAGTCTACCACGGAATATGAAAATTTGCAAAACGTTTAACGCTATATCTGTCTACACGACCTAACAATAAATTGTTCATTGTCAATGAAACGGAAAGATTCTGATACCTGTAAAATGCTATACTAATTAATGTATATGATAAGTTAAGGTTTACCATGAAATGCTGAAATTTGCAATACGTTTTAACACTACATGTATATTTCTATACACGGCAAAACAATAAATTGTTCATTGTATGAAACGGAGACCGTTTTTCTAATAGAACTGTAAAATAAGTTACGAATTTATGGCGTATTATTACTGGTAATTACATTACTCAAGTATGTGGGAATTTGAAACACGTTTTAACACCCAACAGTTTGCACCACTTTTCAAGGATGGACTGAAAGGGGGTATCGGGTCCCTTAACTAGTTAATGTTGTTGTACAGTTATGAATTTACGTCGTTTTTGATAAATTATTAAGATATATGCACACGCTAAAAACGCCATGATATACTCTAGAAAGCACTATTTACTGTCAGTTTTTTTTTCAAAATAAATTTCGAATCTGGTCGGAAGGCACCCATTCGTGCACCCCACAAAGCAAAGATAGCCCTGTCCTAGGTATCATATGGGTATTGTCTGGTGTCCACTGCTAGCAAAAACAGTATTCCCGTGTCAATAGATACAGTAATGGAATACAGACAGAAATAAACACGTGTTTATAATCGGTCAAGGATCTACATGATATCAGAGACGTACACGGGGCCGAAATACATCGAAACCTGGCCTCGCAAGGTGTTCACATTCTGTGGGGGTCAGTTGTGATTCACTCCTCCCCGGGGCGAAATTTCTTTTGAAAGTGGCTGTAAATTTATTTTCTCTATAGTATGTACTTATGTTTCTAGCTTACGTACAAATTTGATGTATGATAATCTTATCGAAAATTAAGGTTGGCAAGGTTGCCGGGTAAAAATTGAACTCAACAACCTCAAAACATTTGCATAAGACATGTTACAAGCCATATCCAAGGGAAACAAATGACGATTAAATACAATCCCGCCATTCGGGATTTCGTTTTGAATTTCTGCCGTCATGGATTTTCGAAATTGATTTTTTAGATAAAATTGACCCCCGCGACATCGGCAACATAATAAATGACATGCTACAATTTATGTCCATCAGGAAAAAATGACGGTTAACTTCAAATCCGCCATTTTGAGCCCATTTTGAGTTGCTACCATGTTGGATTTTCAAAATTTATCTTTAAATATTCAGAAACACCAGTTTCGTGTGTGTGTGTGGGGGGGGGGGGGGTATTCTTCAAATTCGTTTTCGTCAAATTTCACCTCTGTAACTACTTCTTGTTTCAATAATTTAAAATAAAAAAAAATAGTTATTTTTCTACTTCTAATAAACATTGGGCACGTGATATCGCTTTCCGAAACTTCCCGAAGAACTTCATATTGACTAATGTTGATTACGCTATTTCGCCAATTTAAGTATGACGTTGTCTGACATATGTCAATCTGTTTCACAGAGAACTACTTACGAATTATCTCTGTAACAGATGACTGTCCACAACACGTGCATTAACTTCACGCGGCGTCAGTCATTGGCTCAACGGCTCGCGCATTGTTTACACAACACCTGACTGCTTCGGGCAAAATGATGCATTTTACTCATTTTAATACCCATTTACACTAAATAAAAAATATTTTTTCACTACGAATACTTCAAACGTCTTTATTTATTTTTCTTATACTTCAAGAAAATGTTTGAGCATTTAATTTGTCGGAGTAAAAAAGTTAATATGCCGAACTCATTAAGTCTTGTCGATGTCATGCTTATCAGTGATTGTAGCGGCCAAGCGAATATTCACTGCGGGATCAGTTTGGACATATGTATGCCGATGATACTCCAATATATATTTTATTTACACCTAATCGTCCATCATTATCAAAATTGCAACTTGAAACTGTATTAGGGAAATTAGAAAATGGATGTCAAAGAACTGTCTAAAATTGAATGATGATAAAACCGAATATTTGTTATTAGGCTCAAGACATCATTTAAGGAAATTGGCACATGATAACCCCCTGTTGTAATAGGTAATTGTGATATATTTTCTTCTGATTCTGCTCGTAATATTGGCGCAATCTTTGGTTGTTTTATGCTTATGGGAGCTCAAGTAAATAATATTTGTAAATTGTGCTATTTTAATATTGGAAATATAGGTAAAATAGTGAATTTGTAACTGTAGAGGCCACTAAGTCACGTGTTAATTCTCTTGTTGCTTCTCAATAAGATAACTTTAATTCACTTTTAGTTGATTTACCGTTAAAGCTTTTAGATAAATTACAAAAAGTACAGAATACTGTAGATATATAGACTTGTTACTTTAACTAAGAAATGTGACCACATAACTCCTGTTTTATATAATTTACACTGGTCACCTGTTAAATATCGATTTGATTTTAATATTTTATTACTTACTTTTAAATGCCTAAATAATCTAGCTCCTGTTTACCTCTCAGATCTTTTAGAATTTTATACACCCGGCGTTCATCAGATAAACTAAAGTCCAAAACAGTTCAACTAGTCTCTTATGGTCAGCGCTCTTTTAGTTATCAAACATCTATTTTATGGAATGATCTACCATTTAGTTTAAGATGTTGTACATCTCTATATTCTTTAAAAAAAACATCTTAAAACACATTTATTTAACCAGGCTTTTAACTGACCCTGTATACAATCGTTAACATAATTTTGTTGTGTATTTATGATTACATTGTCACTTTGTAAAGTGCCCCTGAACATGTTGTATGAAAGGGTGCACTATTAATATGCTGTAATAATAATAACAATAATGTATAATTGAACCGTATATATACTTGCAATTTCCTTCTTTTTTTGAGGGGGGGGGGGGGGGTAATCACTATCACTTACAGGAATCTTTCATGGGGAACTTACTCAAACAAAGTCTAAGGAATGCAAGTATTCACTATAAGATTATGCTGTTTGTCTGTTTCTCAATCCTTTTGTGATGCCTAGTCGAAAATAGATTTTAAATTATCTTCGCAACGATTCTTCTTAAACTGAAATGCGTCACTGACGAAAATGTCTTGTGGATACTATACCATAGGACAAACGTAACCATTGGTTGCCGGGCAAGATACCCCCACATCTTGCAAGAGATAGATAGAGAACAAGCTAAAAACAATAATGATTTTTCGTACAATCTGCGGCCATAATCCAGAAAGTTATGGTCTGAAGTGCGGATGGAAAAGGTCTGGGATCATAGGGACATAAACATGTATTTAAAATTGCATCAAAATTGGATAAATATCGTGACCTCTAGAGTGTCCACAACCTTCGTATTACATACTTTTACACAATTTACCTATATAGAGCGGCTATTTTGTCGAGCAGTTCCGTTTCGATTTTCCCTAAATTTGAATACAACCTTCATTTCCCTAATCCAGGGAGTTAGTTCGGATATGCACGATTATGGAAAGAGAGAGAGAGAGAGAGAGAGAGAGAGAGAGAGAGAGAAAAAAGAAATGGGGTTTAATGTCCACTCGACACAAACCAGGTCATTTTGGGACTAGCATATGCTTACAATTTTATTTCAATAATTCACTTGCGCGTAGGCGTCTTTAGCAGTGGGAGGAAACCGGAGTGCCCAGAGGAAACCCACGAGGTTGAGAAGGCGCCCCTATCTCCATGCCACATACGCTCACACCAGGGATCGAAACCACAGCCGCAAGCCAGAGGTGACAGCTAGAGGTTGAAACGCGACACTCTAGGTCATCCCAACCCCCCGATTATGGAAAGACCTTTGTGATATAAATTTAAATTTAATGCTTCATTAAAATCGGAAACAAATTGTGGCCTCTATATGGTTTCACAACCTTGATATACAATATTTTTACACTATTTGCTCGGTTTTCACGAAATTCGAACTCAACCATCATTAGGATGTAACAGTGATATATTCACGTTTTTATACGCCCACATTGTCGTCGCCCCTGTTCGTCCGTCCGTCCACAATTGTTTGTGAACAGTCTACAGGTCACAATTTTTATCTGATTTCAATGAAACTTAAAATATAGGTTTATCACCCTAAGATCTCAGTTCCTTTCGATACTGGCATGTATCTGACTGTAACTTCATGGGTTATGGCCCCTGATTGTACGAAAAATCACGTTTTTTTAGCTTGTGAACAGTGTAGAGGTCACAATTTGGAACCGATTTGGATGAAACTTGAAATGCATGTTTATAACCCAAAGATCTTGGTTCCTTTCGATATTTTCGCCAATCGGATCGTAGCATCCTGAATTATGGCCCCTGATTGTCCGAAAAATCGCCCTTTTTAGCTTGTGGTCCCTCTGGAGGTCAAAATTGTTATCCGATTAAAAAAACGTTTGATTATATCACCGTTCCATGGTTATGAAGAATGAGTTCGAATTTCGTAAAAATCGGACCAAAATTGACGGACAAAATAGCCGCCGTTTGTACGCGAATAGTGTGAAAATATGTTACATCAAGGTTGTGGACCTTATAGAGGTCACAATTTTGAACCGCTTTTGATGAAACTTGACATGTATGTCTATAACCCAAAGATCTTGGTTCCTTTCGATATTTGCGCCCATCGGATCGTAACTTCCTGAATTATGGCCCCTGATTGTCCGAAAAATCGCCCTTTTTAGCTTGTGGTCCCTCTGGAGGTCAAAATTGTTATCCGATTTAAAAAAAAAACGTTTGATTATATCACCGTTCCATGTTTATGAAGGTTGAGTTCGAATTTCGTGAAAATCAGACCAAAATTGGCGGACAAAATGGCTGCAGTTTGTACATGAATAGTGTGAAAATATGTTATATCAAGGTTGTGGACCCTATAAAGGTCACAATTTTGAACCGATTTTGGTGAAACTTGACATGTATGTTTATAACCCAAAGATCTTTGTTCCTTTCGATATTTGCGCCCATCGAATCATAACTTCCTGAATTATTTCCCCGGATTGTCCGAAAAATCGCTTTTTTTAGCTTTTGGTCCCTCTGGAGGTCAAAATTATTATCCGATTTCAAAAAAAACGTTTGATTATATCACCGTTACATGGTAATGAACGGAGAGTTTGAATTTCGGGAAAATCGGACTAGAATTGACGGACAACATGGCCGCCGTTTGTACATGAATAGTGTGAAAATATGTTATATCAAGGTTGTGGACCCTATAAAGGTCACAATTTTGAACCGATTTTGGTGAAACTTGACATGTATGTTTATAACCCAAAGATCTTGGTTCCTTTCGATATTTGTGCCCATCGGATCGTAACTTCCTGAATTATGGCCCCTGATTGTCCGAAAAATCGCTTTTGTTAGCTTGTATGGTCACTCTGGAGGTCAAAATTATTATCCGATTTAAAAAAACATTTGATTATATCACGGTTTCATGGTAATGAAGAGAGAATTTGAATTTCATGAAAATCGGACCAGAGTTGACGGATAAAATGGCCGCCGTGTGAAAATATGTTATATCAAGGTTGTGGACCCTATAGAGGTCACAATTTTGAACTGATTTTGATGAAACTTGAAATATATGTTTATAACCTAATGATCTTGGTTCCATTGCATATTTGCTCATATCGGATCGTAACTTCCTGAATTATGGCCCCTGATTGTACGAAAAATCACCCTTTTTACGTTAAATTATATCACAGTTACACCGTAGTTATGGGTGAGTTTGAATTATGATTTTCTGATGATTACTTAAAATGCAACAACTCTTGTTGACTGTCCGGACGATTTGGCTGCTGTGTGGGCGTATGTTTCGTTGCCTGGCAACCTATTTTTTTAATCGGATAACAGTTGTGACCTCTAGAGGAACCATAAGCTAATTATGCGATAGTTTGTATTATCAAGGGCCATAATTCATCAGGAAGTGAATATGCGCAAATATTGACAGGAACCAATATCTTTGGGTTATAAACCGTCAATAGCTGCGTAACGAAAACGTTTTCGCCCAGTTTCCCCAAGTTCCAATGCACCTGGCCAGAAAATTTAAAGTCACTTGAACACACCATAAGCTCAAACTATCTAAAAAAAATCGATGAATGACGTGGATGGTTTTAATAGAAATTGTCAAACAAAGTGTCTGCATTCTAGAAACTTGTAAAAAAAAATATATCTTTCAAATCAGTCAGCAGCTGTCTACCTGTAAATGGGTATAAAAGACACAGATATCTCTGAATTAATCATTTATCTTTCTGAATTCTCTACTGTGTGTAGTCGTGAATCGGAAAATTTACCAACATGCGTTTTTTGCTGACCGCTGTTCTCCTTGTTGCTGTAGTTATGGTTGTTGCTGATGCGGCTAAGTCTATTAGACGAGATGATCGTAGACAGGTGATGAAAAACTTAATTATGGTTGTTGCTGATGCGGCTGGGTCCAGTAGTCATCTTGGACCGGTGTTGGGACAAGTGAGCTGTCAAGATGTAAAAAATTCGGATGTTTGTGAGAGATGCTGTGGTAAGACCCCTTTTTCACCCTTATTACTAAAACCATACGTGGGTAATGAAATGTTATTAGGGCCGGCGGAAGCGATTCTTGATTGTGGGGGGGGGGCTGCTAACATCCTAGGTTCTTAGGCGAGGGTCCAGGGGCGGAAGCTCCAGGGCCGGAAGCTCTTGGAGATCTAGATCGTCGGAGACGCTTTTTTGAGCGATTTCTGGCTAATAAAATTAGTTAGCAATGAAGTGATTTTTTTTTAACTCCTGTACCATACGAACACAATCTATGGTGGTTTAATTCTGTGATGTTTAACTTGACAACAACAAAAAATGCTCTAGATGTCACAATTTTTTTCCGATTTTGATGAAACTCAAAATGTATGTATATTGCCGAAAGTTCTCGATATTAGGTGGTTAAACACCATTTCAGTTCATTTCATTTCATTTTCTTTCGTAATTGGCGCATAAGATCGTCACTTCCTGGATTCTAGCACGACGTCACTTCCTGGATTCTAGCACGAACAATTACATTCTACTTTGTGGACCTTGTAGAATTAACAGTTTTTCTTTGATTGTAAAAGCCGTTCAATTATCTCAGGTCACAGTTTTTATCCGCTATGGACGAAACTTGGGAAATATAGGTACATCTCCCAAAGATTTAGGTTTTGTTACTTTCGAAATTGGCATGTATCGGGCCATAACCTCATGGATTATGACCCCTGATTGTACGAAAAATCACGTTTTTAGCTTACGAACACTCTAGAGGTCACCATTTTCATCCAATTTTGATAAAACTTGAAATGTATGTTTGGGTCCTTTCCATGATTGTAACTTCCTATATAATAGCCTTTGATTGTACGAAAAATCGCGTTTTTAGCTTATGCAGGTTGCAATTTCTATCCCAAAGATCGGGGTTCCTTTCGATATTGATCTTAACTGTCTGGATTATGAACCCCCGATTGTACGAAATATCTTCTGGGAACTCTAAAGGTCACAATTTGTATCTTATTTTCAAAACTGTTCAAATATATCACCTTTACACCATAATTATTTCCTTAAAATCGGACGGAAACTTCTCGTCAAATAGCCGATCCCCGTTACTCAAATAGTATAATAAATGCATGTAATACCCAGGTTGTGGAACATTTAGATGTCACAATTTTATCCGTAGGCGTACGGGCTCGATGGAAGTTAGATTTCAGGTTACAGACGGCGGTGGCGGTCTTCCGCGAGAGCGTTTCCTGCTAACGCGTTTCCTGCTATTTCAGCCTCTGAATACAGCAACTTGAAAGTGGTTTAGAATAGCCTTATTACATGGGGAGGGGGTGGGGGTGTATGGCCGAATGGTTAGCACGTGCTTGCTGCATCATAAAGTCTGCCATTGAGTCAACTGGCGTGGTTTCGAATCCCCGGTTTTACGTAACAAGGAGTAGGGTCGCCTGTCCAACCTCGTTGGTTTTCGCCGGGTCCCCCGGTTTCCTCCTACTGCTAAAGACACCTACGCGCAAGCGAATTATTGAAATAAAATTAAACCATATGTTAGTCCCGAAATTATCTAGTTTGTGTCGAGTGGACATTAAACCCCATTTCTCTCTCTCTCTCTCTCTCTCTCTCTCTCTCTCTCTCTATCTCTCTCTCGTCTCGGGGTATGGAGGCCTCGCCCTACCGGAATTTTTTTTGAAAATTTAACTACCGCAAATGCGTTTTTCTGCTTCTTTAGCCAATTCTAAAAGTTATCTAATGATTTTGTAACCGAAATCTAACTCTATGCCGACCTGAATTCCAACCATCTAATCACACTGTTGCAGCTACATTCACAAATAATAATCGATGCCCGAAAATGTCGCACTTAGTAGAGTGGCACCAGGCAAAATATTTTAATCCTTTGTAAATTCAATACAAATTCGAGGTATTCGATTAAAAGAAAACGAAAATTAGTGTTTTATTAGATTTCGAGCACTAAATATTTTGCTAACTAGATGAAATAATTTTTTTCCCAACTTTACCCGTCTTCCCGAAAAGTCAGGTACCCCCCCCCCCGCCCTTTCTAGTACGCCTATGATTTTAACCGATTTAGATGAAACTTAAAACGAGTATCACTAGGTCTTGGGTGAGTTCAATCTTCGTGCGCATCTGGCCCTGTCTTTTTCTAGAATGAAGTTTGTGGAGCTTTCACGGTGACCGACTGTTCAGTTATATAGGGCAAAGCAAGGCTTTCTTCTACTGAAAGCCTACGTTCTAGAAGTGTCACTTCCATGTTAAAATCAGTAGTTACATGCGTGCAGTAACCTGGCGAAAAAAGTACTTGCGGCCAAATTATTGGGAGGGGGCGTGGCTACCCCCCCCCCATTCCGCCGGGCCTGGTTATAGTTATCTTACCACTTTCTGAAGATGGTCAGATGATTCGTACAATTCTAAGCACAGATTTCCATGGTTTCTGACTAGTATATGACAGTATCGGTGTCGCAGTTTGTCTTCTCAGCTGATTTATCTTAGTTTCTGGGCGAACATAACGCATGGGCAGACTGGGCCGTTTAATATCATAACCGGTTTGCATTGGTTCCAGATTGTACGGGATCCGTATTATTAAAAACCAGAGACTCCTGAAATATTACAATATTCCAATTAATTGACGATACAAATTTCATCTCAACACACCTAATTTAAGAAATTGGAAAAATTCAACTTAATGAATTGAAAAGCCTTACGTAAACCTTTGCAAATAGTTTTGAACCCTCTGGACAAGTAAAATTGGATTTAATGGATAATTTGTTCAACATGTAGGACACTTAAAGGACAATATTGGTGCCAGTCATTATCACATATGTGATAGGACTGGTTAAACACATTCCAAATATAATTTTGACACAGCGATCATTGCTACGATAGAGGAGTAATAAAAGATTCGTGAATCGGAAGTGACGAACACCCAAGGAAAACACGAGTAATCCTTCTATGTAACTAACGAGTGATAACAGATACATGGGCGAATTTCTGCACACTAATAATTTCTTCGAAGACAAAAAGTTGTTATATGGGACCGCAAGAGCATATCTGACGATTCAATAGAGTAATTAAGTGTCATAAGGTAAGAGAACACCAGAAAAATAGAAATAGTTCGTACAATCCGTTGTTTTTATTCCTTCTACAGGGGAGACCGGGGCACATTGAACCATTTTGTTTACTAGGTTTGAGATCTAAATGCAGATCTATGTCCGGCTTGCGGCTGTGGTTTCTATCCCTGGTGTGAGGGTATGTGGCATGGAGATAGGGGCGCCTTCTCAACCTCCGGGCACTCCGGTTTTCTCCCACTGCGCAAGCGAATTATTGAAATAAAATTAAACCATATGTTAGTCCCGAAATGACCTAGTCGGTGTCGAGTGGACGTTAATCCCCATTTTTAAGCATCCGCTGTGGTGTACAGTCCCGGTCATGTAGTGATACAGACGAATTAACATTATGTGAAGAAGAGTAAGAAGAGGGGGATATTTCCCAAACGTTGTATCATATTGGTGGTATTAACTCAGTTGTTTTTATTCTGCTTCCTATATATTATTCTGGTACGATACAGGTAAATACAACCACCGTATAACTGTAAAATGATGATCATTTAACAATACAGTCTGATTATTATATGAAGTTACATCTTAATTTAAACAGCTGCCTTCAGGCGCGGATACAGAGGGGGGCGCACCCGGCGCACGCCCCCTCTATTTTTTTGCGGTGGCGAACAATTTTTAGCTCCATATATTCTCGCGGCAAAGGAGAACAAAAACAGTTTAGGTTGGAAATCGTAATTTACAGTACTAGTATGAAATTAGTCCTTGTGGGCATTTTTGTCCACTAAAAAATCATGGGTCGGGCTTCGCACTCCCAACTTGGTGCAGCACGCCCCCCCCCCACCCTTTCTAAAAATCCTGGATCCGCCCCTGGTCTTATAAGAAAAACAAAACTGCTCTTTATTCCATGTTTCTTAAAATTCATAGTCCCTAATTCTTATTTCTTCATTTGTTGTACTTTAACATTTGTACACTAAAATTAACATTTGTATCTTAAAATCAATATTTCTAGTTTCCCCTTGTGAGATTTCTACCGGAAATCGAAAGTGGTACTAAACGATGAAGCTAACGAACGAGAAGCCACTGTTAAGGTCAATTTTGATCCAAATCTAGCCAATGGGTTCATTAATTTGATGTTTGGAGTGTCGATTTCTCTTGTGTGATTCGTGCACTTGCTACTGGACACAGACTACCAATACCAATAATACCCCCCCCCCACAACATTCTCCTCGTATGGTATCCCATGAATTGATTTCCTAATTTAATTTGCCGATTCACCCAACTACCCCCTCACCACACACACATACACTTCCCTGGCCTTGCCATTTGCATGGTGCATTTTTTTCCAGTAGAATTGAAACATTTAAATGTATAATGGATAGTCTCATGACAGAGATATTATGCTGCTTATTAAGTTCGTACGGGTACATGTGCACATTGATTAGTATGCCCCATGAAAGAGGCGAGAATTTACATTAAAGTCAATGGCAATATCAATGGTGGTCTGATACCAACTACGTTAGTTATTATAGGAGTTCACAGAGTTAACATGTAGAGGATCTCCTATGAGTGTTTTTTGATATCAAAAAATATCAACACAAGTTGATAATGTAAAAATAAACGAGGATCTGCCAAGTTTATTTTTACTTTATCAACGAGTGTTGATATTTTTTGATATCAAAAAACACGAGTTGGAGATTTTATTTATCACCCAATCCTTTCTTACATGCACAAATAAATAAATATAATTCTTTGGTATAGATTTCACTTTTACTGAATCTAATTACATTACTGTGTAGTGATACAGATTTTTGACAGGGGCCCATTATATTGTGGATACAGCCGCTGAACGCTACATTTTGAATAAGAGAGGGACACTATCCCCTAAAGTAGAGATCATGTCCTTTCCATAGTACATGTAGATATTTGATGACCGCTCTATAGCCAGTTTTCTCCGTCGCATGGAATACAGCAGTCATAAATGCCTGTCGATAGATTCTTTGAATGACCGCTATACCTATTGTTTAATTAATCCCCTAATCCAGACACATGTCTGGGTTTCATCCGAAACAACACCGTCCAGGTTAATATGACAAGGATGGTAAATGAAATGATTAGTCACTTATGTGGAAGCGGACATTAAACCACCAGGCACGGTAAGTTGGTCCTTGAGGCTGTTGACTTGAAAATAATTCCAACCAATAATACTATAAATAGTATGCAATATGCAAATAAGGTTGTTTATGCGTGCTGTTAGCTAATAGCTACTGTAAATTTTCCCGCATTTATACGGCTCTTACCAATGAAAAATTACCGCTGCTTGGTGCACGCCATTTTTATTAAAAAAAATTCCTTTTATTGGAATATGAATAACAGAAAGAATAAAACGATGACCAAGTTGAATAAGTAAATATTTTCAAAATCATTTTTCGATAAATTGTAACCATATAAATCGTAACCACATAGACGGCTCTCGAGTCGGTAAAGTGGTAATTTGGCGTATAAAACACTCGGTTCATTTCTCGCAAATTTCACTAAGGCAGTGATCCATGGTGATTACCGATTAAGATTAAGGGGATTATTATCATCGCAGTAATTCATTAAATTGCCCGGACAAAGTTCACTTCGCGCGCGCAGATTGCTCATCGAAAATTAAACGGAGATTCACGCATGCGCAGGGGTAATCTGCGCAAGGAGGGCAATCTGCGCCTAACAATGTCAATGCCAGTGAAAAATTGCCCATGATCGTATAATAGTGAATTGACAACCTTTTGAGCAAAAAACATAGAAATAATTATGTTTTGACTTTCTTAGAAAATATGAAATTCCCGCTTTAAAGTGACGGTGACGCGTTTCAGTACCGCTATGTACAAGGTTTACTTATAAATCCTATGGTGGACTGAATAAAGAAATTTTTTGGTTTAATTGTATTTTCTTTGTCGAGTTTACGGCCATCATACGGGGTATGTTACATTACGTATGCCATGGTTTCTGGCTAGCCATTACTGAACCGGTTTCGCAGTTTGATTCCTTAACCAGTTCTCGTTATTTTAAATTTCATTGCTTTAGCATCAAACCAAGGTACCGTATTTCTCGATGAATTATAATAGATTTCCTTTTGATTTGTGCATGACTGTTTGATAAATATGGTGCGGTCTTTTGTCTCAAATTTTTGAAAATCATAACCCAATTGTTTTAAGTTTGCTATTTAACTAAACCAAATCTAAAGTGATGGTTATTGTCATTTAATGTCTTTGATGGTAAGGAACACAGAGGCGGATCCAGGATTTTCAGAAAGAGGAGGCGTGCCGCACCCACTTGGGAGTGCGAAGCCCGGAACAGTGATTTTTGAGTGGAAAAAATGCCCCCAATGACTAATTTCATACTAATCCTGTAAATTATGATTTCCAACCTAAACTATTTCTGTTCTCCTTTCTCGCGAGAATATATGGAGCTAAAAATTGTTCACCACCTCAAAAAATAGAGGGGGCCCCTGGAACGTAATAGGCCAAAGTGAATTCCCTTGTCCACCCCCCCCCCCCCAACTCGCAGTACTACGATCGCTAGAATGTATTCAACGATTTATCCTATTGCGCCCGTTTATACCCAATGTTTGTTTTCGATTTATAGCTATGATCAGTCAACTCGGGGCTTTAATTTATGTTGATATGTGTCTATTTAGTCAACAATATGTAAGCGTTATCCCCAGGTTGCTTTTGTTTTCAGGAGACTTGTCACTTGAGATTACGGAGTCAGTGGGGAACGTGTGGAATTGAGTTGTAATCGAGTAACGTAAAATTGAGTCACGTCACAGTTCTCTCAGTCCAGACAACTGATGTGGTGAACACACCGAATATCTTTCAACTGTCATGGTTGCTTGCCATATTTTCAATGCATTCGAAGCGTGCGTTACTGCCGGCATTCCTCTTCTTCACACCAGTGTCGTTATTTTAGGGATTGGGCGAAATTAATTCCTGAGCGTTCAATCGAGTATCCCAATTCGGGGTGTATCGCGGTAGAAAGTCATGGCAAAACATACTAAGTATCTATTAAGATGCAAATTCATCCAGCTATTTTAAATTTTCTTTTTATATTGTAGATCCGTGTAGCGGCATAGAGTGTTGTGAGCCCCTAACGTGTCATAGTGGAATGTGTAAATGTAATGGAAACGTCTGTGGTGATAATCAAACCTGTACTGGAACTGGTGAAACTGTAAGTTGTATAGACAGTAAGTACTTTGTTTGAGAGAGAGAGAGAGAGAGAGAGAGAGAGAGAGAGAGAGAGGGAGATTAATGTCCACTCGACATAAGCTAGGTCATTTCTGAACTAACATATAGTTTAATTTCATTTCAATATTCGCTTGGGTATAGGGGTCTTTAGCTGTGAGGGGGAACTGAAGGACCTAGATAAATCACAATTGTCACTTGAGAGTACAAAGTCACGAAGTGTGTATGCAGAGTTTTGTTTTTGTAAAAGTGTTTATCATGGTGGGAGATCATCCAGTTAAATTAAATTTTAAATCTTCTTTTATATTTTAGATTGTAAAGAAGATTGTACTGCGCCTGAAACGTGTCACAAAGGAGAGTGTAAATGTGACGGCGACGTCTGTGGCGAATATCAAACCTGCAAGGACAATGATGGCGCTGTTAGTTGTATAGACGGTAAGTATTTTGTTTGAGAGAGAGAGAGAGAGAGAGAGGGAGAGATTTTTTTAACGTCCACTCGACACAAGCTAGGTCATTTCGGAACTGACATATAGTTTAATTTTATTTCAATAGTTCGCTTGTTAGCTGGCACTTACTCATTACTAACCGAAGAGAGTTGTGATCCCAGGTGAGCTTAGCAAAACCCCTCCCTGGATAACAGATCAGTAGCCGACGTTCCACTAGTGAGTCTTTGCGGTAGAGGGGCCCATTATATTGTGGATACAGCCGCTGAACGCTACATTGTGTAGAGATCATGTCCTTTCCATATGTAGATATTTGATGACCGCTCTATAGCCAGTTTTCTCCATTTCTGGTGATTTTAATGGGTACGTCCACAAGATAGTCTGGTACAAGACAATAACACCACAGTGGCATTTCGTCTGTCAATAATTCATTCAATGATTGTACTTGTTGGGGGCAAAAGTGTGTTTTAACCGAATTGATCTATACTTTTCCGGTTTAGACATTTTCAGCCAGCCGTGCACGAGGCTAACGTACTCTCCCGTGTAATCTCGATTTTCTTTTTATATAATGATGTATCCTTTTGATTTTAAAAAGAAATATTTAGATTTATTTGGAAACAATCTTTTTGGCTAAATATATATAGTGACGGTTTAAAAGAAGAGCCTCGGGTGATAATTCGAAGTGTCATTTGGGATGGAGGGAGAGCCAAAGCCGTTTTATGTACAACTTTCCCTTTGCTCTGACAAGGGAATCAACGCCCGTCCCTTGACTCTGACAAGGGGCATCACGCCGGGATAATCTTGAGGTTTGTTTTTGTTTTCAAGAAAATTGTTACTTGAGAGTACAAATTACAAATTGTGTAGGCAGGGTTTTATTTTTGTGAAAGTGGTTATCATGGTGGTAGTAGTTAAATGCGTCTAAATTAAATTTTAAATTTCTCTTTTACATTTTAGATTGTAAAGACGATCAATGTCGTGGAGATGAAACGTGTCACGAGGGAGAGTGTAAATGTAACGGCGAAAAATGTGCGAGTGATGAAGAATGTACGCAAAAATCTACCGGTGTTATATACTGTGGAGTAAGTAATTTATACGGTGCCTGATTTATTAAGTGGAGCACTCTAGATACTAAGTCAAGTGCTTGAGATATTGAGTGGGGCGCTCGAGGTAATACAATCGAACACGCCGCAACCAATGCTTTAAGGTATACTAAGCCAAATTAAAAACTTGACACTTGGGATTTTTGGGACTAGATTTTTAATATTTGGTTTAAGGCAACTATTTTAGCGTTATGTTGTGCACAGACGACCTTGACATCAACAGAAAGCAAGAATACGTCTCGCCGAAAGTCCTTGACATTGATAACGTTCGTGATGTCACAGTACCCCCCAAAATGAAATTCACAGACTTGGAGAACAATCGGAATAAAGGGTTTAGTAACGGTTGTGGCCTCCTCTAGCGTCTCGTACTGCCACACAACGTCTTCTCATGGATCTCAGAACATTAGTAAACACTACCCGAGGAAGACGTCGCCACTGCTCAGAAGAACATGTTGAAGGTCCTGCAACGTCAGTGGTGGATTCACTTGCTGACGAACACGTAGACCCAGTTCGTCCCAGCAATTGCCGTATGGGGTCGAGCATTGTCTTGTTGAAACGTTAGTCCAGGTCCATGTCTCTGCATAAACGGAAGAAGAACAGGTTACAAAATCTGATCCCTGTACTGGACAGCATTTAAGTTCCCTTGGACAACAACAAGAGGAGAACGTCCATGTGCACAAAAAGAACCCCAAACCATGACGCTGCCGCCACCAAATCGGTCAACTTCTCTGACGCATACTTGAGCGTAACGTTCACCTCGTCGGCAAATCTCAAAGTAAACCGAGATTCGTCACTAAAGACAACCGAATTCCACTGTCTTTGAGTAAATCTTATGTGCCTTGTGGCCCACACAAGTCGGTTACAGAGGTATCAATATTGGCCTCCGAGCTCGAAGACCAGCAGCCTGCAAGCGATTTCGAACAGTTTGTGCACATACCTTGTGGAGGTTGCAGTGACAAATCTATTTCTAAGATGACGTAATCGTATTGCTTGATCTTCCTGGAGTGACGTCACACATGGCGCTCCCGCCCTTGGGCGGTCGACACTAGTTCCAGTTTGAAGCACTCTCATTCTAAGATAAATTATTGTCTGGCGTGAACAATTATAGGCTCTTGCAACAGTGACCACAGACTGACCAGCATAGAGCCTACCTATAGCACGTAGACGTTCTACATTTGAAAGGCGCGGCATTTTCTAACAAAGATGAAAATAACAATTTTAATTTGTTTTTCCAGTTCAAGCTACGTGTGCGTGTTCAGTTTAAGCAAACTTGCATCGATTGACCTCACGAGTTTGTATTTGCACGTGTTTTTCAGGTTTTTCATCTTTATATGCTCAAAAGTCACGTGATCCACGTGACTTTACAATTTTATGAAATTAAAGGTTTCTTAGTACTTACTATCGTTAGAAACACTTTAAAATTTATTTGACTAACCAGAAAAAAAAAATTGTTGAAATTCATCAGTGTCAAGCTTTTAATTTGGCTGAGTATATATAATTGTGTGAGTATTATTTAATGATAAATAGCCCTATAGTATTACAACCTGAGCATCTAGATAAGAGGAAATGTCAGTCTCTCCTAGCAAAACACGTATAATAACATGCGATAGACTCCCCACTTGGAAGGGTATAATGAGAAATATTTAGTTGTGATGATGAACATGTGTGCATGGGATGCAGCTTTGGATGGTCTGAAAAACGAGCAAATGAATATCTGTTAGGCGCGGATACAGAGGGGGGCGCATCCGGCGCACGACCCCTCTATTTTTTGCGGTAGCGAACAATTTTTAGCTCCATATATTTTCGCGAGAAAGGAGAACAAAAACAGTTTAGGTCGGAAATCGTAATTAACAGTACTAGTATGAAATTAGTCCTTGTGGGCATTTTTGTCCACTCAAAAATCATGGGTCGGGCTTCGCACTCCCAACTTGGTGCAGCACGCCCCCCCCTTCTGAAAATCCTGGATCCGCCCCTGTCTGTAGAGGAGAACTGTGTGATCAAAACTATATGACATATTTTGTGATTTAAATCCGTTAAGTGGCCGTTAAGAATATTCTCAAAAACTTACGAAAAAATCAAAAAACTCACGGTCAGAGCCTTGTGGACCCTATAGAGGTCACAATTATGATCCGATTTCGATGAAACTTGACATGTATGTTTATAACCCAAAGATCTTGGTTCCTTTCGATATGTGCGCCTATCCTGAATTACGGCCCCAAATTGTCCGAAAAATCGCCCTTTTAGCTTGGAGGTCAAAATTATTATCCGATTCATAAAAACGGTTGTTTATATCACCGTTACAGGGTAATCGAGGTTGAGTTCGAATTTCGTGAAAATCGGACCAAAATAGTGCAAACATATGGTATACATGTATCAAGGTTGTGGACCCTATAGAGGTCACAATTTTAATTCGATTTTCACGAAACTTGAAATACATGTTTATAACCTAAAGATCTTGGTTCCTTTCAATATTTGCGCATATCACTTTGTAACTTCCTGAATTATGGCCTCTGATTGTACGAAAAATCGCCTTGGTCTTGTGGTCCGCCTGGAGTTCACAATTATTACCTGATTTAATAATATCACCGTTACACTGTAATGAATGTTCACTTCGCATTTCATGAACATCGGACCAAAATTGCTGAACAAAATGGCCGCCACTTTTACACGAATGGTGTAAAAAAATGTGGTACATCAAGGTTGTGGACCCTGTAGAGGTCACAATTTTAATCCGATTTTGATGAAATTTGAAATGTAAGTTTATAACCCAAAGATCGTGGTTCCTTTCGATATTCGGGCACATTTGACCATAACTTCCTGAATTATGGCCCCTGATTGTACGAAAAATCATGTTTTTATACGTCCACATTTCATGAGGACGTATTATGCCGTAGCCCCGTCCGTCCGTCTACAATTTGTTTGTGGACTCTCTACAGGTCACAATTCTTATCTGATTTTGACAAAACTTGAAATATAGGTTTATCCCCATAAGATCTCGGCTGCTTTCGATATTGGCATGTATCCGATCGAAACTTCATGGATTATGGCCCCTGATTGTACGAAATATCATGTTTTTAGCTTGTTGACCCTATGGAGGTCACAGTTTTGAACCAATTTTGATGAAACTTGACATGTATGTTTATAACCCAACGATCTCGGTTCCTCTTGATAATTGCGCCCATCGGATCATCCTGAATTATGTCCCCTGATTGTCCGAAAAATCGCTTTTTTTAGCTTGTGGTCCCTCTGGATGTCAAAATTATTATCAGATTTGAAAAGCCGTTTGGTTATATCACCGTTACATGGTAATGAAGGTTGAGTTCGAATTTCGTGAAAATCGGACCACAATTGACGGACAAAATGGCCGCCGTTTGTACGCGAATTGTGTGAAAATATGTTATATCAAGGTTGTGGACCCTATAGAGGTCACAATTTTTAACCGATTTTGATGTAACTTGACATGTATGTTTATAACCCCAAGATCTTGGTTCCTTTCGATATTTGCGCCCATCGGATCGTAACTTCTTGAATTATGGCCCCTGATTGTCCGAAAAATCGCCCTTTTTAGCTTGTGGTCCCTCTGGAGGTCAAAATTATTATCCGATTTCGAAAACTGTTTGATTATATCACTGTTACATGGTAATAAAGGTTGAGTTCGAATTTTGTGAAAATCGGACCAAAATTGACGGACAAAATGGCCACCGTTTGTACGCAAATAGTGTGAAAATATGTTATATCAAGGTTGTGGACCCTATAGAGGTCACAATTTTAATTCGATTTTGATGAAACTTGACATGTATGTTTATAATCCAAAGATCTTTCCTTTCGATATTTGCACCCATCGGATCGTAACGTCATGAATTATGACCCCTGATTGTCCGAAAAATCGCCCTTTTTAGCTTGTGGTCCCTCTGGAGGTCAAAATTATTATCCGATTTAAAAACCCGTTTTATTATATCACCGTCACATGATATTGATGAATGAGTTTTTATTTTGTGAAAATCGGACCAAAATTGACGGACAAAATGGCCGCTGTTTGTACGCGAATAGTGTGAAAGTGTGTTATATCAAGGTTGTGGACCCTATAGAGGTCACAATTTTAATTCGATTTTGATCAAACTTGAAATGCATGTTTATAATCCAAAGATCTTGGTTCCTTTGATATTTGCGCTTATCGGATCGTAACTTCCTGAATTATGGCCCCTGATGGTACTAAAAATCGCCTGTATTAGCTTCTGGTCCCTCTGGAGGTCACAATTATTACCTGATTTAAGAAAAAACGTTTGATTATAAAAACCAAACAAATTCTAATGATTTTCTGATAATAACTTAATGTGCGACAACTCTTGTTGACTGGCCGGACGATTTAGCTGCTGTGTGGGCGTATGTTTCGTTGCCTGGCAACCTATTTTTTTCTTATTTGACCCCCTTGGGAGTTTCTAACATTACAGGTGTAACCCTAAGGCTCTGTTGCCCTAAATTTCCTGAATAAAATATGGACAATACGTTAAACAACCATTTTATTATCTTTCAGGGTTAATGGGTAAAATACATCAGAATAACAATCTTTAAGACCAACGTCAGCTTCTGGAGTCAAACTGGACTCAAATTTACTTTACGCTACTATCTTTAAATAATATGATATATAATAAATGAATATGCTTTATGATAAATGAAATTGACATCTGATTTTAATATGTTTTATCTGTTATTCCATGCCGTTTGACCAGAAGATATAATCATTTTTACATTATTGACATGTTCATCATTTTGTTTTGCAACTTCACTGCGACCCACAGCAATTGTTAGATTGCCGATTGCAGATGAAATGAAATGGGGTTTAACGTCCTACTCCTTTGTACCTGACCTGGGCTAATGGAAGACGGGCATACGCCATACATTGTGCTATGAGGGAAATTTTGCCCGGGCACTACGGCCTACCTTTATATCGAATTCCAACTGCCAAGGGATCTTTTACGTGCACGTCGATATGTACACGGGACCACGGCTTTTCGTCCCATCCGAAAGACTAGGCAGCTGCCCTTGTCAGGCCCTCCTTCTGCATCACTGACAAGGGGAAACTTCGCCAGAAAATAGAGAGGAACTTTCTCGGCCAATGCAGGGGTCGAACACCCGACCTCCAGGCTAGCGAGATAGCGCCTTGCCCACTGAGCCACCGTGATTCCCCAGATTGCATCAAATTCTAATTGTCAAAGGTTTTGTAGCGCGCATACCAATGTATACACGGGACCTCTGTTTTTATTCCTATCCGAACGACTATACGTCAAGTTGTAGTCACCAGGAATTGATTGACATATTTGTTTGTTGGAGCCACGGTGGCTCAATTCATAACACGTCGGTGCACTAATCACGAGGTCCGAGCTTCTTGACCGAAAAATCTCTCTCCCTATTCGATCGTAATTGCCGAAGGACGTAAGACGTCCAAGTAAGAATAATTGAAAGTCGCAATTGAAGGGAAGGACAAACGCACATGTCAAGTCAAAATCTCGCTCATGGCACATTGCGTTGCCTCTTCATTAGCCCAGTTGATGCACAAAAGTAGGATGTTGGGTTGTCGAGTGGTCTAAAGCGTGCTTTCTCATAAGGTCAGTCAAGCGGTGCAATGTCGATTCCCCGTCCACAATGGTGGAATTCTCACGCTGCTAAAGCCCCCTACGCGCAAGCCACACATTGAACTAAAATTGAACCATTGTGACTCAGTTTATGACGAGTAAACGTTACCGCCTTGCACCAACAGTGAGATTAAATTGGCATACATCAGTATGTGGAGTGAATCAGATGCACCATTGGGAGCATATTCCTGAAGCAATGGCCAGAGAAGTCCCTCTCTGCCCATTGCTGGATTGACTTCTGATTCATGAACTTTTGAGGAAGTGTTTCTATTCCTCCCGTTCAATCAACATTACAGTCCTACGTTTAATCTGGGTCTTCCCTAGGACTTTGGACAGTGAGTTAATGTATTAAAAACGGTGAGAGTATGTTCGTTTTCAAACAGTATTGTTTACATTTCATTCGACTTGATAGCCTCGTTTGTCACGCAATTAGTTTTTCTGCAGTATTCTGCTATGAACGGGTTAATTGAGCATAATAAAATCGTGAGTCATGACGTAACGTTATGTAAACATATTTGGTCCAATATTGGCACTCGTTTTAAATGTAAAGCTTTTGTAAGGCAGCTAGTCATTGGTTGTTAGTCGGACTACTGACCAATCAAAATTCAAAACAACAATACTCACTCATTACAGCAGTGAGTAGTGGGCATTGGGAGGGACTATGCGGCAGTTGATGAGTACCTCCTTAAAGGCGCTAAATCGCTAATATTTGGGACCTAGAAGTTTACCCAAATGGGTCGCAACGCATAAAATAATCTTATATGAATGTATATAAACTGATTTACATTCATTCATTTCCGCCTTTACACTAATTTTAAATACGCCTGAAGTCTCAATAGCATGCCAATCTATAGCGTCTGGTTATTCGAGTCTACATTACTGCGTATGCTCTCCATGCGCCACCGTCTAGCCTCGTTCTCCATGTCCCGTGTTAAAAATGGGCCTGAACGGATTATGGTACACGATTCGTGTACCACTGATAATTTTTATACGCCCACATTTTCATGTGGACGTATATTGTCGTCGCCCCTGTCCGTCACAGGTCACAATTCTTATCTGATTTTGACGAAACTTGAAATATAGGTTTATCCCCAAAAGATCTCGGCTGCTTTCGGTATTGGCATGTATCGGATCAAAACTTCATGGATTATGGCCCCTGATTGTACGAAAAATCACGTTTCTAGATTGTGGACCCTATAGAGGTCACAATTTTGAACCGATTTTGGTGAAACTTGACATGCATGTTTATAACCCAAAGATCTTGGTTCCTTTCGATACTTGCGCCTATCGGAACGTAATTTCCTGAATTATGGCCCCTGATTGTCCGAAAAATCACCTTTTTTAGCTTGTGGTACCTCTGGAGGTCACAATTATTATCCGATTTAAAAAACCGTTCGATTATATCACCGTTACACCCTAAGGAAGGTTGAGTTCGAATTTCGGGAAAATCGGACCAAAATTGCCATACAAAATGGCCGCCGTTTGTACGCGAATACTGTTAAAAAATGGTATATCAGCGTTGTGGACCCTGTAGAGGTCACAATTTTAATTCGATTTTGATGAAACTTTAAATTCATGGTTATAACCCAAAGATCTTGGTTCATTTCGATATTTGCGCATATCGGATCGTAACTTCTTGAATTATGGCCCCTGATTATATTACCGTTACACCGTAAGGAAGGTTGAGTTCGAAATTCGGGAAAATCGGACCAAAATTGCCATACAAAATGGCCGCCGTTTGTACGCGAATACTGTTAAAAAATGGTATATCATGGTTGTGGACCCTGTATAGGTCACAATTTTAATTCGATTTTGATGAAACTTGAAATGCATGGTTATAACCCAACGATCTTGGTTCCTTTCGTTATTTGCGCATATCGGATCGTAACTTCCTGAATTATGGCCCCTGATTGTCCGAAAAATCGCCTATGGTCCCTCTGGAGGTCACAGTTATTATCCGATTTAAAAAAACGTTTGACTCTATTAAATTCATGGTGATAACCCAAAGATCTTGGTTCCTTTCGATATTTGCGCATATCGGATCGTAACTTCTTGAATTATGGCCCCTGATTATACGCAAAATCGCCTTTTTTTAGCTTGTGGTACCTCTGGAGGTCACAATTATTATCCGATTTAAAAAAACGTTCGATTATATCACCGTTACACCCTACGGAAGGTTGAGTTCGAATTTTGAGAAAATCGGACCATAATTGCCAGACAAAATGGCCGCCGTTTGTACACATTTCTAGGTTGTGTACCGTCACACCATAATCATTGTCAGCTTCGAATTTCATGAATATCAGACTGGAACTGACCAACAAAATGGCTGCTCCCAATACAGTATGAAATACAGGACTTAATGATGTAGGAAAAATCA
This sequence comes from Patella ulyssiponensis, assembly GCA_963678685.1. NCBI lineage: Eukaryota > Metazoa > Mollusca > Gastropoda > Patellidae > Patella > Patella ulyssiponensis. The sequence goes on from OY783225.1 coordinate 13,450,849, forward strand.
CTTTCGGTATTGCTTGTTCTCTATCCATCTCTCGAAAATGTGGGCGTATCCTGCCTGGCAGTGCCAGCCTATCTTTTTATTGGATATCAGAATCCCGTCTTTTCCCGATAAGATATCACAACATCAATGTTGAATTAAATTGACAAATAATTTGTGTTTTCATTGTCGAAGATTTTGGATGATATTGAGTTAGAGACTTAGCTACTTTAAATACGCCATATATTCAAAGACTTTCGTATCTACAGCTTTATTATGCAAGACAAAAATTACAATCATACGATAATGACAATAATGACAGGGTGCACAATGCACAAAATACAGGCATAGACTTGAAGCACGAAAACGATTAAAGGGAGGTAACCTGTACTATTACAAGCAGTTCACGAATGCCGAAAATCTTACAGGCCGGTACAGCCATATGCGTACTGGCTCGTTGACAGTTGGGGGGGGGGCAGAACCCGAAATGCCCGAAAAAATTTCGGATTTACAAACAGCGCCGCCGGCTTTCCTCGTAAGGCGAAGGAACGGATCTAACCATGTATCGAACCCCACCCACCCCCAAAGTATATATTGGAATAATTGACGGCTGCAAACACGTTTTCCTGCTATTTCATCCCGGGAACATAGCAACTTCAAAGTGGTCTAATACCGGTATTGCCTAATTAAATTGGCTGACTCGAATTCCAATCAATCGTTAACAGTCCACGAAGAGAGGACCGTTGTGAGAAAATTTTATTTAACTGCCGCAAACGCGTTTTCCTACTGTTCCAGCCTGTGAATAGAGCAACTTCAATTGGTCCAATATAGCTGACCAATCGATCGTCGCGGGGTATGGGTCCTCAGCCTCCGGGAGAAAATTTTGTAAATTTAACCACCGCAAATGCCTTTTCTGCTATTGTCCGTGTAAGCAACTCCAAAAGTATCCAATGGTTTTGTAACCAAAATCCCACTCTGAATTCCAACCCGCCTCCGGGAGAAAATTTTGTAAATTTAACCACCGCAAATGCCTTTTCTGCTATTCTCCGTGTAAGCAACTCCAAAAGTATCCAATGGTTTTGTAACCAAAATCGCACTCTGAATTCCAACCATCCAATCAGACTGTTGCAGATGCATTCACAAATAATAAACGATGACCGAAAATGTCACACAAAGTAGAGTGGCTCCAGACAAAATGTTTTAATTTGTAGTCAACACAGCACAAATTCGTGGATTTTATTACAAGCATGGTTTGATGGCAGTGTGAAGTTACCTCGATTTTCGTTTTTCGATATCGGTGAATATCGAAAAACGAGCTACTGGTTTTTCGATATTCAAACTTGAATCTCAAAAAAGCAGATTTAATAGAATGATGTACTTCTACAGAATGTTTCCCAAACACATTTGATTAAATCAATTTTGTAAAACGAACTAAAGATGTCATAAATGAGGATGCCTGAGCAGTTTTTCGACATTCAAGCAGACTCTTTCTACTTGTTTTTTGATATTGGCGAATCTCGAAAATCGAGCTACTCGTTTTCCGATATTCAAACTTGAATCTCAATAAAACAGATTTGATGGATGTTTATCTACAGAATGTCTTCAAAACAAATTGACTTAATCAGTGATTTAAAACGAACTTAAGATATCATAAATGAGGATGCCTGAGCAGTGAATTCACATAAAAACTGCTCTTCCTCCTTGTTTTTTTTATATTGGCATATTCAGGGTTAAATCTCAAAAAGGCAGATGAAAGGATGTACGTCTACACAATGTCTCCGGAACAGATTTGATTATATCAGTTTTGTAAAACGAACTAAAGATATTATAAAAGAAGATGCCTGGGCAAAAAAAGAAGCTTTTATGAATATACATCTACAGAATGTCTCCAAAACAAATTTGATTAAATCAGTTTTGTAAAACGATCTAATGATATTATAAAAGAGGGTGTCTGGGCAGTGGATTCACATAAACACTGCTCTTTCGGCTTTCTAGAATCACCAATATCAAAAATCAACGAGAAGGAACAGTTTTTATGTGAATCCACCGCTCAGGCATCCTCAGATCTGCTTTTTGGGATTTAACCTGAATATCGAAAAACGAGTAGGTTGTTTTTCTACATTCGCCAATATCAAAAAACAAGAAGAAAGAACAGTTTTTATGTGAATCCACTGCACAGGCATCATCATTTCTGATATCTTTAGTTCGTTTTACAAAATTGATTTAATCAAATGTGTTTTTTAAACATTCTGTAGAAGTACATCTATTAAATCTGCTTTTTTTGAGATTCAAATTTGAATATCGGAAAACGAGCTACTCGTTTTTCGATATTCAAATTTGGACATTTGCCAATATCGAAAAACGAGCTAGTTATTTTTCGTTATTCGCCAATATCGAAAAACGAGTAGCTCGTTTTTCGATATTCACCGATATCGAAAAACGAAAATCGAGATAACTTCACACTGTCGTCAAACCATGCTTGTAATAAAAGGCGATATCGTTGACAGCCAGATGATATTGTGGTAATGCGTAATAATATATTTCAGCATTGAGCAAAATGTTTAGTGCATGGTCTGGTTACATAGTGTCTCGACAGTCTATAGCTGTCTAACGAAAACGTTTTCACCCAGTTTCGCCAAGTTCCATTGCACAAGCTCAAACAATCTAAACAAAATTGATGAATGACGTGGATGGTTTTAATAGAAATTGTCAAACATGGTGTCTACGAATTATTTATTCCGTTTAAACGAATTAATTATTTCGTTTTAACGAATTAATTATTTCGTTTTAACGAATTAATTATTTCGTTTTAACGAATTAATTATTTCGTTTTAACGAATTAACATTTCGTTTTAACGAATTAACATTTCGTTTAAACGAATTAATATTTCGTTTAAACGAAATAATTACTTCGCTATAACGAATTAATTACTTCGCTATAACGAATTAATTACTTCGCTATAACGAATTAGTATTTCGTTTAAACGAATTAATCACTTCGATTAATCGAATTAATCATTTCGATTAATCGGATTAATCATTTCGATTGATCGAATTAATCATTTCGATTAATCGAATTAATCAATGTCGATTTAACACGTCGACTTTCGACCCCAATGCTCCAAACACCGAATTTGAAAACAAATGTTAAAAAAACAATCGTGATCTCTATCGTTATTGATATACGGGATATACACATGGCTCATTTTTATCTCAATAATTCGCTTGCGCGTAAGGATATGTAGCAGTGGGCCCGGGGAGAACCCACGAGGTTGGACAAGCGATCCCGCTGCTTGTCACGTAGAGGCGGTCAATTGAAATAACGGCACTGACCGGATTAATGGAGACGCCCTGGGTATGGTATTTTTAAAATATTTTGTAATGTAAACGGGACAGACATAATTTTATGCGTGCCGTACTGAGTACTGTGCCAGTTTGGCCCACTGAAGGGAAGTGGTCTTGGCTTGGTGCCTGGCATGACACAGTAAACTTTTCATTGTGTAAAAGCTATCCAGTCTTAGAACGGTTCTTAGTACGAATTTCGGTCAATGCGCAAAATTTACCTTGACCTTTTTTCGCACAAACTTTGATATGTCTTTCATCAGTCATCAGTCAAAATCACTGCCCAAACTAAATCAAGCACCATATTTTTTTTCATTTGGTTAATTTGCCTAGGGACTGAAATTAACTTTTCGTTACCAGGATCTGAGTTATCCACCACCATGCGGAAAATCCTGATGAACTTTTTCGACCAACACGAAGATCGAATACAGGTTAGCGAGCCAAGGTCATATTTACTGAGCCACTGTGGCTTATTGGGGTAAATGTCAAATGGGATTTAACCAAACAATGTATTGCATTGGGAGCAGGGAAAATACTATTTTCTGGATGATGAAATTCCAACAAGGGTTGTGGACTCTCTACAGGTCACAATTCTTATCCGATTTTGACAAAACTTGACATATGGGTTTATCCCCATAAGATCTCGGCTGCTTTCGATATTGGCATGTATCGGATCGAAACGTCGTGGATTATGGCCCCTGATTGTACGAAAAATCATGTTTTTAGCTTGTGGACCCTATAGAGGTCACAATTTTGAACCAGTTTTGATGAAACTTGACATGTATGTTAATAACCCAAAGATCTTGGTTCCTTTTGATATTTGCACCCATCGCATCGTAAATTCCTGAATTATGGCCCCTGGTTGTCCGAAAAATCGCCCTTTTTAGCTTGTGGCCCCTCTGGAGGTCAAAATTATTATCCGTTTTAAAAAAAAACCTTTGATTATATCACCATTACATGGTAATGAAGATTGAGTTCGAATTTCATGAAAATCGGACCAAAATTGACGGACAAAATGGCCACCATTTGTACGCGAATAGTGTGAAAATATGTTATATCAAGGTTGTTGACCCTATAGAGGTCACAATTTTAATTCGATTTTGATGAAACTTGAAATACATGTTTATTGGCTCCATTCCATATTTGTGCATATCGGATCTTAACTTCCTAAATTATGGCCAATGATTGTACGAAAAATTGCCTTTATTAGCTTATGGTCCGTCTGGAGGTCACAATTATTACCTGATTTAAAAAAAAAACGTTTGATTATATCAGTGTTACAGGGTAATCTAGGTTGAGTTTGAATTTCGTTAATATCGGACCAAAATTGACAAACAAAATGGCCGCCGTTTGTACGCGAATAGTGTAAAAATATGGTATATCAAGGTTGTGGACTCTATACAGGTCACAATTTTACGTCGATTTTGATGAAAATTGAAATACATGTTTATAACCCTAAGATCTTGGTTCCTTTCAATATTTGCGCATATCGGATTGTAACTTCCTGAATTATGGCCTCTGATTGTACGAAAAATCGCCTTTATTATCTTTTGGTCCGTCTGGTTGTCACAATTATTACATGATTTAATAAAACGTTTGATTATATCACTGTTACACTGTAATGAATGTTTGGTTCGAATTTCATGAACATTGGACCAAAATTGCTGAACAAAATGACTGCCACTTTTACGCGAATGGTGTAAGAATATGGTATATCACGGTTGTGGACCCTGTAGAGGTCACAATTTTAATCCGATTTTGATGAAATTTGAAATGTAAGTTTATAACCCAAAGATCGCGGTTCCTTTCGATATTCGGGCACATTGGACCATAACTTCCTGAATTTTGGCCCCTGCTGGTACGAGAAATCATATTTTTTGCCTTGTGGACCCTATGGAGGTCACAATTTTATTCCGAATTACAAAAACGTTTGACTATATCCCCGTTACACATTAATGATGGTTGAGATGGAATTTCTTGAAAATCGATAATTGAACAGCTAAATCCATAATATTAAATGTTTCGTATACTAAACGTTAGCATGGGGCAGAACTTTATAAAAACCAAACAAATTCTAATGATTTTCTGATAATAACTTAATATGCGACAACTCTTGTTGACTGCCCGGATGAATTAGCTGCTGTGTGGGCGTATGTTTAGTTGCCTGACAACCTATTTTTCATGCACCACTAACAAGGGGAAATTAGGCTGGGAAATCCTGAGGTACTTTCTCGGCATGAGGAATGAGACTGTCTTTCAAGATGGCCACTTTCCTTTCAGCAAATAATACCAACGTTGTAGACCCCCTAGATTTTGATGAAATTTAAAATATATGTTTATATCCCAAAGATTTTGGTCTCTTTCGATATCTATGTATGTCAGAATGTAACATCCTGTTTTATGGCCCCTGATTGTATGAAAAATCACTTGTTTAGCTTGTTCTTTTCCATCTTTGACAAAACGTGGGCATTCACCACTTTTAAAATATTTTTACTTAAAGGAGCTAAATCGCTAATTATTTGGACCTAGAAATTGACACAAATGGATGGCACCACATATACCGGTAATAATGTAATATGAATGTGTTTGTTATGTAATTTCTAATCAGTTATTTTCGGCAAAATACGCCAGGAGTCTCAATCGATTGGCAATCTATAGGTTATTCTAGTCTCCACCGATAGTATTTATTGCAGGGGCGGATCTAGGAATTTTGAAAAGGGAGGGCGCCGCAAAATGAGGGCACTTACTGCGGAGACGGGGCACGCTGCTGCGAGGGGGTTGAGGGGGGGGGGGTCCCCAAGACAATTATCCGTCATTTCCTTGCATCTGTAGAAATTCCAAGAGCTATTTGGCTGATATTTTCGTCGGAGTAAACGTTTGGAGAGGACATATTTGGGTCTGAAAAAGGCACTTTCCGCAGTAAAAAAGGCACTTTCAGCAGTAAAAAAAGGCACTGTCGAAAATTAGGGGGGGGGCGCGCGCTCCTCGCGTCCCCCACTGGATCCGCCTCTGTATTGGGCATGCTCTCCAGAGAAGAATATAATACTGTTTGACATGACTTCTGGAATATGTCTAGCACCAGTCTTTGAGTCCCTTGTTACAAATGGCACTGAAACGCATTATGGTACACGATTCGTGAACCAATATGGTAAAATGTTTATTTTGTCTTAAATATTAGATATCAGAAGCCCATCTTTTCCCGGTAAGATCCCAACATCAATGTTGATTTGAATCTATGGGGCGCCGATTGCGACTTTATTGTCAACTCAAAATATATATGCTAAACTCTATAAATATGACAAATTGAGTCCTGTCACAGTTCTGCCAGCCCCGACAGCTGAGGTGGAGTGAGTAGAATCGTGACGTATTCCTAGGTAAAAAATATGTTTCAGCTGTCATGATTGGTTGAGATATTTTTTATACAGTCGACGCATGCGTTGTACTCCGAAATTCTCCTTTTCACTCGATTGACAACAGTTTTGGAATTTATTATAATCCTAACCCAAAGTTAAATATGCGTAGGCAATACTGGACTCCGGGGCGCCATATTTCAGAGGCGGCAGATTTTGCCCCACCCCCCTTGGATCACCAGACTGGCGGAAAAAAGTGTTTCCAGCAGCGTTAATTTTCAAATTTTTCTGAGAGCTGTCACCATAATGCCGCCCCCACAGGTGAAGTGTCCCTCGTGTCACCCTTTCTGGGTCTGTGCCTGTGCAATCAAATGACATTAGAGGCTTCGTTTAAGATCACCAGAGTGGCGGATAAACGTGTTTCCAGCAGCGTTATTTTTCATAATTTTCTGAGGGCGTACCCCAGACATGGTGCCGCGCGCCCCACAGGCGAAGTCCCCCTGATATAACCCTTTCTTGGTCCACACCTGCGCCATCACATGGCATTAGGGGGTTCGTTTTGGTTGTCCTATCCACATTTTAAGGGGCCTTATCGGTCTTTGGGGGCGCCGCCATCAAATGAAATTATTCGAGATTCTCGTTACGGTCGCCCTATCTACATGGCCTTATTGGTGTTTCTGACTAGTTCTAGTTAAGAGGACAAAAAGTTTCTCATTTTGGTGTGTTTCACACGGGATCACTTGCTAGCGACTTTGATTGCGGCTCCAAGTGCGTGGATACTTGGGCATTATATATTGCGCGCCTCAACACTCTGATGCACCCCCAACGCACAACATTAACGTCATCTATGGTAGTACTACGAGTCCAGTATTGCTGACACATATTTAACTTTGGGTTAGGATTATAATAGTTATATACTACGGTCATGTTAGACGCAATTTGGATCTATTAACCTCTCAGCGTCATCTCTATTTGACGTCCGGCGTGGTTTCCCCTTGTCAGTAATGCAGGACGGAGGGCCTGACAAGAACAGCTGTCTAGTCGTTAGGGTGGAACGAAAAATCCGAGGTCCCATGTACACACGTAAAAGATCCCTTGGCAGTTGGAATTCGATATAAGAGTAGGCCGTAGCGCCGCCGCCCAGGCAACATTTCCCTCGCAGCACACTGTATGCCCATCTTCATTAGCCCAGGTTAGGCAGAACAGTAGGACGTTAAACCCCATTTCATTTCTATTTGACGTCAAAGCCTCACAAGTTTGGGGGGAGGGGGCGAAATGACTAATAGACTCGAATAACATGGCGTAGACGAAGTAAACTTCTAAGACCGGTAATCCAAGTCTAACTTAGCATGTATTTAGGAAGTTCCGCATAAACATTTAGTTTGTCATCTATAAAAGAAGAACGTCATATATTTGGAGTTGATCATACATATATATTTTGAGTTTAGCATCAAGTCTAAGTATACATGTCATATATATTTGGAGTTTAGAATCAATTTAAAGTTTACCAAAGAAATAAAACGAAGTTTGTCATATTTATAGAGTTTAGCATATATATATTTTGAGTTGACAATAAAGTCGCAATCGGCGCCCCATATAAATCGGCAAATAATTAGTGTTTTCAATGTCAAAACTAAGAGCAAACTGTGTGGGAAGTTGGGAACTGCCCATCTTCTTCAGCCCAGTCGGAGAGCCCATCATAGACTTTCATTCTGTCATGACTATACCAAGCTACGATTACATCAGTAACCCCATGTAGGCCTACCCTCTAACTTTACAGGCACGTTCAGTAGTCACACGACCTATCCGCCGCCCTCAGATCAAGTTAAATTAACGAACCAATGCAGACAACAATTAAAAAACTAAACTAATTGCTTGAACCTTTCTTTTAATGCTATGATAAGTGTGTAATACAATATCAATCAAAATATCCTTGTTCCTTGTATTTTTTATAGAGATTATCATTCTCCCGGAGAGTAAATGACAGAGTTTTGTTTTCATAAAAATCGCCATTATTTTCAATGTTTTCTATTACTGAAGAAAGCAGATGAGCTCTGAACACATCACTTCCAGGGGCATCAAATTTAACATGAGTGAAATGAACGTGTAAATGATAATACGAAGGCTGATAATGGATATAAATTCGTAACTTAGAAACAGGAATGTTGAATTTCTCTTTTATAACCTTAGTTCCTGTGTTTAGTATATTTTTGAGTAAAGGTAAACATTGTTTATTCAAATCTCTTAACGATTTTACTCCATGCTTCTTTACAATTGCCACCAGGTATAAACTATTTACATCTTTTCGATCCCATTTCATGTCCGGTAACAGAATAAAACCAGTTTCGGGATCGACATCTTCGTGAATGATGCGGTCAGATTCGGTTTTCTTTTCCAGTATATTGTAAACCCACTGTAAGCTAAATGAACTTTGCTCTAAAGACGGTTTAGTAACCGTTGAATATAGCGCCTTTGTCTCATGAACAACAAACACATCCTGTTCAGAATATTTAGCGATGTGTTTCTCTGTGGCCGGATATATCATGGTTGTTTTGTATCCGGGAAATGATGGCGGAGAAACTGCTTCATATGTGCTGTAAATATCATTCTTTAATGTTTCGTGCAAATTGGAACCTATAAGCATGGCATTGACAGTCTTGGAAGCAAAGGGTAATTTTTCGAGAAGTAGAACTGCGTCATCATTCGCTCCTTCAAATTTACCGTGAATGGCCATCAACTTTACTTTGGAGTCTTCTTTTAGAATTTTGGTCACTGAAAAATCTTTCAGAACCCGACTTCCTTCTCCATCTGAATATTTCATTCTTTTGCTTTCACTAGCATCCTTTTCACCGTCACCAGACATTTCCTTGTCCAGTGTGTTTAAAATAAAAGGTACAAAGGACGGATAACATAGAAAGGTTGTCAGAAAGTTTATGTTTAAAATACAATGGCAACCGATGAAAGGGACGGTTTAAAATAAAGAATACGACTTGCTCCCCTTAAAAAAATCTTTTGCAAAGAAAACTGATTCAGTACGATAATGGTGAAAATAGCGGATTGGATTATAGTTAAAGACCGGGGCGTAAAATTTAGAGCTCGCCGTCCCATCATAGTTCAAAAATAGATAATGCAAAATTTCATTCAAATTACTTTATTATGAGCGAAGTTATTAATGTTTGTAGTTTGATTGTTTATTATCGTTTTCATTGCTAGTTATTCGGGACTTAGCCAAGCTTCTTCGTTTTTAATTTAAATTAAATCATTAAATGGCCGAACCGTTCTAATCAGCTAAAATCGGAGCCGTCCGGTGGCGTCGAGGGTTGATTATGATCACATCGGGTTAACAGACGTCTACGGCTTAATTAATAATTTATATTACATTTAAGGTCTAAAGAAAGACCTGCAATATAGCAAATTTAGCTCTTGTCTTTGACTTTTTAGTTTTTTGGTTGGGTTCCCTTTTTAAAATTAGGTCTATTTATTTGATTTATTTTGATGGATATTACAATGATTTATGAATCCATGTAGTCACGCTCAGTAACAATTCTTAAAAAATTTAGAGCTTGGCAGTCAGACTTGAATAATGCCTTTTTAACATATTACTGCATTTTATTTTCAAGTTAAATAATTTCCCATATATATTTCCAAAGTTATCGTAGACGACAATAGTTGTTATAATTGATTAATTCCCTTTTGACCAAATATGTACTAGGTATTTTTTAAAATAATACTGCTAAAAAAAGGTGGTCCATTTTTTCTGGAGAGAAAACATTTTAAGCAGTCTGGATAATCGAATTATCTACTTCCTTAAAGAAACCGGAACTGACATCAGAGTGCTTCGTGGACGAGAAAATACCCGATACGGCTTCTGTAAACTGTCAAATTTTTTATTTTAATTGGAAGTCTGGACCCCAAATTTATAACTATGTGGTAACCATTTTAGGGTTTCGATTTTTCATTGAACTATATTGATCTTCAAGTCGTTTCTTTAGAATTATTTAGTGAATTATTTCGACATCTTGTCAGTTGTTTGTGACGTCTGTCTCGTCTCGAGCGATTGACCGATTTAATCCGGGAAAGCAAAGTCTCAAATTTGGACTTGTGATCTGTCAAATCAATGTTTTGGTACCATCTGTATTCGAGTGTCATTACTTCAGAAATCACTGACTGTGGAATTCCCGAATCATTAAAACGATATAAACTAGATTGACGCTTCAATGATAGCGAGACGGCGTCAAACTGGTCAACACGCCACATCTGATGTCAATTATCATCAGGTAAACGGACAGAACAGGAACCGAACCATCCAAGATAGTCCTTCTCCAAAATCTAGTCGTAGAACACACAGCGATATTGATACTGAAATGACGTGTCGAGACCGTTCCAATGAGTTTTTGTCAGCTGTCAAGTTACTTCAATCACGACAGGGAAATGGTGTTGCTCCTATTCGTCAAAGGAAAGACTTGCGTGCAAAAAGTGAATTCAATGTGATTGCAAAGAGAATTGGCAAAGATTTAGCTAATACCTTTGCTAAATTAGAAAAACTAACCCTTTTAGCAAAAAGAAAATCACTTTTTGATGACAAACCTGTGGAAATACAGGAGCTAACATACATTATAAAACAAGATATCAATGGATTGAATAAACAAATTGCTCAACTTCAGGAACTATCACGGGCTCAGAGAGCGCAAAATGGCAAACATGTCCAAACACATTCCAATTCTGTGGTGGTGGCATTACAGTCAAAATTGGCAAGCATGTCAAATGAATTTAAACAAGTTTTAGAGGTTCGAACGGAGAACTTAAAACACCAAAAAGAAAGAAGGGAACAATTTTCTCAAGCTGGAGCTTCCGCAAGTATGCCACCAACAACTATGGCTGGTCAGACGAAATCTGTCTTGTTTGAAGAAGAAAATCGTCAAAATGGAGGTGATTATGCAATAAATATGGATGGTATGGATAAAACACAGTATCAGAACCAGTTAACATTGGTGGATGAACAGGATTCCTATATACAGAGTCGTGCGGACACAATGCAGAATATAGAATCTACAATAGTAGAGTTGGGATCTATTTTTACACAGCTGGCTCACATGGTACAAGAACAAGAAGAGATGGTTGGACGAATTGACGCAAATGTTGAGGACACACAGTTAAATATTGAAGCTGCACACAGTGAAATATTGAAGTACTTTCAATCTGTCACGTCAAATCGTTGGTTAATGATAAAAATATTTGGTGTTTTAATTGTATTCTTTATAATATTTGTAGTATTTATGGCCTAAATTAAAATTTAACAAATTGTACATGAATGGTATATTTATTTAATGAACAGTGACTAATAACAAAGTTGACATTCACGAATGAACCGGTTTATATATTATTTGTTGAATACACATGATTGTCTATATGTACAGTATTTTCATAGCTATTAATGCACCTTGGTGCAATCCATGTCAAGGGATGTAAACGATGACTGAGGGAAAGGCCAAAGTGCATAAATGAGAATGAAAAAGAGATTAGGAAAACTTACCAATGCATTGTTGTTGACAAGTCAGTTATATATTAGATTACATGGCATTTGGGACTCGCGTCATTTGGGACTCAAAAAAAATATGGCCGTGACATTTGGGACTCGGGTATACGACATTTGGGACTTTGGTATACGACGTTTGGGACTTTGGAATACGTCGTTTGGGACATGGGCATACAAGTCAATACGACGTTTGGGACATTGATAATCAGTCTACTGATACCTCACAAGTCACAATATACTTAGCATTATTCATATTTCTGCCTATATCAAATATATTTTAATCAGAAAAATTAAAAAGGAAACAGGGACAATTCTAACAGTACCACCGGGCGTGTGGATAAGTCACGTGATGTATATTGTAACAAATATCGTTTATATTGAGTCCCAAATGTCGTTTAATATTGAGTCCCAAATGACGCCAATCAAGTCACAAACGTCGTCAACTGATTCCCAAATGTCGTTTATGTTGAGTCCCAAATGATGTGAGTCCCAATTGACATAATACCATATATTATAAGTACTGGTTTTGGATACTATATACATGCATGCGTGGCTTGTTTGTTTTATTGACAATCTTAAAATCAGCTTTGGTGATGTCCTAGTGAATATATATTCATTCAAAGATGCATTATGCGAGAGCTAAATATACCTATTGCAAGTCTTTTGGTAAATTCATCTAAATCTTAGATAATGCACCTTTCGGGAAAGTTCAATATACTGAAATTTACCATAAAGAGTTACGGTTAGATATCCAAAGGTGCATTAGAAAAGGTGTTGTTTAGAAAAATAGTTAAAAAATTTAGGTAACATATTTTAATTTATGTAAATTTACATATGCATGTATTGATTAATAGCATGAAACATGGATGTACATTTGTTTATAATAATGTTCTTATGATAAAATATTGTTTTATCATTTGCGAAAAAATAAATCAGAATAATGTTTAATTCATGATTATAATGCACATACATATTTAGATTATGGTAATCATTCATTCACTGTGTACATTTTATAAGATTCTGATTATGTACACTGCAAACTTACAGCCCAGTTGTGTGAATAATGATGTTCCGTTGGATACACATAGCTAGGACATGCTGTGTGATCAGTTCTATCAAACATCAGCAGTGTGTACAGGTCACAATTCTATGGAATACAATTACTGCTTATTACTGAGCGACGTTTCGACTTGGCTTCTCCAGTCGTTATCAAGCAATGATAAAATCTAAAAAATAAGACAAGTCAATATATACTTGTACATAACAATACATTCTCAATGCTGACAAAACAGGGATCTCCTTAACGTACCTAAAAGGAATAATAATTAGGCCCTTGGGTACTATACCGGCATCCCTGCATCGCATTAAGAAAGTAAGATTATTACATACATGCGATGCAGGGATGCCGGTATAGTACCCAAGGGCCTAATTATTATTCCTTTTAGGTACGTAATGGAGATCCCTGTTTTGTCAGCATTGAGAATGTATTGTTATGTACATGTATATATTGACTTGTCTTATTTTTTAGATTTTATCATTGCTTGATAACGACTAGAGAAGCCTAGTCGAAACGTCGCTCAGTAATAAGCAGTAATTGTATTCCATAGAATTGTGACCTGTATACTCTAGTTCAATTACTAAATGCCATTGAAACAGTTTATCAGCAGTGTGGTACGGTATATATAAACAAAATGGTGTCATTATTGAATTACTGTACAGTAATTTATTTACTATCAATTCCTCGGGAATACCCCTCATGTCATCATATCTATTTTCATAGACGATCAGAGTCAAAGACAGCTTGTGTAGAGGGCAAATGGCTGCCCCATAATAAAAGTTTGTTTCAGTATTCATTTCATAGTAAACTTAAAAGATTTAATTCAGTGATCAACTTATATACCAGATTCATATCAATAAAATCTAAACTATTAAGGCCCTGGTTCAGTATTTTGGACTTCATCTACCATGTATAGTATCTTAATGTTGATCATGCTGATGCACTTATCTATATAATATCCCCTGTTCATTACTGTTGCTATCACATGTATTTCTTGGGAACATTAGGATTTTGTGAAAATCATCATATACATGTATCATACAATCAGTTGTATTAGTAGTTTGATCTGTTTAATGGGACATGTATCCATGTATGTCTTCCTTCACATAATTGAACATTTAAAGGAGCTAAATTGCTAACATTTGGGACATAGAAATTGACAGAAGTGTGTTGCAACGCATATAATACTCTTAATATGAATGTATATAAACTGATTTACATTCAATGGTTTCTGTTTTTACTCAAATTTCAAATCAGTTATGTTCCGCGAAATAAGCCAGCAGTCTCAATCGAATGCAAAATTTCGAGCATCTTGTTATTCCAGTCTACATACGCCGTTTGATTTGGTGCAATATGTCTAGCCTTGGTCCCCGAGTCTCTTGCTAGAACTGGGGCTGAAGCGCATTATGGTACACGATTTGTGCGCCAATGGTAAAATGACTAAAATGTTTATTTTGTCTTAAATATTGGATATCAGAAGTCTATCTTTTTCCGGTAAGATCACAACGTCAATGTTGATTTAAATAGACAAATGATTTGTGTTTCCAAAGTTGAAGATTTTGGATGATATTGAGTTAGAGATTTGGCTACTTTAATTTAGACTCAGTCCTTCTCATCTATTTATATCGTGGGAACACACTATACAAACACACTTCATATTGACTCAGTGACTCTTTTCAAGTTTTCAATTCATGCTTTCCAGAGTGATATATATTAATCAAGTTGATAATATTATTTGTATTTATAACTAGATACATGTACATATGAATTTACATCTTTCATAAGTTCAAATATCTGTGTTAATTACATTCATTCATATTCATTTGTATTTTTATCACTTGTATGTTGTTTTCTGTTCTTGTGTAGTGTTTTTACTTGGTACTCGGTTTGGCTTGATACCCGATGATAGGCTTGAAGTATATGTACAAATAATAATTACATCTGAAGAAAAAAGTACCAAAGCAAATCAGATTTATGTTACAGTCATAATAAACAGTTGAGTTCTTGAAAAGCTGTCTTGCAAAACGATCAATCTCTTTTGATTATGAAATAAGTTCCATACGAAAACACATTCTAAGCACTGTAGCACTAAGCACTGTGACAGTTTACCAGTGAAAAGGTTTATGCACCATAGTAATTAGTATGATGATAACAGAACCAAAATAGTTTATAACTGGAGTTATGACCAAACTGATACGAGTCAAACAGCAACATGGGTATCTGTATGTTGGTAAATTTTAATTTATATGGTATGGAATGTTGATATATCAGTGAGAAATGTTATTTATACATGTGCAATTTCCAATTATATCATAATGCCTGTTTCTTTGTATTCTTTCTTATACATTGTATCTAGGTTCATAAGCTTGTATTTGTTCATTTATAAACTTTTCCTCCTGAATATTGATATTTTAAGACAGTTTCCATGTGTCGGTATATAATAGTTGAACAAAAAAATAAGCTTTAGCTTCATGCTAAGCACTAAGACTTAAGCTCTCCTTATTCGTGAATAATAATAGATATGAACTGAAGCTTTCAGAGTAATGTAGATTTATGAAATACAATGGTCTTAGAAAACAATGATTTAGAACTGTGTCAACTCTTGAGTATAACTAACAGAAACTCTTGATTTATCTGTCAGTTGTACAGTTAACACTATAGCACCTGGCCTGCCTAAAACAACTCTTTCTAGTGCCACAAACTTTCTCAGTCACTTGTATAGTTGTGAATTATGTAAGGACTGTGAAACGTAGTTTCAGGTAGTTTTGAAAATTAGCTTCAATACTAAATATAAAAGATCACCTTCTTCAATTGAATCAGGAACTGGTCCCCAAGCGTTACTTATTTTGTTCTTTATCTACGGGCGGCACTCTTTGCAATAAGGCCTAGGGCTCTGCCAATTCGAGTGTGATCAACATGAAACTTGGCATGCTTGTTCCTTTGACAATTGTGGATCGCTTGTCTGACTTTGATTTTTGATATGACGTCACAATTTGAAGATGACGGCTGCAGCGTAAAGGTTTATGGCTACTTGAAATTATTTGGATCAAACTTGTTTTAGTTTCGTTGAATGGATTTATATATGAACGTAATTGTATCTTATGTTTTTAATGATGTGGGGAACTAAGTTAGTAATTTGTATATAATTATGTAAATAAAATTGTACATTTCTTCTGCTGTAAATAAACATGTTAAATCAAGTAGTTTTTCTGATTTATTTTCCAAATATCCACCCTGTGTCGATATATATGGTTCCATTCTTGTGACGATTCTGTTAGTGTTTAAATTTGTCGTTATTGATGAATGTTATGTACAGGACAGGATATTCATACTTTTCCTAAAACACATGATACAACTTCTCAGTTCTATGGCAAATTCACACAGGTAACAAATTTTATGTACTTTCATGATTATTGCTTGCAGTTTCTGTTTAGTTTGTGTGTTTTGTCGGTAGGTTTTTCTTATGGTGTCCTCCTGCACATGCTATTACAAAAGGGTGAGGGGGGATACTTGAACTTCACAGTATATTAGCGATAAAACATTGTTTATTACAAGGTGTGGGTTATAAATGTGAATGCTTGGTGTTTATTTAAGCTTGGCGCAGACGGTCAACTTTTCGTCGCTTGTTGCTGCAATAGGCAACTACTGGCAACTCCGAGCAATTGGCAACTCGAGGTCTCCCGTGTGCGCTGACTGGCAACGAGAAGCAATTTTTTCCCGGATGTATTCGGAATGCCGATATCACGTGATCATTCAAAATGGCACCGTACATACAACCATAGAACTCCGCCATCTTGAAGTACCACATGACAGTTAACCAGTTGCTTGTTGCCTGTTGTCGCCTACCGCCGCAGACGAGCAATTTTGAAGCAACAGATGAACAATTTCTCGGCGACGAGCGATTTTCTGTTGCCCAATATCAAACATGTTTGATATTTGGCAACGAGAAGCAACTCGGAGCAACAGCGGGCAACTATTGTTGCCCGTTGGCGCAGACGAGCAATTTTTTCTTTCAACGACCAGCGATTTCACTGTTGCCTGAAAGTTGCTCGAAAAAGTTGCCCGTCTGCGCCTGGCTTAAGGAGAGATTTCATACATCCCAAGGTGTGGGTTATATGTGTATTCACTGTGTTTATTGGGCTATAGATATTGTATATCCCAAGGTGTGGGTTATATAATGTGTACTCGCTGTGTTTATTGTGCCAGAGATATTGTATATATTACAAAGTGTGGGTTATATGTGTATTCACTGTAAATATTGACCCAGAGAATGCACAGATATAGGATTGTATAAAAACTGAATACCAAATCATAGAAATGTTTTTTTTTTATCCTTATGAGGATTATATAGATGCTTTTCCTGCAACACTGACATGAGAACATCAGCCTTGTGTGAAGGCTGAAGCAGTGCCTTATTGATGGCTCCATATGTCCATCACATTTACTTTACACATTAGAGGCAGAGTTAATGTGTTCCAAATAATGTTACAGACAGACTGCATGAATTAATAGTACTCTTCTCTCCATTGGAGAGAGAGCGAGAAATGGGGTTTAACGTCCACTCGACACAAACTAGGTTATTTTGGGACTCACATATATGGTTTAATTTCATTTCAATAATTCGCTTTAGCAGTTGGAGAAAACCGGAGAAAAGCCACGAGGCTGGACAGGCGACCCTGCTCCAACCGGGGATTCAAAACCACGCCAGTTGACTCAATGGCAGGCCGTATGATACAGCGTGCGCACGCTAACCATTCATTCAGCCATCCAACCCCCCTCTTTTCATTGGTGTAATAGCCTGATTTGTTTGGGGTGGGGAACAGATGCTCAAAAACATTACCCATTTAGATGCTGACAGCTAATTTAACCTAAAATGCAGAACAATTTTTCCCGTTGTTGTTGTTGGCCAGACTATTATTTTTGTCATCGCCAATGAATATGCATCATTCTCAAGAAGGGGGAGATGGAAATAAAGAAACGAACACAGTGACTAAATCTTTTGTAAATAAAAATTCAAAAGTATTCATATTATGTAAAATTTATTTTAGGGATATGTTGCTTTACTGCAAGTCCTATGCTAGCCTCATCTAACTACAGTCACACACTCACACATAACTTTATCCTAACATTATCAATATAAGTCTAAAAGCAAAGTTATTTTTTTATCAATTCTTTTACTCATTATACATGTATAGTCAATGTATATAATATATTTATCTTTTCTTTCTTTTACAACTCTTATATACACAGGATTTAAAAATCATAATATATAAATAACAAAGCACACTTCTATAAACCACCAAGGCTTGAAACAAATCTTATAGCACTGAAAATATAACTATATTCTAATGTACTGTATATAACTCCTTATAAGCATTTTCTTAATTTTTGGAAGTTTTGATTCGATGAATCCAATAAAATGACCAAACTGAACTGTAATCAAATTTATGATTACAGGCAAGATTGCTTCTAGCTATACTTTTCCGAAAAATCGTAATCTTTTAAACAATATTTTTAAATTCATAACATTTACCTCAAGCCCCCTGGCTGACTTCCTCAATATGCTATTTATTAGCTATACCTACATGTAACTATAAAGATGCAGCTATAATGTAACTTGCTAAGAGAGAGGCAGCCAATATGCTGGTTATCTAACTATTTATAAACAAATCATTCAATATTTACAATCATTCTTCACATAACAAAATATAATAAACAGACAACTTGATAAAAGAAAACCTGAAATAAATCTCGACTTCACATTGCAAATAATGGCAAGACATACTTCACATTTAAAAATGCAACATAGCATGTAATATCTACTAAATTATATATAATGCCACAATATAACATATAAAGCCCCAATAACACATAAATATTATATTTTTGGTAATTTTTGTATTTAAAAATTTCATTTATCACATAAATCTTATTAAATCCTTATACAGAAACTCAAACATACGCAACCGATGGGGTCGATTCCTTACGAGGAATTTAATGTAAACAAAATATAAAGTCACATAATTGCTTTTGAATCCAAGAGGAAATAGAATTCTTTTTGCATGATTTGTTTGCGTTTATCAGTGCTTCAAATAGTCATTACCATTTAGCAAAATCATTCAATGTTTACTTATCAGTACTAATTAATGAAATTTCATAAAATTTGCCCAATGTTTTTTTTTTTACAATGTGTGCAGTTCCATTAAGACATCACTAACAATATACCATATTTGGCAATAATCCCATTTATAACCTTAAAATAAAGCAAATTAACATGGGACTACTTAAAATGCAAAATCACTAATAAATTACTAAGTATAATTATTATATATATATACAATTAAATATATCACAATATTAAAACTATTCAAGTTAGATAACTCTTGTTATTTGTTGTTGAAAAATTAGGAAAGATAGAGTTCCTGTTCTTTCTGATGAACACTTCCATGAAGAACACATACATCAATATGAATGCCCTGACTAACAACATGAATGGTAGAAAAATTATAAGTTCCTATAAAAAGTGGGCATATAAAAAGGATCTTACATATAAACATACAATGTACCCTTGAATGTTTTTTTTTAAAATTTGTTGAAGTACTAAAAGACTTTTGATTGTAATCAACGAAGAGAGTATAAAGGTACAGTTTACATTGATAGAAAATACGCTTACACACAAAATCGACATAAATAAACATTTAATACATAATAAAATAACAAAAATTGCTGCATGATGTAATTGGACCAAGAAATAATTTTGTTAAAGCACAATGGTCGTAATATAAATCAAACTATTAAAGCCACTGATTGCCAACTTTTCATGGCTTTATCCACGTCAAAATGATTACAATTTGATTATTAAACATTTAATTTCTACAATCAAACTAGGTTACAAACCTTTCGATTAAAAAGAGGGCCAAAAAAGAATTACTAACACATAGGTGGTGCAGAATAGTTGTTATTGTCTGCAGAGTATTGCTAAATTTTAAATTCATATCATCTTTGTAAATTATAATGAAATTAAACCATTTTTTGACTCATATGCTTTCATATTGTAGTTTGCAAATGATGATAAGAGGCTTTAAAGTTAGTAACAGTCAATGAGTAAAATGCTGATTTTGTAAAACAGCTGACTAATTCAACACTAGCAGTCTATGTCGAGCCTAACCCAACTTTTTGACAATACGTCTATTGCACCTTTTCAGTTTCCCCCCCACCTTCTTATTTCAAAATTATTGTATAGTATGTATAGTGGCATGCAGAGGTCTGGTGATGCTGGAGGACAAGTCCTTGATTGTATTCCCCCAAATATCAAATATAGGGTCTGGTACTCACAAAGAAAGACATTTCAAATTTGTAAAAATTGATGAAATACATGTATATTTTTTTTTAAAGTTAATTTGGACAGCTTTGTACAATGAAATTACCAGTCCAAGTATATGTTAGTACCGAAATGACCCAGTTTGTGTCGAGTGGATGTTAAACCTTATTTCTCTCTCTCTCTCCCTCTTGATTGGGTACCCTGCAGAAAACGATACCTATCACTTCCTCTGCTTCCCTCTCTGCATGCCACAGAGAACATGTACTACAAATATTGTAGTCCTTGCAGTTAGAAGATATATGAGCTTTTAGCTGCTTTATAACATTTAACTGACATCTACACAAAATGAACAGAACCTACCACTTAAACTCAATTCCTCTTCATATTAGTACAATTTTGAACTTTTCTTTAAATTAGCTATGGATGCCAGTCAGTCGCCCTCTCTCTGCATGCCACTGCACATGTGTACTTAAAATTTTATAGCCCTTGTGTTTGAAAGATATATGAGCTTTTAGCTGCTTTATGAGATTTAACCAAAATCTACACAATATGTACAGGGTCTACGATTCAAACTCAATTCTTCTTCATATTTAGCAATTTTTAACTTTTTTTTCAGTAAGCTGAGATGAAATATGACTGAAATAAAAATCCTTGTAGTGTACAATCTATGCAGACTTACCAGAATTTAAAACCTGGTTAAAAACCTTGACCACACACAATCTATCAAACTTATACTACTCAGAATTTGTACGCGGTCCTCTTTTTAAGAGTATCTGAAATTCATCACTGTTACTGATTTTGTACATGAATAATTTCCGCGTTGGATATTTCATCTCATCAGCACCATAAGGGCAGTCTTTTTCCAAAAAAAATAGACGGAACCGTGCAGGAGGAACTCCAACAAAATCCTGTAATGTCTTTTTAAATTGTCCAACAGTTTGATTAATATCCACTTTAACCAGTTTTTCTTTATCATCAAATTTCACTTTGACTGCAAAATGTGTTTTTGGTTTTAAATCCAGGTCCACCAATGGGTCCAATTTACCATATACAGCCTCCAGTTCATAATATCTGCAATGTAGAAAATTAACATAATTTATTAATCTCAATATTAGAATAGGTAAATGAATAAAATGAAATGGAGTTTATCTTAACGTCCTACTTTTCTGCACCAGCTAGCCTAATGAAGACGGGTATATGCCATAGTATTGTGCTTTAAGGAAAATTTTGCCTGGACAGCAACTGAATTTTAACTGCCTAGGGTTCTTTTACATGCCATGTGACCAACAAGGTGCTGTTTCTTGCCAGGCCCACTGTTCTCGGGAAACCGCTCTGGAAAATCATGAGGAACTTCCACGGCCAGTGCTGGGATCGAACCACTCAACACCAGACCTCCTGGTTAGTGAACCTGTGCCTGTCTTCTTTAGCTCGGTTGGTGCTAAACCCCATGTCATTTCACAGGCTATAAACTGAATCCCACCACTGTAGAATAGGGACATTTGTATCACTTCGTGGATTTTCCCCACGTCCCTCATGTGGTAATTAAACTTTCCCCGCATATAAACTGTGTGATCTGATTATATATTTGGACTAAAACCATATTCAATCTATCTACATTAATTTATCAAAAATTTGCTTCAAATCCATCTCAAAACTTTGTATTTGTCGGGAGATACCGCAAGCTATACATAAACTGTTGTTCATTGAGGGAGGTCCATTTTTCAGAATGTATTTTTCGTTACTTACTGTCCATTTATCATACATATTGAGGCCTAAGTAAATTCTTAATATTTTTCTGCCAACTGCTTTTACGGACGTTTAATTGCAGAGTCTTTTGTAAGTTAACACCCCTCAATGTTCCAAAAACCACCAAACCATTTGATCAAAAAAAACTACTCCCTCTGTCAAGCTTGCACACAATAAGCTGTCAGATTAGGCAGGCTACAGTTGGGTTGCCAGTTAGTGATAACCTGATATTTTTGTCGGTGTTTTTTGGGTAATCCAGTATTTTCTAGTCAGATTGACAGTCTCTATACTTTCCATATCTACCAAAGTTACCCTACTTTTATTGTAATTAACCACCCGATAAATACTTTGGATACAATGTTTCTTTATATCAAGATAAACTATACATACCCTTTCTACCTTTTTATAACTAACACTATCACCTATTATTATATTATTTACCTGTCTGGCTTCTCGTTATCATCACGATCCATGTAATATCTTATGAAAGCTCGTTCAGCATCTTCTCTCTCAGATTCTTGAATATGACTACCGTTAAGATGTGTTAAATTAGGTAATCTGGCGATCTGTAGTTGACGACGTAAATTATCCTCTAATGACTACAAAAATAATAGTCACGATTAGATATTATACCTAACCACATCAAGTTTAAAAATCTTGAATTACAACAATCATATATATCTAATTGCAGTGAACAATCATGTCAAGTTGCAAATCTTCAAGTAAGAGTTCTTATTGGATTTGCAAGCTTTAAAAGTCAAATAATAAACATGGGAAGATAATGAAATGGCTATATATATAAAAACTAAGAAAACATTTCCCACCAACACTATTTATGGATTAACAATTACTGGATTATTAACATGCAACGTTTCGACGATGATACTCTCGTCTATATCAAGCAGTGTTAGTGTGTTACTGTTCATTTACTAAATGCCACTTAAAGAAGTTCTAAAACATTTCCCATTACCTCAAAACATGGTATGTTCAACAGTCGAACATCTCTTAGATTAGGAAATTTTCTTAGATTGTCCAGTTCCTTCCAATCCTGTATAGCTGTATGATTTAAGTTTAAACACTGTAACCGAGGAAAGGCTTTTGGTATGACTTCTTCGGGTTCAATGGAACAAATCTTACATTCAGCCATTACAAACCGCTCCATATTAGGAAAAACATAACCAAACTTGCATATTTCTTCATAGGAATGAACTTGATTACCATTAAAATGTAGAGTTTTTAAGGTTGAGTAGGGCTGGTTAAAGTTAAACTCTATGTTTTTATAATTATTAAGGCTCAAATGAAGTTCCGTCAATCTGTGAAAACAAGGATAGATGTATTAAATTAGATGTAGGTAAGTTTAATACTCCAGAATTTTCACAAATTGTAACAGAAGCAACCTGCAGGTGTACTTCGAAGTAACTTGATTTTTAACAGAAACAACATTCTATTAACCGTACATTATACAAGAGTTAAATCTGCCTATTTCAGGTCTTTCTTTAGGCCTGAAATGTTATCTAAATTATAACCAACTCCCGATGTCATTGCTAGGCTGCGATATGAACTGAATTAGGATCCAATTTGCTACTCGCAACTTTCATTCATGATCAAATCATGAAATGGACAATCAAGATTTCGAGGCTAGGCCAAAAATTCAATCGCCAATTCTCACTTCAGAGTAGACCAATTTGATGTAAATATTCAGCATATTCCTTTTACATTATCTAGTTCTTAACTATTACAGTGAGAACTGCCAACTCTTTATCTAATCTCCCATAATGTATCTTTATTACAAACAATTTGTGTATATTATCCAAATTTGATACATGTAGGTGTGCAATTATTATCAATAAAAATCTCAATAAAATATAAACCACATGATTGATTATGCTCCAACATCACAAACAGCAATATGAGGGATATTGTGATCATTCATAGTCCCAATTCCAGTCCAACTGAATCAAGAGTAGGACACTCCATATACCGGTATTCTTGCCTGTATATTTTTTGGTCCCACCCAGATTGCTTGGGTCCAACCATAATACTGTCAGTGAAACTCTTACATAGTTTAACTCACAAACTTTTGTAACACATTTTCGTATCTTATGATGACTGATGATCTTTGCACCAAGAATACTCAACTTATTAGGGTTTCACACTGCGAAGCTTGTGTGAAACACTATTGTTTTTGTTAAAATTATTATTCTTATTATTATTATTCTTCTTTTGTTTTGAGTAGATCTCAGCAACTGCTTGTGGCATCGTTCCGATTTCTTCAGTTTTACTGGGAAAGTGGGTGTGACTTAGAGGATAAAGCTATTTTAAACGTTCTGCGACAATGCGAAATGTCCGAAATCACCGAAGTTATCGTTTTTTAAAATATTGCAGTAATTTTAACAATAATCATGGGATTTTAACTTTCGATACATTTTGGCATAGCCGGAGATATGGCACATAGCTACGCTACTTTCGATTTTTGATTTTCGGCAAATCTTCGAAGATATTAGGCGCCAAATTTTGAAAATTTAAAATTTTACAAAAAACTTTTTTATTTATGAATATTTTTTAGTCGTGTTGTACACAGAATTAAAGAGTCATCTGACTTGCGCAAAAATGTTAAAAATTTTTGTCTCAGTAATTTTCCTTGGCCGCCATTGGCTAATTCAGTTTTTCAGTCCTAGATTATTTTTTTATTGTTCGATTTGTATAAAACAAAGTTCATATGCTTCGTTGTCTCGATTGTCATTTTTTTTGTTACCAATAGTGTAATCTGTCGGCACCGGAAGTGGCATAATTTTACCCAAAACTACAATTTTGACAGTTATTTTCCTTCTTCTAAAACAAATATTATTTTTTTGAAAAATTATATGACTCAAAGAGTGTGTCCTTTCAAGGCGCAAAAAATGGCGGAAGCAGTTTTTTTAATTTCTATTTCATTTTCTAGCAAATTGGATTAAGAGGTGAAAAAAGGCGTAAAATTGACCTATTTACAACCCATTCAGGCTTTTCAGATTTTAAAATATTTTTACATAACTCTTATAGACTTGTAGCTATAATCAATACGAAGAGAATGTATGTGAAAATTAGTTTGTAATATAAGCAGTTGCCAAGAAATGGGCAGTTCTGCATAAGTCACTGTTTTCTTTATTTTGCGTGTAATAAAGTCAATTATTATTGGATTTTTATAAAAGTGACATCATTTGATTCAAAAAGCATGTAGCGTCATATCAAGTTGATTACAATTTAAAATTGACACCGGAAGTGACGTCATTTTGTCAAAAACTGCATTTTAAACTTTTTAAATCGATGATTTATTCAACCAAGAATTACTTAATATGTATTAATAATTTTAACTTTTGGTTTAAATTCACATATAAACACAACTCATATGGTCATATAGATATCATAAAATTGTTTCTAACTTGTTCGGTTGCCGAGAAATAGACGGTTTTCTACAGGTCACTTTTGAAGGGTTTGGGGCCATAAAAGAGTCAATTATTATTCGATTTTCATAAACGTTACACCATGTTATACCTAATGCCATTTGGGATTTCATACAAGTAATGTAAGATTTTCATTATCACCGGAAGTAATGTCATTTTGGCAAAAACTGTATTTTTAGCCTTCAAAACAGATATTTTATTCAAATGAGTCAATCAACAAATAGAATGAAGCCATACGATCATACAGATACCACAAAATGGTTTCTAACTTGTACGGTTGCCGAGAAATAGCCGATTTTCTACAAGTCACTTTTCAAGTTTTTTGGTCTTTAAAAGTGGCAATTATTATTCGATTTACATAAAATTTTCACTGTATGATATCGTATGCCATTTCTGATTTCATAAGACTAATTGAACATTTTCATTAACACCGGGAGTAATTTAATTTTGTCAAGATCATTTACAAGTAACAAATGTATAAAATGAATTGATATTGCTGGATTTGGTTGATTCTGCGTCCATTTTATTTGTGTGCAATGTTAATTTGGAAACCTGTTTAGTGGTTTCGTTGGTACCAGAAGCGACATATGTTCAAGGGTAACTTGGCACCGGAAGTGACATGTTTAAGGGTAAGGTGGCACCAGTGAAACCCGTCATTCCTGCATGCAGGTCTAGTTACAAAATGTACTTACTCTGGAAACATCTGGAGAAGAGAGTCTACTGTAGACCAGGGCACACCAGTATTATTAACGACCAATTGATTAACATTAGGAAAACACAAATCATCATTTATTCGCAAAGAAGACTGAAGGTCATTTGCTGTTAGATTTAAAAATGATAAATTGGGAATTCTTTCCACAATCTTTAGAATCTGAAGAAAAAGAATAAAAATATGCATTTATTTGCAAAGAAGACTGAAGGGCATTTGCTGTTAGATTTAAAAATGATAAATTGGGAATTCTTTCCACAATCTTTAGAATCTGAAGAAAAAGAATAAAAATATGCTACTGCGGAAAACGTTTAAAACAATTCTGTTGGGCTGGAAAAACTACCATAAAAGAAATGTTTATTCACATGTATGTTGGAAAATTGAGCTTACAGTGTCACAAGTTCTTTACAGATATTTTTTTCAAATTTGAAGGAGAGAGACAGAAATTACATTTAACATTAACATGACACAGACCCGGTCATTTCAGGACCAACATATGGAGATTGAACTGGAGAAGACCCACGAGGTTGGGCAAGTGACCATATTCCTTGTCACATACATGTACAAACTAGATGTCAAAACAGACCTCATGATCTAAAGAGCATGTATTTAACCACTCCATCATTTACCCACACCACAAATTTGTTTATTTATCATAAATGGATAAGGAAGAGAACTATGGAAATCCCAACAATGTATACTATGTAAAACTGATATTTTGTTCCAATTTGCTTTTGTAGTTCTATGGAAGACAGTAAAATGGACAGAAAGAAGAGAGAAAAACCCCAAAAACCCCTAGTTTACCTCTTCCCAATCTGTAAGATGATTTTTAGTGAGATCAAGTTCACAAACATTTGTGCACATTCTCTGGATTTCATCCACATCCCCAGCAGCTGATATCTGTTGATCTGTTAAACTCAAAACTTTTGGTGCTGCTATTAAATCACCAGATTCTACAAAAAAAAATATTAATGACATAAACAATACATACACAGTCTTTACAACAAAAACAACACAAGATTGGACTACTTCTCTATTAGTCATTAACGATGTGTTACAACAGTGCAGGTCAGAGAGGGAGAGAGAAAGGGGGTTTAACATCCACTCGACACAAACTAGTTCATTTCTGGACTAACATATGGTTTAATTTATTTTAATAACTCGCTTGCGTGTAAGGGTCTTTAGCAGTGGGAGGAAACCAGAGGACCCAGAGGACCCAGAGAAAACCAACGAGATTGGACAGGCGCCCCTATCTCCTTGCCACGTACAACTGGGGATTCGAAACCACACCAGTTGACTCAATGACAGGCTTTACGATACAGCACCATTTAGCCATCCAACTCCCCAGTGCAGGTCATGTTCTCAAATACTGTTACTGTTATCAAATAACAGAGACTGAAGTTTTTTTAGGTTTTTATACTTTGTCATTAAAGGAATTTATAATGTACAGACACATACATAAGACACAATTCTATGAAATACAACCAGGCCCGTAGCTAGCCCAAATTGTTAGGGGGCAACGGCTTCTTGGGGCACCTATGGGATTTCTGTGGAAGCTAATATACCTACACTTGTCGTCCAGGGCGAATGTTACTGTGGGTCATGCTTTCCATACGGGTAAGGGCTCGGTGAATGTTAGGGGGAAGAATGAACCTGAAATGCCCAGACAAATTTCGGGTCTATGGACCCCCGCCAAGAACACTTGGAAAATTGGACAATTCAAATGCATTTTCTTGCTATTAATGTCCCTGTATACTGAATCGAATTCCAATCAATCGTTTATATTACATAGGGGCCGCCGGGAGCAAATTTTGATTGCTGCAAATGTGTTTTCCAGCAAATCCAGCCCGTGATTACAGCAACTTAATTGTGGGCCAATATAGACTACCTATATAATGTTTTCTATTCACAGGCATTACGATATTTGAAAATATGCAACAATAAAGAACTATTTCTTTTCCGAAAAAAAACTCTTAATTTTAAGTGCACTGCCAAAGGCGGTACGCAATTACGCATTTTTAAAGAAATTTCAAAACTTCCATTTCTTCAACATACTAAGTTTGATATTTCTTATAAATATATTACTGACTACATATTGGATAATGATTCAATGTAATATTTATTTAAATTTCTTCTGTAGTTGTCTAATCCTGTCTGGATTATCGCGCTTATTTATTATGCATTTCTAAATAAAACTAATAGCTTACTATTTCTTCAGCATTCCTGTTTTGCATTTCTTGTGTGGGGTATTATATTAATTATATTATCGTTTGTACAATTACATAACTTAATAATTCTGGTTGGTTGCAAAAACTAATAGTTTTTAACATTATTTTATCTGGATTGTCGCCCTTTTTAATCGGGAAACTTTGCACCTTCTAAGCTACGACGTCATCACTGCTGTATTGGCAAATTTACGTCACCCCATTTAGTCAGCAAACAGCTGTCTTCCAAGACAGTCTACATTCCTTTGCTTTCTTGTATTCAGTTTTGTTTGTTTATGTGACGGTTGGGAATGTGTGCCCTAAATGCATTCAATATACTTCTATCCTCTTCTGTATTGATTTAGTGCATTTAGTTTATTGAAGTACTTCTCTTATACATTTACCGGTGTGGTTACTTGTATAGCGGAATTAATACTATATGCTTGCATTCGTATTTCTTGCAACATATGACAGATCATGACTCATGCTGACATTACATAATTGAAGACTACAGCGGAAGGACGATCTAAGGCACATTATTGTCTTTTCGCATAAAAGGCAAAACAAACTATTGGACGAGAATGCTTGATGCGAACAAAACAATGAGTGGGTTTAATTACAACCTCAGTCAAAACTATGTTTAATACGAATCATTATACTAGTACAACAACTGACTTCTACTTTTCAGCCAAATTAAGGGTACGATGGACGTATTTGTCCGCCGGGGGGTGCGGGGGGACATTTCAGAAGGGCCTTGATTATTATGTGACTCCAATTGTTTTTACCTGAAATTGATTGTTCCACCGAAAGCTTATACAATTTGCTAACAGATGGCGCCATTAACTGGGATTCGTTAAAAAAGTGACTAAAAGATCGTTTTTCCCATGTACATGTACTCTTCAATTATTTCTTTGGGTTGTATTCCCAATTGTTTTTCAAATATGAGTGAAGTCTGTGTCACCACAGGCCCAGGACTGTACAGCGCAGTGGACGCTTACGGCCGGCCGCCAGATCCATTCACTCTTTTTGAATTGTTTTGTTTTTGTGTAAAATTGTGTGTGGTGCAGTCCCCCTGCACTTACTATTAGGTGGTGTACTATACTCCTCGCACTGTTTCGTTTGATTAGAGCTAATCCAACTTAACACTGATTTAATGAAAGCAAATTTCTATTCCAAATTATGATTTTTTCAATAGTCTGATTAACGACCAATATAGCTAACTTCCAAATGTTTATATAACGTTACGTCATGGCTCAAGATTTTATTATAGCCAATTAACCAGTGCATGGCATAATGTTGCAGAAAAAATAATTGTGTGACAAATGAGGCTATCTAAATAGATACAATACCTTACATCACTATCCAAAGTTTTAGGGAAGACCAATGGCCAGAGAGAGATTTCTTGGGCAATTGCTTCACGAATATGGTGCCTTACTTGAATCCCAACAACTGCCGCATTTATACTGAGCGCCATAGGAAACGCATCACATAGTTTTTCATATAACAAGATAGGTTGCCAGGCAATGAAACATACGCCCACAGCAGCTAAATCGTCCGAGCAGTCAACAAGGGTTGTCACATAATTTTACTTTTTTTCGGGAATGAAACATTTGTAATACACTAAAATCTGATTAAGAGTAACAACTCATTATGTAATTATCAGAAAATCATTAGAATTTGCTTGCTTTTTAAAAAGTTTTGCCCCACGCTAACAATTAGTATACGAATCATTTAATATCATGGATTTAGCTGTTCAGTTATCAAAATTCATTGAAAATCAAAATACTTATTCGTTTCAACACCTTAAACTCTGTGTATCAATCTGAAGTCAATCGGATGATAAGTTTGACCTCTATAGAGGCACAAGGTTTTTTGAAGTGATCAAGGGAGATAACTCTGGAAGTAATTATTTGAAATCGCTGAAAATTGATAGGCTTCTTCGTCTCATGACCTTAAACATATATAAATCTTCGTCTTATGACCTTAAACACTGTGTATAAATTTAAAGTCAATCGGATATTAACTTTGGCCTCTAGAGCGTCCACAAGATTTTTTTGAAGTGATCAAGGGCCATAACTCTGGCACTAATTATTGGAAATCGCTGAAAATCAATAGGCTTCTTCATCTGATGACCTTAAACACTGTGTATAAATTTAAAGTCAATCGGATATTAACTTTGGCCGCTAGAGCGTCCACAAGATTTTTTGAAGTGATCAAGGGCCATAACTCTGGTAGTTATAATCAGAAATTGCTGAAAATCAATAGGCTTCTTCGTCTTATGACCTCAAACACTGTGTATAAATTTAAAGTCAATCGGATATTAACTTTGGCCTCTAGAGCGTCCACAAGATTTTTTGAAATGATCAAGGGTCATAACTCTGGCACTAATTAACGGAAATTGCTGAAAATCAATAGGCTTCTTCGTCTTATGACCTCAAACACTGTGTATAAATTTAAAGTCAATCGTATATTAACTTTGGCCGCTAGAGCGTCCACAAGATTTTTTTGAAGTGATCAAGGGCCATAACTCGGGCACTAATTATCGGAAATTGCTGAAAATCAATACGCTTCTTCGTCTGATGACCTTAAACACTGTGTATAAATTTAAAGTCAATCGGATATTAACTTTGGCCGCTAGAGCGTCCACAAGATTTTTTGAAGTGATCAAGGGCCATAACTCTGGTAGTTATGATCAGAAATTGCTGAAAAACAATAGGCTTCCTCGTCTCATGACCTTAAACACTGTGTATAAATTTAAAGTCAATCGGATATTAACTTTGGCCTCTAGAGCGTCCACAAGATTTTTTGAAGTAATCAAGGGCCATATCACTGGTAGTTATTATCGGAAATCGCTGAAAAACAATAGGCTTCTTCGTTTCATGACCTTAAACACTGTGTATAAATCTAAAGCCAATCGGATATTAACTTTAGCCTCTAGAGCGTCCACAAGCAATTGTGGACGTCAGACCGCCGGACCGACAGACCGACGGACGGACGGACGGGATGACGACAATATACGACCACATTTCAATGTGGGCGTATAAAAATGATCCTGTAAACATATCTTATTTATTTAGCTTCTTATTGTGAACAATATTCAAATGGGAACACATCAATAACAACATGTTTGTACACTTATGGATGTTTAATCTGTAATCAACGGTACAAAGTCAGAGGGGTCAAAACCAAAAGTACGAGGGAGCCGATTTTTCCCCCAATGGGCAAAGGGAGAGAGAGAGAAATGGGGTTTAACGTCCACTCGACACAAACTAGGTCATTTTGGGACTAACATATGGTTTCAATTTTATTTCAATAATTCGCTTGCGCGTAGGGGTCTTTAGCAGTGGGAGGAAACCGGAGTGCCCGGAGGAAACCCACGAGGTTGAGAAGGTGCCCCAGTCTCCATGCCACATACGCTCACACCAGGGATCGAAACAACAGCCGCAAGCCAGAGGTGACCGGCCCGCTAGAGGTCGAAGCGCGGCACTCTAGACCACTAGGACATCCCAACCCCCCAAATGGGCAAAGGACGTCTAAATTTTCATGGGGGGCAGCTGCCCCCCTTGCTCCCCCACTAGCTACGGGCCTGACAAGTGTTTATTACTGTGGGACGTTTCCACTAGTTAAGATTCTGTAGTCTTTATCATTACTTGACACACAGATGCTTATATACAACACACAATTCTATGTAATACAATTACTGGTACTGTTTATTGCTAAGCCATTGTTTATTGTTGAATTGATTAGTGATAGGCCAAGCTCTACGCCTTTAGATTTTTATTTCAAAAGATTAACAAGATTTCTGCTTTTTGAATAATTTTAATTCCTTAATTCAATTTTTGGTTTATGGATGACAATAATTTAGAGATTTAGCTACTTCAAAAAAATTTCGATTCTTCTTTCATATCACGTCCATATTTCTTAAATCTACTTATCATCTGACTTCTATTTGACATGGACACTACCTTATAATAAAGTCACTCATAAATGATTGATTTGAATATACTTAAAACCATAATGTTAAATGACCATAATAACTAACTAGAATTTTTATTGCGTTAATTGAACTGATGCCTTAAAACTTACCAGATAATTTTGCTGGTCCTCTTTTTGGAACATAAATTTTACAACAATCCTCAAGACTAGAATCACAGAACTTTTCTGTAATGGCTTCCACCAAAGTCTTAGTACCAGAATATTCTTCTGGATTTTCTCTCTCATCCATGTTGTTAAAATCTAAAACAAAACAAAAAAATCTCAAATCAAAACTTATTAATATTATATTAAATTTATTTGGATTATTGAAAAAAATTAATTGATGTTGTTAAAATGTAAAACAAACAAAAAAAATCTCAAATCATAACTTATTAATATTATATCAAATTTATTTGGATTATTGAAAAAAATTAATTGATGATTAAATGGTCTGAATTTTTTTTTTTTTTTTGATTATTCATTATACTTCATGGAGAAATGTAACCCAAAACATTTAACATGCTTCCTTTACTATAAGCAATGAAAACATTTAATATCAAACATATTTTTTACTTCCAATATATTTTGTCTTCTAGATTTGATTATAAATGGCATTGTCAGAAAAAATTCAATTTATTTTTGTGACAAATGGACTATCTATAAAATCAATGAAATCATAATCAAAATAACAGTCACTGCCATTGAGGATAAACATCTCGTTTACATTGCCTGTCGACTGTCGAGTCTATTCTAAACTTTCCATTATCAACTAATTAGATCAGGGAGACCAAAGTTCAAATTTGAATAGACATCATGAAATATTTAATTTGTGAATGAAGCCATATGGAAAGAAAAGAAGATAAAAATAGCAATCAATTATTAAAAGTATCTATCTATTCACTATATCACAGTAAGATCTTCCATACATCTGTTGAAAATAAGCTTTCTGGTCATAAAAAAATGGATAACTTAAGGTTAATCTTTGACTTTTACCATCCTTTTTAAACAATTTACAAACCAGAATTTGAATAGGTTGGTCTGTTTATCTATTGTGTGCCTGTGTACATTAAGCCACGAGAATGAGCACAGCCAGCAGATAAATAATGTCTCAAATTACAGAAAGAGGGGTATACCGTTAAACAATTTTTCTTTCCACAATCTGGTGCACCACAATAATGTAACAATAACACCTCAGGCACTCTGGAATATAGTTGTTTAATGACTCTGTGCGACAGTCTCGTGTTCTAATTTCCAACTATTAAAATGCAGTCAACAAATATCCAAAAATAAACATTAGCAAGTCTAGATAAGCATAGAAATTAGGTCAGCAAACTCAACAAACGAAATGATAAATCAGCTGTGAAAAACGTCTTTGAAATTTTGCCAAATGACACGGTCAGGACAGTTCGTTCAAAGTCAAATGAAATTGGATTAGTTCATCATTTCATTTTTCATATTATTACGTAATACTTTTGAGCTTACCTATCTGCAATGAATAAAATATCGAACGTAAACTTTTTACCTTCAGCTTGTTTATGTCACCTGCTTTTGTTATTATCGGAAGTGTGTAGTACGTCATTAATTCTGTTATTTACTAAAGTGACGTAGAAAATTTGTGTGTAGATCTGACGTCATCTCCACGTTGTCAAATGGCTAGAAGTTGTTGTCATGGATGATTCTTCCAAGTTACAGGGATTAGAAGGTCGTATTGAAGTTCCAGTTGAAGAGACACAAAGCTTCAAGAATAGGTATACCATTTTAATTATGAAACAGATTCATTCTTTCATGATTGAAAGTGAACTAAAGTAAACATTAAATTGCTTCGTCTTACTTACACTTTACACTACAGTGACAAATTAATGATGTTATGACGTCGTATCACACACTGATGACTTCGTGGCTCGTGCAGATTTTATACAAAGTATAACGTCGGTGGGCGATCAAAACCTCGTATATCGGATTTTATAAGTTTTCAGGAGGGACAAAAAACTATCTACGGTCCCGGATTTTTTATTGAATGTGATTATATTTCTAATTTATGAACTAAATTGTTGAAAATAAAATATGGGAAGGTTATTTTTGGGATAATTTTAAGGGTATATGTGCTCTGGCTATATACGACATTTTGTCTTGTTAAATTGGCGGCGTATGTGACATACGACGTTTTGTTCCTAACTATAAGCCAGTTTTGGGTATATACGACGTTTTGTTCTTAATACGGTAACCTATTTACACGGATTATTTTTTTATTAAGCTAAGTTACCTAGTACAGTGGCGGACGCAGGGTGCTTTTTATATCGGTCGGCGGGGTGTGTGCGGAGGGGGCTTTCGGAGAAAATCGGGGGAAAATCTGAGTGTCAGTGGTGAATTGCGAAGCTTATCTGCACCCGAATATAACACTTAATTTCATCAGCCGTATCACACCAACAAAATGCTTAAATTTACACATTTAGTGGAAACTGAATAATGAGTTATTTTTTTTATAATTTGTCATATAAGGGGGCGGGTTGGGCTCCTCGATCTGCTACTGACCCAGTTCAGTAAGTTACCCGAGGCCACGATATCCACCATATAACCCAAGGTCATGATAACCACTACACAATTCAAGGTAAGGTAAGTTACTCGGGACGGTGGTATCCACTACATAACTCAAGGTTAAGTAACCTATCGGACTATAATTTTCGCGACAATAATTCAAGGCAAGTAACCCTGGGCCATAATATCCAAGACATGATCCAGGGTAACTAATCCAGGGCTATAATATCCACAACATAGTTCAAAGTAAGTTGCCCGGGTCTACTACCTTGTCTGCGATATCACCTCGGTGGAAGCGGACGTTAAATTAAGCTATTTCACACACATGTCTACTACACAATTCCAATGCAGGTAAGTTTTCTGGTAGCTAAATACCCTTCGGTCGATTCCGGTACGTAAATATAGCCTTAGATCTGGATGATATTGACTACACAATCTAAGATAAGATATCAAGGGTCGTGATATTTACTCCATAAAAATGAGTTCAAAACAAAACCCAAGGTATGTATAGAAGTGTTTTGAGAAAAGCTATCCAATTAGACTCTTTCAAAATTGTATGTAGACGATTCTCTATTCTTGGATTTATTTCTCTTTTCGGTCGACCCATCTGTACACCACTTTTTCTTAGAGAGCAAACGTCGATAAAAACATATTCCTGCCGACCTGTAACCTGTCATTGTTTTTAATTAATGTCACCCTCTGTATTTGAACATAATTTGCTAGGATTTGGAGATTTACACTTTAATGTATAGGGCGTGGTTTAAGTGTTTTTCCTGATCTCGTAGTAGCGTACTTGCAATGTCCATCATTATGAGTTAAACCCATGTATGGTTTACCATGCAAGCGTAATAGTTGGTTGTTGTTCTTAAACCAAACTGCTAGATCAGAGCACCCCTTTTTAGCTCTTTTTAGTATCTCAGCTGATATTGATTCTTCAGTGGATTCTATGTAATTGCGACTATAGCTGAAATGTCAGACGATGGCAATCCCGTAACTCTCAACAGATGATTAGACCGAGTAAGTACTAGTTACTGGACGTGATGCTGGGGGGGGGGGGGGGTGTAAGTACCGGTTACTAGAGGTGATGCTTGAGCGAGGTAAGTACTAGTTACCGGGGGTGATGCGGGGGGTTGTAAGTACCAGTTACTAGAGGTGATGCTTGAGCGAGGTAAGTACTAGATACCGGGGGTGATGCGGGGGGTTGTAAGGACCGGTTACTAGAGGTGATGCTTGAGTGAGGTAAGTACTAGTTACTGGGGGTGATGCTGCAGGCTGTAAGTACCAATTAATAGAGGTGATGCTTGAGCGAGGTAAGTACTAGTTCCGGGGGTGATGCGGGGGGTTGTAAGTACCGGTTAGTAGAGGTGCTGCTTGAGCGAGGTAAGTACTAGTTACCGGAGGTGGTGCTGGGGGGGTTGTAAGTAGCGGTTACTAGAGGTGATGCTTGAGCGAGGTAAGTACTAGTTACTGGGGGTGATGCTGGGGGGTTGTAAGTAGCGGTTACTAGAGGTGATGCTTGAGCGAGGCAAGTACTAGTTACCGGAGGTGATGCTGGGGGGTTGTAAGTACCGGTTAGTAGAGGTGCTGCTTGAGCGAGGTAAGTACTAGTTACCGGAGGTGGTGCTGGGGGGGTTGTAAGTAGCGGTTACTAGAGGTGATGCTTGAGCGAGGTAAGTACTAGTTACTGGGGTGATGCTGGGGGGTTGTAAGTAGCGGTTACTAGAGGTGATGCTTGAGCGAGGTAAGTACTAGTTACTGGGGGTGATGCTGTAGGCTGTAAGTACCAATTACTAGAGGTGATGCTTGAGCGAGGTAAGTACTAGTTCCGGGGGTGATGCTGGGGGGTTGTAAGTAGCGGTTACTAGAGGTGATGCTTCAGCGAGGCAAGTACTAGTTACCGGAGGTGATGCTGGGGGGTTGTAAGTACCGGTTACTAGAGGTGATGCTTGAGCGAGGTAAGTACTAGTTACTGGGGGTGATGCTGGGGAGTTGTAAGTAGTGGTTACTAGCTAGAGGTGATGCTTGAGCGAGGCAAGTACTAGTTACCGGAGGTGATGCTGGGGGGGGGGGGGGTACTATAGGCGGTGATTGAGCGAGCTCAGTACTGGTTACCAGAGGTGATGCTGAAGGGATGTAAGTATTGGTTACTATAGACGGTGATTGAGCGAGCTCAGTACTGGTTACTATCGGTGGATCCGAATAGTTCTTTGTAATGAGTACCTGAAACAAATAAGAATAATAATAATAAAAAAGGAAACAGTTTGATATACATACATCAACAACGGGTGGTGGGGAGTAATAGTAACGGGGATGCGAGAGAGTTGGGAAAGGGATATAAAATAAGGTAATTTCGGGAATAACATGGTTAAATTTTCATTTGATAAGTTGTGTCGTCTTTGGCTTTGGAAGGAGACTGGAGGACCCTGAGAAACCCCCCGAAGTTAGGCAGACGACCTACTCCTTTTCACCTAGAGATTGCGTTCGATGTGACCATGCCACTTTACTCAATGACAGACCTTATGATTTAAAGCGCACACGTTAGACACAACCCTCCCACCCCTCACCGGCGGGTAACTTGATAAAGTATTAATGCCTGTATTCCACTTAACCGGTATGTACTGACTCATGTCCTTTAGTTCAGTTGATATGTCAGATTCGAACTACTTTTAACGCAAAGCCTGCAGCGTTTAATTGATTAGATCAACCAATTTCACTTTCTTGGTCCGTCAAGCTGGTCCTTTAAGTAAGCTGGTTCGTTGAGTGTCCATAAGTTCAAGAAAATTGGGGGGGGGGCGGTCGTCTAGATTTGGGACACAGTATTATACGTTTCACTCCTTTTCTAAAGTGAATTCCTCACTGATTTAGACTCGAAACGCTACTATACTAATATGTCAAAATATACAACATCCATCTGTGAAATTAAATTCTTACCTTGTTGGTGTCCTGAAGCCTGCGTCGACGTCAATAGGAGATACGACGTTTTGGTTCTTAAAAACCACGTGACTTTGAAAGATGTTTTATGACAATAGGAGATGCGAGGTTTTGGTTCTTAAAAAACACGTGACTTTGAAAGATGTTTTATGACAATAGGAGATACGACGTTTTGGTTCTTAAAACCCACGTGTCTTTGAAAGATGTTTTATGACAAATTGGCGTATATAACATACGACATTTTGGTTTGTAGAAAATTTCACGAATCAGAATACGACGTTTAGTCACATGCCTATAACTTGAGTTCTAACTGGATTACAACTACCGCGAATAGAGCATTCGACGCACCATTAAAATACGATTCTAACCATGTAAAAAACGTTTTTAGCGCCAAAATCGATATACGAGGTTTTGATCGCCCACAGACGATAAGCTTTTATTTAACCTGTATTATAATATAGTTTGTGGTAATTATTGATATTCCGTACAGTTTGATTGAATATAACCATGCCATATTTTCCAAATTTGTTTACTTTAGTTTTAAAGGAGCTATAAATATTATTTACACTGGTTACCTATCGATTAAAGGGGAAAGCAGCGGACACATTAGCCGAATTATCAATCAATCGGCGCCGAATTTTATTCGGCCGAATGGGTGGACACACTAGCCGAATGCTTCGCCAGATTCACCAGTCGATTACATCACCTTTCACGTCACATGATTAAAACATGGCAGCGTCAATGTCTTCAAACAATCACGTGACTTCTCGATATGGCTAATGAATTCTACATTCGGCCGAATGCTTCGGCAAAGCGGACACACCAGGCGAATATGATTCGGCTGATCAAATATTCGGCCGAATATATCAAACCTGTTTGATTCGGGCGAATCATTCGGCCGAATAGAAATTCGTCCGAATAACAGTGGACACACTAGGCGAATTTGACGCCGATTGATTCGGCCGAATCATTCGGCTAGTGTGTCCACCGCTGAAGACCAACGATTTTCAACAAGGTTTCCATAAATTTTAAATATTCAGAAAGAATTCCCTCTGTAACAAAAGTAAAAAATTTTTTGTAAACGAGAAATTAATTATTATACGCCCACATGGAAATGTGGTCGTATATTGTCGTCGCCCTTTCCGTCCGTCTGTGTCTGTCCGTCCGTTAATATCCGATTGACTTTAAATTTATACACTGTGTTTAAAGTCATGAGACAAAGAAGTTTATCGATTTTCAGCGATATCCAATAATTACTGCCAGAGTTATGACCCATGATCACTTTGAAAAATCTTGTGAACGCTCTAGAGGCTAATGTTAATATGCGAATGACTTTAAATTTATACACAGTGTTTAAGGTCATGAGACGAAGAAGCCTATTGATTTTCAGCGATTTTAGATAATTAGTGCCAGAGTTGTGGCCCTTGATCACTTCAAAAAATCTTGTGGATGCTCTAGAGGCCAAAGTTAATATCTGATTGACTTTAAATTTATACACAGTGTTTAAGGTCATGAGACGAAGAAGCCTATTGATTTTCAGCGATATCTGATAATTATTGCCAGAGTTATGGCCCTTGATCACATCAAAAAATCCTGTGGATGCTTTAGAGGCCAAAGTTAATATCTGATTGACTTTAAATTTACACACACTGTTTAAGGTCATGAGACGAAGAAGCCTACTGATTTTCAGCGATTTCAAATAATTACTTCCAGAGTTATCTCCCTTGATCACTTCAAAAAACCTTGTGATGCTATAGATGCCAAACTTATCATCCGATTGACTTCAGATTGATACACAGAGTTTAAGGTGTTGAAACGAACAAGTATTTTGATTTTCAATGAATTTTGATATCTGAACAGCAAAATCCATGATGTTAACTGTTTCCTATAGAGTTGTTACTCTTGATCAGATTTTAGTGTATTACAAATGTTTCATTACCAAAAAAAAGTAAAAATATGCGACAACCCTTGTTGACTGCCCGGACGATTTAGCTGCTGTGTGTGTATGTTTCGTTGCCTGGCAACCTATCTTTTGATTTAATCGACAGACTGGGTTCTAATCCAGTGAATATCGCAGGCTAGCAATGACATCAAGAGTTAATTAATTTCTAATTAATAATTTACATAAAATGTCAGGTCTAAAGAAAGACCTGCAATTGGCAGATTTAGCTCTTGCATAATGTATGTTAAACTAGTTAAATTATTATAGTGAGAACGGTCAGTTCTTTATCTAATCTTCCATAATGTATCTTACTGTGTAACCGCAGACAATTGTAACTATAGACAATTAAAACCACAATGTTACTATTACTATGTAATAAATTATAGTAATATGTCCATCTCTGAACAATGACATTATTTATGATCAGCTCCAAAGACAAGCGAAAAGTACTGGTAATTTAAAATGTTTGATACTTTCCTGCATACAAACTGAGTGATTTGATGATATATTTGGACTAAAAACATATTCACATCAATTAAAGATACATTATGGGAGATAAGATAAAGAGTTGGCAGTTCTCACTATAATATTTAAAAACTATATAGTGTAAAGGTAATTTGCTGAAAATTTCAGTCAAATTGATCCACTATAGGCCGAGAAAAGAGTGCGTGAAATTTCTGAATAGCCTCGGTCATCATTACAAAAATCATTAATAAAAACAGAGTAGTCTCGATTATCCAATGTTGTGATTTAAATACAATGGCCGTTCAGCGGCATATTTGAATCTAATCCAGCTTACATTGAAGGCTAGCCTTGACATCGAGAGTTTATTATGGTCTGGATAAGTTAATTAATGTCTAATTAATAATTTAGATAACATTTCAGGCCTACAGAAAGACACGTAATAGGCAGATTTTGCTCATTGCATAATGCAAGTTTAATCTACATGTATCAAAATTTAGCTTCAAATCCTTTTCAAAACCTTGAATTTGTGAGGAGAAACCTCAAGGTATAAATAAACTGTTGTTAGTAGCCGTATTTGTCACCTCACTTCATTGAGGTGGGGTGGGGTCCATTTTTCAGAATGTATTTTTCATTTCTTACTGTCCATACATATTGAGGCCATTTAATTGCAGTCTTTTGTTCCCAAAATCACCCAACCATATGTCATTTGATCAAGAAATAACAACTGATCCCCTATTCAAGCTAGCACACAATAAGCTGGCAGGCAACAATTAAGTTGCTAGTTAGTGATACCCGGACATTTTTGCCCTGTGGGGGGGTTGGGATGGCCTAGTGGTCTAGAGTGCCGCTTCGACCTCTAGCTGGCCGGTCACCTCTGGCTTGCGGCTGTGGTTTCGAGCCCTGGTGTGAGCGTATGTGGCATGGAGATACGGGCGCCTTCTCAACCTCTTGGGTTTCCTCCGGGCACTCCGGTTTCCTCCCACTGCTAAAGACCCCTACGCGCAAGCGAATTATTGAAATAAAATTAAAACCATATGTTAGTCCAAAAATGACCTAGTTTGTGTTGAGTGGACGTTAAACCCCATTTCTCTCTCTCTCTTTTGCCCTGTGATGTAGTATGGTGTGTCACCCCGCCCTGACACTTCGTAGTTATTTTTAGATGCTGTAATTATTCAAATTAAAGAATCAGCCTATTGAATGATTTGTAAACTGGCAGCATATCTTTATGTAATGTTTATGATTCAAAGTTATTGAATTTTTTTGTTGTTTGTTTTTCAGAATCATGGCGTTAAAATTATCAAATGTTTCTGCCAGAGAATGGTTCCAAAAAACACGGGAAGGTGTCAAATCTTGGCCAGAATTTATAAAAACAGATCGTTTCAAGTTACCACAATCTGTAGCACCTGTTCCAAAAAGAATTGTTAAAAATATTGAATATTTTCAAGGAAATTACATGTTTATATTTCTTGGATTATTAATCTTCTGTATGTAAGTATAAATCATTTTTTTATGAGGTGACCTACAATTTTGTCATCATTCTTTCTCTTGATGTATGAGGGGTCACGGTGGCTGTGTGGCTAAGGCGCCGTCTCGCTAGCCTGGAGGTCGGGTGTTTGATCTCTACATTGGTCCAGCAAGTTCATCCAGATTTTCTGGCATGGTTCTCCCATGTCAGGGATGCTGTCTAGTCGGTTGGATTGGAATAAAAAATTGAGGTCCTGTGAACACATTGGTGTATGTGTAAAAGATCACTTAGCAGTTAGAATTTGATATACGTGTAGGCCCCAGTGTCGCTGTCCGGGCAAAATTTCCCTCATAGCACACTGTATGGCGTATGCCCGTCTTCCTTAGCCCAGTTTAGAGCAGAACATTAGGACATATTTCGTTTCATGTCTCTAATGTTTGATGACAGTGTTTATAAGGTTTTCAAATCAGAAAATGTGGGGAACTCTCCCTGACGGAAATGCATAATTCACTGTTTGAATAGAATGTCTTAAAATAAGCCCATAATTAAGTCAAAAAGTGTAAAAAAATTTAAGTATGAAACCTCAATGTTAAAAATAGTTTTCGGTGTCTATAATTAAATATGAACAATGCAATGTACACATTCATTAGTAGTCTCACAAAAGTAGGTTATTTATATTGTTTAATGGAGCCTACCTATAGAAATAAAAAAAAGCTTATATAAATTATGATGATGACAATACTTACATGTACATGTATATCAGTCAGGTGACAAACAATATACATGTAGGTTGTATTATTAATACTGATTCACTGTACATAAGTTATTACCAGTCTTACAATGTTTTTATCTATTTTGAGGTAAGATAAACTTTGACTTATAATAGATAATTAAATTTGTGCACAAAAAATGAACAAAGTAGTGATTATACTTTCTAGAACATCTGATACCTCAGAATAGTTGCTGTAATTGTTTGGTAATTCAACATTGTATGAAACAAAAGTGCAGCAGCAATGTGTCAGTCATATAAATCATGAAGTGAAACGGATTATGGAGTGTCTGTCAAATGCACAACATCTGTCATTTACAGCTAATTACCCGGTATGTTTTACATTCTATTTCAGTTTAACTTCGCCAATGTTATTAGTTGCTATTGGAGCCTGTCTTGGAGCCTGTTATATCATTAGTTTAAAAAATGCTGATAAAAAGATGTCAATCATGGGTAAGGCTCAGAGTATATTTTATGAAATTACTAAGCAAATTCATGTTTGATTATAATTAGGATCATGGAATAGTTTATTTTTTTGTACAAACGAAAAACTCAATTATATCTGATTGCATGGCAGTAATGGTTGTACATTTTTATACGCCCACATTAAAATGTGGTCGTATATTGTGGTCGCATCCGTCGGGCGGCGTCCACAATTGCTTGTGGAGGCTCTACAGGCTAAAGTTAATATCCGTTTCACTTTAAATTTATACACAGTGTTTAAGATCATGAGACGAAGAAGCCTATTGATTGCCGATAATTACTGCCAGAGTTATGCCCCTTGATTACTTAGAAAAATCTTTTGTAACGCTCTAGAGGCCAAACTTATCATCCAATTGACTTCAGATTGTTACACAGAGTTTAAGGTCTTGAGACGAACAAGTATATTGATTTTCATTGAATTTTGATAACTGAAAAGCTAAATCCATGATTTTAAATGTTCCGTATACTAAGCATTTAGCATGGGGCATAACTTTATAAAAACCAAACAAATTTTGATGATTTTCTAATAATTACTTTATTAGATTTCAGAGTATTATAAATGTTTCATTACCGAAAAAAGTAAGATAATGCGACAACTCTTGTTGATTGCCCGGAGGATTTAGCTGCTGTGGGCGTATGTTTCGTTGCCTGGCAACCTATCTTTGCCCTTACCATGAAAGTTCATGGTTTCGTCCTGTTTTTTGCTCAGTGTGGTACCAGTACTGTAGTGCTCGGAAACTCTTCCTTACAGGAGTTTCGTGAAACTGAATGTAATAGCGCAACATCACCAGGCCTATGTCACTCAAGTTCCTGTTAGTGTTATACCCGAAATTTCATCCTCTGGGCAGCCGTAGTGTAGCCACCAACCCCACACAGACAAATAGCAGTTACAAATAGATACAGATAATTAAAATGACCGTGTTATTAGACTGAAGTATACCGATGATACCTGTATAAGTATTCTAATTCTAAGGAAAATGTTGAATTGTCTAATCATCATTCACACTTCATATACATATAGACTTACAGCTTGTAAAATCTTATCCTAGAAATACATTATATCTGATAAGAATACATGCTGGAGTACCCTACAGTATTATTCTCACCGGGTGTGAAAATTTATACATAAATGTTTTCCAGGTCGTGAAGTTAGTGTAGCACAACAGTATGCAGCAGTTGGAGTAGGATCGTTCCCATTATTTTGGTTAGCAGGAGCAGGATCTGCAGTGTTTTGGATTATAGGTAAGTCAGCCTGTTGAGTGCTTTACAACATTGAAAACAGTTAATAAAATTTGTCTCTTGCATTTCTTTGTATAGGATAGGATAGTTAT
Organism: Patella ulyssiponensis; assembly: GCA_963678685.1. NCBI lineage: Eukaryota > Metazoa > Mollusca > Gastropoda > Patellidae > Patella > Patella ulyssiponensis. Next base: position 13,495,426 of record OY783225.1, read on the forward strand.
CTTGTAAATTATAAAAATCAGAGTCATCATTCACATATTATATTTCAATAATGGTGTAACCATGATATAATGTAGAATGCAATATTATATTTCAACAATAATGGTGGTAGCATGATAAACAGTAGCATCAAGTATTTTATTTCAACAAGGGCATAAGCATGGTACACTATGGGAATCTAGTATTATTATGAACTATTGTTTGTTTAAAGGGGAATGATGTTTTTTATATTGTGTTATTGTTTTCAGGTGCATCATTTTTTGTGATCATGGCCCATGCTACTCTATACAGACCACAGGTTGAAGATGGTGATGGATTTGATATTGAGATGCAGAGTGTAGAAACTGTATAAACATATCTGTAAACACACAGTGTGCATGATATCAAAGAAGTTGTGTTATAGTTATAATGGCAGAACTTGTGCAGATGTGATAACAAGACATTTTCTATACATCTTCTGCTTTGAATCTTAAATGCACATGCAGATTTTCTTTTCTGTGCAATTGAAAGATTTTGTTTGTCAGTCATCAGGAATTAAAATCTCCAAACATTTGAAGCAGTGCAATTCTTCAATTATCTTAACCTCAATGATAAGATGTCAAACTTTTTGGATGAATGAATGAATGAGAGAATGAATGACAGTTTTATGGTTATTATTGGAATGATATAAACTGCAATGTAGTGAACAAATTCAATTACAAGGATTTATGATAGGGTATTGACAATAGTGAAATAAGAAAGCGTATTTAAATTAGTGAAAAATATGATGTAATGATTGATGAAACAGGAAAGATATCAACAAAACAGAATCTCAATTTATCGGATGGGAACATAATGAAAATAGGGAACACAATGCCGGGTGGGCCGTGGTTTTCCACATCACCCGAGCTACTGGGCTACGCATTTCTGGCCAGTCCAGTAGGCGCCACCACAAACAAGTGGATTCTGATCTTGAAAGGTCCAGACAATTCTTTTTGGTCTTTACCCAGGGCCTCTGAAGATATCAATTTTTCAATAATTATGCCTTTTCATTGGCTCGGAATTAAAAAAAAGGTGGTGCTCTTAACTCCTTTAAGGTAAGATTTTATGAAAAAAAGCCTCTACGTTTATTTTTACAAAATTTTAACTTTTACTCTCTAGATTACTCTCACTGAGATTCTGGTGAGAATGCTGTCATACAGATGCTTCGTATTGTTGAATTGATATCACATTTCACCTTGATTGTTAATGTTATTCTATAGAAGTATTATTATGTTATTATCAATCTTGTTAGTTACAATGTATTATTTTTAAGTTTCTGTATTGAATTCATTACAATAGTAAATTTGATCATTATGGTGTTTGTGTAAGGAAATAATGCTTGAAATTTGGTGCCAATTAATAGTAACACATTTGATTCTCTTCTTTGTCCTTAACTAAATATCTTTAAAAATACTTCTTTTTTTTAGTCTTCCAATTCTAACAATATACAGGCCAAAATTCTATGGAATACAATTACTGCTTATTACATGAGCGAAGTTTCGACCAGGCTTCTCGAGTCACTGTCTTCTTCTTCTTCCCGTTAACGAGTCGGCCTCTGTTAGAGTGTAATTGACTCAGGCTGATTGTGACTACAGAAGCCTAGTCGAAACATCACTCTGTTGTAGGCAGTAATTGTATTCTATAGAATTGTGACTTGTATATTGAAAAACTTACATAAAGGTCATAGCACTAATTATGATTTTAATTTAAAGACCACAAAAATAAATGTGTAGTGAATAAGACAGGAGACAAAATAATAAAAGTTATGCGTACTTGTATCCTTGTGGATTGAGTTAGATCAAGAGTTTCTGGAACTATGCGCTGAGGGCAGAAGAGGTCATGCAGGTGATAATTACTTATCAAGAGGAACTTGCTTGATAAATTTCATTAAAAGGCCTATAACTTAATTTGCACTCTATACAACCCCTTATTTACCCATGGGTTCCCTTTCATGACGGGTACAGTTATGTATTTATCATGAAATGCTGGCCAAACCTAGGTATTGTATTCAGCTGTAGATTCTTGACATCCACAGTTTTGGAAAGTTATTTTTGTACATCTGTTATTCTAATTAATAAAATATATATTACTTGTACATTGGTATAAATTGTTGGTTATATGAAATAAAATATTGGGTTCATTTATTACATCTTCATTCTATTATCTTTGACTTCATGTGTTCAAATATCCAGCAGTTTGAAAACAGATCTGATATAAGGGTTGTGAATTGAATAAGCATACATGTACTTTGCTTTGTATGGAAACTGAATTAATCATTCTAGCAGTTTGTTCTAGTACATGTATTATTGACTACATGGTTCATATCAGTACATGTATATCCAGCGCTCACACTGTCGATCGCCAAATTCGCCGATTGCGATAAAAAAAATAATTTTGGCGTTAAAATATTCAGTTTGGCGATATTTTTTTCCTGTATGGCGATACAGTATATCCCTGAACAGCCTGAACATGCCCAAATCTACTGTTACTTTAGACTGCTTGAAGCCAGAGAGATGTGAATAGCTTTCCATATTCTAGGACCATTGCTATGTAAACTGGTTCACTGATGACAACCCCTGCATATATGCAATTACTTAATGTAAAGATGTTGATAATTGGAATTAAAATACAGATGTGACGTCACCCTTTGATGTTGGCATACCATTATTTCAAATAATCATACTGGTAACTTGCCAATATTACTTTATTCATACCAGTGGAATATTAGACTAGTGTAAAAGCTCATGCAGAGTGTCAGTATTTTAAGATGTTTAATAGTCTCGAGCTTACGACATTGCATAATATATTGTAAAAACATTCGGGCCTCTAGCTGCCTCCATGATTGTTATTACAATATGCTACTCAATGTCAAATGGCCGGATTTGTTTATAATACATGTCAATCGAGAATTTCGGAGTACAATGCATGTGCATAAAAAAATATCTCAACCAATATTGACAGATGACAATCTCTATGAACACCCCCTCAACTGTCGGGACTGGCAAAACTGAGACAGGCCTGAATTCTGTATCACTTCATTGCAATGCTGTTGATTGGGGATGCTCCGGACAGACAATCAAACACCTCCAGAGTTATCTGACGAGTTATGGTTCTGGCCATGGTCCAACTGCATATAATATAAATCTTGTGTGAATAACACAATTCCAGTTGAGGCATTGTCATTGACTTGTAAACAAATTTTCAGACCTATCAGAAATTGAGCTGGAACATTGTAAAGAATAGTAACACAGCCTGACAATTTTTTCAATAACATATTCTGGTGATCCTGGGATGCTATTTTGGAAAACTCTGTGTGGAACATTTTTACCGACTAATAAAGGGACATAACACAAAGTATCATTCAGTCACAAAGTTGCAGATCACTTTGTACAGAATATTCAAATGCATACATAATTTCTATTCCATAATCACAGTCCGGTTAGCAGTTCTGGCTGTGTTTACAAAATGGATTGCAGTAAGACCCAATGAAAAAACGATGAATGATCAACAAAATGTTTAATTCTATAACATAATGATATAAATAATTCGCAGTAAATACAATAAGTGGAATAACCAGACATGGATGGATTCATTTATATTGAGACAAATCGGATACAGGACTGAATTAGATGATATATTTTCTTTATACAACCTCGTAATATTCAACTGACAAGTAATAGCTAAATTTAGACAATTTCACAGTAAATTTCATGAAGGCAGAGCACCAACCTTTATAATGACCTATTAACCTCTAAAGATGAAGGAATATTGCTCTCATGGGTTTGTAATTCATATTATATTCTAACCAAGAGTTTAAAATACAATTTTGGGAGCCACAAACCGCAAGTCCCAGGTTCAATCTGGGTGTTGAGTCAACACTGTTAACCAGGAAAGTTCATCAGTATTTTCTGGTGTGGTTTACCTCTTCAAATTTGCAGGACAGAGTCCAGTTATTTGAATGGGACAGAAAACTGGGGTCCTGTGTACACGTAGTAGTGTACATCAAAGAACCATACAGCTGGAATTCGAACCAAGAGTAGTTTAAAGCCTGTTTTAACTACACCGGTTTCTTCAAAACAGTAGGATGACAAACCCAATTTTATTTCATTTCACAATTTCATTTGCAAAAATCCTGCAAAACACAGTTTATCTCAAACGATATAGCACTTTCCAAAACAAGGTAAACTGAAAGTTTAATCATTTAATCAAACTTTATGCTTCTTATTCCGCCTCAAACAGGTCGATATCATTTTTCATAAAATGAAAAGAGACAATTTGACTGCATCTTCTAGACACCATCAAACAATACCATTACTCTTTCTAACAACTCCCTCAAAGTCAGGCAACATGGAGGCTACTTTCTGTCTCATTTCTTCTCTTCTCTTTTCTTTCTCTCTTTCTACCTGTAACTCCTCTGGTAATCTTCTCCAGGCTCGAAATGTTTTCTTCTGTAAATACCTGTAATATTATTCATAGTGAACATAAAAATGCTGTAGTAGGGAGAGAGAGAGAGAGAGAAATGGAGTTTAACGTCCACAACACAAACTAGGCCATTTTGGGACTAACATATGGTTTCAATTTCATTTCAATAATTCGCTTGCGCATAGGGGTCTTTAGCAGTGGGAGGAAACCAGAGTGCCCGGAGGAAACCCACCAGGTTGAGAAGGCGCCCCTATCTCCATGCCACATACGCTCACACCAGGGTTTGAAACCACAGCCGCGGCACTCTAGACCACTAGGCCATCCCAAGCCCCCTGTTGTAGTAGGAGAGAGAGAGAAACTTGATTTAATATATACTAGACACAAACTAAGTTAATTGGTAAAGTATTTTCATCTATGCATCCGAAGCAATAACGGTCACATGTGTTGTCACCATTACTACATGTGCTGAAACGGTGATAACATGTAATGTAAGGGTGTATAGAGACTACATGTATTATAGTAATTTATAAATATATACTGGACAATGAAGAGATAACATGGTGTTGTAATGGCGTATTGAGAATAAATAAGTCTGGTCATCTAACATTAGAGCCTATAATCTATAATATCAGAGAGAGAGAGAGAAATGGGGTTTAACGTCCACTCGACACAAACTAGGTCATTTTAGGACCAACATATGGTTTCATTCCATTTCAATAATTCGCTTGCGCGTAGGGGTCTTTAGCAGTGGGAGGAAACCGGAGTGCCCGGAGGAAACCCACGAGGTTGAGAAGGCGCCCCTATCTCCATGCCACTTACGCTCACACCAGGGCTCGAAACCACAGCCGCAAGCCAGAGGTGACCGGCCAGCTAGAGGTCGAAGCGCGGCACTCTAGACCACTAGGCCATCCCAACCCCCCCTATAATATCACATCAACAGATCGAAGAATATGGTTGATTGATAGCCACACTAAAATATTTTATTGTTCATAAAGAAGACAAATTTACACCATTCTTTTAGTACATCATGAGAATAATGGAAGCATTTTGGGGTCTGATATTCCTTTTAGAGATCCATCTTCATCATATTTTAGTTTGCAAAAGATTTACTATCTCTTGAATGACAACAAGCAAGCCTTTTCTTCACAAACAAAGTAAATTTACCAATAAATATTGAATGTGTGAAATAACTATATAAAGTGATATTGCCGACAAACTTAGCATAAAAATTTACCTTAAATATTGTTCTTTAGCTTGTCGTTCTTTCTGCCAATAGAGCATCTTTTCTTCTGTAGCATAATCTAACCAAACGCTGACAATCCTAGATTTGACATTTCTCTCATAAAATTTATCAGCTCGCTGCTCTAATATTCTCATATGATGTTTATACTGAAATATTATACAAATATATTATTATTAGTTTATCCATGTAAATGGTTTCAATGACATTTATTAGTCAATATATACTAAATAATATTATTGCTTGTATACATGTATAATGTCCCATCACACTTTGACTTTATATTTTATAACAATTCCTTGTTAAAATCTAGAGAAGCCTTGTCAAAACATCACTCAGCAAGAGAATATCACACAAGACTAAAGCATAAATATCATTATGCTCTTCTTCATTCAAGAAAATGTAGCTTTTTTTCTAATTTTTGAAATTAGCAGAAGCTTTAATCGAAACCACTCTAGTTGACTAAAAGGCACAAATTACATTTGAGGTTTCAGGTACAGGGTGATAGTTGGAATTTGAAGTAAGAGTAGGCTGTAGCTCCTCTATACCACACTGCATGGCCCATTCCTGTTTTCATTAGCCTGAGTGCAGCATAAAAGTAGGAAGTCAAACCCCATTTTGCTACTTTTTTTTACTTATGACACATAAACTATTAAAATGATTATCATAGTCATGAACTATTATTTATTACACACTGGACCCTTTGTTTTGACTCAGGTTTTCAAGTTACTGATCAACCTGTGTTGTATTGTCTTAGCACGTGCACAGGTGATCATTTGAGGAACATACTAACCCGGTGACTGTCAAAACAGACTATGCATTTTCATGAGTGCACTGTATTAGAAATAACATGAAACATCGTGTTAATTAAAAAATTGGTTGCCAGTCAACGAAAAATACGCCCACATAGCAGCTAAATCGTCCCGGCAGTCAACAAAAGTTGTCGCATCTTAAGTAATTATCAGAAAATAATTAGAATTTGTTTGTTTTTTATAAAGTTCTACCCCATGCTAACGTTAAGCATACGAAACATTTAATATTACGGATTTAGCTGTTCAATTATCGATTTTCAAGAAATTCACACTCAACCATCATTAATGTGTAGCAGGGATATGGTCAAACGTTTTTTTAATTTGGAAGAAAATTGTGACCTCCATAGGGTCCACAAGGTAGAAAAACATGATTTTTGTACAATCAGGGGCCATAATTCAGGAAGTTATGGTCCAATGTGCCCAAATATCGAAAGGAACCGCATCTTTGGGTTATAAACTTACATTTCAAATTTCATCAAAATCAGGTTAAAATTGATATATCATATTTTTACACTATTCGCGTATTAGCAGCAGCCATTATGTCGGGCAGTTTTGGTACGATATTTACGAAATTCGACCTCAACCTTCATTAAAGTGAAACAGTAATATAATCAAATGTTTTTTAAAATCAGATAATAGTTGTGACCTCCAGAGGGACCACAAGCTAAAAAGGCAATTTTTCGTACAATCAGGGGCCATAATTCAGGAAGTTACGATCTGATATGTGCAAATATGCAATGGAACCAAGATCTTTAGGTTATAAACATGTATTTCAAGTGTCATCAAAATTGGTTCAAAATTGTGACCTCTATAGGGTCCACAACCTTCATATAACATATTTTCACACTATTCGCGTACAAACGGCGACCATTTTGTCGTCAATTTTGGTCCGATTTTCACGAAATTCGAACTCATTCTTAATTACCATGTAACGGTGATATAATCAAACGATTTTTTAAATCGGATAAAAATTTTGACCTCCAGAGGGACCACAAGCTAACAAAAGCGATTTTTCGGACAATCAGGGGACATAATTCAGGAAGTTACGATCCGATGGTTGCAAATATCGAAAGGAACCAAGATCTTTGGGTTATAAAAATACATGTCAAGTTTCATCAAAATCGGGTCAAAATTGTGACCTCTATAAGGTCCACAACCTTGATATAACATATTTTCACACTATTCGTGTACAAACGGCGGCCATTTTGTCCGTCAATTCTGGTCCGATTTTCATGAAATTCAAACTCTCTCTTCATTACCATGTAACGGTGATATAATCAAACGTTTTTTTAAATCGGATAATAATTTTGACCCCCAGAGGGACCACAAGCTAACAAAAGCGATTTTTCGGACAATCAGGGGACATAATTCAGGAAGTTACGATCTGATGGGCGCAAATATCGAAAGGAACCAAGATCTTTGGGTTATAAACATACATGTCAAGTTTCATCAAAATCGGTTCAAAATTGTGACCTCTATAGGGTCCACGACCTTGATATAACATATTTTCACACTATTCGCGTACAAACGGCGACCATTTTGTCCGTCAATTTTGGTCCGATCTTCACAAAATTTAACTCAACCTCCATAACCATGTAACGGTGATATAATCAAACGTTTTTTTAAATCGGATAACAATTTTGACCTCCAGAGGGACCACAAGCTAAAAAGGGCGATTTTTCGGACAATCAGGGGCCATAATTCAGGAAGTTACGATCCGATAGGCTTAAATATCGAAAGGAACCAAGATCTTTGGGTTATAAACATGCATTTCAAGTTTCATCCAAATCGGTTCAAAATTGTGACTTCTACACTGTTCACAACCTAAAAATCGTGATTTTTCGTACAATCACGGGCCATAACCCATGAAGTTACAGTCCGATACATGCCAATATCGAAAGGAACCGAGATCTTAGGGTGATAAATCTATATTTTAAGTTTCATTGAAATCGGATAAAATTGTGATGTGGGCGTATAAAAAGATAATTACATGTAGTTAGAACAATAAATAATTTTTTTTTCAGTGTAGATTGTGAAATAATATCATTAGCTAGAAAACACATCCAACAGTAGAAGAAACAAATGCACAAAACCTGGCGAACTGGGATAAATTTCTGTTTGGCCATTTTTTTTTTTTTTTAGATAATTGTAATCTTGTAAAATACCATTCCTACATCATCGCATATGCTATTTTTTCGCAAATAGTTAGTTTGTTCTGTGGCTGGCGAATTGAGAATGTAAAACGTACTACAGTTAATGCAGCATACCCCATTCACACCAAATATATATTTTACATTATTCATTGGCCTGTTGTGGATTTTAAAGATAGATTGCCAGGCAAGGAAACATACGCCCACAGCAGTTAAGTCGTCCGGCCAGTCAATAAGGGGTGTCACATATGTTTTCTCTGTCGGTAAGGAGAGAAATGGGGTTTAACCTCCACTCGACACAAATTAGGTCATATCGCGTGACTAACATGGTTCAATGTTTTTCAATAATTTGCTTGCACGTAGGGACCTTTAGCAATGGGAGGAAACTGGCGGACCTGAAGAAAACCCACGAGGTTAGACAGGCTACCCTACACCTTGTCACGTACAACCGAGGAATCGAAACCACGCCAGTTGACTCAATGACAGACCTGATGACACAACGTGTATGCGCCAACCATTCGGACATCGAAACCCCCTTGTCGTTAAGGAAAACATTTACAACACTAAAATCTAATTACGAATAACAAACCCATTAAGTAATTGCCATACTTGTTTGGCTTCTAGTTATGCCCTCTACTGATGTTAAGTACCCAAAACATTAAATATCAAGGGCCATAAGTCAATTTCGGAAATCATTGAAAATAAATAGGATTCTTCGTCGCATGACCATAATTGTTTGCCTCGAGAGCGTGGACACCGGAAAGGAGGACAGGGTCGATGACAATATAGGACACGTTGGCGAATACAAAATAGTGTCCAAAACATGAAAATAGCTTTAATATAGGCTACATTTATTCATATACCAATCCAACTTTCTTAAAATTGTATTTCAAAAACCTGACATTTGAATGATCTGATTTGTATGCATCGTAAATAAACAGGTATACATATATTCAGGTTATTGACCCACTCCCTAATCTGCTGAGTAAACAACAACATATGACGTGCAAAATAATGCATATTGGTACCTGTTATAGACGAATTGGTAAAACGATTTTGCGTGATAAACGGCCTGTGATAAACATGCGTCTCTCTCGTACCCGGCCATTTTTATTCACTCATTCAACTTCTTACACAAAGAATCCAGTGTGTAAGTCAGTTATCGACCTTGACCTCGGGGTCAACTTAGATAAACCCCTGAGCTCGTGCAGGAGCTCGGGTGTTCATCTAACTTGAACCCCTCTGTCTCAGTCGATAACCCTTACGTCTTAACTCACCCTACTCCAATTTCTAAAGCTGTGTTTAACCAGTAGAAAGTTTCTCATTTGATCAGCCATTTTATATTTCTCAGTCAAGGATTGTGCTGTGTTTTCATGCCATGATATCATAACTTTCCTATTAAATGAAAAAAAAAAAAATAGATTTACTTTTTCAAAGTGATCAACAGCCAAAAGTCTAGGAGACTATTGTAAATTGCAGAAAATAAATGTGCATATTTTTTCATTCGCAAAGTAGCAAAAATTAAGTGGATTTTACTCCATAACCTATATTACAATATTTCAGGTCAGGTTCCCTCCTGCTCAGAGTCAGTATGGGGGATAAGGGGATCCAAGATGGTCAGAAATGATATCTAGAGCATTCCATTCTTCCTCACATTTATCGGTTTTCTCCTGCTCAGGGTCAATTTATGGGCTAAGGAGATCCAAGATATTCAGAAATGGTATCTACAGCATTCCAGTTTCATTAAAATTTTTCCAGACTCCACTCATCCGGTTTTACATATTCAATGCTGATGTAATTTTGGAGATCTGAAATCAAATTAAATATTGTTTGCCAAACTGACAGATATATTTAGAAATTACTAAAGATAGTAATGTACCTTGTTATAACTGAGGTATAATGATTATAGGCCTTCTCTTCATTACTTTTAGATATATTAACTAGTTTTATCATGGGTAATAAACCTCTATATTTCATCACAGATTTAATATAATGTTTATCAGCTCTACTGTTTAATTCTTTCATTCTCTCCATTTCTTCTTGTTTCTCAATCTCTTTCTAAAAATACAAAAAAAAGAATAATTTAACTAAACAAAAAACCCCATAATTTTTCTTTAAGGGACAGTCCCTGATCTTTTTCTCAGAATAAAACTGGTTGATTTTTACAAAACTAGAAACCTTAAAATAGACAAAAATGGTATATGTTTTGCTTTGTTTATCACAATATGATATTACGAGCACATATCTTCACGTTCAATATTGATTGAGATAAACCAATATTGAATTCTGGTTTAACTTTTTAATATTAAATATCATATATATTATTGAGTTACAGCTATATATATATATACCCTTAAAAGAAACAAACATAAATAAAGCCAGTTACCTGTTTTTCAATTTTTTTCTTCTCTCTGTATGCTTCAATTTTTGCTTTCTTTTCCTTTTCCTCTTCTTCTTTTCTCTCTGCTTCTTCAGCTTTCAGTTTAGCCTGAAAATTTCACAGAAAATATATATTTTTGTCAATTCAATACACACAAAGTTTAACAGAAATCCGGAAAACAAACAAATGGACCAGACAAAACTTCATAGCATGAATCATAACCAGGGACCTTATTCACGAAATTTTAACTAATATAAAATCCAAATTTTAGTAATTTGATTGGATAATATTAGATTGATTTTAGTGATTAGCCAATCAGAACTGTAGAATCTACTAAAATTTGGATTTTATCTTTAGTTAAGATTTCCTGAATCGGGGCCCTGGCCAATATTTACCAAGCAAAACAACAGGGACCTTATTCACAAAATTTTAACTAATATAAAATCCAAATTTTAGTAATTTGATTGGATAATATTAGATTGATTTTAGTGATTAGCCAATCAAAACTGTAGAATCTACTAAAATTTGGATTTTATCTTTAGTTAAGATTTCCTGAATCGGGGCCCTGGCCAATATTTACCAAGCAAAACAGGATAAATGAATAATTGATATTTTCAGTTATGTCGATGTCAAAGAAATAAACATGTTCTATATCATGATATAAATCTGGATCAAAATAAGGACCAAAACAATCTAAGAATGTATGTGTCCCTATGGACATTATGCAGTCCTCGAAATTAAGAATTTTCTACCACGGCACAAAAAAATGAAAAATGCCGTGGCAGAATGGTACTGCTACGGCACCACAGCATTTTTGGTATTTCAAAATCAATGCTTTTTTTTAACTTTTCAAGATGGATAAAACCTTTTTTTTCACCCCACAAAATTTGACGCGAATGATACCAATCGGTTACGTGTGGTCGCGCCATGCAGCTCAAAAACATGCGACCGAATTCCTGGTTACGCAAATTGAAAGATCGGTTACCTTAACAAATTTCATTAACAAATTTATTCACATTTGATCAATATTTATACAGGATGACTTTGTGACACTAGTCTAAATTATTAATATTATACCACAAACTCAATTCATTCATTCTTCATTCTAGCCATTTCATTTCTCCATCAGTCTTACCGATACTTTGAGTTTGACAGTTGACTATTTTTGACATCAGGTTTTGACCAGTTGTAAGCAGGTTGATTTAAAAATACCCCAAGCCTTAATTCTTTAAATGGTTAGTAGTGCCTAAATATTTAAACATGTCAGCTATATTTCCAAAGAATTTACTGCACGTGTTCCTTTCACTTATATAGCCATACTGTATGGTAGTACTGACCCGTATGTAGGTCGTCTACTTTGACCCCCACATGGCATCGCGTGTCTTGTCTTGTATGTATATTTTAATATGATTTCATCACAACAAATTATTCTGTTTCCTGTTGAAACTTGATTTGTAGAGTGTCGAGGTTAATAAATACTATTTATTTTGTCAATCAGTCGCTACCTATGATTGAGGCTATTACTGTCCGTTACATAGGGCGTAGTAATTATAAACAAAGGGTGTAAATCGGTCCAGGTCCATCGTATGTGATCATGACAAACGATACAGTTAAAAATACAAATGATGAGAATGGTAACATTGTTCATGCATTAGCTAGTTTAACTAGGGAACAGTCCGTGCTCTCTATCATCTGTGTCTATTTTTAGTTTATAATCGTTGAAAAAACCCACCACTGTTACAACGGTGAAGCATGGATATCCCTACGTACAGCACATGGGTTAAAAGTGTACCGGTATTCGGTACTTGCAATATATTTGTCAGACTTTTGTCTACAAAATGATAAATATGTCACTTTATTACACGGTCAGACGACATCATCCTGGTACTATTCTATAACTGGTCCATTTAGTCATTATAAATTTTGGGATCGTAAGATCTACCGCGGCAAAAAAAAAAAATTATGCCGTGGCAGACGGGAGTTGCGTCGGCTTTTACCACGGCTTTGCCGTTTGCCGTGGTTAATTTCGAGCGCTGTTATGAGATGCTTTATCATCAAGCTCAATCAAGGTAATGACGTAATGAAAAACAAGACCAAGTTTGAACATTTTAACTCAATTAGACAAAAAATATATAACTGACCAATCTTTCTTCTTCTATTAACCGTCTTCTTTCTTCTCGTTCACGTTTTAACCTTGCTCTCTCTGCCGATCTCTCCTCCATATCTATAATCGATTTATAAATATCTGACTTTAACTTAGCTTTAATTGAATTATAATTTAGTTTTAACTGAATCATAATTATCTGAATTTAAACATACATTATGCAAGAGCTATATCTGATTATTGCAAGTCTTTTTTTAGGCGTCAGATGTCATAGAAATGATAAATTAGATCTTTATTTAACAACAAGCATAAAATCAACCCTGTAGACCCACGGATGGCTTGGATTGAGCTTGGATTTGAATAGGATTTCATTGATCGATTTAATTATAAATGGCGTCATAAGAGGAGATTTACAGTTATGTTGCCGTCATACTCCTAGATTGAGGCTATTAATGATAGAGTGTATGAAGCGAGGCCGCTGTTGAGCGAGGTAATTAGATCAACACACTGTCGCTCTTTTGTTACTTGCGTTTACAGTGAAATTCTGGAAATTGATAAATATCGCAGCTAACATCAACCAGCTGCATTGCAGCCCCATCGGATCACTTTTTTCTGTTCGCCTGCTTCGTGAGTTACGCAGGCCTACCCAAAGTACAAGAATGCATGCACGCCAAGGAAGAAGTCGGCTACAGTACAATTATTTACAATACTGCCCCATTGATTTGGTCCATTCCTTTCCAACTTTAACTTCTGTTGCCGACTTTCTCTTCTTATCTATATATTAAAACTCTTAATTCTAATTTGTATTAGAAAATAAATGTAATACGAGTTGAATTGCAGCCCCATCTCAAACCAAATAGGCTAAATGTAGGCCTACCACAGTCATTGAAAACATTACTTGATAATCAGGTGGAGTTAACGCCTGTCAATCAAACCATTTCTAGTCAAAAATAACAGTGGTGATAACTATGTTCAGAATAAAGTAATTTGACTGAAATTTTTCAATATATTCTTGTTTCATCATCTATTTTTGAAGTGTTATAGCAAGAATAGCTAACTCCTTATAAAAATCTCCCATAATGTATCTTTAATTCAGTTTTAATCAAATTATAATTATCTGAATGTAACTAAGCTTTCATTGAATTATCTAACTGTTAAGTAAGTTTTAATTGAATCATCTGACTGTAAGTAAGCTTTAAAGCGGAAATTTCATATTTTCTAAGAAAGTCAAAACATAATTATTTCTATGTCTTTTGCTCAAAAGGTTGTCAACTCGCTATTATACGATCATGGGCAATATTTCACAGGCATAAAAATCCCTGACACCGAAAATAATAACACAAGTACTTGAATTAACTCCCTTGTTTTCCCATTCCCCTCCATGCAATGGCGATCTTCAAACGTGTGAATTTGAAGTTGAAAATGATGTTTTTGCCAATTTCTCAACTGGCAATAGTGAATTATAGGATTAATAGGATTATCCTTTAAAAAGGTAGGACTGTTTATAGATACAATCTATTTTAGGGCTTTATTTTAATATAATTTAAAAATATAACTAAAAAATATGAAATTGCCGTTTTAACTGAACAATAATTATCTTACTTTTCATGATTTGCGAATGTTTTGAATTGTTTGTTGTTTTAGTTAGGTTCGTTGTTGCTGTTGATACCTCAGTATTATCACTTCTAGCTGTACAGACAGATCTGAAACAAAAATATCTGTCATATTAAAATTTTGATTTTAATGGGATAGGATTAAATTACTAATTTCTTTATCCTTTGACCCAAGTCTACCTACCACCTGCTTTGACATTAGTATAAATCGCGTAACAGAAGACAAATGCTTTGAAAACTTTCACAAAAGGGCAAACAAGTTAGAATGTACTATTTAAACCATTACATGAACAGCAAACTAATAAACCGTGATATCATTGCATTGATTTAATTACATTGGACTATGAAACGAACAGTTATTCACAATCAATGAAACAAGGTTTATTGTTTCATCAATACAATACTTCCGTCATTTAGGGACTAACATATATGTAATTTTAATTTCAGTGGTCATGCAGAAAGTAGGTAGTAGAATTTGGACCAAAATCAGCAAATCTAGCTTCTCATCTTTGAATTCTTTGACAAGTACATCAGTTTTCTCTCTCAAATGAATAATAATGACACTGTCATCAAACATCAGGGCTATGATCCTCAACTGATACATTGTGACTTATACAACAGAGCTGTTATACTTTATACAAACAAATTTACTAATATAATATTTTCTTACCTTGGAGTTGGTGATTTAAAAGTTGAATTTGTTCTGGATGTTTCTAAGTTACTACTAGCACCACCACCATCTGTTCTTGGAGTTATCCCCTCCTTGGAGAGGTTATCTATATTCCGTGGTTCCGTCAACTGATTTTTCAACAGTTGATTTTTTTGAGTGTATTGAAGTTCTTCTATGAGTCGTTTCTGTTCCTTCAATTGATTTTGTTGCTCACTTAAAATTTTTTGCTGTGCAGTGTATCTATGTTCAAAATTATTCACAACAAAATGAGTATTCATCCATGGCTGTGTTCCAAACCTTTTCCGTATACTTTTATCAGAATGCTCAGATTTAGCGTCAATATCACCACCTCCTAGACTAGCTATTTCCTCATTGGTTAGATTTAAATGTTTACGAGTTACCTGCCATGCCTGTGTTGGAACACGCGGAGGGACGTTTTTAGTTTGACACAATGAAGAGTCACTTTTTGATGAAAATGGTCCATTTTGATTATTTGATACAGTTTTTTTCTGACCATTCTGTGCAAAAAATTCATCCTATAAGATATTAAAAAAAAAGACAGAATTAATCTTAAGACAATGAAATTTGGAAGCTTGTGAAGTAAAACATTTTAACTGTATTGTTAAATATTTGTTTTTATCTACTACTGGGGAGTGGCAAGCCATATTTGATATTGTTTAATATTGCCCAGGTGTAAATTCATTACATGTTTTGTTAGGGGAATTTCATTCTGCTGTTCATTAGGGTTATGAGGGAAATATTGCCTGGACAGCAGTCTTACATCCTACTATTACTTCAAAATCCATCATTACCCTACCCACAAATTCATGCATAGAACTACTATCAATTTTATACATAGCCCTATTTACAATTTTATACATAGGCCTATTAGAATTTCATACACAGGCCTATTAGAATTTCATACACAGGCCTACTTACAATTTTTTGATTATCTGTTATATGTCGAGCTGACCGAGAACCATTGTGTGTTTTATCAATCTTCTTATCTTCATTTGGATTCTCTTCACCTTGCCATAACTGACCTGTAGCTGCTTTCTGTAATAATGCCATCATTTTTTGCCTTGTTACTTCCTGTGCCTGTTCCAGCTCATGTTTGTCCTGTTCTTGCTGTACCCACAGCAACCAAGCCGAGAAATATTTCTGTACAAGAACTGTTTTATAATGTCTATTAGCAATTTGATTTTTTCTGGAATAAAAAAAAGGGAAGAATTTAATTAGGCCCCAAATGAGTTATCTATGAAAGTTGGTGTCCTTAAGGCGTGGTGTAAGCACCATTCCATGGTGGGCTAGAATATCATGATACGATTTTCAACACTTTATGAGAGCCATCGTCAATATTGCGGCATAAGAATTTTTGAGGGAATGTGCATGCATTGTACAAAGATGAGGGGCGGCCATTTTCTTCCAGTCCGGACTGTCAAGACTTCGTTTTTGCAGCAGGACATTTGGCATCCACTGCAGATGACCTTACGGATATGAATCAAAGCTGTGAGATTACCTGTTGTTGATATTTTTTCTTAATCTCTTAACCAAATGAAAAAATAATCATGTTAATAAAACAATGAAACTGAATATAACCTGTGACTTTCCAGAATACTTCTTTCGTGTTGTCTAGTTTCTTTATCCAGCTTTTTAGATCTACTGTAAGATTTCCATGCATTCCAGGCTCGCAGTAATAGTTTCCAGTCTGACATTGCTCTACACTTGCCTAGAACCAAACGTTTCTGTAGAATCAATTCATACCACGCAGTAAAATGTTGATGAAGAATCTAAAAATATCAAATACATATCAAAATATATGCCTAATAAAACAGAATCTAAATTGACATTACTGTGACTCATATGAATGGTGGACGAGTGGTCTAACATGCACTTTATATCATAAGGTATATTATTGAGACAACTGGCATGGTTTCGATTCCTCTTAAACTGCTCTTGGACTTTGTATGGTTCAAAGGTCAAGAGTGAGACATTATAATATAGATACACTATCAATATATTACACAATGCAGATACTCAATCGCACATGTGAATTCCTATGATAACAATATTCTCCACCATCTTGTATAAATAATTGTCACAGTGCCTGTACTATTATTTGAAATACCATCTTTTTGGAGGTATAAGTCTACACCATTTTTCCACGGAAGTCAGGCATTCGTCTTATACTCGACTTATATATGGATGAAAATAAAACAATTACATGCTGAAAAAATAATTCTCAGTTCCTAACACCGTCTACCAAATAATAGCATTAGTACGGTAAAGTCAAATTTTTGTTATTGTCTAAGAAAATAACATTCAAAATGTAATCATAAACACTAGAAAATTCCATCAAAATAGAATCTTTCTTCCAACATTATGCATGTGGAAATTTTCATGTTGACATCTCTTGAATTTCTAGCTTATCCAGTATATCGATAAAAGATTGCTTTGTCTCCTACACCGCTTCGACTTATATATGGATAGAGGTCGGAAAAACAGTAAAATATGACGATTCGATTTATACTCGACATCGACTTATACCCCGTAAAATATGGTAATGGTATGGCAACATCAAAGGATGATATCACATCTGTATTTGTAAGCTACACCCATAGTGTTACAAGTCCAGTTGCAAAATCTATGAAGTGATGCTAATATTTCAATCCAAAGACTCATTTTTTTTTATGTTTCGAGATAAAAATTTTTGTTAAATACAAATCAAAGTTACCCTGAGATTTTTAGACATTTGTTTCGTTTGAATTTCTGACATTTTCTTCATGACTATCTTTTTCCGTTCATCTATTGCTCGCTGATGTTCTAGCATCTTTATCTCATCTTCCTGTCTCTGTTTCTCCCAGTCTTGACGGGCTTTCATTTCTTTATCCAACTTCGCTTCTTTTTTCCTTCAAAAACAATTACAAATAATTAATTACAGTACAGTTACTCACTCCATATTGCATGTCATGAAACTGGGGATTGCGGGTGCCAAATAGTCTAATGTATATACATGTACTTTAGATCAAAAGGTCTGTGATTGGAGTGGTTTCGATTCCACACTTACACATCATCACATGATAAGGAGTATAGTCATCTTGTCGGTTTTCTCTGGGTGCTCCAGTTTCCTTCCAGTACTAACAAGTATATTATTGAAATAATATTGTAGTATATGTTAGTCCCAAAATAACCTATTTGTGTGAAGTGGGCGTTAAACCTTATTTTTCTCTCTGTATGGCATGTAACTGTTAACTGATAAAATTCCATTGTATGTGTCAGAGTGTCCATATTCATATCTTTAGAGAACATTTTGTGAAAGCGATATATAATAACATACAAGTTTATGGATGACATTCCCTAGGTTTATTAACTACAAAGTTTCAATGAGGACACTCTCACCGTTATCAACTTATGTATATATCTCATAAGATAAAAAAAAGGTTGATCAAATCCTTTGTTCAGTTATCCATCTTCTTTGAAAAAGGACCTAAAGCTCAACAGTTGCTCCAGTGGCCCTTTTAAAAAGAAATGAAATGAGGTTTAACCTCCTACTCTTTTGCAATGTGTACACAGGACCTCGGTTTTTCGGACACAGCTGTCCATGACTAGACAGCTGTCCATGCCAGACCCTCCGTTCTGCATCACTGACACGGGGAAACCACGCCGGTAAATCGAGATGAACTTTCTTGGCCAATGCAGGGATCGAACACCCATCCTCCATGCTAGCGAGCCAGCATCTTACCCACTTAGTCACGTGATCCCCCCCAGTTTTAAAACAAACTATTATTAAACCTTAGTTTTTCTTCCTCCTTGGTTTGTCTTTCCTCCTGTAACTGTTTACGTATTTTCACCATTTCTTTCTGAATTTCAAATTCCTCTCGTTTACTTTTGACTTCTTTCTCTTTTTCTTCCTAGAATATCAATATGTTCCAGAAATTAGAAAATACATATTGCCAAGCCAAATACATATTGCCATGCAGTGGTGTTAAGAGATAGTTTTTGCCTGGACAAAAGCACTACGGTCAACGCTAATTCGCATTCAAACTTTTAAGGGTTCTTTTAGGTGCACACCAACTAGACGCTATTCCTTACCAATGACAAAGGGAAACCACTGCGGAAATCCAGAGGAACGTACTATCAGGATCAAACCTGGGACCCTAAGGCTAGCAAGCTAGCACCGTGGTTGGCATCATCATTTAGAACCAAACAGAAATTTAATGTGGACAAGGAATTCAGAAGCTGAAGGGTAAGAAATAACCTCAAGACAGGAGAAGTAGACATTATTGAAACTTCAATCAAAGTTTCATTATCCGAGCCTGAACAGAAAAACATGAATAATCAAAACCTGTTAGGCCGACATTAAAAATATCTTTGTTTCACCAAGCCCGACCCACAATTGAGAAGGGTCGGTAAGTCGGGTTTTTTTTCAGATTTTTTTTTTAAGTCAGAGAAGCCCATACAGAAAATGGGTAACTTACTTATAAGCTGTAAACAAATTAATATTGAATGACATCGGGATTTTAAATTTTGGTGATGCACTACTCGCACATGATTTGCTCCGAACTTGACGCGTGAATTTTCTTCAACACGTTTTTAACGATCGTTCGGGTTGTGCCTTCATTTTTCTCAAAAACGGATATTGAAAATACAGACGTTGTGTTTAAAACGATGCTCAACAGACAGAGGCAGAATCATTTCGTAGGGATGGACATGCTTTCGTCTCATAGAGTTATAGCTCTATGTTTCGTCTGGAAATAACTCTCATGATATATTTCAGGTTGACACACAAAATAAAATAAAAAGATCGCGGAAAAGTGCAATAAAATAATTTGGGTCAGGGGTGGTTTTAATAGTTAGTCGGTCGGGTTAGGCGAAACAGAGATATTTTTAAGGTCAGCCTTATATTTACCTGCAGAACAATTTTCTTGGCCTGAAGATGAGCATCTTTTCTTGACTGTTTTTCTCTTCTAGCTTTTTCTATTTCCTTTTCTCTCTTTTCACGATTTTCTTTTACCTGAAATAATAAGGTCTCTGAGCGTTGATTTAATTGATACGGGAATCCCTCACAAACTACATTTACATCTCACGAAATATATAATAATAATATGAAATATATGATTTCTGTGAATAATATAAAATGTGATTGAAATGTTCGTTCTTTACTCAAATCAAAGAACATTCTGTCCCTTTACATCTCTCCATCACAGTGCATGCTGTGTGTGTCATTTGATTTCAGAATATCTTACTTATCTACCTGTTTATGTCTAAGTTCCATTTTCAGCCTCGGGTCAGGTTTATTTTCTTCAAAACCAAGATCCTTTTTAAATGTTTCCTTGACAACGTCTTTTTTCATCATATTTTGTAAAATGGATGCCACAGCCTCACTTTCATCACCTTCATACAGATGCTTGTAAGGATCTATGGGAAAAAGGTGGAAATGAAATCAAATAAAGATGGTGAATCTAAGGCTGATATAAAGTATGGTTCCACATGGTTAGGCAGATGTACTTAGAGCATGAGGTATGCTTGAGGGTCAAAACCATGCCACTTAATTCAATGACAGACCTTGTCATCTAAAGTGCTGTCTCTCTCATAATGTTACAAGTACAAAGCACAATTAGTAATGTATTCCTTGAGACAATGTACAATAGTAACTCAACCGGACTAAAGAAGGCAGGCAAACTACATGCACTGATGTATGGGGAAATTTTGCCCAGTGTTGCTATGGTCTACTCATATTTGAAATTTCAACTGTCAAGGGTTCTTTACTGTCCATGCCAATGTGTACACCTGAGTTTTACGCATCATCCTAATGGCTATCTAAACAATCTTCCTTTCCATGCCCCCGATCCTACACTACTGACATGGCGAAACAATGCATCAAAAATCCTGTGAAACTGTCTCTGCCAACAACTAGCGCAAACGAATTTAAAACAGTAACAAATACTGCTACAATTGTATATCATTTTTCGAGATATCTTACCAGGTGATTCTGAACGTTTTCTACTTATTGACATTTTATAGGCTTCTTCCTCACCATCTTCATCATCAGCTAATAGATAATCCCATTCTTTCTTTACATCGCTCTCTATTGTCCTTTGATTCCAGACGTCTGCTATATACTCATCATCTATCTCATCATTCAATATCACTTTCTCATTCATCCACTGTGTTAATAACTCTTCAGCTAAAATCAGACAATAATAAGATGGATGGATAAAACTTCAACATCAGAAGAAGGAAATCAGACCAGGAGAAAACCTACAAGAAGGATGGGATCAAAACCTGGCAAATTCCCTCAATGACAGGCCTTATGATCTAAAACAAATGTGTTAGGCCCTTCAGCTTCGCCCCACTTTCCTCTATTTACATGAATAATCTGTCTTTTTACCTTCTGTACACGCTTCATCATTATACAGAATTTTTTCTTTAGCTTGAAGAGCTGACTGTTTTCCTCGTTGTCGACCTGAAGTACTTTTAACCCCAGAACTAAAGGCAACATCAGCAGCCAAGTTTGAGGCCTCTTCAACTTTCTGAAAAATATAAATTTACATTGATTAAAATTTTAATAAAATGAATGAATGATTAAATTGAGTTTTAAAATTAGCAGCCGAACTAATGAAGATGATGGGCATACGCATACTGTGTGCTTTGAGAGAAATTTTGCCCGTACAGCACTTGAATTCCTACTGTCAAGGATGAACAGCAGTCGTTTTTTGTATTTCAGAAGAGAGCCAAGAAAAGCTCCCCTCAATCAACAAATTGAAAAAAATGGCTCTCCTAAAAGGTTCTCCCAGTTTCGATAAGAGGAATGCTTTAGAATATAAGGAGAGTGTTTTAGAAATTAAGGAGAGTGATCTGATATTAAGGAGAGTGATTGGTAGATAAATGTTAATAAACCCCCAATGACTTTGTAAAGGAGAGTGATTTTCAATTTTAAGGGGAGGGCAAAAAAACTCCCCTCGGTCGACATTCAGGTGAGCTGTAGGCGCTCGAGAGCGATCACTCGCCTTAAAAAACAATGACTGGAACAGGTGTACAGGACCTCTTTTTTTCGTGGCATCCAAATGACTATATTATGCTGGTCCTTGCCAGGCCCTCCATCCTGCACCACTGACAAGGGGAAAACACTCTGAAATACTGTATGCGGTTCCTTGCCAGACCTTCCATCCTGGCACAACTGACAAGGGGAAATCTTGCTGGCCGGTCACCTCTGGCTTGCGGCTGTGGTTTCGATCCCAGGTGTGAGCGTATGTGGCATGGAGATAGGGGCGCCTTCTCAACCTCGTGGGTTTCCTCCGGGCACTCCGGTTTCCTCCCACTGCTAAAGACCCCTACACGCGCAAGCGAATTATTGAAATAAAATTGAAACCATGTTAGTCCCAAAATGACCTAGTTTGTGTCGAGTGGACGTTAAACCCCCTTTCTCTCTCTCTCTCCATCTATGCACGACTGACAAAGGGCAACCACAACGAATTACTTTATACTGTTCCTTGCGACGTCCTTCAATCTGCACATCGGGGAACGTGTATGACCAACATCTGGATCGGACCCCAGACCACCAGATTAGCGAGTCAGTGCCTTACACATTTTTAGTTTTTATAAACAATATTTTATTTCATTTGGAAATGGATTGGGGAACTGGCTAGGCCTATGTTGACTCCTCTCCAGAATTTACAAAAATAAATAACAAAAATGACTCCTGAATCATTAACTACAACAGACAATAATAGTCCTAATAAATTTTTACCGTTTTAGTATCAAATATTTAATAAAAATGGAATTTTTACCTGAATCCAATTCTGGATATCATTATTGCTTCTAACTCTCTGAAACATATAAATAAGTAAAACATTTTTAAATATATACATATAAACTTGTCATCAATGGGCGTACAAGTATTTGTTCATTCACGGCTAATACATGTGTAGGTATGTAAATGTAACTAGTCTGACCAACTTTGACAATAGTCTATAACTGACAGAAATATTTTAAATATTTCAAAGTACAAATGTACATTGGAACACACTTTTTATTAGCCTCAATATTGTAGAATTGGTCACTGCTACAATTAGTACATTCATTGAAGATTTGTGCAAAGGAATAATTTTAACAAATACATGTATCACAAACAATGGAATATGCATGTATAACCCACCAAAATAGTCACTGAACAGTTTCTCTTTGTGGTAAGGTGTTTAACATTTTTGAAGTGACATTTTTTATGTATCAAAGTGGCCATGATGTTGCCCTGATAATTGATTCAATGTTCATGGTGGTTTAATACAGCTGGGAAATCTGTCAGTCCAATTACTTCTTAGTAGAATAGTCCATTACTTGCTGTGGGGCATTCATTAGTCACCCCAAGCACCTTCTGAAATTTTAAAGTCTTACCGCCACCCAAAGTGCTAGGCTAGGTGTATGAAATTACAGTAGCGTGCAACGAATTTGCATCTCAAATTGAAAAGTTTAAATGTCTAAACAAAGGCGATTGTTTTACAGATCAAAGTGGCTATTTTTACAGAAATGTAATAAACATCCTGGAGGCTATTTTTATGACAATTTCCATCGCACCTGCCCAGAAGGAAAATATTCAACTTGGAGAATTTCTGGGTAAGGGGTTTGCTTCCATTTGTTTTTATTACGGCAGAAAGACCATTAAATAAAAATGAAACAGGGTTTAAAATCCTGCTTTTCTGTAATATAGTGTTCTATGGAGGAAACTATTGAATTCCACCTTCCAAGCGTTCTTTTAATTGCACGCCAAAGTGTAGCCTACACGGGACCTCAGTTTTTCATTCCATTCAAACGACTATCTGTCCTTGCAAGGCCCTCAGTCCTGCATCACTGACAAGGTGAAACCATGCTGGAAAGATCTGAGGAACTTTCTCGGCCAAATGCCAAGAACCTTAAAACTATCTATTAACAATTGGAAGCTAATCGTAACCCTAAAAATAGACCAAAGATTTATGTTTACGTAAGTAACTAATGTTTACTCTACGCCAATCACATAATAACTGTCCAAAGATTTTTGTCTATGCCATTCAAGTACGACTGCACTACCGCTATCTTAATTTACGTGATTCTAATTCTCTAAAGTTGAATATTTTACCTCTATGCACATCATAATGCACGTGAGCGATGGAAAGTACCATACTATAGCTAGACTGTCAGTAATTCATTACAGCTCCGCAAATTATCCACTTTGGTAATCGATTGATGACTAATTTGGCATGAGAAATTGAGACCAAAAGAGTAATTACCGGGTCCTTTATAGATAGAAAATAAAATTGTTCTGATATAGTGATGATCAAAGCAATACAATGAAAACATCACCATACCTGTGAACTAGAAACAACCCTTGGATTTGTTTGTCTTTTCCATTTGTAAAGACCAGGTTTATGATAATTCTCTGCCATTGTCTAAGGCAGACGCAAAGCAAAGAAGCCAGTTGATTAAAATATAACACATCAAGATAATCTTATCTTCACACTTATTTAGGCAGCCATGTCTAAACAAATATGGTTTCCTTCAATTTGATACGAAAATAAAATAAAACGAATTAGTAATAATTTTGCGTGCTGTGGAATCTTACCTATAAATTATATGTGAGAAATCTAATATCTGATGAGGATCCTCTAGTTTACTATTTTTTTTAAATACAGTTTGCAAAGTATTTGAATTTCATCTTCACATTCATTCGTTTGTGCAATTTTGATTTAGCCACGGAAGACTGATCACGTGGTCCAAGACGTGAGGCCACGAGATTTCATAATCGGGAGGTAGGTCATTTTCCCGTAATTTATCGAAATATTTATTTCTGTTTAATGGTGATAATAATTCATAGCAAATGTCAAAATTGTTTGCAAACATATCAGTAGTCCACACAGAAGCATACCAGGTAAAGTATTGGCTCGATCGTGCATTTTAAAGCGATTTTGACAGCGAGACGCCGACGGCGATTGACAAGATCAACCCTCAATGCTTTGTGCTCTTGGTACCTTCCAAAATGCATTATTTACCTTCAAAATGGGTCCGGCCCAAGTCGGATCATTTTAGAAGAGGGGTCGCGGGTATTGATTCATATTTTGAAAAGATCTTCCCGGGAAGTTAATCTTTGTACCGAAACGTTATTTTATTGTCCAGAAAATAAATTATAACCCTTTTCTAGACCGTATTTTCATAATTTATTCGCCGCCATTACTGCACAAAACAGACAACCTTGAACGCCTGTGATTGTTGACCAGACATCCCATGTCCCCTATTGACAACCGCAATAAAAATTCGAGTCGTCGCGACGATTCTATTCTCTTATCCGGGGGTGTCTTTTACATACTAATACATTTCATATATCACAAGCTTTTCATCTCACACACAGAAAATGACTTGTTAGATCTAAATAAATTAGGGATAATAAAAAAAAATTCTCAACACTGAATCAAACTGAAAACAAAATGGCTGTTAATTTATACATTCTTTATTTCTTATCTACTTTATAAACTGCACTGACTTGGGTGAAATTTTGAAAACTAATTGGGAGAGTTTCCACAGGCATAACCTAATTGATTTTGATGTATTTATTTGTTTAACAAAACCGATGATAAATATCAGTAAAATATACAAACTGATACACAATGAAGAATGTCCATTAAAACCAAAATTATTAAGTGAACCAACATCTAAAGTGAAAATTTTACATGTAGATCAAGAGCTTGTCCCCCATCATCCGTCCTAAAATAGGATTCTTATATCATGCTAAACTCCAAACAATGATTTAAAACCAAATTTTTTCAGTTTTTCACTTTGATAGGGTATTATAATGTTGAGATTGGGATCGCAGAGGTTGTATTGACTGGTAGGGATAAACAATTAAAGTGTACATGTAGTTTAGTACTGGAGATATACTAGAACATTTTGGTGACTTAGAAACTAATCTGGCTGCTGAATTTTGTTTCTTCTCTAGTTTTTGTAATAATTCAGATGAAATTCCAGTAAGACTGTTATATTAATCTAATTTTGATCAAATTAATGATCATACGAGGGTTGCTGTGGATTCTGTCGTGTCTTGTCATCATTCAGTTTTAGTTTATTGCATGTTATTCAGGATTGATGATGTGAAAGTACAGGCAAGCTCTCAATTAGCAGGGTGTCATCAGCATTGATATAATAAGTGGTGTTACAGCTGAAAACCATTTATAATCTGGTCTAGTTGACTAGTATACATGTACATGGTAAAAAGAATTGGGTCCAATATGGATCCTTTCGGCACACCACAGTTCAGGGAGACAGGCAAGAAATGTGAGTCTCTGCTAATAACAGACTGGCTTCTGTCTGATAGATACGATGAAAACCAGTTTAATACCACATCGTCTAAACCACACTCATCACAAGTGTCGAATGCAGCGGATAAGTCAAGCAACATCAACAAAGCTACATTTCCTTTATCAACAATAATATTAAGCACATAATTCAGTGCAGTTTCTGTTCCATGGTGTGATTTATAGGCCGATTGAAATTTTTACAACAAATTATTTGCGTATAAATGCTCCAGAAGACAGACTTTGTGTCGAATTGGTAATATGTGTACTTTGTATCATAAGTATAAGGTCTGCATTGGGTCAAGGCATCTACATGCAAGCGAATTATTTAATAAAATTGAATGAAGCATATTGACCTAGTTAAGCCAAGTTCTCACTACATGTACCATGTACGTCTTCCCACGCATGAAATAATCATATCTGGGGGTGGGGGAGGTAATATTTTTCCACCACTTGGGTGCAGATTATTTTTGTATGCTGCATCTGCTTTGTAGAATAGTTATTCTCATAAAGCATGAAGTTACAATAACCATGTACCGGTAACTTAGAGTTTTCAGACCCCCCTCCCCCCCAAAAAAAGAAAAGAAAAGAAGATGTATAGATCTATTTGATTTGCAGTGTAAACTAATTTAATTTAAAGTAGAATTGTTAAAGAGTAACAGATATTATTAGAATGTGTGTGACTTTCGAAATAAATAAAATATGAATTTAGCCAGAAAAAGATACACTCGACCTGATTTATCAAAAAGGTACATTGAAATTACAACCTTGTGAAGATGAAGTGGAACAAGGCTCCCATTTGAATTAGTAAGAATATACCCGTACTCTGCATCATAAGAGAGAGAGCGTTCAATTTTTATTTCAATAATTGGCTGGCGCGTGTGTAAGGGTCTTTTGCAGTGAGAGGAAACCGGAGGACCCGGAAAATTGGTGTGCGTGTGAGTAAGGATCTTTAGTGGTGGAAGGAAACCAGAGGAATCAAAACATGCCAGTTGGCTCAATGACCGATCTTATGACATAGCACACACTAACCATTCGTCCATCCAACCCCCCACCCCCTCCAGAAGAAGAGCTGGTCGTTCTTGCTATAATATTTCAAAAATAGATCACAAAAGATGAATATTGAAATTTCATTCAAATTACTTTTATCTGAGCGAAATTATACATGTAGGAGTTTGAAGTTTTGACAAGATGTGGAATGGACTGTTTGTTATTGTAGCAACAGTACTTGAGAATCGAGAGTAAGATTTGATTAGCCATATTATCGTTAAATTTTTAAATCTTGCAAGTGTTCTTTTAACCAGTTAAATCTCTGCCTTGCGATGGCCTAGAGACTTGATTATGGACTTGCCATGTTGATAAATATTTAAATAATAGTTTATATAACATTTAAAGCCAAAATAAAGATCTCCAATAGGCAGATTTAGCTCTTACATAAGATGTTGTTTACTTTAAATACAATGTAATCAGGCATTCAGTTGTCATAATGTGAATGCTACTGATACAGGGGCGGATCCAGAGGTGGGGGGGTCCAAACCCCCACCCTGCTCAGCTACATAAAAAAATTAATGCCTTGTATCAATGAAATTAAATCACAATGTGATCCTACATCAGATTTCCATAACAGGAACCTGGCAAACCCCCTCCCTCAAAAATTCCTGGATCCGTCCATGTGATAATAATCATTTTTGCTTAGACTTAAGCAGAGATGAGCAATTTAACTTGTTAATGCCTTACACAATAACTTTGATTCTAATTGAGTCGAGTTGATGAGTGTCACCTGCTTATTTTTGGTTTGAGGTGGAGGAAATCGGCCTAACTGTTGGCTTGTTTCATTTCACTTTAGGACATGGGACTACGGTGGCTAAGTGGGTAAGACGTTCGATCCCTGCACTGGACGAGAAGGTTCATCCAGATTTTCCGGTGTGATTCCCCCCTGTCAGTGATGCAGGACTTAAGGCCTGACAAGGACAGCTGTCTAGTTGTACGGAGTGGACAAAAAACCGAGGCTCCTGAATACATGTACATGGACGTGCACGTAAAAGATCCCTTAACAGCTGTCAGTATGCCCATCTTCATTAGCCCAGTTCAGAGCAGAACAACATGAGGTTAAACTCAATTTCATTTCACTAAGGGACAGTCGTAACCTGCATATAGATTGCGACACACCCACCCATCAATAACTGTGTATAGCTCGCAAATTCCCCAGACTGCCCATCCCCCTCTACAGATTATAAGAAAGTTTTGATATTTTTCCGTTCATGACTCAACATTTAATTTTGTATTTGTAGTATCGTTAAAGCCACTCACTCAGGTCCATGGATTAGTAATTTGACGCAAGTATTGAAATTAAGGGATGATCCCTTAGTTCCATTTATAGAGAGAGAGATGGGGTTTAACGTCCACTCGACACAGGTCATTTTGGGACTAACATATGGTTTCAATTTTATTTCAATAATTTACTTGCACGTAGGGGTCTTTAACAGTGTGAGGAAACCAGAGTGCCTGGAGGAAACCCACAAGGTTGAGAAAGCGCCCCTATCTCCATGCCACACACGCTCACACCAGGGCTCGATAGTGGTCGAAGCGCGGCACTCTAGACCACTAGGCCATCCCAACCCCCCCCCTAGTTCCATTTATAACAGATGAGTCAAGAAATTGTTCAGATTTTGATTTTTTAAACATTAATTAGACTATGTTTACTGTATTCCAGGGGGACGTTTGTTGTCCAGATATTTGACATTCAAATATGGATGATCAAAATGGTGGTGACAATAATCAAGTATGGAATCCTCCAGATCAGAGCCAGTTTGTTGCCGTAACAACCACACAAGATGGCCACGAAAATGCCTACAATGACAACGTTGCCATTCAAGCAATCGCACATTCTCAGTATGAAGGTCATTATCATGAGTTACGTCCACAGAGCTATTTTGCTGGTGCGTATAGTATCAGTGGGTCTCAGTCTGATTTGTACCAGGCTGTTCATTCAACATATGGAAGAGTTTCCCCAGTTCAAGGGTATAGAGAAGTACCGACAGGGAGTGAGGGTATATCCTCATATTCCGGGGTACAAGCTGATAGTGCTCAACTTATAACGCCATCTGCTGTAGACAGCAGTACTCTTAATGTACATCAAGGGGTGAGTAAACTTTTACATTAAAGAGTTAACTATAAATTAGTATTGAGCTGTTCGGATGGGACGGAAAAACAAGGTCTTGTGTACACATTGGCTTGCACGTAAAAGATCCCTCGGCAGTTGGAAGTTAATACAAGAGTAGGCTGTAGCGCTGCTGCCCAAGCAAAATTTCCCTTATAGCACACTATATGGAGTATGCCCGTCTTCCATTAGCCCAGGTTGTGCAGAAGAGTAGGATGTTAAACCCCATTTCATTTCATTTAAACTCTCTCCCTACCTCGGTGAAACTAGAATTGAACAATCCAGTTCAAGAGCTGCCATTTCAATTTATTATCTTAATACCCTTTTATCTTTCAGGGTTATCACATGATATTAGATCCAGGAAACGGACTGGTGGTACAGAGAGTTGTCTCCCCGGCTGATTGTTCTGTCAGCCAATCAACATTAAGTTTACGTCCTGATGGCGATGAAGCAGGGACAAGTGCCATAACTCTTCAACCAGTGGTAAATAAATGTTTATTGGTATAATCTTTAGTAGATTTGTATGCTTGATAACGATCAGTGAAATCGTGTACATACAAGTGTATATAATAAAGTGATCATCACCCATTGACCTGTGTTGTCTTATATGATTATTGGTACAGAAAATAAAATATTTTAACATAATTAAAACTATTCATAATTGGATTAAATGTTTGTCTAGGACAGTCTGTTGTCATATTCGTAAATAGGTTCAGATTTAACGCTATGTTGCAGTATGAATTAATTTTTACAAAAAAAAGATTCAACGTTTGTTGTTAGAGAAGCAACTTGTCTTCCATCCTAATTTTTTTATTAAAGATGATCTGATTTCATAATGGCGATATATTTACAATTTTACGGATATCTATTTATAGCAAACTTCAAGTGTTGATGGTGCCCAGTATGTAACAGTACAAGTAACATCCATGCCTCAATATGCATCATCACACGGTGAGGTCAGCACAACAGATGGTGCTCTTATATCAAATGTAGAACATGAACATCACCGAGATATGGACTCGGATCATCATGTATCATCTATTGGTGCTGTTCATGCTAATCTGGTGGCAGAAGCTAGAAAGGTGAGTAACGATTCTTTTTGCATACACTGCAGTATAGAACCTGTCATGGCCGAAATTTACCTATATGTGGGCCCCATGCAAACCTCATCAAAACATAAGATTTGATATTTGTTGTTAATTCCGTTTTGGTTTTTGCTTGTAGTGTGGTTTTCCTTCAATCACATACTAATGTAATTTTGTCCGGGCTCTATATTTACTATATGCCTATTGGTAAATCCTGCCCCTGTACCCTGTGTTAGTGACATCATTATGATTATATTTGCCACTTTCTGGCAGTACCGGTAATAGGACATTATGATATTTGAAATTTTCATCATTGCGATAATGATGTAAAAATACACAATTTTGTGTTTATTGCAATATTATAGTGATTCAAACAAGGAACTCAAAAATGGCTTATAAACTTCTTAAACAGATTTCTTAGAGGGGTACTTAACTTTGAACCATGAAAACAGAAAGTCAATGTATTCAATTGACCCTTTCCCATAAAGTACCTGTCTTGATAAGCCTAGTCAAAGCAGAATAGTGAGACGTTAACACCCTATTTCATTTCATTTTCACATAAATTAATAACATTTACATTTTCATTTCATTTGTATTTATAGCGTCATGATTTAGATCAGTTTAATGGTGAACCAGACACAACACAGGAAGATCTACAAGATTTTACACCTCATCACTCTACACCAGGTAGCAGCCATTTAAATAGTTTAGCCATTTAGAAGATTTATATTGATCATTTGCAGGCGGCACAAATACAAATGACTTTTAATAGAATAACAGTACAAGTTATAATTTCTACCATAAAATCGATACATTGTTCTACTTAAGAAAAAATCCACCTAAACTTCTAAAAATCTTTATTAAAGGTCCCCGATCATATTTGGTAGCATCTTCAGATCTAGGTCATGGTGGAATACATTCAACAATGTCAGGTGCAGGGTTAGGAGCATCTAATCAGGTGGCCATCATGGATTCAACCTTAGATAGTAGTCAGTTATCTTCTAGTCATGACATTTCAATGTCAACAACCTCGGATATGACCCTTGATTCTGCTATGGAAAGATCAGCGGATAGTTCAGCAATGCCAGATGAAATCGGTAAGTGCAAACATAGTTAGAACTTCATTGATAAATTCTATCTACTGTCCAATATTCTTTTTAGTAAGAACTGGCGTCTATACTTTCCATATATAATTATGTCATACTTTTATTGGAAAAACCACTTGATGAATACTTTTGGGACAATGTAACTTTAAATGGTATTTATTTTCCAGCTGGTCCTTCAGTAGTTAGTGGTAATATGGTAACTGGTAGTGATTCAGCATTAGATCAGTCATTTGAAACAGATGATTATGATGAGGAGGAAGATGATGATGATGGGGATGGAAATAAAGAAAATAATCCACAGTCAAGTGGAATTAGGGTACGTGAAATTATTTTTTTCTATAACAAACAGCATGCATGTCTTCCTAGGTTCGAATCCTAATAAAAACTATCCGCCAAATATACAATTATACTTGGCATGTTCATATTTGATGGGGTACACAATTCAACCAACCAAGCTTTGCATGGTCGAAACACTAAAGCCTTATAAGTCAAGCAGTTAGGACACTGTTTAAATCCTGATGTGTGCTACAAAAAAAAACCCATTACAATTCCAAATCAGGGGCTCACAAGTGGGGCAGCAGACACAGAACAAAAATGGTGCTTAGTTATTTAGATGGGACTGAAAATGAAGTTCCACCCTTGTACACTTTGGAGTTTATGTAACAGAACCCTGTAACAGAACCCTTGACTGCTGTAATTTAAAGAAGAACTGGCAGAAATATTGTGTCGTGGACAATAATCTCCAGCACAGATTGTACATGTGACATTGGAATTAAAATATAAAAATCTATGGTGATGACAAGACGTTGAACTCTAGAGAAAAAGACAATAAAATAGACTTTGCAATAATACTATATTATAGATGCAGGCGACTAATGTACGGAAATCATCAAGAATAGCCATGTTAGATGAAGAACAGTCAACCTCATCATCATGGAGAAAAAGAGTTTATGTACCAAGACCCTATAATCCTGAAGAACTTTGTAAGTACTGTGGTATATGTGTTTTACAGCAGTTCAGAATGTAGTGAAAAGATTGTTTCGACTTTCATATTTAAACATGCATTATGCCTGAAATGTTATCTAAATTATTAATTAACATATCCAGACCATAATAAACTCTTGATGCCATCGTTAGCCTGTGATATTAGTGGATTTGAATACATTCTGTGACGGATAATTAAACGTACATGTAAAAATGTATAATCAAGACTTTGTTTTTTATTGTACCATTGTTAGTAAAGCAATTGAGGAGAGGCTAAAATTAAATCGCAAAGCAATTTGACTGAAATTTTCAGCATATTCTGTTTTCATTATCTTGTTTTTAACTATTATAGCGAGAACTGTCAGCTCTTTATCTAATGTTACCTAATGACCCCTTTGAAGTAACAATGCGTTATTTACATTTTTCGTAAAAGTATCCAATTTCTCACAGCTAATATGTACTCAGATCGATTATTTAATATTTTATTGAGAAGACAAAAAACCAACGCTAAATATCTTATAGCTGGGATGCTTGGACTCAATTGGATTTAAAACAGGCCCGTCAATTAATGTTGTGAACAACAAAATGATAGCAGAATTATTACATAGATTGCTAAAATTTCAATTCAACATATCTTCGAAAATACGGAACTGAAATGAAACATTTTTGGACTGTTATTCCTATTGGAGATGGGGGGTTGGGATGGCCTAGTGGTCTAGAGTGCCGCGCTTCGACCTCTAGCTGGTCGGTCACCTCTGGCTTGCGGCTGTGGTTTCGATCCCTGGTGTGAGCGTATGTGGCATGGAGATAGGGGCGCCTTCTCAACCTCGTGGGTTTCCTTTGGGCACTCCTGTTTCCTCACACTGCTAAAGACCCCTACGCACAAGCAAATTATTGAAATAAAATTGAAACCATATGTTAGTCCCAAAATGACTTAGTTTGTGTCGAGTGGGCGTTAAACCCCATTTCTCTCTCTCTCCCTATTGGAGATTCATCTTTAACAGTGATGTCATTTGCAAGGGATTCCTAATGAAGCAATTGAACTTTAATTACAATTAGCTCTGTTTCATGTTACATGTTCTCATTAAATTACCATACTCTATCCTACATAAAGTCTGTTTGTGCTTCTGGTGAGTGGGGATTATATTCCATGATCAAATCAGGTCCACTCTACTGGCTGAATTTTGATTTGATAAGTCTGAGACAAGTGGTTACTCACTGGATAAATATTAAAACCAATGATTCTGATTCCGATCATGTTTTATACTGTCTGTATTCCAGGGTGTGATGAGTGTATGTCATCCTATACACCACATTGTCCAGTACATCGTATCACAGTTGTCCAGGACAAGGTAGTCTTGTCTCGAGCATGGTCAAGTCTTCCACCTTTACTCCATATATTCAGATGTAACGACGTAGGTGGTGCTAATAATGGTAAGTAAATATAAAGAAAGACATTTGGCTGTCATTAATAACTCTTTTCTTTAAAACAGAGAATGTAACAAACATTACATAAATACAATATAATTTGGTGAAATGTTACAACAAATCAAGATAATACAAAACTGTCAGTTACATGTTTTGGGAAGAGTAAGCAGCCACTCATGTGCTGAAGTATAGCCACAAAAGAGGGAAACTAGAATTTAGAATTTTCTCTATGGTCTCGAACACTATTTGTAATGAGGTGTCTGGATGGAGGAGGCAAAACATATCCTACAAGTCAGTGCGGAAGTAAAATGTCAAATTGTACTCCAGATGTATACTGGATTCCAATATATAACTGATAAGAAATTACTATTAAAAATTGAATGTAAATCCATTTATATCAATCCAAACAGAATTTGTACATAGCAAACAATACTTCAGATAAAGTTCCCTTTTTATGATTATATGGATTCTTTTAGTTGTTTATTTTCATCAAATACACTTTAGTACATTAACAAGTGCTTTTCAACCCAAATTCGGCCATTTTAAGGTTCTAAACAATACTGTATGGAGTCTTGATAAGCTCAAATTGACTTGATTTTTTATATTTATTATAGAAGTGGGTGTATTTGCTAAGAAAGCTATCAGTAAAATGACACAGTTTGGACCATTTGTAGGTGAATTAGTCCCATCACAACAACATCTGACAAATCCTAAATTTTTATTAATGGTAAGTCATGAAGTTCTCTTACAATACGTCACTGGGACGTTACTAAAATGTAATAAATTGAGCAATTGTCCATCCATAAAATTGAGCTTTGCATAAATAACCACAGAAACACTCAAAAATTCTATGTTTTACATTGGTAATACTTGTCTCATTTTTGGAATGATTTTTACAGTTATTACAATAAATAAAATGATCATCATCAATCTAATTAAAATATAGATCTATATTTCGTTTCGTTTTTTATACTTTCGATGGCCTACACTCATGTAGATCTAACTAGTTATAGTGAACGCTCACGTTCTATGACGTCAGGTATCAAGCACGGGACATTTGACCCGATAACGTCAGTCATTCGATTAACCAATTAGCGATCGCCATGCTTTTCAAAATCCACTTGTGTTTTGTTATGATTTCTATCCGCTGGTGTTAGTATAGACGTCGTTGGCTGGTAATATCTACCCACAGTTCCACGCATGAAAAGGTCAAAGGGTCGATTCGACAGACCATTTGATTGGCTGACCCCTCATTTCAGGTAGAACACCAGTTAAATAACAAGTCCTCCAGATCCAAGAGTAGTGAAGACAAGTAAAAACGAAATTTTGAACTATAAAAAACGAAACGAAATTGGATCTGTGTTTTAATCAGATTGGATCATCATCAACAGTTTGATATATCTTAAAAGTGTCTTTGAAATTATTCCAGTTAGAGAAGTCTGATAATACTGTTGGGTATTTTGAAACGTCTGACGAAAACAAGTGTAATTGGATGATGTTTGTTCGACCAGCTAAAAACTTTGCTGAACAGAATGTGGTCGCTTATCAACATGGCCAGGATATATTCTTCTCTGTTATAAAAAACATTGAACCTCGGCAAGAACTTAAGGTTAGATAATATGCCACAAAAAATTGATTACAAACCACTTCAACTTTCTCTGACAAGGAGTAGGGCCAACCGCTTAGGTTTTCTCCCCATCTTCTGATTTCCTCCCTCTGCTATATGCAAGAGAATTGTTCCAATAAGGCTGTACCATATATTGGTCCACAAATAACCTATTTTGTGTTGGGTGAATGTTATATTAAACCACATTTCTCTCTATGTATATATTTGTTCATTTTCTAATATTATTTGCAAAATAAAAATATATAGACAATGTATAGACCTAAGGTCTATCGTCGATGCCTGTCGACTGTATTCAATAAAGATACAAAATGCATGTAATAAAACTTAAAATTCATATTACACAAATCGAATAAAACCTTGCCATAATTAACAGTGAAGAGATTAAACTATACATGTATTATTTGTAGGTATGGTATGCAGCTCACTATGGTGATAGAATAGGAATACCGATACATGAAATAACAGAACGCGATATGGCAGGTGGGAAAAACATACTTTATACTATTATAAATCATCTATGTCATAATGGGGGGTTGGATAGCCCAATGGATAGCATGTGCGTGCTGTATCATAAAGCCTGTCATTGAGTCAACTAGCATGGTTTTAGTCCCCAGTTGTATGAGAAAAGGAGTAGGGTCGCCTATCCAACCTTGTGGGTTTTCTCTAGGCCCTCTGGTTTCCTCTCACTGCTAAAGACCCCTACCCGCAAGCAAATTATTGAAATAAATTTCAACCCTATGTTAGTCCTGAAATGACCTAGTTTGTTTCGAGTGGACGTCAAACCCCATTTCTCTCTCTCCCATATCATAATACAGACAACTTGATGGATGTTACCCACAAAACGGAAACATCGCAGAAGGCTATTTATACACCCACATTGACATACCACAAACCTTATCATACGTTCTGTATGAAGTTGATATTTGTTTCTTGTATATGTCCCCATTACCTACAAAAGAATAAATATGTGACAACCCTTGTCGACTATTCAGATGATTTAGCTGCTGTTTGCGTATGTTTTGTTGCCTGGCAACTTATATCTTCCAACTCTCTGTTGTGTTTCAGATATGGATGAACAAGAATACAAATTTCCTTGTTACGAATGTAGTAAGAAGTTCCGGTCAGCACCTGCTTTACAGCGCCATCTTGTGGTACATGAAGAAACTGGATCTCCACGAGCAGAGGATGAAGATTTTGATGAAACTGCTGAAGCTAAAGCAATTCGAAAGAAGAGTCTGGCATCAAGGTGGTTTAAGAATAAGGGAAAGGGTGAAAATGGGGAAAGTTCTGGTTATCAATGGAAGAAAAAATCAACTAGTATTTATTTAAACAAGTAAGTTTTATTCATCTGGGCAAATTTATTTAATTTTCATATAAGTCTGGACATAGGGCACCTGCCGTAATGCAAATTTGCCAAATCTAATCCGAAAGACAGGTAGCAGGGATGTGAATATGTAATGTGCTTTGTGAATGTTCGTATATCTGTTCTGTCCTGCCTTGTCTCAAGTTTAAATATATTTCCTTCTAAATTGGTCATAGGGAATTCTCTTTGGCTCACTCGGTAGATGTGTATAAATTCCATGCCCTCAGGTCATACAAAGATCACTACAAATAGGTCAAATATGTGACACTTACACCTCAGATTTGTTGTCAAGGATTTTAGAACTGATGGTATTAAAGGACAACTGTCCCTGTCGGGTCTATGTTTAATGTAATTCAGAACGAGAGTTGGATCAATCATGTGTTCATTGTATTCATTTTCTTTTTTCAGAACTTTAAAGAAATATCAGAAGAGGCCTGACTCTGAGAAGATACGGCGAACTATTCAGTCAATGTATAAACGTAAAGGCAAGGAAACTGGTGGAAATGAGTGGGTATGCATGCATTGTGACCTGACCTTTGACAACTCTAACCTTTTGAACCTGCATACATTAACTCACGCAGCAGAAGATGTGGGTTTAGATGAAATCAAAAAGTTTTCAGAGCCAATTCCAGTACAGAATGCAGAAAATGGTGGACAACCTGGAGATATTACTAATGGCATTGGTATGGAGAACTATCTCGCTTGTCCAGTTTGTAAAGCACGATTTGACAACAAAAATGATTTAATTGCTCATGCCACACAGCACGGAACATCGAAAAAGAAGTTAATTCCTCCTCGACCTTTTAAATGTAATAATTGTTGGAAGGCTTTTGGAACACAAGAACGACTAACCAAGCACATGTTATGTCACGGTACAGAAGATTCCAAACCACTGCAATGTGAGGTCTGTCAAAAACGCTTGATGAATAACTCCGCCCTCGCTTGCCACATGAAGATTCACAGTGATAAGAAATACTATCAATGTCCAATCTGTCAGGAAGGATTCGACCAAACCAGCAGTCTTAAGTTCCACAGCTTGGAACACTGTGTCAATGGTCTGTATACATGTCCACACTGTCCAAGGCAGTTCAACGATTTCAACGCGATACGCAAACACATGAAACAGTTCCACTCAGATCAAGAATTTCCATGTGCCTCATGCGATAAGGTTTTCTCACGCCCGGATAAGTTAAAGCTCCACATGCTAAAACACTCAACTCATCGGGAATTCATGTGTGAAAATTGTGGCCGTCAATTTAAGCGCAAAGATAAGTTGAAGGAGCATATCAAACGGATGCATACTGGGGAAAGAGAACCAAAACCTGTAAATGCTGAGGAGAGGGACAAACAACTGAAGAAATTTATACCTAAAGTTTCTCCTACCGATTATCATCGATTTATTTACAAGTGCCATACCTGCTTACTGGGTTTTAAAAGGCGTGGAATGCTGGTCAATCACTTGGCTAAAAGACATCCTGATATCACTCCAGACCTGGTACCAGAGCTCAATCTGCCAATTTTAAAAACACAGCGTGATTACTTCTGTCAGTATTGTGATAAAGTCTACAAGTCGAGCTCCAAACGTAAAGCTCACATTATAAAGAATCACCCTGGTTTTGATCTTCCAATCAGTAGTCGTAAGAAGTCGATGATCCCAGAAATACCAGGCTTACCCAACCCGACTTATTCACAAACCGTGGGAAGTATTACTACCCTGCCACAACAGTGTACATATTGTCACAAACAGTATGCTAGCAAGGCGAAACTCATGCAACATCAACGAAAGAAACATCCAGATTTGGTTCCACCAACTCCTGATAAACGTCGTGTAAAGGAAGATATACAGCTGATAGACCAGAATAACCTACAGCATCATCAACTGGAGCCTGCTAACTATACAGATGTAACAGTGGCAACACAACAGACTCACGATCTTCAAGCCGCCGATCTTCTCACTCAAGCCATGAGTGAACTGACGCAGACTTTGCAGGAATATCGTCCGTCCACTGGAGGGGACTATCACGCTTTAGCGGCTAGAATAGCCCAGGGTGTCCAGGGTCCGACGATGGTTCATGTTCAGCCAGCTCAACTACAGCAGCTTCAACACACAACTATTGAACTGAGTCATCTTGGTCCAGCTCTAGCCCACGCTCAGTTGACTACATCTCAACCCCAGCACCTGGTGTCAGCTGCCACATTATTAACAAGCTCCCAACAACAACAGCCACAACAACCTCCTCCTTCTCTTAGTCCCCAACCCCAACCCCCTCAAGCAGTGCCTGTCTCCCTCGTAGTAACAAATCCACCAAACCAGGGTTCAACAGTGAATTTATCGCAAAACTTTGTCCCTCGAACTTGGACAAATTATCAAAACTATCGATAAAAGTAACTCTATTTATGCAGACTTTACGTATAATTTATTGTTGAACAATTGCCAAAGGGCAAAAAGGACTAAGAAAAAGTTCTGAATGTGTCAAGACAGAAAAATCTGAATGTGTTTAAGCCCAGTTTTCACTTTTTTGTTTATGATTAAGGAACTTACTCTGTTGTACCCAAACCTCAAAATAATGATTATAGTTTTCTCTGACCAAAAGAACAGCCATTACTGAACTGGAACCAGACATTTTGAGCTTTGTGATGGACATGTATTAAAAATATCATTTAAAACAAATCTGTGTGGGACAGAGGGATTGTGTCTGATGACAAACTGTGACGGGTGCCTTTTTTCCAGGCTTGCGGAAAGACTCATTACTGTCATATTGGTTTCAGTCTTAGTTAAGGAGATTTGGCTGTAGCATTTCATGGTATGAGAAATCAATTATATGTCTGTTGTATTAAAGATGCATTATGTAAGAATTAGATAAAGAGCTTATAGCTGAAAATAGATAATCAAAAATGAATATAATGAAAGTTTCAGTAAAATTAGTGAATTCTAAACGAAATTATGAATGTTTGAAGCTTTGGCAAGAATAGTGTATGTAGTCCTGATTATCATTGCTTTGAAAATAAATGCTCAATTTTTGTTAACTGATTAAATGGCACAGGTGGTTTAATCCAATGAATATCTAGACCCTCCGATTTTCTAGAGATTTGATTATTGGACTATAATGTGAATAAATGTTTAGATAATAATTTAAATAACATTTGAATTGAAGTCAGAAAAAAGACCTACAGTAGACAAAATTTCCTCTTACATCTTTAAATCATGATCATATTTAAAATATGTCATAATACACTGAAGCTGTTTAATATATACTGTATTAAAGGTAGTGCAAGATTAATTCAAACACTGAAATAACTATATTTATTATGTTCCCACTGATTTAAATCAGTGTGACTGCAATTACTATTAATACTGTCAATTAGTCTAACAGCATATACTATAAATACTGTCAATTAGTCTATACTATTAATACAGTCAATTAGTGCAAGTGCAAAACCTGCAAATGCTGACGAGAGACAAATACTTGAAGAAATTAACTATTTACCGTACTAATATTAGACTATTAATACTGTCACTTAGTTAGTGCAACTGCATTTACTATTAATACTGCCAATTCCTGAAACTGCATTTAAAGCGGGAATTTCATATTTTCTAAGAAAGTCAAAACATAATTATTTCTATGTCTTTCGCTTAAGGTTGTCAACTCACTATTATACGATCAAGGACATTATTTCCCAGGCATTAAAGTCAGTGACACAGGAAATAATAACACAATTACCTCCCTTGTTTTTCCATTCACCCCCATGGAATGGCTATCTTCAAACATTTCAATTTGAAAATGATATTTTTGCCAATTTCTCAACTGACAATAGTGAATTATAGGATTAATAGGATTATTCTTTAACAAGGTAGGACTGTTTATAGAAACAATCTATTTTAGGGCTTTAATTTAATACATTTTCAAAATAAATATGAAATTGCAACTTTAATATTCGACTAGTGTTCCCACTGCATGTTCCTATTCCACAAAGTTAACATATAAGTTAAATAGAATTACATGTGTGTACTCGTGTGTAGTAAATTAACGAATCAATTTACATTTGCCATATGTAGTGCTCACACAAGTATTCCGATTTGAATAGTTTATCAAGACTAGTTAAATCATCTATTATTGTTTGTTATAAAATAATTTACCGTTATTTATTCAGTGTAATCAACTAATATTCATGAAAAAACATGCAGATAACAGAAAGTATTTTGAATTGAATATGTAAGGAAATTCTCTTAATTAAATGCCTTTATGACCAAGGTTTGTTAATGTAAATAGCTGTAGTCATATAATATCTTAAATACCTTTGTAAATACATGTAATATAGTAATCTTATGATGTTGCTTCTAACAAATATTTGCATCTCTTGTGCTATTTGTGTAGCAGGGTGGAATCTAAATGTAATTTCAGAAAAATCTTTACAATTTTGGCTACACTTTAGAATCTGTCCACCACTAAGATGAATTGTATAATATATACAGCAAATATCTGGGTTATCTTGAGTCAGGTATAATGTTGGTCAGACAATGTAGTCATTTTAGGGTATGTGTAATCTGTTGCTTTATGCTTGTGGTCAGACAAATGTTATTAACTTTCCTAAATGAACAAAATAATTATATGTTAATCAAATTTTAAGATACTTTTCTGCTAAAATACAGAGATAGCACCTAAACTTGATTAATATACATAAGTCCCAAAAAATCCTGCATGCTTTTCAGAGGAGGTGTATTTAGTGCCATGATAAGCCTTTATATCTTTAAAGGACAATATTGGTGCCAGTCATTATCGCATATGTGATAGAACAGGTTCAACTAGATAAAAAAATTCATCTGTCAACCCTCCATGTTTCCAAAAACAAACACATCTGTATATCTCAACGTTTTTAGCTACGTTCTCGTAACTATGGTTCAACAAGTTCCAAATATAATTTTAACACAGAAATCAGTTCTATCATGTGATAACTGACAACAATATGGTCCTTTAACCATATGAAATTTGAATGTAATATCAAATTATGAATACTAAATAAAAGTAAAAATTGTTGTTGGCTCCGATTTCATTTTATTTATTTGGCTTTTGCGTACCAGACAGTTGTCTATTAATGTCTGTACTTCCAGGTTCAATATATAAGTACACTTACTACGCTGGTGAAATCTTTTTTGAAGATTCTAGTAGTTTGTGTAGGCAATGTTTTCCAGTCATTGATGGTACTGGTAACATGTTTAGGATTGTGACTGTTTAAATGAAAAATAAGGGTTTTTTGCTGCCAATGTTTGATTATGTTATAAAAATTTGGTTTTCCACCCCGTTATCCGGAACCTTCATAACTGGCACAATTGGGTCCATGTTCTGCACTATTTTCATATGGACGGATAACTGAGTCATCAACATTGGTTACGAACTTACGTCATAGACCTTATAATACATGTATTATTTAAGGTCTATGGTTAAGTTTTACAATTAGGCCTACACAGCGGAAATACTATTCTGTTTATATGAAGGCCTCGATTATTATGCTACTTCCAGTTTGTGTGTTCCATGGTAAACCTAGTTCAGAGCTGAACTATTTTAAACCCAGAGCATGGTTGAGCAAGACGTTGCCGCAGATTGCTCCATCTGTGGTAGAAAGAATTTGACCCAACAAAACTTTGGCCGAAAGTTCGGAACCAGTCTGGGGGGTTGAATGGTTAGCATGTGCGTGCTGTATTAAAAAGCCTGTCATTGAGCCAACTGGCATGGTTTCGAATCCCCAGTTGTACGTGACAAGGAGTAGGGTTGCCTGTCCACCCTCGTGGGTTTTCCCTAGGTCCTCCGGTTTCCCCCCACTGCAGCTAAAGAC
Organism: Patella ulyssiponensis; assembly: GCA_963678685.1. Taxonomy (NCBI): domain Eukaryota; kingdom Metazoa; phylum Mollusca; class Gastropoda; family Patellidae; genus Patella; species Patella ulyssiponensis. The sequence goes on from OY783225.1 coordinate 13,538,739, forward strand.
CCCTACGCGCAAGTGAATTATTGAAATAAAATTAACCCATGTTAGTCCCGAAATGACATGGTTTATGTGTCGAGTGGACGTTAAACCCCATTCCTCTCTCTCGGAACCAGTCAAAGCGACGAGAATTGACATTAGTGTCAAATGGGAAAATTTTTAGTGTTCTGTAAGGTAAGCCGACTGCGCACGAAATTTCTACTTTTAGTTTAGTGAAAACAGAGTTACTTCCCTTATGGGTTCTTCGATCTTAGGAGGTCAAAATGAACTGACACATCATCGAGATAAATTTTTTATTGATAAAATTTAGTTCAGAAAATAAGCATTATTTCATGTTTTGAAGCCTTAGAATATAACAATGACGGTTGATACAGGGAAGGGGTTCAGTCTACCTTCTGGTCCTGCAACATTATGCTTTGATAAGGAAGAGTTTATGAGGCCGGGATTCAATGTTGACGATTTTGTTATCGAATGCAGACGAAGAGTTCAGTTAGAAACGTTATGCGACGACCTAAACGTTTATTTGAAGATTCTGAAAAGTGCAATGATTGAACTGATCAACAAAGACTATGCAGACTTTGTCAACCTGTCAACTAATCTGGTTGGCATGGACAAAGCTATTGGTCATCTGACAGTTCCATTGGGTCAGTTAAAAGAAGAAGTTCTGAGTGTCCGGACGGCCATGGATGAAGCTATTGAAGTTGTTGAAAGAAAGCTAAGTCAACAAAAGAGTGTGCAACAGAAAAAGGCCTGTTTACAACGATTGATGAATATAACCCATTCAGTCGAAAGAATTGAAAAGTTGTTGGGTATCCAAATGGCACCAGACACGTCTGAAACTCAACCGGTTAATCCTGGACAATTAAGTGGACAGCTGATTGAAAGAGTAGCAACAGAGTTTAACAAATTACAATTCTATGTAACAAAGAGCCGCGGGTTGCCCCTGGTGGAGAAAATAAAACCCAGGATAGCCAACATAACAACAACTTTACAGTTCAGCCTTGAAGGAGCATTTCTAGACGGCCTGGCAACAGTGAATGTAGAAATTTTGAGACAGTGTTTACGAACGTATGCTTTAATTGATAAGACTAAAGATGCAGAGAATTTATTTCGACAACATATTGTGAAACCCTACATGGAAGAAATCATCACCGAGCAGTTTATCAAGGCTAATGGTAATGGCTTGACAGGTCTTTTTAACAAAGTTTTAGAATTTATTCCGAAACACTGTAAGGTTTTGAAAGATGTTACGAGTGGAAGCTCAGGAACAATGGAGATTGTTAGAGGTTATGATTTTCTGGTCAATTCAGTTTGGCCTGAAATTGTGAGTAACTTCGAGGCAAGAACGCCATCCATATTTGCTCCAGGCAACCCTGACATTTTCCATGAAAAATATTTGCAAAGTATGGAGTTTCTGACCAGGTTTGAAAGATGTTGTGGCTCTCAAGCTAGTGTTAAACGACTACGAGATCATCCAAGCTACCACACATTCCTGCATAAATGGAGTTTACCTGTTTATTTTCAAATAAGATTTCAAGATTTAGCTGGATCAATTGAATCGGCTTTGATAACTGGTTTTAACAATTCAGGAGAGAAGTCATCTCCATTCAAGCTACATTCCACTGCTGCTTTATGGCAATGTTTACACCGATGTTGGAACAAGGAGATCTATTTATCATCTTTAAGCCACAGATTCTGGAAACTGACTTTACAAATTTTGTCACGTTACACTTCCTGGTTAGATGAAGTTCATGAAGAAGAAACTAACAGAAGAAAAGAAGCGGAGAAACCTGTGATCTTGAGAACATCGGCTTCAACAAGCAGTCTTGATAAAATGTCGGTGACTTCAGAAACTATCCGATCTGTGTCTCCCGCTCCCCAAGATTTGATGACCACGAGCGCTACTACATCTTCTAATTCTAATCCACCGATTACTGTTGGACAAATCGTTTGCCTTATTTCTGACGCTGTTAAACTTACAGAACTGTTAGATGGATATTTTGTGCAAATTGTGAAACCTTGCATGGAACAAGCAGGATATACCAATACCGATCTTCTCCAAGCCTGTCTACAAGAGTCTACTGAAAGCATTGAGTTAAGATTACCAAAGTTCCAATCATTTGTATCGGGTGATGTGATCAAACAGTGTTCTGTATACTTGAAACAAGTAAATGATATACCTAGGCTCTACAGAAAAACTAATCGAGAAGTTCCCAGCAAACCTTCCTCCTATGTAACCAGTTTAACAAAACCGTTGGATGTGTTTCTAGAGGAACACAGCGACAGCTTGGCCGAGAAACAAAGACAAGATTTTTTACTAGAAGTTTTTAGTAATATAACAGAACAATATGTGACTGTGACTTCAGATGTTTTAACATCAGTCAGAAAAATGGAGGAGAGTTTAAAAAGATTGAAGAAAGCGCGAGGGACAGACAAAACAAATGATTCTAATAGCCATGGTATAAGTGACGATGATAAAGTACGGCAACAGATTATAATTGATGTCCAGAGTTATGGAGAAAAGATTTCTAGTAAAGGTATCCAAAAAACATCGGTGGTAGGATTTGAAAGATTACAAGAGCTGTCACAGGAAGCAAAATCTGCAATGACATCCTAATAAAAATGTCCAATTAATTAAAGTACTAAACATTAAAAAAAAATTATTGTACAGAGATTCTATATGAGAGAATTATTCAATGCAATTTTTTTCATGTGATATATAATAATATGGTTCTTGGTTAAATTATCCTTTTCTTCAGTAGTGAACTAAGAAATGATGACACAACCACCTGTTCCAGTTTCCTCTTTATTAAAAAAAAAATCAAGGCCAATTTTGTACAGAAAACTTATTAGAAGCGAGTAAAATGGTGCTGAATGCTTTGAAAAATCGCTATTTCAATTGTTTATAATGATTTATAGTATAGTTCTTTAGATCGAGTTTAATTTTGTGTTTTTATATTGTGTAAAATTCATTTTCAAGAAACCACATGCTTTAATGAGAAAAAGGGACATATCTGAAGCTCCCCTCAACATAAATGTATTTCTAAAAAGAACCATGCACAAACAGATTTTTTAAATTAATATTTCAATGTTAGTCCCAGAATGAATTGGTTTGTGTTGAACCTGTTACCCCCCCCCCCATTTTACTTGCTACTTGCATCAAATAAATGTAGAAAAGAAATTATAAAATAAATTGTTATGGTTTTTACATAGTGGGGAAATTCATTACAATATATGTAGATTCACTAATTTTACATATAGAATATTATTAATAATGTGTGTGTTAATTCATTAAGGACATCATCATCATCATCAACAACCTCATGTGGGAAATTATTCACAAGAACTTTGTTTATATTTGCAAGAATATTGTTTGGAAATTATTATTTGTAATATTTAGAAGATGTTAATGTCACCTTAATGTGTATATATATATATGGTTATTTTATTTATATAATAAAATATTTATGGTGTTAAGTTTGTGACCTTGGTTTGTTAAAGATGGTGTTATCCCTGATAAGTACCATATATGGTGTTTCATAAAACCTGACAAATATAACTTATGATTGGAGAATAAAAACATCAATTTAATTGGAGATAATATAAAGTGGACTCCCACATCAGAGCAACAGAATTTGCAAGAATTTCTTTATTTGGTCTATTCAGGTTTTATGTAATGTTCATCAATAGGGCAAAATCCAATAAAAGGCTTTGGCCTTATTTTCGGACCTTTCTAAATCAATTCAATATTGTAAACATATCTGGTAATCTCAAACTGGTATATCTAATGATACACATGCATATAATGCCCTGATATATTTACAAACTAGCCTGTACACTCACACTAACCAGACTGTAACTGGTAGATCAAGGCTTCGTCGACAATTATTACGGACATATGAGTAGAAGAATTTCATTGGATTAAGATCCTCTATTGGCCAATGAAGAGATCTCTTTTAACCGATGCTGGTTAACATCCCGCCATATTTGTTGTCATAAACAAGATGGTGTCCAAACTTGTCTAGAAGTCTCAATTCTTCAATTAATTAGATAATTATCGTGAAAATGGCGAGAGTACTGGGTATAGGTGAAGGATTATTTGTTCTGGCTTTTATCTGGGTTCTTTGTTTGATTCTCTGCATTGCTTTAACAAGAGCACAAGGATCCATTTCGTAAGTAAACTATACTATAAATAATAAATGTAAATATTGTAAATTTCATTTGCACAAAACAAAAAAGTTTTACATGTCAAAGGAATCAAAAGAAATAGTTTGAAGGACAGATAAATTGTTTTTCACTCAGATTGAATTCAATCATATTGAGCAGACTCACTAAACAGCGGTTCCAGGGTTCGAACACGGTTCTTAGATGTCTTGTCAGTGGTAGTGATGCAGACAGCTCTAGCAGAGCCTGGCATTGCAAGGAACAGCATATCATTTTGATCCATTCATTCGGATGGGTTGAAAAATAAGGTCTATTGTACATGTTAGCGAGCACGCAAAAGAAGCAGAGTGGGAGGGGGGACTTCTTCTTCTTCTTCCCTAAAAGACTCGGGTTCCAGTTGGAACGTAATTGAATCTGGATGAGATGCGCAGGTGCGATCGATAAAACGTGTTCGGTGCGGGTAAAAGTAATCAGTGCAGTTAAAAGTAGTCGGTGCTGATAAAAGCTGGTTGTCGTTTAAAACTTGAAGTCACCCAGCCCGCGCTTGAACTTGGTCAAGGTGTCTGCTGCGGTTAAGTGGTGTGGCAGTTTGTTCCATAGGTTCACTGTCCTGGGGAAGAAGGAAGTCTGGTGTTGTGTCGAGAGGCATCTTGGCTGATGTAGTTTGCTGCTGCCTCTTGTACGACTATCGCCTTCCGAGATGTATTTTAGGCTGATGTCCGTGAGCTGGGTCCGGATCCGGTACATCATGATCACTGATGCCTTTTGTCTGCGTGTTTCGAGGGATTCCCGCCTGCCCTGAAGTATGTGTTTCACCAGTTGATTGCCCTCAAGTAATTGCTTAGATACAACGCCGTGGCTATTCTTACGACGAGGCGTGAGAATTATTGATGGACTATTTTTACGACATGGATACAATGAATGACATAACTGGAAGAGGCCTGATTTTAACATAGAGGTGACTTCTAGAATGTATACTTTTAAGAAGAAAAAAAAAATGCTGTGCTCTATACACCAGATGGAGCCCCTCAGTTGCGAGAGTTGCGATTAGTTAACTAAACACTAAAACAGTTTATATTTATTTTAAATCCATCTCTCATCCGTTGTATCTATGACAGAATAGGTAATTAAAAAATGATGGGATAAGGGTTTCTCACATTCTTTCCTTATCCATCAAATAATTCACTGGTCAATTATGGCCAGGTAAAACAAGCGGTTGTCATTCAAGATACTTCACATTTTGCAAGAAATGGATGGAGAAGAGAAGAAGTAAAAAAAAAAGAGAAAAAAATTGTGGCAATTGGAGGGCCTACAATATTACACTTTACAGCTACATTATTACACTTTACAGATTTCACATTTTGCATAAAAAGCAGGCGCTACAGCTTTAGAAAAGAATGGCTGATTTGTACCAAAGTCAAACTCATCCTGTCCTAGACCCTCGCACAAACGCCTAGGATGTTAGACACCCCCCCCCCCATCATTAAGAATTGTGTTCGCCAGCCCTGAAAGTAGTATGTTAAATCCGATTTCATTCATTTGCACTATAGGTTTATTAAAAAAACATATTTCAGATTATTATTTTACCTGTAAGTAATTCACTAATTGATTGATTAATTTTTATATTGTAAAGATGTCTCTGTTTATTCATCTGCACTCATTTTCAAAGAGAGCACTAATTTGTAATATACCAACATAACCAAGCCATATCAAACTTTGAGTTGCTGAAACTTCTTTTCACCAAAATACTGGGTACCTGTACCAAATAAGGCCTGAGGCTCCGCGATTCAGGTTCAATTGACCTGAAAATAGACAAGCTTGTTCTCTTGACAATTGCATCTTATTGATCGACAGAATCTGATATTTGATCGGTTGTTTTCACAATTCTAAGATGGTTGTGATAATATGGTCAGTTCCTTCTTTTATATAGTACACTCCTACAGTTCTTTTTAATCAAATATTTCCATTTTTTCTCTTCAGTAATCTTGGACCATTAGCTATTTTATTAGCAGGATTTTTAACAGTTGTTTTAGTTTTCATTCCACGAGAACCAGAAGTTGCAGCACCGGATGAATCTGTTAAGGTAATAAAAAGAATGACTAGTTTAAAATTACATCAATGAAAACTACAGCATAAAACAGAAAAGTATCCACGCTCATTGTGACTATATCAGGCAGGATCTATTGTTCAAACAAACTGTTTTTTTTGAACAAAGTCCTACAGTTTACTGTACAGTACACATAATTTTAAATCTTTATATGACATCTAGAAGCACGGATAACTATTCATAACAAAACACAACTCAAGGTATATATGGATATAACCACTTCTCTGTAAGTTAATAACAACGTTTCGTAACACATACAGGTCACGTTTTCAAGTTTGTTATGAACACATAATTTTAATCAGTTCTTACACTAATTAAGTGCCAGATTCTTCCTTAGCCTTTTAGTAGTATTGCCTTTTTTCTGTTTTATTTCCAAAGCTGAGATTTTCTATCAGCATTCTTCTGTCCAGGACAAATACCCTGTATTTATACATTGATCAAAACCATCTAAATTCATTGCATATGACCTTCAGGCTTACAAATATTTCAAATTTTATTATAAGCAAGATAATAGATAACTGGTATTGTTGGACAAAACTTTCAACATACAAGTCATAGATGGTCTTGGATGTATCTTTGGAAAATTAAATAATTATACTTTCTATTAATATATAATATATTTTTGTTAGAAAGAGGAGTGGAAAATTTTTGTGTACCGGTAAATAATTCCATAAACCTCAGATTAGAGTTTTGTATTGATATTAAAATCTGCAATATTTTTCTGAATCAAATATTAAATAGCTATTATTAGAGTGTTAAAGCGAGAATTTCATATTTTCTAAGAAAGTCAAAACATAATTATTTCTATGTCTTTTGCTCAATAGGTTGTCAACTCACTATTATATACGATCATAGACATTATTTCCCACACTTACAAATCCTTCACGCTGGAAATAATAACACAATTACTTCAAATTCAAACGTTTGAAGATCACCATTGCATGGAAGGGAATGTGAAAACAAGGGAGGTAATTGTGTTATTATTTTCTGTGTTAGCGTTATTAATGCCTATGAAATATTGCCCATGATCATGTACGGTAATAGTGAGTTGACAACCTTTTGAGCAAAAGACAGAAATAATTATGTTTTGACTTGCTTAGAAAATATGAAATTTCCGCTTTAAAAGTTAGCTCCAACTAGTGAGTTTTTAAAATTTATTTTATTTGAATTTTAATTATTCCTTTTCTATCCTTTCAGATATATGATTATTCAGTGATATATAGATTTGGACTAATATCTGTTATATCGTTGTTCCTGATAATAGGTTTTGTATTATATCTCACTCAGTATTTAATGGTACCTGTTTTAGCAAAACCAATTAGACGGCTTAGAGGATGATTCTTTTAAAAATGAAAAGTGGAGTGGAGCGAATGGAAAGGCTGATAATGATAGAGCAAGTAAAAACCAGCATTCATGATGACAATTTTTGGATAAACTGAAGCTTGGTGCTAGTTTTTCATCTGGTTATTACTAAATCATTTGAAGTCCTTTTAGCACTTTCCATTTATATCTGTGGAATATCTCATACTCATCATGCTCTTAGAAATCTTGTAGAATCGTGGGAGAAAAGACAAGATTTTAAACTTGATTAAAAAATGCTTAGAGGATGTAAATTTCTTTCATTGACATGCTATTTAATGTTTATTTGTGGATTGTTTTGTAGATATTTTATTTATTTATCATTATCTGAAATGTAGGCATGGAAATAAAGCACCTGTATCAGATATTGTCTGGCACCAATTCAAGCTTTGTCAGACACAATTCCTCTATTTCCTGTCATTGTGTCTTGCTCATATTTTGATTTATGCCTTTCCAGTGCAAAGTTAAAAATCCCAGGTACATGTACTAGCACAATAGTGTCTGATATTTTGTCACACACAACTAAATTTATTACTTCTGAACCTGCTGATATGTTAAATTTGAAACAGAAAAGGTTCATGATTAATAATTATTTGGATGAATGCTTCAACAAGTACTGTAATGGAATATTTATTTTTATAGACAAATACGCTGTTTTACATACCGGGTATATTGTTGTATAAAAGAATACTATATTTTACATATTGGGTATCTATGTACGTACATATATGTATGTTTGTTATGAAGTCTTTTTTCACTTTGATATATATTGTTAGTTCATGTATATATGTATATAAATAAATAACATTATCCGTCCCAAAACCACTTTTAATGTTCACCAATCTAATTAAGTAAAAAACAATGTGAGCCACAGTGGATCAGTTAGGCACTGGCTTGTTAACCAGAAGAACCCCAGTTTGATCATCGTGTTGGCAAATATCAGTAAGGCAGGATATATTTGTCATTTGATTATACACTATTGAATAGATCCCATTTTATCCAGGGCCGTATCTTGCGGGGGTGCCCCAAGAAAAATAAGGCGCATCGAGAAATGGCGGCACACCCCACCCCCATCCCAAAAAATAATTTGACAATCTTTCAATTATAAAATTATACACTTGATTATGATCACACAGTGATGATCTTATGGCACCGATCGGTTTTAAGGGCGTCCACCTCCAATGGGTTTGATTGCCCAGATACAAGCTTTCTCATATCACTTACGTGGAGGCTATGGCACCTCACCACTCTGCTGCATCCCCTCTTTTAAAATCCTACATACGGCCCTGATTTTATCTGCACGTTCATAATCGAAAATATTTCGCCCAGGTTGTATCTAGCCATATGCATGGCAGATGCTCGATATGGAATTGAATTATGTCAAACCCCAAAATGGGGTGACAATCAAGTTAAAATGGGAATTTGGGGCTAGAACGTTGTCACAATTCTATTCACACCACCTCCGTAGTGGGGACTGGGGGTGGGGGGGGGGGGCGAATTGTTAGCGTGCACACACTGTAGCATACGGCATGCCATTGAGTCAACTGGCGAGGTTTCGAATCCCCGGTTGTACCTGGCAAAGATTAGGGTCACCTATCTAACCTTGTGAGTTTTCTCCGGTTTCCGCCCACTGCTAAAGACCCCTACGCGCAAGCGAATTATTGAAAGAAAATTAAAAACCATATGTTAGTCCCGAAATGACCTAGTTTGTGTCAAGTGGACGTTAAACCCCATTTCTCTCTCTCTCTCTGTCGGGACTGACAGAAATCAATGTGAAATTAATGTAATTCAGCCAATTCTGGACCGGCTGGATGGGAATCAAACATCCCATTGAGTCAAGTGCATCAAAGGGTGATAACCCATTTCTGAAAGAATCAAAAATAAACATAATTTCGGCAAATTCAGCGCAGTAGAATTTACATACAATGTAGGCCTATACATGTATATAATATAGGTGTAATATCTGTTTTTGCCAAGAAAATTGGCAAAAACATTAACTTCCCGAATGCCATGGTTGATCGATATTGTAAAATACGTCTGTTTGGCAAGCTGACAAAAATATTATATGGCTATATTGACGCATTATTTAAACCAAATTAACAACATAATAAAAAAAAAGTGTTATCGAACGTTGCCTCCACAAGGTAGCCAAATTTTTATTCACACAAGGTAGTTATGAGTTCTAGATTATATATGAATTGACTTTCATGTATCATACAAGTTTCGTGTTGTTATTAATTGTACAGTATAGCCTTATCTTTCAGAAGCAAATTTAGTAACTGGATATGGCAATAGAATAAACTATGCACACGCTTCTACTACATAGCATAATTGGCGCTAATCCACTTTCGAACGAACACTCTCGGAAAATTTCAAGACTCTAGGACCACGGCAAGTACTAGGTGTACGAAAGTGCATTATGAGAATTTAACTGCCGCGAACGCGTTTTCTTGCCATTCCAGTCTGTGAATACAGCATCTTCAATTTGGTCCAATATACGTGTAGCCTATCTGGCTGACCCGAATTCCAAGCAACCAATCAATCGTCGCTGTGTTTAGGGTCTTACCCTTTCGCAGAAAAGTTTGAAAATTTAACCACCGCAAATGCGTTTTCTGCTATTCTAGTCCATGTAAGCAACTCCAAAAGTATCCAGTGGGTTTGTAACCAAAATCCCACTCTGAATTCCAACCATCCAATCAGGTTGTTGCAGCTGCATTCACAAATAATAATCGATGCCCGAAAAATGTGGCACAAAGTAGAGTGGCTCCGGACAAATTGTTTTAATCCATAGTCAATTCAGTACAAATTCGCGGTATTCTATTAAAAGAAGATGGGGTTTAACGTCCTACTCTTCTGCACCTAACCTGGTCAATGGAAGACGGGAATTAAAAGAAAAATAAAATTAGTGTTATATAAGTGCTCGACGACAGCTAGGGAAGCAAAACTAGAAATGGCCGAAAAAATTTCGGGTTTACAGACAGCGGTGCCGGTTTTCTTCGAGAGACGAAAAAGCGGAACTGACCTTGTATTATGGACCCCCCCCCCCCCCAAGAAAACTTTTGAATATTTGACGGCCGCAAACGCGTTTTCCTGCTATTCCAGCTCGTAACATTCATGTTTTATTAGATTTCTGGTACTTTATTGCATAATAGATAAATAAATTTGTATTTTTGACTTTCCCCGTCTGCCCGAAAAGTCAGCTTGCCCGAAAGTTAGGGGGGCGGCTGCCCCCCCCCTCCTGCGCCTATGCGGGGGTCATTTCGAGACTAACATATGGTATACTCTCATTTCAATAATTTGTTTGGGTTTTAAGCCGTGGGAGGGAACCGGAAAAAAACCCACGAGGCTGGACAGGTGACCCTATTAATTGGTACACAAACACGTCACATTACAAGAAGCCATATCCCCATATAGTTGTCCCGGGTTTAAACTAAGAAACTGATTTTACTTCTAGAAAAAAAAACATTTTTCACAGGTTGAGATTTCAGTTTTATTTCTTAAAATAAATCCGATCTAATATTCTTCTCCACCTTCTTCTTCCCCTTCGCCTTCAACAGAATCAACACCAACTTCTTCATAATCTTTCTCTAGAGCAGCCAAATCTTCTCGAGCTTCAGAGAATTCACCTTCTTCCATACCTTCACCGACATACCAGTGGACGAAAGCTCTCTTGGCGTACATCAGATCAAATTTATGATCTAGACGAGCCCAAGCTTCAGCAATAGCAGTTGTGTTACTCAACATACAAACAGCTCTCTGTACCTTGGCTAAATCACCCCCTGGAACAACAGTTGGTGGTTGGTAGTTAATACCTACTTTAAAACCTGTTGGACACCAGTCAACAAATTGGATGGTTCTCTTGGTCTTAATGGTGGCGATGGCAGCATTGACATCCTTGGGAACAACATCTCCTCGGTACAACATACAACACGACATGTACTTGCCATGACGAGGATCACATTTTACCATCTGGTTAGCGGGTTCAAAACAGGCGTTGGTGATTTCAGCCACGGTCAGTTGTTCATGGTAGGCTTTCTCAGCAGAGATGACTGGAGCATAGGTAGCAAGAGGGAAATGGATACGTGGGTAGGGAACCAAATTTGTCTGGAACTCAGTAAGATCAACATTAAGAGCACCATCGAATCGTAGAGAGGCGGTGATGGAGCTGACGATTTGACCAATTAAACGATTTAAGTTGGTGTAGGTTGGACGTTCAATATCCAAGTTACGGCGACAGATGTCATAAATAGCTTCATTATCAACCATAAAGGCACAGTCAGAATGTTCCAAGGTGGTGTGAGTAGTTAAGATAGAGTTGTAGGGTTCGACCACAGCAGTGGAAATTTGTGGTGCTGGGTAAACGGCGAATTCTAACTTGGATTTCTTGCCATAGTCGACACTCAATCTTTCCATGAGAAGAGATGAGAAACCAGAACCGGTTCCACCACCAAAACTGTGGAAGATGAGGAATCCCTGAAGACCAGTACATTGATCAGCCAATTTCCTGATTCTGTCGAGAACCAAATCAATGATTTCTTTACCCACGGTGTAGTGACCTCGGGCATAGTTATTAGCAGCATCTTCTTTACCGGTGATAAGTTGTTCAGGATGGAAGAGTTGGCGGTATGTACCAGTTCTTACTTCATCTACAACGGTTGGTTCCAAGTCAACAAACACAGCTCTTGGTACATGTTTACCAGCCCCCGTCTCACTGAAGAATGTGTTAAAGGAATCGTCACCGCCACCAATAGTTTTATCTGATGGCATCTGACCATCAGGCTGGATTCCATGCTCCAAGCAATACAACTCCCAACAGGCATTACCCATCTGGACACCAGCTTGGCCAATGTGGACAGAGATACACTCACGCTGGAAAAGATAAGAAAATATTATTAACAGTTTGTTCATTGTCTAATGGAGTAATGTTTTAAACGTAACTGTCGCATATGGTATAATGCTGTTTTGTCATCTTGATAATGTAATATAGCTAGATAAGAAGTAAAATTTGAAACTTACCATTTTGAAGAATAAAGTTTGTCGTCAACGATATGAAATAAATAACAGCTTGCTGTAACTGATGTTTGTCAGAAGGCAAGTCAAGGTAAATGATGACTTGCACTGAACAGTTTGTAGTTTATATACTGTAATAATTGTTGTCTATAGTAACATTAGCAACCATTTAAATGTCCTTAATCTTGGTTACAAACACAGAAACAGGTCGCTAGAGAAACAAAGGGAGCTAATTAAAAAATACACAGAAATGTTGGCGTAATAATCTGTACTAATACTAATTGGTATATAATATAAGAGCCGTTAACCTAATGAGATAATCTTCTAGTGTAACAGATTTAATTATTTATACAGAGACAAAATCCAATCATACGTGAGATATAGAGAGAGATATGATTTAACGTCCACTTCACACATTTATTCGCTTACACGTTGGTATCTTTAGCAGTGGAAGGCAAGCGAATATACACAAAATTGATTCTATAATATTTCGCACAAAGTCAATCCTAAAAAGGTTGGGCATACTTTAGGAACTGTCCCTGATCGGACGATGTCCGCTGACAGTTCCTACCCCTTCAAATATAGCTGGTCGAAGGCTATTTTGAAATACTTATCGACTATTTTACTAGTCTCTATTTTCATGTTTCTGTATTAGCTAAAGGAATCATAATTCAACACTATTTACAGGTAGAATTTTACACTTAAAAACACAAAATAAGTTTTAACTAATCAGCCATTACGAGACTCGAACATGAGCGCATGTTCATTTAATTGCTAGATTCTACCGGAAAATAGTGTTCTATTATTATAAATTTCCGTCAGATATGGTGAGGAGTAATTAGTTTTGCGAAAATATACAAAATAAGGAGTCCTTCCTTAATATCTCGAGAATAGAGGTGGTGAATAGCGGTATTTATCGCATTATCATAGAAAGAGATGGGAATTGTCACCGGGCACCGTCCGATCAGCGAGTGTTCCTAAAGAACTAGACATATCCTTGAGCAATATATACAGCTGTCGGAGTATGATAGACATGAAATACTCCAAGTGCCGCTGTTTTGGACCAAGATGTGCATTGATGGCAGCTATAATCATGTTATATATCAATAATATAGATCATAGATATGTCCATATAAACGTCTTACCGATATAGATATACATAATTAGATATATCATCTAATACATGGTAAAATGAATAGCACACGCCAACACCCACACTGTTTTTTAATGGCGAGTGATATCACGTGTTAGGCAGGGTTTCGTTCGGGGGGGGGAGGAATTGTCTGAAAATACTTGCCCCCCCCCAAAAAAAAATTTTTTTTGCAAAATACAGTGCCCAAAATCTAATAAAACAATAATTTTAGGACTGGAATAGCAGTAAAACGCGTTTGCGACTGTCAAATATTCCAAAATTTTCTTGAGGGGGGGGGGGGGGGTCCATAATACAAGGTCAGTTCCGCATTTCTAGTTTTGCTTCCCTAACTGCAGGCCCGTAGCTAGCCCAAAATTGTTAGAGGGCCAAAGGCTTCTGGGGTCGCCTATGGGGCTTCTGTGGGCGCCGATGTACCTACACTTGAAGGTTCGCGGCGAACGGTAACGTGGAAAGGTCTATAGGGTGCTCTCCATAGTGGTACGGGTTCAATAAATGTTTAAGGGGGTGGCAGAACTTGAAATGCCCGAACAATTTTCGGGTTAGGCACAAGAAAATTTGGAAAATGTGACGACCTCAAACGCGTTTTCTTGCTATTTCCGTCCCTGCAATACAGTAGGTGGTCTGATATAGCCTTACTTCGCTGGCTGAATTGAATTCCAATCAATTGTTTATATTCTGTGGAGACGGGGCCATCGCCCAACCAATGTCACTCGGCTTTATGTGGTGACAATACTAATATGGAGACGTTGGTGGTTGGCCTCGTATTGCGCCCTTTGGCGCCCATTGATGGGGCCGTTTTTTCTCCAGTAGGCAAAGGGCGCCTTCGAGCCTATCGGGGGCGCTGAAATTTTCCAGGGGGGGTGGGGCAGCTGCCCCCTTTGCCCCGGCCCCTCTGAACTGTCATCGAGCCCTAATAAAACACTAATTTCACTTTTCTTTTAATTAAATACCACGAATTTGTACAGTTGACTATGGATTAAAACATTTTGTCTGGAGCCACTCTACTTTGGAATTCAGAGTGGGATTTCGGTTACAAAACCATTGGTTACTTTTGGAGTTGCTTACACAGGCTAGAATAGCAGAAAACGCATTTGCGGTGGTTAAATTTTCACAATTTTCTGCGGTCGGGTGAGGACCCCATAGCCCGCGACGATTGTTTGGTTGTATGGAATTCTGGTCAGCCAGGTAGGCTATATTGAACAAAATTGAAGTTGCTGTATTCAAAGGCTGGAATAGCAGGAAAACACGTTTGTGGAAGTTAAATTTTCAAAATTTTCTCTCACCTGTCCAGTCTTCGTGGACTGTAAACGATTGATTGGAATTCGAGTCAGCCACCTTAATTAGGCTATATTAGACCACTTTGAATTTGCTTTGTTCACGGGCTGAAAAAGCAGGAAAAGGTGTTTGCTGCCATCAAATATTCCAAAATTTTCTTTTGCGGGGGTGGGGGTCCATACAATGTAAATCACGCTTCGTCGCAGCCAGCCACCTTAATTAGGCTATATGATTAGACCACTTTGAATTTGCTTTGTTCACGGGCTGAGAAAGCAGGAAAAGGTGTTTGCTGCCATCAAATATTCCAAAATTTTCTTATGCGGGGGTGGGGGTCCATACAATGTAAATCACGCTTCGTCGCCTCTCGAGGAAGACCGGAGCCGCTGTCTTCTCGGGAATTTCAGATTCTGTCCCCTAAATGTCTTCGAGCATCCTCCTAAACTAAAGTAATGTGATCAACTTTGTTTCATTTGGATTCTCTTCATAAAAATTTATAGGGGTGCCCCCCTCCCCTATTACGCTACATCGGATGCTGCGCAGCCTCATGTCTCCGACCTTACAGATTGTCAGCATTTTATATAATTTCATTTGCGGACCCCCCCCCCCCCATATATATTTCACGGCTACGCGCCTGCTGCTTCGTGATCGACACCCGTAACAAATTGCATAATTATGACTGTATATGGAGCTAAAGTGTGTGGGTCAGCGGTGGGTCGATGCGTAAGGGTCTATACCGGCGTTGGCCGAGACCCCCCCCCCTTTTCATTGGTTCAGGAGGACTGGTAGCTGGGGGTCTGATAAGAACAACATATATTAAATTATGTTCGGGTGGGACGCAGCGTACACGTAAAAGAACCACTAGTCGTTGGAGTTCAATATTAGAGTAGGCCATACCGCCGCTGTCCGAGCACATTTGTCCACATACCAAAGTGTTTGTCGGTCGTCATTAGCCCAGTCGATGTAGAACAGTAGGATATTTCATTTTGTTTTTATTGTAACATTCATTTTATGTCATTTTTGTAAATTCTTAACTTGTATTACGACGAGAAAGTTTATCCAGTCAGTACTGCTTCCAACAGAAGGGATCTTTTGCGTGCATGCATGGATTCTTTGTTCTTTCCGACCAAACGACTAGAGCTTCAGGATCACCGAGGCGGGATAGCTGCACGACACAACCCCACCCACCCCCTGTCTTCAAACTACAGGTAACCTCCTCATGACAGCCTGGATAAGTTGAGTACTATAAATAGGTCGTGCTCTGCTCGGTCCTTGCATTCATCAATGTTGTAAGTCACATAAGGTCATGATAACGGGTTTCGGTAGATTTGGCGGTATGTAATGCAGTCATAAAGATCAACATAATATACTTTAGTAATTAACCATGGGATTTTTGGTTAATTTGGCGGTGGGGAGGGGTCAGTTGGTTGGCGTTTCGGTCTGTATCCGCATGTATAAATTGAAGCATATCTGTATGGTTTGGAAGACTTTATTACAGGGAGTAGGAGAAATTGGGTCAAACGTCCACACAACACAAACTAGGACATTTCGGGACTAACATAATGATTCAATTTTATTTCAATAATTCGCTTGAGCAGTGCGAGTAAACCGGTGGACCCGAAGAAAACTCACGAGGTTTGACAGGCGACCCTGCTCCTTGTCACATATAGCCGGAGACTCGAAACCATGGCCCTTTACTCAATGGAAGACCTTGTGATACAACGCACACGCGCTAACCATTCGGCCATCCAACTCGACGTCTATAATACACACATGTCTACAGACTAACCACTGAAGTCTGTAACATGTGAATTATAATTGCGAAAGGAAGTTGAGTCTAACGTCCACTAGATACTAGGTCCTTTCGGGTTTAAGACAATGAAATTATCTCTATGGGATTTTTCAAAATTGGAGAAAACTCCATTAGACACTCTGCTATGCGATAATATTTACACATTGGGGTGGGACCGAACTTACATTGCAAAGATAATAAATGGATGTGACCAACTATTTACAACATTGACCTTAAGACCTAGTAATTCGAATGAGACGTAAAATCGTTGTAATATATAGGAAATTAATAAAAGAAACACCAAACCAAATAAAACTAGCATTATTTATTTGTTAAAAAACATTGTCTAATATTCTTCTCCACCTTCTTCTTCTCCTTCACCTTCAACAGAATCAACACCAACTTCTTCATAATCTTTCTCTAGAGCAGCCAAATCTTCTCTAGCTTCAGAGAATTCACCTTCTTCCATACCTTCACCGACATACCAATGAACGAACGCCCTTTTAGCGTACATCAGATCAAATTTATGATCTAGACGAGCCCAAGCCTCAGCAATGGCAGTTGTGTTACTCAACATACAAACAGCTCTCTGTACCTTGGCTAAATCACCCCCTGGAACAACAGTTGGTGGTTGGTAATTGATACCTACTTTAAAACCAGTTGGACACCAGTCAACAAATTGGATGGTTCTCTTGGTCTTGATGGTGGCGATGGCAGCATTGACATCCTTGGGAACAACATCTCCTCGGTACAACATACAACACGACATGTACTTGCCATGACGAGGATCACATTTTACCATCTGGTTAGCGGGTTCAAAACAGGCGTTGGTGATTTCAGCCACGGTCAGTTGTTCATGGTAGGCTTTCTCAGCAGAGATGACTGGAGCATACGTAGCAAGAGGGAAATGGATACGTGGGTAGGGAACCAAATTTGTCTGGAACTCAGTAAGATCAACATTAAGAGCACCATCGAATCGTAGAGAGGCGGTGATGGAGCTGACGATTTGACCAATTAAACGATTTAAGTTGGTGTAGGTTGGACGTTCAATATCCAAGTTACGGCGACAGATGTCATAAATAGCTTCATTATCAACCATAAAGGCACAGTCAGAATGTTCCAAGGTGGTGTGAGTAGTTAGGATAGAGTTGTAGGGTTCGACCACAGCAGTGGAAATTTGTGGTGCTGGGTAAACGGCGAATTCTAACTTGGATTTCTTGCCATAGTCGACACTCAATCTTTCCATGAGAAGAGATGAGAAACCAGAACCGGTTCCACCACCAAAACTGTGGAAGATGAGGAATCCCTGAAGACCAGTACATTGATCAGCCAATTTCCTGATTCTGTCGAGAACCAAATCAATGATTTCTTTACCCACGGTGTAGTGACCTCGGGCATAGTTATTAGCAGCATCTTCTTTACCGGTGATGAGTTGTTCAGGATGGAAGAGTTGGCGGTATGTACCAGTTCTTACTTCATCTACAACGGTTGGTTCCAAGTCCACAAACACAGCTCTTGGTACATGTTTACCAGCCCCCGTCTCACTGAAGAATGTGTTAAAGGAATCGTCACCACCACCAATAGTTTTATCTGATGGCATCTGACCATCAGGCTGGATTCCATGCTCCAAGCAATACAACTCCCAACAGGCATTACCCATCTGGACACCAGCTTGGCCAATGTGGACAGAGATACACTCACGCTGGAAAAGATAAGAAAATATTATTAACAGTTTGTTCATTGTCTAATGGAGTAATGTTTTAAACGTAACTGTCGCATATGGTATAATGCTGTTTTGTCATCTTGATAATGTAATATAGCTAGATAAGAAGTAAAATTTGAAACTTACCATTTTGAAGAATAAAGTTTGTCGTCAACGATATGAAATAAATAACAGCTTGCTATAACTGATGTTTGTCAGAAGGCAAGTCAAGGTAAATGATGACTTGCACTTAACAGTTTGTAGTTTATATACTGTAATAATTGTTGTCTATAGTAACATTAGCAACCATTTAAATGTCCTTAATCTTGGTTACAAACACAGAAACAGGTCGCTAGAGAAACAGAGGGAGCTAATTAAAAATAAAAATACACAGAAATGTTGGCGTAATAATCTGTAC
The DNA here is from genome assembly GCA_963678685.1 of Patella ulyssiponensis. Taxonomy (NCBI): domain Eukaryota; kingdom Metazoa; phylum Mollusca; class Gastropoda; family Patellidae; genus Patella; species Patella ulyssiponensis. Next base: position 13,557,710 of record OY783225.1, read on the forward strand.
TTATACTAATTGGTATATAATATAAGAGCCAGTAACCTAATGAGATAATCTTCTGGTGTAACAGATTTAATTATTTATACAGAGACAAAATCCAATCATACGTGAGATATATAGAGAGATATGATTTAACGTCCACTTCACACATTTATCCGCTTACACGTTGGTATCTTTAGCAGTGGAAGGCAAGCGAATATATACAAAATTGATTCTATAATATTTCGCACAAAGTCAATCCTAAAAAGGTTGGGCATATCTTAGTTCCTTTAGTAACTGTCCCTGATCGGACGATGTCCGCTGACAGTTCCTACCCCTTCAAATATAGCTGGTCGAAAGCTATTTTGAAATACTTATCGACTATTTTACTAGTCTCTATTTTCATGTTTCTGTATTAGCTAAAGGAATCATAATTCAACACTATTTTCAAGTAAAATTTCACACTTAAAAACACAAAATATGTTTTAACTGATCAGCCATTACGAGACTCGAACATGCGCTGACCGCATGTTCATTTAATTGCTAGTAAGGAGTAATTAGTTTTGCGAAAATATACAAAATAAGGAGTCCTTCCTTAATATCTCGAGAATAGAGGTGGTGAATAGCGGTATTTATCGCATTATCATAGAAAGAGATAGGAATTGTCACCGGGCACCGTCCTATCAGCGAGATTTCCTAAAGAACTAGACATATCCTTGAACAATATATACAGCTGTCGGAGTATGATAGACATGAAATACTCCAAGTGCCGCTGTTTTGGACCAAGATGTGCAATGATGGCAGCTACAATCATGTTATATATCAATAATATAGATCATAGATATGTCCATATAAACGTCTAACCGATATAGATATACATAATTAGATATATCATCTAATACATGGTAAAATGAATAGCACACGTCAACACCCACACTGTTTTTTAATGGCAAGTGATATCACGTGTTAGGCAAGAGTACCCTGCCTCGCATGGGCGTCATACATGGGGGTTTCGTTTGGGTGGGGGGGGGGATTGTCTGAATATACTTGCCCCCCCCCCCCCCCCAAAAAAAAAAAATTTTTTTTTGCAAAATAAAGTGCCCGAAATCTAATAAAACAATAATTTTAGGACTGGAATAGCAGTAAAACGCGTTTGCGACTGTCAAATATTCCAAAATTTTCTTGAGGGGCGGGGGGGGGGGGGGGGTCCATACAAGGTCAGCTCCGCTTCTTCGCCTTTCGAAGAAAACTGGCGCCGCTGTCTGTAAACCTGCTTCGGGCATTTCTAGTTTTGCTTCCCTAACTGCAGACCAGTAGCTAGCCCAAAATTGTTAGAGGGCCAAAGGCTTCTGGTGCGCCTATGGGGCTTCTGTGGGCGCCGATGTACCTACACTTGAAGGTTCACGGCGAACGGTACCGTGGAAAGGTCTATAGGGTGCTCTCAATAGTGGTAGGGGTTCAATAAATGTTTAAGGGGGTGGCAGAACTTGAAATGCCAGAACAAATTTCGGGTTAGGCACAAAAAAATTTGGAAAATGTGACGACCTCAAACGCGTTTTCTTGCTATTTCAGTCCCTGCAATACAGTAGGTGGTCTCATATAGCCTTACTTCGGTGGCTGAATTGAATTCCAATCAATTGTTTATATTCTATGGAGACGGGGCCATCGCCCAACCAATGTCACTCGGCTTTATGTGGTGACAATACTAATATGGAGACGTTGGTGGTTGGCCTCGTATTGCGTCCTTTGGCGCCCATTGATGGGGCCGTTTTTTCTCCAGTAGGCAAATTTCGGATTCTGTCCCCTAATTGTCTTCGAGCCAGTACGCCTATGTGCATCCTCCTAAACTAAAGTAATGTGATCAACTTTTGTTTCATTTGGATTCTCTTCATAAAAATTTATAGGGGTGCCCCCCTCCCCTATTACGCTACATCGGATGCCGCGCAGCCTCATGTCTCCGACCTTACAGATTGTCAGCATTTTATATAATTTCATTCGCGGACCCCCCCCCCCCCATATATATTTCACGGCTACGCGCCTGCTGCCTCGTAACAAATTGCATAATTATGACTATATGGAGCTAAAGTGTGGGTCAGCGGTGGGTCGATGCGTAAGTTTCTATACCGGTATTGACCGAGACCCCCCCACCCCCTAGTCATTGGTTCAGGGGGCTGGTAGCTGGGGGTCTGGTAAGAACAACATATATTAAATTATGTTCGGGTGGGACCCAGCGTACACGTAAAAGAACCACTAGTCGTTGGAGTTCAATATTAGAGTAGGCCATACCGCCGCTGTCCGAGCACATTTGTCCACATACCAAAGTGTTTGTCGGTCGTCATTAGCCCAGTCGATGGAGGGCAGTAGGATATTTCATTTTGTTTTTATTGTAACATTCATTTTATGTCATTTTTGTAAATTCTTAACGTGTATTACGACGAGAAAGTTTATCCAGTCAGTACTGCTTCCAACAGAAGGGATCTTTTGCGTGCACTAAATCTTTGTGCATGCATGGATTCTTTGTTCTTTCCGACCAAACGACTAGAGCTTCAGGATCACCGAAGCTGCACGACACAACCCCACCCACCCCCTGTCCTCAAACCAAAGGTAACCTGCTCATGACAGCCTGGATAAGTTGAGTACTATAAATAGGTCGTGCTCTGCTCGGTCCTTGCATTCATCAAAGTTGTAAGTCACATAAAGTCATGATAACGAGTTTCGGTAGATTTGGCGGTATGTAATGCGGTCATAAAGATCAACATAATATACTTTAGTAATTAACCATGGGATTTTTGGTTAATTTGGCGGTGGGGAGGGGTCAGTTGGTTGGCGTTTCGGTCTGTCTATATCACAGGAAGTAGGAGAAATTGGGTTAAATGTCCATACAACTCAAACTAGGACATTTCGGGACTAACATAATGGTTCAATTTTATTTCAATAATTCGCTTGAGCAGTGCGAGTAAACCGGTGGACCCGAACAAAACCCACGAGGTTTGACAGGCGACCCTGCTCCTTGTCACATAAACCCGGAGAATCGAACCATGGCCGTTTACTCAATGGAAGACCTTGTTATACAACGCGCACGTGCTAACCATTCGGCCATCCAACTCGACGTCTATAATACACACAGGGGTACAGACTAACCACTGAAGTCTGTAACATGTGAATTAAAATGCGAAAGGAAGTTGAGTCTAACGTCCACTATATACTAGGTCCTTTCGGGTTTAAGACAATGAAATTATCTCTGGGATTTTTCAAAATTGGAGAAAACTCTATTAGACAGTCTGCTATGCGGTAATGTATACACATTGGGGTGGGACCGAACTTACATTGCAAAGATAATAAATGGATGTGAACAACTCTTTACAACATTGAACTTAAGACCTAGTAATTCGAATGAGACGTAAAATCATTGTAATATATAGGATATTAATAAAAGAAACACCAAACCAAATAAAACTAGCATTATTTATTTGATAACAAACATTGTCTAATATTCTTCTCCACCTTCTTCTTCTCCTTCGCCCTCAACAGAATCAACACCAACTTCTTCATAATCTTTCTCTAGAGCAGCCAAATCTTCTCTAGCTTCAGAGAATTCACCTTCTTCCATACCTTCACCGACATACCAATGGACGAAGGCCCTTTTAGCGTACATCAGATCAAATTTATGATCTAGACGAGCCCAAGCCTCAGCAATGGCAGTTGTGTTACTCAACATACAAACAGCTCTCTGTACCTTGGCTAAATCACCCCCTGGAACAACAGTTGGTGGTTGGTAATTGATACCTACTTTAAAACCAGTTGGACACCAGTCAACAAATTGGATGGTTCTCTTGGTCTTGATGGTGGCGATAGCAGCATTGACATCCTTGGGAACAACATCTCCTCGGTACAACATACAACAAGACATGTACTTGCCATGACGAGGATCACATTTTACCATCTGGTTAGCGGGTTCAAAACAGGCGTTGGTGATTTCAGCCACGGTTAGTTGTTCATGGTAGGCTTTCTCAGCAGAGATGACTGGAGCATACGTAGCAAGAGGGAAATGGATACGTGGGTAGGGAACCAAATTTGTCTGGAACTCAGTAAGATCAACATTAAGAGCACCATCGAATCGTAGAGAGGCGGTGATGGAGCTGACGATTTGACCAATTAAACGATTCAAGTTGGTGTAGGTTGGACGTTCAATATCCAAGTTACGGCGACAGATGTCATAAATAGCTTCATTATCAACCATAAAGGCACAGTCAGAGTGTTCCAAGGTGGTGTGAGTAGTTAGGATAGAGTTGTAGGGTTCGACCACAGCAGTGGAAATTTGTGGTGCTGGGTAAACGGCGAATTCTAACTTGGATTTCTTGCCATAGTCGACACTCAATCTTTCCATGAGAAGAGATGAGAAACCAGAACCGGTTCCACCACCAAAACTGTGGAAGATGAGGAATCCCTGAAGACCAGTACATTGATCAGCCAATTTCCTGATTCTGTCGAGAACCAAATCAATGATTTCTTTACCCACGGTGTAGTGACCTCGGGCATAGTTATTAGCAGCATCTTCTTTACCGGTGATGAGTTGTTCTGGATGGAAGAGTTGGCGGTATGTACCAGTTCTTACTTCATCTACAACGGTTGGTTCCAAGTCAACAAACACAGCTCTTGGTACATGTTTACCAGCCCCCGTCTCACTGAAGAATGTGTTAAAGGAATCGTCACCACCACCAATAGTTTTATCTGATGGCATCTGACCATCAGGCTGGATTCCATGCTCCAAACAATACAACTCCCAACAGGCATTACCCATCTGGACACCAGCTTGGCCAATGTGGACAGAGATACACTCACGCTGGAAAAGATAAGAAAATATTATTAACAGTTTGTTCATTGTCTAATGAAGTAATGTTTTAAACGTAACTGTCGCATATGGTATAATGCTGTTTTGTCATCTTGATAATGTAATATAGCTAGATAAGAAGTAAAATTTGAAACTTACCATATTGAAGAATAAAGTTTGTCGTCAACGATATGAAATAAATAACAGCTTGCTGTAACTGATGTTTGTCAGAAGGCAAGTCAAGGTAAATGATGACTTGCACTGAACAGTTTGTAGTTTATATGCTGTAATAATTGTTGTCTATAGTAACATTAGCAACCATTTAAATGTCCTTAATCTTGGTTACAAACACAGAAACAGGTCGCTAGAGAAACTGAGGGAGCTAATTAAAAATAAAAATACACAAAAATGTTGGCGTAATAATCTGTACTAATACTAATTGGTATATAATATAAGAGCCGTTAACCTAATGAGATAATCTTCTAGTGTAACAGATTTAATTATTTATACAGAGACAAAATCCAATCATACGTGAGATGTCGTGTATTTTGTACACGGGGAGCAGTCCATTTGCTGATTACACTATTTTGCCTATGACGTTTTTTTTTTTTTTTTGGGACTTCGAATTCTGTTTAATGGTTTGGATTGTTCGTACTTGGTTTTATTTTATTTATATATAGAGAGATATGATTTAACGTCCACTTCACACATTTATTCGCTTACACGTTGGTATCTTTAGCAATGGAAGGCAAGCGAATATACACAAAATTGATTCTATAACATTTCGCACAAAGTCAATCCTAAAAAGGTTGGGCATACCTTAGTTCCTTTAGGAACTGTCCCTGATCGGACGATGTCCGCTGACAGTTCCTACCCCTTCAAATATAGCTGGTCGAAGGCTATTTTGAAATACTTATCGACTATTTTACTAGTCTCTCTTTTCATGTTTCTGTATTAGCTAAAGGAATCATAATTCAACACTATTTTCAGGTAGAATTTTACACTTAAAAACACAAAATAAGTTTTATCTAATCAGCCATTACGAGACTCGAACATGCGCTGACCGCATGTTCATTTAATTGCTAGATTCTACCGGAGGAGTAATTAGTTTTGCGAAAATATACAAAATAAGGAGTCCTTCCTTAATATCTCGAGAATAGAGGTGGTGAATAGCTGTATTTATCGCATTATCATAGAAAGAGATAGGAATTGTCACCGAGCACCGTCCTATCAGCGAGATTTCCTAAAGAACTAGACATATCCTTGAGCAATATATACAGCTGTCGGGGTATGATAGACATGAAATACTCTAAGTGCCGCTGTTTTGAACCAAGATGTGCAATGATGGCAGCTACAATCATGTTATATATCAATAATATAGATCAAAGATATGTCCATATAAACGTCTAACCGATATAGATATACATAATTACATATATCATTTAATACATGGTAAAATGAATAGCACACGTCAACACACACACTGTTTTTTAATGGCGAGTGATATCACGTGTTGGGCACGAGTACCCTGCCTCGCATGGGCGTCATACATGGGGGTTTCGTTGGGGGGGGGGGGATTGTCTGAATATACTTGCCCCCCCCCCCCCAAAAAAAAATTTTGGCAAAATAAAGTGCCCGAAATCTAATAAAACAATAATTTTAGGACTGGAATAGCAGTAAAACGCGTTTGCGACTGTCAAATATTCCAAAATTTTCTTGAGGGGCGGGGGGGGGGGTCCATACAAGGTCAGCTCCGCTTCTTCGCCTTTCGAAAAAAACTGGCGCCGCTGTCTGTAAACCTGCTTCGGGCATTTCTAGTTTTGCGTCCCTAACTGCAGGCCCGTAGGTAGCCCAAAATTGTTAGAGGACCAAAGGCTTCTGGGGGCGTCTATGGGGCTTCTGTGGGCGCCGATGTACCTACACTTGAAGGTTCATGGCGAACGGTACCGTGGAAAGGTCTATAGGGTGCTCTCAATAGTGGTACGGGTTCAATAAATGTTTAAGGGGGTGGCAGAACTTGAAATGCCCGAACAAATTTCGGGTTAGGCACAAAAAAATTTGGAAAATGTGACGACCTCAAACGCGTTTTCTTGCTATTTCAGTCCCTGCAATACAGTAGGTGGTCTCATATAGCCTTACTTCGGTGGCTGAATTGAATTCCAATCAATTGTTTATATTCTATGGAGACGGGGCCATCGCCCAACCAATGTCACTCGGCTTTATGTAGTGACAATACTAATATGGAGACGTTGGTGGTTGGCCTCGTATTGCGTCCTTTGGCGCCCATTGATGGGGCCGTTTTTTCTCCAGTAGGCAAATTTCGGATTCTGTCCCCTAATTGTCTTCGAGCCAGTACGCCTATGTGCATCCTCCTAAACTAAAGTAATGTGATCAACTTTTGTTTCATTTGGATTCTCTTCATAAAAATAGGTTGCCAGCCAACGAAACATACGCCCACACAGCAGCCAAATCGTCCGGGCAGTCAACAAGAGTTGTTGCATTTTAAGTAATCACCAGAAAATCATAATTCAAACTCACCCATAACTATGGTGTAACTGTGATATAATCAAATGTTTTTTAAAATCAGATAATAATTGTGACCTCCAGATGGACCACAAGCTAAAAAGGGTGATTTTTCGTACAATCAGAGGCCATGATTCAGGAAGTTACGATCCGATATGGGCAAATATGCAATGGAACCAAGATCATTAGGTTATAAACATGTATTTCAAGTTTCATCAAAATCAGTTCAAAATTGTGACCTCTATAGGGTCCACAACCTTGATATAACATATTTTTACACAATTCGCGTACAGACGGCGGCCATTTTATCCGTCAACTCTGGTCCAATTTTCACGAAATTCAAATTCTCTCTTCATTACCATGAAACCGTGATATAATCAAACGGTTTTTTAAATCGGATAATAATTTTGACCTCCAGAGGGACCACAAGCTAACAAAAGCGATTTTTCGGACAATCAGGGGACATAATTCATGAAGTTATGATTCGATGGGCGCAAATATCGAAAGGAACCAAGATCTTTGGGTTATAAACATACATGTCAAGTGTCATCAAAATCGGTTCAAAATTGTGACCTCTATAAGGTCCACAACGTTGATATGACATATTTTCACACCATTCGCGTACAAACGACGGCCATTTTGTCCGTCAATTTTGGTCCGATTTTCACGAAATTCGAACTCAACCTTCATAACCATGGAACAGTGATATACTCTAACGGTTTTTTAAATCGGATAACAATTTTGACCTCCAGAGGGACCACAAGCTAAAAAGGACGATTTTTCGGACAATCAGGGGCCATAATTCAGGAAGTTACGATCCGATGGGCGCAAATATCGAAAGGAACCAAGATCTTTGGGTTATAAACATACATGTCAAGTTTCATCAAAATCAGTTCAAAATTGTGACCTCTATAAGGTCCACAACGTTGATATAACATATTTTCACACCATTCGCGTACAAACGACGGCCATTTTGTCCGTCAATTTTGGTCCGATTTTCACGAAATTCGAACTCAACCTTCATAACCATGGAACGGTGATATACTCTAACGGTTTTTTAAATCGGATAACAATTTTGACATCCAGAGAGACCACAAGCTAAAAAGGGCGATTTTTCGGGCAATCAGGAGCCATAATTCAGGAAGTTACGATCCGATGGGCGCAAATATCAAAAGGAACCAAGATCTTTGGGTTATAAACATGCATTTCAAGTTTCATCCAAATCGGTTCAAAATTGTGACCTCTACACTGTTCACAAGCTAAAAGATAGGCTGGCACTGCCATTTTTGAGAGATGGATAGAGAACAAGCAATACCGAAAGTGATTTTTCCTACATCGTTAAGTCCTGTATTTCATACTGTATTGGGAGCAGCCATTTTGTTGGTCAGTTCCAGTTTGATATTCATAAAATTCGAAGCCGACAATGATTATGGTGTGACGGTACACAACCTAGAAATGTTACTTTTCGTCAAAATCGGATAAGAATTGTGACCTGTAGAGAGTCTACAACCATGATATACCATATTTTTACACTATTCGCGTACAAACGGTGACCATTTCGTCCTGCAATTTTGGTACGATTTTAACGAAATTCGAACTCAACCTTCCTTATGATGCAACAGTAATATAATCAGAGTTTTTTTTTAAATCAGATAATGATTGTTCGAGAGATAGACAGAGAACAAGCAATACCGAAAGTGATTTTTCCTACAATCAAAGGCCATAATTCATTAAGTTACAATTTGAAATGCGCAAATATCGAAAAGAATAAAGATCTTTAGGTTATAAACAAGCATTTCAGGATTTATCAAAATCGAATTAAAATTAATTGTCACCTCTACAGGGTCCACAACTTTGATATACCATATTTTTACACTGTTCGCGTACAAACGGCGGCCATTTTTTCTGGCAATTATGGTCCAATTTTCTCGAAATTCTAACTCAACCTTCCGAAGGGTGTAACGGTGATAGAGTCAAACGTTTTTTTAAATCGGATAATAATTGTGACCTCCAGAGGGACCATAGGCGATTCTTCGGACAATCAGGGGCCATAATTCAGGAAGTTACGATCCGATATGCGCAAATAACGAAAGGAACCAAGATCTTTGGGTTATAACCATGCATTTCAAGTTTCATCAAAATCGAATTAAAATTGTGACCTCTACAGGGTCCACAACCATGATATACAATTTTTAACAGTATTCGCGTACAAACGGCGGCCATTTTGTATGGCAATTTTGGTCCAATTTTCCCGAAACTCGAACTCAACCTTCCTTACAGTGTAACGGTAATATAATCAACCGTTTTATTAAATCGGATAATAATTGTGACCACCAGAGGGACCACAAGCTAAAATAAGGCGTTTTTGCGTATAATCAGGGGCCATAATTCAGGAAGTTACGTTTCGATATGCGCAAATATCGAAAGGCACCAAGATCTTTGGGTTATAACCATGAATTTCAAGTTTCAGCAAAATCAAATTAAAAATGTGACTTCTACAGAGTCCACAACCTTGATATACCATTTTTTAACAGTATTCGCGTACAAACGGCGGCCATTTTGTATGGCAATTTTCGTCCGATTTTCACGAAATTCGAACTCAAGCTTCCTTAGGGTGTAACGGTGATATAATCAAACGGTTTTTTTAAATCGGATAATAATTGTGATCTCCAGAGCCCCCCCCCCCCTTGTTATTGGTTCAGGAGGACTGGTAGCTGGGGGTCTGGTAAGAACAACATATATTAAATTGTGTTCGGGTGGGACGCAGCGTACACGTAAAAGAACCACTAGTCGTTGGAGTTCAATATTAGAGTAGGCCATACCGCCGCTGTCCGAGCACATTTGTACACATAGCACATCGTTTGTCGGTCGTCATTAGCCCGGTCGATGTAGAACAGTAGGATATTTCATTTTGTTTTTATTGTAACATTCATTTTATGTCATTTTTGTAAATTCTTAACGTGTATTACAACGAGAAAGTTTATCCAGTCAGTACAGATCTTTTGCGTGCACTAAATCTTAGTGCATGCATGGATTCTTTGTTTTTTCCGACCAAACGACTAGAGCTTCAGGATCACCGAGGCGGGATAGCTGCACGACACAACCCCACCCACCCCCTGTCCTCAAACCAAAGGTAACCTGCTCATGACAGCCTGGATAAGTTGAGTACTATAAAAAGGTCGTGCTCTGCTCGGTCCTTGCATTCATCAATGTTGTAAGTCACATAAGGTCATGATAACGGGTTTCGGTAGATTTGGCCGTATGTAATGCAGTCATAAAGATCAACATAATATACTTTAGTAATTAACCATGGGATTTTTGGTTAATTTGACGGTGGGGAGGGGTCAGTTGGTTGGCGTTTCGGTCTGTATCTGCATGTATAAATAGAAGCATTTCTGTATGGTTTGGAAGACGACAGATCGCTATCTATATCACAGGGAGTAGGAGAAATCGGGTCAAACGTCCATACAACACAAACTAGGACATTTCGGGACTAACATAATGGTTCAATTTTATTTCAATAATTCGCTTGAGCAGTGCGAGTAAACCGGTAGACCCGAAGAAAACCCACGAGGTTTGACAGGCGACCCTGCTCCTTGTCACATATAGCCGGAGAATCGAACCATGGCCCTTTACTCAATGGTGGACCAACTCGACGTCTATAATACACACAGGGGTACAGACTAACCACTGAAGTCTGTAACATGTGAATTAAAATGCGAAAGGAAGTTGAGTCTAGCGTCCACTAGATACTGGGTCCTTTCGGGTTTAACACAATGAAATTATCTCTATGGAGAAAACTCTATTAGACACTCTGCTATGCGATAATATTTACACATTGGGGTGGGACCGAACTTACATTGCAAAGATAATAAATGGATGTGAACAACTCATTACAACATTGACCTTAAGACCTAGTAATTCGAATGAGACGTAAAATCATTGTAATATATAGGATATTAATAAAAGAAACACCAAACCAAATAAAACTAGCATTATATATTTGTTAAAAAACATTGTCTAATATTCTTCTCCACCTTCTTCTTCTCCTTCACCTTCAACAGAATCAACACCAACTTCTTCATAATCTTTCTCTAGAGCAGCCAAATCTTCTCTAGCTTCAGAGAATTCACCTTCTTCCATACCTTCACCGACATACCAGTGGACGAAAGCTCTCTTAGCGTACATCAGATCAAATTTATGATCTAGACGAGCCCAAGCTTCAGCAATAGCAGTTGTGTTACTCAACATGCAAACAGCTCTCTGTACCTTGGCTAAATCACCTCCTGGTACAACAGTTGGTGGTTGGTAATTGATACCTACTTTAAAACCAGTTGGACACCAGTCAACAAATTGGATGGTTCTCTTGGTCTTGATGGTGGCGATGGCAGCATTGACATCCTTGGGAACAACATCTCCTCGGTACAACATACAACAAGACATGTACTTGCCATGACGAGGATCACATTTTACCATCTGGTTAGCGGGTTCAAAACAGGCGTTGGTGATTTCAGCGACGGTTAGTTGTTCATGGTAGGCTTTCTCGGCAGAGATGACTGGAGCATAGGTAGCAAGAGGGAAATGGATACGTGGGTAGGGAACCAAATTTGTCTGGAACTCAGTAAGATCAACATTAAGAGCACCATCGAATCGCAGAGAGGCTGTAATGGAGCTGACGATCTGACCAATTAAACGATTTAAGTTGGTGTAGGTTGGACGTTCAATATCCAAGTTACGGCGACAGATGTCATAATGAGAAGAGATGAGAAACCAGAACCGGTCCCACCACCAAAACTGTGGAAGATGAGGAATCCCTGAAGACCAGTACATTGATCAGCCAATTTCCTGATTCTGTCGAGAACCAAATCAATGATTTCTTTACCCACGGTGTAGTGACCTCGAGCGTAGTTATTAGCAGCATCTTCTTTACCAGTGATGAGTTGTTCAGGATGGAAGAGTTGGCGGTATGTACCAGTTCTTACTTCATCTACAACGGTTGGTTCCAAGTCAACAAACACAGCTCTTGGTACATGTTTACCAGCCCCCGTCTCACTGAAGAATGTGTTAAAGGAATCGTCACCACCACCAATAGTTTTATCTGATGGCATCTGACCATCAGGCTGGATTCCATGCTCCAAACAATACAACTCCCAACAGGCATTACCCATCTGGACACCAGCTTGGCCAATGTGGACAGAGATACACTCACGCTGGAAAAGATAAGAAAATATTATTAACAGTTTGTTCATTGTCTAATGGAGTAATGTTTTAGACTTAACTGTCGCATATATTATGGTATAATGCTGTTTTGTCATCTTGATAATGTAATATAGCTAGACAAGAAGTGAAACTTACCATTTTGAAGAATAAAGTTTGTCGTCAACGATATGAAATAAATAACAGCTTGCTGTAACTGATGTTTGTCAGAAGGCAAGTCAAGGTAAATGATGACTTGCACTGATCAGTTTGTAGTTTATATACTGTAATAATTGTTGTCTATAGTAACATTAGCAACCATTTAAATGTCCTTATTCTTGGTTACAAACACAGAAACAGGTCGCTAAAGAAACAGAGGGAGCTAATTAAAAAATACACAGATATGTTGGCGTAATAATCTGTACTAATACTAATTGGTATATAATATAAAAGCCGTTAACCTAATGAGATAATCTTCTAGCGTAACAGATTTAATTATTTATACACAGACAAAATCCAATCATACGTGAGATATAGAGAGAGATATGATTTAACGTCCACTTCACACATTTATTCGCTTACACGTTGGTATCTTTAGCAGTGGAAGGCAAGCGAATATACACAAAATTGATTCTATAATATTTCGCACAAAGTCAATCCTAAAAGGGTTAGGCATACCTTAGTTCCTTTAGGAACTGTCCCTGATCGGACGATGTCCGCTGACAGTTCCTACACCTTCAAATATAACTGGTCGAAGGCTATTTTGAAATACTGATCGACTATTTTACCAGTCTCTATTTTCATGTTTCTGTATTAGCTAAAGGAATCATAATTCAACACTATTTTCAGGTAGAATTTTACACTTAAAAACACAAAATAAGTTTTAACTAATCAGCCATTACGAGACTCGAACATGCGCATGTTCATTTAATTGCTAGATTCTACCGGAAAATAGTGTTCTATTATTATAAATTTCTGTCAGATATGGTGAGGAGTAATTAGTTTTGCGAAAATATACAAAATAAGAGGTCTTTCCTTAATATCTCGAGAATAGAGGTGGTGAATAGCGGTATTTATCGCATTATCATAGAAAGAGATGGGAATTGTCACCAGGCACCGTCCGATCAGCGCGAGTTCCTAAAGAACTAGACATATCCTTGAGCAATATATACAGCTGTCGGAGTATGATAGACAAGAAATACTCCAAGTGCCGCTGTTTTGGACCAAGATGTGCAATGATGGCAGCTACAATCATGTTATATATCAATAATATAGATCATAGATATGTCCATATAAACGTCTAACCGATATAGATATACATAATTAGATATATCATCTAATACATAGTAAAATGAATAGCACACGTCAAAACCCACACTGTTTTTTAATGGCAAGTGATATCACGTGTTAGGCAAGAGTACCCTGCCTCGCATGGGCGTCATACATGGGGGTTTCGTTGGGTGGGGGGGGGGGGGTATTGTCTGAATATACTTGCCCCCCCCCCCCAAAAAAAAATTTTTTTTGGCAAAATAAAGTGCTCGAGATCTAATAAAACAATAATTTTAGGACTGGAATAGCAGTAAAACGCGTTTGCGACTGTCAAATATTCCCAAATTTTCTTGAAGGGGGTGGGGGGAGTCCATACAAGGTCAGCTCCGCTTCTTCGCCTTTCGAAGAAAACTGGCGCCGCTGTCTGTAAACCTGCTTCGGGCATTTCTAGTTTTGCTTCCCTAACTGCAGGCCAGTAGCTAGCCCAAAATTGTTAGAGGGCCAAAGGCTTCTGGGGGCGCCTATGGGGCTTCTGTGGGCGCCGTTGTACCTACACTTGAAGGTTCACGGCGAACGGTACCGAGGAAAGGTCTATAGGGTGCTCTCCATAGTGGTACGGGTTCAATAAATGTTTAAGGGGGTGGCAGAACTTGAAATGCCCGAACAAATTTCGGGTTAGGCACAAGAAAATTTGGAAAATGTGACGACCTCAAACGCGTTTTCTTGCTATTTCACTCCCTGCAATACAGTAGGTGGTCTCATATAGCCTTGCTTCGGTGGCTGAATTGAATTCCAATCAGTTGTTTATATTCTATTGAGACGGGGCCATCGCCCAACCAATGTCACTCGGCTTTATGTGGTGACAATACTAATATGGAGACGTTGGTGGTTGGCCTCGTATTGCGTCCTTTGGCGCCCATTGATGGGGCCGTTTTTTCTCCAGTAGGCAAAGGGCGCCTTCGAGCCTATCGGGGGCGCTGAAATTTTCCAGGGGGGGGGGGAGGCAGCTGCCCCCTTTGCCCCGGCCCCTCTGAACTGTCATCGAGCCCTAATAAAACACTAATTTCACTTTTCTTTTAATTAAATACCATGCACGAATTTGTACAGTTGACTATGGATTAAAACGTTTTGCCTGGAGCCACTCTACTTTGGAATTCAGAGTGGGATTTCGGTTAGAAAACCAAAGGTTACTTTAGGAGTTGCTTACACAGGCTAGAATAGCAGAAAACGCATTTGCGGTGGTTAAATTTTCACAATTTTCTGTGGTCGGGTGAGGAACCCATAGCCCGCGACGATTGATTGGTTGTATGGAATTCTGGTCAGCCAGGTAGGCTATATTGAACCAAATTGAAGTTGCTGTATTCACAGGCTGGAATAGCAGGAAAACACGTTTGTGGAAGTTAAATTTTCAAAATTTTCTCCCACCTGTCCAGTTTTCGTGGACTGTAAACGATTGATTGGAATTCGAGTCAGCCACCTTAATTAGGCTATATTAGACCACTTTGAATTTGCTTTGTTCACGGGCTGAAAAAGCAGGAAAAGGTGTTTGCGGCCATCAAATATTCCAAAATTTTCTTATGCGGGGGTGGGGGTCCATATAATGTAAATCACGCTTCGTCGCCTCTCGAGGAAGACCAGAGCCGCTGTCTTAACCCGAAATTTTTTCGGGAATTTCGGATTCTGTCCCCAAATTGTCTTCGAGCCAGTACGCCTATGTGCATCCTCCTAAACTAAAGTAATGTGATCAACTTTTGTTTCATTTCGATTCTCTTCATAAAAATTTATAGGGGTGCCCCCCTCCCCTATTACGCTACATCGGATGCTGCGCAGCCTCATGTCTCCGACCTTACAGATTGTCAGCATTTTATATAATTTCATTTGCGGCCCCCCCCCCCCATATATATTTCACGGCTACGCGCCTGCTGCCTCGTGATCGACACCCGTAACAAATTGCATAATTATGACTAAATGGAGCTAAAGTGTGTGGGTCAGCGGTGGGTCGATGCGTAAGGGTCTATACCGGTGTTGGCCGAGAACCCTCCCCCCCCCCTTGTCATTGGTTCAGGAGGACTGGTAGCTGGGGGTCTGGTAAGAACAACATATATTAAATTATGTTCGGGTGGGACGCAGCGTACACATAAAAGAACCACTAGTCGTTGGAGTTCAATATTAGAGTAGGCCATACCGCCGCTGTCCGAGCACATTTGTCCACATACCAAAGTGTTTGTCAGTCGTCATTAGCCCAGTCGATGGAGGGCAGTAGGATATTTCATTTTGTTTTTATTGTAACATTTATTTTATGTCATTTTTGTAAATTCTTAACGTGTATTACGACGAGAAAGTTTATCCAGTCAGTACTGCTTCCAACAGAAGGGATCTTTTGCGTGCACTAAATCTTTGTGCATGCATGGATTCTTTGTTCTTTCCGACCAAACGACTAGAGCTTCAGGATCACCGAGGCGGGATAGCTGCACGACACAACCCCACCCACCCCCTGTCTTCAAACTAAAGGTAACCTCCTCATGACAGCCTGGATAAGTTGAGTACTATAAATAGGTCGTGCTCTGCTCGGTCCTTGCATTCATCAAAGTTGTAAGTCACATAAAGTCATGATAACGAGTTTCGGCAGATTTGGCCGTATGTAATGCGGTCATAAAGATCAACATAATATACTTTAGTAATTAACCATGGGATTTTGGGTTAATTTGGCGGTGGGGAGGGGTCAGTTGGTTGGCGTTTCGGACTGTATCCGCATGTAGAAATTGAAGCATTTCTGTATGGTTTGGAAGACGACAGATCGCTATCTATATCACAGGGAGTAGGAGAAATTGGGTCAAACGTCCATACAACACAAACTAGGACATTTTGGGACTAACATAATGGTTCAATTTTATTTCAATAATTCGCTTGAGCAGTGCGAGTAAACCGGTGGACCCGAACAAAACCCACGAGGTTTGACAGGCGACACTGATCCTTGTCACATATAGCCGGAGAATCGAACCATGGCCCTTTACTCAATGGTGGACCAACTCTACGTCTATAATACACACGGGGGTACAGACTAACCACTGAAGTCTGTAACATGTGAATTAAAATGCGAAAGGAAGTTGAGTCTAACGTCCACTAGATACTAGATCCTTTCGGGTTTAACACAATGAAATTATCTCTATGGGATTTTTCAAAATTGGAGAAAACTCTATTAGACACTCTGCTATGCGATAATATTTACACATTGGGGTGGGACCGAACTTACATTGCAAAGATAATAAATGGATGTGACCAACTCTTTACAACATTGACCTTAAGACCTAGTAATTCGAATGAGACGTGAATTCATTGTAATATATAGGAAATTAATAAAAGAAACACCAAACCAAATAAAACTAGCATTATTTATTTGATAAAAAAACATTGTCTAATATTCTTCTCCACCTTCTTCTTCTCCTTCACCTTCAACAGAATCAACACCAACTTCTTCATAATCTTTCTCTAGAGCAGCCAAATCTTCTCTGGCTTCGGAGAATTCACCTTCTTCCATACCTTCACCGACATACCAATGAACGAACGCCCTTTTAGCGTACATCAGATCAAATTTATGATCTAGACGAGCCCAGGCTTCGGCAATGGCAGTTGTATTGCTTAACATACAAACAGCTCTCTGTACCTTGGCTAAATCACCTCCTGGTACAACAGTTGGTGGTTGGTAGTTGATACCTACTTTAAAACCAGTTGGACACCAGTCAACAAATTGGATGGTTCTCTTGGTCTTGATGGTGGCGATGGCAGCATTGACATCCTTGGGAACAACATCTCCTCGGTACAACATACAACACGACATGTACTTGCCATGACGAGGATCACATTTTACCATCTGGTTAGCGGGTTCAAAACAGGCGTTGGTGATTTCAGCCACGGTTAGTTGTTCATGGTAGGCTTTCTCAGCAGAGATGACTGGAGCATAGGTAGCAAGAGGGAAATGGATACGTGGGTAGGGAACCAAATTTGTCTGGAACTCAGTAAGATCAACATTAAGAGCACCATCGAATCGCAGAGAGGCTTTAATGGAGCTGACGATCTGACCAATTAAACGATTTAAGTTGGTGTAGGTTGGACGTTCAATATCCAAGTTACGGCGACAGATGTCATAATGAGAAGAGATGAGAAACCAGAACCGGTCCCACCACCAAAACTGTGGAAGATGAGGAATCCCTGAAGACCAGTACATTGATCAGCCAATTTCCTGATTCTGTCGAGAACCAAATCAATGATTTCTTTACCCACGGTGTAGTGACCTCGGGCATAGTTATTAGCAGCATCTTCTTTACCGGTGATGAGTTGTTCAGGATGGAAGAGTTGGCGGTATGTACCAGTTCTTACTTCATCTACAACGGTTGGTTCCAAGTCCACAAACACAGCTCTTGGTACATGTTTACCAGCTCCCGTCTCACTGAAGAATGTGTTAAAGGAATCGTCACCACCACCAATAGTTTTATCTGATGGCATCTGACCATCAGGCTGGATTCCATGCTCCAAGCAATACAACTCCCAACAGGCATTACCCATCTGGACACCAGCTTGGCCAATGTGGACAGAGATACACTCACGCTGGAAAAGATAAGAAAATATTATTAACTGTTTGTTCATTGTCTAATGGTGGTTTTTTTTATCTTGATACATGTAATATAGCTAAATAAGAAGTAATGTTTTAAACGTACTGTCGCATATGGTATAATGCTGTTTTGTCATCTTGATAATGTAATATAGCTAGATAAGAAGTAAAATTTGAAACTTACCATTTTGAAGAATAAAGTTTGTCGTCAACGATATGAAATAAATAACAGCTTGCTGTAACTGATGTTTGTCAGAAGGCAAGTCAAGGTAAATGATGACTTGAACTAAACAGTTTGTAGTTTATATACTGTAATAATTGTTGTCTATAGTAACATTAGCAACCATTTAAATGTCCTTAATCTTGGTTACAAAGACAGAAACAGGTCGCTAGAGAAACAAAGGGAGCTAATTAAAAAATACACAGAAAAGTTGGCGTAATAATCTGTACTAATACTAATTGGTATATAATATAAGAACCGTTAACCTAATGAGATAATCTTCTAGTGTAACAGATTTAATCATTTATACAGAGACAAAATCCAATCATACGTGAGATATAGAGAGAGATATGATTTAACGTCCACTTCACACATTTATTCGCTTACACGTTGGCATCTTTAGCAGTGGAAGGCAAGCGAATATACACAAAATTGATTCTATAATATTTCGCACAAAGTCAATCCTAAAAAGGTTGGGCATACCTTAGTTCCTTTAGGAACTGTCCCTGATCGGACGATGTCCGCTGACAGTTCCTACCCCTTCAAATATAGCTGGTCGAAGGCTATTTTGAAATACTTATCGACTACTAGTCTCTATTTTCATTTTTCTGTATTAGCTAAAGGAATCATAATTCAATACTATTTTCAGGTAGAATTTTACAGTTTTAAAAAAACACGAAATAAGTTTTAACTATTCAGCCATTACGAGACTCGAACATGCGCTGACCGCATGTTCATTTAATTGCTAGATTCTACCGGAGGAGTAATTAGTTTTGCGAAAATATACAAAATAAGGAGTCCTTCCTTAATATCTCGAGAATAGAGGTGGTGAATAGCGGTATTTATCGCATTATCATAGAAAGAGATAGGAATTGTCACCGGGCACCGTCCTATCAGCGAGATTTCCTAAAGAACTAGACATATCCTTGAGCAAATCCAATATATACAGCTGTCGGAGTATGATATGAAATACCCCAAGTGCCGCTGTTTTGGATCAAGATGTGCAATGATGGCAGCTACAATCATGTTATATATCAATAATATAGATCATAGATATGTCCCTATAAACGTCTAACCGATATAGATATACATAATTAGATATATCATCTAATACATGGTAAAATGAATAGCACACGTCAACACCCACACTGTTTTTTAATGGCGAGTGATATCACGTGTTGGGCACGAGTACCCTGCCTCGCATGAGCGTCATACATGGGGGTTTCGTTGGGGGGGGGGGGGATTGTCTGAATATACTTGCCCCTCCCCCCCCGCCCCCCCCCAAATTTTTTTTTGCAAAATAAAGTGCCCGAAATCTAATAAAACAATAATTTTAGGACTGGAATAGCACTAAAACGCGTTTGCGACTGTCAAATATTCCAAAATTTTCTTGAGGGGGGGGGGGAGCCATACAAGGTCAGCTCCGCTTCTTCGCCTTTCGAAGAAAACTGGCGCCGCTGTCTGTAAACCTGCTTCGGGCATTTCTAGTTTTGCTTCCCTAACTGCAGGCCCGTAGGTAGCCCAAAATTGTTAGAGGGCCAAAGGCTTCTGGGGGCGCCTATGGGGCTTCTGTGGGCGCCGATGTACCTACACTTGAAGGTTCACGGCGAACGGTACCGTGGAAAGGTCTATAGGGTGCTCTCCATAGTGGTACGGGTTCAATAAATGTTTAAGGGGGTGGCAGAACTTGAAATGCCCGAACAAATTTCGGGTTAGGCACAAAAAAAAATTAGGAAAATGTGACGACCTCAAACGCGTTTTCTTGCTATTTCAGTCCCTGCAATACAGTAGATGGTCTCATATAGCCTTACTTCGGTGGCTGAATTGAATTCCAATCAATTGTTTATATTCTATGGAGACGGGGCAATCGCCCAACCAATGTCACTGGGCTTTATGTGGTGACAATACTAATATGGAGACGTTGGTGGTTGGCCTCGTATTGCGTCCTTTGGCGCCCATTGATGGGGCCGTTTTTTCTCCAGTAGGCAAATTTCGGATTCTGTCCCCTAATTGTCTTCGAGCCAGTACGCCTATGTGCATCCTCCTAAACTAAAGTAATGTGATCAACTTTTGTTTCATTTGGATTCTCTTCATAAAAATTTATAGGGGTTCCCCCCTCCCCTATTACGCTACATCGGATGCTGCGCAGCCTCGTATCTCCGACCTTACAGATTGTCAGCATTTTATATAATTTCATTTGCGGACCCCCCCCCCTCCATATATATTTCACGGCTACGCGCCTGCTGCCTCGTGATCGACACCCGTAACAAATTGCATAATTATGACTATATATGGAGATAAAGTGTGTGGGTCAGCGGTGGGTCGATGCGTAAGGATCTATACCGGTGTTGGCCGAGACCCCCCCCCCTTTTCATTGGTTCAGGAGGACTGGTAGCTGGGGGTCTGGTAAGAACAACATATATTAAATTATGTTCGGGTGGGACGCGGCGTACACGTAAAAGAACCACTAGTCGTTGGAGTTCAATATTAGAGTAGGCCATACCGCCGCTGTCCGAGCACATTTGTCCACATACCAAAGTGTTTGTCGGTCGTCATTAGCCCAGTCGATGTAGAACAGTAGGATATTTCATTTTGTTTTTATTGTAACATTCATTTTATGTCATTTTTGTAAATTCTTAACATGTATTACGACGAGAAAGTTTATCCAGTCAGTACTGCTTCCAACAGATGGGATCTTTTGCGTGCATGCATTGATTCTTTATTCTTTCCGACCAAACGACTAGAGCTTCAGGATCACCGAGGCGGGATAGCTGCACGACACAACCCCACCTACCCCCTGTCCTCAAACCAAAGGTAACCTGCTCATGACAGCCTGGATAAATTGAGTACTATAAATAGGTCGTGCTCTGCTCGGTCCTTGCATTCATCAATGTTGTAAGTCACATAAGGTCATGATAACGGGTTTCGGTAGATTTGGCGGTATGTAATGCGGTCATAAAGATCAACATAATATACTTTAGTAATTAACCATGGGATTTTTGGTTAATTTGGCGGTGGGGAGGGGTCAGTTGGTTGGCGTTTCGGTCTGTATCCGCATGTATAAATTGAAGCATCTCTGTATGGTTAGGAAGACGACAGATCGCTATCTATATCACAGGGAGTAGGAGAAATTGGTTCAAACGTCCATACAACACAAACTAGGACATTTCGGGACTAACATAATGATTCAATTTTATTTCAATAATTCGCTTGAGCAGTGCGAGTAAACCGGTGGACCCGAAAAAAACCCACGAGGTTTGACAGGCGACCCTGCTCCTTGTCACATATAGCCGGAGAATCGGACCATGGCCCTTTACCCAATGGAAGACCTTGTTATACAACGCGCACGCGCTAACCATTCGGTCATCCAACTCGACGTCTATAATACACACAGGGGTACAGACTAACCACTGAAGTCTGTAACATGTGAATTAAAATGCGAAAGGAAGTTGAGTCTAACGTCCACTAGATACTAGGTCCTTTCGGGTTTAACACAATGAAATTATCTCTGGGATTTTTCAAAATTGGAGAAAACTCTATTAGACACCCTGCTATGCGATAATGTTTACACATTGGGGTGGGACCGAACTTACATTGCAAAGATAATAAAGGGATGTGAACAACTCTTTACAACATTGAACTTAAGACCTAGTAATTCGAATGAGATATAAAATCATTGTAATATATAGGAAATTAATAATAGAAACACCAAACCAAATAAAACTAGCATTATTTATTTGATAAAAAACATTGTCTAATATTCTTCTCCACCTTCTTCTTCTCCTTCACCTTCAACAGAATCAACACCAACTTCTTCATAATCTTTCTCTAGAGCAGCCAAATCTTCTCTAGCTTCAGAGAATTCACCTTCTTCCATACCTTCACCGACATACCAATGAACGAACGCCCTTTTAGCGTACATCAGATCAAATTTATGATCTAGACGAGCCCAAGCTTCAGCAATAGCAGTTGTGTTACTCAACATGCAAACAGCTCTCTGTACCTTGGCTAAATCACCTCCTGGAACAACAGTTGGTGGTTGGTAATTGATACCTACTTTAAAACCAGTTGGACACCAGTCAACAAATTGGATGGTTCTCTTGGTCTTGATGGTGGCGATGGCAGCATTGACATCCTTGGGAACAACATCTCCTCGGTACAACATACAACAAGACATGTACTTGCCATGACGAGGATCACATTTTACCATCTGGTTAGCGGGTTCAAAACAGGCGTTGGTGATTTCAGCCACGGTCAGTTGTTCATGGTAGGCTTTCTCAGCAGAGATGACTGGAGCATAGGTAGCAAGAGGGAAATGGATACGTGGGTAGGGAACCAAATTTGTCTGGAACTCAGTAAGATCAACATTAAGAGCACCATCGAATCGTAGAGAGGCGGTGATGGAGCTGACGATTTGACCAATTAAACGATTTAAGTTGGTGTAGGTTGGACGTTCAATATCCAAGTTACGGCGACAGATGTCATAAATAGCTTCATTATCAACCATAAAGGCACAGTCAGAATGTTCCAAGGTGGTGTGAGTAGTGAGGATAGAGTTGTAGGGTTCGACCACAGCAGTGGAAATTTGTGGTGCTGGGTAAACGGCGAATTCTAACTTGGATTTCTTGCCATAGTCCACACTCAATCTTTCCATGAGAAGAGATGAGAAACCAGAACCAGTTCCACCACCAAAACTGTGGAAGATGAGGAATCCCTGAAGCCCAGTACATTGATCAGCCAATTTCCTGATTCTGTCGAGAACCAAATCAATGATTTCTTTACCCACGGTGTAGTGACCTCGGGCATAGTTATTAGCAGCATCTTCTTTACCGGTGATAAGTTGTTCAGGATGGAAGAGTTGGCGGTATGTACCAGTTCTTACTTCATCTACAACGGTTGGTTCCAAGTCAACAAACACAGCTCTTGGTACATGTTTACCAGCCCCCGTCTCACTGAAGAATGTGTTAAAGGAATCGTCACCACCACCAATAGTTTTATCTGATGGCATCTGACCATCAGGCTGGATCCCATGCTCCAAGCAATACAACTCCCAACAGGCATTACCCATCTGGACACCAGCTTGGCCGACATGAACAGAGATACACTCACGCTAGAAAAGAGATTAAAAAAATATTGTCAATATTTAATTCATTATTTTCTTGCGAAATGTGCCTATGGGGTGATTAATTTGTTTACAAACAGGCCCAGCTTTCACCGACCAACCCTCAATTGGAAATACCGTCCTCATATTTGCTCTAGAATTTGTATATTGTCTAAATTAGAAATATCTTCGTTACATTTGCTCGAGCATTTGTTTATTGAACTGTGTAAGTCCATTTCTGACTTGATTTTACTACAGTGAAATCTGTGTTGAAGTAACAGGCTGATACAAAATAAAGCGGAAAAACCAAAGATCAGATGTGAAATCAAATGTTACACTGTAAAGAAATTATTAAAAAGATAACTTACCATATTGAAGATTAAAGTTTGTCGTCAACGATATGAAATAAAGTAACAGCTTGCTATAACTGATGTTTGTCAGAAGGCAAGTCAAAGTAAATGATGGCTTGAACTGAACAGTTGGTAGTTTATATACTGTAATATGTGTTGTCAATAGTAATATTAGTTTAACCCTTTAAACACATCCAGTCTTAGTTACAACTTGCGAGTTATAACAAACTAACGACAACAATAGATTAGTTAATCTCCTGTGAACGAGGTAATCTTGCACGCTGATGATATAATCCGCAATCAATCGTATTAACTATTAATGTCTTTCAATAATATTGATTTATTGATTTGATTTGACATCGAGAGAGAGAGAGAGAGAGAGAGAGAGAGAGAGAGAGAGTCTTAAGCTGTGGAATTATACTTGTAGACCCGACTATTTGCTTGTCATGATCGAAACCAAGCAAACTGATTCAGTATCAGACCTTATGATCTAAAGCGTGCATGTTAAAACAATCAAACACCCGCTACCCTTTCATCTTAGAATTATCCCTATCGGAGCAGTACAGTGGGATGTTAAATTCCATTTTATTTCATTTCCTTTATATTAGGATTTTATATATGGAATATGAGTCTTACAGGGGCAAAGCAAACACAGAAATAATTGTCGGCCTTAATCAACCTTTTTTAGTCTTACTTATTGTTGATATTATGTATATTTTATTAATTTAGAAATTTACAAGTTTTACATTGTACCGGGGACGTACAAGTTTCCATTGGTAACACATTTTTGTGAATTATTGTTAGTACTAATTGCCTCTTTACAAAGTTTGCAAACAGCTTGCGATCATTTCCAAATGGCACGCTATTTGGTGATTAAATCGACCGTTTATGTATATTTTGTCGGGGAAACAATAAAAACTGGGCTTTCTATTGTAAGGAAATTATTTGAATACATCCTCTTTATTTAGAAATATAACCACTTACCACTCGCATTTCGGGAACCATTTGATAAGGAAAGTGGTTAAGCAATGGCTAATGTGAACATGTACCCACACTTTCGTCACCCAATGAGGAAACATATTACAAAATATATAGCCACTCCTAGAGTAATTGACTTCAAATAAACCGTGTTTGTTTCAAATCTCCTTGGTCTATTGACTCTATTTAACACATTGTCTGGTACTCGGATATTTTATACGCCTACTTCAAATTCTACCCCCTTTCTAAAATGAGTCAACAATCGATGTATTCCCACTGATAAGTGTGACGATCTTGATGGATTACCAATCTGGAAAACTTATGTCCGATCTAAATGATCATATATCAGGCATGTGAACATTTAATTTCTGACAAGACGAGAATGGTGACAAGACGAGAATGGTGAAGTTTAAGTTATAATCGTTCGGTTTATTTTCTGACTTGACAAGAATGATGAAATCTGTATTTTTTCGGTCGGTTTGATACCAGTTTGCACGAGAATGATGAAAGCTGAGTTACTTCCGTCGGTTTAATTCCTGGCATTTAATTTTCGCACCATGTACATGAAATGTTGTATAATTTTGAATTGGACATTTTTGGTAATGTTCCTCTGTCCAGGTCAGTCATCGAACCCTTGACATGTTTTTATTTTGGCTTCAAATGCTATATACATTATCATTTAGACATTTATTGACACGACAAGCCTATAATAAATCTCTAGACCATTGGATGGTGCAGATGTAAACGGATTAAAATACGATTGTCATTCAATGATTTAATTTAAAAGCAGTAAAGGGAGACTAAGCCTCGATTTACCAGTAACGTTGTTACGATAATAAACAAGCTATGTCACATGTCGTCAAAGATTTTAACTGCTTGTCGCACATGGATCATATAATTATCTACTTATAATGTATTAAAACTGACCACGAGTTTCAATTTTAAAATTTCACATATTTTCCAATGTGTAAACATTTTTTTAACATGAACATGAAAATAAGCGGATGGGGTTAACAGTAACTGTACACTGTCACAAACTCTAACACCAGCACTCACACTCTAGCACTATCTTTTTGTTCTGACCTCACTCATTCGGTGTAAAAGGGAACATAACGTTTACAATCTCCTCAAAAATTCCCATCCTAGCCTGACCCAAATTTAAATGTGTTTTGTTGGAACCCAAACGATAAATATCTAAATTAATGCGGTCTAAAAATAAACTATACATACTGTACACACCAAATTATGAAATAATTATGAAGGTCAAAGAATACGGGCCCAGAAACTAACGTTCCTCGATTCACCGACAAGAACAAGAAAAAAGTACGTTTGCAGATTAACATTGACATTTTTTACTGATTCTGCGTTCAAGACTCGAATATAAATGAGTTCAAAATTACATCGATTCCACAAATATTGCCGCTAAAGAGGATTTTAATACGTTTTCTTGATATACTTTTACCGCTAAATAAGAAAAAAAATGAAACACGGGTATCAGTCGAAAGTACGACGCGGCTGCGCCGGTACACCGAATTCTCGGATGTCAACTGCGACACGAGACAACGATGGATTGAAGGGGACCAAATGTGTAGAACATTGAAAATCCGATAGAGGACCTCCAAGGGCTCCTTCACTGCCACTAGCAGATGGATTCCTCGACTCGACCATGCTCATGTCGCGTTAAACTCAACTGAAAGTTTTTGTAGGGGTGGGGGCTGGCACCTGAGCCCCACCCTGCCCCGTGTTTAATCCGGCACTGAATTGAGAGAACGGGTGCCCAAACTCTATACGAAACAGCTCGGGTCTATTGTGGCATTCCAAGTATATAGTAGTAGTACATGTTGTTCTTCGTAACTGCTTCTTGGTGGACATCATCCTAGCTAAAACATAACTCCGGTTCGTGGTATTTATGTTTTGAATAATATCTTTATTTAGAATGTAATATAAGAATATATATCTTGTTACTAATCCTTCCTTTGTGATCGAACAGTCTATTCTGAACCAAACCATTAAAGCGGAAATTTCATATTTTCCAAGAAAGCCAAAACATATTTATTTCTATGTCTTTTGCTCAATAGGTTGTCAACTCACTATTATACAATCATAGGCATTATTTTCCACACTTAAACATCTTTCACATCGGAAATAATAACACAATTACCTCCCTTACCTTCCTATTCCCCCATGCAATAGCTATCTTCAAACGTTTGAATATAAAGTTGAAAGTGATATTTTTGCCAATTTCTCAACTGGCAATAGTGAATTATAGGACAATTCTTTAACAAGGTAGGCCTGTATATAGATAACATCTATTTTAAGGCTTTATTTTAATATATTTTAAAAATATAATTTGAAAATATGAAATTGCCGCTTTAAAGGGACACTATGTAAGATTAAGATAACGAGCTGGTCGTTCTTGCTATACTTCAAAAATAGATAATGCAAAATGTAAATATAGAAAATGTCATTCAAATTACTTTATTTTGAGCGAAGTTATCAATAGACAAGATTTTTTCATTGATCGTAAACAATTTCTCATAATTTCTTTAAAATTCGGTCGTTTCTTTGGTACTTTAGGAGGTTGCGACTCATTTCGCACATTGGATGGTTGAAATTCTTCTCGTAGCTTTCTTTTTCGATTAGCAATTTCTTCAATCACTTTACGAATGGTAGCCTCGACGTTCTGTCCAGTAAGACAGCTTACGCTCATCCGGGTTATTTGAGTTTCTATGGCCAATTTCTCGATCATTATTTCAGCGTCATGCTTTCCAGCAACATCAATTTTATTTTTGACAAAAATGATGACGGTGTCGGATAAAATCTTCTGTTTGATATCCTTGATACGTTGATGTAAAGCCTCCACTGATGACGTATCGTTGGCATCATATATAACTATGATGCCCTGTACAGATTTGTAATAAAGGGAGGTAAAAAATTTGTATTCCTCCCCACCAGGCGCGTCAAAAATATGAACCAATAACTCGTCTTCATCTATATCAATACGACGATAAAAATAGTTCATGCAAACAGAACTCTTAGTTTCCATGGTAAATTTATCGTCGACAAATCTGCGAATGAAAGATGTTTTGCCGACAGATTTCTCTCCGACAACCAAGAGTTTCACTGAATCCATATCATTCATTGTGCTCTGAAAAAGGGAATTTTAACGAAGTGAAACTATAGGTTCTTAGAAATGGATGTGTAAAACAATTCAAAATTCCAAAAGCAATAACTTTACACATCTTATTAAAAAATGAAAACAAACTACCCACATGGTCAAGATGCATACATCTGCAGTATGATTATTATAAAATGAA
The DNA here is from genome assembly GCA_963678685.1 of Patella ulyssiponensis. Lineage (NCBI taxonomy): Eukaryota > Metazoa > Mollusca > Gastropoda > Patellidae > Patella > Patella ulyssiponensis. Next base: position 13,586,077 of record OY783225.1, read on the forward strand.
ATGGGGTTTTATAAGATAAAAAAATTCATCAGTCAACCTTCCGTGTTTCATCAGTATATCTCAACGTTTTAAGCTACGTCCTCGTAGCTAGAGTTTCATGTATTACACTGGTTTCCTCCGAATGGGCGAATGGGGACGGGCATACGTCACTCAGTTTGTTATGAACGAAATTTTTCCTGAACATGCAAAAATTTTCAACATCCCCGTGAAATGTTCGTCCCCTGACGGGTCTTTTGAATTGAGTAGGTTTTTTTTTTACAAATTAGGATTTTTGGAATTTGCAAGTGGAAACACTTTTATTGGATGCTGGCGAAGGTGGCTCACGAGATAACGCCATCTAATTATAAGCTAGCAAAGGCGCGCACCATGTGCCTCGGCGCAATCCATCATGCATATAGTAGTTTTGGTATCCGAACTAATGCTTCTTGCTTTCACTTTCTCTTCTTTCTAACTGCAAATTCAACACATTTTTGGTCGTTTTGCGCATTAATGGATCTTTTTCTCATCCGAAAACGGTCGACGAAAGATTCTGGTGGTGCAGGGGAACAGGTGCCATCAAAAGTAAGCTATGGTGGTGGTGTCGCGACCACAAAAAGTAGGCCAGAGTACAGAACACTTCCCGTCCTCTCATCCCTCTGAGCTAGTTACGGCCCTGTGTATGCTCCGTTATCAATTAATAATCTGACCATTTTTATTTTAAGTTAAAGGTGAAATTAAAAAGCAGTTAGCTATGTATTAAGTACATTTTAGACAGAAAACATTCTCGGTCAATGTTTGAATAATTACTATTACCTGTAATATTTAAGATGTTACTCCTCTATTCATGAAATGTGATGTATCGCCAAGCTCACGACTTTAATCGGCTAAAACACCTTCTGCTTTCCTCTCCGCCTTTATGATTTGACAGTTCTATACGGGATGTAGGAGGAGGAAGTATTAAATTAAAGTGGTATTTGTTCAACCACTTTGTGCATTCATAAAGGCCCGTGTACACCTAAAGTTGCATTATGTCAAATTTAAAAACTAGATAATGGAAGGGGAATATCTTGATAATCTACTTCATTCTGAGCGACGTTAGTGGTATGTAGAAGATAGCAGAGTCTCGATTGTCATTGCTATCGTTATTTCGATAGTAAACAATCTTGATTATCGATATTTAAAAATTAAATCATTAATCACCAATCGTGTTTAAATCCGTTGCAAATCTGGAGCATCCGGTGGCATTGAGGGTTAATTATAAGCTACGTCTACACTAGCAGCATTCACCGTCTACACTAGCCTTTTAAATCCCGGTTTTTTCCTAAAAGCCGGCTTTTTCAATTTCTCAATCGTAAAAGCCGGCTTTTTAAAATCCGGCAATTATTGAGGGATTTTTCAAAATCAAAAAGCCGGCTTTTTCAAAAAACCGGCAATTTTATGTGTGTAGACGGTAAATCCGGGATTTATCAAGTACCCGGATAATAATGTCTAATTTATAATTTTCACAAGGCCCGAAGAAAGACCAGCAAAGGACAAATTTAGCTCTTGAATAATTATAGTTTGATAGTCTTGTAAAATTTGAGCTCAATTTTTGTTAAATTTGTCTATACGGCGGAGATATTTGGTTGAATGAATTCATCTGTCATCAAAATTCATCTCGGATTCGATCCCGGTATAGACTGGGAAAATAAAATTCTTTGAGATTTTTCGGCGTGGCTTCAGCTTGTCAGTGGTGCAGAACGGAGGGTGACATTTTAAACTCATGTAGAGCTTTAGGTCTTGAATTAACAGAAGTTGTCAGTGGTGCCGAACGGGGGGTATCATTTTAAACGCAAGTGGACCTTTACGTTTTGAATAAATAGAAGTTGGCAAGAACCAGTAAGTTTAATGCCAATATATATTCAATAGAGCGTTATACTTTGCAGCTATAACTTTCTCTATACAGGGAGTGGGTTAGTAACAAAAGAATACACCGTTGGCAGCAGATAACATTACGCAAGATATTCGGCCCGTCAAATCTTATCACCCAAGTACATAGACAGAGGGGCAATCTCAGTTGGGAGTGGGGACGGGGAGTGGTGTTGAGGCTATTTGCCAAAAAATGCTTTGTTATCCGAGTTTTCAGAATGAATCAATCGTTAAATAAAAGGAATTTCCAACAAAGCTGTGATGTTTTTTGGGTTTTTTTTTATTTTTAGTTAATTACACAATAATATAAATTTAGAATATGTTAATCAAAAAACAATTTAATGTCCCCCATATTCCGATGTTTGTGTCTGTAAAAACGGAAATCCCCCCCCCCCCGCGCGACTCATACGCCTAAGGCGATGTGCAGCGAATGAATGAGAGAGAGAGAGAGATGGGGTTTAACGTCCACTCGACACAAACTAGGTCATTTCGGTACTAACATATGGTTTAATTCGCTTGCGCGTAGGGGTCTTTAGCAGTGGGGGAAACCGGAGTGCCCAGAGGAAACCCACGAGGTTGAGAAGGCGCCCCTATCTCCATGCCACTTACGCTCACACCACGGATCGCAAATGAATGAACGCGGCGAAATATATCCCACAGGAGAATAGACCGGTATAGAATGGAATAACCAGACATCAAAGACTGTCATTCAATTTGCACTCTTCGAGTATTTCGCCAAACATAACTGATTAGAATTTAAAGTAACAACAGAAACGATTAAATTTAAATCAGTTTATTCATAATACATTATTGTGAGCGTTGTGTCCATGTCTAGGTCTCAAAGAATAGCTAACGTGTCGTTTGTTCACGGCTCGTTAAATTTCTGTTGCTGCAAAGTCTGTTTCATAATCCAAGAGAAGAATGGTTGGACATGACCTGAATTTTAATTTTCTAAATTCATAGAAATTGATATTAACAAGATACTTTTGTTCTTATCTCACCAACTGTGTCAATTTAAATTACCTTTAAATTATATAATATTTAAAAAATAAGGCATGAGAGAGAGAGAGAGAGAGAGAGAGAGAGAGAGAGAGAGAGGTGGGGTTTAACGTCCACTCGACACAAACTAGGTCATTTTGGGACTAACATATAGTTTAATTTTATTTCAATAATTCGCTTGTGCGTAGGGGTCTTTAGCAGTGGGAGGAAACCGGATAAGGCATTACAAGACGGGTATCTTACAATATGTCACCCGACTCCCTTTCATCCATGAATAATCCAACGAAATGGATTATCGCAGCACGGATCTATTTCTTAACTTTACAACTACTTTTCCAACAAATTCAATAGTTATCAGAGAATAACATAAACACGGAATTAAATTTGTACAAAGCGAGGTGTAAAATTTTTGATGGAGATAATTAAGAAATTAAGAGAGATGGAGAAATGGGGTTTATCGTCCACTCGACACAAACCAGGTCATTTCGGGACTAACATATGGTTTAATTTTATTTCAATAATTCGCTTGCGCGTAGGGGTCTTTAGTAATGGGGGGAAACCGGAGGATCCGGAGAAAACCCACGAGGGTGGACAGGGGACCCAATTCCTTGTCACGTACAACCGGTGATTTCTAAACCACGCCCGTTGACTCAATGACAGGCTTTGTGATACAGCGCGCGCGTGCTAACCATTCAGCCCCCTCCCCCTAATTAACAAATTAAAAAGCTACAGTTTTTACTCAACAATAAACTCGACGATAGATAAAGTTTGTTCGCTATAGAAACCCAAACGGTCATAACACGCGATGATTGTGGGTGAGGGGTAAATAAGATGCAAAACTGACCCGAGACAACAGTCACCTGGTTATTTATTTGGGCATAAAGTTTAATTAATTGTCTTTTATATAAGATTGTCTTTGGGTGAAATGTTACTACACACAACCCACACCAAAATGACATTTTTTACTACCATGGGCTGGTTATCTATTATTATATAAAATCGTAAAAGGTATATTTGTATTTATCAAGTTTTAAAAAGCTAGAATATATTAAATTGGTCCAGCCTGCTTGACTGTCTTTCTTCTCTGAAATCTTTTTGTGAGAATTATTTATAGGTGCGTAACTCATATAAAGTTAAGAAATCATTGTCGCGTCTCTGACCAAATTAAAATGTCGCAAACTAATGTAATGTAACATGTAACAAATGGAACTTTGTCGTGAGGTTTTTCTCGGAAAAAAAACACATGGCGAGATTTTCCTTTTCCTCTATTTCCAACTCTGTGCGCAGACATAATACATTCTCGCGAGTAAGAACAGTAAGCCGATTAGAGTTACCCCTCTTTCAGAAGTTGTGAATTATATCTTTCATCAATAAATAAAATAAATATAATATATTTTGAACAATATCAGCAATAGAACAGTAAGCCAATTGGAGTTGTCTCTCTTTCGGGGATTATAATTTATATCTTTAACCAATAAAATAATTTTGAACAATATCATCATATTTAGATTCAAACATTAATCTACCGACAAAAGTGTTAGAGCTATTTAATATGAGATTCGTAAATAACTGATAATTATAGCATGTATTTCTGTGAGATTCGTAAATAACTGATAGTTCCCGCCAGTTTGTGACGTGTAGTTATACTAAACATATATGATGCTGATGAACCATTGATGGGTTTTAACGTCTGTAAACGTCTTCGTCGTTGTTTCTGTTATGCAAGATCATTTTCGACGTTCCAAAGTAATAGCACCCGGCATCGTATTCTACGCAAAATTTTACTCTAGAAAAGTTGGATCTGGTTTTGTGCCCATTTGATGAACACCCCTCCGCACTGAACCTCCGGTCTAAATTGAAAAACACCTGATGTAAAAACCGGGATATTAAGGCACGTCAGAAGCATCGGGATGGGTTGGCAAACAAGGCACCCAAAACCCTGGGTAAATTTTGCCTCATCAGTGGTCTGTAGCCACTTTGAGAATTTCATTGTAGAGTTATTCCCCACAACGTTACTCTTTGACTAACGAAGTTACAATTCTTCAATACTAAACGTGCACGCACACCTCACACAAAACGTAAACAAACCATCCTTTTACTTGAAATTTCAATAAAATACTTGGATAAATAAATATTTGATGACTTGACTTAAAAAAAATTATATAAAGAATCGCCAAAATTTGGTGAAATTCAAACTAAAAAGTAACCCAAACAATCATTAAGTCCGATAGAGTCGTGATATTCGTCAACTTGATCAGAGGGACAAGAAAGCATGGCGGGTGTTTTATTTGAGGATATATTTGACGTCAAGGACATTGATCCCGATGGAAAGAAATTTGACAGAGGTAAGACCTTGAAATTAGAAAGCACGTGAGTGTGCATGTGAAACTAATATGGCGGGAAATACTAGACGGCACGTGGGGAAATTGAAAGTAAAAATGTAATGATATGTCGAATCCGCCGACTGCTTTCCCAAGGCGAAGTTGGTTTGGATGTTCGCCAAGGAATATTACGATTGTTATTGCGAACGTAACGGAAATACATGGCAATCTATGAAATTAATGTATTGTTCATAAGATCAATTATCGACGATAGAGACGGGCAATATATGTCGGTATTTTCCGTACCCGGTCTTTCTAATCGTGTTTTGACATGTCGCATGTTTCCAACAACGATTGGTCCTTCGCTGACTGGTTTTAAAGCGGACTGAAACGAACGACGCTCGCAGGGCTTCATTCAGTCATTGCAGTGCGTCCCATTTCTATGCAAGAATCAAGAGGCGAGATCATGCCGGCAAGAGGAATAGTCATGGAGGAGATGTCGTCCTGTCTTCTCTGTCAACTTCACCCCAGGGGCTTGAGGCCAAAGATGTCAACAGAACGTGTATTTCGCATCATCTACACCATGTCGGCTTGTCCAAAACAAACAATTGACGTTTTCCTGACGCCAGAATGAGATGTTGGCAGTACATGCAAGGACACGCAATCACCTCCGATTCTACTAACGGTAATTATTCACCAAAAATACCCCAAAGGTCATCTTTTTTTTAAAAAATTTCTAACCCATATATTTATTGGTATATTTGTTCTTTTTATGACTTGCCAAAAAAAAGTGTTACTGTCATGAAACAAGATTTGACTTGCTTTCTTTTGCACTCAATATTCTTGGGCTGTTATCTAAATTCATAAATGAAATCTTTTCATTGTTCGTTTGATTCCAATTCAAACCAATTATTTATTTCTTTAGACAGGGGTACTGCATATTTTTTAAATTGTTTATTTTGTGATTGTTGCGTAAAACATTTAACAAATCGGCAGACTGATCTGGCAAGAAACCACACTGGTAGGTATTAGTTAACCCTGCAGGTTAGATCATGATTTCTGTTGCCTAGGTACATCTGACAATAAACAGACCGACAACCAGCATGTTCTATCAAGTCATTGTGATGTTAAAACAAAACTAATTTTACAGTAAAAATATTCCATAGATGTATTATGAAGCCCTACTTTAAATGTTGATTATGTGATGTGTGATATGATAATTATTCACATTCATATTATTACCGGCAACATTATATATATATATCAGTTAACATAAATGTCGAGTCATGTATTACAACTTAATTAATTGTGCAAAGTTTGCATAAAATAATTATTCACATTCACTTTATAATTTATTAGCATTTTATTTCTGGTGTTATCCAATGTTAGAAATATTTATTGGAGTATATTTTATCATGAAGATTGATATTGACAAAGGTTGTGATAACTGCACAGCTAATATCAATCATATGTGTGCAGTGATAATAATTAATTTCCCATTTGAATATTTTATTAAAGATACAGAAAGAAAAGTTAATGCAAGCATATAAAACTGCTGAAGAGGGGCATGCACTGTGCTATGGGAGAAATTTTGTCCGGACATTGGCACTTTGGCCTACTCTTATGTCGATTTCAGCTGTGAAGGTTGATTTTACGTGTACACAACACAAGACCCAGAAAAGAACACACAAATAGGGTTAGGTTTTAAATTCAAATGGACTCTTGCAGGGGTTTATCATAAGGTCTGTCATTTCCTCAAGCTTGTACGTAACAAGAAATAGGGTCGCCTGCGCCTCCCCAGTGGGTTTTCTCCCACTACTAAAGATTCGTGCGACTTACACGTTTGGGAGTGATATAAATTGAAATTGAACAGTATGTTAGTTCTGAAATGATACAGTTTATTTTTTATGTTGAGTAGACTTTAAACTGCTTCCTCTCTCTTGCTCTCTCTATTAGACGCTTACAGGACACTGTATTCGGTTAGTTATTCAAATTATTTGGAGAGCCCAAAAATATGAGATTTATTTCATATCCATTTCCTTTGCATCTCTTACCACCCAAGCCATCCATTGATGTATTTCATATAATTATCAATTGATTATTTTCGAAAGATAAGATAGCTAACAACTGACATTTGATATCAATTTTTAACTTGACAAGTACGGGCATACTATGACCAGGAAGCATGCCAAGTGTCATGGCGATGTACTTAAAACGGCAATTTCATATTTTTTAATTATATTTTTAAAATATATTCCTAAAATAGATTGTATCTATAAACAGTCCTACCTTGTTAAAGAATAATCCTATTAATCCTATAATTCACTATTGCCAGTTGAGAAATTGGCAAAAATATAATTTTCAACTTCAAATTCAAACGTTTGAAGATCGCCATTGCATGGAGGGGGAATGGGAAAACAAGGGAGGTAATTCAAGTAATTTTCGGTGTCAGGGGTATTTATGCCCAATGAAATATTGCCCATGATCGTATAATAGTGAGTTGACAACCTTTTGAGCAAAAGACATAGAAATAATTATGTTTTGACTTTCTTAGAAAATATGAAATTTCCGCTTTAAAGTGACAATCCTGATTTTAGCAGAGTCTTAGAAATATATGTCTTCATACGTATTAAATTTAAGTGCCAAAATACAGAGGAATGGTGTATCTACTGGAAGACCGGTTTCTGGTCCTATAATCTTTTTGTGGCGTTGTTGACATCAGCAAATATTAAAGGGGCATTTGGTAAAATTAGATAAAAGAACTGACAGTTTGCGCTATAATAGTTCAAAAATAGAAAATGAAAATAGAATATGTCTATTGCTTCACTCTGAAACAAAATATTAGTGATTCAGTTTTAGACTAGCCTCGAACGTCATTACTAACTTTGGTTTCATAATAAACAAAGTCTCGATTATCCATTTTTACGTTACATTATTCATCACAAAATCTATTCAAATCCACTAAGTATTGCATGCTAATGATGGCATTGAGAGTTGATTATGGCCTGGATCAGTTAAAGTCCAATTAATAATTTAGTTAACATTTCAGGCCTATCTATATGCATGTTTAACTATGGGCTTTAAATAAAATAACAATTTTCATCAACATAAATTCAATATCAGATTCAGATATGTAATATGTTTACATAATTTGATAAAAACTTTAAAAAGGTACACTGTAGATACTCTGCTTTACAGCCCACAATAAAATGGCAGACTGGAGGATTAAGAAAGCAAGATTTATTCTTTAGGCATATAGGACTATTTTATTTGGGGGTTAAGTGATGTGGCAAAGGGGGGGGGGGGCGACGGTTGGGCCCCAGGTTTATGGTCCCAAATTTTACTGTTTTTGACTTAATATAACAAAACGCTATTTCAAGTTTATTTACGACACTGATTTTTTCACACTGATCATATTGGTAAGATACTAGGGATTATAGATTGAAATATTATGAAGATTCTTGTTTCAATTTGGCCCCCAATGTTCAAAAGGTTTTCAATGGAAATGAAAGAAGTAAAGTGACGAACTGTATTTGTTTGACAGTACGCCAATGCTGATGAAACAAATAAACAATAAACAAACACTTTGGACATATTAGGAATTAGTAATGGAAAGTTTAACTTTGTCATATAACCTTATTTGTACATGCTCTAAAATTACTACATTAAAGATGAATTATCACAGAACTAACTATGCCTATTGCAATCTGTTTCACAGAGAATTACTTACGAATTAACTCTGTAACAGATAGGTGTCCACAACACGTGCGTTGAATGCAGACGCCGCCAGTCATTGGCTCAACGGCTCGTGCAATGTTTACTTAACACCTAACTGCTTCGGGCAAAATGATGCATTTTACTCATTTTAATACCCATTTACACTAAATAGGAAATATTTTTTAACTTCAAATACTTCAAACATCTTTATTTATTTTTCTTTTACCTCAAAAATATGTTTGAGAATTTAATCTGTCGGAGTAAAAAAGTTAATATGCCGTACTTATTAAGCCTCGTCGATGTCATGCTTATCAGTGATTGTAGCGGCCAAGCGAATATTCACTGCGGGATCAGTTTGTGCCTATTGCAGGTCTTTATTTTGGCTTCAAATGTTATGTAAACTATGTAACTTTATGAACATGACAAGCCCATAATCAACTCTCTAGAGCATCGGATGGCAGAGGTTTAGATGGATTAGAAGGCCCACGAGATTTAGAAATTAAACATTAAAATGAATAATCAAGACAAAGTCCTGTTTTGTCCAGTAATGTTCTGATTATGAACAATCAATGTACATCTTTCAATACTCATAACTTAGCTCTGAATAAAGTAATTTGAATGAAATTTTCAATATTGATTTTCTATTTTTTAAACTATTATAGTAAGAATAGCCAGCTCTTTATTGAAATCTTACATAATGCATCTTTAAAGATACATTATGGGAGATTTTTACAAGGAGTTAGCCATTCTTGCTATAACAGTTCAAAATTAGATGCTGAAACAAGAATATATTGAAAATTTCAGTCAAATTACTTTATCCTGAACAAAGTTGTTACCACCATAATTTTTTACTAGAAATAGTAGTTAAATTCATTCGACACCGTTTTCCCATTATGGCCGAGTGTTGATTGACAGGCGTTAACTCCACCTATATAGTCTTGATTATCAAGTAATGTTTATAATGACTAGTACCGATAGCGTATTTGGTTTGAGACAGGACTGCAATTCAATTCGTATACATTTATTTTTTACTATAAATTAGAATTAAGACTTTTAATATATAGATAAGAAGAGAAAGTCTGTGATAGGATATTAAAGTTTGAAAGGAATGGGCCAAATCAACGAGGCAGTATTGTAAATAAATTATAATAAATAGCCGACTTCTTGCGTTGCCTGCGTGTACTCTTTTGTACTTCAGGTAGGCCTAAGCAGACGAATAGAAAACAGTCCGGAAGTATGATGACGTCAACGTCACGGAGAAGCCCCGCCCACGACGCCATAGTGATTAAATCAGTCAACGAAATCCTGTTTTAATCCGAGCCCAATCCAAGCCATCCGTGGGTCTACAGAGTTCATTTTGGGCTTGTTATTTAAATAAAGATCTAATTTATAATTTCTATGACTTCTGAAGCCCAAAGGAAGACCGACAAAAGTCAGTTTTTGCTCTCCCATAATGTATGTTTAAGGTTTCAGTGGAAAAAACAAATTGACCTAGATGTCCTTTCAGAAACATGGTTTTAATTGTATGTACATTTAATTTAATGTATACAAATTTCACAATATATATGTCAGCATATTTGTTTCAACATCTGATGAGAGATAAATGGAGATTACATTGATAGGCCAGTCATCTTTAGCCCGTATGGAGCAGATTGATAGATTATATGTTATGTTACACCTTGTCTTGTGTTATATTCTTTATTCTACATGTACAATATCTATTGAATATTAATTAGAGTCAATATCTGAATTCTGAATCTTACCGACATGCCAGACAACTGATGTTTTTGTTCAATAATGTTTGTATACATCCAATCAGAAAATGTATATCTGTTTATAATTGTTTCTGGGTTGGTTGTTCAAAGTTTGGATCTCGATATAAGTTAAGAAGAACCTTTGGGATTTTCAAGGCCAGATCTCATTCTTTTGGGGTAGCACGTGAGGGTCTGACAAGGATAATGTGCCCAGTCTTTCGTATGGTATGAAAACCTGCGGTACATCTACATACGCTTAGGCCTGCACATACAAGAACCTGTTTCATTTGAAATTCGAGGAAGACTAGTTGAAAACTCTGCTGCCAAATTCCTCACTTTACACACCTAACCATTGAAATGAAAGATGCATGTTAGTTTCAAAATGGCTGATGCAGGTAAGATGTCAATCTTCTATCTGTCTGTCATTTTAATTGTATGGTTCTCATTCAGTGTCTGTTTATATGATAGTTTTAAGTCTCCAGTTAATACATTACTCAGAAGAGTCCATCAGGAAAACATTGCTTGGTATTAGTTAAATAACGCTTGTTTTCTATCATCATCAATCAACTAGCTAATTCTGTCTGACAGAACAGGCACTGGATACTTCTTTATAAATACTTATAGATATCGTTGTTCATTGGTTTCTGAGGCAGTGTGTGAGTTATTAGGAAGAAAATTACCAAGGCAGTGAGGGGTGTGTGGTTGGCTGAATGGTTAGCATGTGCGTGCTGTATCATAAAGCCTGTCATTGAGTCAGCTGGCGTGGTTTCAAATCCCTGGCTGTACGTGACAAGGAGTCAGGTCTCCTGTTCAATCTTGTGGGTTTTCTCCAGGTCCTCCGGTTTCCTCCCATTGCTAAAGACCCATACGCACAAGCAAATTATTGAAATAAAATTAAACCATATGTTAGTCCCGAAATGACCTAGTTTGTGTCGACTGGACTTTGAACCCCAATTCTCTCTCTCTCACCCAGGCAGTGGTTTCATTGTTTTATGAACTGTTTGTTATTATTTTTGGGAGGAGTTGGCTGGTCAAGTAATCTGACGATTGACCTTCAGATCAAAAGGTCTTATCATTGAGTCAAGTGACTGGTTTTAGATTCCAAAGCTTGTACATGGTAAGTAGTAGAGTTGCCTGCTCAGCCTTGTGAATTTATCTCCGGGTCCTCTGGTTTCCTTTCACTGCAAAGGCAACTATGGGCAAGCAAATTATTGATATATAAATTCTACCACATGTTCTAAATGATTTAATTTATGTTGAGTGGACGTTAAACCTCATTTCCCCTCGTTTTTGGGGACGGGAGGGAGACTTATATCATATATATTGTGGCATGTGGCAATATTAAGTAACATCTTGTCCATCGTTCAGAGGGTTGGATGACTGCATGGTTGTGCGTGCTCGCTGTATCTTTAGTTCTGTCATTGAGTCAACTGCCGTGGTTTCGCTGACCGGGCTGTAAGTGACAAGGAGTAGGGTCACCTGTCCAACCGGGGGGTTGGGATGGGCAAGTGGTCTAGAGTGCTGCGTTTCGACCTCTAGCTGGCCGGTCACCTCTGGCTTGCGGCTGTGGTTTCGATCCCTGGTGTGAGCGTATGTGGCATGGAGATAGGGGCGCCTTCTCAACCTCGTGGGTTTCCTCCGGGCACTCCGGTTTCCTCCCACTGCTAAAGACCTCTACGCACAAGCGAATTATTGAAATAAAATTAAACCATATGTTAGTCCCAAAATGACCTAGTTTGTGTCGAGTGGATGTTAAACCCCATTTCTCTCTCTCTCACCTGTCCAACCTCATGGGTTTTCTGCGGGTCCTCGGGTTTCCTTCCACTGTTAAAGACCTCTACGCACAAGTGAATTATTGAACCGTTTTGGTCCCAAACTGTCTCTATCTTTATATACCGGTATATATATATATCTTTGTCTTTGCAATTGGTACTGTCCACATACCTGTATGAATTGGCCAGGTACACTTATAAGTACAGGAGATTATTGGCCTACATTTATAGATTTTTTATAACCCATGAATATAATTGATATGGTGTGATATATAGAAAGTGATTTGGCTGTTACCCAATAAATATAGTGTGCTTATACATGTACATGTTAAACAATCTGAACAGGTTTAGACTTATACTACTGAAGCTTAACTGACACGTACAGCAGTTCTATTATTTATAAATCATCTCCTCTCTAATATCACCCATTGTCCAGTATGATTAACCTTGAGTATCAGAATTTCCATCAAATTGATACTAAACATGCAATTGGTTAGCTAAGTGTATTCAGTCTTAAAAATAGCCAATGATATGAATGCTACCAATCTAATTAAAATATAGATCTATATTTCGTTTCGTTTTTTATACTTTCGATGGCCTACACTCATGTAGATCTAACTAGTTATAGTGGACGCTCACGTTCTATGACGTCAGGTATCAAGCACGGGACATTTGACCCGATAAGTAACGTCAGTCATTCGATTTACCAATTAGCGATCGCCACGCTTTTCAAAATCCACTTGTGTTTTGTTATGATTTCTATCCGCTGGTGTTAGTATAGACGTCGTGGGCTGGTAATATCTACCCACAGTTCCACGCATGAAAAGGTCAAACGGTCGATTCGACAGACCATTTGATTGGCTGACCCCTCATTTCAGGAAGAACGCCAGTTAAATAACAAGTCCTCCAGATCCAAGAGTAGTGAAGACAAGTAAAAACGAAATTTTGAACTATAAAAAACGAAACGAAATTGGATCTGTGTTTTAATCAGATTGGAATGCTACCAACTTGCATGGTCTTTGGAGTAAAATGGTCAATCATGCCTGGAAAAAAGGCACCAGTTAAGACAATGTCGGCCATCAATTCAAGCTTGGTCAGACACGAGGGGGGTCACATTGGTTAGTAAGACACGGGCTTGCTAGCATGGAGGTTTGGTGTTTGATCCCTTGTCAGTGATGCAGGGGGGAGAGCCCGATAAGCACAGCTGTCTTGTCGTTCAAATGGGACAAAAAACTGGGGTCCTGTGACCGTATACACATAGGTGTGCACGGAAAGGATCCCTTGACAGTGGAATTCGATATAAGAGTAGGCTGTGGTGCTGCTGCTAGTGCAACATATCCCTCATAGCACACTGTATGACATATACCCATCTTCATTAGTCCAGTTCGGAGCAGAACAGTAAGACGTTAAACCCTCATTTCATTTCGTTTCATTTTGTCTCTTCTCCAGAGCTGCATTATTAAAATTTGAAATATTATATGGACAAGTCTGAACCATAATATATTGTTTTGTATAAGACTATACATGCCTGTTGTCTAACTATATATTGACAATGTTAATTAATGATATATAGATGTAACTAATGTAGATAATGATGTATATGGGTGAAAATTACCTTTTATACATTCACCTTTCTCTACCTGCGAATAGATCAAGGTCATGTACATCCTTTAAAAATAACAAACTAAAGATTGGTCTTCATATAAGTTCATTACCAACCGGTTTCACAACATAATGATCATCAGGCTGCTCTATGTGATTTACTTAAAATCCAGACTCAGGCCACACTGATCTTAATGATCAGTTATAAAAATGTTTGCTTGATATTTATGCTATGTATTTATCCATACCTGAAGAACTAAGAATTAAATTTGATTAGCCTTTATGACAGGAGAAATTAATTCAAATGGATGTCATGTCATCAGTAGACAATATTGATTCATTTGCTACCCCTGCTGTTATAGATACCACAGATCAAATAACTTGTTTCAATCTCGAAATTAGCCTGTGGCAGACATTCAATATTATACTTAATGCACAACATTCTAGAATGTTGCAAGCTTTATTTCAGTCTAATATATGGACCTAGAAAACCGTAGGGTTTCCACTCGTCTGGTTTCCACTCTTTAAGCCCGGTTTCCACTTGTTAAGCCTATTCTCCATTTTATCGAGCCTGGTTTCCCCATTTGGTATTGATCGGTACGAAGACGAGAGTTGAAGTCGAACATTGACTACATGTTACATATAAGTAACGTAAAAATGAAAAAAATAATACTAAATTCTACTTTCCAAATAACCAAAGTTTTATTTTCCAATTGTATTATTAGATTCTCTTTTTTCCTGTTTTTCAGTATCAAGATTATTCTGTGAGAGTGAGTCATTTAAAATGGACTTGATATTAGATGTTAATAGTCAGATGTATCCAGTAGAATTAGGTAAGACAAATTAAAGAAGCAATGTTTGGCCAAGGCGGGAGTTTTCTGATGTATAGCACGTCTTGTATGAATAGTCTGTTTTTCCAGTAAGTTAATTGGCATGGCTCAGAATAGGGCATTTTAAAGAATTTTACTTTGAAAAAAAACCCACTCGAAAAACCAATTCAATTTATTGTTTTATTCTGTGCAGATCTTGAGATTGATAAACAGAGAATATCCAATCATACTTTTGAAGCAGAATTTCTGGCTTGAAATTTAAAGGCAATCAATGGTGTTCTTGTATGTTGTCTGTAATGATTCATAGGTCAAACAATTTGTCCATTTTTTCTGAAAACTTCAACTATTGCCAGACTTACCGTATTGATAATGTTTCCTGGTTGATTATATCATAGTATCTTGTCTTTAAACCTATTGCCATTGAGTCAACTGGTGTGGTTTTGAATCCCTAGTTGTACGTGGCAAGAAGAAGGGTTGTCTGTCCAGCCCCGTAATATAAAATTAAACCATATGTTATCTTGTCTTTAAACCTATAGCCATTGAGTCAGCTGGCATGGTTTCGAATCCCCTGTTGTACGTGGCAAGAAATGTTCATCCCGAAATGACCTAGTTTTTGTCGAATGGATGTTAAACCCCATTTCTGTCTCTCTCTCTTTTTAAACCTATAATATAGAATTGTATCTGATTAATGTTCAAACATTAAGGGTTCTTGGATAAAGGGTAGTGGGTAAGATTGTGTAATACAATAGCTCAGTGAATAAGTGATGGCCGAGAAAGTTCATCAGACGGAAGAAACTGTTTGTTCAGATGGCACGAAATAATCAAGGTTTATGTAAAAGAACCCTGATAGTTGATCAGTCAGTAGCTATCTTTCAGGGAAAAATTCCCCAATAGCACATTGCATGGCATAGACCTGTCTTCATTAGCTCAGTTGATGCAGAACAGTGGGATGTTAAACCCCATTTCATTTCAATATTTATTACTTAAAGATACATTATGTAAAATTTTGATGAAGAGTCGGTTGTTCTTGTAGTAATAGTACTAAAATAGATCATGCAAAATGAATATGTTGATAATTTCATTCAAAAAACTTTATTCTGAGCGAAGTAATCACTGTTTGTAGTGTTGACAAGATGTGTGCTTTGATTGTTTATTATCATAACCACAGTGCTGGTTATTCAAGACTTAAATGGCCGAACCATTTATTGTCTTGTCATGTTAATAAATGTCTAATTAATAATTCATATAACATTTAAAGCCCCAATAACGCTCTTGTTGTAATTGAATAATATGTCCCAATCTTTATTCTGGTCAACAAATTGTATTATTTTACAATAATCAAATAAATTGATGATACAAATTTCATCGTAACACACCTAATTTGAAAAATTGGAAAAATTCAACTACACGATTTGAAAAGGTTAACGTAAACCTTTTCAAATGTGACTTGGATTTTAAAATATTTTCGAACCCTCTGGACAAGTAAAATATGATGTAATGGATAATTTACACAACAGGTAGGACACATAAACATTGGTACTTAGAATAAGACTATATTTATTTTCTAGAGCTGCCAAGCCAGCAAGAGTGTTATTGTCCCTTTAAGGTCTAAAGAAAGTTTGGCAATAGGCAAATTTAGCTCTTGAGTAAAGCCTCTTTAATAGACACTGCCATAAAAGGAGCGTGATCATTTGCCTACATCTGATTATTTAAAGTAGGAGATAAACCAGTCTCTCTCTCCTTGGATATTAGTTAGTCATTAGTTAGTAACTAAACACTTACATTACTCACCCATAAAGATGCATCATTTAAGAGATAATTTTGTCTATTGGAGGTCTTTTTTTTGGCTTAAAAGTTATACAAACTATTATTTAGACATTTATGCCCATGACAGGCCTATAATTAACTCTCTAGTCCTTCAGATGGCCAATATTCAAATGGACTACAATGCCTGCGAGATGGAAAAATTTAATGATAAAAAGGATAATTGAGACTTCAACTTGATTATCAAGTACTGTTCCTACGATAATGAACAATATACTCTAGATCTTGTCAAACCTTCCACCACTCATAACTTGGCTCTGAAAAAATGATTTAAATTGAATTTTCAATGTATTCATTTTGAGCTATTTTTGAACTAATACAGCAAGAATAGCTAGCTCTAATATATATAAATCTTACATAATGCGTCTTTAAGTAAATTGTTGGAAGAGTCATCCTTTGCTTTTATATTTTCTTGTATTTCTTGTGACAAGTCCACACCTTTAATGCTAACTGGATATTATTATATTGAAGGTGACAAGTTTCGTCTTGTTGTTGCCACGACGTTACGTGAAGATGGTGCTCCAGATGATGAATATAATCCTGCTAACACGGAGCCATCACGAGCAGACCAGTTTGAATATGTCATGTATGGTAAAGTTTATAGAATAGAAGGAGATGATGCCTCGGATGCATCGAGATTGTAAGTATTCACTTGATTATCTCAACTTCTTAAAGAGACAGTCTCTTGAAATAAAAGTCTAATACATGTAGTTCATTCTGAAAATTAGTCAACATCAACTTCTTAAAGAGACAATCTCTTGAAATAAAAGTCTAATACATGTAGTTCATTCTGAAAATTAATTAACAGGGTAATTACAGTTTTAATCTAATTATTTTAAGAATAATTTCCCAACCAATATTATGCTTTACGTTTATCAGTGAAACTAGCTTGAAAATATTACTACTGTTCAAACTGTGATTAATGTTAAAACTATGATTATTTGTAAAGAAACTGTCATTAATGTTAAAATTATTATTAATTATAAAACTGTGATTTATGTTAACACTGTGATTGATTTTTTTAATTATTATTTATGTTAAAATTGATATTTTAAGAGACTGTCACTTTAAACGGAGTTAATTGTAGCAAGATATATTTCATTAAATATATTACAATAAAACCCAAATTTTGGGAATGAATTAAAATGACACCACACCTATGAGTTTGGCTCCCAAAAAGTGTGATTTTAGGTAATTTTATCTGTTGATTTTTTGGTGACATTTTCTATCAACCAGTACACTTATAAGAGCTAGTATTGAAAAATAAGTGAGTTTGTGTTCGACCGTTGAAGCCAAAAGAAAGCTCAAATTTGTAAACAAACACCCTCCGTGTAATATGTTGTAAAGAAAATTAAAACGTCTAGATCTTGTCTCCTTAATAATCAAAATATCACATAAAATAAAAATAATTCATTGCTTTTTTTCTGGATCTAAATCAAAAAGGTATAACTCTTTTAAATGAATAGAATTAAGTGAATGTATTAAAGGCTAAAAACGAGAATGGGAGGAGAAGGGTTCATATTCATTGTTTACATTACATAATTATATCAGTACAATTTACAAGGAGACAGACTTTATTTATTTAATACTAGGAAAAGAATTCTTGTATTGCTGTATATTCAATATTAGAAACTATACTTTTAAATTTCTTTAAAATCCTGGTTTCTTTGTACAAACAGTGAGGTTCTACTATATAAAATATATAATTGTCTGTGTATAATTACCTCCCATTTGTATTGCTGTTTTTGATAATGTTGGGAGAATATACCTTCCCTAAATATATTAGTAGTTATTCACCATAAGTATCTGTTTTAGTTTATTTTTCTATCCAGTTATTAAATGCCATTAAAAGATTAATAAAGTATGAGAGAATGCCCCTTGAAACATAGCTGTTTTCAATAATCAGTGTTTCAGTTAATTACTTTATCCAGTTACTTAATACCAAGAAAAGACTAAGACAGTATACATGTATTATTTAAATAATGCATAAAACTCTGAGCAAATTTAGTGAAAATAGAAAAATGAATGAAGAATAAAACCTACCTAGTTAGTTGTATTTTTGGTTGTCGTCCATCTGTCTACTTGAGGGTTAGGGTTAGAGGGGGTTAAAATACATTAAATACAAACAGTTGAAAATAGCGTACACGTACATTTAAACAGGCAAACTTTAAACTTAAAAAATCAACAAACGACAGATCTATGCTAACAGTCAAACTGACGACACACGCCGACATCGTTTGAGTCAGCTGGAAAAATCAACAGCTTTGACATCTAGTAACCCCTCCAGGTCTTGTGCATTTTAAAACTGCAAATTTCCGCCCGGCCATTTGAGTTTTGATGTGATTGAAACTGCAGTATTATTGTTGTGTGTCTGCTAAAATCAAGAGCAGAAATGCCATGGAGATTTGTGAGTAGAATTATTTGAATTCCCTCCTTGATTAATTGAGTGGCCGCTTGACGAGAGACTTCAACAAATTCTCAGAGCGGTATAATTTGCTTTGACTATATGTACACGTATGTATACCAGTTTTTCATCCTATGTAAACAGGACCAGTTTTAAGTGGTTATTTAAGAGTCAAAACCTAATACCGTACGTTTCTTTTTTAACTTTGCTATGCTTGTGATGAGACCTAGACTTGCTTAAGAATAGATGACTTCTGATTTTTAGGTCTTAAATAAAATGTAGTCTGGAGTCTCATGACTTTAAATTTTTGGATTTTGAATGAATTAGTGTTTGGAGTCCCATGGTTTTGATTGTAATAAAATACTACTTCTTGATTGATAATTCAGAAGTTTTGTATTGAAATGTACATTCTACTCTATTATGTATTGAAGTGAAAATCACATTTTGATTAATTTCTAAAGAATTTAAGTGGAAGTAGAACAAAAAGCTGCTGATCATTATATGAATTTTTACTTTTGAAATTTACTCTGATGATTTAAAATATAATTAAGAAAAGAAAACCATAATGTTAGCTGTAGATAATTTCTTGTCTTGGACTCAGACACTCAGTCTTTGCATCAGCAGAAGATTTCAATTTTGGGGGGATTTTCAATTCGCCATATTTTTGTAAATTCTGAAAGGAATTGAACCATATTTGGACCAACCAACTTTCACAATATTATAGGTGGCATATTGACAAGTGATTTAAAATCGTTGAGTTGAGATCAGCAACATTATTGATGCATTATGTAAAAGCTAAATCGGCCTATTGGAGGTCTTTATTTTGGCTTCAAACAAAAACTATTATTAAGACTATTGGATAGCAGAGATTTAAATGGAATGGGGGCCCACAGTTTTCAATTGGAGATAATGTGGAAATGCCTTTTTCTGCTGTTGCCTGGGTAAAATTCTCCTCCCAATCATTGAACACATGGCCGTAGTAAATAAAATTAGCCATATACAGTTTATTAGTATCACATTGTGTTGATGATACCTTAGATGCAATTCTAATGTTCTCTTTAGAAAAGGATACAAATGGAATGTTCTCCTCTGAAAAGGATGCAATCAGAAAAATAACCCTTCCTATTGTTGTAATTGAAAAACTTTTGACATTAGGATTATAAATGACCTACAAATGAATATGAAAAAAAAGAAAAATCCATTTCAAAGAAAAAATGTTTGCAAACTTAATCTTTTATTTAGTAAACAAACAGATTAAGATTATCACACATGTATGTAAAAATTAGAGATATACATCTAAAACAATCTGCTTATTTCTTTGATTGTCAAAAGAGACTGTCTGTTAGAAAAAATTGCTTCAAAATATAAAAACAGATTTGAAATTTATGGTTTGAAATATGAGATGAAAATGATATGAACAAGCCAGCATCACCCATCAATGTTCCCTGAAATCATTTTATGGGCTGCTTTTAAAATTCTGTTGAATTTAATTCTGTTTTTTTTAATTGAATATCAATGAATGAGGGTATATTTTAGCATGAATTAAGTCAAGAAGAATTAGATACTTTTCATAAAATGTTAATAACTATAAGCAGCTTTTAAGAATTTAAAGAACAAAACCAGTTAAATTGCCAAATTGAATTTTGCAAACGTTTTTGTTATGCTGCTGAATTTATCTGTTCCTAGCTTTCAGAAAATTTATGTTTTACTTTTCACAACATACGACTAATTTAATTAACAAACCAAAACAATTCTTCGATATTATGTTAAGTGAAATGGTGGAAAGAGTTGTTGATTATATGTGAATTACTCAGGTAGTCAGTTGCCCAGTCCCGTTTTTAGTTTGTTCGCTTGACTCAAACACAGCAATGATGCCTTTATTTGAAGAAAGTGTTTGTCCACATTAACCGCAGGCTAATTATTTGAAAATTTAAATGTTTAAAGTTCACAGTGCGAGCAGTGTTTAATACTTAAGTAGTTTGCTTTGATTTTATTAAAACATTCCCTAAGAGTTTAATATTTAATTTATACCAGACATTTAATTGTTTGTATTTAAGAATTTGGATATCATGTCAATAGCTACAAAAATGTTTTTTAATGATTTAAATTTAATAATTTATGTATCTTTTTGTTCGATTTTGAAGACATATGAAGTAGCTTCAAAGATAGTTTTTAACATTAACAATCTATATTTTATGTCTTGTGGTTTGTTTTAAACAAAAATTAGAATTATGTTTAATTTCAAAAAAAAAAAAAAAAAAAAGAAAGAAGTGACAAAATGTTTTTTATTTTCTATCACCAAATCCAAATGTCAGAAATCTTTTTAACATTAAGATAGATTTAAAAAATTGATTAATAGATTTTGTTGATTGGAACTCACATTTGATTAAAACTAATACACATTTATAATTTGAAATAAATAAAACAAAATCAGTATCATTATATCATCAGGATTTTGACATTTTTGGGATTTAACGGATAGTATTGGATATGATTAAAACAGTGTAAAGTTATTTACTAATACTTTAATTTTAAAAATGTTAAATTGACAAGAATCACTAAATAATTAATTTATACTTTTTATCCAAAGACTGTTTAATTGATAAGAAATGCAAAATTATTAATTAATTAATACTTTTTTTATTTTAAAAAATGTTTGTTGACAGTCAATCATTGAATATTAAACATCATTAAAAAATATTTTCAAATTAAAAAATTGATGTTTGTGACCAGACACATGTAATCAAAATTATATTTTTTTTGTAATATGAAAGGTGTAAAAAAGAAATCATATTATGTAAAGATGTGACTTTATCACAATTTAGCAGATAATATAGGATATAAGTAACAACATTGTTTGAAGTTTTCTATATAAATGGAGATATGTTGATAGCAGAGATTTATTTACAGTCAGGTCTAAATCCGTCCAGATTTGTTCTGACGCGTAGATTGTCGCGATCTTACATCCTGGCACCAATCCGTTAATTACCTGCTAACGAGCAAGGTGACAACGACTAGATTCACCAGGCTTTTATTTTTACTCACATGGAGAACTTATTTCTGAAAGAGGATGAGAGACCCCGACAATCTCGAAGCCTTGAAACCAGCATTCCCTCACATCACGCCCATCTTGTTTGTAAATATAGTTGAAAGTCAACAGAAAAAGCGAGACCAACGTGTTACTTAGTCGGACATATTGATTGTTTTGTCATCTCAAGAATTCAACTCTAGCATATATGAAGGTTTGTTGACGAGAGACCCCATCAGTTGAACTTGGACTCGGAGCGTGAGCAGGTCGCCAAACGACCTCTCTTATTAGTTAGCTCTAGTCAAACTTTGAAGTTATTATCAAGTTTGAAGAGTTTTAAGTTGTGTACTACATTTAGAGTTGCCTACCATCTTGTTAGGATGTGTTTTAGTTTTGGAGTTTGACTGAGGGAAACGGCTTTAAACATGGTTGAACTAGGGATCTGTATTTCTAATTTTCTTGTACAGTGGATGTGTTATTTATTTTAGTTGATATTTTCTTCTGAAAGTTTGTGTGCAAATTTTCAATTTGGATTTACATCTAGCTTCTTTCAATTCATAAGAAATATTTGCTGGTTTTTATCTGATGTTAGACGTTGTAGTTTTGTTCAGGAGAATTCAGAGATGGATTTATTGATAGTTATCCTGAAAAAATGATCAAAACTTAATCAACTGAAAAGTTGAAAAAAAATTTACTTAGTAGATAGGGTTTGATTGATGAAGATGAGGGAATATTTTGTTAAGATTTCTCTTTTCTCCTTCAAATGAAATTTTGAAGACATTGTATAAGTGACACATTGAAGGCTTCATATTGAATAATAGTTGATTTGATTAATTTCTTTTATCAAATTGTTTGTCAGGAATTTCATGATCTCAACCCATTTTGTTAATAAATAGTTGCAAATGAGAAATGAAAGATTTATGTTCAATAGGTTTAAAGCATCAGTTACATTTCTGAGTTCCATTAAATGCTTTTGATTGAATAGAGTGCAATTTGGTCAAATAAGGTTTTGTTGTGTTGGAGATTAAAGGGAGGTAAGTCTGATTTGAATTCCTGAAGACTAAAGGGAGATAATTGTATTGTTGAGGAGGATACCATGTTGTGTTTACAGTATTAATATAATGTGTGAACACAGCTGGTGGTATCTTCTTTAATTACAGTTTAACATCATTGTCTTGTCTACCTGGTATCAACAACATTGTTTCAAACAGCTTCATCTATCTTAGTTTTACAACATTGTCCTTTGCCTGGTGTCCATGCACAGTATGGACTGTTTCAAACATATACATACATCTATCTTTTTATGTATTGTTGTCATCTATGCAGTTATCTGAAGAATTGATAGTTCCCATCAGGTTGATAAGTATGGAAGACAAAATAGTTCATTATTTCAAATTATACCTGCTTAAAATGTCCTATATAGAATTTGCTGGTTTGAAAGATGAGCTTATATGGAAACGTCAATCATTTTACACAGATTCCAAAAACTTACATAACTGTAACATCTTCTCCACAGTTAAATAGAATTTAGGATTTATTCATTAGTAAAAAGTATTTGTTTTCATGAGCAATAAGGAATTTTTTATGGCTTTTCATTCATGGTATTTTTATTGAAAGGCTTTATCATACTTAAACAGTAACACAACTGACAATAAAAATGTGTCTAGTTGTTCATATGGAATGAAAATCCGAGGGCTGGTGTACTTAATTGGTTAATATTGCTTGTCTGCGATGCTGCCCTTTCAGTGAAATTCTCACATTCTGGGGCTTCTTCTCAAATAACGAGTTGAGGACTAAAATGTTCATGATTGTTGCTTGGTCACCTATTAATAATGAACTGTAGTAGATAATGTTCGAGATAGATAAACATTGGGGTTTTTTTTGGTGATGAAGAATTTATTCAAGGAAGTTTTGGTGGAATGAATTTTTAATGCCATTGTATGCAATACACATATTTCTTTTTCAATGTTAAAAAAAAAAGTTTGTCAGTAAATTGTGATTTTGAATTTTTTTTAGAGTTGTTTCCCTTGTATTATTCTAACCAATATCTTGATTTTATTTTCAGTAGATTTAGAAATAAATACTTACAGATTTGACATTTTCAAAAAAATCTTTGTTTTTATTTTCGATTAGAATTAATTCTAACCCTCACCGCTGTTTGTGTTTTGGAACATTTTATGGGTATTATCAGAAATAATGGTTTTATAGAAGTTCTTTATTTGGACAGGATAAATTCTTATTGACAAAAATTGTCGTATACTGAACCACATTTGCTTTCTAGAGGATTCTCAGGACAATTTTGTTCATTTAATTTCAATGAAGCCCATTGAGGAGTTATAAGATGGCTTAATTAACAAGATGTTATTCAACAAATATTGACTTTGACCCGTCTTCATTATTTACTATTGGTAGATTTATTGTTTTTATGAGTAAATGATGGTTTATTTGAACAGATATTTTCACATTATGATATAACTGACAATGCCATAGACCTACCCTACTGTTGGTCCAGATTTCAAATTGTATGTAAATTGTCAAGAAACCGATGGGTTTGGAATATTTTGTTTCGTCCATAACTCTGCCACCTTATATGAAATAAAAAATGAGGCATTATTATTTTACAATTCAAATGTCCTACACATAGTTACTTAAAGCGGCGATTTCATATTTTTAAGTTATATTTTTAAAATATATTAAAATAAAGCCTTAAAATAGATGGTATCTATAAACAGTCCAATCCTGTTAAAGAATAATCCTATAATTCACTATTGCCAGTTGAGAAATTGGCAAAAATATCACTTTCAACATTAAATTCAAACGTTTAAAGATAGCTATTGCATGGGGGGAATGAGAAAACAAGGAGGTAATTGTGTTATTATTTCCGATGTGAAAGATGTTTCAGTGTGGAAAATAATGCCTATGATTGTATAATAGTAATAGTGAGTTGATAATCTATTGAGCAAAAGACATAGAAATAAATATGTTTTGACTTTCTTGGAAAATATGAAATTCCTGCTTTAAATGCATTTGCCATCTGTCTGATTTTCCTAGAACAGTTCTTGATATGTTGAATGTTCACCAAAATGAGTATTTGTTAGCCATTGCAGTGGAAGGAGGCCATTTCTAATTGATATGATACTGATATGATTTGTGATGTTTTCGTGATTCTTATAAGATAACCCCTGATAATCTGTTACATTTCTACCAAAATATTCTTGATTGGTTTTTCTTTTTGTTTTGTTTGTTGTGAAAAAAAATTTCACAGTTTAGTTATGTTCAGTGACCTCTCGTATAAATAGTTTGGCTTATATCACTGCCTATAACTACGAATACGATTCCATGTAATAAATGTACATAAAAAGAAAGTGCAATATATTTTGCTTGCTTGAAACTAATGAGACAATACTCTTTAAATGATCTTCCAAATCGATTAGTAGTTTTACTTTGATAAGTATATGTTATAGTTTATTGTTCCATTTAATAACTTAAATGTCTTTAAAGGATTCTGCATTCTATTATATTTTCATTTTTGTTTGAGAATAAAAATCATTTATTTGAGTAGCTAACTTCGAGAGAGGTTCACTAGCCTGTGGGTGCACGAGTCTGCTTCTATAAGAAATACTACTAGTATGGGTAATAAACCTAACCCTAATAATAGATATCGGTGGACAAATGAACCCTAATTTCAATTCTGTTACATACTTTATCCATAATGTAGAAGTTATTATGTGTGGAATCTATTGTATGTTATTATCCCTCCCTGAAGAAATTGAAAGTAGAAAATGCTGACATGACATAATATAGTACATGTTCCCACACCCTGTCTATACCTGAACAATAAAATATATTATAATATAGACCAACCTTTTACCTACATGTATAGACATATTATAGATTATTACTGTACACACTACAAACCTATTTCATAATTTGTCAATAAACGCATACAATACCAAGCTGGCACCCTGCCAATACTCTTACATCTAACTCTTAATGTCATGTGACCATTGAAAGAGTATGTATATATATATATACATAATAAGTTACTTACATGTACATTATATATATATTAGATACACATATATATTGAACATCCTTGATGTGAACAGAGTGACATGTTCGGACATGTTGATATATCACATGATTTCTATAATTAGACATGATGTCAGTAGACTTGTTCGTGCAGGGGTCCGACATTAGACTGTTGTTTATATAGGTATGTAGCTATACATGTTCATTGCTTGTCTTCTTTCTATTATAACAAATATCTTGAAGACATTAACTGATTTTTTTTCTCGGAACTCAAATCAAAGAAATAAAAGGTTATTGTTGGTTAACTGATCTGGTTTATTGGTGATTAAAAATTTTTTTTTGAGATCTGACATTAAAATGATAGAAACGATTATTGATTATTTTTGAATTAAAACAAATGGAGTCCATATTATTTATTTTATAAACTCAACTATTTATTGAAGTATAGCA
This sequence comes from Patella ulyssiponensis, assembly GCA_963678685.1. Lineage (NCBI taxonomy): Eukaryota > Metazoa > Mollusca > Gastropoda > Patellidae > Patella > Patella ulyssiponensis. Next base: position 13,612,697 of record OY783225.1, read on the forward strand.
AATTATGTAATTTATACAGGAGGGTATACAATCTGGTTTATTATTTATAAAAAAAAAATCCTTAATAGAAAATTTCTTTGAGAAAATTATGGAATAAATTCTGTATTTCGCGGAATCTTGATTAAGAATGTTTTTTTTAAAAATGGAAAGGAAAAAGAGCTGACAATAATGAAAGAATATATAAGAATATCCAATGATATCAGTCTGACATGTACAATTACATGTACATCAGTACATCAAAAAGATTTTATCTACCTACTTAGCATTACATACATATTTTATACTTATCTATATTTAATTCCTTTTATCACTCAATTTATACATCATTTAACCATTTATTTCAGAATTTTTAACTTTTTCTGTTCATTAATTCATTTTCTCATTGAGTAGGACGTTAAACCCCATTTCATTTCATTTCATTTACTCATTTACTATGCACTTATTTCATTGTCATAGCCCATTGATTTCTTGCGTCATGTAGCCAATTATGTAATTTCTTCATATGTATCTAGAGATGATTATAATATAGTGACTAGATATTTCGGAAGTAATGCGATAAGGTGTTGGTCATCATCGGGAGGGGGTGGGGGTGGCATGGCGCTTCGATCTCTAGCTGGCCGCTTACCTCTGGCTTGGGGCTGTGGTTTCGATCTCTGGTGTGAGCGTATGTAGCATGGAGATAATGGCGCCTTCTCAACCTCGTGGGTTTTCTCCAGACACTCTGGTTTCCTCCCACTGCTAAAGACACCTACGCGAAAGCGAATTATTGAAATAAAATTAAACCATATGTTAGTCCCAAAATGACCTCGTTTGTGTCAAGTGGACGTTAAACCCCATTTTTCTCTCCTTCTCTCATCATCAGGGTCGTAGGAACTGTTGGGCTTGGAATAATTTTCAAATATATGTTCATTCATTAATTTAATAATTGTTCCTTCTACCCCATTCCGCTAACAACTCCCCCTATACAAGTTTCGTGACAAAATGACAAAAGCTAGTTTTTTTGCTGATGTTTTTCATATTGTTAGCTTGGATCCTAGCTTCATTCTTTTCCTGAGAAAATTGCTGAACCGACAGGCAATAACGGTTAGAGCAATATGTTGATTATAAATATATGAAAGTTGCTAAGAATCGATATTAATATACAGAGAGTATGAAGTATATGTAAATATATTTATCAAAATTTATTATTCTTATCAAAACAGCTGTTACACAATTTACCCTTAAGTAACTTAAACAATATTAATTTTAATAGAAAATGGATTTTTCTTGTTGGATTGATAACAGTATATTGCCTTAGATTAGAGGATGGGCTTGGTGATGGCATGGTTGAAAAATTATACAGGTATATAGTTCAGGGTTGGAAAATCTTGCATTGGACCTTTGGCTGAAAATGTCCATTGTGTCCTTGCATCAACACAGAAAAAGGGGGTTATTCCGTCACTTGCCCCTTTGTTGCCTTACCGTAGCTGTGAACTTTTTGTAAGCGGGCTCATTTAATGTTGGGTGGCCAAATGATTAGCGTGCGCGCTGTATCATACGGCCTGCCATTGAGTCAACTGGCGTGGTTTTGAATCCCCGGTTGTACGTTGCAAGGAGTAGGGTCGCCTGTCCAATCTCATGGGTTTTCTTCGGATACTCCAGTTTCCCCCCAATGCTAAAGACCCCTAAGCGCAAGCAAATTATTGAAATAAAATTAAACCATATGTTAGTCCCAAAATGACCTAGTTTGTGTCGAGTGGACATTAAAGCCCATCTCTCTCTCTCTCTCCTAGCTTCAGCTATATCAACTTCCGCCACAATCCTGCCCTCATATAGTTCGATGTTAACAGATGTATCTTATGTAAGATAGTTATCGTTAGTTGGTATGAGAAAAAAAAGTAGGCTGTGCTACAACTCTGTGTGCAATATTACCGTCATAACACAGTGAATGGCATTTTATTAGCCTTGTTATTCGCAATAAAAAACATTAATATTTCTATTAAATAATCAATAATCGTGCATATATACAGGAAACTAAGAATGCCCATATACTCATATAGGTAAATTTATCCAGCTGAAAATGAGTATTGGATGGGATGGAAATGGAAATGAAGGAAATCTATTTAACTTTGAGTTCATATATATAGGTAAATTCAGGGGGACAACACTGCACACAATAACAGTTTGAAAAAAACATAGAAGTCCATAGTACACATCTACTGGCTGATTAATAGTAGATAATATCATTTCATATATTTTTTTTTCTGATTTTAACAACCTTTGTAATCTTAACAAAATGAAATGGGAGTTTAACATCCTACTGATATGCATACATCATACTGTATGTTACGAGGGTTTTTTGCCCTGGCAGCGGCACATATGTATTGAATTCCGAATGTTAAGGTTTTGTTTTTAAATGCTCGTCAATTTGCACACGGTATCACAGTTTTTTGTTGTATCTGAATTAATCTGAATGACTTTATGCTGGTTCTTGTCGGGCCCCCTGACAAGGGGTTAACGACGCCCAAAAATTCCCTCATAGCACAATATGACCATCTTCATTAGCTCAGTTGGTTTACAACAGTAGGATGTTAAAGCCCATGTTTCATTTCGTTATAAATACATACAGAATGACAGATATAAGGATGTTTTTTTATGATATATGATGATTAAATTGAGAGGTAATCATAATAAATAAATAATTCATCAAACTATATAACAAATCAAAGGAGAAAGTTACGTAACTATCTTGAGCATGCATTATCAATTTCATAACTATGAAAGAAGGTTTAACATCCACTTTAACTTGCTCATCATTTACAAGCTTGACTCAATGTGTTCGATCACATATAGAAGCATGGTTGAAAATTAGATTATTTTTTAAACCATCTGTGACAGTCTAAATACATGTATACAAATGTTAAATGGGAGGCTCAATGCACCAGATGGTCACATAATCAATTTCACTTCCGGTATTTTTTTAATTTTCAACTAAAATAAATTTAATAAAATTAAATGAACGAAACTATTGTCATACTTTTGGGGGGATTTCGGGTGACCAGAAGTTTGAGTCTCTGCTTGTATAATGTGACAAGGAGTAGGGTCGCATTTCCAACCTTGTGGTTTTTCTCTGGGTACTGCGTTCACTTTTTCCCACTGCTAAAGACCCCAATGAACAAGGGAGTTAATGAAATAAAATTAAACCATATTTTAGTCGTGATGACAGATAGACACTGTGTCTTCCAGGCTGAAAGTAAATATGTTCGGATATATTGAATGTCAAGTTACATAAAGATATTCAATAACTAATTTCCTGTCGGACTGATGTTACTTCTTTCTCTTCCTCATTCCATACTAGAAAACCTGATCCCAGCTCTATTCATCCTATTTCACGCTCTGTTATCCCTAACTTTCCTCTTTGTCCTATTGTTATATTTGTGTGATATATTTTAAGTTAGCTGTCATTTAACACGATGGTGTTGATTCTACCTTTTATTAAAAGTTCTGATTACGGTATTTGACTGATAAACCTCACTGTTATGACTATAAAGTGAGCACAGTGGTTCAGTGAATATGGTGCTGGCTTACTATCTACTATTTGATGCACACATACTCTTATATAAAAACTGTTTTATCACATACTCTGATAAACATATAGGTACTGTTTTATCACATACTCTGATGAAAACTTTTACACATACTTTGATTGATAAACACCTAAACACTGTTTTATCACATACTCTGATAAACACATAAAAGCTGTTTTATCACATACTCTGATAAACACATAAGCACTGTTTTATCACATACTCTGATAAACACATAAAAGCTGTTTTATCACATACTCTGATAAACACATAAGCACTGTTTTATCACATACTCTGATAAACACATAAGCACTGTTTGATTAAATACTCTGATAAACATTGTTTTACTTTAAAAATCACATTTAAAAAACTTCAACCACAAAATCACATTTAAAAAACTTCAACCACATTCTTTGCTCTGTTGTGTTAAACTGTCATAGTGTCAAGCTTCCAGAACACTTTTTTTATTGTAATATTCAGTGGTACATAAATGTGACACATTCATTGGTACAAATCACAAAATATTACTTTGATTTGTCATTTTGTGTTATGGACTTTGAATTTCAGGACTGGAGGTACAATATTTACTTTGACTTTATGAATTTATAACCCCCGACATTGTCTATAAATTGGAAATTATCAAATAAATCTGCAATGTGGCTCTTTTAAATGTGAAACTTTATTTTAGTGGTATCTGCAGTATTTATTAGACTAAGCATACCCTGCAAGCATCAACCGCTTTTACAAACTGAAGCTAAAGGAATCCACAGTTAGGATTTGAATTTCAAAAGCACTACACTTGTTTTAGATACCACATACAAAATTATTCTGGTTGAGAGGTCATAAGTTTCTCTGAAATTTGTATTCTCTGATAATAGAGTACATATATTAATTAAGGAAGTTCAAATAAGAAAGTTGGCTTTTGTACTCAGAAAGTTAGGCTTCTGCCCATTTGAAACATTTCTATTAAATCTTGGCAGATCAAATCAATACATGTATATTGTCACTGCACAATTTGGATATTTAATTTATAGACCCTCCCATATTTAATTCTTCAATATTCAATTACTGACCCAAGTACATGTACTTAAATTGGACAACTATGTTTAAGATATTTTTTTGTTGAAATGAAAGTTATTATATGTGGTATGTATGCAGTATTTATTAAAGTAATTCAATAGTATGATATATATATACCATATAATAATGACTGCATGCAGATCAAAAGAATGATCTTTCTTAAAACCTTTATAGTGTTCACAAAGCATGTCTGCGAATTTTTTCGGTCATTGGCAAGAAATAAATAATAGAAAAGTAATAGTCCTATAATGGTTAATTAATATTGGGGAATGCTACCAACAGAGAGAATACCAAGTAACAATCTGTATATAATAAACAATTTATATATAGTCACATTGACACGTATGAATTTTATTTCGAAAATACATTTATTATTCTGTGTTCTTTAATAGGATGTCAAAGTGTCTAAACAGACTTTATTATGTAATAATATATATTGATCCTACATAAAAAATATATTATTGGGGTCCAATTTTTGTTGTTTTAAGGTCTTATCTCTGAAGATAGGGGGGTTGGTTGGCTGAATGGTTAAGGTATGCACATTGGATCATAAGTACTGTCAAATGGCATGGTTTCAATTCTCTGCTTGTACATGACAAACATTAGGGTTGTTTGTCCACCATCAAGGGTTTTGTCTGGGTCGATCTGGTTTCCCGCCAACTGCTAAAGACCCCTACATGAAAGCGAATTATTGAAACAAAATCGATTCCCCACTAGTATGTGTCTGTCCAGCCTTATGGGTTTGCTCCGGGTCCTCTAGTTTGATTTGTCATGATTTAGGACTGTTTGATCTCCGTTTACTAGATAGACCATCTTCGTCTTCAATAACCTGGTCAATCAGAACAGTAGAACGTTAAACCATGAAAAGACATTATAATTCCAACATAAAGCATGAACAATCTGCTGAATCATTAGTGTCAATCCATGGTGTAAACATGGTGATATCTAAAGTATATTACTTAGAAAGATATGAAGTCAACATGCAAGAAAACATTACTTAAGATCAGGTCAATATTGATACAGAAAGAATGGCTGTAAATTTCTAATGAATAAGTAAAATATATGTTCAACAAATTATCTAATAAAGGATTCAAAACCCTAAATCAATAGGTCTAGTAAATCGATATTCTGTGACAAGGAATATAATAATAATAATTATCACCTTGAGTTGAGCCGTGTGGCTACAGGTACCTTTTGTAATATTATTTGTTTGTTAAGTCGACTTGGCATTAAATCAACAAATCACTTAGTAACCATTCAACATTGCCAAAAAATATCATGACACTTATGTAAAATAATTCATAACTGCAAGATTTCTTGAGATTGGCAAGTATAGAGAATTATAACAATATAATGTTAAATGGTATAGATGAATATACCGTCATCTAGTTATTAGTCTTGATTATTCAGCCTCATAGTCTTGTATTTCGTAGTGAAAATTACTATAGTCAAAGCAGAGTTATCTCCTTTCATATGATTTGACGTCGTTCCTTTTGACATGTGTTGCTATAGTCGTGCAACAGTTAGGTATTGGTATCGGTAATCTTGATGTTGTGGTCAGTGCTTCAGATTTTTATGATTTTTTTTTTTTTAAGATTAATGAGACACTTTTGTATTATTTCGAATTCCGTAGTTTATTAAAAATTGTTAGTAGCATTGGGAGTGGCTGATACGTTAATACGTTACTGATGATGAGTTATTAGTTTTAAATTTACATCCAAAACAAGAGATGTCTTAAAGGGAGATAATAGCTCAATTAAGGCCCACTGAGGCCAATCAATAACGGGTATTATTTTATTTATCTTATATATATATATAGAGAAGCAGAATTGAGTAAGATCTAATAATAGCTGTAGTAAGTGATAATTTTAGAATTATGGGGTGAAATTTTCTCTCCCTTTTCATTTTGGCTTTTATACACTTGAAATATTTTGGCTTTTTTTCAAGATTATTTTCTAAAGACGTATATTGTGTGGGTCTGGTTCGAGGGTGATACAATTGCTATTTAAACAAATAAAATCTTTGGAGTGATATCATTTAGTTTACAGAGTAAGTAAGTAAGAAGTTAGATAAGGCTAGAGTGGTTAATGGCTTAATGCTAACAGAAAATGTAGGCTAAATTTTTAGATGGACACAGTCTAGTAAGTGTCACATATGTTAGAATATGCCTGATAAAAACGTAGGACTTGACTTTTAGATAACCTGATACAAGTACACTTTAATAGAAATTAGCACCAAAGGTAAGAATTTCATATTTATTGTAAATATTCTATTAAAAAAAAAAACAGCATTGATATATTTGTGTCATTTGTAATGTTATTAGCGGTACTTATTTCAGAGTTACATTTTACATTTTGAATCACTTGAGTTTGAAATTGAATTTGCAATTGTTTAAAAGTTTAATTTCAATATTTTGTATGTGCAAGAAGTAAACTACAAAACATGTTGGTGGAATTATTACAAACCATCCATGATAGGGTTTGATATATCCCCAAAACAATGTGAATTTATTATGTTCCCAAGAAAGAACTTTTCTTATATAATTGTAGTAACCCAGTTTCATTTTGTAATTCGGTATGTTTTTTTTTTTTTATGGTATTTGACTATACATATTAGTCGGTTCAGAATAGGCAAGGGTGTGGTCGTATGTACATACAGTATAGCTATCGGATAGACAAATATATACCTAAATTTTGTGGAAGGTCACATTAAATAATGATTAAAAAAGTTTCAGAAATATTTAAGTCTCCCTTCCTTCGTTCAGCAGGAAGAAGGGGAATGGGGAGTTTTATGGTTCAGTGGTCTAACAAATTCACTTTAGATCGTAAGGTCTGTCATTAAGTCATGGTTTGGATTCAGAGCTTGTAGGAGACAAGGACTAGTTTTGCTTTCCCGTACTCATGAATTTTATCTGATTTCCTCCAACTGCTTAAGATACCATAAAGCAAATTATTGAAATAAAGGTGTATGAAAATTTTATCCTTTTTTTGAGTGGACATTAAACCCTATCTCTCTCAGCAAGCTGGTTCTTTTATAAATTGGTCACTAGTCGAAGTTGGTTGTAACTGACATCAAGACTTCCTTATAAATAACTTGTTATATTTCATTAAATGACATATACATGCCTTTACAATTTAAACTCCATTTTGAATCACTTACAGATGAACTTGAGTAAAAGGTCTTTGATATAAACAATTATATTTTGTTTACAAAGTAAAAACAGCTACTGACAACATATTGAAGTTGTAAAAGGTTGAAAGTTTTTTTAATATATAAAACTGGCAAAAATGATTCACACTTTACGAATTTTTCAACCAGATTTCATAATGTTAAGATTTAGTCCTGAAGGGTTCCAATTCTCTTTGTATTCTTTTATATGATTAAGTGGTGGTGCTAAAAGGCATAGGGGGTGGAGATTGGGGTAATCTTTTCAGCCATTTTGGGATTAATGGTGCATATTTCCTCCATGTTTAACAGAATGTCCTCCTGGACCATGCAACTATCAAAGCATCTTATTAAAGTCATCAAGGGATGTTGGTGGTCGATTAGTTAATCAAAGTGTTAACATTGCATCATAAGATCTGTCATTGACTCAAGTGGCATGGTTTGGATTCCTCAATGAAATAAGATTGAACCATATGTTAGTCCTGAAATGAACCTATAAAACAGAAAATCCCAAATGTCTTGAGCAAAAAGATCAAAACTACATTGTAATTGTCTATTGTCAGTTTTAATTATATATTTTATCCCTGTTTTACTGGGCACAAAAATTGAAGACATTGGTCTTTTGGGACAATAGGGTTTTACTGTAAGAATCTGGTTATATCTGCTGTTATTTATGGGGTAATGTTTGTTGAATCTGCTATATTTCTGGAGAATTATTATCTTCAAATAGTTTAGAACTGCTCATACAAGAAGTTATTAGCACATTGAGTTCAAACATCTTGGACCTAATTCTCGTGATCAATCACATGATCATTGTAATTGTTTAAAGAGCCATTCTTTGTTGTAAAAGATTATGTATGCTTATGCTTACTTATTTACTTTCAGAGGGATAAGTCTCCAAATGATGGCGGGGCTTTGGGATGGCCTAATGGTCTAGAGCACTGCGCTTCGACCTCTAGCTGGCCAGTCACCTCTGGCTTGTGGCTGTGGTTTCGATCCCTGGTGTGAACGTATGTGGTATGGAGATAGGGTCGCCTTCTCAACCTCGTGGGTTTCCTTTCCACTGCTAAAGACCCCTACGTGCAACCGAATCATTGAAATAAAATTGAAACCATATGTTAGTCCCAAAATGACCTAGTTTGTGTCAAGTGGATGTTAAACCCCATTTCTCTCTCTCCCCCCCAAATGATGTAGTTTGTGTTGACTGTTAAGGTTTCCTTTTGAGTTGAAAAGAGAATGAGAAAGCGTCCAGGTTTAATGTTCACGTGATACATACTAAGTCATTTCAATGATAATATATGGGTAGAATCTTTTATTTTGATAATTCAACTGCGTGCAGGGATTTTAAACAATGGGATAAAACCAAAAGAACACAGAGAAAACCCACAGGATTTGACAGGGGATCTTTCTCCTTGTCACGTACACGCTTATGATCGAAAACATGTCACTTTGACTAAATAAAAGACCTTATGATCTGAAATTGAAACAATGTGTGTCAGTAATGATTATTAGTTTTAATTATCAAGTGATTGCCCCAGATATTAGATCAATTATTTTATTTTATCTATTAGATATGATTGCACAATGACTGAGTGTATCGTGTCATACTATTTATAGGGATTAGGTGGATTTGGCAAAATATCAATTTTATGTGGGCTTCCTGGAAAAGAAATAGGAGGTAGTCCAATTTTACCTGTAATTAAAAATAGGTAGACTTATGATCAAGGCTGATGTACTTATCACAGGTGAAGGTCATTTACATATGTATACCATACCTTATGATGACGCCCACATTTTATATTTAATACTTATGTCAGCAATGAAGTACATATTATATATATATAGGACACAAGATATAACTTATTAGATTCACTGACGAAAATTCAACTATTTTAATCCTTGTATCCACAGCATTGAAGAAGTGTACCTTTATTTTTTTTTTTATTAACAAAATTTATTTCTGTAAGTAATAAGATTATTAATTTATCTCATTAGAAATGATTTAACTAATTTTTGGGGGCTCAAGTTTTGGCCTGTATTCCCCTCCTTGTTACTATTAAGTGGTGTGGAGGTTACTTTAAGAGGTGGTCTTTATATTTTGTAAGGTAGTATTGTGAAATATATAGTCATTACCATGTAAATATGATGTAATACTGTATGTTGAAGTAAATGGGGGCGAAAAAACATGTTTAGACTTGAACCCCACAAATTATCATAAATACCAATCATGTTTGGGAGTAGACATTCCCCGGTAATCTGTTAGTTTGTTTAAAGCGACATTACAAGTAACCAAAAAGGATTTAATGGGGTTAAAAGGAACACTCTCACAAATTCAAAAAGGATTTAATGGAGCAAAAGTAACATTGTGTGATTCGCATATTTCAGAAAATAATAAAATTTCTGACAGCTGAATCCTTGCTAATATGTTCCTAATGATTATTTAAGTCGGAAAACAAAATAAAAAACAATGCAAGATAAATTACTGGCTTGGATGCTATCAGATTTAAAACCGGTCCATCAATTTGGTTCACAGTAAAGAAAGATGGCGGACATCTTGTTACATAGGGAGCAGCGTAGATCGATGGAATTTAGAATTCGTCTTACCTTTGTCAATATTAAAACAAAATTGAAGTTTACAAAGGATTCTATAGCGATAAAACCATGAAGGGTCTTTAATATTGATAGTTCATCATGACGTTCCTTTAATATATAATAATAGGCCAAAAGTTGTGTATTATAACATGCAGGGGCCCATTATTCTTTTATATCTCTGTTAAGTAATTTTTTTATATATATATATACCAGCTTGCATACAAGCAATATTTGGTCAGTCATATGATTCATTTGAAACCTTAATTTAGAATGTCTTCCATTCAACAAGAAGGTAAGGCTTTCAAATCTGTCACAGTTTCTCAAAAATATTCAATTTTATTCAAATGGCTGGTGATTTATGCCTTTCTGACTTTCTGTTTGAAGGCCATTAAGACTTGATATTTGTATGGCTTTTATTATAGTTAAAGTACGTGTATATAATTTCTATGTATATTTGAATGGTTTCGTATCAATATAGATCTGGGATTGCGTAGGGAGGGCATTATGTCTACGTATCGTATATAGATATGTTCAGGTGATTGTTCAGATGATCAAGTAATTTAATATTCATAACCACCTTCAATAGATATAATGATCTTTTATCTTTCGAAGGTTGATAATTATGTTTTAATGCGTAATACATGTCTATACAGATTATATATATATATCAATGTCGGAATACCTGCATATATTGATCTGTCTGACGTAAACCCATTGACATTTGCACATGATCTGATTTACTTATTATTTGGTCCCATAATACCCATGGGTGGTGGATGGCTGAATGGTTAGCATGTGCGCACTGTATCATAAGGTCTGTCATTGTGTCAACCGGTGGGGTTTTGATTCCCCGGTTGTACGTGACAAGGAGTAGGCTCACCTGTCCAACCTCGTGGGTTTTCTCTGGGTCCTCAGGTTACCTCACACTGCTAAAGAGCCCTACGCGCAAGCAAATTGTTGAAATGAAATAGAACCATTTATTAGTCCCAAAATGGCTTAGTTTGTGTCTAGTGGACGTTAAACCACATTTCTCTCTCTCTCTCTATTTGAGGGTGAAATTTTAATGATTTTAAATTATCATACATAAATAATCTAAAAGTAGTAAGTTATTGTATAGATCCTGTGCGTGCCATTGACAACCTATGCAGTTCTATGTTAGGTTGAAAAGATATTTTCCAATAATAACCAATAAATGTAGATGTTTTACCTATAAAAACAGGAACATGATCTATTAAAAATGTTTTAAAGATCTTGTCATGAAATATCAATATTGACTTAGCAGATATATAGATATACTACAGTATATTCACAGTTTAAACTTTAGATTATACGACTGCTTAATATTCAAAAATATTTTGACGGCCTTTTGTATGATAAAATGTATTATGTTACTTCTTAAAATATGCAATTTCGATGCATTAAGTCACACGCTTGACTTGAATGGCCTGGGTTCAAATCCTGGTGTGGGTAGATGGGTACCGTCCTGATTTTTCATGGCCTTCATTTGCCAGGGATGGCTTCATTGATGTTTACAAGGAAATTCGTTTCTACTTGATTGGTTGGGACAGAAAAGTGAAGTCTGCCTTTCTAACACGTAAAAAAACTTATTTGCAATCAAAACTTCATTTGCCAGGGATGGCTTCATTGATGTTTACAAGGAAATTCGTTTCTGCTTGATTGGTTGGGACAGAAAAGTGAAGTCTGCCTTTCTAACACGTAAAAAAACTGCTGTCCAGGAAAAATTCTTCTATCTCGCATTGAACTTAGAAATAAAATCTACCATATGTTATTGCACAGAAAAGTGAAGTCGCCTTTGTAACACGTAAAAAACGTTTTTGCAATCAAAAATGCTGTCCATGAAAAATTCTTCTACCTCGAATTGCACATAGAAATAAAATCTAACGTATGTTAGTCTCAAAATGACCGAGACATTAAAACGCCGCAGAGCAGTCAGACTGACTGAATGTTCAGCGCTATAGAAAATGATTATTATTATTATGTCATGCAATCAAGGGTTGAAGTATTTGTATTCTATGTTAGTCTCAAAATGACTAATGAATGGTGTTGATGAGACACGTCATCCAATCAAGGGTTGAAGTATTTGTTTTCTATGTTAGTCTCAAAATGACCAATGTATGGTGTTGACGAGGCATTAAATCCTGTGTCATGTAATCAATAGTTGAAGTATTTGTATTGTAATCAGCCTGGTCCTGTGTAAGAGGACTTGTGTTACACACCCATATTGTAACTGATTGTAACATAAAGCCTGTATTTATATGAAAACGAAAGTAATCTAATCTCATCACTTTCTATAAAATATTTGTATTAAATACATCAGCTTCCATTGGATTATTTTCCCAATAAGAGCAAAGTTTAAGTGTATTTAGATTCTACATAACACAAGTAATAATCTTTTTGTATGAAGTGTGGGTTGAAGGGGAACTCAGTCTTTTTCACACATTAATACAGGGATCTGCTTGAAGCGTCTGCGTAGTTAGTTTGTCTTATCCCAAGGTTTAATTTTTGTCTTATAGTTTTTGTTTGTCTTGTCCCAGGGTCTGACTTATAGTTTTCTGGTGTAGTCCTCCTGCACTAACCAACAAAGAATTTGAAAGATGGTGTTTTTGCTTTTGAACAATTCGAATATTTTATGCATAGATTTGAATTGTCTTTAACACTACGCCTAAAGACAGCTTTGCGAATATTTTTTTTCTCCAGGTTTTTGGGATCTGGGATGCTGTCTTGCCCACATATGCCAGACATGTCTTACGTAAGTCGGTGAATATCCACTCTGGAAAAATGCCCAAAATTTTGAAACGGCAACCCTGGTTTGTGGTCGTGGGTTGGATCTCTGGTGTTAGCTTATACGGCATGAGGATAGGGATTGCCATATCAATCTTGTTGGTTTACTCTGGCTACCCCAGTTCCTCCAACAACATTGGCTGAATTAACTAAAGTATAGCTTCATCTCAAAGAGTGGTAGCAGACGTTAAATCCCCAATTAACCGACCAATCAGTTTGAATTTGTACTTGAATAGATTGTCATCCGCTTTAATTCTGAATATACGGATAGTTTTATGAACATTATGAATATTCTGAATTTCTCCGCAAGTAGGTTGGGTTCCTCTTTAACTGTACATGTACAAACAGCTATATGTAAGTCTTACTGTAAGCAGTTGTTAGAATTTAAGGGGGCGTGTACTTGACGTATTGAGTCTGTTCAAGGAAATATTGTGTAACATGCATGAACTTGTATCTACATGATATTATATATCTATATAATATATTCCATAGGTATATTCTAATCACCTGTTAGTTTATGTTAGCTGGTTCTACTTGCAGGATGTATTTCAAGTTGGTCTTCAGTTTTAGTTGGATTATAATGATCGATGTTTAGTATCAGTGGCGTAACTTTCAAGGTTCTATTCTAGTTATATATGTATATAGTTGCTGTGTTGTGTAGGTTGTCGGCAAGACTTGTATATGGATGGAAAATTATGCTTTTAAGAGATCAGGAAGTTTCATGTCTCGTTATTTGGTTACTGGGAAATGTCTGGAAATTTGTTTCCTTCATAAGGTATTCTCCTATTTGCAGTGTTATCACAGATATATGTTTTAATTCTGACATTGTTAAAAAGATCTCTGTAATCTGTATCACATGGACATTGTATTAGATGCCCTCATTTTATTTTGGTGTATGTTGTCATCATTAATTCTTTGTGAATCATTCAGTTTTTGGCCAGTTGTTGTGAAAGATTTACAGAGATTGTTCTTCAGGTCATATAAGGAAGGATTTCATGTTGGATAAAAATTGGGTTAGGGAGTAGGCACTAACATTTTGTGTCTTCAGAAATTTAAGAGATTTTATGGAATTTGTTTCATGAAGTTTGATTATTACAAAGTGTAAGTAATAGAAATTGTATAACCTTCAGTTGGAACCGGCACAAAAATATTAGCATACTTCTCACTGGGATTTAACTCAGGGTTGCTCACTTTAAACTGTGCTTGCTGTATGGAGGAGAGATGGTGCCAAAAATGTTACCAATTTTATTTTAATATGAAGTATTTTTCAGATGCTTAATCCATACAATATAAAATATACTCATATTGTTTGTCTTATTAGTGTGTTAATTTATCCTAAATTTCTTGATTCTATTTTAATCCCATTGTTCTTTTAATTTTAACCTTGCATGTGTTAATATTTTATTGTTCCAAGTATTTACGTGTTTTAGTTTGTTTTGTTCTCTTTAATTTTCTTCTAGACCAACGGTAATCTTGGTATATCAAGTTTTGATCAAAACAAAATCGTATTTTACTGAGTTTTTAAAATTGTTTTTAAACGCAAAATTCAATTATGCGAAGTTCAAATTTTTTGAGACGAAAAGCATGTGTAGTCAAATAAAGCTTTTTAAAGAGATTTACTCAAATTTTAACGAATCAACGGGAATGACTTGAATTTATGAAGTAATTACACTCATTAAGGGAATGACCCGAATTTTATGGATTAATTAAATTCACTAAGGGAATTACTTGAGCTTTATGCTTTTATTTAACTCATCAACGATGCGCTCTGAGATGTAGGACTTTAATGAAAAGGAGATTTTGACCTTGAAATAGCGCCAAGGACCTCAATACCAGATATGCATTCTACATGTTTATTTATTGATTGTAAATGCATTATCTGGTATCTGAGCTAATTGGTTAGTAACTACAATAACCATGATACAACTCTTCCTAGCAACTGGAACCATGAAACCCAAGATGGCCGTCCTGCATGTATTTGAACTTCCTGTTTTTAATTTCTATAGTTTTGTAACTTTGTTTATTATTTGAATGTATTTTGTTTTGTTAGATGTAGTAAAACTTTCTTTAATTTATTTTCCTCATCCTTTCTATTATTTTCGTCTATGGCAATGATCATTGGATTTTAACATTTGCAATAATATACTAATGAGAATTCAAAGACCAACATCTTTGTCAAATGCTATAGCTATAGTCTTTGAATCAAAATATGGCAGATAAATTACTTATTGCATTATAATAGCTGCACACCATTTTCATTGAACAACACTTGGAAAACCAGACTAAACTGTTTGTTATTGACTTTTTTGTTGGAAATTTGGCATAATGTAATTTATCATTAATCCATGACATATGGTTATGAATATCTTTACCAGTCTTTATACCCTATCTATTCTACTTATAATTTAACATTTTAAAGGTACACAGGAATAAAAACTAATAAAAGCATGAGTCCCAAATTTTTAATGACTAAAAAAAGAAATAGTCATACATAAGTCTAGCTGACAATTAAAAAAAAAGATACAGAAACTCTTGAATTATGTGATTTGTATGTTTATTTTATGATACTATGACACCCATGTCATTGTCAGAATGAATATGATTTATAATTTGGATGGAGTTGGTTAATCTGGACAAAGGAAATATTAACTCCTGTGTGCCTTTAAAATAGATTTTATATGGGTCCACATTTAATGTGAATGTATATTGTTGTCACCTCCGTATGTTGCTGAAATCCATTCTCGATATAACTTTTTAAAATTTGGTGAAATTGTACAATTGGGACTAGGGAGGAACCCTATTCAATTGATATTCAGAATGACAGTTCTTGACATAATTTTTGAAATCTTGGTGGGGTTGTTTATAATGACCGTATAAAAAATTTCATAATTTTTAAATCATAGATATCAAATACCGTTTACAGAGTTATCTTCCCTTCACATTTTTAGTTATAAATTTGGGGATACAGGTATAAGAAGATTTGTTATGTGGGATTACATAGAATAGGTTTACTGCTGTTGGGCATGTTAGTGGACCCATGACAAAAACCTGTGTATGTTTAATTATGTTGTGTTTGTAATTGACTGATTCTTCAACTAATAAAATCACTTGTCCCATTAATGTGTCTGTCTTCTGTTTGATTAGATCTAGACTAAAATCTTTAGCCTCTAACACCCAGACCAACATTTTCCAAAGAAATTGTAACAAGAAGAATAAATTGGCATCAGTTTGAAATCAATAATTACTTGACATTGAAAAACTTTATATTTGTATTCTTAGACTCATCTTGTCCGGATGTAGACAGCTAAATATAATCATGGTTGCGGTTTTATAGGCTAATAGAACATATTTTCGTTTTGAAATTGAAATGTAATACTTTAATATCATGCAACATCAGTGATGGGGTATAGGCGCCATTAGATACTTTTGTTTTGAAATTGAAATGTAATACTTTAATATCATGCAACATCAGTGATGGGGTATATGTGCCATTAGAGAGTTTGATCCACAAGGAAACTGTAACAAGATAACAGGATTTGATCATATTCCAAGGGTTGATTTAACCTGTTTTATTGATCTCTACAAGTGTCTGCCTATTCCAGTCAGCAGTTGGCCATTGGAACTGATCCAACCGACTTGGATTCTGCGACCGAATTAGATTAGAGAATTCACTGAATGTTGCACCAGGCCATTTGCAAGAGCAATAGTACCACCCCCATGTTACCGCCATTTTTATCTGACTTGTAGTTCTGTACTATGTGGAACCCATGTCTGCGATGTTACATGTTGGGGTAATTCCTGGGTAATAGAAATAACAAGAAAGGATAAAAAAATCAATCATGTATTGTAATAAGATAGTGACATCCTGATTACATTGTCATTACTTCTGGTCAATTAATACATAAATATTTATATTGTTGTGATATATATAAGCTTAGCTTGTTTATTCATTTGGGCATTTTAAAAGCCAGGAGAGTGTAGTGTGTTCACACAGGCTATAAGTTAATTACGCAGGTGGATATTTTATTTGCAATCATATATTTTACACAAAAAGTACCCAGTAATGTACTCCTTATGCCAGCAATTCTAAGCTTCGAAAAAAAGCTTTGTAATAGACAGATAGCAAGCTGGGATTCTCAAATAGGTTTATTGGTTTAACCATAGCTTGCGTTTTTAAAACCAGATAAACTTAAGCAGAAATGAAACGAGATTGAGTTTATCATCCTACTTTTCGCCACCAGCCTAGCTAATAAAGATGTGCTGCATCTGAACGGAAAATATAAACTTTTAACATTTCTCTTCTCATATTGTGCATGAGTGGACATAAGATGAAACCTTAAGAATTTACTAAAAATTGTTTGCCTTATTTCAACTAAAATATAGCCCTTTACAAAACTTTTGTTGTTTTAATGTATCAAATACACTAATAAGAAACTTATGTTCAAATTTTTGTGTTTCTGGATCAAAGATATTTCTCATAAACAGTGAAAGTTGAGTAAATTCTTAACTTAAGTCCGAAATGTATTGTGAACTCGGGGCCAGATCTCATTACTTGATAGAACAATGTATGTTACGTTGACCTTGTATCCAATGGATGTAACTATTTTTTTTGTCAGTGTTGAAATGTGTAGCTAGTTGTCTTTACATTTAGTAAAGACCAACTCATGTAAACTAAAACCATCTAGAATGATAAGACTGTCTCATACTTCATCGACAACAGACATTTCTTGATAATGATAAATTTGTCTCCAATAAATGGGAACAGGAATTTGAGATTTTAAAGGGAGAGAGATGAGGTTGAACTTCCACTGTCACAAACAATGACATTTCTGGACTAACATGATACAATTTGATTTCAATAATTCACTTGCTCATAAGCGTCCCACAGGTTGTTTTGCTCCAGATGTGTTTACCTCACAAATGTAAATATATTATATAACAGATTTAACTTTAAAACAGTATGGGTGTTGTTATCATAAGGTTGGTCATTGTGTCAACTTGGAGGGTTTCGATTCCCCAGTTGTACGTGACAAGGAATAGGGTCGTCTATCTAACCTTGTGGGTTTTCTCCGGGACCTCTGGTTTCCTCCCCCTGCTAAAGACCCCTATTTGCAACCGAATTATTGAAATAAAATTGAACCCTCTCTCTCTCTCTCGCTCTCTCTCTCTCTCTAATAATTCTTTGTCCTGCTAAACGGCACCAATTACTGATTGAACAATCAGATCTTTACAGAAAAAGTAGATCATTCGATCACTGTCGAAGATGGTAGAAATATTCTAAGTCCCAAGTTCAGTTAAGCTGAAGTGGCGTATCCAGGATTTTGGAGGGGGTTAGGTTACAAAATGTTTTAAATTGCATAAATCCAGTAATATATACCATTGTATTTCTGTTGATCTAGTCAGTCAGTCATGAGAGTGACTTGTGAAGAAATGTAGATGAGTTTTTATGATCTAAAGTTTGTGATGGGAGCGCTACTTATCAATACCAAGTTTAACATGTTTTCCAGACTTCTCCGAACACTTAATTGAAATACTTTTCAACATTTGATCCAGTTTAGAGCGGAATATTACATGACACTTGATTTTTTCTCAATCAACCTCAATGCCCCCAATGGATTTGATTGCCCCCTTATCAATCATCTGACGTAATAAATTCCCTTTAATCACATATATGTATCATGTCATTTTGATTGGCTCCTCCCATTAGACCATGTCATAGGTCAACAGACTTCACACTAAACCCTCCCACTAGACCAGTTCAAAGGTCAAGGTACACTATCATGATTATAGGTCGGATGTTTGAATGGGAGAAATTCTTTTCATACTTGTCACTTTTTTCTTTGATGTTCTAATGAGCTCAGGTAACCATTACCAAGAGTTTGGTATGTATATTTTTAGTAAGAGAGAAAAATAGTATTTGATTTGTCACTATATGGTCGGTCCAGTTTGATTCAGATTCGGTCTAAAGTAAGTTTTCATATTATCTACTCTAGCCTGATTTAAAGAGACATTTTCTCAAATAATTAATATGTTTGAAACATTTATAAACTTGCAATAATGCATTTTTAAGGCGTATTTATTAATTAAGATTGTAATATGCAAGAATGTGGAGCTCTTTCCATTCTCAGAATTTAAGTTATTCATTTATTTTCCGATTTAGGTAAATATCCTTTTTGTGGCATTTAACAGAATTATTTTATTGTGTAAACATGAATTTTTAAGAGCTTTACACAAGAAAGTGGAATTCTCTTCATTCCCAACATTGACGGGACTATGTCATTCATTTTTTTCTGGTAAAAGAAAAAAAAAAGCCTATTTATTTATTTGCACGGAAGCATTTTATTTTTGTCATATCTAAATGGACGGACTAGGACTAGTAAATCGGATAATAATTTTATAAACTATGCCATTCATTCCAAATTGAAATTTAATTGGAGATGATTTTGGGATGGTAAGTTGTCCCTTTGATATTGCAATCAGATCAAAGTTTAATCTCTTTAATGATAACAATTGATTGTAACCCAATATTTTATCTTGATTGCATTGTGAAATAATATTTCTATTGTTTCAATGCAAGATGAAAAACTCCCTCGTAAATTTGCTAAGTTAAGGTGAGAAGAGATACTAACTAACCATTTCTACTTTCATCTACTAATCGACGTTAGGTTTACATTTGGCTTGGAATTAATGATTTAAGTTTAACTGGACAAGAGGAGTGAGATGTGAAGGTCCTTGTGGTTTAAAGGGTGAAATCCTAAGCTTCGACATTTAAGGCTTTTTTATCGACTTGCCAAATTGATTTGAATTTAGTAGAGATGTCATGTGACAATATAGTCGATTTCAAAGTACTTTGGCGAGTTAGTTAAATGCTCCGATTAGCTGTAAGCAATTTTTGTGGCTGGACACCATTGAAAAAAACATGTGACCACCCGATCAAATCGTCAAATCGCACCCTGAAGTGATTTTACGATTTGATGTAATCGGTGTCGATAAATTAGTTGATTAGGGTAACCAATTTGAATTAGATGGACGTTAAAGATGAAAATGTGATTGAATGCAAATCACTTTGGCTAATCAGTGGTCGATAAAAACGCCTTTAGTTAGGTGGGGTGATTTTGATTCCCCACATGCGAATAGGGTTGTTTGTCCAACCATGTGGGTTTTCTCTGTGTCCGGAGGGTTGGAATGGCCTAGTGGTCTAGAGTGCCACGCTTCGACCTCTAGCTGGCCGGTCACCTCTTGCTTGCGGCTGTGGTTTCGATCCCTGGTGTGAGCGTATGTGGCATGGAGATAGGGGCGCCTTCTCAACCTCGTGGGTTTCCTCCGGGCACTCCGGTTTCCTCCCACTGCTAAAGACCCCTACGCGCAAACGAATTATTGAAATAAAATTGAACCATATGTTAGTCCCAAAATGACCTAGTTTGTGTTGAGTGGACGTTAAACCCCATTTCTCTCTCTCTCTTTTCTCTGTGTCCTCTGGTTTCCTCCACTGATAAAGACCAGTACTTATCAGCATATTATTGAAATAGAATTGAGCCATGTTAGTTCTCGTTTGTCTATGTGCAGACAAAATGTCTGGCATTAATGAACTACTGCTGAATATTTTTAACTGGATATTAATGAAATCAATGAAAACCACAGAGTGATTGTGACCGATAAAGTCTGAATTTGTATCTGACATTGTCTGTGACACGTGCAATATTTCCACACTTGTTTTACATGATTATTATAAAGTGTAATAACAGAAGAGGCATTTTGTAGTATTAAGCACACACTTTAGATCATAGAGTGAAAGAGTCAAATGGCGTGGTTAAGATCCAACATTTGTATGTGACAAGGAGTAGGGTTGCCTGCCTAACATCGTGGGTTTTCTCTGTGTCGCTGTCGCCCCAGTTTCTTCTCCCTGCAAAAGACCCTTACACAAGCATTCTGTCAAAAAGAAAGGGTACAATATGTTAGTCCTAAAAAGACAGTTTGAGTCGAGTGGACATTAAACTTCATCTCTTTCTTTCTACCTCCGGGTACTCCGGTTTCCTCCCACTGCTAAAGACCCCTACGTGCAAGCGAATTATTGAAATAAAATTGAAACCATATGTTAGTCCCAAAATGACCTAGTTTGTGTCGAGTGGACGTTAAACCCCATTTCTCTCTCTCTCTCTACCCTATGAAAACAGTTGGTCATTGTAGAGGCTTGTAAAATGGAAAATCTATTAAACTGAGGTTAAGTATTATACCTAACATCTATTATCTTCATAATCATATAAGTTAGATAATCAAATTCGTGAGCAAATAACTTTTCAGAAACCGTTTTAAAAAGACATCGCTTCTGATTACAGAAATAAATTTCAACCAATATGAATTTGTTTTTTTTTTGATTTAACATGTGCCTTATCCATTAATGGAAGGAGAATTCCTGGTGAGAACCCTACAAATAAATGTCAAGATCTCCTCCTGTACAATTTCCCATTAACCTTAGAACACATCAAAGCTTAACAATTTCTCATCTCTTCCATATTGAAATTACTGTACAATCAATAACCAATAAATGACAGTATTACAACATTAGGATTATTTTATAGAAAGTTATAAACCAATCAGTGACAGTATTACAACATTCAGATTATCTTAAAGGTATTATAACCAATCAATAGCAGTATTACAACATTCAGATTATCTTTCTAAAGGTATTTATGATTTGTTAACAAGATTACTGAAACCATGTTGAAATCCAAGCCTTTAGCCAATAATACTCCTGCTGTGTTTAGAGTATGGTAAATTGAAGGGAATTTTTTAATATTGACTTACGTAATTTAATCCCGCTATGGTATATTAATATATAAGCCTTTAGAAGAACAACCGGGTATTTGGTAACATGAAGTGCAATTACCTGGTACTTTTTTAGAAGACAGGGTGTGTGGGAATGATTTGTCAAGTGTCCTGGTTTTATTTTCCCGCTTGTATGTGACAAGGAGTTGAGCTGCCTATCTAACCTTGTGGGTTTTCTCTGGGTCCTCCGCCGCGGTTTCCTCCCGACAACTAAAGTAGACATTAAACCCATCTCTCTCTCTCATTTTTTAGAAAATTGACAAAATTTTTCATTTAAGATTATCTAAAAATCCCGCCCCCCCCCCCCATCAAATGTATATGAACTTATTAACAAAATAAATGATACAATGCGCACATAAAAATTGAAATAGACATATACCATATGTTAGTGTCAAAATGACATACTGGTAGTTATGTAGAGTAGATGTTAGTTTCAAATTGACATGTTACATAGTTATGTTAAGTAGATGTTACTCTCTAGCTATATTCTTGGTGGCCATTACTACATTATTCACTATGTAATATTCTTTTAAAATGACTGAAGACACAAATATTTTCTAAATGAAAATAGAAAAATCCTTGCTCAACAGTAGTACAAACAGAAAATCTGTGTTTTTATTCTTCATAATGTTTTTAGTGATAGAACCCTTTTTCAAAATATTTTTTTTATAATTGGCCTTGAAATATAAAAGATCGACTGAAAAAAAAGTGAGTTTAACAACTTAGTGTTGAATATAACTTGTTATATTACATGTATCAACTTATCTCTGTGTGATATAATCAATACATACCGATATAATATATATACTATACCTACATAAAATATAGATTCAACAAGGTCAGGTCAGGTGTCCACCCAAATACTAAATCTACATAGACAAATCTTAATACCCTGTACAATTGTTATAATGATTTATATTTTTACAGGGACAATGTTTTATTTGTTGCCTTTTGAAGCCTGGTTTTATTTGTGTTTGTATCCGCGTCATGCTTTTCATTGATAGTGGGGTTGTTAGCGTGGCATTAAACAAAGTGACGAAAGGTTTTGTTGCAACATGCGCATTATATATTGTCCTCATAAACGTACAACTACAAAACAAGAAAAATCTTGTGATGAAAAATAAAACATTCTCATTTTACCATTTACTTTTCACCATGTGTCAGGAGTCTCTGTGACTCAGCGAGCAAGGTACTTGCACGCAATCCAGAATCTTCCTGGTTTGACCAGTGTTTGTCGCGAAAGTTCCTTGGGATTTTCCGGCATGTTTTCCCCTTACCGATGATGAAGGACGGAGGGTCTAGTCATTCGGTTGAGGTCACATGATCATAAGTAAAAAGAGCCTCTCTTATTTATGAGGGGGGTTGGATGGCACGTGCGCGCTGTATCATAAAGCCTGTCATTGAGTCAACTGGTGCTGTTTCGAATCCCTGGTTGTATGTGACAAGGAGTAGGGTCGCCTGTCCAACCTCGTGGGTTTTCTCCAGTTTCCTCCCACTGCTGAAGACCCCTACGCGCAAGCGAATTATTGAAATGCAATTAAAGGGTATGTTAGTCGTGAAATGACCTAGTTTGTGTTGAGTGGACGTTAAACCCCATCTCTCTGTCTATATTATTATGGGAATAAGAGAGCTAGATTTATCTTCTAGGTTAAAATGAATATTGTTTATTAACATATGTATGTTATTAATAAAAGTTTTTAATATACATGTATTATGTAATGATACATAACAAGTTTAAACTCATTTTTTTACACATAACTCAACTTATATATATATAAAATTAAAAAGGGTTTAAAATTCACTTGACATAAAGTAGCTCATTTCGGGACTAACATGGTAATATTTATTTCAATAATTCCCTTGGGTAAAAACTCACAAGGTAAGACAGGTGACCATGCTCCTTATATTACATACCAGTGTGGGACTGAATCCCTTCAACTTGACTCAATAACCGACCTTATGAACTAAAGCACCAGCTAACCCTCCACATACATCCTCATTTAAATTGTTAACAGCTTGACCTTCAGGATTGAATTATTATTAAATCTAGACATAGAAAAACTTGCATAAATTCTAAATGAATCGATTAACGTATCTTCTAGAACAAAAGGCAATTCCAAAGCATAATCTGGTTTCCTCTTAAATTTGTACATACTTGGGTATGTCGTAAATTTGATTATTAAAGGGCCGATCCCGATAACTTTTGGGGGAATAAAACTGCTTAATTTTGTGTTAAAATCCCTTAAAACCCATTACCTAAGGCCGACCAACTAACCCGACATTTGTGATACGCTTGTAAATAACTTAAACCTGACAGTCTTCATCTGAAAATGGAGGCCGTTGTATTATACAGTATCTGGATAAAACCAGACTTTTTTCTATGAAAATAATATGTAGGTGAAATTTACCTTTTGTTATCAAGTACAGTGCGTGGGTCATTCACTGTACAAACCTCTCAAGAAACGGGAATCGATTATCAGGTCACCCAATGAAAAAATTGACCGAAATCTTGAAAGGGTTACGTGTCCAGATAAGCAGTGTTGACGTTCACGTCCAAACGACTCAATATTTTGAGCTGAAATTTTGAGACAAGGTAAATACACCATGCCTCTATATTTTGGTTCATAAATTTCATAAATACTCGGACTTTCATTTTTGAGACTCTGTTCTTATCGGGATAGTTCCTTTAAATGATATGCAAAATATGTCCTAATAAATAGTTGAAAGTCTTCATTTGAATTAATTGATTAGTTAATTAAGAAAGACGTAATAATAATTAATGATTGATAAGTAATTAAGAAGGAGACATGTCACAATTTTCAAATAACTCTCAACATCTTCCTTAGATATATATGTCAACAACATTGTGTCATAAACATATACCTTCAACAACTTTAATTTATTTGAGAAATATTTGATAAACGAGCATTGGAGATGGCAGATTTAAATATGAAATATGATAACTTGATTGGAATAGTAAATATTTTAGTCACCCTTCGTAAGACACACAGATTGTTCTTTTGGTTCCCATCTGTATCACTGAGATCTGATCTTGCCTGCACTGTACTGGCATTCTTTCACTCATCAGCAGTACTTTCAGGAAGCGGTTAATTTGTCACAGCCTTAAATTTGATTCAATTTAATAACCAGTAGCTATTTACTTAGTTGAAAAAAAGGCATTGCATTTAATGTAAGGCTACAAATTGTTTTGAGTAGGTTTCATTTTTTATAAGCCCACAAGTTCTTACAGCTAGAGAGTTGCTAATGGCTACTATGAACATAACTGATGCCATGGTAATTTCAAGGCTAATCTTAAAATCTTGAATTTTGTTCTTTAGAACAGCTTCTGAAGGTTTATTATAGAAACTGCACATAATTCTGCATTTGAGTGATTTTTGTCTTGGGGCTTACTAGCAAGATGTAACAAGGGTAGAATAATTTCTACAGTTCACATTATATTCATCCATCTATCCATCAATCAATCCATTTATATATTCATCCACTTTTCATCTTATCTCTTTGCACTGAATTCATTACCATGGAAACCACCCTCATTTTGGATATTGGGTGTGGTTCTGTGGCAGTGTGGTTAGCTGGTTGTAATTGGTCAAGGGACAACCACTATCTACAATGCCCCGAAAACGCACAGAATTTACAACATCATTTTCAAATTTCATTTGTCATTTTTCAAATCATTTTGCCATCAGATTTTTATCTCGTAACATCTGGTGATGGATAATTGTTTTTTTTTTGTAATGGAAATATTTTAAATGGTAAAAATTAATTGTTTTTAAAGTGGGTGGATTGTTTGGATAGATGGATGAATATTTATATCTTTTTTTTTATGATGTATTTCCGAACAAGAAAACAGAAGAATATCTCAAAAATCTTGAAAAAAAACCAGGGTTAAACATTTTACTGTTCTACATCGGGGCTAAGTTAATGAAGACAGGCATGCAGTGTGCAATTAGGGAAATTTAGTCTGGGCAGCGCTGTATCTAGCGGGGGTGCAGGTGGTACATTGCACCCCCAGAAATATAAGGCCCCCCCCCCCTCCAAAAAAATAAAATAATTTGACAATCTTTCAATATAAAAAAATACACTTGATTATGATCACACAGTGATGTTCTTAAGGCACTGATCAGTCGGTCGGTTTTCAGGGCACCCACATGCAAATAGATTCGTTTGCCCTTGTTCCAAACTTTCTTATATCACTAACGTGGAGGCTTTGGCGCCCCACCACTCTACTGCAACCCCACTTTTACAATCCTACATACGTTTCACAGTCCAGACAGTGGCATTTCCGTCTACTTCTTCAGACAATATTTGTGCTGGAGAGATGATGATTTGTGACTTGGAATATGGTTATATACAGAAAACTGCTGGATATAAATGGTTAAAAAAAAGAATAATAATAATAAATATTCACATATTGTTTTGTTTTTGTCTCGTTTCAGGGCTGCTTATGTGTCGTTTGGAGGATTATTAATGAGATTAAAGGGAGACCCTAACAATCTTCACGGATTCGAGGTAGATTCTCATGTCTATCTTATGATGAAAAAATTGGCTTTTTAAAACATGTCTGTATTGTATTTTAATTGTAATTTAGGTTAACCTCGCTATGAAATGACATTCTACAGTAAAGCAAGAATTTATTGCTGTGATTATTGGGGATATTCTGATTATTGACGTTCTATAATATGTCATGACAAGTGCCATATTTAAATAAAGAGAGGGTCAAGGCTATTCCACTTATGAAGCCCCACCCTCACGAATAGAAGGAAATGAGTATTTCAAACACCACTCGGCAAGTCTCGACAGATTCCGGAACCTACATCTAGTCTCGGATGTATGACGAATTCCACCATATTGGAACTACTTTAAAGGTCCCGGATGAAACATGGCCTGTGCCCATGGTGTCTTGGAACTACTTTAAAGGTCCCGGATGAAACATGGCTGCGCCCATGGTGTCTTGTTTGTTTGTAATAGCGTCAAGTTTTCCTGTTGAAAGTAAACAGGTAGCCGCATCACAAATGTATGGGCGTAGGTACATATCACTTACTGTCATACATCCGAGACTAGATGTAGGTTCCGGAATCTGTTGAGATTTGCAGAGTGTTTCAAACACTAGAATGATGACAAATGTTTAAGATTATAGAGTGGATGTACGAAAGGTTGAGGTAAATCTGGCACTGTTCATGATATTAACTGATGATTGCAAATTATTCATTAATATAATAGAACATCAACTCGTTCTGAATACTGAATCGCTGAAATATAACATGACATCAACAGCGGAACGTTATAAATCCCAGATACCGCATTAACATTATAACGGCAATAATTTCTTGCTTTACAGTAATCATTTCATACAGTGGAATTAGGTCTTGTTAAGTCATTTTAATAAAGGTGCTACAAGATACATTTTGATACCTGGCATGAATGTAGTCATTTATAATAAAAATAAGATGGACTGGGTCTGTCTACTTGATATTTATGGAAAGAAAATAATTCCCTTATTGAGTTTATCAATCTGTGTTTATCGTTTATTAAAAGAATAGTTTGCCTACATTTTATCACAATTGTCAAAGGTCTTATTCGCTAATTGCCAGGTTATGTAAATAGCCCTACCTAGGAGGAGGGGGGAGAGGATTGCTTAGAAAAGACCTAGGGTATATCATCTGCTACTCTCAAATTTGTGATTAACCAACATGGCCATTTTAGAGAATTGTGCTTTCAAAAACAATTGGCATGTCGTCTGCTATTCTCGAAATTGTAGTTAAGAGTCTCATTGGATGCTAATAACCATGGGGTTTCATTCTCGTTTGGTGTTAGTGATCTTTTTCAACTTTCTTGGGTCAAAACACAAAATATTTTGGTTCTCCAATAACTCCTTGTCACTTAAAAAGGGGGATGACCCATTAATTATCACAGGTTTATTATTCTACATCTGGTACAGGAAGTGACTGCACAGCATAGTGATTTCAAATTTCATGTATATGAGAAGTCGTTTGGCCCATGAATTTGGCAAACTAAAAAGACAAAATAAAAGACTCCATCCTGCATCAGATTGTTTGAAAACCAGAATATTTTTTGTAAGGCCTTAGTAATTTTTCAGTATGCCCCACCCACCTGTTTCATCAGATAGATTAAACTATATATTGATGTTATTTAGGTTAGTTTACAATAGAACATCTGTGACGTTATTAATCAAGTAAATTTCATTTCCATTTTTCATTTTCATCATTTCATTTGCTACAAATAAAAGATGTAAATACATGTACTACCTAGTCTTTTCATTCCTCATTAGTTAGTCTGGTCCCGTGGTCCGCTACCGGTGGTGGCCAAGAAAGATCCTCGGGATTTTAAGGCAAGGTATAGAAAACAGGTTCAATGTGCAAATTGCTAGTGCATGTAAGTAGTTCCTTTTGGGACTGTCTTTGAGTGAACGATATTCACTGACAGTTCGGATCCGGCCTTATATAGCTGCAATATGAAAATACGGTAAAATACCGCTATTCCCCACCTCTGTTCTCGGGCTGTTTTAGAACCCTTACCGTCTATTTGTCACCACAATTCTTTATTTTCCACCAAAAGGAATCATTTCTCACTATATATTTGACACAAATTTATAATAATTCAACTCAATTTCAAGTAGAATTTAGCGATGAAATAAACATGCGGTTTGCGCATGTCCAGATCTCGTAATGGCACTCAGTTTAAACGTATTTGGTGTGTGTTTTTATTTTATAATCGCAGAATTCTACTTGAAAATAGTGTTGAATCTTTATAAATGTGTGTCACCTGTGGCAAGAAATGATTCCTTTGGCGAATAAAATGGAATCAGGGTGAAAAATAGTAGGTAAGGTGGGCATGAAAGGTATTTTCATACTGCAGCTATATAAGGCCGGATAGGAACTGTCAGTGGACATTGTCCGTTCAAAGACAGTTCCTAAAGGAACTAGCATGTAAGAGACCTGAGTTTTGTGTGGCAGGGGGTTGGATGACCAAATGGTTATGACAAGGTCTGTCATTGAGTCAACTGGTTTTTCTTCGTTTCCCTGGTTGTACATGACAAGAAGTTTTTAGGGTGGCCTGTCCAACCTCGTGGGTTTTCTCTGGGTCCTCCTACTACTAAAAATCCATAGACGCAAGCGAATTAAACCACATGTTAGTCCTGAAATGATTTAGTTTATGTCGATGGATGTTAAACCCCACTTCCCTCTCCCTTTGTGGCCAAAATTCCTCTCCATAAAGATTGTGCATATCTTAATTAGTTTCAAAATGTCAGATGTGACATTAAGAGAGAGAAATGGGGTTTAACGTCCACTCGACACAAACCAGGTCATTTCTGGACTAACATATGGTTTAATTCTATTTCAATAATTTGCTTGCGCATAGGGGTCTTTAGCAGTGGGAGGAAACCGGACTGCCCGGAGGAAACCCACGAGGTTGAGAAGGCGCCCCTATCTCCATGCCACATACTCACACCAGGGATCGAAACCACAGCCGCAAGCCAGAGGTGACCGGCCAGCTAGAGGTCGAAGCAGGGCACTCTAGGCGACTGTCACTAAAGCTGTAGGTGATATTCTTTTACGCTGGAAAGGGTGGCATGACGGTTAGGACATGGAACTTGAGCTGATACTCCAGGATGGTGCATCCGAAAATATGTGGATGGAGATAGGGTGAAGGAGCTCCTGGATTAGGGTCTTAAGGGGGTTTTATTGATGGATCTGACAGTTTACAAGTAGGTCACAAGGAAGAATTCTCGAATACATTATAGGTTACATGTAACTATATGCAGACATTATTCAAATTCATGTTTAACTTCCCTCTTGACATTATTATTAAAATATAAGCCATAAAGGAAACAAGATAAATATATTTATATAACAAGTTCTATCATTACAGATATAACATATAACATATATATAACATATATAAACCTCTCTAATTACATCATCACTTTACACCGTCATTACAGATCTATTTACACCATCAAATACTTCATGACACCAGGGCCCTGATTCACGAAATCTTAACTCAAGATAAAATCCCAATTTCATTTTTGATTGGCTAAGCACTACAATCAATCTAATATTATCCAATCAAATTACTTAAATTTGAATTTTATCTTGGTTAAAATTTCGTGAATAAGGCCCCAGATATATAAACCTCTGTTTACACCATATAGATTCCCCACTTGTACGTGACAAGGAGAAGGATCACTTGTCTAACCTTGTTGGTTTGCTCTGTGGCCTCCTTTTACATATTTAAAATGCCTTTCTTCTCACATTTTGGAGTACTAGGGAGAGAGACAGAAATGGGATTTAACGTCCACTCGACACATACTAGGTCATTTTGGGACTAACATATGGTTTCAATTTTATTTCAATAATTTGCTTGTGCGTAGGGGACTTTAGCAGTGGTAGGAAACCCACGAGGTTGTGAAGGCGCCCCTATCTCCATGCCACATACGCTCACACCAGGGATCGAAACCACAGCCGCAAGCCAGAGGTGACCGGCCAGCCAGAGGTCGAAGAGCGGCACTCTAGACCACTAGGCCATCCCAACCCCCCCGGAGTACTAGGGAGAGAGACAGAAAATGGAATTTAATGTCTACTAGACACAAACTAAGTCATTTCAGGAAACCCATAAGGTTGGACTACTCTTTGTCACATATATAATGAAGGAGTTGGCCCAGGACATACTACTGTTTAATTATAACCATCAATGTTTCACAAAGGTTTACATTGTTATATTCTTGAGTTAAGTTCCAAAATTATAAATACCCCCAATTATAACAGTTTTAGTCTTGTTTCTTAACTGTTTCTTCTACATTTTGTTGAATGTCTTTATAACTAGTTGGGGCATCTTGTATAACATTGCTGGCCAGATTGGATGCCAAATTTAAATCTATGTTAAGTGGAGTAGACACAGTGCTAGACAATGAGGGGGATGTTTCCGTAACCACTGGCAATGAAAAATTAGAGTCACTTCCTGTTGTTGTCGGCACATTTGAAGTAAATAAATCGCTCTGGTGCGATTGGTCGCTTTCAACACTTTCTGCAGATGTAACCATTTTGACTTTGTCAGCAATTAATTTCTGGGTATCTGATTGGCTTACATCTGGGTTCATGTTTGGTGAATGGCTACTTGATTCATTCGACTGGACCTCTGGTTCAACTCTTCTTGGTTCAGAACTAGTTGACCCAGCAACCGCTGTTGTTAAGGAAGTGTTTATTTCTGTTTGAATGGGAGCTTTATTTGTCTCGGGACTCAACTGTGGTGTAGGTTGTTTTATTTCCTGTTTAACTGGCATTAAATGTTGAACTTGTTTCACTATCGGAGTTATCTCCACTTGGCATATTTTACCCTGTAGCAGAAGAAATAAATTTATGTATTATGGTGTGTTTAGTCCTTATGACTGCCCTATTTATGAACTCAAATGTCGTATGACACAGAGCCATGTATAAATACAAGAACTAAACAAATATAAACGAACAAAACAAACCAGATGATTATTCAGACACGGGGAACTCTTCAAGACAACAATTGACCAGACTCTCTCTATAAATATATATATGGCTTTAGTGTTGACTGCATGGCTTTATATGTTTTACCACATTATATTTGTTATAACTCATTATGGTTCAATTTTATTTCATTTATTGGACAGGCAACCTTACTCTTTGTCACGTACAAGCGGGGTGTCTAAACCACACCACTGGACTCAATGACCTTATAATGCAACATGCATGTGTTAGCCATTCAGCCACCCAACCCGCCATGGTATACGTATAACTTACTTCTTTCATGAGATCAGATATTGGTAGACCTAGAACTTGAGATAATTGTGATGTCGGGAATAAAGCCTGTAAACATTTGTTGATATAAGGTAATAAATCGACCACATATGTAGCACAGAACTGACCAAATTGTTCCTTCTCTTCAATATTAAAGGTTGTTTCTTCAGCTCTATAAAAAAAAATAAAAATATTCTTATTTCAATAATTGTTGTGACCTGGTGAGTACAAAATTGACTTGCCAACCAGCAGTTCCTGGGTTGTTGGCCGAAAATTTTCCAGTCTGGTGACCCCTGTATCAGTAGGACAAGATGGAGAACCTGGTATCCCCTTTGCCAGTGGGGCAAGATGGATGACCTGGTATCCCCACATCAGTGGTGCAAGATGGGTGACCTGGTATCCTCCTTGCCAGTGGTGCAAGATGGATGACCTCGTATCCTCCTTGTCAGTGGTGCAAGATGGATGACCTGGTATCCCCACATCAGTGGTGCAAGATGGATGACCCGGTATCCTACTTGTCAGTGGTGCAAGATGGATGACCCGGTATCCTACTTGTCAGTGGTGCAAGATGGATGACCTGGTATCCCCTTTGCCAGTGGGGCAAGATGGATGACCTGGTATCCCCTCATCAGTGGTGCAAGATGGATGACCTGGTATCCCCACATCAATGGTGCAAGATGGATGACCCGGTATCCTACTTGTCAGTGGTGCAAGATGGATGACCCGGTATCCTACTTGTCAGTGGTGCAAGATGGATGACCTGGTATCCTCCTTGTCAGTGGTGCAAGATGGATGACCTGGTATCCCCTCATCAGTGGGGCAAGATGGATGACCTGGTATCCTCCTTGTCAGTGGGGCAAGATGGATGACCTTGTATCCTACCTACAATAGACAGATGTAGCTCTTGCATAATGTATTGAATTCTAATTTGTTATTTAATTGCGAATGTTTTGGATTATAATGAGTTACAGCTTCATGCCCTTTAAAATTTAAAATATGTGCAATTTTTTTTCCTGTTCTTTGGAAAGCATATGATTTAACAACCGGACATATACGATAAACTAAATTATCAAGTACACAACCCCTGATGTTATTACAATCAAAAAATATACTGGATAATAATAGATTGCTATAAACATCCTATCCAAACAACTAGACAGCTGTCCTTGTCAGGCCTTTCATCCCGCACCACTGAAAACAGGAAACCACGCCAGAAAATCACAATGAACTTTCTTGACAATGCAGGGATTGAACATGCGACCTCTACGCTAGTGAGCAAGCATCTTACCCACTTAGCCACCTTAGATAAGAGAGTGGTAATATAATTACTAACCTGTTAAATGCGAGTATCACACGATTTATCTGTAATAAAGATCTCTGTAGAGATTCAGCCACACTACAAGCTAGATTTATTGGAGCACAGAGTCGTAATTCATTGAAGGCTATCAGAATATGATTACAGTATGCAGCTAATGGATAGAAATCTAATAACACTGTTGGTGGATATAATTGTCCTGTCTAAAATAAAACATAAATATTGCAGACAATTTTTCATAGAATCAAATTATTCGAATTGGGTATTCAATGATGGCATTGACCACGTTGCATAAAACATCCAGAAATAAAGAGAAAGAGAGAGAGAAATGGGGTTCAACGTCCACTCAACACAAACTAGGTGATTTCAGGACTTTCATATGGTTTGGTTTAAATAATTTGATTGTGCATAGGGGTTTTTAGCAGTGGGAGTACCCAGAGAAAACACACAAGGTTGGACATCATACAAGCGGGGAATTGAAACCGTGCCATTTAACGCAATGACAGAACATATGATCTAAAGCACACAGGTTAGATCAAAATGAATATTAATCTGTCTAGTGGAACTGTACTATGTTATAAACCTGATGTAACTGAGTCGAGATTTGTCTGCGATATAACCCTATGATTACACATACAAACAATGTCAATACTAGCTTTATCATGAGACCTGTCGATAAAAATGCATTGATTTCACACAGAAAGAATTAAAATGTGACATACCTGGGTACCATAAGCTATATTACTACCAGTAGAAGATATACCCAATAAATTATAGGACTGCATATTCTCTTCAAACCTAAAATAATTTACACTTTGATCATACAGAGAAACAATAGTAGAGAGAGAGAGAGAAATGAGGTTTAACTTCAACTCAACACAAAGTAGGTCACCTGGGAACTAACATGGAACAATTTTATTTCAATAATTCACTTGCACATAGTGGAGGAAACCAGAGAACCTGGACAAAATGCATCGGGTTGGGAAGGCAACCTTATTCCTTATGTTACACAAGCTTTGAATTAAACCTGCACAAACAACTTGACTCAATGACAGACCTTCTGATCTAAAGTATGCATATTAAACCATGCACCCACACGCCCCTCCCTCTTCCAAATGAACACATAATCATACCATAAGTCGAAAGAATTAACTTGCGAAACCAAAGAAATGACCAACAAACTAGCTATAGCTCTCCCAAGAATACGGTTATAGCAAAATATAAGTTGACATTTACAAAATATTTGGATCTGATGTGGATTATCAATATTGCTAAAAAATAAAATAACAAAATTGCTGAAGCAGGCTTCTTGGGCTAATGAATGTAAATAAAATATATAAATTTTAAGAAGTTTGAATGATAAATGTAGCCCGTAAAAGGTTCCCAGACGGACAGACAATAAATAATTAATTACTTACTTTTTATTTGCATCTTGGAGGGCAGCTTGAAAATAAGAGAGTGCAGCATTCTGAAAGATGGGAGCTAACAAACCCCTGAAGTCAGCACCAACTCTACTAAAAGAGAGCCCAAAATACATACACTGACCTAACAAAGAGTCTAACCGACCCCCAATACCTCGCTGTAGATCAATTTCTAATGTTGATAAAAACTGGGAAACCTAAAATAGATTTTAATTCACAAGAATTTATATCAAATAGGAGGTATTTGGTATAACAAGCTCAAAATTTCATAAATGTGACTAAAGGCAGAGTGCATTCAAATAAAATGAAACAAAAGGAAATAAAAATGGATTTAACGTCCTACTGTTCTGCTCCGACTGGGCTAATGAAGACGGTATACGCCATACAGTGTGCCGTGCGGGAAATTTTGATAGAAATCCGGGGTCATAGGAGCGGCTTTTGACCCTCTGACGTCAGATATTGGATTAACCAATCAGCATT
The DNA here is from genome assembly GCA_963678685.1 of Patella ulyssiponensis. Lineage (NCBI taxonomy): Eukaryota > Metazoa > Mollusca > Gastropoda > Patellidae > Patella > Patella ulyssiponensis. The sequence continues at coordinate 13,647,750 of OY783225.1, forward strand.
GATGTTTCGAGTGGATTACCCACAGTTCCGTGCAAATCATGCCTAAAGCTTGCCATAACAGACTGTTTCATTGGCTAATCCCTCACACCCTCCAGGACACGTTAATGATAACAACCCTTCCAGATCCTAGTGTAGGTAAGATAAGCAATATGAAATTTTGAACTATAAAAAACGAAACGAAATAGGACCTGTATTTTAATCAGATTGCATGATAATTAGTTTCTTTAATCTAAATAATTTCCCAGATAAGGATTTATATTTGTACCTTTTGTACGACCCAGCCATGGAATAGAGCTGTTTCGTTAACAGTTGTATCTTGTCTAGTTGTTAGTAGTGGATCATCATCTGAGAATATAGCCCTATACTGTGTTATAACATCAAATAGATGAACTCGACTTGCCTCTATAGTCTTAGTTATATGGTTATAGGCTGTAAATAGAATAAGATTATATCAATCGAGAGAGAAATGGTGATTAACATCTACTCAACACAAACTAGGTCATTTTGGGACTAACATAGGGTTCAATTCTATTTCAATAATTCATTTGCAGGATGGGGCATTTAGTAGAGAACCTGAAGAAAACCCATGGGTAGGCAGGCAACCCTACTCTTGACATGCACAATTTTAAGATGGAAACCACGCCACTTGACTCAATGACAGACCTTATGATCTAAAGTTCTGCTTGACTATTGAAAGGGAAAAAACACACGCTCATGAAAATTTGAATTTATGTCCAATAAATATTCTCTAGTCTAAAAATACAAGGCACCAGTCGGGTACTGATGCTAATAAGAGAGAGAGAGAGAGAAATGGGGTTTAACATCCACTCGACACAAACTAGGTCATTTTGGGACTAACATATGGTTTCAATTTCATTTCAATAATTCGCTTGTGCGTAGGGGTCTTTAGCAGTGGGAGGAAACCGGAGTGCCCGGAGGAAACCCACAAGATTGAGAAGGCGCCCCTATCTCCATGCCACATACGCTCACACCAGGGATCGAAACCACTGTCGCAAGCCAGAGGTGACCGGCCAGCTAGAGGTTGAAGCGCGGCACTCTAGACCACTAGGCCATCCCAACCCCCACTGATGCTAATAATAATGAAGTAAACTGGCAAAAAACTTCAGATATTTCCAGTGACATTTTGAAGAGATTTAAATGACATGTTTCTTGATGCATAAACTTACGATCGTCTTTAGGAATAGCTTCTAGTATGTTCTGTAACCAACTATCTCTAGCCTGTAATATATTAGAAACTTAAATCATTATCAAATTTATATTCTATTTTGTAATAATTTACATTCACCATTCATAAATGAAATGAACTGAAGTTTAACGTCCTACTATTCTGTACCAACATGACTTGGCGTTAATGAATACACACGCCGGGTGTATATAGGTAATTACGGAATAAACATTCCAAATATGCATTCGGTCACTGTGACGTCACTGGCATCTGAGGGGTTTAAGAGTGTTTTCGATATTGGCAAAGTCGTTTTTACTGGATACGACTTTGAGTTAAGATAGATGTGAATTTGCCGTAAAGTGGATAAAATAACCATGGACTAGACATATAGAAAAAATTTTTAGGGCCATTTTATGTGCACTTTAAGGTATTAAAAACGGTGAAAGTACGTCGTTTCCAAACAGCATTGTTTACATTTCATTCGACTTGATAGCCTCATTTGTCACGCAATTAGTTTTACTGCAGTATTCTGCTATGCACGTGTTAATTGGGCATAATAAAATCGTGAGTCATGACGTAACGTTATGTAAACATATTTGGTCCAATATTGGCACTCGTTTTAAATGTAAAGCTTTCGTAAAGCAGCTAGTCATTGGTTGTTAGTCGGACTACTGACCAATCAAAATTTAAAACAACAATATCCACTCATTACAGCAGTGAGTATTGGAATAACCTTTAATCAAACGGAACACTGCAAGGAGTATGTCCATGTAAGGGTTACATTAACTATCTTATTTTTTTGCACTTCATTTTGTACTGTTTTATTTGTACTGTTTCATACAAAGATAAATCTAATATAGTTACCTGAAGAAATTTAATTCGTAATTCAGCTTCTGTGAAAACATCCATACGTCTGAGATAGCCTATTACACGTAAACAGGCTGGAAGTTGTATATTGGTACGTAATTGTTGTATTAACTGATTTAACATTAACTGAGTCGAGTTTCGTACTTCATTCACTATATTCTGTACATTAAAACAATAATATATATTTAAGCACAGAGTGTAGTGTAGTCAAATACCCATTTGGACAATCTCAATTTCAGGGACAGCCTGCATGGTGGCTTTTTCTCTCCTTAATAAAAACAACCTCTTATATTGGGTCGATAACAAATTTATATTTTCATTCGATCTTAAGTTCTTTTTGTGGGAAGAAAATTTGTCAGCCATTTCTGGACTAACATATTGTAAAATTTTATTTCAATAATTTGCTTGCATGCAGAGTTTTTTAACAGTAAGAGGACCAGAGAGAGAGAGAGAGAAAAAATGGGGTTTAACGTCCACTCGACTAACATATGGTTTTAATTTTATTTCAATTCACTTGCACGTCTTTAGCAGTTGGAGGAAAACGGAGGACCCGGAGAATACCCACGAGGTTGGACCAGAGGACGAAGGGAAAAACCATTCCACTTGACTCTTTAATTGAGATAACACATCAGATGAACCCAAACCAACCCTTTCTTTTTACCTAAATCTAAGGGGGTTTTCTCCTTTCATTTCCGTAAACAAATTGTGGTTATTTCAACAGACAACTTACACAACCAAATCTTGAGATAAAGAAATGTTATGAACAATATGTCTCTTAAATACATGAATATAAATCAAACACCACAAGGAAATTTTACCATAATAACAGGAATATTAGCATGTTTTTTCTCTAGTCTTTTAACATGAGCTGTAAGTTCCAAGGCTTCCTCGTAATATCCATTTCTCACACACGTATCCATCAACTGAGGCATCTCTAGTATTTCTAATAGTTGTGTGTGTCTCTGTAGAGTCAACGTATTCATACGACGACTAAAAAAACAAAACAAATTCTGAATATAGAATGAACAAAATGGGGTTTAGTTGTTAATGTCCTACTTTTCTGAACCTGCCGCGCTAATAAAGACCGGCTCTGAACTGAATATAAATTAAAATCATTATAACCTATTTCAACTACTGAATTATGTTCTCATTAACATAAATGAAATCAACAAGTGAATCTTGCATACATTTCATGTACCATGGTAGTTAGCTCAACATCAGTGTTGAAAATGAATAAATGAATGAAAGTATGAAGGACAGGTATGAAACTGTACCTGTCTATCTAATATCTTACCTGGAACTAATTTCTTGTGTTTTTTTGATAACTTTATCACATTCTTGTGAGAAATTTGGTAATTTAGTCAACAGAGAATCTAGATGACCTTCGATAATCTGGAACTATTGAAAGAATAACTTTCAACATTAATCTATATTTAAACATATTAATAAACGACCAAATATAATAATGGATATTTTCACAATATCAAAGTACATGTAATACAAACTGTGTCAGGATCCTCGTGTTTACTGAGAATGTTCCTAGCGATTTTCCAGACTTGCTGGTGGTTTCCCCATCGTCAGTGGTGTGGATGGAGGAAAAATGTCTATTCATTCAAACATCCAGTGGTAATAACGCAAAATCTCCTACATGATTTGAACTATGACCTTTTTGATTTTTATTTACATTCACGATATACAATGTATATAGTTTGAAATAAATTCACAGTCAAATAATCTTCTAGATATAGCATGTTATGTTTGAACAAATTGATCTCTAAATATAAACATATGTTCAAAACTTTACGTACATCTTCAAATATTTCTTTAGAACAATCAGCTGTTTGTATAAAGGTTGTATAATTATGAAAAGCTAAGTTCCTGGTTTCTTCAAGAATCTGTGCTCTTTCTTCGGCTAATCTATCTGGTTCTCTGGCTTTAAAATACAAAATATAACACAAATCAACAGATATTTCCCCCAACTCAAGGAATATATATAAATAATTCTTTTTTAGTCAAGGTCAATTTGAATATTATAAATTTTATAATTAATAAAAAAAAAAGATATGCTGTAAGTGTTTTAATAAATCTACAAAAAGTTTGCTCTCACACAATGTATCAACTCCAAAAGAACTCAATTCAACCAGATATTTAACAAAATCAGGGTTCTCCTGCCAATTTTCTGAAATAGAAAAATAAAATCTAAGATATTTATCAAAAATGAATGTCTTAACTGATTCACTGAAAGTAATATTTTTTGTTTTCAGTGCAGTTGACATATGAAAGAAATCTAAATAATGTATCTTTAAGTAAGGCAGGAGTCACGGTGGCCGACCAAGGTCCCCATTATGGTGGCCGACCAAGGTCCCCATTAAACTATACCAATCAGTTGTTAAGCAGATTGCTATATATGCGTCGGAGATCTGGGGATCTAGTTTGGTCAACAGCAAGGCTTTCGAAACTAGCAAATGAGACCAAATTTTTCATAATAAACTAACCATTAAGATCTGCAAGTCAATACTGGCACAACCATCAAAAATATCAAACATTGGCTGTTTAACAGAACTGGGTATTTTCCCGGCCAACCTTGACATATTTCAAAGAATGATTTCCTATTATAAACGCCTTACAAATTCTAATGTAGACAGTTTGCCTAAAGTGTTCTCCTCAATTGAAAATAATAAAAAAAAGAAAATAGGCTGAGTTTGTCCATCATGATCATATGATCTCCCATTTGCACAAGCAAATGGCTTGATGCCTGAATTCAAGTTTATTGTCAGCTTCTTTTGGCTCTGTATTCCAAAAATGTTGCTGTAGATTGTTTACCTGAAAAGGCATCTTTGAATATAGATGTCAAAATATTTTCGTCTTCCACGTCTATCGTCGACATTTTGCTGTCACGTGATTCAAAGACCTTTTGTTACTTCTTCTCAAACTCTCTAATAAAATCTAAAGGGTCAATTCCGTTTTACGGTAACGCTGTCCACATTTTAGCGTCTTGTTTATTATTCAGATTCAAATTTTCCGTGGTAATTGCGGCGCAGTGTTAGGTTGATACAACTTTAAAAATATATAAAACAGTTTTATTCAAGGGAGACTAATCTCTTCGTGGAGACTGTCAAAGGGAGGCAAATGCATTTTATACGTTTTCAAGGTGCGCGACCTCCTCAAGAACTAAAAGAATGATTATGCAACTGATCATAGATTCGATCATTTTATTACTGTAACTGACATAGTGCCCTGTTCTTCCAGGTGTGTATTTTATCACCCAAGTCACTGGTGAACGAATAAATGAACCAGAACACTTTATGGATAATATTATAATGTCATAACAGACGACAATGTCAATATCAATTGTCAATTGAATGTATCTGCGGCATGCCTAGTTGGCCTACTCATATAGGTTCAATAAAAAAGGATTAGAACAGTTAGTTTAGGGTTAAAGTTAGTTTTAGTGTTTGCATATATTGAAGTTAAAAAAGCGTGTAACATCAAGCGTATGAATTCGTGATGAAGAAATTAAAAGTAGCAAAATCTCTAACCCATGTATATTATCCACAATCTTGGAAATTAAATCACGAATTAGGATTCAATATTATCCATAATTTAAATCAATATTCAAGTTGTGTTTGTTGTCTTAACGTGAAAATATAGTCTCCCAATAAACATTTTAAAATTGTTCTGCGACGTCATATTCTCAATGCTCTTGAGAGCCTTTTGTAGTAAGGTATCTGTCTACAGATGAACGCGGTGAAATGCCTGTGCATAAGACAAATGTCAAAACATATTATCAATTTAGAAAGGACTATATTATATATATTTAATGATAACTATTGAACCAGAGCAAACGACTGCTCACATATTTTTACGAGCATAACTGATCAGAAATTGCGATGAAAATTGAATGTAAATAAGGTTATATGCATAGATATTACATTGATACCGAAGAATAGACATTGAATTCCTTAAATATACAGGAATTTTTAAAAAAGAATCATATTTAAAACTTTGGCAAAATTCTCTTATTGTAGGAAATTGTTTTTCTATTTCAGGTTTCAAGGGTTAGACTATTTATAGTGATATGGTGGACTGAAAGCATACACCATTAAAATGATGTTCAGTAGAATTAAACCTCTTTTGAAGAGGAGTCATCAGTTACTGTTAAACTGTAGATCCGTATCTACACTTTCAAACCTAGCTCAGGCATTCAATACCCGTCAATCACAGAAGCTGAATCTAAGTTTTACTCGGGAGGATGTTGGTCTCTTCGGAATCCCGGAATTAACCGATTATGGCGGATTTTACATTCTTCAAGAAAAAGTCAACAGAGAAGTTGATGCACTTTTAAAAGAAATTACAAGTAAAGATCGTAAACGTAAGATAGTGGAGATCTTCGATGAATTGTCAGACTGTTTGTGCCGAGTCGCTGACATGGCAGACTTTATTCGCGTAGCCCATCCAAAAGCTGAATACGCAAGTACAGCGGAAGAGGCATGTATCAAATTATCAGGAGTTGTAGAAAGACTTAACACTAATATTGAAATCCATAAGGCTTTAAAAGCAGTGATTGACAACGGAGATGTAGTAGCGACAGATTCGCTGGATCAAAGAGTTGCAGAACTTTTTATCTTCGACTTTGAACAAAGTGGAATTCATCTTCCAGAAGATAAGAGGGAAAAATTTGTTAAACTTAATGAGAACATTCTCTTTCTTGGAAGCCATTTTATGCAAGGAATTCACAAACCTGGTAGCATTAAAAAATCAAAATTACCAGAAAATCTTCGGAACTGTTTTGGTTATGACGGTGATAATATCACTGTTACTGGTTTATATTCTGATCACTATAGCGACACCGTACGAGAAGCTGCCTATCGTATATTTCTACAAGGAGATGACCACCAGGAGTCGCTACTGGATGGTTTGTTGTCTGCACGTAATCAGTTAGCGAAGTTAGTTGGCTTTCCCACATATGCTCATAGAGCTATACGTGGAACAATGATGGAGACCCCTGAAAATGTGATGCAATTTTTAAGTACATTAGGAAGCAGGTTAAGTTCGAAAGTTGACTCTGATTACGCCCAAATTCTTAAGTTAAAACAGCGCCACGGTGGTCAGGGTAAGGGAATATATGCCTGGGATCCACCCTATTATACAGCTTTAGGACGACAGGAGTTCCTTAATTTACAATCACAGGACATCGCTCCTTACTTCTCCCTCGGCGCCTGTATGGATGGGTTGAATAACTTATTTCAGAATCTATATGGTGTCTCGTTACAACGTGTAGATATGGCTCCGGGAGAAGTTTGGACTAATGATGTCCATAAACTTGCCGTTGTTGACGAAGAAAATAACATACTAGGCTATATTTATTGTGATTTTTTCGAGAGATCAAACAAACCCAATCAGGACTGTCATTACACTATACAGGGAGGTCGGCAGAAATCAGACGGAAGTTATCAATTACCAATGGTGGTCTTACAATTAAACCTCCCTCTGCCTCAAAGTCGTGTGCCTTCATTACTCACTCCAGGCATGCTGGAAAATCTCTTTCACGAATTCGGCCATGCGATGCACTCAATGTTAGGTCGAACCAAATACCAACATGTCACTGGAACCAGATGTTCAACGGATTTTGCCGAAGTGCCGTCTGTCTTGATGGAGTTTTTTGTGTCCGATCCCAGAGTTTTGTCGACATTTGCAAAACATTATAAAACTGGAGAAAGCCTTCCGTCAGGTGTTGCCGAGAAACTTTGTAAATCTAAATCCTTGTTTTCCGCATCCGACATGCAGCTACAAGTTTTTTATTCCATGCTGGATCAAACTTATCATGGCGAGTACCCACTAGGAAAAACAACCTCACAAGTTCTTGGTGAATTACAAAATACATTTTATGGTGCTCCTTACGTTGAAGGAACATCATGGCAACATAAATTTGGACATTTGGTTGGATATGGGGCAAAATATTATTCATATTTACTTTCAAGAGCTGTAGCTTCTAGTATATGGTATAATTGTTTCCACAAAGATCCATTTAATCGAGCTATGGGAGACAAGTACAGATATAAAATGTTGGCTCATGGTGGAGGGAAACATCCTACAGAACTGGTTGAAGATATGTTAAACGAGAAACCGACGGTAGAAAAACTCGTTGATTCTCTAATTCACGATATAGAAATTAATCAGCAATAACTGTTTTTAGTCTGATTAGGTAATGAAAATAAAAGATATTGTCAAGGTGAGGTTAGATTAATTTGATTGATAGGATGACCTGGAAAAAAATGGTTATAGCTTATACATGAAAAATGTCAGACATTATGGAACAAGTACTTGAATCTGACATTTTAAAGGGGGGTTGGGATGGCCGGTCACCTCTGGCTTGCGGCTGTGTTTTCAAGCCCTGGTGTGAGCGTATGTGGCATGGAGATACATGTAGGGGCGCCTTCTCAACCTTGTGGGTTTCCTCCGGGCACTCCGGTTTCCTCCCACTGCTAAAGACCCCTACGCGCAAGCGAATTATTGAAATAAAATTTTTTAAAAAAAACATATGTTAGTCCTGAAATGACGTTAAACCCCATTTCTCTCTCTCTCTCTCTGACATTTTTAACTTCATCAATAAAAATACAGCGACAAGGCAAATTTGTGCCTGACGCAATGTCAGGCAAAACACGCATTGTGCCTAATAAAGCCTAAATTTGGGCCACACAGTGTTGGTGACAAGTGGTTGATTTCAAAGCTTGTTTAAAGGCCACCCGGCACATGCGCTACCGTAATTTGCTAGGTTGTGTACCATAACTGACAGCTTTTCTTTGTAATTTACCAGAAATAAGCCTATCAATGTTTTTTATGGAAATTATCAAATGAATTAGAAATTCAGCTTAGACTCTCTTTATGTTGATTTGTATGAATCTTGTTTTTCTGAATGTTGGTTATTTAATTATACTTTTGTAATTCTATTACTGTTTCTGTTAAGGTTTACATGAATGCTGGTTTTTTAATTATACTTTGTAGGTTTGCTATTGTTTTGATTTTGTTAGTGATATGTGTGTAACAAACAACTTTGTATAGTGGTTGTAGTAAGTTTTAAAGGCTTTTATCGCTCTGACGATAAACCTAAAAAATTCATCTACAAATATTTATTATCTTTCCAGATCCTATTTCGTTTCGTTTTTATAGTTCAAAATTTTGTTTTACCGGTACTTGTCTTTAATTACTACACTAGGATCTGGAAGAGCTGTTATCATTGACGTGTTCTTAATGATGTGAGGGGTTTAGCCAATGAAACGGACTGTTATGCCGAGCTTTAGGCATGTTTTGCACGGAACTGTGGTTAATCCAGTACTAAAATCAAGGTTGATTGGTTAATCAAATGCCTGACATATAGGATCAAAAGTCTCTTGTATGACCTCTGACGCTATTTTAATCAGTTTGATTGACCTTCCATTCCAAAATGATATAATTAGAAACAAGAAATGTTCAATTTAAGACATTTGTAAAGTGTGTGAGATTTAAGTTGTAATATTGGTAGATTTTGTTGGATTTACCAATTAAGTTTGGGCTACATATAAATAGGTTTTCAGATTGATATGTAACATTGATTTTACCATTAATTTGTTATGTTTGTAATCAAGAATAAATATAAATTTTATATTTGAAAACTGGTTGATCTTTCTACCAATATTTCTGTTTCTTTTCTATTCCCTATGCTTGAATTGAATCTGGGTTTATGGATATAAAATCAATCTGTTTAAAACACAGATGTTGTTTCATTTTTATAGTTCAAATTTTGTTTTACTTGTCTTTACTACACTAGGATCTGAAAGGTTGTTATATAACCTGTGCATTCTGGTTGATGTGAGGCATCTGTTGTGGCGAGTTCTTTGCGTTTGGTGCACGGAGCTGTGGGTATCCCACTAGAAATATCAATGGCGATTGATTAATCTGATGTCTGACCTCATAGGGGCAAAAGCTGCTCTTATGACCCTTGCCTTGACCTTCCACTACAACTGATCAAATTATATCCTTTACTGTAGGCCATCGAAAGAATGTTGATATAAAATTGTACCATATGTTAGACTGAAAATGAGTTATATAGTTTGTTAATAGTGCTTCTCTTTCTCTGACCGTTTCAGCTATAAAAAAATAGGGCCTGATAAATGCATCTATATGATACCATAGGTTTGTTCCACTTTGCCTAAGAAAATTCCTTTGCTATGAATTTCCTAACTTCGGCATGGTTTTCTCTTGTCAGTGCCTTGTCAATGTTCCAGCAAGGATCATGCAGTAGGCTATCTATATAGTCGTTTGGATAAGGCAAAAAGACGAGTTCCTGTGTACACATTGGTATGCATGTAAACGTAAATGAACCCTGAATTGCTGAATAGTTTGAAGTCGAAATAAGATTCAGAGAGCAGGATGCTAAACCTAATTTTAATTTCATTTATTTTGTATCTGGGTTTTCACCTTTAAAACACATTCACTAAAACAGGTTTCAACCAGGATTAATTATTAGGGCTATCCAATAATTCAGCTACCGAGAAAATTGTTTCATTAATTAAAAAGAAAAGAAGACAATGACGAATCTTAAAGAAATGTTAAAATTCATTTTTTGGGTTGTAATTTAGGCTTAGGTTAAGAGTTAATCTTTGTAATAATGGTTTTAAAATTTGGGCACAAATGCACTGTGTTGGGGTGTGTGTGTGGGGGGGGGGGGTCATAATCTTCAGTGCCTGCTTATATAACATCGCAGTGTTTCATCCCGGAGGAGGACTTCTCGGGTCATTGCTTCAGGCTGTCTGGGGAATAGCTTATAACTGTGGTATTAAATTAATTTTATAGTGTAAGGGAGGGAACTCTTTTCTAGACCTCATAAGAGTTCTTTAATGTTGTGAAACTTAAATGGTATACTTTTATTTGTAAACACTTTTTAGGAGTGGAATGTCACCGTAATAGTTAACGATTATTGTTGGTTCGAGGCGGTTTAACACCTCTATCCGTTAAGGAAGTGGAGGCCATCAATAATAAAGCAAGCTGAAAATTGTTTATCTGGAGAGGTCAACGAAGATCACAGAAGATGGGCTTGATTATATCATTTTTCAGTGCTGTTTTTGAGAAATTAGGCCTATTCCCGAAAAAAGTTAAAAAGTTTGTAATTTTATATCTCTACTGATGATACTATTTTATAGTTTATCATTTTGGTGACAGTGACAGTGAACATGAAAATCTTGTAATGAGTCACACTTTTCACATTTAAGAGACAGGAATAACCAGAAGAACTTCAACAAGACGGCAGCGGGCAGCACCAATCACAGGAATCTGGTCATCTGAGGCGAGGGCAGGAATGCGATGCCTGTGCTGTTGAAGCCTCGATTTTACCTGTTCTTGCTTCGACTCGTTTTTTTTCTCAAATACGTCAGGCAATCTAACCTCTGCCTTTACACTCAGATATGTTTTTTCTTCAATCTAGCTATTTTGATTTGCATAAATACTCCCCAATTTAGTACAAGACGATATCATGGCCACTTGCTTTCAATATTTATATTATTTTCATTTGTTGACAATGAATAATATGTGTCTTGCCTTTTTTCCAAATTTTGATGAAACAAGCAGATTGAACTTGAAATATACTGAGTGCCTTAGAAAATGCATCACTTAGTTTTTGGTATAACAAAATGATCCTGTAAACATATCTTATTTATTTTGCTTCTTATTGTGCTGTGAACAATATTCAAATGGGAACACATCAATTACAACACATAATTATGGTCCCTTCTTTTTTGCACAAAATGTGCACTAAAGTTTTTGAACTCTCTAGAATCTGCAATGTTTACATATTACGATATATGATTATTTTGATTAGATTATTTTATTATTTATTTATTTGTTTTTTCTTTTCAGAAGCAAATATGAAGTAGATGATGGAGTAACTTTATTCGATACTGGATTAAGTCCACCAGCAAGAAGAGTTCGGATAACTTTACTAGAAAAACAGATACCATTTAAAAAGGTATTATTAATTCTGAAAAAGGACCTTAATAATTAATTTAGAATAAATGGAAATTAATGTTTTATATTAATTCATATAAGTTCTTATTCTATTAAAAATATATTAGAAAAGGAAGTTGCATTTAATATGAGAAATTTAATTACCATACACTTCATTTAATTCAATACTACATTTAGTGTCTTTTAACCATATTGCATTGAAATTTTAAGGACATATACATTGTGACTTCCAAAATAACCAAATCTTGAAATAGCAATACTCTGTAGTGTAGTATATATTTGGGCTGTCACAAGTACATGTGTTCTTGCTATAATTGTCTGTGAACTGTTTCTGATATTTGTCTGTAATTCATACCATTTATTTTTAGGTTGATATCAACTTGTTAGCCGGAGAGCAGTATAATGAAGAGTATGGTTTTGTTAATCCAAACAAAAAAGTTCCTGCTGTTGCTTTTAAAAATTTCAAGGTTTGTACTATAACATACTGTACCTAAAAATGCATATTGCGAATGGGGGGTTGGATGGCAGAATGGTAAGCATGTGCACGCTGTACCTAAAAATGTATATTGATAACATATTAATAGTTTAAAACCGCAGATCATCATTTAAGGGATTTTGCATCTTTTTGCAAAGTTTGATACCGGTATTGTGGAAGTTGAATATCCAAAGTAAAAGGAGGTTCAGTCCAAAAATGGTTTAATTCCCTATAATATTTATACATGCAGACGGTATAAACAAGCACATTTCATTCTGATTGAATCCAAGCCGATTGTCGATATTTTAGTTTGATTAAATATTAAATACCCAATTGGTGCACACTTTATATATGTTGTCCAACTTTATCAAGAAACTAATGCACCATAAAACATTGTTATAGTGCTTCATTATGGCTCTGGGGGTTGGGATGGCCTAGTGCTCTAGAATGCTGCGCTTCGACCTCTAGCTGGCCGGTCACCTCTGGCTTGTGGCTGTGGTTCGATCCCTGGTGTGAGCGTATGTGGCATGGAGATAGGGGCGCCTTCTCAACCTTGTGGTTTCCTCCGGGCACTCTGGTTTCCTCCCACTGCTAAAGACCCCTTCGCACAGCGAAATATTGAAATAAAATTGAAACCATATGTTAGTCCCGAAATGACCTAGTTTGTGTCGTGGACGTTAAACCCCATTTCTCTCTCTCTCTTCATTATGGCTCTGTTGGGAGCCTTGTTGACACTGGTCTTATTGCCTGATACCTGTCTTATGAGTGACATCTTGGAGGTTCCACTGTATTTAGTTCTTTAATCAGTGACTGTTTATCTATTCTTTACCTACATACAGGATTTATTTATTTCACCAAATAAAGGGGTGGTAGAGTCAGTGCTACACGTTTAAAGCGAGCTTTCGCTCTTGCTCCTCTCGACCCACCTCGGCTTTCCTTCGCGGGAGTCATTAAAGACTTCTGCAAATTAGCTAAATCGCTCTCCTAAATATTGAGATTAATAAACTACTATGAGTTTGTTTTTTTTTTTTAAACTGCATACTTCCATGTTGATCATTCTGCTGCTACCATATTCGCCAAACATATTCACCAAATATTAAACAAGACTAAAGTATAAATACAATATGATTACGAAAAAATTTTCTACGGGAGCTTTTTTCTCATTTTTGAAATTGGCAGGAGTTTTTTATGGCTCCCGCACAAATTTATAAACGTGAAGGACTGTCGAGTGGTCCGGTGCATTCACTGTCGATCATAAGGTATTTCATTGACTCCACTGGATTGGTTTTTATCCCAAACTTGGATGGGACAAGGAGTGATTACCTACCCAACTGCATGAGTTTTATACAGGTCCACCGGTTTTCTCCCACTGTTAGTCCTTAAAAGTCACAGTTTTTGTCGAGTGGACATTATTAAAACTAAAATGCTTTTGCTTTGTTGTTCCAGGGAATACCAGATGGATTTTATTTTGAATCAAATGTTATAAGTGAACTATTAGACACCGTTGGCACTGGTACCAAGTTATATCCGACAGATAAAAAGGAGAGAGCTCAGATCCGAATGTGGCAAGATTACGAACTTGGCATAGTTGATGTAATTATTATTATTTATACTATTGTATTGTAAAAATTTCAGTTTGTTATTTTAGTTACAGGCAGTTTACTACAACATTTTGATGATTTTCGAGTAAATTCAGAGGCAAATACTTTAAGACAGTACTTATTAGCAGTCTCCTTTTGAAGGAGATTTGCCATGTTACAGTCACCTGTGGCTAAACCTAATCCTTACTCATCATCAAATTTAATCTGGACATGATCATACAAGAATAAAAACATCTTTGTTCATCGAATGACAATGATTTACCTGGATAAGAACACCAGCAACATTTTAAAATTTACACTACATCTTCAAACATTCATAACTTCACTCAGAATAAATTAATTTGAATGAAATTTTCATTCTATTTATTTTTTATTATCTATTTTTTTTTTAACTCTTAGTCAACTCTTTTTCTAAATATCACATAATGCATCTTTGATTTCATATGTGTGTGGGCATTGAATTCTTCTGTCCTATTGTTATTCCTGATGATAGTTTTAGAAATTTATTTTTGACACACGGTAAATGAAATTGGTAATAATCATGAAATTTGTATACAGATATGTATTTATGAAATTGGTTGTCACATCTTCAATATATGTTTAGGAAAATGGCATCAATTTATTTTTTTAAGGATTTTGTGCCTATTGCTTATTACAATCTACTAGGGTTTGTCTGTCGTACGATGCATGCAGATTCGGACGAATTGAAGGAGAGCATGGACAAAAACACCCCAGAAGCAGCAAAAGAAAGATTTGCAGGGTAAGTCAATTCAGAGTCAAAAGAAAGATTTGCGGGGTAAATCAATTTGGAGTCAAAAGAAAGATTTGCAGGGTAAGTCAATTCAGAGTCAAAAGAAAGATTTGCAGGGTAAATCAATTTGGAGTCAAAAGAAAGATTTGCAGGGTAAGTCAATTCAGAGTCAAAAGAAAGTTTTGTGGGGTAAATCAATTTGGAGTCAAAAGAAAGATTTGCAGGGTAAGTCAATTCAGAGTCAAAAGAAAGATTTGCAAGGTAGTCAATTCAGAGTCAAAAGAAAGATTTGCCGGGGTAAGGCAATTTGGAGCCAAAAGCGGTGATTATTATTATTTTAACCAGTTGGTTACAACATTGGTGTCAGCCGATAATTACTAGTCAAGGAAATTCATCAGGATTACCCCATAAAAAACTGTCTGCCTAAAAGTAGCTCTGACTTTTTAATTCCTGCATCAACAATTTTAGTCAAAAACATTAAGTATACTTCTTGAATTATTCTGCTTCAATTGAAAATGTATAACGAATTGGAACCAGATTACAAAATATCACCTTTTTCTATTTTTTGATATGGGTGCTATTAAGGACAGAGATATATTCTCAAAGTGAATAGTTATCTTTGTGCAGAATGGTATTTTCCAGCCCTTGTTTTCCCTTGTCTGCGGCATTGAAAGGAAGGCCTGGTAAGAAAAGTGTCTAGTCATTTGAATAGGATGAAAAATGACAGTTCTCCATGTATGTGTAGGCCTACAATTGGCAACACGTTAAACATCCCATGACATTTAGAATTTTAAATGTGAATAGAGATAGCGCCAAACTGTGGTGATGTGTGCCAGTCTTCCTTTGCCTGGTTGATTCAGATAAATAAGAAGTTAAACCATATTACAGTCATTTTATTTGTTTTGATTATACCATTACAATTCCCTGAATTACAATGATTTGGGAAAAATTAAAGAAATTTCATGTATCACATTGTGTTCCACTTCTACTCACCCTTTCTGCAGTTCCTACACACATCGCTGTTATTGCTAATGAACTATTTGTTTCTGCAGCATGTATAATGGAGTTGGTAAAACAGAAAAAGATTTATATGAGCATGCTATAGCTTCTTACCAAAATTTACTCACGTTGGAACGAGGTTTAAATGGTAAACAATATCTGGTAAGTATTGAGTTTATCTTCAAGGATATGGTATCCAGGATTTCCAAGTGGATGCTTTTGCCTCGCTTCGTGAAATGATTTGAATGTGATGCCACTTGAGTGTATATAAATTTTGAAAAATGACTTGTTTTACGTGAGAAAATTTTTGACAAATGTCAGTCGATAGGATCAAACTTTTAAAGCAAAATTTGGGTCTCTACAATCCCTCAATATTATAACTTCCACAGAGTAATGAACCTGCTCTGAAAAGCTTACATTAATTTCTTGAGAAGAAAATATGCCAGGAAAGTGCCCAAAGGGACATAATCTCGAAATGCCAATATTATGGGATTTTCCCTTTTATTAGATCCATTCTCTGACAAATATATATCAGCAATGAAATTAAGAAAAGGAGAGGCATAAACTGAACAACCTCACTCTTTAAAAAAAAAATTACTGGCTACATAACTTCAATGAATATGATGCACAATATGAACTGACAAGGATTCACAGCCGCAGTCAAATAATTACCCAAATGTTGGGACACCTGATTTTACTCACACACTACTTAATTGAATCATTTTGTTTGCAGTTTAAATTTAGCAAAATAGACAAAAACCCCGTTTACATTTCAAATTTTAAGCGTGCCAGGTACTGTTCCTGGTACGGCGCGGTTAATTTTTTTGTAGTGTAAACGGGTAAAACACAAGCGTGCCGTACTGAGTACCATGCCATTCTGGCCCACTGAAGTGAGGTTGTCTCGGAACCATGCCAAGAACGGTTCACTTTAAATTTTTGTAGTGTAAACGCTAACCGGTCTGAGTACGGATTACTGTGCATGCGCCAAATGAACCTTGGCCTTTTTTTCCTGCAAACTTTGACAGTTCTGTCAAAATGGCTGCTCAAACTAAATCAGTCATCATAATTAATTTCATCTGGGTAATTTGTACAGGGGCTGAAATTAACTTTTCTGTGAAGAGTTCCACATTTGGCATGCTTGGCACGGTTCTGAGACCGGTTATTTTAGAGTAATGTAAACAGGTCAATTTCTTGAAATTCATCGCAGCCTGGTACCGTACCTAGTACGGCACGCTTATCGTGGCCAAGTGTAAACGGGGCTAAAGACCCACCTCCATGAGAAAAGCCCACATCTTTTGCTGCATTGAAATCTTTAATATCTTTTCTCTTGCTTTTTAGGTGGGTGATCGATTCACTGCAGCTGATATTTCTGTGTTTCCAAGAATTCATATGTTCCCTTTGGTGGGAATGCCCATTACTCAAGAGCATTTTCCCAATGTGTATGCCTGGATTCAGCGTATCTACAGTCGTCCCTCTGTGTCAAGTAGTGAAGATTTTCCAACAAAAATAAGTCGCTTTGTGATCACGTCTTTGACTTCCATCTTTGTTTTGATTGGTAATGTGAAGAGCGGCCAGAAACATCACAAAAGGATAGATGGTACTAAAGTCATTGATAAGTATGTTCATTCTGTTCTGAAGATCCAAGCTTGTATGTGACAAGGAGTAGGATTTGCCTGCCCTTTCTTGTGGGGTTTTTCTGTGTCGTCTGGTTTCCTCCCTGCCCGAATTGAACTATTAAAATACCTTTCTTGGGCTTTGATAGTCTCCTTTCATTGTTGAGCAAACTCTTCCCAAAGTGGAATTAAAATATTGTCTACCATGTTCTATCAGAAATAACTGATGATGTTGAATGAATTTTGAATCAACTTTCTCTATCTTCATTTACATTTAACTGTTGTTTTAAATCCATTTTATTTCGTACAAATTTTTAAACAAACTGTTTTAAAATCTCAAATATGTTTTGTTAATTTTACAGAGCTGTGAATGAAGCTTCAGTTGTCAATGAATCAAAACTACCACAAGAAGCACTTGATAATCCAAAAGTTGTCATAGATGATTATCCAGTATCTTCAGATTGCTTTCAGATAAAGCTACTATTACAAGAGCTGGTAAGAAAGTATAAAAACATATGTGGAGATATTTTGAAATATATAATTCATTTCATTTTAAATATTTTAAATTGTATTCTGTCAATAATGCACTCGTTTGTCATGGGCTGATTTTTTACTTTGTGTTGTTTTACTTTGAGCCATAGACATGTAAAATGTGTAGCATGTTGCCATTATAGTGCAGCAGATAACTGCATAATATCAGGGAAATTATTCAAATGTGGATGCAAGTATCAAATTGCCACAAATACTCCATGGTGACGACTCTTTTATTAGCCATTCTGACTTTTCAGAATTAATATTTTTTGCAGAATATAAAATATGATACAAGAAATTGTCATATTTTGAATCTAATTGGTCGAGCTGCTGGTTCAGGAGGAATATTCACTATATACCACAATAACCAACCAATTAAAGGAATGCGAGGTATAACTGAATATATCTGTAGTTTGGGTACTAAAATTGGTAAGTTCATTTCTATTTGTTTAGAGATAAACGTGTGTTCATACGTCCCTAGATTTATTAAATCTCATGTTAAGGTTTGAGTCACATTCAAAAATTGACTCTTAATAAAAGCTGAATGTACTTCTGACAATGTTCGCCTTCAAAGGATGATTTCTCCAGTGTTTGCATGACAGAAATGCTACATGTGCGCTATCAGCAGTAGCTGGTATTAGCCTATAGTTAGCCATCGCATTTAAATATAGTCTTAAACATCTATCAAATATTAAAGCCTTAAAAACTCTAATATGAATGATTCTGAATTACGGTACATTTGGGTTGTTTGTTGTGATTTTGTTTTAAGGTGTGGTATGGAACCTTATTTATTCTGTTTAAATGAAAGCATCGTCCAATTTTAATATAGAGCAAACTGTCAGCAAACAGGATTGCATAATCAGGAAACATTTATTACTTGGCTTTGTGCAAAAATCTCCCCCAAAACGGGGGGTTGGGATGGCCTAGTGGTCTAGAGTGCCGCGCTTCGACCTCTAGCTGGCCGGTCGAGCGTATATGGCATGGAGATAGGGGCGCCTTCTCAACCTCGTGGGTTTCCTCCGGGCACTCCGGTTTCCTCCCACTGTTAAAGACCCCTACGTGCAAGCGAGTTATTGAAATAAAATTAAAACCATATGTTAGTCCTGAAATGACCTAGTTTGTGTCGAGTGGACGTTAAACCCCATTTCTCTCTCTCTCTCTCTACCCCAAAACATAAATATTAAGATAGACGAGTATATGTCCCTGATGAACATTAAATACTTAGTCATGGTACTAAATTAAAATTATTTTTTCTTTTTCTGACAGACTTGCTACCATCTGAACCGTCTGTTAAATGTAAAATACAGAGTTGGCAGGCGTGGGAACAAACCATGTATATTCAGGAGTTATACCCCTTGATTGAAGTGGATGTCTACTCGAAGATATTGGTATATAGATTTGAACATAAATTAGATGACTTGTTAAATTTACGAAGTCAGCCAGAATATCAGACGAAATTTACAAGCATTTTAAAATGTTTCATGGCTGGGTAAGATTCTACTCTCAGAAGTGTATATTATCATGTTTTTGAGGTCATTTTGTTAGTCGGGGGTGTGATTGGGGGATTAGCACATCCACTTGAGATTATAAGGCCAGTTATCTATGCAAGTGTATGGGGTTCAATCCCATGCGTGAACGTGTAAGAGATGGGTTGTGTGGTTGTTTGGTTTAACATGTGTGCTTTTGATCATAAGGTCTGTAAATTGAGTCAAATGGTATAGTTTTGATTTTTAGCTTCCTGTCCGAACTTGTAGTTTTTTTCTGGGTCTTCCAGTTTTCCTCATGCTACTAAAGACTACAACATGCAAGTGAATTATTGAAATAAAATTGTACCATATATTTTGTACTGAAATGACCTAGTTTTTGTTAAGTGGATGTTAAGCCCCATTTCTTTATCTGAATGTGCAAAAAATACAGTTGCCAGTTAATAGGTGTTGAGTTCCTCAATATTTATTCCAATACACCTGTGACTGGGGTGGGGGTGGGGAGAATAGTTATAAGATGGGCACTGTTCATATAGTCTGTCATTGAATCAACTGGCGTGGTTTTTATTACCTGGTTGTACCTGACAAGAAGTGTTTTGTCTGGGTTCTCTGTTTTCCTCTTATTGCTATGGCTATGTGCAAGCGAATTATTGTTATAAAATTGAACCATGTGTTAGTCCTAAAATGACCTAGTTTGTCAGTGGACATTACCACCCCTCTCTCTCACTTTCTCTCTCTCTGTCTCTCTCTCTGTGAACAGGTTAATGCTGAGTGGATGTTAAACTGCATTTCTTTTATTCAATATTAATTTTTCCTAGATTGTCAAAGGACAGTGATTGTTTGGAGAAACTGAAAGAAGAGTATGGAGATTTGATAGAAGCGCCAGAAGCATTGAAGAAAAGGAGGGAGGGTTTTTACGAGCTGTTACATGGTCGATTACAACACTTAGATAATACATTGATGGTAAATTAACCAATAACAACAATAATTCCTTTCCAGGGTTGAGTGGTCAAGTCAGGTTACCTGTGCGCTTTAGATCATAAGGTCTTTCATTGAGTCACATGGTATGGTTTCGATCTCAAGGATCACCTGCCACTGCAAGTAGGAGTAGTGTTACCTGCCCAACCTAATGTCTTTTCTCTGATTTTTCTTACACTAGTGAATTACTGAAATGAGAATTAATGTGTCTAGTGGAGAATAGGCTGAGAAATTAAGTCGATCGTTCAAGACAATTAAGTTCTTCTGTTGAGATAATCAAGTCTATTGAGATAATTAAGTATACCGATCGAGATAATTAAGTCTATTGATCAAGATAAGTCAGTTGATCAAGATACTAAAATTGTTTGAGATAATCAAGTCTATTGATCAAGATAATTAAGTCGTTTGGTTGAGATAATTGTGTTGATCGGTCGAGATAACTACGTCGATCTGTCGAGATAAATAAGTTGATCGGTTGTGTTAATTAAGTCGATCGGTCAAGAAGATTAAGTAGATCGATAGAGATAATTAAGTCGATCGATCAAGATAATTAAGTTGATCAATGAAGATACTAAGTCTCCCTTTAAACAATCTTTATGCAAGAGCTAAATCTGCCTATTACAGGTCTTTCTTTAGGCCTGAAACTTTATCTAAATTATGAATTAGACATTAATTAACTTATCCAGACCATAATAAACTCTCGATGTCAACGCTAGCCTTCGATATTGACCGTATTACTGTCCTATATGCTGCTTAACGCTGATAATTATTCAATCTTACCTTTACATTGTCTATACATGCATAGTGAGAATTTTCAACTCTTTATCTAATTTCCCAGATTAGGAAATTTTCACAAACACTGAGTAAGACCATTCACCAGCACTCTGATCTATTTATTGTCTGTTTATTGTTTATTTTAGCATCAGGATTATTTAGTTGGTAATGATGTAACAATGGCTGATGTCTGTGTGTTCTCCAGATTGATGTTCTTCTCATACGTTGGTATGAAAATATCCACACAGAAATATTCAAACCTCTCTACATGGATATTAAAGATGCAGTCTCAGAAAACTGTTGCTAATTTGTTGGACGACATCAACAAGCAGATAACCTCATTGTCACAGTGATCTCCCATTATGGAGGCGGACCACTCTTAAATTTAGCCTTCTGGGTACCCACAAATTTTTATTCATTTATTATAGCCATTCTCTCTCTCTCTCCCTTTTGCATGGCTATGTTTGTTATTTTTTTGGTATATCAATGTTGTAGACCCTGTAGAGACCATAATTTTACTCTGATTTTGATGAGCCTGATTCCTAGAAAATTCTTAAAAGTAAGCACAAAATTATGCTTCAGTTTTGCTTGCGTAAGAAATTTTCTAAAATACGGTCTCCAGAAAATACCCAAGACCGTTCTTACGTAAGCACAAGTCAAGTATGAGTCCAAGCACATTGTGACTAATAAATTGAGACTACAATCCTCTCTAATGTCATAAAAACAATTTTGGTATGCAAGTTACGCTGTAAATTCATCTGCATATAGTTATAAATAGATCAATGACATTAACTTCCCAGCAAATAGTCGATTTAAATTTATTTGACAAATGACATGAAATAGGGTTTAACGTCCTACTGTTTTGCTCATAAACTGGGCTAATGAAGACGGGCAAACGCCATACAGTGTGCAATGAGGGAAATTCCAACTGCCAAGGTATCTTTTACGTGTAGGTCAATTTGTACACGGGACCTCATTATTTCGTCCAATCCGAACAACTAGACAGCTGTCCTTGTCAGGCCCCCAGTCCTGCATCACTGATAAGGAGAAACCACATAGGAAAATCTGGAAGAACCTTCTCGGCCAATGCAGGGATCGAACACCCGACATTCAGGCTAGCGAGCCAGAGTCTTGCCCACTTAGCCATGTGATCCCCTGATGTCTTTGACATCTCCCCCATAGGCCTACACATATAAAATGTGCCACAAGCACATGCAAACAGACAGAATAATTGTGAGAGTGCCTGATCTTAAAGTAGCCTGCGTTTGTGTTTACCAATTTGTAAATAATTAAATTGTTTTTAGGGTAGTAGCGAAATTTTCTACAGCATTCTTCTCGAGAATATGTTTCAAAAAGATTTTGCCTTTTAGGTATCAAAAGATGTAGCAAATGCTGTCGAATAACTCAACGGTCAGCCATATTGTTTGAAGCAGAAACAGACGTGCTTGTGCTTACACCGAAGTCTACTTAAAATCTAAGCCCAAGAACGATCCTAAGAATTTTCTGGGAATATAAAATTAGATAAGTTTACTTAATTGCAAAGTCTACTTAAAATCTAAGAACAAGAACGTGCTTAAGAATTTTCTTGGAATCGGGGCCCAGAATTAACATTGAATACAGTTGGAAATTAATTGTGGTCTGCATCCTTATAACTAATTGTTTATGTTAGATATCAATGTTAATGCTTGTTTTATTTTTTAATAGTATGTTTTTTGATATATTTTGTTATACCGGTGAATTTTTCTAAATGTTTAATATTGTTATATGGAATAAACTAGCTGATGATGATATCTTATTGTTCCATGGCTTAATATTGATATATGCTAAAATATTCTCAGTTTAATTAAAAAGGGGACCACACTTATGTGGTGCTGGCTTGTTTATATCATTTATATTTATTTGCATTTCAGAAATGGCCAGTAATGCTTGTTTACATTTAAATTATATTTTTTACTTTTGTACATTTACTTAAAGATACATTATGTAAGATTTAGATAAAGAACTAGCCATTCTTGCTATAATAGTTAGAAAGTAGACAATGTAAAATAAATAATTTGAAAATTTCATTCAAATTACTCTTCTGCAAGCAAAGATATTAGCCTTTGAAGGTTTAACAGAGGTGTGCGATAATTCAGCTACCGTCCTGGTGGATCGAAGCTATGTCTCATTCCTCCATATTTGATTAAATCAAAGTATCGCTGAACCGTTTTAATCTATTTAATATCAGAGAAATCTGAAGTCATCGAGAGTTGATTAAGGCCTGGATTGGTTAATTAATGTCTAATTAATACTTTAGAAAACATTTCAGGCGTAAAGAAGGACCTGCAATGGGCAGATTTACCTCTTGCATAATGCACGCTAATATTTGGGACCTAGAAATTGACACAAGTGGGTCGCAACGCATATAACACTGTAATATGAATGTATATAAACTAATTTACATTCACTGGTTTCCGTTTTTACTCTAATTTCATATCAGTTATGTTCGGTGAAATAAGTCAGCCGTCCCAATTGAATGCAACATTTCTAGCGTCTGGTTATTCCAGTCTATATATGCCGTTTGATGTCTACAGCCTTGTACTTCTAGTCTCTTGTTAAAACTGGGGCTGAAACGCATTATGGTACACGATTCGTGTACCAATGGTAAAATGTTTATTTTGCCAAAAATATTGGAAATCAAAAGCCCATCTTTTACCGGTAAGATCACAGCATCAATGTTGATTTAAATTTACAAATAATTTGTGTTTTCAATGTTGAAGATTTTGGATGATATTGAGTTAGAGACTTAGTTACTTTAATATATTTTATTTGCTTATATTCTAAAACAGGGGCTGGGTTATCATTGGCAAGCGGGGGTGGGGGGTGAGCAGGGTCAAAAGAACCCCTGGCATCCATTGTCTTCCCTAACAGGAAATGGGCAACATAGCATAATAGTAATAGACAATTCTGGAACAGAGTACTGTAAACCAGTTGATTCCGCCTCATTTAAGAAACCAATCCCGGTCATTGAATGCATTATATATCGCATGTTAATTTTTTAATTTAAATGGGTAATAAAATATATTTTTCTAAAATCAGTATTATTGTCACCTCTGTCCTTCATTTTGTACACAAGCTAACACATAGAATTTCAGGGATTACTGGATGAAAGGAGTTTAGTTACGTCATACAGGGGTGAACTGTGTATATTGTGAAGTACTGCATGTTAAAATACAGACTACACCCAGAGTGCCAGATATTTGGCTACCAGGATGACATCACAGGATTTCAGTGTGGTGGGATAGCATTACTCGTCGGGTGAAAGCAATCTGTCTGTTTCACAGAGGATTACGAAAGTCTTTTAATATTGTAGCGCCCCAGCGAGTATTCACGGCTGATCAGGAAAAGGAGTTTATGTGTAAATACTTGAGTAAAATCGTTCGGATAATGTATTTATTTTTATATTTAAAAGATGGTAATATATTGTCAGAGATCCACCCGTCACTCTGGCGTCCCCTATTGCCTGTGGGCACTCTAAGAGGCTAAAACCCCGTTTACACTTGGCCGCAATAAACGTGCCGTTCTGGCACGGTACCAGATCGAGATAAATTTCAGGAAATTAACCCGTTTACATTACTCTAAAATAACCGGCCCCAGAACAGGGGCGGATTGGGCCGTCGGGCGATCGCCCGAAAGGCCGGTCGGACGATCGCTCGAAGGGCCGGTCGGGCAAAAAATGAAAAAATAATTTTGTCCAATTCGCCAAAAAAAAAAACTTTTTTGCTAAACATTATATGGGAGAGGGGGGTATTGGACCGACCATGGAGCCAGCGCCAGATTAACCTTGTGGGGCGCCCGACACATACCAACTGTGTGGGGGCCCCATTGCTGTTTGTTCAAATTGTTCGTAGTGACCGCGGATCGTACTAGTTTGTACTCCGCCCCCTTGAGTGTCTGTGGTGTTTTCCACCAGGCCCCCAATATCCCTTACTGCCGAGGGCCCCATCCTCGCCCCTCAGCCCAGGAACTGGTTGGCTCCGTCCGGGAAAAATATTAGTATGACATAGAATTGTGGGGGGGGGGGGCCCTAATTGTGGCACTGCATGGAGCCGTGATGATCATATTGTATGTGGCCGGTGGCTTAAACGGTCCGCCACGTCACCACTGGAGTCCGAAATGGGCTAGTATATAATAGACTTTCCGGGCCGGGTGTGTTGGGTGTGGAATTCGGAATCCTACAATGAGGATTCCGAATTTCAACCGAAAATTTCATCGGATTCACCCGAAACTGTCTCCCGCAAATTCACTAATTATTAAGTCACCTGCACCCTGTCTGTGAGGATACGCCAGAATCCAAAATTCAAACTGCAGCTTTTATGATTTTCATTTTCGTCACTCTGTACCAATGTGTCTCGTGGCCTTCCATTACAGGAGGAATCAACTAGCGCTCCCGGCAACTAAAATGGGACATTTTTCAATGGAAATATTCCTGCTGATTCAATATTCCTAACGGGTTACTCAAATGGTCAAAATTTTCTCAACAAGTCCCATTTTTCAACCAGTTAAATTCTCTTCCTACTGTCAACAATAGGCGTGTGTGTGGTGTGTGTGTGGGGGGGATGTAATGTTGACATAATATATTAATAAAGCATACATTTCCAGGACTGTCCATCTTTAAATAAGTGTTTAGGATACCCTGGACAACTGTTTTGATATCTGGGGAGGTGGGGTGGGGGTAGCAAGTGTAGGTGTTCGTGTGTGGAGGTGGAGGGAAAGGGCGTCATTAGGCCTATGTTGACATAAATGGTGACCATGTTATATATTAATAAAACATACGTTTCTAGGACTGTCCATCTCTAAATAAGTGTTTATGATGCCCCTGGACAACTGTTTGATTTATGGGGTGGGGGTAGTTAAATGATAACGAATGATTTGAACACATTTGATCAATCTTAAATAAGATATGTATCTTAAACAATACACAAAACAAAACACCAAATACACTACTAACCTAAGCACAGCCCTTCTTCTTTGAATGTATACCGATTCTTCTTAATAAGAATACAAAACTCTCGAATTTACGAGGTAAAACGCTTTAAAAACTTTCTCGTTACATCGGGGTACATACTAAACACACACATATACAAAAAAAATAGGAGATAAAACCGTGAATACTATGTGAATGTTTGTGAGTTAATATCTGCACCGCAAATACAGCGATGGACGATGAAAAATCTATTCAACCGTCTATTCAAGAATATCCTAATTAGGAACTTAACTCAATTCCAGCCAAACAATCACAAAATATTTTACTTCTAAATATAAACCTCTCATTACTTTGTTACTATTCAATTTAAAAGCCAAAATATGTGTTCAAAAACAAACAATTATAATTTACATTCTTTTAAAAACAAAATGACCAACCGTAAAACAACCAACACACACAATTTCTGTTTCCCTAGTTCCGCCGGCATTATGTTTTTAAAGTTCTTCATTCATTTCCAACTTTTAATTTCGAATTTCCATATCGTTGAACTGAATATCTCCAATCATTGGCCCGTGATCATCATGAAGGTCTTCACGCTGTTGTGACGATTAACTTCCAGGTTCAGTCACAGCATCCATAACTGATCACAGTAACACTTTCTTAGTGATTACAGAGACCAGTTTTATAAATATATAGTTTATTTACATCGGAACAGAATACAACACATCTACATAACTACAACAGCAATACAGGTACCTATAAACAGGAACGCATCAGGACGGTACACAGTGGCGGCGCCAGCCGTCGGTGGTTGGAGGGGCAAAGCTGGGGCAAAGTCCAAGGTTAAGGGGGCAAAGGCACGAGTATCAACTACGGGGGGGGGGGTCTCCCCCAGAAAATTTTGAAAAACAGGCTGCCAGAAATGCAGCCTGGCAGTATTTCAGGCAATGGCCGTTGAGGTAAAGTGTCAATCGAACGGACTCGACGAATCCCACTCTCGAGCGCCAATGTCGGGAGTATTTATGGAGGGTATGGGGGACCTCCCCCAGAAAATTTTGAAAAATAGACTCTCGGAAATGCTCTCTGACAGCGTATTCAGTCAGGCACCGATCGTCGAGATAAATAAATCTGACCACATACTGTCCGTAGCCTGATCACTAGTTTATACGATCAGAGACCAAAACGGCAAACGAACGGACTTGCGAACCTCAACGAAGTACCTTTGTGTGCGCTAAAGTAGCGAGTCCTTGTGGGGGTTTTTGGCACCTCCTCAAGAAAATTTTGAAAAATAGACTGTTGGAAATGCTGCCTGACAGTATTCAGGCACCGATCGTAGAGATAAATAGAGCTGATCGGATGTCACCTCTGGCCTGATCACTAGTCTTTCCGACCCTAGAGAGGAAAGTGTCACATGAAACTCAATGAAGTCCCCAATAATTTGAAAAGTAGACTGCCCGAAATGCAGTCTGGCAGTATTTCAGGCATTGATCGTCGAGATAAAGATACCGCCTGTCGCCAAATTACTAGTTTATCAGACCAGAGAAGAAAGTGACAAACGGGCGGAGTGAGTGACTCAAAGTGAATGAATATTTTCGCCACTATATTTTGTGAAATAAACGGACTTGCGAACCTCAACGAAATGCAGTCTGGCAGTATTTCAGGCATTGATCGTCGAGATAAATAGAGCTTAACAGATACCGCCTGTCGCCAAATCACTAGTTTATCCGATCAGAGAAGAAAGTGTCGAGCGGGCGGAGTAAGAGTGACTCAAAGTGAATGAATATTTTCGCCACTATATTTTGTAAATTAGAATGCAGCCAGGTAGCATTTCAGACATTTTGTTTCCGAAAATTATTGGGGGGGCAAACAGAGGGCAGGCCCCCCCCCCTTGCCCCCCCCCCCTTGGCGCCGCCACTGACGGTACATAATAAAATTAAGTCTACCATTCCGCCTCTCTGCAAGACAGCGGTTGAACTCGGGTGAGTCCATACGCCTGTCTGCGCGTCTCTCTCTGCTCTCCGTCTTCTCGAAACAGAGAGACCCTTCTATGGTGAGCTTCCAAGCTCCACCCATTTGTCTCAACAACCTCAGCTAATTTATATTAAACTTAGATGTCGTATAAAGTTCATTAAAGTATGCGTATACATATTATTGATATTAAATATATTAAATAAAGAACTACACAATGAATCAGCTGTCATTGATAGATTTTAGAGTATACTATAATAAGCACGGCCAGTGATAGCTCAGCGTATTGAACTCTCTCTCCGTAACAAAGTGGAAATAAAGAAAGGTCTGTTATTTTTTCACCCAGAAAATCTTTTTTCTAGCGCCATCATCTACTGATGTAGTAAGTCGCCTTTCGTGATATTTTATCCCTTTACCCGTCTCATTATCGATCAAAATTTGTATATTTGGATCACCTTTTGCAAGAGAATGATTGGGATGTCTATTTCACCCGAGCAAGAATGCAAAATACGATATTTTTCAGCACTTCCGTTAATTTGAAATGCGAAGAGGAGTAGGTAAGATATTTTGGTGTCCTCGTGGTTGGTTGTCAATTGGATATTCTAGACAATCAATACTAATCTTGATATATTTTGATCCGATCAAAATTAGTATTTAAAGTGTTGAGAATATCTCGGCCTATGGTGCATGCTATCAGTGGTAATGACTATCCGTCTTTCGTTTTCAAGATAATCCCAACTTTCTAAAAAAATTTAAAAAACTAGGATGACGTAATGGCTGATTTAGAAAAAATTGTTTGAACCTTGTACGGCGAAAACTGACTTTCATCTGAAGATGAAACTCGAAAAAAGATCTTCTGGGGGAATTTTAATTGCCATGAAAAATAACAAAACTTTCTGTCTTTATTACCATCTTGTCTGAGTAGTCTTTTGCTGCAAATTAAACGCAATAATCATTTTGCGTTGCAAACAATATGGAGACAGACTGCAAAACCAATAATCGAACAAAATGACCCTGCGATACAAAGCTAGAATACATGCAAGCTGTTGATCAGCCATCAAGAAGATAACGTCTGAAAATGTGTTTTTTATGTTTGAATTCCAAATTTCTCGAAAGTACCATTATAATTTAATATTTTGAATGACAATATTGGTACTGAACGAAAAACACGAGAAAACACTTTTCAAGTCAATTTTGAACCAAGTGGTTTCTGTCCCCCAAAATACATTTATCCCACCCCGTCCCCCATACAATGGTAATCTGATGCACATATTTAGAGATGTGCAGTGGAATTAAAAAGTAATGTTTTTACCGAGCTCTAAGAAAATCGTCATTTAAATCTCTGTGAACCTATTTCCCGCCACCCACCCCCTCCCTTTCACACACGCACACCTGTGTTTTTCTTTACATAGTTTGAGTCATTCGTGCATCTATGACTAGTTTGTGTCTACGGTTGTATTTAACTGTACAATGAATTCAATAGTACAGTGATTATAACGATTATTAAGAATTTATAAATAATTTTACAGTACGATGATTTTAAGAATTTAATAGTACAATAATTATAAAGAATTTATAAAGAATTTAACAGCACCTTGATTACAAAGAATTTAACAGTACAATGATTATAACGATTTTAACAGTAGAATGATTATAAAGAAGTTCACTGTACAATGATTATAAAGAAATTCACAGTACAATGAATTTAATAGCACAGTGATTATCAAGAATTTGATAGTACAGTGATTATAAAGAATTAAACAGTACAATGATTATAACGATTCCTTCCCTGGTGTGAGCGCACGTGTCTTGAAGATAGGTGCTCCTTCTCAGCATGGTGGGTGTTCGCCCGCTACTCGGTTCCCACCCACACGAAAGACCCCTGCGCGTGAACTAAGATAACATCTCTGATATCACCCATGGAGTAGACGTTAAACACTAGGCCTACTACAAGAAATGTAATCGAAATAAATTCCCTGCGGCTGATGTAGATCTCCCAGAACTCTTTCATCAGGGTTTCGGGTTCTCGAAATGGGTTTGAGTACGGCATAATATTCTTGCTATCATCTCCTGTCGGCAATTTTTAAGTCGTAAAATGTATATAATAGGGTTGATAAGACTGTTCAGCATGTAGAACGTCATCATGATAGTAAAAACAGATTGATTGGTGGCTGTAAAAGCGAACACGTCAGACACAAACAGTCCACAGTAGATAAGATAAACCGCCATTGGACAATAGGACAACCCGAACACGCCAACAATAATACCCACCGTGACCGTCGTACGTAACTCGGCTTTGCTCCTGAAAGCCCTCCTCTCGTCAATTACTGGTGTATTTCCAACCATTGTGGCGGCAATTTGCCGGATATGACGTCTGGTAACTTTAACAATATACGAATACATTACAAAGATGATAAAAAAAATAACAATAATGAATGAACCGATGAAGACGTAACCATTTGGATTTCCAGTAACTATAAATTGACAAACAGGTCCGTGGTAGCCGTCGGAGAAAAACGAAAATGTCAACGTACCGGACAAAATCCACAAAAAGATGGCGGATGCTGCAAGTTTTTTCCAGGTGATTTTCTTGTTTAAGTTCAAGGGTAAAATCATGGCGAGAAGTCGCTCTGTTGTAATTAGTAGATTGGATAAAATGGTTGCAAACGTGATGATTGTGCCAGAAAACAAACGTAATTGACAAAGGATATGTTCGGTAGTATAACGGAGAGGTAGCAGCCGAACTGCCGTAGTCTGGATTCCTAGAATCGTATCTGTGGCCAGTAGCGAAAAGAACACAACCTTCTGCCGAATCGGAAACGATCTACTCTGAAGAATGGACACCAATGATAAAACGTTTAACAAAAAGGTAAATAAACCCAAAATCCCATTGGCGATTATCTGAGTTCGGGAGCTGGAGTCGTCAGTGGAATTGGCTGCCATATTGTGTTCACAAAACAAACGTGATTCCTGCTAATTAAATCCGATTGTAAATGGTTTTACTTCAAGAAGATGGTTTATTTTTTCCTCTTTTATAGTAACGGACAGTTATTTTTAAACTCCGTTGACGTTGTTGTCTAGAAATATACAGGACACTATCCACCTGCAGTCACGGAGATCTCTTTGCCTTTAATCCGGGTTTTTTTTTCAGTTGTAAAATTTAATATACATGCTGCGCGCAAATTATTTCACCACAACCAAGTAGTTCGTATTTATAAGGTGTTCAGGTTACTTTGTAAATCGATGAAGAAGGACGGGTGAGAAATCGTACCACGCTTTATCTCATTAGTATATAATATAAGAAGATAATTTTCGTAGACAATACATTATTTTATTACAAATTGGAACAATTGTTGTAAATCATGTATGAGGAATATTACCAAGCTGACCATTAGGCCTATATAATATAAGTTATGTAAATAATTATCGTAGTTGATAAACATATTACAGCTTGGTGTTTATTAACGGCAAAAACAAATAGAGTTATGACAAACAGCCGGTGGATTAAATGGCGAGTATTGTTTATTCGATTAACATGATGCTCACAATTTCTGTTACCTGATCATTAGCAGGTCGCTCTTCTAATTAAATTCAACGCTTGTCTTAATGGTATCTTAATAGTATATTGTTGGGTTGGAGGCACTGCATGGCACCCCAGAAAAATAAGGCGCCCCGAGAAATGCCCTAACCCTCCATCCCCCCAAAATAATTTGGCAATCTTTTATTTATAAAATATACACAGTGATGCGCTTAAAGGGACAATAACACTCTTGCTGGCTTGGCAGCTCTAGAAAATAAATAATAGTCTTATTCTAAGTACCAGGGGCCTATTTCACGAAATTTTAACTAAGATAAGATCCCAATTTTAGTAATTTGATTGGATAATATTAGATTGATTTTAGTGCTTAGCCAGTCAAAATTGAAGTATCTACTAAAATTGGATTTTATCTTAAGTTAAAATTTCGTGAAACAGGGCCCAGATGTTTATGTGTCCTACCTGTTGTGTAAATTATCCATTAAATCATATTTTACTTGTCCAGAGGGTTCGAAAATATTTTAAAATCCAAGTCACATTTGAAAAGGTTTACGTTAACCTTTTCAAATCATGTAGTTGAATTTTTCCAATTTTTTAAATTAGGTGTGTTTCGATGAAATTTGTATCATCAATTTATTTGAATATTGTAAAATAATACAATTTGTTGACCAGAATAAAGATTGGGACATATTATTCAATTACAACAAGAGTGTTATTGGGGCTTTAAGGCACTGATCAGCCGGTCGGTTTAAGGGCGCCCACACGCCAATCAATTCGTTTGTCCTGATCCAAACTTTCTCATATCACTTACGTCGAGGCTAGGGCGCCCCATCACTCTGCTGCATCCTAACTTTGAAAATCCTACATACCGCCCGGGTTGGAGGGTTAGTTTTTAAAGTGACATTTTGATATGTTTTAGCCCTTTTTTATTACTTCTTTACGTAAATGAAATCAACCGTTTCTATAGTATCATGTATAATATCTTGAACGTTAAATTTGTAATAAATAAAAATAAACGAAAAGGGATTGATCGTTCTGTCCCGTTTGGGCTAATGAAGACGGGCATTTTCCATGCAGAGTGCTATAGGAGAAGTTTTGCCCGAGCAGTGGCCCTATGACCTACTCTTATATCGAATTCCAACTACTAAGGGATCTTTTACATGCATGCCAATGTATAAATTTGTAAGAATTGGGGCGTGGGAGGCGGGAGGTCGGCCATTGAATCAAGTTGCCTGGTTTTAATCCCAAGGGTCGTCCGCCCAAAGCGGAGTTGTCAGACATTTCTTGGGAAAGGTACTTAAAGATCAGGATCGAAGAGGTAGGTGATTGCAAGCAAGTCCGAGGGTAGCTACAAGAACGTAGCTAAAAACATTGAGACATTTTGATGTGTTTGTTTTTAGCTACGATTGGGTGCTTTCAGTTTGTAATATTTTTAAAATAAAATAATTATATACTGTTCGATCCCTGCATGACCGAGAAAGTTCATCCAGATTTTCCGGCGTGGTCTCCCGTTGTCAGTGGTGCAGCGATATCTTTGTCAGCGACATCACCCAAGATGAAAGACGTTAAGCCTCAAGGGACAAACGAACTTGTTCTTCTCAATACCGACCGTAATAGATATACAGGTTGCAATTTTATTATATACAATTACTGTTTATTACTGAGCCTAGGTCAGGTGCAGAAGGGTAGGACGTTAAACCCCATTTCATTTTTTTTTATTATTGAGCGACGTTTCGACATGGATTCTGTAGTCTGTTATCAAGCAATAATAGTTTATTATAAATTTAACGTCCTATACATCATACATGATTTTATAGACATTTACATTTGCTGTCGTGAGAAAAGCGGGCTGGCCATCTTCTCACTTTGTCACACGTGAAACAAAAAGTCCAGCTAATTGATGTTTAGTTTCATCAATGCGGATAGAAAGAAAAACTGTGACGAAAAAAAAATCCGCTTTCTTTACATAAATATATACATGTAAAAAATATAATACCCAAAGCTGATCAACCCGATACACTCTTCTAATTAACTTGATTAACTAAATTATCGCATTGAAATTATGAACCCGATCGAGGTCAAACACGATAACAACACCTCCTGATAGAATACTCTTCGAAATGTTGCCGAAAATAAATAATAGCTATTTTCCATTAGTATGGGTTATATTACTCAATCCAGTTACTAAATGCCTCTAACAGATTATGATGAAGGTTGATCATGGTGATACTAGTAATAAGAGCATCCAATATGACACGGGACACTTTACCAATTTGATTAAATACAGGTTTAAAGATACATTATATAGGTAATTTTTATAAGGAGTTGGCTATTCTTGCTATAACACTTCAAAAATAGATGATGAAAGAAGAATATATTGAAAATTTCAGTCAAATTACTTTATCCTGAACATTGTTATCACCTGTTATTTTTCACTAGAAATGGTATATAACTCCATCTTCATCGATGGCCGATCGTTTGATTGACAGGCGTTAACTCCGACCTACATTATATCGATTATCAAGTAATGTTCTCAATGACTGTGGTACCGTTATTCTATTTGGGTTGAGACGGGGTTGCAATTCAACTCGTATTACATTTATTTTCTAGTACAAATTAGAATTAAGACTTATAGCCTAATATATAGATAAGAAGAGAAAGTCGGCAACAGAATGTTAAAGTTTGAATGGAATGGACAAAATCAATGAAGCGGTATTGTAAATAATTATACTATAGCCGACTTCTTCCGTTGCCTGCGTGTATTCTTGTACTTTAGGTAGGCCTACGTAACTCCCGTAGCAGGTGAACAGAAAACAGTGATCCGATGGGGCTGCAATTCAGCTGGGTGATGTTAGCTGCGATTCTTATCAATTTCCATAATTTTACTTAAAACGCAAGTGACAAAAGAATGTATAATACCGATCGACAGCGTGTTGACCTAATAACCTCGCTCATCAGCGGCCTCGCTTCGTACACTCTATCATTTAGCCTCGATCTAGGAGTATGACGTCAACGTAACAGTTAATCTCCTCTCACGACGCCATTTATAATTAAATCAATCAATGAAATCCTGTTTAAATCCAAGCTCAGTCCAAGCCATCCGTGGGTCTACATAGTTGATTTTATGCTTGTTGTTTAAATAAAGATCTAAATATAATTTCTATGACATCTGAAGCCTAAATAAAGACTTGCAATAATCAGATTTATCTCTTGCATAATGCATGTTTAAACTTTGTTTCGCTTGTATACGCCCACATTTTCACGTGGACGCACATTGTCGTCGCACTGTCCGTCTGAATTGTGGACGCACTACGGGTCGCAATTTTTATCCGATTTTGACGAAATTTGAATTATCGGTTTATTTCCAAAAGATCTCGGTTCTTGTCGTTAGTGGCATATATAGGACTAACAACTCGTGGATTAGGGCCCATGATAGTAAGAAATCGGACCCAAACTGCTGGACAAACTAGCCTTTCCTTGTACACAAATGGTGTAAAAGTATATAATTTCAAGGTTGTTGGCCCTCTAGAGATTACAACTTTTATCCGATTTTGATAAAACTTAAAATATATGTTAAGATCCGCCGATATATCCGCATATCGGACCGTCATTTCCTTGATTGTGGAACCAGTTTGTACAAAAAATCTTGTTTAGATCTTGCTTGTTCTCTGTTCGTCCCCTTCAAAATGTGGGCGTATGTTGCATGATAACCTAGTAGAATGACATTTTGAACTATAAAAACGAAACGAAATAGGATCTGTCTTTTAATCATACTGATCACTTTACCTGAACATGAAGCAAATTGACTGATGAATAAATTGTTGGCAATGATTTCATCAGGTTTTAATAATCACAATGCTCTGAAAGAGAAGTGATATATGACATATGCTGGTAACAAACCATCGATGGTTCCCTGAAGGCGAAGTGAATTAATCAGTGAGTAATATTTCAACCAGTATTGCGATTCTTTTTCAGATTCAAATAAAACAAGCCAACACTGAGGCTGCTACCTTCCACCACAATCCAAAATAAATAGATGATTCATATTAATTAATTGCACATATTGTTTTGGCAAATATTGAGCAATCAAACTGATTATTTGGTGTATTCCCACGAAGGCGCAGTTACAGAGCGTTTTCGTTTAAATAGAGACATGTTGTAATTAGGACCCAAGTTATGTTCACTTTGAATTTTATTCAATTTGAATCTCGGTCACTAATGATCAATATCATCAAAACATCCAAGTAGTGTTAAACTATTTTATTAACCAATTGGCAACCAATGAATTAGCAATCAAGCAAGCAGTGTTCGATATATTCCAAAATACAGAATGGAAAGGCTGGGTTTTTTTTTCATTTTACCAAGTGTATTTGGAGACGTACCTTGTTGTTAAAGCTCATCCGAATGTTTTTGAAATGATCACATTAATGAGATTAGTATCGTTCAGTATGCTGGGGGATAGGAACCACCAAGGAAGAGATATAAATATGCTCAAATCCAAAGCCAGCTCCAACAATTAAAAGGAAGACAGGGTGAACAGGAATTGGCTTATTTGGTCGAGTATTTCGACAGGGTGTCTTATTTGGTGAAATTAAATCAATTTTTATTTTAGTATAGTTATGTTTTTATTTCTTATTTTATAAAATGATTATGAAAGTGTAAATTCTTATCATAACAATCCATAACACCATTGTTACGTTTTTAATCCATTTCAATCCCTAGGCGCTGGATTGCCTCATCTCTACTTATATACCCTCTCTATAGGTGGAATAGATTATTCCATATACCAGTCAGGCCACAGCATATAACAGATTATATCAAAACAATCAGGAAAAAAGAATGAAAAATTAATTCATATTAGAAATTGTATCAAATATGTAACAAAACAAGATATAATATTTACAAAGCCACGGCTCCATTGTCTATTTACAAAGCATCGACAGTCAAAACAGTGGTTCCATTGTCTTGTTTGATATTAAAGCGATAATTTCATATTTTCAAAGAAAGTCAAGACATAATGTCTTTTGCAAAATAGATTGCCAACTCACTATTCCCCACACTAATAAATTATTGAAACAGGAAATAATAACACAATTACTTCCCTTGTTTTTCCATTCCCCCCATGGTATAACTATCTTCAAACTTTTGAATTTGAAGTTGTAAATTATATATTTGCCAATTTCTCAACTATCAATAGTGAATTATTTGATAAATAGGATTTTTCTTTAACAAGGTAGGGCTGTTTATAGATACCACCTATTTTAAGGCTTTATTTTAATACATTTTACAAATATAACTTAAAAATGTGAAATTGCAGCTTTAATATACATGTAGCACTAGTATCCCAGAAATAATAAAGTAGTTCATCCCAATTTTAACAAGTATCCCATAGCATCCAAATATTGAATTGGTGTCTTTTCGTCATTTTTAAGTTGGGTCTTTAGTCTTTGTAATCTATTGTCTATTTCCTTTTATTTTTGACAGAATGATAGTGAACTTGAAGAATGAATGTACATAATTTACTACTACTACTACCTGGTGTGTGTTGTTTTAACGTCCGCTTCCACAGAAGTGATATCGCAGACAAAAATTCATCTTATATATATGTTTCCGGTTCTTCATAATATCTGTACCATTTTTCTCGGCATACTCTGTCAGCCATTGTTTCCGACTTTCCCAGGAAGATTTAGCCTTTAGTTCGTCTGCTAAACATTCTGTCTTCCACATTTCAAATACTTTTTCGCGAATGCCGTCATTTGTTTTTTCCGTGATAAGTTTGCCAAAATCAGAGTCGACTTTTTTGTAATTGTTTTTAAATTTGTCGGCATTAATTTCCATCAACTATATGGTACTGATATTATGAAGAACCGGAAACATTTGGAGAATTCTGCACAATTCATAAACGAAAGAAACACTAAATATTTAAAACGCCCGCAAGGACGGGAACCCAGTACCACCAGGGAAATCTCGCAGAATCAATGTACGTCGCCAACACGCCGAATCCAATATAAACCTACAAATACAGGTGAAAGAAATGAACAATTTATTCCAAGGTATCATCATCAACAAGCTCCGATCTGGAAGATCTCGAGACCGCAGAAAGAACAGCAGAGATTTTAGAGACTATAACAGATCTCCTTTTCGAGATCAAAATTCAAATAGAAATAACTATTTTTTAGACAAACGCCAAAACCGATATCGAGACCGGTGGAGGTAAATTATGAACCAGTAATATTTAATTTAAGTTCATATCAATTGGAAATAGGTGAGATAAATTTATTGAACAAAGGTTTAAAATTCACACCCACACCTAATTATAATGGGGAATTTTTACAATCCGAATTGTCAAATTTTTGTAGAAAACTAAGATTAGCCGAATATTATGAAAATGTTAACACAACACGGAATTCAAATGAAAATGAACCTTCTATCTCATATTCAGAAAGTCTAGTAAGAAACAAATCGGACTTAACGCCACAGGTAGGAAGAGATACATATTTGGATCAATTCATAAACGAAACTTTAGCTCTCAAAGTCAATTATATTAAGGTAAACAAGAACCTAAATGCACAAGAGAAGATAGGCCTGATTAATTTACGAAACAATAGAGACATAATTATTAAACAGGCTGATAAAGGTGGGGCTATTGTAATTCTAAATAAGTACTTTTATCGTTCTAATATATTACAAATGCTCCAAGATAAACAATACTATTATCCGTCTAGTGAAAATGTCAATAGTAATATAAAACGTAAAATGAGACATTTTCTAAAAGATTTCATTTGCCAATTTACTGATAAAGAATATCTATATTTAACCGAATTCGAGCCGCATACCGCAAATTTCTATGGATTACCAAAAATACATAAAAGTAAACTCATCCAAGAACAAATTAAGACCAACAAAAGTACAGTTATTTGCATTGAAAATCCACCAGACCTCAAGTTTAGACCTATAGTTGGAGGACCGAACAGTGGTACACAAAGGCTCAGCAATTTTATTGATATTATTCTCAAACCATTATGTACGCACGTTAAAAGTTATATACGTGACGACATTGATTTTCTACATCAATTACCCAAATGCGTAGAACCAGGTAGTACACTTATTAGCTTTGATGTAGTAAACTTATATAATAATATTGATCGAACGTTAGGACTTAGAGCTATTGAGTACTGAATAAATAATT
Organism: Patella ulyssiponensis; assembly: GCA_963678685.1. Lineage (NCBI taxonomy): Eukaryota > Metazoa > Mollusca > Gastropoda > Patellidae > Patella > Patella ulyssiponensis. The sequence goes on from OY783225.1 coordinate 13,686,666, forward strand.
TTCCAGAAGAGATACCAGATCGTTTCACAAAATATTTTATACTAAACGCGCTTGATCTGGTCATATCCAATAATATATTTTATTTTGATAGCCTATACTATAGGCAAATAAAAGGTGTTGCCATGGGAACGAAAGTAGGGCCTACGTATGCTAGTCTATCTTTGGGATACCTAGAGGAAATTTGGTACACTAAACTAGATTTAACTTTTGGCGCCACCTTTTGTAACTATGCAAAACTCCACTGGAAAAGATTTCTGGATGATTGTTTTTTTATATAAAAACAAAATGATCAAACTATAACAATACTCCTTGATTTACTAAACTCGTTAGACCGAAGTATAAAGTTTACAATCGAACAAAGTAATATATCTTTAAACTTCCTGGATGTAACAGTCAAATTATCAGCAGGGGGTACAATAGAAACAGATTTATTCTTTAAAAGTACAGATACACACCAGTACCTAAATTTCAAATCTTGTCATCCACCCCATACAAAACGAAACATCCCGTTTAGTATAGCTAGAAGAGTGTGCACAATCCTGTCGAACCATGAAACTAAACTCGTCAGACTATACCAATTGAAAGGTTATCTACTTCGACAGAATTATCCTATTAAACTTATTTTGGATGCAAACAAAAAAGCCCTCTCCCTTGATCAGACAAAATTAAGAGAACCGAAAATTTACGAAACTGTTTCAACAAATAAGGAAATAGCGTTAGTTACAACTTTCTACCCATCACAAGTGAGGGGTAAATTAATATATGACAAACACTGTCATATTCTTCAAAATAGCAAAAAAATGAGCCAAATTATTAATCAAACCACAATAATTAACAGTCTTAAACAACCACATAGTTTACGAACAATGTTGACATCTTCAAAATTTGATTCCATATTTCCTACACCCACAGTTTCTAAATGTAATGATAATCGATGTTTAACATGTAATGATATTATCGAAGGGTCGTCTATAACTGTCACAAATCATCAAATATTTACAGTCAAACAAAATATGAATTGTAAATCAAATAATGTAATTTATTTGATGATATGTATAGGTTGTAAGGGTAGATACATAGGGAAAACAGAATTACAAATAAGTAGACGAATGAACCTCCGTCGTTCTCAAATTAAAAACGCAGAAAATAGAACTATTCCTTTAAGTGAACATCTAGATCTCTGTGGCGGAGGTAAATACACGGTTTTCCCTATGTATAAATTAAATGTATCAAATCAAGCGCTATTAGAAATAAAAGAAAGCGCGTTTATACGGAAATACAATCCCGAACTTAATGTTAAAGTTTAACTCATGTATTTTATAAATATATTTCATTACATAAATATGTATATTTCATTGTATAGTTAACTAAATTTCAACGTAAATTGTTATGAACAGTAGTAACTCAACATCTTTCATTTGAGGTCCATACGTCGAATTCGCAATTTGATTACAAAAGATGCAGCACATGCGCTGGTTCGATCTTTAATTTTATCCAGACTCGACTACTGCAATAGCCTTCTATATGGCATAAACAATAGTCTTATACACAAATTACAACTTGTACAAAATACCGCGGCTAGAATTGTTTGCCTATCTAGTAAAAATTGCCATATCACACCACTGTTAAAGGATTTACATTGGCTTCCAGTGGAAAGCAGAATTAAGTTCAAAATTCTGTGCATAGCTTACAAATGCCAGGTATCCCTTCACCAACCTGACCCTATTGCACCTTCCGCCAGGCAAGTTTATCGTGATTTTCTGACGTGGTTTCCCATTTTCAGTAGTGCAGGACGGAAGGCCTGACAAGGGCAGCTGCCTAGTCATTCGAACGGGACGAAAAACCGAGGTCCCGTGTATACACTGGTGTGCACGTAAAAGATACTTGGCAGTAGGAATTTGATATAGTGCCGCTGCCCGGGCAAAATTCCCCCCCCCCCCCCATAGTTAACGATGTCTTTATTAACACAGCCAGAGCAGAACAGAAGGACTTATTATGCCGTCATATGTGCTAGATCTTCTCCGATCTAGGGCGGGGGGGGGGGGGGGGCTAGTGGTCTAGAGTGCCGTGCTTCGACCTTTAGCTGGCTGTGGTTTCGATCTCTTGTGTGAGCGTATGTGGCATGGAGATAGGGGCGCCTTCTCAACCTCGTGGGTTTCCTCCGGTTTCCTCCCACTGCTAAAGACCCCTACGCGCAAGCGAATTATTGAAATAGAATTAAAAACCATATGTTAGCCCCGAAATGACATAGTTTGTGTTGAGTGGACGTTAAACCCCATCTCTCTCTCTCTCTCTCTCTCTCTCTCTCTCTTCTCCGATCTAATGTTTTCCTAGTCTTTGGGTGAAAGGTATGGTAATACTTGAATAAAATCGTTCGGATAATATATTTATTTTTATATTCAAAATATGGTTATATATTGTCGTTACTCGCGTCCGTCGATCTGCCCGTTGGCGGACGCGAGTAACGACGATATATTGCCACATTTTAAATTATAGTCTCTAACTCAATATCATTCAAAATCTTTGAAAACACGAATTATTTGTCAATTTAAATCAACATTGGTGCTGTGATCTAACCGAGCTTCTGATATCCAAGATTTAAGACAAAATAAAGACAAAATTAACATTTTACCATTGGTAAACGAATCATATACTAAATGCGTTTCAGCCCTAGTTCAAGCAAGACACTCGAGGAACGAGGCTAGATATTGCACCGAATGAAACGGCGTACGCTAGAAATTTGCATTGAGAGTGTCGGCTTCTTTCGCGGAACATAACTGATTTGAAATTAGAGTGAAAACGGAAACCATTCATGATTCCGAGATTTTGGGTTAAGCTCCGCCCCCTTAGATACTGTTACTATGTCCCCCAAGCTTAACAGCATTAGCGGTTCAATATGGCGACCCAGCACCTTACAGTTTGATTCGTGCATGCATATTGTCATCAAATAGTAACTGTATAGTGTGGTTTTAATGGTTTTCAAAAAAAGAAAAGTTTACATAAATAGAAATAAATAAATATAGAGTATAAACTTTATTTAGACAGGCCTCGAAATGTCGCTTCAGTACCGTAACTAACATGTCATTTATAATTTTCCACGTCACACTACTCACACATTATCCATGGCATGTGCACAAACACGAATAAATGGTTCATATTTGATCTATGTGAATATCACAATTAATTTCTTCGACATCGGCCGGACTAAAAATTCACACGAATCGCCGCAATTTTTAGCGGTAAGTTTCTGACTCGAATTGGCGTGGATTTCGCTTAGTAAAAGCATGCATCCCAAATGATGCTTTAAATTGAATGTACTACAGGTGTATGACACTGCCGTTGAGAAATGTGTAGATTTCGGGCTCTAAAATATCGGTATAAAATTTAAATTGAATGTCAAACCCGACATTGCACCTGTACATGACACTATTCCAATCACGTGCCGAGGGCAGCTGATCACGCCCCTGTAATTCCTTTCTCGCATTCCAACTAATTTACGCTAAACATTATAATGTGTAAAATACTCTTTTGGCCAAATTATTTTCTATTGTCAAATTGTCCTGTAAATTATACATCAACTTTATTTTCGGAAATTGTTCTGGATTTATATTTTTATTGGAGATAAAACGGAAACAATTGTTACGATGCAGACTTTATTGTGTCCAAATTGTTAATTGTTATGCATGATATTATTAAGGACGGGTTGATTTAATTAAGTTATTTACAACCACACTGTCGTGAGAAGAGAGGGCGATCATCTTCTCCCTTTATCATAAATAAAAACATGTTAAAACAGAGCTGATGTCAGATGTTGTTAAATTAAATATTATCTGGCTTCTTACTTAAAAATGTATAAATACAACTCAACCCTCACCACATGTTTTATTACTAATCCATAACAATCAACTAAGTGTTTATTTAATAATAAAAAAACAAAGGGCATGTTTATTTAACAGTAAGTGGACCTAAATGGGGAAACAATCTGGGATAAAAAAAAAAATTAGGTTGGGATGAAACAGCCCGGGTTGAAACGGTCGTGGGATAAACTGACCGTATCCCCTTGATCCAGGGCAAACACATTTTTAATTGTTTCTTTGATTTCTGAAAAAGTATAAATTTTTGCGCCATGCCGTCTTTTGGGGTAACGTTCGTTCATGCTTGTTACAAGTTCCCCACGCGCAGCGTAATACCATTTCGACGATAAATGTAGAAATAACAAACTTCCCACAGAGCACGGCCTTGTTTGTTTGTGGGACAAAAATGGCTGCCAATCTTGAACTACGCGGGCCAAATATAATCGGGCTTTCTGATTGGTCAATATCTTTACAATGATTGACAGGTCGGATTCATCAATTGAATGTAAATCAGTTTATATACATTCATATTATATGCGTTGCGACCCACTTCTGTCAATTTCTGGGTCCCAAATGTTAGCGATTTAGCTCCTTTAAATATAAAATTCGGATCAGAGGGTCCACAAGCTAACATACGCGTGTATCAAAAGGAATCGAGATCTTTGGGTTCTAAAACCTACAGCTCAAGTTTCGTCAAAATCGGATAAAAATTGTGACTTCTAGAGGGTACACAAGCTAAGTATCCTATTACATACTTTCCGTCTATTTGCGTACAAGGAGCGGCCATTGTATCCGCCAGTTTCGGATGCAATGTTTAAACGGTGTCTAAAATGTAATATAAGTTGTAACTTCCAAAGGATCCACGAGCTAAAATCGTGATTTTTCGAAAAATCAGGGGCCAAATGCGCGATTTATGATAGGAACCGGGTTTTTTGTGATATAAACATACCTTTATAGTTTCATCAAAATAGGATCATATATTTGAACGGGTTTTTTTTTAAGAAAAAATCGGATAAAGAGATCATTGTGAAAATCGGAATAAAAATTGTGACCATTAGAGTGTCCATAAACAAATTGTGGGCGCGTTATTTGTCGTCCTTTTGCCACCCCTTCCCTCCGACTTTGAATCAGGTGTTTTTCAAGATAACACAAAACACACAAATTCAAGAAAGGTCACAAATTGGTTCTATTTGGAACTTCCCGTTAAACATAAACGTTCTATTTGTAATTTTCAAAGAGATCATCAAAACTTGTATACGTCCGTTGCAAAGAAAAACAAAGCAAGAAAACAAAACAAAACAAAACAAAAAACATATACACAAACTTGTGTGGATATATGGCTAAATTACGAACGGGCTCCTACAAGCGCTAACATCTGACAAACCGATATGGTTCCACTACGTTGATGTCTTCTGTCCGGCTCAGGCAGTAGTCATGATTTGATGAAAAAAAAGGTGAAAGCTTACCGCATAATTAGGCTATATGTTTTGATAAAATGCAACCGATACGCGAAATGTCTGTGTATTTAAAAATGGCCGCCGAACCAGAAATGGAACGCGCGTGTGATTTAACGTGTTCGGTAGGATAAGATTAACATAATTACTAATTGCCATGTAAACTGTGATCATATCTGTTAAAAATTTTGCAATTAACCTAATTTTACTTGCGCAGACTCAAATGATGTATCGATTTCAGTGTAGCTGCCATCACAAAATATCAGAAGACACGTCTCCTGACTTCTAGAACTAACAAACGTCTCGGGGGATGGCGTCATGATTATACTAACAAATGCCCCGATTTCGTCTATACGAGTGGTCTGGTAGCCCTAGGTGTTCGATCCCTGCATTGACCGAGAAATTTCACGCCGATTTTCCGACGTGGTTTCCCTTGTCAGTGATGCAGAACGGAGGGCCTGACAGGGACAGCTGTCTAGTCGTTCGGATGGTACGAAAACCGAGGTCCCGTGTGCACAATGGCAGTTGGAATTCGATATAATAGTAGGCCGTAGTGCCGCTGCCCGGGCAAAATTCCCATCATAGCACACTGTATGGCGTATGCTCGTCTTCATTAGCCCAGTTCAGGAGCAGAACAGTAGGACGTTAAACCCCATTTCATTTCAATTTATCGCTGAATTGAACAGTTTCAAAATATAATTTATCAGTACAAACTACAAGGTATAAAAAATTTAACATTACAATTAAAGTACACTGCATAAAGAATTTAACTATACAACGAATTTAACAAAAAAATTAACATTAAAAATTTGTATAAAATAATTTAACAGAACAAACTACAATTAGGGTATAAAGAATTTAACAGTGCTATATAGACAATCCCCTATGAGTGTTTTTTGATATCAAAAAATATCAACGAGTGTTGATATTTTTTTATATCAAAAAACATGAGTTGGAGATTTTATTTATCACCCAATCCTTTCTTACATACACAAAAAATAGATATAATTTTTTGGTTTAGAAATCACTTTTACTGAATCTAATTACATTACAGCGTAGTGATACATCAGATTTTTGACAGCACTTTAGCTATTGCAAAGTCCTATATATTGACACAGTATTTTCTTCAAGTCAATTAAATAAAAACAGTTTTTTTTAACAAAAAAAAGGGACTTTTTATTTTAAATAATTGGTTTCTTTAAAATAAAAGAAAGTAGTTCCATTTTGATTGACCAATCAAATTCATGTAAAGCGATATCTCCCAAGGCAGTGGATTATGTAATTTATCATACAAGCGATATCTAATGTCAAATGTGTTAAAGGGTGAATTTAACAGTACAATTATACTGAGCGCCATAGAAAACGCATCACTTAGTTTTTCGTATAACAAAATGATTCTGTAAACATATCTTATTTATTTTGCTTCTTATTGTGAACACTATTCAAATAACAACACATTTGTACACTAATGGATGTTTAATCTGTAATCAATGGTACAAAGTCAGAGGGGTCAAAACCAAAAGTACGACACAGATGTCAGTAGCGCGTGTGTCCTCCACTGGCTCTTACGCACGCTGTGCAGCGACGTAGCATGGAATTAACCATCTGTCGTACTTTTGGTTTTGACCCCTCTGACTTTGTACCGTTGATTACAGATTAAACATCCATAAGAGTACAAATGTGTTGTTATTGATGTGTTCCCATTTGAATATTATTCACAATAAGAAGCAAAATAAATAAGATATGTTTACGAGATCATCTTGTTTTTCGAAAAACTAAGTGATGCGTTTTCTATGGCGCTCAGTATATTATAAAGAATCTAAAATAACTCTTTCTTTAAGGTTCCGAGTTCTCGAAGTGGGGTTGAGTACGACATAATATTCTTGCTATCATCTCCTGTCGACAATTTTTAAGTCGTAAAATGTATATAATAGGGTTGATAAGACTGTTCAGCATGTAGAACGTCACCATGATCGTGAAAACAGCTTGATTGGTGGCTGTAAAAGCGAACATGTCAGACACGAACAATCCACAGTAGATAATATAAGCTGCCATTGGACAATAGGACAACCCGAACACGCCAACAATAATACCCACCGTGACCGTCGTACGTAACTCGGCTTTGCTCTTGAAAGCCCTTCTCTCGTCAATTACTGGTGTATTTCCAACCATTGTGGCGGCAATTTGCCGGATATGACGTCTTGTAACTTTAACAATATACAAATACATTACAAAGATGATAAAAAAAACAACAAAAATAAATGAACCCACGAAGATGTATCCATTTGGATTTCCAGTAACTATAAATTGACAAACAGGCCCATAAAAGCCGTCGGAGAAAAGCGAAAATGTCAACGTACTGGACAAAATCCACAAAAAGATAGCGACTATCATAAGTTTTTTCCAAGTAATTTTCTCGTTTAAGTTCACGGGTAAAATTATGGTGAGAAGTCGTTCTGTTGTAATTAGGAGATTGGATAAAATGGTTGCAAATGTGAGGATAAATCCAAAATACAAACGAAATTGACAAAGGACATGTTCGGAAGAGTATTGAAGAGGTAACAGCCGAACAGACGTAGTGTGGATTCCTAGAATCGTATCTGTGGCCAGTAGCGAAAAGAACACAACCTTTTGTCGAATCGGAAACGATCTACTCTGAAGAATGGACACCAATGAGATAACGTTCAAGAGAAACATACATAATCCCAAAATCCCATTGGCGATTACCAGAGATCGGGAGCTGGAGTCTTCAGTGGAATTGGCTGTCATATTGGGTACACAAATTAAACGTGGTTCCTGCCAAAATCCGTTGGTAAATTGTTTTATTGCAACAAGAATTGTTTCCCTTTTTTCTAGTTACTGACAGTGACTATTTAACTCCACGGACGGTGTTATCCACAAGTATGCCGGAACTATTCACCTGCTGTCACAGAAATCTCTTTGCCGTTAACCCGTTTTATTTTTATCCCAGTAGTTAAATTTAACATACATGTACTGCTGTGTGCAAATTCTTTAACCACACCCAAGGAGTTCGTATTTATAGCTGTTCAGGTTACTTGTAAATCGATGAAGAAGGACGGATGAGAAAACGAAGCACGCCATTTATAATTAAATCAATCAATGAAATCCTGTTTAAATCCAAGCTCAGTCCAAGCCATCCGTGGGTCTACATAGTTGATTTTATGCTTGTTGTTTAAATAAAGATCTAAATATAATTTCTATGACATCTGAAGCCTAAATAAAGACTTGCAATAATCAGATTTATCTCTTGCATAATGCATGTTTAAACTTTGTTTCGCTTGTATACGCCCACATTTTCACGTGGACGCATATTGTCGTCGCACTGTCCGTCTGAATTGTGGACGCACTACGGGTCGCAATTTTTATCCGATTTTGACGAAATTTGAATTATCGGTTTATTTCCAAAAGATCTCGGTTCTTATCGTTAGTGGCATATATAGGACTAAAAACTCGTGGATTAGGGCCCATGATAGTAAGAAATCGGACCTAAACTGCTGGACAAACTAACCGTTCCTTGTACACAAATGGTGTAAAAGTATATAATTTCAAGGTTGTTGGCCCTCTAGAGATTACAACTTTTATCCGATTTTGATAAAACTTAAAATATATGTTAAGATCCACCGATATATCCGCATATCGGACCGTTATTTCCTTGATTATTGAACCAGTTTGTACAAAAAATCTTGTTTAGATCTTGCTTGTTCTCTGTTCGTCCCCTTCAAAATGTGGGCGTATGTTGCATGATAACCTAGTAGAATGACATTTTGAACTATAAAAACGAAACGAAATAGGATCTGTCTTTTAATCATACTGACCACTTTACCTGAACATAAAGCAAATTGATTAATGAATAAATTGTTGGCAATGATTTCATCAGGTTTTAATAATCACAATGCTCTGAAAGAGAAGTGATATATGACATATGCTGGTAACAAACCATCGATGGTTCCCTGAAGGCGAAGTGAATTAATCAGTGAGTAATATTTCAACCAGTATTGCGATTCTTTTTTAAGATTCAAATAAAACAAGCCATAAGTGAGGCTACTACCTTCCACCACAATCCAAAAATAAATAGATGATTCATATTAATTAATTGCACATATTGTTTTGACAAATATTGAGCAATCAAACTGATTATTTGGTGTATTCCCACGAAGGCGCAGTTACAGAGCGTTTTCTTTCAAATAGAGACATGTTGTTATTAGGACCCAAGTTATGTTCACTTTGAATTTTATTCAATTTGAATCTCGGTCACTAATGATCAATATCATCAAAACATCCAAGTAGTGTTAAACTATTTTATTAACCAATTGGCAACCAATGAATTAGCAGTCAAGCAAGCCGTGTTCGATATATTCCAAAATACAGAATGGAAAGGCTGGGTTTTTTTTCATTTTACCAATAAGTGTATTTGGAGACGTACCTTGTTGTTAAAGCTCATCCGAATGTTTTTGAAATGATCACATTAATGAGATTAGAATCGTTCAGTATGCTGGGGGATAGGAACCACCAAGGAAGAGATATAAATATGCTCAAATCCATAGCCAGCTCCAGCAATTAAAAGGAAGACAGGGTGAACAGGAATTGGCTTATTTGGTCGAGTATTTCGACAGGGTGTCTTATTTGGTGAAATTAAATCAATTTTTATTTTAGTATAGTTATGTTTTTATTTCTTATTTTAGAAAATGATTATGAAAGTGTAAATTCTTATCATAACAATCCATAACACCATTGTTACGTTTTTAATCCATTTCAATCCCTAGGCGCTGGATTGCCTCATCTCTACTTATATACCCTCTCTATAGGTGGAATAGATTATTCCATATACCAGTCAGGCCACAGCATATAACAGATTATATCAAAACAATCAGGAAAAAAGAATGAAAAATTAATTCATATTAGAAATTGTATCAAATATGTAACAAAACAAGATATAATATTTACAAAGCCACGGCTCCATTGTCTATTTACAAAGCATCGACAGTCAAAACAGTGGTTCCATTGTCTTGTTTGATATTAAAGCGATAATTTCATATTTTCAAAGAAAGTCAAGACATAATGTCTTTTGTCCAATAGATTGCCAACTCACTATTCCCCACACTAATAAATCATTGAAAAAGGAAATAATAACACAATTACTTCCATTGTTTTTCCATTCCCCCCATGGTACAACTATCTTCAAACTTTTGAATTTGAAGTTGTAAATGATATATTTGCCAATTTCTCAACTATCAATAGTGAATTATTTGATAAATAGGATTTTTCTTTAACAAGGTAGGGCTGTTTATAGATACCACCTATTTTAAGGCTTTATTTTAATACATTTTTCAAATATAACTTAAAAATGTGAAATTGCAGCTTTAATATACATGTAGCACTAGTATCCCAGAAATAATAAAGTAGTTCATCCCAATTTTAACAAGTATCCCATAGCATCCAAATATTGAATTGGTGTCTTTTCGTCATTTTTAAGTTGGGTCTTTAGTCTTTGTAATCTATTGTCTATTTCCTTTTATTTTTGACAGAATGATAGTGAACTTGAAGAATGAATGTACATAATTTACTACTACTACTACCTGGTGTGTGTTGTTTTAACGTCCGCTTCCACAGAAGTGATATCGCAGACAAAAATTCATCTTATATATATGTTTCCGGTTCTTCATAATATCAGTACCATTTTTCTCGGCATACTCTGTCAGCCATTGTTTCCGACTTTCCCAGGAAGATTTAGCCTTTAGTTCGTCTGCTAAACATTCTGTCTTCCACATTTCAAATACTTTTTCGCGAATGCCGTCATTTGTTTTTTCCGTGATAAGTTTGCCAAAATCAGAGTCGACTTTTTTGTAATTGTTTTTAAATTTGTCGGCATTAATTTCCATCAACTATATGGTACTGATATTATGAAGAACCGGAAACATTTGGAGAATTCTGCACAATTCATAAACGAAAGAAACACTAAATATTTTAAACGCCCGCAAGGACGGGAACCCAGTACCACCAGGGAAATCTCGCAGAATCAATGTACGTCGCCAACACGCCGAATCCAATATAAACCTACAAATACAGGTGAAAGAAATGAACAATTTATTCCAAGGTATCATCATCAACAAGCTCCGATCTGGAAGATCTCGAGACCGCAGGAAGAACAGCAGAGATTTTAGAGACTATAACAGATCTCCTTTTCGAGATCAAAATTCAAATAGAAATAACTATTTTTTAGACAAACGCCAAAACCGATATCGAGACCGGTGGAGGTAAATTATGAACCAGTAATATTTAATTTAAGTTCATATCAATTGGAAATAGGTGAGATAAATTTATTGAACAAAGGTTTAAAATTCACACCCACACCTAATTATAATGGGGAATTTTTACAATCCGAATTGTCAAATTTTTGTAGAAAACTAAGATTAGCCGAATATTATGAAAATGTTAACACAACACGGAATTCAAATGAAAATGAACCTTCTATCTCATATTCAGAAAGTCTAGTAAGAAACAAATCGGACTTCACGCCACAGGTAGGAAGAGATACATATTTGGATCAATTCATAAACGAAACTTTAGCTCTCAAAGTCAATTATATTAAGGTAAACAAGAACCTAAATGCACAAGAGAAGATAGGCCTGATTAATTTACGAAACAATACAGACATAATTATTAAACAGGCTGATAAAGGTGGGGCTATTGTAATTTTAAATAAGTACTTTTATCGTTCTAATATATTACAAATGCTCCAAGATAAACAATACTATTATCCGTCTAGTGAAAATGTCAATAGTAATATAAAACGTAAAATGAGACATTTTCTAAAAGATTTCATTTGCCAATTTACTGATAAAGAATATCTATATTTAACCGAATTCGAGCCGCATACCGCAAATTTCTATGGATTACCAAAAATACATAAAAGTAAACTCATCCAAGAACAAATTAAGACCAACAAAAGTATAGTTATTTGCATTGAAAATCCACCAGACCTCAAGTTTAGACCTATAGTTGGAGGACCGAACAGTGGTACACAAAGGCTCAGCAATTTTATTGATATTATTCTCAAACCATTATGTACGCACGTTAAAAGTTATATACGTGACGACATTGATTTTCTACATCAATTACCCAAATGCGTAGAACCAGGTAGTACACTTATTAGCTTTGATGTAGTAAACTTATATAATAATATTGATCGAACGTTAGGACTTAGAGCTATTGAGTACTGAATAAATAATTTTCCAGAAGAGATACCAGATCGTTTCACAAAATCTTTTATACTAAACGCGCTTGATCTGGTCATATCCAATAATATATTTTATTTTGATAGCCTATACTCATGGGCGTCACACATGGGGGGGGGGGGGGGTCCGAGGGGGTCGGACCCCCCCAATTCTTTTCCTGGGGGGGTCTGAATATACTTGGACCCCCCAAAATTTGGCAAAGTAAAGTGCCCGAAATCTAATAAAACACTAATTTTAGGACTGGAATAGCAGTAAAACGCGTTTGTGGCCACCAAATATTCCAAAATTTTCTTGAGGGGTCGAAGAAAACTGGCTGCAGCCCGTAAACCGGCTTCGGGCATTTCTAGTTTTTCTTCCCTAACTGTCATCGAGTCCTAATAAAACACTTATTTCACTTTTCTTTTAATTGAATACCATGTAAATTATGTCACACGGATGAGGGTCAACGTAAAAATGACGGGGAGAAACGACACGCTCCTCAGCTTACAAATTCCAATAAAATAAACAAAGACCATTGAAATAATTAATGATATATATATTGTGAAACAAGTTAAGTACACAAGAACTCAAATAATATATCAACAATGAATGGCAATTATTCAATGCAGTCCAAATTCCGAAAAACCACACAGTTATCCGAATGCTAAACCGCTAAAAACACGCTCCACTATCCCCAACAGATGATTTAATGACTAACGCTCATTAGCCAAGAGAAACTCACAAATTACTCACTTAACTGTTGAAGAACAAACCTAAAGTTTGTGTGGTGTGGTTTTCATGCAGTTAGAGACTGCGGAAAACCGCCACGAAAGTTATAAAAAGACTCGAACACCAATCATGTCCTATCTCGACGCCATCACTCCACGACCCCCCACATAGTTGCGTCTGGAATTTGGATGTGGAACGTGTTCAAAGGATTCACACCACAATTAACAAAATGTAGCAAATTCACATGGTAGCCACACCAGCCCCTACATAAAAGCCTAATAAAAGGATTTCTATGTACATAGATATACAGAAGCTACCATGCTTTACATTAAAGGGAAACACAATAACTTAATTAACTGAAATTTAAAAGATATATAAATACAACTGGAAATATCTTAACGGGAACAATGAAAATACACATGTACAAGTCATGACTAATATAGTTCTGTCACTCAAGTTCAAGAACACAAATCTTAGTAATCGGTCGTCTAAGCACAATGGTAGAATCCGAACTCTTTAAGCTCTTCTGCCTCTTAACATTTGTAGCAACAGTCGCTGACGTCTTTAGGTCAACTGAACGAACACATTCGTCATCAGATTTATGAACATCTACGATACGCGCCAAAGGCCACTGTCCTCTTGGAAAGTTGTCATCTGCCATTAACACGATATCGCCTATTTCCACATTCTTCCGCCGTGTAGCCCACTTGCTTCTCTGTATCAAGGTTGGTATATACTCCTTAACCCATCTCCTCCAGAACACATCACTCAAGTATTGTGCTTGCCGCCACTGCCTTCTGATGTATAGATCTTCTTTACAGAACAGTCCTGGGGGTAAGGTTGGACATGGTCTCAGGTGAAGCAAATGATTCGGTGTGAGTGGATTCTCATCACTAGCACTGTCGCTTACTCTTGTAAGTGGACGATTATTTAAAATCAATACCGCCTCCGCCATGACAGTCAATAAAACCTCATCACTAATAAGCTGTTCTCTTATGACCGAATTCAAAATCTGCCTCACAGACCTGATCATCCTCTCCCAAATGCCACCCATATGGCTAGCACCTGGGGGATTAAAACACCAAATCATGTCCTGCTGAGCACACGAATCTGTAATTTTTGACTGGTTCATGTTCATCAGGGCTTCCTTTAGTTCTTTGTCTGCCTTCGTGAAATTTGATCCATTATCACTTAAAAGTTTCTCTGGGTATCCGCGAACACTTATAAATCTCCGCAAACAGTTTATCATCGAATCAGTGTTGAGACTTTGTGCCACCTCTATATGAATAGCTCTTGTTGTTAAGCATGTAAAAAGGCATCCGTATCTCTTAGCCGTTGATCTACCGACTTTTACTTTTAGCGGCCCAAAATAATCCACTCCTACATAAGTAAACGGAGCCTTATCCGGTTGTAGACGCTCCATGGGAAGGTCAGCCATGAACTGTTGCTCCTTTCTCTTGTGTTGTCGTTGACATGTGACACACTTTCTGATAACGCGTCGAACTGCTGAACGGCCATTTAACACCCAATATTTCTGCCTCAGAGCACTTAAGACACTCTCTTGACCCATATGTCCAACAGCTAAATGGAACGAAGAGATGATAATATCAGTTACATGGTGCTTGTAGGGAACAATGATCGGGTGCTTCGCGTGATCATCTACTGACGCACGACGTAGTCTTCCACCCACACAGATCAGACCGTTAATTATTTTGGGACTCAACGTCACTAATGCAGAACTACTACTCTTAATCATCTTCTGATCACTTAAACTCTTAATAACATCTGGAAACTTCTCTTTCTGTACATAACGAATTATTTCAATCTCTGCTGCACTGATTTCTTCCACTGTTAAATACTCTGAAATTTGATCAGCATCTGAATTCTGATTCACACACTTAAAGGTGCGGCTATACAATATTCTCTTGAACCTCAAAATCCAGGCAAAGGCTCTTTTTAATCTCCACCATGAAGAGTAGTGATGAATAAACTTCATCAACATATCTGGCTCCTTATCGGATGTACCAGTGGCGTAAATTCGGGCTTCTTTCCGTACTTCAATATCATCATCAGCCAACTCAGGACTCTCTATTTTCTTTGGCCATAACCCTTCTTCTTTCCACAAGAAATCAGGACCATTTACCCATCTATTTTTGTTAATCATGCTATTTAGTTTTAACCCCTTAGAACCATCGTCTGCTGGGTTGTCATCTCTATTTATATATCTCCACTGGTGAGGTTTAGAGCCTAAGTGAATAAGCGTCAGCCGATTGGACTCAAAGGTGTGAAATCTTTTTGATGTATTATTTATGCATTTCAGAACAGACATTGAATCAGTCCAGTATGTAACTTCCCTAATCGGTAATTCTAACTCCTCTAAAATTAACCTACAAAGTCGAACAGACAAAACTGCACCTGCCAACTCTAACCGAGGAATGGATATTTCTTTAATCGGTGCCAACCTACTCTTACCCATCACAAAGGCACAATGAATCCTAGTATCTGATCCCACAAAACGTAAATATGCTACCGAGGAATAACCTACCCTCGAACCATCCGAAAATAAATGTAACTCCACTGAACTTAAAATGCTTAATGACTTTGGTTTATAACATCTGTCCACACTTAACCTTGACAACTGCGGTAAATCACTTAACCATCTCAACCACTGTTCTCTGTCGGCTTCACCTAACTGCTCATCCCATCTCAAACCCTTCCTACTAAACATCTGTAACAACAACTTAGCTTTCATCAAAAACGGAGCAAGAAATCCTAAAGGGTCGAACAGAGAATATACTACAGACAAAACGCCTCTTCTGGTCATCGGTGCATTCTCAGCCTTCTTATGCATCTTCTCCAGGATTTCCCATACAAATTTGTCGGTCTCAGTATTCCATTTTAAACCTAGAGTACTTTCAGTCGGTAAATTATCTAAATCCAGGGATACTAACGACTTTGCTCTCTCTTCTTCTGGAATTTGGAGTACAACATCTCTGTCGTTACTGCACCATTTCCTCAAATGGAATCCTCCCCTTGCTAATAAATCTTTCAATTCTGCTACTAACTTCAAAGCTTCTTCGGTTGTCTTCACCGATTTCATAAGGTCATCAACATACATATCTCGATTTACTGTTTTTACTGTCTCAACAGAAAATTCTTCTCCAAACATCTTTGCTGTTGTTCGTAAACAATGGTTTGCGATAAAGGGCGAGGACTTGGCTCCAAATATATGCTTTACCATTCTGTATTCTTGAACTTGATCTGTAAAATCATCATCTTTCCACCATAAAAACCTTAAGGCGTCACAATCCTGCTTTGACACTCTGACCTGATGAAACATAGCTTTAACATCCCCTACGACTCCTATACTCTCTCCTCTAAATCTCATCAGCACTCCGACAAGAGGGTTAGTTAAATCAGGCCCTTGGTGTAATTGTTGGTTAAGAGAAGTTCCTCTAAAAGAAGCTGCACAATCAAAGACAACTCTGACTGTTTCTTTAAGCGGGTGTATCACGGGATGATGAGGCAAATACCATAGCGGTTGACTCTTACTCTTAGCATTCAGGTCTTCTGAGGGTACTATTTCAGCATGGCCATTTTGAACATAATCTTGAATGGTTTCCCTGTACTTAAGATATAACTCTGGATCTCTAATAAATCTCTTCTTTAGCCCTTCTAGTCTCTTCGAAGCAAGCTGTTTATTGTTTGGGAGTTCTGGTGGTTGATGTTTCCATGGCATGGGAACTACAAATACCCCATCTTCCAACTTCAATGAATTCTCAACTAATTCTAATGCTAGTTTGTCATCCACTGACAAACAAGCTTTGTTGTCTACTTCTAAGTCTTTAAACTCGTGGTTCCATAATCTGTCTAACTGATATCTCATACTTTGGTCTTGGTCACTAACATCGGTCACTTGTATAAAATTCACTGAGTAATCTGAGTCAATTTTATCTCTTCCTAAACGTCCCAAAATCATCCATCCAAGTGGGTATCTCACTGCTATTGGCTCATCATCTCCTCCGGAACGACTTTCCAAAGGTACAAATAATTTTGGTAACTCCTTCAAGCCAATTAAAAGACCAATCTCTCTTGGTTCTACATGCTCATAATATATATCTCTTAAATGTGACCATCTCTGGATATCTACTGACTCCGGTATACATCCTTTGTTGACAGACATGAAGTGAACACTCTTCACAGAATTTAAAGAATGAACTGAACGACCATCTAATGACTTTATAGTAATATTAAACATCTCTGAATCTATTTGGGCAGAACCTGTCATTCCTGTGATTGTAAAAGCATTTTTAACTCCTGAATATCCTAGCCTATCAGCAACCTTCTGACTCAATAGACTTACTTCACTTCCTGTATCTAGTAAAGCGTATGTCTTAATAAAGGTACTATCTTCTATCTGTAACTGTATTGGTATTACACCCAGGCTTATTCTGGTCTCACCAGCCCCAGTTGCAGCTGTTGTTGTACTGGCCAAATTTGGTGTTGGATTTGATTTGGTCTCTCTTCTGTCAGTGGATTTCCCATCTAACACTGGTTTCTTCAGCTCGATATTTGGAGTCTGGAATGCATCAAATGGATTTACACCATGTAAAATTGTGTGATGATTCTTCCCACAGCCCTTCACTTGACATACAAGGTCAGCTCTACCACAAACTTTAGCATAATGGCCCTTATTCAGACACCTTAAACAAATATTATTATTCATAACAAATTCTAACCGATCCCTAATTTGTAACTCATTAAACTTGAAACATTTCCAGATGACATGACTTCCAGCACAAAACAGACATCTAACTGAACTATCCAGTCTCTGTGGAGGTTTATTTGTGGCAGTGGCCAAAGTAGTAATTTTTCTCTCTATGTTCACCTTGTTTTCTCTCTTGAAATTGTTTTCTTTAACAAGACTCATGTTTAAATCGTCTCCAAATTCATTATTCACCAAACTTGCTCTTCTCTTTAGGAAGCTCAGGAAATCTTCAAACCTTGGCCTTACTCCAGATTCAATAATACCTCCAGCATGATCTGTCCATTTTGCTCTCAAAAATGTTGGTAATTTCTTATTCAGGGTACGCAGGGTGTTCACATGATTCAACTCACTCAGGTAATCCACACCCATGCCATATAATGATCTGTATGTTACTTCTAGATGTTGAGCGAAATCCAGCAAAGAAGGTCCATCTGCTCTTTTAATTACTGGTAACTTCTCTAGTTTATCCAAATGTGCCTTGGCTATTATATGCGCCTTCCCAAAGTTTTCCTTCAGTGTTTTCTTGGCAGACAGATACCCCTCTTCTACAGGTAGATTGACACAGCTCTCTATTGCCTCTCTGGCTCTACCATGACAATGCTGAATTAATAATTGCAGTTTGGTACTATCATCTGAATTCTGGGACTCCAGACATGTCTCGAAATTGTGCATGAACGACACATATCTAAGTGGATTGCCATCAAAATGTAGGTACTCCATCCTAGGATTGGTTACGACTTGACATAACTTCTGCATCAACATCTCTGTTTTATCAGTCTGAATCGATTCAAAGTTTGTAGCATTCTGTTGAGTAACTGTAGCTGGTAGATCCTGTAAAGGGTCTTCAAATTGTATTAGGTTAACTTTGGAAGATGATTGGTATTCTTCTTGTACAGGCAAATCACTGGTATTATGAAGTATGGGCATGGCCTGTGCATTCGCAGATGTGGGATTGTCACCCAAAGTTGGTGCCGCATTAGATACAGTTATATTACTAGGATTTCTTATACTGGTTTGTAAAATTGAAACTCTGTCATCTTCTCTTACTGAAGTGTCTTGAAGATAATCTGTTTTAATTACCTCTGGAAATGCTGACATTCCTGCTGCTTTATCTTCCAACTGGTTTCTATTCTCCTTTTCTCTATTCTCATTATGAAATTCTTCATATATCTGTAAACAAATTTTAGCCTGTTCTTGCTGCATCTCAGCTTCTAATAATTGTTCTTTGTTTTTTATTTCCAAGTACTGTTTTTCAATCTCATGTTTCTTCTTGAGCTGTTGTAATTTCAACTGGGCAATAACGAACTCTTCTTTCTTCTTGAGAAATACTGAAGAACTTGTACTCCTCTTGCTTTGGCAGGAAGATCTTTTAGAAAATAAGCTGCTTGTACGTTCTTGTTTATCTTCCTCTCTTCTCTTCTGTAATAATTTGACAACTCTGTCAAACTCTTTTCTCTGTTTCAAAACTGCATCATAATCAGCATATGCCTTCTCCCTATCTCCGAACTTTACACTGTGTAGATATTTCTCATGGCAAGAAACAAACATTCTCCATAAACTATCATAAGCCTTAACTTTTTCTTCAATTAAATCCAAGGAATCCTTTGCCTCAATACTATCATTTATCTCTCGATTCAAATTACCAAGTTTCTCAATAAAAGATCTATGCTCAATCTCTAACCTATTTAAATCTCTCTCCTTAACATTAAATGTACCATTATTACCATCAACTTCCAAACTTGCACCAAACAAATCTGATTCTCCACTATTTTCACTTTCAAAAACAATCAAATCCCTAGAAGTTGCCATAATTAACACAACAATGAAACTAAATATCATCTAGCCTTATATTCTCTCTCGTAAATTAAACTGACACAATGCTCATTGCATGAAAACTTCATGTAAATTATGTCACACGGATGAGGGTCAACGTAAAAATGACGGGGAGAAACGACACGCTCCTCAGCTTACAAATTCCAATAAAATAAACAAAGACCATTGAAATAATTAATGATATATATATTGTGAAACAAGTTAAGTACACAAGAACTCAAATAATATATCAACAATGAATGGCAATTATTCAATGCAGTCCAAATTCCGAAAAACCACACAGTTATCCGAATGCTAAACCGCTAAAAACACGCTCCACTATCCCCAACAGATGATTTAATGACTAACGCTCATTAGCCAAGAGAAACTCACAAATTACTCACTTAACTGTTGAAGAACAAACCTAAAGTTTGTGTGGTGTGGTTTTCATGCAGTTAGAGACTGCGGAAAACCGCCACGAAAGTTATAAAAAGACTCGAACACCAATCATGTCCTATCTCGACGCCATCACTCCACGACCCCCCACATAGTTGCGTCTGGAATTTGGATGTGGAACGTGTTCAAAGGATTCACACCACAATTAACAAAATGTAGCAAATTCACATGGTAGCCACATACCACGAATTTGTACTGCGTTGACTATTGATTAAAACATTTTGTCTGGGGCCACTCTACTTTGTGAATGCAACTGCAACAGTGTGATCGGATGGTTGGAATTCAGAGTGGGATTTCGGTTACAGAACCATTGGATACTTTTGGACTTGCTCACACAGGCTAGAATAGCAGAAAACGCATTTGCGGTGGTTAAATTTTCAAAATTTTCTCCGAGACGGTGAGTCTCCCATAACCCGCGACGATTGATTGGTTCTGGGCAGCCAGGGAGGCTATATTGGAACAAATTGAAGTTGTTGCATTCACAGACTACAGGCTGTAATAGCAGGAAAACGTGTATGTGGCAGGTCAATTTTCAAAATTTTCTCCCAACGGTCCCGTCTTCGTGGGTGTAAACGAGTGATTGGAATTCGAGTCAGCAAGCCACCTTAATTAGGCTATATCAGGCCACTTTGAAATTGCTTTGTTCATGGACTGAAATAGCAGGAAAAAGTGTTTGCAGCCGTCAAATATTCCAAAATTTTCTTAGGTGGGGGTAAGTAAGCCACGCTTCTTCGCCTCTCGGGAAAGACCGGTGCTAATGTCTGTAAACATGATAAACATTGTAGGCCTATTGGTGTGATGTTAACAGAAGACTGAGACTTTAAACAAAATTTATGGGGGTACCCCCCCACCCCGTTGCGGACCCCCCCCCCCCCAATATATATTTCACGGCTACGCCCCTGTTGGTGTGATATTAACAGAAGACTGAGACTTTAAACAAAATTTATGGGGGTACCCCCCCCCCCGTTGCGGACCCCCCAATATATATTTCACGGCTACGCCCCTGCCTATACTATAGGCAAATAAAAGGTGTTGCCATGGGAACGAAAGTAGGGCCTACGTATGCTAGTCTATCTTTGGGATATCTAGAGGAAATTTGGTACACTAAACTAGATTTAACTTTTGGCGCCACCTTTTGTAACTATGCAAAACTCCACTGGAAAAGATTTCTGGATGATTGTTTTTTTATATCAAAACAAAATGAGCAAACTATAACAATACTCCTTGATTTACTAAACTCGTTAGACCGAAGTATAAAGTTTACAATCGAACAAAGTAATATATCTTTAAACTTCCTGGATGTAACAGTCAAATTATCAGCAGGGGGTACAATAGAAACAGATTTATTCTTTCAAAGTACAGATACACACCAGTACCTAAATTTCAAATCTTGTCATCCACCCCATACAAAACGAAACATCCCGTTTAGTCTAGCTAGAAGAGTGTGCACAATCGTGTCGAACCATGAAACTAAACTCGTCAGACTATACCAATTGAAGGTTATCTACTTCGACAGAATTATCCTATTAAACTTATTTTGGATGCAAACAAAAAGGAAAATTTACGAAACTGTTTCAACAAATAAGGAAATAGCGTTAGTTACAACTTTCTACCCATCACAAGTGAGGGGTAAATTAATATATGACAAACACTGTCATATTCTTCAAAATAGCAAAAAAATGAGCCAAATTATTAATCAAACCACAATAATTAACAGTCTTAAACAACCACATAGTTTACGAACAATGTTGACATCTTCAAAATTTGATTCCATATTTCCTACACCCACAGTTTCTAAATGTAATGATAATCGATGTTTAACATGTAATGATATTATCGAAGGGTCGTCTATAACTGTCACAAATCATCAAATATTTACAGTCAAACAAAATATGAATTGTAAATCAAATAATGTAATTTATTTGATGATATGTATAGGTTGTAAGGGTAGATACATAGGGAAAACAGAATTACAATTAAGTAGACGAATGAACCTCCGTCGTTCTCAAATTAAAAACGCAGAAAATAGAACTATTCCTTTAAGTGAACATCTAGATCTCTGTGGCGGAGGTAAATACACGGTTTTCCCTATGTATAAATTAAATGTATCAAATCAAGCGCTATTAGAAATAAAAGAAAGCGCGTTTATACGGAAATACAATCCCGAACTTAATGTTAAAGTTTAACTCATGTATTTTATAAATATATTTCATTACATAAATATGTATATTTCATTGTATATTTAACTAAATTTCAACGTAAATTGTTATGAACAGTAGTAACTCAACATCTTTCATTTGAGGTCCATACGTCGAATTCGCAATTTGATTACAAAAGAAGCAGCACATGCGCTGGTTTGATCTTTAATTTTATCCAGACTCGACTACCGCAATAGCCTTCTATATGGCATAAGCAATAGTCTTATACACAAATTACAACTTGTACAAAATACCGCGGCTAGAATTGTTTGCCTATCTAGTAAAAATTGCCATATCACACCACTGTTAAAGGATTTACATTGGCTTCCAGTGGAAAGCAGAATTAAGTTCAAAATTCTGTGCATAGCTTACAAATGCCAGGTATCCCTTCACCAACCTGACCCTATTGCACCTTCCGCCAGGCAAGTTCATCGTGATTTTCTGACGTGGTTTCCCATTTTCAGTAGTGCAGGACGGAAGGCCTGACAAGGGCAGCTGCCTAGTCATTCGAACGGGACGAAAAACCGAGGTCCCGTGTATACACTGGTGTGCACGTAAAAGATACTTGGCAGTAGGAATTTGATATAGTGCCGCTGCCCGGGCAAAATTCCCCCCCCCCCTCATAGTTAACGATGTCTTTATTAACACAGCCAGAGCAGAACAGAAGGACTTATTATGCCGTCATACGTGCTAGATCTTCTCCGATCTAGGGCGGGGGGGGGGGCTAGTGGTCTACAGTGCCGTGCTTCGACCTTTAGCTGGCCGGTCACCTCTGGCTTGCGGCTGTGGTTTCGATCTCTCGTGTGAGCGTATGTGGCATGGAGATAGGGGCGCCTTCTCAACCTCGTGGGTTTCCTCCGGTTTCCTCCCACTGCTAAAGACTCCTACGCGCAAGCGAATTATTGAAATAGAATTAAAAACCATATGTTAGCCCCGAAATGACATAGTTTGTGTTGAGTGGACGTTAAACCCCATCTCTCTCTCTCTCTCTCTCTCTCTCTCTCGCACTCTCTCTCTCTCGCACTCTCTCTCTCTTCTCCGATCTAATGTTTTCCTAGTCTTTGGGTGAAAGGTATGGTAATACTTGAATAAAATCGTTCGGATAATATATTTATTTTTATATTCAAAATGTGGTTATATATTGTCGTTACTCGCGTCCGTCGATCTCCCCGTTGGCGGACGCGAGTAACGACGATATATTGCCACATTTTAAAGTATAGTCTCTAACTCAATATCATTCAAAATCTTTGAAAACACGAATTATTTGTCAATTTAAATCAACATTGGTGCTGTGATCTAACCGGGCTTCTGATATCCAAGATTTAAGACAAAATAAAGACAAAATAAACATTTTACCATTGGTAAACGAATCGTGTACTAAATGCGTTCCAGCCCTAGTTCAAGCAAGAGACTCGAGGAACGAGGCTAGATATTGCACCGAATGAAACGGCGTACGCTAGAAATTTGCATTTGATTGAGAGTGTCGGCTTTTTTCGCGGAACATAACTGATTTGAAATTAGAGTAAAAACGGAAACCATTGAATGTAAATCAGTTTATATACATGTACATTCATATTACAGTATTACATGCGTTGCGACCCACTTCTGTCAATTTCTGGGTCCCAAATGTTAGCGATTTAGCTCCTTTAAATATAAAAATCGGATCAGAAATTGTGACCTCTAGAGGGTCCACAAGCTAACATACGCGTGTATCAAAAGGAATTGAGATCTTTGGGTTCTAAAACCTACAGCTCAAGTTTCGTCAAAATCGGATAAAAATTGTGACTTCTAGAGGGTACACAAGCTAAGTATCCTATTACATACTTTCCGCCTATTTGCGTACAAGGAGCGGTCATTGTATCAGCCAGTTTCGGATGCAATGTTCAGACGGTGTCTAAAATGTAATATAAGTTGTAACTTCCAAAGGATCCACAAGCTAAAACCGTGATTTTTCGAAAAATCAGGGGCCAAATGCGCGATTTATGATAGGAACCGGGTTTTTTGTGATATAAACATACCTTTATAGTTTCATCAAAATAGGATCATATATTTGAACGGGTTTTTTTTAAGAAAAAATCGGATAAAGAGATCATTGTGAAAGTTTCTTCAAAATCGGAATAAAAATTGTGACCCTTAGAGTGTCCACAAACAAATTGTGGGCGCGTTATTTGCCGTCCTCCTTTTGCCACCCCATCCCTCCGACTTTGAATCAGGTGTTTTTCAAGATAACACAAAACACACAAATTCAAGAAAGGTCACAAATTGGTTCTATTTGGAACTTCCCGTTAAACATAAACGTTCTATTTGTAATTTTCAAAGAGATCATCAAAACTTGTATACGTCCGTTGCAAAGAAAAACAAAACAAGAAAACAAAACAAAACAAAACAAAAAACATATACACAAACTTGTGTGGATATATGGCTAAATTACGAACGGGCTCCTACAAGCGCTAACATCTGACAAACCGATATGGTTCCACTACGTTGATGTCTTCTGTCCGGCTCAGGCAGTAGTCATGATTTGATGAAAAAAAAAAGGTGAAAGCTTACCGCATAATTAGGCTATATGTTTTGATAAAATGCAACCGATACGCGAAATGTCTGTGTATTTAAAAATGGCCGCCGAACCAGAAATGGAACGCGCGCGTGATTTAACGTGTTCGGTAAGATAAGATTAACATAATTACTAATTGCCATGTAAACTGTGATTATATCTGTTTAAAAATTTTGCAATTAACCTAATTTTACTTGCGCAGAATCAAATGATGTATCGATTTCAGTGTAACTGCCATCACAAAATATCAGAAGACACGTCTCCTGGCTTCTAGAACTAACAAACTTCTCGGGGGATGGCGTCATGATTATACTAACAAATGCCCCGATTTCGTCTATACGAGTGGTCTGGTAGCCCTAGGTGTTCGATCCCTGCATTGACCGAGAAATTTCACGCCGATTTTCCGACGTGGTTTCCCTTGTCAGTGATGCAGAACGGAGGGCCTGACAGGGACAGCTGTCTAGTCGTTCGGATGTTACGAAAACCGAGGTCCCGTGTACACAATGGCAGTTGGAATTCGATATAAGAGTAGGCCGTAGTGCCGCTATCCGGGCAAAATTCCCCCGCATAGCACACTGTATGGCGTATGCTCGTCTTCATTAGCCCAGGTTAGGAGCAGAACAGTAGGACGTTAAACTCCCATTTCATTTCAATTTATCGCTGAATTGAACAGTTTCAAAATATAATTTATCAGTACAAACTACAAGGTATAAAGAATTTAACATTACAATTAATGTACACTGCATAAAGAATTTAACAATACAACGAATTTAACAAAAGAATTAACATTAAAAATTTGTATAAAATAATTTAACAGAACAAACTACAATTAGGGTATAAAGAATTTAACAGTGCTATATATAGAGAATCCCCTATGAGTGTTTTTTGATATCAAAAAAAATCAACGAGTGTTGATATTTTTTGATATCAAAATACATTAGTTGGAGATTTTATTTATCAAACAATCCTTTCTTACATGCACAAAAAAATAGATATAATTTTTTGGTTTAGAAATCACTTTTACTGAATATAATTACATTACAGCGTAGTGATACATCAGATTTTTGACAGCACTTTAGCTATTGCAAAGTCCTATATATTGACACAGTACTTTCTAAGGAGATATAGGCCAGATTCTGACATCGATTATCGTGTCACCCTTGCTCCGACATCTGGAACGTTAAGAATTTAGAATACAAATAACTTTATTAACGTGTATTGAAGCCTCACAAAAAAGTTCCTAGGTAACGGCGCAGCAGTTATTGCTAAATAAATGGTTTAATTTTGATATTGTCGGTGTTGATTAAACTGGTCATGTGACACGGTCAAAGGTGACTAAAGGGACCACGTGACGCATCTTGACCAATAATAAATCAACAATAACAAAAATGGCAGCCCCCAGTAAATATTGTTTTGCTATCATTCAAAGCTTATGTTTTACGTTTTAACCCGCAACAAACTTCATGTGTACGTGTTACAGCAATACGACGGAGTGGAGTGAACAAAGGAAATGTCGACAACGGTTAAAAGAAAAGTGTCTTATGCACGTTGAATCTACTTCTATCGAAGATTCACAAGCCTTTACTAAAATAAGAAGGGAGAAATTTCGATCTTGTAAAGTAATCTTTATTTATCGTCGGTGCATATATACATTTAACAAGATAACACGAGCTCTAAGGAGCTCTTAAACCGACAGACATGAAACAGTATATTATACATCATAGACAGACGTGAAAACAGTGTATACAAAACATAGACATAACTTCAAGCACCATACATAAATACATAAAGACACATACAAGCCACATAAGAAACAACAAGCAGCACTACAACAATATATCAAATATTAAAATATGTTAAAATATGTAAAACCAAGAGGGAAGGCAGACATTTCAGCTGTGAGGCAGCATAGGATGGATTCGGCAGGCGCTACACTTGCATTTTTGACCCCCATACCAGCTATTTATATAACTTTTGAACTGGCCAAAAGAGTTCATAGCTCTGGCCTCATTTGGGAGAGAGTTCCATACTTGTGCTGCCTCATACCTGAAGGATTTTTTTCCGTATGATGAGGTTTTAGGTCTCGGTACCTCAGCAGTATTTACATACCTGAAATTATAGGAGTTTTCTTTAATTACAACCAGATCTTGTATAAATACAGGGCTTTTTTTATTTATTATCTTGAAGGTCTCCAAGGCAATAGTGCGCATTCGACGGGTCTTGAGAGATGGTAATTTTGACTTTTCCAAAAGAGAATCATATGAGTTTTGGTAATCGTCATATATAAAACGGAGCGCGCGTTCTTGGATTTTTTCAATTTTTTTAGTGTTTCGTTCCCCACAGAAATGCCAGGTTAACGGACAGTAACTAAAGTTTGACATAATAAAGGAATGGTAGAGAGTAAGTTTACCAAGTCTATTCAAATGTTTCCCAATTCTTTTCAAAACATTTAATTGCCTTGAGGCCTTCTTACAGATAGTTGATATATGTGTATTAAAATTTAGTTTGAAGTCAATAGTAACCCCTAATAATTTAACTTCATCTTCACATGAGATAGAAATACCATTTAAATCAAATACAATATTTTCACCATGTGTTTTTTTACCAATAGCTATAGCTTGGAATTTTTCTGGATTTGCTTGCATTTTATTTACTGAGAACCATTTAATCAATTGTTTACTGTCCTTCTCTAAAGCTGAGATAACATTTTGTAAAGATTTATCAGATTTGGATAAGGTATTGTCATCAGCATAATTATACAAATTACAGTTTTTTACAAAAAAGAACAGGTCGTTTATAAATATATTGAACAGAATTGGTCCAAGTATGGATCCCTGAGGTACCCCTTTGAAAATATCTTGCATACCACTTATATTTTGATTTAATTTTACACATTGTTTTCTATTTGTTAAGTAACTGTGTAGTAAATTTAGTGAAGATTTTGACAGACCATAGGCCTCTAGTTTCAACAACAATAAATCATGGGGGAGGCAGTCAAAAGCTTTAGACAGGTCCATAAGGATAGCTGCTAAGTATTCATTTTTATCGAGAGCTTTTTTCCAATCTTCAATCACGCGTAGAAGAGTAGATTGGCATCCGAAACCAGACCGGAAGGCTGCCAAAAGATGATTGAAGATATTTTCGAAATACTGGACCAATTGTATTTCAATTGCATTTTCAAAAATTTTTGATATCGCCGGTAATACACTTATAGGTCTATAATTTCCTTTTTCTAAGACACTATTCTTTTTATGAATAGGAATAACCTGAGCTTCCTTAAGACTGTCCGGAAAGGTTGATGATGATATGGATAAATTTACAATATCTGTTATGGGTTTAATTATTACAGGTTTAGCAAAATGAAGTAATTTAGGGGAGATTCCGTCAATACCGGTGGCTTTCTTAACATTGATTTTATTAATGCGCTTACCAACAAAGTTTTCATCTACAGGGGAAAAAGTAAAACTGTTTTGTAATAACTCAGGGTGATTTTCTTTAATTGCCAAAATACTAGGATGATCATCATCAACCTTTGTTTGATTGTTGCCAATATTCTTGGCTACATTTACAAAGAAATTATTAAAAGTTTCACAGACCTCGTCTTGTTTGGTGATTAAAACATTATTTTCAGAAAGGACAGTTTCCTTTTGATTAATATTACCTTTATTTGTCAAGAAAGGCTTAACTGTTGGCCAAAAATCCTTAGATTTAGGGCCCCCAGCACACCTTTCCATAAAATATTGGTTTATAGATTTATTTTTTAATTTTGTAACGTAATTTCTTTGACGTCTGTATGCTTCCCAAGTTTTATTGCTATTATATTTTTGAAATTTGTTATGTACCATTTTCTTTTTATAAATAGCTCTTTTAAGCTCCACGTTCATATATGGTACCTGTTTGGGTAGAATTTTCCTTTCTTTAAAAGGTGCATGCTTATTAGCAACATCAATAAAACTCATACTAAAATCATCATAAGCATTGTTGACATCTTCATATTTTGATATATCAAAATTTTGATTTCCTAAATCATGTAAGAAATTTATTTCGTTAAAATTTTTGAAACTTCTGCACATTTTCCTTTTTGGTAACATTTTAGGCAAATCGCAGCTCAGTTGAGCAGCGATAAAATTGTGCACATCACTGATGCCAGTGCTGAAATTACATACTTTTTTAAAATCACATTCTTGATTAATTAAAATTAAATCTAACAGAGTTGCCTTTGCTATTCTAGTAAAACAGGTAGCCTTCTTAACAATGTTTTTCATGTTAAAGATATCACAGACGTCATAGAGTATTGCACTTTTATCAGAATTTAACATATCATAGTTAAAATCGCCAATAAAAATATAGTTTTCATATTTAGAAATAATTTTATCTACTGTCTGACTAAAGTCTGTATAGAAAAGTTCATCAGTCATACTGGGAGGCTTATACACTCCACCAAAAAACCATTTCTGACTACCAGATGAGACCTCTATTCCAATGGACTCAATCTCTTGAAATTCGTAATGACCCTTCCTATCGGCAGCAATGTCAGAACGTATGAAGGACATTACCCCTCCTCCGTGTTGATTTCGATCAGCACGCCACATTGTATAATTATCTACAGAAAACTGGGCATCAGGAAAAGATACATCAATTTTGGTTTCAGTCAAAAATAATATATCAACTAGATTCCGTTGTAGCAAGTCTTTAATATGTTCAAATTTGTTACGTATGCTGTTAATGTTCAGATACCCGCATATTAAGTTTGATGGATTTGATCGCCTTACTTTGGCTAGTTCTTCGAAAAGATCTGGCACGTTTGTTTTGTTTACATCTGTCATTTCGGAAATGGAGGTTGAAAGGCAGGGGAGATAATCACAATCAGCTAATTGCTTGTTGTCAAGTTCGTTTTTGGAGATTTCAAAGAAAGAGTTTGTAAAAGCTGGTAGTGTACACTGTTGGCAGAACCAGCTTTCATGTGAGTTAGATAGTTGATCATACTCATTTATTGGTAAGTTTATACATTTGATATGATGCCAGTAAAGGCAATCCTCACATTGGATAGCTCGTTGATTCTTTCTAACAGGTTTAGAGCAGTGTCCACATGGAAATTTTATCGGGCCAGGGTTCTGATGTATGTCCCCGCTCATAAGTATAAGTAAAGTAAAACCACGATTTAAAAAGTTTTTGTTACTTTGACGGCTTTGTTTTGATTTTTTTTTGTCCGCCATTTTGGTGTTGGCGGCAGGGTCAGGACACAGAGTTTTCAATGCTTGATCATATTTTGGCAATAAATCTATATTTCTGCATGAGTAATATCCCAGGTCATCGACTCTGATCTTTGTTTCTTCATAAAAGATTGTCTTAGTTGGTTTCAAACGTAGTAAAGTTCCAAAAAGTAGAAGAGCCCAAACGAGTCCGGCCTGCCCTGCCGCCATCTTACATAGTTGTGCTACCGAGTGGTTGGATTTGGATGGACAGGAAAGGGTTTTAGCTAAATCTGCGCAAGATTTGTTGTCTAAAGACTGAATTTATTAAAGATAAGGACGATATAGGTTTTCATCCTGTGTGTTATCGACGGTTCACAGATAAAACAAGAATAAATCAAGCAAGAAAGAGAAGCGAAAGTAATAATTATAAGTCAACACGGACAATACAGACTAGTGGTAGTAGTACTAGTGAAGACGAACGGTCTAGAATGTCACCAAACAGATTAAGGACACACGTGCAGAAAAGTGGTTCAGTGGCTTCCAGTTCAAGAAAAAGTCAGACTGTTTTACCAGTATTGTGCATAATTTGTCAGATGAAAGACAAGTATCGAACTTTTGGAATGCATGCAATGTGGCTGCAAGACAGGATGCAAAACATCAAAATGTGCATGATTTAAAGCTAAACTTAAATGCACAGATATGTGTCACTGTACTACCTGTCAGAATTTAGAGTCTGATGAGCAAGAGAGCCCAAATATAATCGACTGTAATTTTAGTGACAGTGATAATGACAGTGACTAATGCTGTTAAAATATTTACTGTTAATGATTTTAAATAATAACCCAATATTTGACATGTACACTTAGGTTTTCTGTTTCGCTCATATTTTGGGGCTCAAAGACCGGGTTTCGGTGCATGGTTCCAAAATCCATTTACATGTATAGTCCATGATCAATTTTTTTCTGTATGTTTCAATTATATTGTATGAATACTTTTTTGGAATTAGATTTTAAATGTTTTAAGTATGTTTCTTATTAAAATAATGTGTATTAAAAACTTGTCCATGTTGTTAAAACCCTCTTAGTGAAAAACATGATACTGAGCAGACAGACGTACATGTATGTAATTCTTAAAAAAGCACACAATTTAAACCCTTTTCTTACCAGACCGCTGCTACCTAACCAATCTGTCAAACCCTTGTCTAAACTTGAAAATACAATTTAGACAATTGTATTGTCTAGGAGGAAAGGAAGTGGAAATATAAAAACTATGGGTTGGAGGAGGCTGTTAGAATTTAATTCGGTGCCTGGTGGAAATTGATTTTGGTGCGTGGGTTGGAGGGGGCTGCAGGAACATAATTTGGTGTCTTTCTGAAAATTCGTTTTGGTATTAATAATTAACCGGAGCTGCAGTGGGAAGTTAAACCCACTACAGTGCAATCAGTCAATTATAAAGTGTGGTATGGGGGTGGGGAGGGGGTGTATGATTTTATTCATTTTCATATTTTTTCTTGTATAATAATTACAAGTTTAAAGTATGGAAATAGGCCATTCAATATTTTAAACATGTAGTTATTTTTTAAGGAAAAATATGAAAATGAAAAGTGTAATTATTTGTTTTGAGATAAATAATACAAAAGCTATGGTGGAAGTATGTGTATTGGACTATGAACATGTGTAATTTCTGTCATAAGATAATATTACAAAAGCATTTGCCAAATATGTGTAATGACATGGAGTAACATGTGGGAATGGGAGAGTGGTGTAATATGTATTATGAGATAAATAATACAAAAGCATTTGCCAAATATGTGTATTGGACTATGGAGTCACATATGGGAATGAGAGAGGCCAAAGGGGTGTTATTTGTGTTATGAAATAAGTAATACTGAAGCACTGGCCAAGTATCTGTGTATCGGACTAGGGAGTAAAGTGTGCAAAAAAAGTATACTAGTAGGCCTACTGTTTGTACTTGTAGCTAATGACCCCAGTTTCATACGTAGCATAGTAATTATAAATAGATTTTAGTTCAATGCAAAGTGAAATTTAATTTGATTTAACAAGATCCGTTTTAATAAAGACTAAACTGGGAAAGTTATATTATTGACAACTAAAAATAAGCGAGTATTTGTCAAGGAAACACGTTCAGCCGTGTGCTATTCTCCGGCGAGTCCGGGAGTTCGGGAGTTGGATTTAACTACCGCGTAACTATTAATTTACAAAACTTGAATGAAAAATATTATCAAACTATGTAAAATTGATATTTACGCTATCAAGGTACAATTAAGATCATGTTAGAATCGAAGTTTTCATACGTTTAAGTTTAATTAAAGTGTGTCGTGTAGTTTTGTTTACCGTAGTGTCTAAAACATCTCACGCAGTTCGTGGAAAAGACCACGTGTTTTAAGTGTTTACTTACCGGTGATTGGCTACTTAAGAATACTACGTAACACGCTAGTCTAAATATAGTATAAAAGCAACTCTTCGCACAACAAACAAATATGATCAAAGAACTAATTTACTGCTTCTGTCCCATCTAGGAACTTTTGATATAATGTTCAGAACATTTAGTTCTATCATTTAAAGCAAAAATCTCTTAAAGTTCCGAAGTCGGAGCAAACTTGGTTTTCTGTTAATATTTATCGATCACAGATACTGTCCTAATATTGCAGTAGATTATGTAATTTATCATACAAGCGATATCTAATGTCAAATGTGTTAATGGGTGATAAAAAGAATTTAACAGTACAATTATATTGAGCGCCATAGAAAACGCATCACTTAGTTTTTCGTATAACAAAATGATTCTGTAAACATATCTTATTTATTTTGCTTCTTATTGTGAACAATATTCAAATGGGAACACATCAATAACAACACATTTGTACACTTATGGATGTTTAATCTGTAATCAATGGTACAAAGTCAGAGGGGTCAAAACCAAAAGTACGACACAGATGTCAGTAGCGCGTGTGTCCTCCACTGGCTCTTACGCACGCTGTGCAGCGTACTTTTGGTTTTGACCCCTTTGTACCGTTGATTACAGATTAAACATCCATAAGTGTACAAATGTGTTGTTATTGATGTGTTCCCATTTGAATATTGTTCACAATAAGAAGCAAAATAAATAAGATATGTTTACGAGATCATCTTGTTATACGAAAAACTAAGTGATGCGCTTTCTATGGCGCTCAGTATATTATAAAGAATCTAAAATAACTCTTTCTTTAAGGTTCCGAGTTCTCGAAGTGGGGTTGAATACGACATAATATTCTTGCTATCATCTCCTGTCGGCAATTTTTAAGTCGTAAAATGTATATAATAGGGTTGATAAGACTGTTCAGCATGTAGAACGTCACCATGATCGTGAAAACAGCTTGATTGGTGGCTGTAAAAGCGAACATGTCAGACACGAACAATCCACAGTAGATAATATAAGCTGCCATTGGACAATAGGACAACCCGAACACGCCAACAATAATACCCACCGTGACCGTCGCACGTAACTCGGCTTTGCTCTTGAAAGCCCTTCTCTCGTCAATTACTGGTGTATTTCCAACCATTGTGGCGGCAATTTGCCGGATATGACGTCTTGTAACTTTAACAATATACAAATACATTACAAAGATGATAAAAAAAACAACAAAAATAAATGAACCCACAAAGATGTATCCATTTGGATTTCCAGTAACTATAAATTGACAAACAGGACCATAAAAGCCGTCGGAGAAAAGCGAAAATGTCAACGTACTGGACAAAATCCACAAAAAGATAGCGGCTATCATAAGTTTTTTCCAAGTAATTTTCTCGTTTAAGTTCACGGGTAAAATTATGGTGAGAAGTCGTTCTGTTGTAATTAGGAGATTGGATAAAATGGTTGCAAATGTGAGGATAAATCCAAAATACAAACGGAATTGACAAAGGACATGTTCGGAAGAGTATTGAAGAGGGAACAGCCGAACAGACGTAGTGTGGATTCCTAGAATCGTATCTGTGGCCAGTAGCGAAAAGAACACAACCTTTTGTCGAATCGGAAACGATCTACTCTGAAGAATGGAAACCAATGAGATAACGTTCAAGAGAAACATACATAATCCCAAAATCCCATTGGCGATTACCAGAGATCGGGAGCTGGAGTCTTCAGTGGAATTGGCTGTCATATCGGGTACACAAATTAAACGTGGTTCCTGCCAAAATCCGTTGGTAAATTGTTTTATTGCAACAAGAATTGTTTCCCTTTTTTTCTAGTTACTGACAGTTACTATTTAACTCCACGGACGGTGTTATCCACAAGTATGCCGGAAACTATTCACCTGCTGGCACAGAAATCTCTTTGCCGTTAACCCGTTTTATTTTGATCCCAGTAGTTAAATTTAACATACATGTACTGCTGTGTGCAAATTCTTTAACCACACCCAAGGAGTTCGTATTTATAGCTGTTCAGGTTACTTGTAAATCGATGAAGAAGGACGGATGAGAAAACGAACCACACTTTATCTAATTAGTATATTATCCAGATTAACCTGATGCTCACACTATCTGTAATCAGATCATTAGCTCTACAAATAAAACTCAACTTAATGGTATCGGTATTGGATGACCGAATTGCACGTTGCATTTTAAAGTCTGTCATTAAGTCAACTGGTGTGGTTTTGATTCCCCGGTTGTATGTGACAAGGAGTAGAGTCGCCTGTCCAAGGGCAGGATGTGCTCTCATGGGTGCTGTAAAAATGACGGGCAATGCATATCTAGAGGGGGGTGGGGTCCCCTGGCTAGATGAAACACATATAAAAGATACATTATGGGAGATAAGATAAAGAGCTGTCAGTTCTCACTATAATAGTTAAAAATTAAATAATGTAAAGGCAATTTGCTGAAAATTGATCCACTATGAACCGAGAATTAAGCGATTGAAATTTTGGCCTAGCCTCGATAAAAAAAACATAGTCTTGATCATCCATTTCATGATTTTATTATGAATGCAAGTCAAGCAGCAAGTTGGATCATAATCCAGTAAATATGAAACTATACACTAAGGCAAATGTGCCAACGGAACATTTGGAACACGTGAACAAATAGCGGCACACCTGCCTAAATATATATGAAAGATATTTGAATTTGGCAAAATAAAATCATGCCAAGTCATAGACGGCAAACAGCCGTGGACACGGACTAGTCGTTGACGTATAGAATGACTAAACTAAATAAAGAAAAAGACAGCTATGAACTTACACGTAGACACAATTGAATACTCTATTGAGATTATGTGTTTGATTGGGGTGGTTTTTTTTTTGGTTTTTTTTAGTGTGCCGTTCAAAATTTTGTGGCACACTAAAGAAAATCTCGCGGAATACGTGTGTGCCGCAGCACACTGGTTGAGAATAACTGCCTCAAAGCACCGACGAATGAAATTGCTAAGCTCTGTTCTAGCGGGAAATGTTAATCATTGAACTAAGTTAAGACACCACCTAATGAAAATCTACACAAAGTTTAAACATTCCACCGCACATAAAAGCAGAGTTGTTTTGTTCAAAAGTCCTGACCAATTAAATTGCTTATAGCTACTTATCATAATCAGAAAAATCTCACCATCGTTGATCTAATGAATGTACTGGTAGTTTCATCATTCTCAGTCAATCATAACTAAAGTTATCGTGTACCAAAGTCTCAACCAATCAAACTGCTTATCTCTGCAAAGTGGAAAATGTGCACGATCGATCACCCTAATAAACACCAACGCAAAGATTGAACATTCTGCCACAATTCAGAGTTATTGTGTTCCAAAATTGTTCGGGATCGCACAAGTACTCCGGAGCACTTCGATCCCCAGACACTGATAGACAAGAAAAAATATTTTGAAATCGATCCGGGCTTGAACAGGTTATTTATACCTCAATTTACGACAATTTCCGTACCCTATTTAGATCTGTATGTACGCAGATTGAAATTAACACAACCGATTTTGTTGATTTAGGGGTTTAGGTGGGGCGTATTCTTTACTGCTTTTTTCAGAACTTTAATCATGTACACGCACCCACTCGAATTAGCAGAAATAATGAGACATTCCCAGAGCTTCCGAATTGATCAAATTCCCGCGTGATCTCCACTTTTCAAATGCATATCCAGCAAGGGAAGATAACTCTACTTGGGATATTGGTAATCCTCAACAGATCTAAAGGCAAACTCGACCTTGTCTCCGTCCTCGACCCCTCCTTGCGAAAATTCCTGCCCGGGCTTATGAATTCATAAATTTTCTTTTAATCCCCCCTGGACCACATTACTTGAAGCTGTCTCTATGCCGTGACCCCACCTTTGCTCAAATTTCGGAACAACCCAAACATTATTAACGCGAGATGGGTAGTAACACAAATTCATTTCGATAGAGCTCCACCTGAGAAAAAAATCGAACATTTTGTATATCATCCAGTTTTTATGTATTTTTAATCCACTTTATGTATTTTTCATTAATAATGTATACTATACATGTTGCCCTAAAGGGGTGTTTTATACCATCAAACATCTCAAGCGCGGATACAGAGGGGGGCGCACCCGGCGCACGCCCCCTCTATTTTTTTGCGGTGGCGAACAATTTTTAGCTCCATATATTCTCGCGGCAAAGGAGAACAAAAACAGTTTAGGTTGGAAATCGTAATTTACAGTACTGGTATGAAATTAGTCCTTGTGGGCATTTTTGTCCACTAAAAAATCATGGGTCGGGCTTCGCACTCCCAACTTGGTGCAGCACGCCCCCCTTTTCTGAAAATCCTGGATCCGCCCCTGCATCTATCTATATATCTATCACTGCAGATGAAGTTCACCCCATCCCTCGAGCTACACATTTGTTTACGTTGTTAGCGATGAAAAAAGGTAAAAACAACTGATTGATCTAAATATAACAATTTATTACAACCAGTACATATGTTGTCATGGTTATTAAAAAAACTAAAATCTTAGCTTCATATATATCAAATGATTCTACCAGTAAATAATACGTTGTCATAGCTATAAAAAAAGGAACTAAAACCATAGCTTTACATATATCAAATGATTCTACCGCACAATATGAAATTATATATTTGGCTTGTAAGATGGACGCCAATAAGTTCCCGTTCGTCCCTTCTTGCCTTAGTGTCAAGTGAAGTTTGAACCACTTCATACCTTGGTCTTCTGTTTTTAGACAAATAGCAGTTAAGCGAAGGCAAGGAATCTCGCTATGTTACCGTATACGACTTCGCGTCGCTATGAAAAACAGACAAAACGACCTCTTGGCTTTGCACTGATTAATTCTTATGCCTTTGTGTTGTTAACTTTATGAAGCAAATCAGCTACGACAGAGCGAAATAAGTCGGGTCTTCTTGGCTTCGCCTTAGCATTTCGTTAACACAAGACAAGAAGAAGCGAATGGGAACTAATCGGCTACCATACTTATATAATAAACAATTAATTTTATGGAATTCAAAGCAAAGCAAAACGGGAACCCATAATAAACAATACAATTTATTATACTGACCATTACTTGGATGACCCCACCCCAATCCTAAAATAAAACATTAATCTTACAGACATCTATCACATCAGAAACCAACCAAGTCCTTATCTCTGTTCACCATCGAACACCAAGAGCATTATTGCTCAATTTGAAGCAAAGTAACCCCATCTTAAAATGAGTGATGGACGAACAGACGAACCCATTTTGATAGTCCAATGATTTATTCGAAAGGCGTGTGATATTCAATTATAAAGAAGGAGATATGTAAAGATGATACTCTGCTTTAAAGCTCTTGTTTACTAAGACAAACATCCAAGCGCCCGGTTGACAGGTTTTGCATACTTTGTAAAACAAGCTGCAGAACATTATACACTATTCTTTATTTAGAATATTCTTGACTGATAAGAGAATGAAAAATGAAAACCTCAGTAAAATTATTTTATTCTGAGCTAAGTTATGAATGTTTCAAGTTTTGACAAGAAATAGCGTAAAAGAGTTTCGATTGTCAAGAACCAGTGTTACGATAGTAGTTCTCGATTTCCCATTCTAACGTTTAACGAATATGGCAAAAACTCTCGTAGCTACTAAATGTCAAAGCCAAACCATGATTTAGAGAGTTCACTATGGGATTGGTATGTGAATAAATATCTAAATAATAATTAATATAAGATTTGAAGCCATAAGAAAGACCTGTAATAGGTATATTTAGCTCTTACATAACGTATCTTTAATATAACGATTAACCATGATAGTGGCTAACTACACATACTACACAATGTATGAATTAGTATGCTACATACAGAAATGGGGATCACGTATAATGGATATGTTCTTCATAAATGGATTCTGATTTTTACGATCACGACTGGGAGGATCAAAATTCTATAACTTCTTCCAATCGACAGGACTGTGAATGTGTGCACACGGTAGTCCTCCTTCAGTCAGTCAGATGTACACCCCCCTCCCGTTTATGTTGACTAAAATGGTGAAAGACGGTATCCGATTACGTGACGGCAGTTTATCAGATCCCGTGCATGACACGAACTACAAAAGAAACTTGTGATTTGTGTGTATATGGAAAAAATTGGAAGGAAATGGCACTTAGGAGAAGATGTTATGTGTTTCTTTTGTCGTTCAATTTCTAATGGTTTATAAAGTTTGTTCTTGTGATGCCTTGCTCTCTGCTGAATTCCGTTTATCACCGTTTCCTCCTGTTCGTGGAGCAGGTTTTGGTCTCATCATGGCGGTACTTGGTAATGGTTCCCCACTTTCACTACAATAAATATGGATAACGATGACGTAAAATATTCGAGATAACGTCCGCAAAAAAATCTACATAGACCTGTTATACTTTTATCAGTATTCAAATGTTAAATGTTACTTTCATTTTCAGTTCAAAATGTGACAACTCATCCCACAGCGGTAAGTCCCTTTATTAAAATTTAAGAAATGAAATGGGGTTCAACTTCATACTTTACTAATGAAGACCCATATCTGCTATACAGTGTGCAATGAGGGACATCTTGCCCGGACCAATTCTTATATCAAATTCCATCGGCCAAGGGGGCTTTGACGTATACGCCACTGTTTACGGGGGACCCCTGTTAATAGTCCCATCCGAACGACTATACATTGTCCCTTGCCATGTCCTCTGTCTTGGGGAAGGGGAAGCAACGCCGGAAATTTTTTCGGTATTAAAATTTAAGAGTACCGATACTTTTCAATTACATTTATATTTTATTTATTGGTTATTCTTACTCGTCTGTTTCCTTCTTATTTATGTTTCTACGATGACGTATCAAGAGAATGACTACTGCTACAACAACTGCTACGACAACAATAACGGCTACGGTAGCTCCGATGATTATACCTATTTTACTTTCATCTGGTGAACCTAACAAATACATAAAATTCAACATTCATCTGGCGAAACTAGCAAATACACAAAATTCAACATTCTAGGAAGAAAATGAATAGCTTTGGGTAGTTTTCATCAAACGTCAGATTTTAAACGTCGAATCAATGACTCTAATTCACAGGTTTTGACCATCATAAGATTCAAACAGGAAATGAAATGAAATGGGGTTTAATGACCCTGCTGTTCTGCTTTCACTGGGGTAATGAAATCGGGGATACGACATACAGTGTGCTATGAGGACAATTTTGCGAAGGCAGCGGCACTATGGTATATTTCATATCGAATTCCAACTGCCAGGGTATCTTATATGTGTACACCAATGTATACACGGGGCCTCGTTTTTTCGTACCAACCGAACGACTAGACATCTGTCCTTGTCAGGCCCTTCATTCTACACCACGGACAAGAGGAAACCATTTAGGAAAATCCCCATGAACTTTCTCGACCAATGCGAGGATAGAACACGCAACCTCCAACGTAGCGAGCCAGTATCTCCCCCCCCCCCCATTTAATTTAGCCACTGTAACTTGGAAGCTGTTAGACATCTATCCTGGCCAATCTCCACGCTTCCCCAGTTGCAAGCGAAAACCACTCCAAGAAAAAAAACCCAGCAACTTTCAACCAGCGTAAAATATACATACCATTACAAGAAGCTGAAACCGACGGATCCCAGACTATCTGACCATCGCCAGATTGTATACACGTATATCTGGTATCACCGGATAAACTACCATCCGTACATCCAGTTATTCTAACAACATTGCCTAACGTATAGTTCATATTGTCTTTAACACCATTAGCTACACTTAATAAACCGCAGGACGGTACTGAAATAATAATAATAATATGTAAGATTTATATAGCGCTGGTAGACTCACAGTACTGAGGCATGTACACAGCACAGATAGTTAAAAATTTCTTAACTTAATTAATCCTGGTAATATTTCTCCTGAAAAATAATTTCTTCAGGTAAAACATGAAAGACAGTTTTTAAAAGTCTTCATTTAAATCATGAAACAGATTGACATAGTTCAAATACTTCTGGCATATTATTTCACTGCTTTGGTACATTCAATGCCAACGATCTAAAAATCTTTCAGAAAACAAACACAAATTGTCGTAAATATTAATATTTTTGTGTTGCGAATCCTGTCTTGAACTAAATCAAAAGGTTTTATATTTTATTTTTAACATCGTGTTATTCTTTTTTTTAATGAAACTGGGCTCAACATCCTAAGGCCTGTCTGCATGGCCCGGAAATAACGGTTTTAGGTATACCAGACTAAGAAATCAGTACCTGACATTTTCAACTGAGTTCCGAACATGTATTAATAATATCAACAAAAAAGACAAATCAATGTCGGAGAAAATGGCAGGCACCTCGATCGTGGTCATCTAATTCGTAATATTTCAATTTGAAATCGCACACAGTCGACTAGCTGCAGTATTGGTACATTCATTAATGTTCTGCGACAGTAAAAATAGCCTCAGCGAATAACCTTTAATGCTTATGGTCATAATGTATATTGAAATACAAGCTTTATCACAAACAATGACATATGGAACATTAAAATACTCATATAGCAGTTTAATGCGTTTTTTTCTTACCTTATTTTCGAAGCGACATACGTTGTGTAACACAAGTGTTCATGACGTTAACCACATAAAATCTTGAGTAAAAGTTGGATTTTTGAAAACCATAGAGTTATGCTATAAGATTTTGCTTTTATTTTGATGTGGATTAGTTAATTTTTTAAGTTATGTGATGTGTATTTTGGTACCAGAAATTGAAGGAGTTACAGCAGGATGTAACCCTATTGAAATCAAAGGATTATGAAACTTGCTCAAAGGAAGAACTACTGTTACTGTAGTCAAATACTTCAATTGTGGAACCATTGGAAAGAGTTAACTGTTTGTCGTGTATTTTGTACACGGGGAGCAGTCCATTTGCTGATTACACTATTTTGCCTATAACGTGTTTTTAGGACTTCGAATTCTGTTTAATGGTTTGGATTGTTCGTACTTGGTTTTATTTTATTAACAACAGGACCACTGTGTGTAGCGCTGGTAGGGACCGTCATCTTTGCGGATGGCTTACCTTTGACCTGATAACTACCGACATTTTGAATCCACTGCACTTTGTGTAGCGTCGCCAATCCAATCTGTTCACTTCCTGTTAATCTGTAGTCATGGATACATCGTTGATCACCCACGCATCTTTCCTTCACATTGAAATCATTAGCAGTAGGGGCGAGGGGTATTTGATCCATTATTGTAGGTATATACTTAGCGTCGTATCCTTGTGGAAACTGGAATATTTTTTCAGGACTAGTATCATGAATTCCCCCTAAAAGAGACATAAACGTTGAGTGTAGTAGCATGAATTTAACGAATACAAATAGATGATAAACGAGAGAGAGAGAGAGAGAGAGAGAGAGAGAGAGAGAGAGAGAGAGAGATGGGGTTAAACGTCCACTCGACACAAACTAGGGCATTTCGGGACTAACATAAAGTTTAATTTTATTTCAATATTTCGCTTGCGCGTAGGGGTCTTTAGCAGTGAGAGGAAACCGGAGTACCCGGAGAAGACCCACGAGGTTGGACAGGCGACCCTACTCCTTGTCACGTACAACCTCGGATTCGAAACCACACAAGTTGACTCAATGGCAGGCCGTATGATACAGCGCGCACACACTAACCATTCGGCCACCCACCCCCCGATGGTAAACGAAAGGAGCACAGCATGAACTCGTGTGCTCATGAAAGCGAACATACCATAATGCCATCTTTATGTCCCAGTGAAATCAACTGAAATTTAATGAGGTTTGCGAGCAGCAGAGGCTCAGTGAGTAAGGCGCTGGCGTTCGTGGGTCTCGTTGTGGCCGAGATTGTATACCTGGATTTTACGACATTGCTTCCGTTTGTCAGAGGTGCATAATTTCCTTATAAAATAAAACCAAGTATGAGCAATCCAAACCATTAGACAGAATTCCTAAATAAACGTTATAGGCAAAATAGTGTAATCCGCAAATGTACTGCTCCCCGTGTACAAAATACACGACAAACAGTGGTAACAGGTGTCCGGAAGAGTTAGCTTACCCTGCCTGGCGCGCCACAAACTATAAGGCAAAATGTCGATAAAATAGCGTGATTGGCCAATGAACTATCGGTATGCAAAATACAACATGGTGTATGCCTGCCTTGGTTATCCCCGTTGAAGATAATAAGTGGGACGTTACAGCCTATTACAGACCTTCATCTCTTTATCTAAATCTTACTTATTGCATCTTTAAACGTCATTTCATTCACTGGAGAAGGTATGCGAAAAGACTAATCAAGGAGTATTTCTTCGCGATTTCCAGTCGCAAAATATACAGCTAAACTGAATTCACGGACGTTTCTTCCTCGGTGTGGAACGTACGATTGCTATTGCGAAGATTGTTTGTGTAGGCCTTTGATATCGGTGCACTACGTTTAGTTTTCCACTCACTGAGCTACCGCGGCTTCCAAAAATGGCAAAATATAATACATACATCCGTCAACGTGAACCTACATGATAAAGCAAAGTGTGTGTAAATATCTTGTGGGGAACTGTCTGTTGGTAACTGGGTTCCATCTGGTAGCCTGAAATCGTTCTCCATATCATCATCCCAGGTACCCAATAAACCACTCGTCGACTCCTACAGATATAAATGTAACAAACAATAAACCACAAGTCGGCCCCTAGCGACAGAAAAAGAACATATAATGAATCGCCCTTCGACCCCTAGATAAAAATAAAATAAAAGTGTTCTAGGCCGACTTGGTTTGACATTTCCAGAAGCAAAAGAAGCTCTTCCGGAAGACTCAGTCAGAAATGCGAATCGAGCAAACTTTGTCTGGTCCTCTGTCCCGTGGTGAATCAGTGATTTCTAACCTTAGACAATTAGCTTCGCTCGAGAACAACACTAAGCTAGTTGGGCGACATTTTAAGTCTTAAATCGACGATATTAGTCGAAAACACTAAATATATTTTGCGAATTTTGATAAGTATTTATTCTACGTGAACTTCTATTCGAATGGAATTAAAAAGTT
Source organism: Patella ulyssiponensis (assembly GCA_963678685.1). Lineage (NCBI taxonomy): Eukaryota > Metazoa > Mollusca > Gastropoda > Patellidae > Patella > Patella ulyssiponensis. The sequence goes on from OY783225.1 coordinate 13,730,401, forward strand.
GTGTATGACAGATGAGAAACGAAGTAGAACTGCATGACGAAACAATATTCTAATTTCTGAATATGGCGGGCATTCAGGGCAGAGTTCGATTCCTGCAGTATGAAGTTGGCGGATCTGTGTGTGTAGAATGTACGGAGCCCCTGGTCGTTCGGAGAGCAGGAAAAACAGAGGTCCCCTCAACAAGTTAGCATACACATAAACTAACCTTTGACAGGTGAAATTCGATCGCTGTCCATATATGATTAAAGAAACTGAAAGTATACCTTGAATTCTGGTGGTATGACAACAGTAAGATGGAGAAGTTGATCAACAGCAGCAACTAACACCCCGACACCTGACTCGAACATTATGGTGAAATTAGACTGTGGCTTACTGTTATAACCAACACTATTCTGTACCACAGACACGCCTGTACGTAATAAACACATATAAGCAAAGACAAGACTTTCAACACCCAAGAGAATTATCCAATATCTTTATTAGTCTCATATTCCTGAAGCAATGGCCCTAGAAATCCCTCTCTGGATTGGGTATAATCAAACGAAACACCGCGAGGAGTATGTATTAGTCTATGACAATTATTCTTCGAGGATGTAATTGGAAAATGCAATTTCATGACACCTTATAACCCTATAACGGTAAATCTCTTTGATCTTTGGGGTATATTCTATTCCCGGAATAACTTGCGGTTTAAATATATACATGGGAATTCGGGGTTATTCTTCTGATTGTTTTTCTTTAAACCTGTAACAGGTTATTCTTCCAGGATTCGGGTTTTTTCCACAAGAAAACACATGATATAGGGTTTTTCTTACTGGAATTCTGGGATATTCTCATTTTAGGTACATTGTACATGTAAACATGTTCCGTGTACACATTAGCATGCATGTAAATGAACCAACAACTAAAAATTCACGCAAAGCTTACGCCCGTCTTTATTGTGTAGTCCACTCGGGGAAGACCAGTAGAACGTTAAAGCCCATTCAATTTAATTTTTGTCTTATTGACTATTAATAAAACCTACCTATATAGTCTTGCCAGTTTGGTTCTGATACACCAAACACTCTAGTCTTTTTATTAACAATAACATTTAAAACTGGTCCCGAGCTCCGAGCTGGAGAATTAAACCTGATCTCCACTACACTACTGCCTGGAGCTTTCATCACCACACCAGATAATACCGTTATATTTATTGGTGATGACGGGGTGAATGATAAATACGCTACAAAATACACAGCATATATTTATATTATCTTCACTTGATATTTATATTTATTTGGTGATAATTTCTATATTGGCATATGGATTTAAATGTGTGATATTTATTGTGCGGGGACCCACGGCGGCTTGCTACTCTGGAAGTGGGTGTTTCGATCCCTGATGTTGGCCGAGAAGTTCATCGGGATTTCTCGGCGTGCTTTCCTCTTGCCAGTGGTGCAGGACGTTGGGCCTGACAAAGGAAGCTGTCTAATCGTTTTGATGGGACGAAAAAAACGAGGTCCAGTATATACATTGAGGTGCACGTAAAAATCCCTTGGCACTTGGGATAGAGGTTCGTAGCGTCGCTGTATGGGATAAAAAAAATGTATGGCGTATGCCTGTCTTCATTAGCCCAGTCCGAGCAGAACAGTTGGACGTTAAACCCCATTTTATTTCATTTCAGTTTACACAGTCCGTGCCGGATCTAGTGGCCCTTCCCAATTACCCGACCTCACGACTAGAGCAAGATGAAAGTGTTTTTAAACACAACTGAGCAAAACCGAGGATGAAGCGGGATACTGAAATAAAATAAAACCAAGTACGAACAATCCAAACCATTAGGCAAAATTCGAAGTCCTAAAAAACGTTATAGGCAAAATAATTAGGCAAAGTAGTGTAATCAGCAAATGGACTGTTCATCGTGTACGAAATACACAACAAACAGTGGTAACAGGTGTCCGGAAGAGTAAACTTACCCTGCCTGGCGCGCCACACCCGCCATCGCTGCATCCAAACTACTAGGCAAAATGTAGGTAAAATAACGTGATTGGCCAATGGACTATAGGTATGCAAAATGCACGTGATGAATATTGTTAAAGGTGTAGTAGACATAATCAGAGAGATAGTAAATAGGATACGCGCCAATTAAATATATCAAGAATAATAGCTGAGAGCGACATGTTATATTTACCAATCAAGTCAATATGACGGCCATAAAACTTTTTAAAGGATTTTATAAGTTTAGTGCGTAAGTATCCTTGTAGTTGAAGCTTAGTTGACAAATGTCCCTATCTACTTAAAAAATCAGAATAAAAAGAACAAGCTCTCGCGTAACGATTTAGCTGAGAGACAAACACTCCATAAGCTGGTGATACAGGAATGTTACTACTAATAAATGGAAAGTTAACAATCGGAAAGTCAAAGTCATCACGTTTATCATACAATTTAACACAGAGTCTATGGCAATTGTCAAAATCGAGACGCAGATCCAAGTAGGAACTGAAGACAGGCATAGGACAGTGTCAAAAATTGAGCGGGACTCACAAGATCTTGGGGTTCTACATAGGTAAATCCACTACAGAAGGATACAGTTCTATGGCATACATCGGCTGTCTAGGATATTTTTGTTTTTGTTTTGACAAATAACCCAGGACATTTACAATTCAAAAAGATTTAGAATAATAAAAGCACAAAAAAGGATCTAAAAGATATCTATTTTGTATCTCTTTTGTTTAGGTTAAAGGCTATAATGAATTCTTACACAATGAATATCGAAGTTCGATTAACCGTCGAACTAAAATCCCGTCAAAGAAGTTAAATACCTATTCGGAATTTTAAAATGTTTCGTTCTAAACAGAATTGGAAATATATCTTAAATAACTTTAAAACACATGGGCCTCAAGACGACGAAACGTAGCAAGAAATTCTTGAGGCAGGTTACATTGTCGAATGAAATTATCCACAGAAATTTATTTGACTAGCATACTGCTAAGTGATAATGGGGTGTCGATGGGATGGGGTGGGGAGATAATTATAATGGTTTAATTAGAGTCATGAATAGAATTAAATCTAGAGTTACAGGGGTAAAATGGGTGAGATGGATTAAGATTGTGTCATGAAAATTTAGATTTGCATTCTGCTCTCGCGTTTGATCAGTTATTGTCAATTACATTAGAAAAATTACCCATTAATAAACAGTAAGTATATTAATCTTTTAGAGGCATTTAGTAACTGGAAAGAGCATTAAACTATAACACATACTTATGGAAGAACAATTACTGTTTTATTTAGGCGACGTTTCGAAGAGTATTCTCTCAACGTTTTCAACCACATATTATATGTAGCGACAGTATTAATTAATAACCAGTTAGTGATGTCTGTGAACATGCTATTATAATGAGAGGTTAATACTCACTGTCTTCAAATCTTCCGTGTATGGACAACTGATCATGTTTTAACAACCAATATTCACCTTTACCATAAAAATCATAGGAGACACCATCAAATGTTGTTATATGAGGATCGCCGTAAATAAACGCTGGAAAAATATCAAATATTAGGTGATGTTCCCGAGGCAATGACGACGAGTTATACAACATCTGGACGGTGCTAGATTATTTTACAATTCCCGAACTTATAGCTACGTTATCAGCTGACACTTGAACAGTATAGCATCCAATCACAGGTTGACTTTTCAGCTAGAAAGTGCGAGAGCATTGAATCTGATAGGCTCACAACCTATCGAAATTAGTGGCGAAATATGCAGAGTATTACCTGAAGGGCTTGATAAGATGCACATACTTAAAGCGAGATCAAGCCTTCAATTGAAGATGGTATTAGGCTTAACTGCATTGTCAAAAGCTGTAAGCGTTTGATGAAACAGAAAATGATAAATGGTGCCTCTTATAATAACAGGAGCAATATATATTTCTCCTATATTTTGTCTGCGATATTAAACGTAGCAAATTCCAGATCAATTGAACTGATTCTGAACAGGATAATTGTCAGAATCTATCAGAAGATTCTGGTATGTTAAGCGTAGCCCACAACCCGTCGTACTCGTTTTGACATGTACCGGTTTGGTAGCTCGCAGACCAGCCGCAAGAAACAGGGTGAACATGTTTTATGGGCATAGCCAAAAGTCTCTACGGCCAGTCTGCCATCTTCTACGGTGTTAAGCACACGCAAGTGACTCCTAAGAGTCACGCACAAGTTTATTAAATTTTCCCCCATAGACTGTCCGTATAGTATAGCACGTACTGCGGGTTGTAGGATAGGATTTAATTTGCCCATGCTAATAAAGTCCCGATGCGTGTTTTAAGGCTATAGAATCACTTGAAAACAGTCTATAATATTGTGAAAATTCAATCTCTAATTTGAATATCAGACTCAAAAAGATTCAGGCCCGTTCAGTAATTACATGTGACATATATGCATATGCATATATCGAAATATTTCATTGAAATTAACCTATTCTGGCCGAAGTTATCACTTTTTAAGCTTTTGAACAGGTGTGACATAGATTATTCATTATCGTAACAATGGTATTCGTTATTCCGTCCAATTTTGTATTGGGCCTATATTCTACTGAATTAGAAATTTCGGACACCGTTGGCGCTTACTGGAGGATTAAAGACACCAGTTTCTAATGCCCTAATAAATAAACTTTGTTGAATTACTGACCTGTTTTTGGCGGAGAATAATTCTTACAGTCACGTGTTGCTCTTTGCTCCATATATAAATCACACTGTTGATATTCCACCCAGAGGCAACAATGATAGAAACTAATGACGTCATGGATCCAGTGGGACAAGGAAGGGACATAACCCGGTTTATTAAATGGTGGCGCTCCCCAATCGTGGGCTCGGTCTGGTGTAGAGCCTTGATAAGAATCAGCGGCATATTTCAAACTTCCATCCTCGTTGTAACAACATTGATTGCCAGCGCCGGACGCCCTGTAAATTGTTTGGTGATTTGAAAATGTGAGAATACCGATATACAAAGATGAACTATTGCGATGTTATTCCTGATAATGATGAGGTTCCTACTGTACAGGCAGCCAACCTAAACTCCAAATTAAACCCGGTCTGTTTTTGTAACCCCCATTTCTGAGTAGAGAAATGAAATGGAATTTAACGTCCTATTCTACTCGATCGGCCTAATGCAGACGGCCATACGACATGCATTGTGATATGAGGACAAAATTTCCCGGTCAGAGGCGCCAGGGCCTACGCTTTCATCGTATTCTTATGATGAATGGTTGTTTTACTTGCACGCCAACGAGTCCACGCGGACCTCCCTTTCTTCCCGACCGAAGGACTAGATGCTTTTGGGTGTCCAACACTGTATCCTGTACCACTGAAAAGGGGAAATCAAGATGAAACGTTCGAGGAACTGTCTATCCCAACAACTGGACGGAACCTCGTGTTCTAGAACTCAAATTACTGAACCAATTTGGCTCCAAGAATAGTAATTTCCGGTTCACAGACCCGGTTCAAATATTATATATCATTTTAAAATTGTCGGCGGTATCACTTCGGTGAAAGAAGACGTCCAATAGAACTATTTCACACATTTTATATTACTTAAAAACTTACGTGGGATTTACAGATCGTATGCAATGAATTGCACCTATATGGTAATGGCAAACACTTCCGGTGTACATATTACAACCAACGTCTGCCTGCCAGCGACCAAAATCTGTTATAGCTTGATTCAGATTACACGGACACGCCAAAAGTTCCTCCTGCCACGCCATATTTATCTTGTCTTTTTCATACCACTCCTGACATTTCTGAGAGTTCCAATCAGTACCATATGTTTGTTCCATGTAATCCCTTACAAACCAACCCAGTGGTACAACACCGTATGTATAAGAACTGTTAAAAACAAAAACAAAAATGATAATGAGAGAGAGAGAGACAGGCCGAGAGAGAGAGTGAGAGAGAGAGAGTGGGTGAGGGAGCGTTCAGGAGTTATCGAGGTCAAAAGGTCACCAGAGGTCAAAAGAGGCTGGCTTATGAATTTAGCCACTTCTGATGCTGTCTGTTGCAGATTTTGTTGTTGGAACGCCGCTGAATCATTGAATAAGTGACGAAGGATAATTTGTGAAACCGATTAATCTGGTGACCTTTTGACCTCGATAACTCTTGAACGCTCCCTCACCTGACTGATCACCCACCATTTTCGGATTCCTGAGGAAAAATGCTTCTAGAAAAGTCAACTCCCGCTTTTTGCCCACCTTTCAGATAATACTCCCCCTTCTCCAAACACGACACCCGAGACTCAAGAATCATTAGAATTGATTACCTGTTTTTAGTAGAAGCAGTCCAATATTGCCTGGGTAATCGTACCTCAACAATCCCTATCTCGTACATCCAGCACTGGTCACCCTGGCATTGATGATCAGCAGTTTTGAAGGTATATTGTCCTTCAGCATTCAACACGTCTTTCCCGAGTACATCCAGCAATTCCCATTGAAACTAAAACAGAAACAGCGATGGTTAACATTATTATGTGATGAAATATTTCCGGAAACCATCGCACACACTGCGCTTGGTTTTTGTGTCGTTATCTACATGTAGATGTTCCTTTGCGCGACCTTCTCAACCTCGTGGGTTTCCTCCGGGCACTCCCACTGCTAAAGACCCCTACGCGCAAGCGAATTATTGAAATAAAATTAAAACCATATGTTAGTCCCGAAATGACCTAGTTTGTGTCGAGTGGACGTTAAACCCCCCCTCTCTCTCTCTCTCTCTCTAACATCCCAGCGTTGACCGAGAAACTTCAGTGGGATTTCCCGGTGTACCCCGCCTCTCCCTTGTGAGTCTATGACTGGGCTGCAGCCATGGGCCCCCACTAGAAGGAGACCATAAATTATTTCCCAAAAAATGATTTTATTTATTAAGCTGTTTATTTTTGTGTTAAATAAATCAGACAATCAAACTGACATTAAAATGCATTTTCGTGAGTGTGATGGACAATACAATGTCCAATATATGCGATGGTCCCAGTGACATTTCCAGCAAGGGTCCCCGTGCTAGCCTAATCCAGCCCTCCATCTATCTGCAAAATATTGCATATGGCGGTTCAACCTGAAACTTTGGTTTAATGAGAAAAACAACAACATTTAAACACTGATATTTGGGACGAAACATCGGCATCTAAAGGGAGAAATTGATCTGAAATATGTAAGAATATAACAACTATTCCCAAAGAATTCACTTTGGCAGGGGGGGGGGGGTGATGAAATAGCCTATTTTGACCTGAAAATAGCCTATTTTTGGTTTGATAATATCTCATTTTGGCCTGAAATAGGTTATTTTGACAAGATAATAGTTTATTTGGATTCTAAAACGTAATTTCTTCGAAGAGGGTTGCGTCCGCCTCCTATGCGACTATTCCCCATTCTCAGTCTCCAACGTTAACGCTAATAAATATAATATACACGCTTACCCCATTTTCGTCTTCTCGATATCCTATTAAGTTGATATCTACTGTTGCACTATCAACGGCATCGTTTAAACCGGCTATATTCCACTTTAAAGATAGTTCTTCAGGGTTGGTTTCATTCCAAACAACCCTTTCTGGATTTCGGGGGTTTATAGGATAAACGTGGTGATTTGATCTTCCGAATAAAACTGTAGTAAAACATTTATAAAGCTATATTATTTTAGTTCAGTCATGTTTTGTTTTAAATTTAAGTGGGCTGCACCATGATTTTCTAAGTATAAAGAGCAGGGCAGAGGGCCTGGCTAGAGACAACGTATAGTCGTTCTGGTGGGACAAATGACCGAGGTCCCGTGTAGGTCCTTGGCAGTTGTAACTCGATATAAGAGTAGGCCATAGCTCCGCTGCCCAGGCAAAATTTCTTGATTAACCCAGTCCGCCCTGATTATCCCAGGCGAAGCAGAACAGCGGAACGTTAAACACCACTTCATTTACTAAGTATGCGGCCAGAAACATGGGAAGATACGGCTTTATTGGTTTTCTCAGAACAAATTAACACACAAATTATATACTTTTTATCCGTATATAATATTATTATCTGTTTATTCTAGGCACCAATATGTTGCTGAAGCAAGACTGCGAATTTTACATCTAGACGTTGCTAGATTACTTCACAATTCCCGAACTAATAACTACGTAACAGTAGCATCCAATCAGAGGTTGTGACATAGCGACCTCCACGGAAACCTTGACATTGAACGATATTTAAGCTTGGAAGATTTAGTATTCGCGGCGATCGAGAAATCTGATAGGCTTGTACCCAATCGAAATTAGCGCCGAAATATACAGGGTATTACGTGGAGCAGTGTCGGGTGTTCAGGTGTGTAGGTGTGTGCACAAGCTTTATCGAATTGGTCCCGTTAATGTCTTTATCATTTATCAGCCCCACCGCCCTTTTTAGTCTCCTTGTCTGGATGACAACGACTATTATCGTTTTGACGCTGACATAATTTTATCATTTTAGTCTTGGTCATCCGGCAGAACCCCCTTGTCTGCTTGTCTGGATGACGCATACATAATTTCGTGGATTTGTGGCATATACATACACAGAACAATACACTCTTACCAATATGAAAATGTCCAGTTAGTGTCTGTGATTGACCTTGAGTGACAACCAAATTGACCACGCCCCTTTCTGTTAACTTTGGTACCTCACAGTGAATTGTGGGTGAATTAGGGAATATCATAGCCTGTGTTTCTTCCGCAAACCCAAATTTACACGTGGCCTGAACATCAGGTTGTGTACAGTATCCGGAAATCTCTATTATTTCTCCGCCATACATGTTAGCAAACTTGGGGTAGAATTCCAATTTTCCTAAAATAATATTCATTAAAATCAACAGTTGATATTTTTAAGTGCAACAAACAAACCCCTAATTACAACACACACGAACATTAAAGATGCATTATGGAAGATTAGATAACGAGTTGGCAGTTCTCACTATAATAGTGAAAAACTAGATAGTGTAAAGGTATTTTGCTGAAAATTTCAGTCAAATTGATCCACTATGGACCGAGAACAAAGCGGTTGAAATTTCCGCCTACTCTCGATCATCATTATTAAGTCAGTAAGATAAATAGCATAGTCTCGATTATCCAATTTTAATTTAATTATATATGAGCGTAAAGCAACATTTAGGATTCTAATCCAGCCAACGTCGAAGGCTAGCCTAAACATTAAGAGTTTATTATGGTCCAGAGAAGTTAATTAATGTCTTATTAATAATTTAGATAACATTTCAGGCCTAAAGAAAGACTTGTAATTGGCGGATTTATCTCTTGCATAATGCATGTTTAATAATTAAAGAGTAAATTACAAAATATGTAATAAAATCTTTTTGTCAAAAGGAGCTAGGTACTGTTACACACACCTCTCACTCTCCGTACAGAAAATGTGCCATTTAACCTTATAATTTCAACAAACACGCATGGTTGATACGATAAGGTTTCAATTCTTCAAATGACATCTAGAAGTACGGTTAACTGTTCACAACAAAACCATCTCGAAGGCTGCGTTACAGTATAAAATATAGGGCCTATATACAGTAGGGGTTATCTGGGTTCTCTATGAAAGAAGTTCTGTTTGATATATTGAAGTTGTTAGCTAGTACCAGTGACAACAAGAACTACGCTAACAAGAATAGGTCTGGAAGTTTAAAATCGGGCAATGACATCATAGTCCGATAATCCAAATATGGTAATCACATGCGATAGAAATGTGGTTAGCTACCTTCCTAGGTGCTCATATAAGTACACTGTGTTGAAATCCAGGGCAGCGTCTGTGCAGCTGACCAATCGGATAAAGAAAGTACCTGGGGCCGGTTGCTCAAAACTAAGTTATTTTAACGATCCGTTAAACCCTAACGGATCGTTATCTTTGTAACGTGTCGTTTGTTAACGGTCCGTTAAATTTCTGTTGCTGGAAAGTCAATTTCATTATCCGTTAGCTAACGGATTCATTAAAGTTAATCCAAGAGAAGACTGTTTGTTCATTGGCTGAATTTAAAATTTTTAAATTCAATGTACATGTATAACAACTTCATAGAAGTTAATATTAACAAGAAACTGAAGACAGTGAGACAACTGTGCAGTCTGTTCACAAAACTTGACTAAAGACAAAAAGACGACTGTAGAATTTACAACAGAAAACACTATAGAATACTTTATTTTTTCCTTTAGAAATTTTAGTGAAAATCTGTAGGAAAAATTATGGGATTTGCACTACAGAATTATGGGGCCATTATTTCCTATAGGCCACCAAAATTCTGTAGAATAGTATAGAATTTCATCCTATAGAAAATGGAATAGGCCCGCATCGCCCAACCCTCTAGAATGTTCTACAGAAAACTACATTGGTAATCTATGACTTTTTGCTACAGCCAACTAATGCCATCATTAACATATAACGGAGCCCCAAACCTCCGTTAACTATAACGCCAAGTTAACGACACATTAAAGTCTTTCTCTCTGTTAAAGTTAACGATCCATTAACATGGAGTTAACGGATCGTTACAAGATAACGGAGCTTTGAGCAACCGGCCCCTGGTCAATTTCCCGGGGCTCAATACTGACTCATGCACGTAACCTCTTTATAAAGAACATTCGCAGTTTAATTTTCTCCAGATATCATTGAGAGGTTTCCCAGGGTAAGATATACTATCAGCCTCTAAGCTGGGAGACTGGGACACAAATATCATTTGGACATTGTTAAGACACCACTTGGATTAGACCACCCCGTTTAGTCGTTGGAGAGCCATATGATGTTGAGGGGTAGCGTGAGTAAACTTGTCCTACGAAATGGTGGGGTTAAGAGAATCCGCAGTAAGTGCCCCCATTTTGCGGCGCCCCCTTTTCAAAATTCCTAGATCCGTCTATATATTTTTTTACTAACGACGTATCGTAAGACACAATGAAGGTTACGTATTCAAATTTAATTAGCTTGAAAACGAATGGGAACTTATTGTCTTGAAAACGTAACCAGTATGACTTACGAAACATCTTTATTATATAACATAGAAGTAATCATACAGGGGCGGATCCAGGATTTTCAGAAAGGGGGGCGTGCTGCACCAATTTGGGAGTGCGAATCCCGACCCATGATTTTTGAGTGGACAAAAATGCCCACAAGGACTAATTTCATACTGGTACTGTAAATTGCGATTTCCAACCTAAACTTCTCCTTTCCCGCGAGAATATATGGAGCTAAAAGTTGTTCGCCATTGCAAAAAAATAGAGGGGGCGTGCGCCGGGTGCGCCCCCCTCTGTATCCGCGCCTGTCATATGTATCCCGTGTTGTTTTTTTTGGGTTGTGAATGATATAGTTGTCATCCTACCTGAAGGTGAATTAGGAGGAAGACAGCCTCCTCTGATTGTTACTTCCTCGGATACTTGATATATAAATCGCCCAACCACATCACTGCCTTGTAAGTTTGGAAGTTGGTTTAAATTTGTTGATGAACAGTCATCATCACAGTAAACATCAGTCCATCCAGTATTATACCCACCATTCATTCCAGCCTACACAAACATAATAACATTGTGATCAAACATACATTATGCAAGAGCAAAATCTGCCTATTACAAGTCTTCCTTTAGGCCTGAAATGTTATCTAAATTATCAATTAGACATTAATTAACTTATCCAGACCATAATAAACTATAGATGTCAAGGCAAACCTTCGATGTTGGCTGGATTAGATTCCTATATGCCGCTTATAACGACCATTGATAATTAAATTTAAGAAGTGGATAATCGAGACTATGCTGTTTATATTAATGATTTTAGTAATGATAACCGAGGCTAGAGGCAAATTTCACAAGCTTCGTTCTCGGCTCACTGTGGATCAATTTGACTGAAATTTTCAACAAATTACCTTTACACTATAGTGAGAACTGCCAACTCTTTATCTTATCTCCCATAATGTACCTTTAACTAACCCCCAAAAAGTGCGTGGGGGCAACGCGTGCGCGTGGAATCATAAGGTCCGTTATTGAGTCAAGTGTCGCGTTTTTCGTAACCCGCATGTACGCGACAAGGGTTTTCACTGCTGAAGACCATACGCACAAGCGAATTATTGAAATATAATTGAACAATATGTACGTCCCGAAATTGCAATGTCTGTGTCGAATGTACGTTAAACCCTACCACCCTCTCTCACGCCCAAAGAAAGTACAGTACATAGCTGCTAATGTATGCAGTTCTAAAAGCCGGCTGGCGAATACTCTTATATATAACCCTAACAACTTTTAGTTCTCTAAATCTAAGAACAATTAAAGTATTCTAAGTTATCTAAGAACCATCAAAATAAGTTTGCGTTCTTTAAGAACCATCAAAATAAGTTTGAGTGCTCTAAGATTAAGAACCATCAAAGTAAGTTTGAGGTGTCTAAGAACCATCAAGATAAGTGTGATAGGTATGTCGTAATCATCTTAGAACCCTCAAAGTATGCCGTGGGTTATCTACGAACCCTCAAAGTATGTCTTGAGTTATCTACGAACCCTCAAAGTATGTCTTGAGTTTTTCCTAACCCTCAAAGTATGTCTTGAGTTCTCTTAGAACGACCAAAAGGGGGTTTTAATTCTCGTCGAACCCTCATAGTAAGTTGAAGTTGTCTAACAACACCGAAAGCAAGGCTTACCTGATAGAATGTATGTCCTGTAGAGTCCATTTTACCATAATTAAAGATGGCGAATGTCTGACTACCACCAGCTACAATAACTAGCTGGAATGTATTGGTCTGAAATATTACAGAAACATAATATAATATCCCTCAAACCTCAACTAGCCTTCACTTGTCAGGGATGCGGCCTGTGGAATGTGCACCTGATCGACCGTGGTTCCATTTGTGTACAGATTGGTTTAGGCCCTACACATAACAAAAACCCATTATTGACAGTTGAAAATTGAAAATTATTAGGTGGCTCAATGAGTAGGCAGAGGCAGACCTAAGGTGCTGGCTCGCTAACCTGGAGATCCCGGGTTCCATCCCATATAAATGTGCCAGAAAGTTCATCGGTAAATCCGGTGTGGTTTCAACTCGTCGGTAACGTGTAGTTGTTCGCATGGGATAGAAAACCAAGGTCTCGTGTTGGTTACGTGCACGTAGAAAAGCCTTGTTCATTGAAATTCGGAGGGTTGGATGGCCGAATGGTTAGCACGTACGTGCTGTATCATAAAGCGTGTCATTGAGTCAACTGGCGTGGTTTCGAATCCCCGGTTTTACGTGACACTGAGTAGGGTCGCCTGTCCAATTTCGTGGGTTTTCTCCGGGTTCTCCGGTTTCCTCCAACTGCTAAAGACCCCATACGCACAAGCGAATTATTGAAATAAAATTAAACTATATGTTAGTCCCGAAATGACCTAGTTTGTGTCGAGTTGACGTTAAACCCCATCTCTCTCTCTCTCTCTCTCTCTCTCTCCCTTTCTCTCTCTCTCTCTCTCATTGAAATTCAATATAAGAGTGGATCGTACTGCTGTTGTTCGCGAGGGACGGTCCTCGTTAGCTTCGTAGGTCAAGAATGGGACGATAAACTCTATTTTATTTCAATATTTTAATAAATACCTGTGTGCACGTATTTCCTTGGCAACCATCTGCAGCACTGGTTACATCTGTGACATCAACCCAAGTTACAACCACGGCGGTATCAGCATTAAATAACTTGACACCGACCACGTTAGTGATCATATATCGTTCAAGCAATAGTAAGAAAGTTGGATCACTATCGACAGATATACTTCTATAATATATAGTTCCCGGAATATCCGTGGTGTCAGCAGTGTTGGGTTCACCATTATAATAATAGGGCGCTATGAAAGGATAATTGTGCTCCTTTGGATTCTCCCGCCAATATTTAGGAATATAGGTCGTATTCGGGTTGAAGCTGACGTATCCATCTTTAGATATCTATGGCAAAAATAGAAATATATCATTAATAAAATATATTTTTATCAATAAAAAATTGTATATTAATAAATTAGGTAATTGCTTATTACACGTCAAAATTGTACCTTAAAAAAGCTCAGAAAATAGCTCCTGCAGCCCATAATCTAAGTATTGACGTGTTTGTTTACTTTCTAGAATAGCTGATGCCATTTCCTATTCAAGCTACTTGAAACGGGTCCATGATACTGGTGTGTGTGTAAAATGGAGACTAGGTACTGGGCAAAATAATGAACTTGTCCGAATTATTTTTTTCTGTTAACTGCAACATATCGAGAGTCAAGAAAATGAATTCCTGGGCAATTTAAACTTTTTATAGATTTTTTATTGTCACAACTTAATGGATTTAAAAGGGGCTATATGTTCTCCGCGCTAACCCCTCATTCCAGCACCACTCACAAGTGTGTGTGTGGGGGGGGGGGGCACGCCGGAAAAACCCGATGAACTTAAATTGCTCGGTCAACGTGGGGGTCGAATTGGAACATCCTGATTAACGAACTAACGTCTTACTCACTGAACCACCGTGCCCCCCCCCCCCCCAAAAAAAAAATAATTATAAAAGCTATTCGAAATAAATAGCTGGTCTCAGGTTAATGTTGCTTTATAAAGATATTTTTTCATGTAATTCCTCACAATTTGTGAACTAAGTGTAATGTTATAAATAGTAAAACATACTTACGTATAATGTACTGAAACTACGACCAAAATATTTGATAGCAGTTGGTAGGTTTATTGGATGAAGTCTAGTGGAATCATCTATTGTACTGTCATCAGCGTCAATACCGAAAGGATATAGTGCTGTGTCGTCACCTACAAGAAACAGTGTTTGTGAGCTTAGAACAGTAGCGCATCGTAAAAATATATGGGGGGGGGGGGGTACGTGGCGAGGGCAAGTAGAACGATATAAAGCGTCTGACAGAATTTTTTTTTTCCTGTGTTTAAGTTTCCGATGTTTTGTTTATGTTTAATCGGGGAGTAGAGATGGTAGCATACGCTAGGACGTCGCAAGCTCTAGGTACGCCACTGTCTTATCGAAATATATGTATTTAAAATACGGTATGACAAAATTGCCGCATTTTACACGCAATTTTGATACAACGTCAGGACGACAAAAGGTCTTTTGTACGCCACTGCTTTTGCGAAATATTCATATGTTCTAAAAATACAGTCTCACAAAAATGTTCCATCGTTGAATGAAAAAAGTAACCCACTTCTGACGCCATATTTTCTCAAAATGATTTATAACCATAATGTCTTCCTCGTATAAGACGTTTTCAATTGTCGTAGTGAAGATACCACTTGTCAGATTAGAGTACTCTTCAAGTAGACACTGTTTCTACCCAACGCTAGTAACCTTAATATTGATGGAAGTTTATCACGAGCAAATTAAACTGTCGTAGCATAATCATTAATTATATTAAATCCACGACTCAAATTTGTGGAAGTACCCCTTAAAAAGATTTGACCAACAAATGGTAGGTCGTCATCCTCGGATCCTGATCAAACCAAATCGTTTTGTCCATGACCTGCATTTTTCATCAACTCGCCCATAACCTGCATGATTTATTACCCGGCTGTATTTGATTTCAAAACTTTAAAATAATAAATAGCCATGTAATTTTTCTTGCACTGTATTCAAAAATATTTTCAGGTTAAAAAATAAAAGGGAAGGTGTGTGAGATTTTCCTACCTGTCGCTGATCCCAGTAAAATACAGGTAACAATACAGACATAGTACGGTACGTTACAGTACTCCATTTTGAACCAAGTTCCCGGATCGAGATAACGGAGCTATTTGTGTGAGTAATATTTCTGATAACAAAATAAAGCTCTTGTCTGATTGATAAAATAAAGGCTAGTCTCACGCTGATAGTCATTGAGAATTACATGTCATCTACACAGATTTCTGCGTTCGGTTTAGCTTTCTCTTCTGTGTGCGCTCTGTTTGGCTTTCTATTTGGCGTGTTCTGTTTAGCTTTATGTTATGGATGAGTCCTGTTGAAATTAGCTTTCTTTTCTTGGTGGTACACTGTTCAGATTTCTATTCTGTGTTCGTTCTGGTTCTATCCTGTGTGCGCTATGTTTAGATTTCTATTCTGGTGCGCTCTGTTTAGCTTTCTATTATGGGTGCGCTATGTTTATATTTCTATTCTGGATGCGCTCAGTTTAGATTTCTATTGTGGGTGCGCTCTGCTTAGCTTTCTATTGTGGGTGCGCTATATGTTGATTTCTATTCTGGGTGCGCTCTGTTCAGATTTCTATTTTGCGCTCACGGTCTATTAGTTTTTGGACGCGATCTATTTAGCTTTCTATTCTGCTTGCTTTGTTTAGCTTTCTATATGATGCATTCTGTTTAGCTTTCTCTTCTGGATGCACTCTGTGTAGTTTATATGTCGGTGAGTTATTTTGAGATTTTCAATTGAATCTCAACAGGGTTCTTCTTTACGACTAAATGATGCGAAATAAAAAAAAGTACCAGAATATGGATCAATCACAATGGGCATCGGAAGCACGTGGGTAACAGAAAAGGGGTGATGCTTCATTCTAGCATAAATCAGAAATTTCAGATTGGTCGAATGGACAATAAAACACGTCATTTTAGCCAGGCGAAAAACTGCGTCTCGTGTTCTGATTATTCAAGCATGGTTAAATGGACAATTCGAAACAGGGAGTGTTATCTCCTATTAGACGTGGGAGGGAGAATGTTACAAAAAATTTTCTGATGATAATGATATACAGGCGTATTAGTCATTGGACATTTAAAAATATAAAATAGTCATAAAGTCGTTTTTAGCTTTTATCGTCATTTTCAATAGATCTGACAAGTTCTATATCAGCGTATTTATATTGATAATTAACCACCAGTCCTAACAACACAGGTACAGGTTGGTATGTCTACGTACCCTTATCTCTGGGTTGTACTGTTGTGTACTAAGTAAGATCGAACAGCCATGTGATGTGTAAATACTGTAGCAAATTATATTCTATATACCCGTGTACTATAACCGTGACATGCATTTATGCTGAAACTTTTTTTTTTTAATGTAAAGTTATATTTCTTATCTGTTGTACAATAATCGTAATGTTTGGCTAGAGCAAGTAATTTGCTCTTCCTTGTAATAAAGCACAGTAATCGAATTTCCAATACAGAATAGAAATGCACGATTTTTCTCACATCCATGTCGGGTGTCTTTCGCTTTCATTGTTATAAGTGTGTGTGTGTGGGAGGGGGAGTCACGGTGGCTAAGTGGGTATGTCGCTGGCTTGCCTGTCTGGAGTTCCGGTGTTCGATCTCTGCATTGGCCGAGAAGTTCATCCAGGTTTTCCGGCGTGGTTTCCTCTTGTCAATGATGTAGGACAAGGACAGCTAGCTGTCTAGTCGTTCGGATGGGACATTAACCTGAGGCCCCATGAACACATTCGATGTAAGAGTAGGCCGTAGCGCCGCTGCCCGGGCAAAACTTCCCTTATAGCTGTATGACGTATGCTCGTCTTCATTAGCCCATTCATGTCATTATATATAAGTCGGGTTTTAAATCGACATCAGTCATATGAAGTTCTATTTTATGGGGTAAATTGCTTTAATATAGGATAAAAAAAGTAACGGGAAACGAATTGTTGGATTGGAGAACATCTGGGGTTTACTGGCTACAAATTTGACGAACACCCCTGGGAACCAGGAAGTCAATGATATAAAAAGTAGCTTGGTGTACAGCTTTAAGGTCGACACGATGGCTCAGTCAGGCCCTACGTTCTATCTAAATGTGGCGATCTTCAGCTTGCATTCCCATGTCCGTCGATAGTGCAGGACGGATGGGCTCACAAGAGAATTTTTGTTGAGACCCCGTAATAGAACTCTTACAGCTGGAATTCGAAATATAGAATATGCCACTGCATGAGTATGCCCGTAATTTTATTTCCGTTGGTAAATAAAAATATGACGTTCAACCCTTTGTCATTTCAACAGTCTATAACTTCAGGGGCGGATGCAGAGGGGGGGGGGGCAAACCCCACCCTGCTCAGCTACCTAAAAAAAAATAATGCCTTGCATCAATGAAATTACATCACAAAGTGATCCTACATCAGTATAAAAATGATTTTCTGTTTAAAAAGCTCAATTTGTATGTATGCCTATGTAATTTAGAGACGATGGTGGCAGAAATCTGGCAAATGTTACAGTGGGAAATCTCCGCTGTCCTTTTGACCCATGTGCTGTTACAAATATCAATATGATTACTGTAGAATAACAGAGACTGCTGTCAGTTCAGTTAGTTGAGTTGGGTTTGGAAGCTCAACACAGAACCATGGAGGCAGACGTGGATTTAGACGACGGCCGGAAAGATCACAATATATTATTTCATGTATTGTTTGTAAACATTTAGTATAGTTTAAGGTTATTTATCGTCATACTGAATTAAAGAAGTCCAATCCACAGTTATTATCTGATTATGTTACACAAATCCCTCCTGCAAAAATTCCTGGATCCGTCCCTGAGCTTTAATCAAACGTTCCCGTTTGCACGTAGTATACCAACTGTATAATATAACCAGTAGTAGATGTGTGGGTGGGAAACGATAAGTTAATGTAGATTTCTAGCTGTTTGATGATCATAACTTAAAGGGTTCAGAGGTTGCAATAATCTAAAACATTGATCATGCATGCAAACTTTAACAAAACAGCAATTCGTGAGAAACTGTATATGGAGAGAGAGAGGGAGAGAGATGGGATTTAACAGCCACTCGAAACAAACTAGGTCATTTCGGGGATTAACATATGGTTTCATTTTATTTCTATAATTCGCTTGCGTGTCGGGGTCTATTAGCAGTGGGGGGAATCCGGAGGTTCCGGGGTAAACCTACGAGAGATACTGTATACATTGCACAATAATCTTAACGTTCATCATGCATGCAAAGTTTTTGCAAGATTGCAATTCGTGAGATACTGTGTATAGATTGCACAATAATCTAAAACCGTTATCATGCGTGCAAATGTTTACTAAGTGGCATTTCGTGTGATACAAACACACCACTTATGATGGCTCGTCATACTTTATATAAATGTCTATGACTTTAGACACCCTTTTGGTAATCTTATCAATCTGCACTTCAAGCCCAATGACTACCAAGAGTTATTTGTTGCGATTAGTCGTCGACGACTGTGATAATGTGCAAAATGATATGTTACATACAGCCGACAACCGATTGTCGGGAAAATGTCGGCCTGTATATTCTGGTGCACACTAAGAATTTTGTGAAACTAACGATGGTTCCGACAAATAAATTGTGGTGGGTGCAGACCTTATTACATACGTAGATGATGTGAACCTATCAGATTAGAAAGGTCAATAAGTATACAGTCAGAAGAACTATTTAGTAATTAACAAATATTTTTTATAACAACTTTATTTCAACATTCTTCAAATTATGGATTAAAGAGTACTTTATTATTCAATTACAAAACATACAAATTAATTTTAAACTCTATATTCAACGTTCCTATCAAGCCAAGGATTGATAATTCTAAAGAGGTTTATTTACCATTTTGAGTTTAACAATTTAGTTCATCATACTTTATTCCTATTTGGCCCCATCAGTACTGATTGCCCCAAAAAAATCTTAATGCAAACATATTGAAATTTACATCTAAATACGTTCAATTTTAAAACAACCTTTCCAGTCAACTATAAAGCTTTTGAAAAAACCCTAACAAGATGAAACTCTTGCACACCTAAAATTCTAATTTTCTCCAGTTATTCAATAGGATTCTTCTTTTTCACATGATTTTGAAATAAGTAAGAAGATTTGTATAAAGAACAAAACATGTAAATAAAGAGGTATTAACTAGAACATTTAAACCATGCAATTATTAAAAGATGAATTACCGGATAAACCATTCCCAATAAACATGATTCATTTAACAAATTCAATATTTACAATACCCCATTTTTTGTTTAATATAAACATAATTAGCAGAATTAAAATTACAAAATGCAGATGAAAAATTTAGCCAACATGATTTTTCTGGATGTATCCCAAATAAATATATGCTATATAAAAACATTCTTAGATTAAAGATATTTTTACTAATTTCTAAACTTACAATGTTTGAACATACTCCATGCTAAATTGTGTCAAATAAGTGCAGATAAGGGAATATTTTATGAGGTAGCCCTTAAACCTTCAACATGTGAATTCAAGCTTACAACCAGCCCTTTACATATTAGATGATGCCTCATTATTAATCGAACAGGATGTTGCATTAAAACTTCCCACATTCTTGGTTGTAGTTCCAATTGGACATGATTCACAGGAATGTCTTCCAGGATAGATCTGATAAGTTCCTTTCGAACACATCTGACACGCCTTGTTCTCAAAATAGGTTCCTGGAGGACATTTGACTGAAAAAAAAACAAAAACAAATCACAATGACATAATAGTAATAACTGCTTCTAAAATGATTTCTTCTTTTTTTTAGATCTTTCTTTTGTTTTTATGGAAAAGACTTCTGCCTAAAAAAAGTGAGAGAGAGAGAGAGAAATGGGGTTTAACGTCCACTCGACACAAACTAGGTCATTTTGGGACTAACACATGGTTTCAATTTTATTACAATAATTCGCTTGCGAGTAGGGGTCTTTAGCAGTGGGAGGAAACTGGAGTGCCCGGAGGAAACCCACGAGGTTGAGAAGGCGCCCCTATCTCCATGCCACATACGCTCACCCACAGCCGCAAGCCAGAGGTGACCGGCCAGCTAGAGGTCGAAGCGCGGCACTCTAGACCACTTGGCCATCCCAACCCCCCCTAAAAAAAGTAAATTGATTGATGGCCACGTAGGGTAATAGCTAAGACTGTTTGGAGAATTGTCTCAAAGACACATATTATACCCCTATACAATGAGTTAACACTTGACAACAACATGCAACTGTTCATGGAAACTGGAATTTTTCAGTAAAATGAAATGAAATTTAACGTCCTACTGTTCTGCTCCTAAACTGGGCTAATGAAGATGAGCATCATCATACAGATGTGCTATGAGAGGAATTTTGCCTGGGCAGCGGCACTACAGTCTACTCTTATACTGAATTCCAGCTGTCAAGGGATATTTCATGTGCACGCCAATGTGTACATGGGACCTTGGTTTTTCATCCCATTCACCGACCTGCATCACTGACAAGGGGAAACCAAGCTGGAAAATCTGGATGAACTGTCTCGGCCAATGAAATTTTACAGTGAAAACCAAACAATAATTACCACACAGCAATCCTTGGGTGAGTGTCCCATTAGGACATTTCACAGATCCCAAACTTGTCTCACGTATTTCAGATGTTGGTACTTTATTTACAGTTACAGTAAAATTTGCATTCTTTACAAATAGACTGGATTCATCTAATACACGGATAGAGGTCTCTAACTCAGATAGTAAAACACTTTCTGAAAAATATAGCAATAATATTAGAAATGGGCTGCCAAACAATGAAACATTTGCTTACAGCAGCGATGACAACTTTTTATTGTTTAATCGTTTACAAGGTTCAACAAAGTTAAACAAGGGCATTAACTCTTGAAGTAATTATTGGAAATTGCTGAAATTCAATAGGATTCTTTGTTTAATTAAGTTATATGATGTATATAAATTTCATAGAGATCAGATGAAACTTTTGTCATTTGAACATTCACAAGGTTCAAAGTGAAACAAGGGTCATAACTCCAGTTGATTTAAATTATTGAAATTAAATAGTTGTATTATAAAATCAAAGGTTCTAATGATAAGGATGACTGTGAATTTGAACACAGCATATAAAAAATAGGTTGCCAGGCAACGAAACATACGCCCACACAGCAGCCAAATCGTCCGGGCAGTCAACAAGAGTTGTTGCATTTTAAGTAATCATCAGAAAATCATAATTCAAACTCACCCATAACTACGGTGTAACTGTGATATAATCAAACGTTCTTTTAAATCAGATAATAATTGTGACCTCCAGAGGGACCACACGCTAAAAAGGGTGATTTTTCGTACAATCAGGGGCCATGATTAAGGAAGTTACGATCCGATATGCGCAAATATGCAATGGAATCAAGATCATTAGGTTATAAACATGTATTTCAAGTTTCATCAAAATCAGTTCAAAATTGATACCTCTATAGGGTCCACAACCTTGATATAACATATTTTTACACAATTCGCGTACAGACGGCGGCCATTTTATCCGTCAACTCTGGTCCGATTTTCACAAAATTCAAATTCTCTCTTCATTACCATGAAACCGTGATATAATCAAACGTTTTTTTAAATCGGATAATAATTTTGAACTCCAGAGGGACCACAAGCTAACAAAAGCGATTTTTCGGACAATCAGGGGACATAATTCAGGAAGTTATGATTCGATGGGCGTAAATATCGAAAGGAACCAAGATCTTTGGGTTATAAACATGCATGTCATGTTTCATCAAAATCGGTTCAAAATTGTGACATCTATAAGGTCCACAACCTTGATATAACATATTTTCACACCATTCGCGTACAAACGACGGCCAGTTTGTCCGTCAATTTTGGTCTGATTTTCACGAAATTCGAACTCAACCTTCATAACCATGGAACGGTGATATAATCAAACGTTTTTTTAAATCGGATAACAATTTTGACCTCCAGAGGAACCACAAGCTAAAAAGGGCAATTTTTTTGACAATCAGGGGCCATAATTCAGGAAGTTACGATCCGATGGGCGCAAATATCGAAAGGAACCAAGATCTTTGGGTTATAAACATACATGTCAATTTTAATCAAAATCGGTTCAAAATTGTGACCTCTATAAGGTCCACAACCTTGATATAACATATTTTCACACAATTCGGGTACAAACGGCGGCCATTTTGTCTGTCAATTTTGGTCCGATTTTCACGAAATTCGAAATCAACCTTCATAACCATGGAATGGTGATATAATCAAACGTTTTTTTGAATCGGATAACAATTTTGACCTCCAGAGGGACCACAAGCTAAAAAGGGCGATTTTTCGGACAATCAGGGGCCATAATTCAGGAAGTTACGGTCCGATGGGCGCAAATATTGAAAGGAACCAAGATCTTTGAGTTATAAACATACATGTCAAGTTTCATCAAAATCGGTTCAAGATTGTGACCTCTATAAGGTCTACAACCTTGATATAACATATTTTCACACCATTCGCGTACAAATGGCGGCCATTTTGTCTGTCAATTTTGGTCCGATTTTCACGAAATTCGAACTCAACCTTCATAACCATGGAACGGTGATATAATCAAACGTTTTTTTAAATCGGATAACAATTTTGACCTCCAGAGGGACCACAAGCTAAAAAGGGCGATTTTCAGACAATCAGGGGCCATAATTCAGGAAGTTACGATCCGATGCGCGCAAATATCGAAAGGAACCAAGATCTTTGGGTTATCAACATACATGTCAAGTTTCATCAAAATCGGTTCAAAATTGTGACCTCTATAAGGTCCACAACCTTGATATAACATATTTTCACACTATTCGCGTACAAACGGCGGCCATTTTGTCCGTCAATTTTGGTCCGATTTTCACGAAAGTCGAACTCAACCTTCATAACCATGGGACGGTGATATAATCAAACGGTTTTTTAAATCGGATAACAATTTTGACCTCCAGAGGGACCACAAGCTAAAAAGTGTGATTTTTCGGACAATCAGGGGCCATAATTCAGGAAGTTACGATCCGATTGGCGCAAATATCGAAAGGAACCAAGATCTTTGGGTTATAAACATGCATTTAAAGTTTCATCCAAATCGGTTCAAAATTGTGACCTCTACACTGTTCACAAGCTAAAAAACGTGATTTTTCGTACAATCAGGGGCCATAACCCATGAAGTTGCGGTCCGATACATGCCAATATCAAAAGGAACCGAGATCTTAGGGTGATAAACCTATATTTTAAGTTTCATTGAAATCGGATAAAAATTGTGACCTGTAGACTGTTCACAAACAATTGTGGACGGACGTCCGGACGGACGAACAGGGGCGACGACAATATACGTCCACATGAAAATGTGGGCGTATAAAAATTGTAGTTATTACAGCCATCGTCCTTATTCGCCTTTGCACGTCAGCCTTCAATTGTCTCTCGATAACTTTGTCTCAGTTACGCTTCTACCTGAGATCATTTATAACAGTCAAGGTCAACACCCTTATTAGTATGTAACAGCCATTCACAAGTTATAATAGATATATATTATATCAGTAGCTTTAATTTAATGGACAGTAATATAATATTATCTAATAACATGAGGAGGTAGTGACTAAATAACCTAACTAATTGTATCTCTAACTCACAGTTATAAACTACAGCTCCTTAATATTATGTAAAATGGATTTCTTCATCTCAACTCATGTAAACAACATCAATCAATTTCAAAACAAATGTAGTCTGTAGAGTGTTCACAAAAAATTGCGGACGACAGATGTACATGGTGGCGACAGCAATATTCAACCACATTTCCATGTGGGTGTATAAAATATATACGACTGGGACCAAATTAGATGGCCTAAAACATTCAGTGTTCTGCTGGTTAATTTGATACCACATGCATGGGGGTGGAGAATTGCGAGGAAGCGTGATGGGCGATGGGGAAGTGTTATGGGCGAGCATACATACTTACACACTTTGAGTTTACCTACAAAATGCCTCAAATATATGTTACACTATAGACCCTATATGCTGTAGAGGTTACCTAAGTTTGTAAAATATCTTCTGGTTTATGTATTGAAATTGTTAGTGACAACAAGAACTAGGCTAACAAGAATATGTCTGGAAGTTTAAAGTGGGGCAATGACATCATAAGTGACATAATCCAAAAAAGGTAATCCCATGAGTTAAACACGTGGTTAGTCGCTCTCCTATGTGCCCATATAAGTACACTGTCTTGAAATCCAGGGAAGCATCTGTGCATTTGACCAATCCGATAAAGGAAGCACCTGGTCAATTTCCCGGGGCTCAATTCTGACTCATGCACGTCGTAACCTCTTTAAAAGAACGTGCGCGATTTAAGTTTCTTTAGATATCATTCGAGAGATTCAAGTGGAAGTTCATACCGTGAGCTGCCCTGGCTCACAGGCCAGATTCAGATATCATGATGAGGCGGTAGGAAATAGATACCATTGGGAGGTTGGGAGAACACCACAGCCTTCCCGACTGAGAGGCGAGGAAATGCCACCTCAGAACACCAGCTAAGGATATTGAACTTTATTCAATAATATTGTAGTTACCTGTATTAAGGATGTTAGATAGATATAAAAACATATTTAACGTAAAAAGTGTTCCAGTGTCAGTTAATTGAAGATCGGAATAATTGATCATATTTTAAACAACGTGAAGTCCGAAGAAAACCCTAGAAGAAAAGGCCTAGACGATCATTGTCACAGGATAGTGACACCGTAGTGTCACAGCTGCTATTTGGGAGTCCGTGACCAGGATAGTCGCGCCATTATCCTTTCGGGTAGTGTTACACTCTCTTTTTGGTGCCGTGACCAGGATCGACACTGGAAGAAACGCCTTGGAAAAAGATAAGAAGATAGCAATCCAAAGAAATCTGCGGAAATTCAGCCAATGGGTAAATTACATTTTTCTGAAAATTTAACATGCAAATTTGTTTAATCAGATCAATTAAAATAAGATTATAATATTAAATAAGATAAGTGTTTAAAATTCAACTAAATAATAATAAAATATATTCATCTTGATAAACATGCTTATAATTGAACAAGGTAATTTATGACTAGATAGGTATGTTAAATTGGTAAACTGATTTTAAAGTGAATCTACGACGTAGGCTGCAAAAATGTTTTTATTAATTAAGGAATAAGGAAACGGAAATAGGGAATGAAATAATACAATGATATCTCCGGTCTAAGTAGAAAAGGGTGATTTTGCGCGGTTGACACAAAACTCCATGAGAATTAATCTACTTAGGTCGTAATTACATCTTAAAAGTTGATAGGGAGGTCAACGTGGTGTTTGTTTGTACATGAATGTAATATACCTGTATGTGTATTTGTGTTTAATAGAATTATGTTAAAGTATAAACCTATGTAATCGCGAGTAGCGTTTAGGTTGTAGGGTAAAGGAAAATGCCCAAGGAAAATTTAAAACTAAATGACCCCTTTTAAATTCGCAGGATAGCGTGTGGGTCGGTATAAGGTTTTAAATAAAAGATTCAAGTGAAACATGGTTTCCGGCAATAGTGTGTAACTTTAAGCCATGTGCCAGTTTCAAGATTTTCGTGTTATTTTGTAGTGTAAGGTTTCAAATAAAAGGTTCAATCAAAGTGAAACATGATTTGTGGTAATAGCGAGTCGCTTATAAGCCTTGTGTCGGTTTCAAGATTGTTCCTGTTGTTTAGTAAAACAAAATGTCCAAAGGAGAATAAGTTCAAAAGTATGTGTTAAAAACACATACCATGGTAAAAATGGGTAATTTAACTTTGAATTCGAATGTGCGGTTAGCTGTCGAATAGATTTTAATTCCCCGATGTGTCATGCGTAATGTATAAAAACCATATTTAATGTCAAAAAAGAAGATATGAACTTATTAGTCAATTGTTGTATGTGTTAAAAGTAAGAAATATAATAACTTACGGTGTTGTTTGGTTGTTGAAACCATGAGTATAATCCAAATTGGTCTTGAATAAATATTGATCACATTTATTTTAAGACGCCGTTTGGTAATTAAAAAACATGTGATGTCGCTTGAATTCAGGGAGAAATGAATTCAAGGAAAAGCGTATAAAATGTTAAGACGAGGTATAATATATGTTATTTAGAAATGTACGGTAGCACTGGTGTTGAAAATAGGCGTATCTGTCAAATAGGCGGCCAAATGATTAATTAAGGTCCCCAGAAGTAGACAACAGAGTTGGTACTCCTTAAGCATTGAGGGTATACAAAAGCTGTATATAGCTCCCATGTTAAGAGGAGTGTAGTCTTACTGAGACGAAATAAACGGAATGCCAGTATAGAGTCTGGTTTTTATAAATGAATTGCTAATGAGTACTAATGAGGTATAAAACTGTTTACTGTAACTAGTAGGTAAAACTTAGTAATGTAATGAGAGTTAAGGTTATTAATGAGGTGTACAACACTCGCCCGTGATATGATTCCAGATACAGTAGGATGTTATTCAGATAATGGCCATGTTTGTGTGGCATCTTTACTAATGTAACACTGGAAATCAAAAAGGTAGATTAATGAGACTAGGTCAAAACGTTAAATTACTGATAGTGAATTGTTAAAGTAACCATGTAATTGTTTTGGCGGAATTATAAAAATAAAGGAAATTATAAAAATATGGTAAATTAATGAGCTAGGGTTAAGAGGTCAAATGTAATTTAATACTGTTTTAAACAGAATTCTGATGATTAAAGAGACACATCGCAGTGTATTAATAATTAAAAGAAGTTAATTTTAATTAAGGGTAAGAGTTAATGAGAAGTTTAAGAAAAAAAATCTTAGGCATTAAACATTTAAATAAATTTTTAAATTATTTAGTTTTTGGTCTGATAACAATGACATGTTTGATTTGAGGATGAATGAATTTATCCCAACACGAGTCTTCAAAAGAAGTACTGATTGATAATTCTTGGAAGTCGGAACCTCTGACAAGCGAGATACATTACTTAAAAGAAGAAGACATGGTAGCTGAAACTGACCTCTGGAAATCCAGATGATGATTTGGCGAAGTTAAAGTGAAACTGAACTTAAACAATACATGTATTAAATTGAGTATACTAATATTTTGAAATCAGGACACATGAAGAATTTTGAACATTTTAGTTATATTTTCTGTGTTTAGGTTAAAGTGGCAGAAAACGAACAATGGGACATGAAATTTAGACAGTGAAATTGCATTGACTTTGAAACAGTATTATTTATTGTGTTATAACGTGAACCAGTGTATTTATGTTATTGTAGCATGCATATCAGTGTAATGATATTATATTAGAAGTAGGACTTGAAATTATTTAATGGACAACTAGAAGTTTACTTGTGATTATTTAAACATTGTTCGTGACATGGAATGACAATTTTGAAATGTCATTCTGAAAGTATTTGTATTTATTATATTTAATGCATGCTAGATGACGACGTTAATTAAGCAACTGTGCTTATTTAACGCATTGCAAAGGGGCGTATGTTACACTATAGACCCTATATGCTGTAGAGGTTACCTAAGTTTGTAAAATATCTTCTGGTTTATGTATTGAAATTGTTAGTGACAACAAGAACTAGGCTAACAAGAATATGTCTGGAAGTTTAAAGTGGGGCAATGACATCATAAGTCTGATAATCCAAAAAAGGTAATCCCATGAGTTAAACACGTGGTTAGTCGCTCTCCTATGTGCCCATATAAGTACACTGTCTTGAAATCCAGGGAAGCATCTGTGCATTTGACCAATCCGATAAAGGAAGCACCTGGTCAATTTCCCGGGGCTCAATTCTGACTCATGCACGTCGTAACCTCTTTAAAAGAACGTGCGCGATTTAAGTTTCTTTAGATATCATTCGAGAGATTCAAGTGGAAGTTCATACCGTGAGCTGCCCTGGCTCACAGGCCAGATTCAGATATCATGATGAGGCGGTAGGAAATAGATACCATTGGGAGGTTGGGAGAACACCACAGCCTTCCCGACTGAGAGGCGAGGAAATGCCACCTCAGAACACCAGCTAAGGATATTGAACTTTATTCAATAATATTGTAGTTACCTGTATTATGGATGTTAGATAGATATAAAAACATATTTAACGTAAAAAGTATTCCAGTGTCAGTTAATTGAAGATCGGAATAATTGATCATATTTTAAACAACGTGAAGTCCGAAGAAAACCCTAGAAGAAAAGGCCTAGACGATCATTGTCACAGGATAGTGACACCGTAGTGTCACAGCTGCTATTTGGGAGTCGCGCCATTATCCTTTCGGGTAGTGTTACATATATACCTTATTAAAAATCAAAATAAAAAACTTGTTATACATACTTGTTCCATCTTCCACAAAACCTTCCAGTTGTGACTGATTGTAAGAGGGGCTATTTATTTCTAAACTCATCTGAATACGAACTTTAGTCTCACACGGAATTTCCTTGATGTCTACTAGACATTTATTGGATGATACACAAGTAATAGCACGTGATTTTTTCAGCAACTGCCATTTAATATCATTGGAAGTCTCACAGTCTCCACATTTAAGATCTGGATATTGTGTAATAAACTTGACAGATAGAGATTCAGGTGGTACAATATCTAAATAAAATAAACACAGAAAAATAGCATTGTTTTTAATATTCATGCAGACTTAAGGGAGAAGACTTTGCCTGTTCCCAAATCCCTATTCCGATAGAAATCAGAATAAAAATATTGCTAAAAAAAGACTTAAATTTCATCCCTAGTACTAATTTTAGCTCTCAGGCAATGAAAAGACAGCATTCTTAAAATATGTTCAGCAACCCTGAATAAGGCTTCGGGTCTAAATGAGAAAGAAATATTAGGTCTAGAATCTGTTTACCCGGAGCTCTGGCATAACTCTGAAATTGAACATGGTAGTCCAACGCCACCAGGTAAACGTTACTCTGCATTGCCAGTTCTAGCTACCCCAATACTACAAATTTCAGCCTCGGCACAGCTCCAAACCCTGAACAGACTGACAAACAAACAAATTGACGGTCACTGACTACTGTAATCTTCAAACACAAACTGATTTATTTCTTTGTCAAGCTAAATTGGTTTCTGTCAGATGTGTCAGGCGTATTAACTATATAAACTGCCTAATATTCCATCAGAAAACTTACTTGTACATGGTATAAGGTTTTTACTTGGTGTCCATAATCCTTTGTTACAGGTAAAGACAGGTGGTTCATTTATAAATACCAGACCAGGATCACAGGTCAATTTACAAGTTAAACTATTATTCTTGGTACAGTTTACAGATACACCATATGCTGATACTAAATCATCTTCACTACAGTCTACAAAATACAAGAGAAACACATACCTCTGTTGGTCGGTAAATTAGGGATTTAACATACTCTACACTCTTGAGAGTGATATCCCAGACAAACCTCTATTGGAATAAATGAAATGAAATGAGGTTTAACATCCTACGTTTTGAAGGGTTTTTGCTGTGCAAGTAAATCAGAGTAGCCTGAGTAAACTCACAGGGCTTAGAAGACAGTCCTATCTTCAAGCCTCATAAACCCACACCAGGGTTCAAGTTCTGGCATTTGGAATACTGTAACTGAATGCTTGTGGGATGAGTGAGAAATCCATCTATGTTTATACCATGGTTTTAAATGATTTGTTGCACTGATACATTGAGACCAAGATGACCAAATATCTGCCAACTTTTTTTATGGCTCTCCTACAAAAAGCCTCATGTGCTAATATGACCTCACAAGGGGAATAATCCTGGAAGTTCTTATTGTTCACTAAATTCAGAAAGATTAATAATAAATGATGATAAAGGTACTCTGGAGGTGATTTATTATGGAAAAACATTGAATATAGGCATTTTGATTTTTATCAGACAACTCATATCAGTTTCAGAGAAAATACTCTCCAAAAAAAGAAACGCACAGCCTATTTTTCATCATTTTTTATTTGAACGAGTTCGTTGTATCTTACTTGTTTTTAATGTCATTATGTAAGGATACAAGAAAATCACTATTGGTTTTAAAGGTAGGGTCACTTATTATGACTGGTCATACTTTTTTCCAAAATTTGTTTACGTTTGATTACACCAAGACACAGAAGTCGAACAACTTGGTGAGCTATTCGCATGGAACCTAAATCTTAGGCCTTTAAAATCGGGGGGTTCTTGTACACCTTAATATCATACCTGTGAACAACAGACCAAAATGGCTCGATTGACTAAAATTATTAATTAAAAACAACTTTACCATTACAAACATCTTCCGTTGCATTAGTTTTTCTTTTACAAGGCATCTTCTGGAAATCCTCTCCAGGACAATGGCGAGATTTATCATGCTCATGGGTTGAATTACACTTCCTTACTCGGATTCGTTCACCTGAACACTGTGATGTACACTCCGACCATGGTGACCATTTAAACCAGAAGGAAACAGCTAGAAATACAAAAACAAATGTTGATGATATGGTCATCAAAATCTCATGCCCTTGTGCATATTTGAGGAGATACATAGTGATAGGTAATTCTGTGTTAGTGGTAATCAACAAACACTGTCAATTAGCTTCTAAGTAATAGGAGTAGGCATTTTTCAAGAAATCTGTGTACTCCTGTATACACCAGATACAAAAAAAATGTTTATTGTCAATAAGATCTACATAATTAATATACACAAATTGACACAACTATTCTATGAGACTGCCAGTTGCGGTTTTCTAACCTTTGGTGGGTGCGTTTGGTAGTGACTGATAAAATTCGCAAAGTTTCATGAAGTACCTTAAAGTTACATTATGGGAGATAAGATAAAAAGATGGCAGTTCTCACTATAATAGTTAAAAATTAGATAGTGTAATGGTAATTTGCTGAAAATTTCAGTCAAATTGATCCACTATTAGCCAAGAAAAAAGCGTTTGAAATATTCACATAGCCTCGGTCATCATTACTCAAATCATTAATATAAACAGCATAGTCTCGATTATCCACTTGATTGATTTAATTATCAACGGCCATTAAGCGACATATAGGATTTTAATCCGCCAACATCAAAGGCTAGCCTTGACATCAAGAGTTTATTATGGTCTGGATATGTTAATTAATGTCTAATTGATTATTTAGATAACATTTCAGGCCTAAAGAAAGACCTGTAATAAGCAGATTTTGCTCTTGCATAATGCTATTTTAACTAAAATTGGTAACTATTTACAGATCTTCAATTTACAAATAAACTTTTTAAAGTCTTATGCCTAACATTAAATTCCTGAGATTCCACTAATGTAAAATTACACACTAGTCAAAGGTAGTTTAAATTTGAAGAAGTGTGTCATGATAAGATGACAAAGACCTTTTTATTACATTCTACTCGTTACTTACGAACGCAGGGTTGTACCAGTTTACTAGGGGACCACTTATTGTTTATACAGGTATATGCTGGTGGTTTAGATTTAAATACGAACTCTGGATCACAGACAGGTCGACAAACAGTAGATCGTGTTGAACCAGAACAGTTAACAGATGTTCCAAAAGGTTTCAGGAGATCATCACTAGAACAAACTGAAAAATAAACAATTAATTAAATTAGCAGCTTCAGCAACATCTCTTTACTGTTAGTACAAAATATAGTCAGTTAGAACATGTGCTTCTAACTTTATAACCATTTAATCAACCAATATAAAGCACCTTGCTCACTAAATATTGATTAAAATCTCACCTGGACATTTTGCTTTGTTACAAAATCTTTTTTCAGATGATTCACCATGACAAGGAGTTTGTTTTGCATTTTTGACACAGATTCTTGATCGGTTCTGTATTCCTTCTCCACAAGTCTTAGCACTGCAGTTACTCCATGGACTCCATTCTTCCCATCTTGAATGATTGCCTTCTAAAGCTGAATAAAGTAAATCACACAATAAATATGCTGACCTGATATAATATTTTATTGCCCAAAATAGAATAATAGGAAGAAAATTTATATAGAATATATCTCTATTGGAAGTGCTATAACCATATAAAAAAAAATTTACACTGCAATTTATCAACACAGCTTCAAGTTGCCATTCGGACTTCGCATTGTTCCCGGAACATTTCAGATGTTGATTAACAAACTATTCAGCTAATTCTTTTTAAAATTTCTAACAATAACAAACTATTTGTATCTGTACCTGATAACTGACAAAAGAATCCTGAGAACTTTTTAGAACAGAGACATGTGTAATAACCACTTCCATCAGCTGTACATCGTCCTCCATTCTCACATCGACTGTTGGTACAAACATCTATAGCAATCTCACATCTATCCCCACGATAACCAGAAAAACATGAACAAGTGAAGTTATCCTTACGATTTTGACAGGTACCATTTCCACATGGAGAAGACTTACAATGATCTGAAAATATAAAATTTCGGTAGAACCGTTCTTGAGTTAAGTGGTATTGTTAAGTGAGTAGAGATGCTTGTCCAACCTCTAAATTTTTCATCAGGTCCTACAGTTTCCTCCCATTGTAAAAGAAATAGCCATGGACAAATGAAACAACCTAGTTTGAGTTGAGTGTGTGTTAATTCTCCTATCTCTCTCGATCTCCTCTTTCATAACATAAAGCAGCTAAACATACATTATGCAAGAGCAGGTCTTTCTTTAAGCCTGAAATGTTATTTAAACTATTAATATATGGTTGGTTGGAGTAGAGTGGTACCCCGGAAAAGCTATTGAATTGAAAATGGTACAAGTAATTAAGAAATGTAACAAACAAGGAAAAACTAACATAAAAAAAAAAGCCGTTGCCTGGGTAACAGATTTTTTAAGGAAAAAGTATGAAAAATGAGACAGCAGCAGAGCGAAATAATTTGACTGAAATTTTCAGCATATTCCTTTACATTATATTGTTTGTAACTATGAAAGTGAGAACTGCCAGCTCTTTATCTAATCTTACATAATATATTTTTAATAACACATCAAACCTTTATTATTTCAACACAGAAAATATATATCCCCCTCTTTATAGGTAGCAAAAATTGGACCAATCTGGAAATGTACAACAGGCTCCAGTATCAAGTAAGGATCCCTGAACAAATGTTGACACTAGATATGCATACATTCCTGAGAACCAGAGTAGTGTTTTGTATGGCCTTATATAATAATTCTTACCTGTAATAACAGGGTGTGGTTGTTTAGGCGTACATTTTCTACTGCCTCTTCCACTTGTACCACCATCTGGGCACGGTAAGCATGGAACCATACCAGTCTCAGAATAAAATCCTACTTTGCAAGGACCTAAAACAAAGCATTAAAGAAAAAACGGTTAATTTTTAAATGTATTATTATTGAATAAATGCCATGAAAGTCATGTTTTAATCATCAATTACAAAATTCTTCTACTACAATTTAATCAGAGTAAAATATCAATAATACAAAATTTAATCAGTACAAAATATCAATAAAAATAAATCAAAGAAACAACAATCAAATACCTGAACAGTATAACAATAACCACCAAAATTAACTAAGCTGAAATATAAAGTAAATGTTGAAATCTGAACAAATAAACAAATTCAATTCAATATTAAAACTAACATCAACATGAAACTATAAATAAACATAAACTTTTAAATTCTTCTCTTCAAGGAAAAAACTCTTTAAACACTTTCAACCAAGATGGCATAATCTAATCAAATTACCTTGACATTGGCTGACATATTTTGAGCCAATGCTTTTGGTTGTATATCCTGTTGGACAAGGTATACACTTAAGGGAGTTTTCCTGTCCTTGATAGAATCCTTCGGGACACAGTTTACAGCTGTCACTCAGGCTATCATACATACTTCCAGATGGACAAACAACTGTCAAAAAAAAAAAGAAAAAAGATCATATGAGAGTACAAGTACAATTGTGCTAAGTTGACACTTTCTTACTATAGCTGTATGAATTGGTTTTTAATTACAGCGATGTAAAATATTAAATACTAATATGATATTATGTAGTGTCACAGAGTATTATGATGTACTGTGTGTAGTACTGTAATGTTGTGTCATGTAGTACTGCCATGTAATGTTGTCCTGTAGCACTGTAATGTAGTGTCATGTAGTACTGCGGACTGCCTTGTAGTAGTACTTAATGTATTCTCATATAGTGCTGTCATGTAGTGTTGTCATGTAGACATATCACTGCCATGTAGTGTTGTAATGTAGTAATGTAAAGCCATGCAGTAATGTAAAAAATTTGGTGTCATGTACTACTGTAATGCAGGGTCATGTCGCATTGTCATATAGTGGCATGTAGTACTGTCAAGTAGTACTGTAATGTAGTGTTAGATAGTGTCATGTATTGCATGTAGCACTCTATTGTACTGTAATAATGCCATTATTGCATTTTGTATAATATATATATATATATATCAATAAGAAACAATCATCATACATATAAACAATAAAAATATTTTCAACTTAAAAAATATTGGTGGCCAATATTAAAAAGCATTTCTGGGAATAGTCCATGAGGAAATTACTACAGCTAAAAAATTTGCGACATTTAGATATTGCATATCTTTATCAAATAAGATATATATATAAAAACATACGACAATTAAGAGTAGCTTCATCAAGGAATGCTCCAACACCACAAGCTGTAGACGTCTCGTAAATATTATAGGAAGAAAAATCAAGACTAAAGCCAGGTACGATTTCGTTGAACATTTCACTGTCTAAATCTTCCATGAAGCCAAAGAAGAGATCATAGAGAATGCTTTCATGCATCCATCTGTTCTCATCTGAATCGATTTCATCAGATTGCTGCATATCAACGGTGAAATACCATGTTACAGTTGTCTGTTCCATTGCAGCACGCTTTCTTCTTGAATGCTGTAAATTAAAAGAAAATATTATTGTGAACCACATACAAACGTGAGAATGAAACCACAAACTTGCCTCTATGACAGACCTAAAAAAAGGGTGTGGATGAAAAGTAATTTAAAAAAAAAAAAAAAGAAATGGCCAGCAAATTTGCAGAAAAACTTTACTAAAACTAACTCAATCTAAAAATATCTGTACCACTGGCAGTTGGATGGAGTCGCGGACTGGGGCGATGAAAATTTAAGGCCATATGAACATGAAGAATTACATTGATTATTCTTTATAATTTATACCAATTTCTATATAAAAATAAAAGCAATATTTACTCTTTTCTTTCTGTACGATGGGTTCTCCGAGCAGGTGACTTTAATTCGATCAACAAGACATGTTTTATCAGATGGGCATGCACCCTTCCACCCACTAGCAGATTCCAGACGACTCTTAAAACTCGTCTGAATCTGTGTTCTAACATCAGCAGACGAACAATCTCCAAATATATATCTTAATTCAACTTTTAGACTTATTTTTGTTGCTTGTCTTATTGCTGAAAAAAAATAAAGAAGAGAGATTGATTGATCTCTGACATAATCATTATTTTCATACTAAGGGTATTTTTTGATAAAAACTGTCTTAGATTTTTACGCAGTTGTCCAACAGTTGGACAGACAGCCATGAAACAATTCTATTTCATATCACCCTTTGGTTTGACAACTTACAGATAACACGCTTAAACATAGCATTGCCAAGCAACATATACATACATACTACCAGTGCTTTTTTATCACTGACAGTAACTACACATTTAATCAGTTCTGAATTTTGACAGGGTTCATGCTCGGAGATACTTTCAAAGCAAGAAGATTTTTTGAGGTACCTGTACAATCTGGAAGTTGATTGGATGGTAACCAAATCCCTTGTGATGAATTACACTTGTAAGTGTTGAAACCTCGGGGTATAGAGGAACTCGAGTCGCATACAAGATTACATTCAAGACCATCTGTTGTTGACTGACAAACCGCAGTACCTTTATCAGGAGAAGATAATTCTCGACAGCCTGATGGTTCGTCACCTGCAAATATAAAGAATGAAATGTTTAACTTTCTGTCAATACTTTACTTAGATCATCCTGTTAGACTAAGAAGATTAGGTTTATTACAACGAAATGAGAATCAACGTCCTACAACAGTGAACTTCATCCTCTACTATTTCCACTAATAACTTGTCTTTCACAGCCATCTTCTAATCTGTTTTTTTTCTTTCGGCAATGACAATTAATAAAACTTTGACTATCCCTATGGTTACCATTAGAAACCCTAATATGTGTCATATTAATATCAAACACTTTGACTATCCGTATGGTTACCATTGGAAACCCTAATATGTGTCACATTAATTAATATCAAAAAGTTAATAATTCATCCAAAGTTTCAATCTAATTAAAATATAGATCTATATTTCGTTTCGTTTTTTATACTTTCAATGGCCTACACTCATGTAGATCTAACTAGTTATAGTGGAAGCTCTCGTTCTATGACGTCAGGTATCAAGCACGGGACATTTGACCCGATAACGTCAGTCATTCGATTAACCAATTAGCGACCGCCATGCTTTTCAAAATCCACTTTTGTTTTGTTATGATTTCTATCCGCTGGTGTTTATAGTATAGACGTTGTTGGCTAGTAATATCTACCCATAGTTACACGCATGAAAAGGTCAAACGGTCGATTCGACAGACCATTTGATTGGCTGACCCCTCATTTCAGCCAGAACACGAATTAAATAACAAGTCCTCCAGATCCAAGAGTAGTAAAGACAACTAAAGATAGGCTGGCACTGCCAGGCAGGATACGCCCACATTTTCGAGAGATGGATAGAGAACAAGCAATACCGAAAGTGATTTTTCCTATGTTCAAATATCGAAATGAATTAAGATCTTTGGGTTATAAAGGTTCATTTCAGTAGGCTTCAAATTCGACTGGGGATCATGTTGCTAAGTGGGTAAGATGCTGGCTCGGTAGCCTTGAGGTTAGGTGTTTGATCCCTGCATTGGGTGACAAAGTTCATCTAGATTTTCTGGCGTGGTTTCCCCTTGTTAGTGATGAAGGATGGATGGCCTGACAAGAACAGCTGTCAATTTTGGTCCGATTTTCACGAAATTCGACCTCAACCTTCATTACGATGTAACGGTGATATAATCAAACGTTTTTTTAAATGGGATAATAATTCTGACCCCAGAGGGGCCAAAAGCTAAAAAAAAGGTCATTTTTCGTACAATCAGGGGCCATAATTCAGGAAGTTACAATCCGATATGCACAAATATCGAAAGGAACCAGGATCTTTGGGTTATAAACATGCATGTCAAGTTTCATCAAAATCAGTTCAAAATTGTGACCTCTATAGGGTCCACAACCTTAATATATTGTATTTTCACACTAATCGCGTACAAACGGCGGCCATTTTGTCTGTCAATTTTGGTCCGATTTTCACAAAATTTTACCTCAATCTTCATTACCATGTAACGGTGATATAATCAAACGTTTTTTTAAATCGGATGATAATTTTGACCTCCAGTGGGACCGCAAGCTAAAAAGGGTGATTTTTCGTACAATCAGGGGCCATAATTCAGGAAGTTACGAATCAATGAGCGCAAACATCGAAAGGAACCAAGATCTTCGGGTTATAAACATGCATGTTAAGTTTCATCAAAATCGGTTCAAAATTGTGACCTCTATAGGGTCCACAACCTTGATATAACATATTTTCACACTATTCGCGTACAAACGGCGGCCATTTTGTCCGTCAATTTTGGTTGGATTTTCACGAATTACGAACAGAGCCTGCATTACCATGTAACGGTGATATAATCAAACGGTTTTTTAAATCGGATAATAATTTTGACCTCCAGAGGGACCACAAGCTAAAAAGGGCAATTTTTCGGACAATCAGGGGCCATAATTCAGGAAGTTACGATCCGATGGGTGCAAATATCGACAGGAACCAAGATCTTTGGGTTATAAACATACATGTCAAGTTTCATCAAAATTGGTTCAAAATTGTGACCTCTATAGGGTCCACAACCTTGATATAACATATTTTCACACTATTCGCGTACAAACGGCGGCCATTTTGTTTGTCAATTTTGGTCCGATTTTCACGAAATTTGAACTCAACCTTCATTACCATGTAACGGTGATATAATCGAACGGTTTTTTAAATCGGATAATAATTTTGACCTCCAGAGGGACCACAAGCTAAAAAGGGCAATTTTTCGGACAATCAGGGGCCATAATTCAGGAAGTTACGATCCGATGACCGCAAATATCGAAAGGAGCCAAGATTTTGGGGTTATAAACATGCATGTCAAGTTTCATCACAATCGGTTCAAAATTGTGACCTCTATAGGGTCCACAAGCTAAAAACATGATATTTCGTACAATCAGGGGCCATAATCCATGAAGTTCCGATCCGATACATGCCAATATCGAAAGGAACCAAGATCTTATGGGGATAAACCTATATTTCAAGTTTCGTTAAAATCAGATAAGAATTGTGACCTGTAGAGAGTCCACAAACAAATTGTGGACGGACGGACGTCCGGACGTCCGGACGGACGGACGGACAGACGGACGGACGGACGGACGTCCGGACGGACAGGGGCGACGACATAATACGTCCACATGAAAATGTGGGCGTATAAAAATGAAATTTTGAACTATAAAAAACGAAACGAAATTGGATCTGTGTTTTAATCAGATTGTCCAAAGTTTAAAAATATAATTAATAATTTTACTTTCACATGTAGGTGTTTGTTGATAGTTTAACTTCCAGACGGCAATTGGTGGCTCCGATTTACAGGTCATCATATCAGCACCCCATAATGTACCATTATCACAACTAATGTAACATTCATCTCCCACATTATAACCTTTACAGTCGTATCTTATTCCAGTAGTGTTTGATGGAGGGTCACAGATCAACACAGGGGGAGGAGTTGTCTCTGGTGCCATTGTAGTAGTAGGATTTAATAAATTTGGATCTGAAAATGGCAAAATATATATCACCAGGGTTATGCAGACAAATGTATGTTATAGAAAGCAACCGTTTTCCAGGTTGTTATTCGAAATGAAAACCTAAAGGTGTAGCCTATCAGACACCGAATGGGTGCAGTTACCCTATGGGGAAAAAATTGGTTTCCCCAATGGGCACCAACATTAGTCCCAATACAAAACCAATGACCAACGTGACCCTCTTGTTCCCCCGCTAGCTACGCGCCTGATATCTGACAAACTATAAAGAAGTACGAGTTATCCAATATTAATCACTTACCTATAGCTATTGTACATGAAATTCGAAGCATATCGTATTTGCTGAAAAAAGCCTACGTCTCCAGCAATTCAAGCTAGAAAGACAGGAAATATGGCATACTTGTTCCGCTGAAAAATATCACATGGGTCGACAGACTTTCATTTGATGTCACAATTCCAAGAAGGCGGTGACAATGTCATGTCCATTTCCTGGCACTTTTGTACTTATTTTTATTAATGAGGGTTTGTATATATATTTATCAATTAATCAATAAATTAATCAATAAATAAATCGTACCTCTGCATTGATCCAAAGAATTAGCACCGATATCCGTTGTTGTTAAATCCGAAGGACAGGGTAAACATTCTCTAGAATTAAACTGATCTTGATAAAACCCTACAGGACATTCAACACAACTATCACTAGACTCATCATACCGGCTTCCTGATGGGCAAAACACTAAAAAAAAAAATAAAAAAATTGCAAAACATGATAGTAATTGTGTTCCATATTATGTTTTATTGTTTATTATAATTATACTTAATTGAAAGCCATTGCAGAAATTCTCAGTTCATCCATTATGTATTTTACTGTTAAATCACTCTGTTAGAATCTAAAGTTGGCATCATAATCATACAGCAAATGATCATACATAAACTGTACAAAAGGAAATCATTTATACAACTTTTTACAAAGAATATTTATATGAAAAGTAAGAAACAAACGATTGCCATGCAAGATGGACAGAGAAAAAGCTCACAAAAAACGTGATTTTTCGTACAATCGGGGGACATAAGTTACGGTCCGATGTGCATGGATATCAACAGAAATGAAGATTTTTGGGATATAATCATATACTGTAAATTGTGGTCTGTACAGGTCTACAACCTTGATATTACATACTTTAACACTATTTGTGTACAAGGAGCAGCCATTTTGCCTGGCAGTTTCAGTCTGATTTTCATTTTTTTAAATCAGATAAAAATGTAACCTCTTAAGGGACAAGCTAACATCCAGGCATGTGTGATCCAATATGCGCAAATATCAAAAGGAACTGAGATCCTTGTGTTATAAACATACATTTCAAGTTTCATCTAAATCTGATAAACATTGTAACCTCTAGAGTGTCCACAAGCTAAAAGTTTTGAGAGAGATTTGAAGCAAATTTTTTATAGATTAATAAGTTTGAAATGTGTTTTTAGTCCAAAAAAATCATCAAATCTCATAGTTTTTACGCGGAAAAGTATCTTTAAAGACGAAAGTAGGACAGGAGTTCTGGTAACAATTCAAAATGATCATAAAATACTTACGACATGCATAGCTGACCAAGTCAAATAACCCACCGGCTTTACACTCATACGTCACATCAAAAATATTATAGGAAGCAAAATCAAGCTGAAAGCCTGGATATATACTGTCAAATTTTCCAGTTTCCAGATCCCAATTAAAACCAAAGAATAGTTCATACAATATAGTCTCGTGGGCGTAGTAGGCATCCATGAATGACAGTCCATTCATGTTTAATTCTACAGCAAAATTCCAAGAAACAGTCGTGATGACACTCATTTGTCGTTTCTGTCGCAGACTCTGTAAAATATTAAACTAGTTTAGACCCATTGATAATGACATGAAATAGTGTTTACAGAATTCTATAAATTTGTAATGTGGCCATATTTTTAATCCGCTGCAACGTAAAATATGAAAGATGAATCTCTAAAGGAATAGGAAATGAAATGGATCTAACGTCCTACTGTTCGGTTCCTACTGAACTAATGAAGACGGGCATACACCATACAATGCGCTATGAGGGAAATTTTGCTTGGACAGCAGCAGAATTCCAACTGCTACGGGTTCTTTTAAGTGGATGGTAATGTGTACGTGGGATCTCAGTTTTACTTTGTTGGCTACACCAGTGATAAGGGAGAACCACATCAGAAAATCCCAACGAACTTTCTCAGCCAGCTCAGGGATCGAACATGGTACCTCCAGGTTAGCGAACCAATGTCCAACCTACTGAGCCAGTGGCTTCCCTAAAGGAATAGGAGTTCTAAAATGGATGAATTTTGTTCAGTATTTAGAAACATATGAATTGAAAATGTGTCAACATTTGGCAAGCAGGATATTGTAAAAACAAGCCAGTGGATGCTGACTTGGTTGAGAGACTTCCCCAGGATTTTCAAGCAAAGACTGGCCTGTCAAGATAGTGTCTAGTCATTCCGATGGTAATAAAAGCAATGACACCCTTTTTTTTGTTCTTTACATAAATTAAAGAAAAAAAACGAATTTTGCCAATGGTAAGATTTTATACACTTGTATGAAATTAACAAAAAGATATTCATTCTGTAAACAAGATTAACAGCAGTCTCATATACACCACCCGTTGGCGTTTACAATAACTTATCTATTCATAAAGATTTACCTTTCTCTTTCTGCGACTCTGATTCTGTGAACATGTTACAACGACATCATCAATATAACATTTTTTATCTGATGGACACATTTCCTTCCACGATGTAGCAGAGTCAATACGACTGATAAACGTGGACTTAATTTTTTCTTTTACTTCCAGTGATGAACAATCCCCTTGCATAAACTTCAACTCTGCTTTTAACTTTATTTTTATTGCAGGTATAATAGCTGAAAGATATCATTATTGAGTACGTGGTTAGAAGAGTAAGAGTCGGACTGCAAATAATTTGAGCACAGCAAATAAATTAACTTTATAATGAAAAAATTAATTCAGAAATTAAGGGAATTGAAAGAAGTTTAATGTCATAAAAAGAGAGTCTAGGCTACTGCAGGCTTTTCCAATCCAGTTTCTGTTACATATATCTATATTTTTTTTTCTAAAAAAGTCTCATCGCCACACTAATTTGTTCAGTCTCATTGCCACTCTTATTTGTTCAGTCTCATCGCCACAATCATTTGTTTAGTCTCATCACCACAATCATTTGTTTAGTCTCATCACCACAATCATTTGTGTAGTCTCATCACCACAATGATTTGTTTAGTCTCATCGCCACAATAATTCGTCATTCTCATTGTGCCTGACCAAGTCTATTTCAGGTGCCTTATATATAATAATAACTTGTTTAATACATCTCAAACACGAATCCTGATCAGTAGGAATCGTAAAGAGAGAGAAATGTGTTTAAAGGTCCACTGAAGTCCACTCTGTACAAGTTTGGTCATGTTGGGATTAGCATATGGTTCAATTTCATTTCAATAATTAGTTTTGTGTAGGGGTCTTTAGCAGTGGGAGGCAAGCTGAGGACCCAGGGAAAACCCATGGGGTTGAACCGGCAAGCCCAATCCTTGTCACCTACAACCGAGGAATTGAAATAACGCCAGTTGCACAATGACAAACCATATAACTCGCATGCCCTAACCATTAGACCATCCAACTCCCCTGGGAATCAAAAACTGTCTTGATATTACCTGTACATTCTGGTATTCGTTTATGTGGTAGCCAGACGCTAGTGTTTATATCACAGGTATATGTTGATAATCCTCGAGGGTTATTCATTCCTTCATTACAGTACAACTCACATTTAGTACCACCAGTTATTGGAGAGCATACAGTTGTTCCTGTTTTTGGTGACGGCAACTCAGGACAAACTAAAAATAAATGAAATAAAATGGGGTTTAACTTAATGTCCTACTGTTCATACAGTGTGCTATGAGAATAATTCTACCCGTGCAGCAACACTACGGCCTACTCTTTTATCGAATTCTAGCTGAAGAGGGTTATATTGCGTGCATGACAATGTGTACCCCAGTCCTCAGTTTTCCTTGTGAGCACCCCTGACCCCTCGCCCTACACCACTGACAAGTGGCAAACCCCTCCAGAAGCCAACAACACAAAGAAGGTTGCAATTGCATGTTTGTCAATCAGGGCTGGGGTAATGGTAATGGGTAATGGTAATGGAATGTAATCATTACATTTTTTAAGTAATGACAATGTAATGAGTAATGGAAGATTTCAAAAGTAATGAGTAATGGAAATGTAATTAATTACATTCCACAAATCATGAAATGGTCAATTACATTTCAATTACTCTTCAATTACATTTAAGGCACATATAAATATTTACATATGACAAATTTTATAGCACCAAAGAAGTAGATTAAGTGTATCTGACACAAATCCAATTCATTATTTTATTTTTTTAAAGATTTAAATCAGTTTTAACAAATTATAAGAAGGCATTCAACATTTTCTTTTATTAATTTTTATGTAGGACCCTTCTTTAGACATGTAACCTAAAAAGGTTCCCCCTAAAAAGTAGACCTTTGAAAAGAAGTATATTTTAATCAAAGATTAGTGTTGATTTACAGTCAATCATTCAGTCAATCAATCAATCAGTTAGATTAAAAGACAATAGTCTTACTACACTTTAATCTTAATCTCAAGTTAACAAGTGTCAAACCAAACAATGGCTTTCCAGTATCTCATCATTTTATGGTTACTTATAAACCAATCATATGTTTTGTTTTAGAATCATGATGAATGATTTACCAGTTATATAATATATTAGAGACAAACTATGATTAAGAATCTTAAAAAATACACTTAATCAAATATACTTTCAATTCATTTTTCAAGACATGAAGTGAAAGCATCAGCGTTTGTCACCATTCCCCTCACTTGAAATTTGCCTTGATGTTATAATTTATAGAAATAACAATTCATACACAGATATCTATTAAAGTGAATCAAGGGTTTTTTTTGGTTTGGTTTTATAGGCCCTTCATGGCGGAAATAACGTTGTCTTTTTAATTTCTATGTGAAAAATTGTTTTTTATTTATATAGTCATAAAATAATGGGTAATGGTAATTAATTACTTTCAATGTAATGAGTAATGGTAATTAATTACATTGCTAAAAATGAGAAAGTAATTGTAATGATTACATTTAAAAAGTAATGGTAATGGTAATGTAATTAATTACATTGGCAATGTAATGGCCCCAGCCCTGTTGTCAATGAACAATCCCTTGATCCAGATCCACTGTCACATCTTTGTTGTCAAATTGGTCTACAGTGAAGAAAACACAAAC
This sequence comes from Patella ulyssiponensis, assembly GCA_963678685.1. Taxonomy (NCBI): domain Eukaryota; kingdom Metazoa; phylum Mollusca; class Gastropoda; family Patellidae; genus Patella; species Patella ulyssiponensis. Next base: position 13,775,224 of record OY783225.1, read on the forward strand.
TGCTTGACCTAACAAAGTGAGTCTGATGCCAAGCACTTTTTGTGAGAAAAACAAAAGGAAAGATCTTGGTAATATTTTTTTTCAAATTCTGTCATATTTGTATATAAATTTGTGAAAAATAATGAAGCAAGTTATATGTTTTAGAAAAAAAGGATTGACAGATGGACAAAAAGCTGAACCAAACAACCGATTTATGAAATGAAATTGGGTTTAATGTCCTACGGTTCTCTTCTGACTGTGCTTATGAAGACGGGCCTACACAATGTAGTGTGTCATGAGGGATATATTGCCTGCGGCATACTGTGTAATCTTATTTCTAATTTCAACTGTAAATGGTTCTTTAACGTCCACATCAATCTGTTCATAGGATTTTGTTTTTAGTCAAATCGGAACGAACAACGAAATAGACAGAGTTCGCTGCCAGACCCTCTGTACTACCCCACTGACAAGGGGAAACAATACCGTAAAATCCAGACAAAACTTTCTCAGCAAACACCGGGATTGAACCCAAGATACCCAGTTAAAGAGAAACTCTTTGACTATATCAACATGTGTATGTATGCATTTCAACAAACATTTAATTCTGTAGAAGTCATGGAACATATAAAGACATTAAGAAGGGACAGAAAATTGTATTTACTGGGATATTGGGCCCCAAAAATGGGGAGAAAGAGAGAAATGAGGTTTAACATCTACCCAGCACAGATCAGGTCATTTCGGGACTAACATACGGTTCAATTTTAGTTCAATAATTCCCTTGCGCATAGGTGTGTTTCGCAGAGGACCCGGAGAAAACCCACAAAGTTGGACAATGGACAGGTGAACCTACTCTTTGTCACGTGCAAGCAGGGAATCAAAAGCACACCATAAGATTCAATGACGAACATCCAACCAACACCCCACTCAAAAAGGACTAAAACAAAAAAAATAGGTTGCCAGGCAACGAAACATATGCCCACACATCAGCCAAATCGTCCGGGCAGTCAACAAGAGTTGTTGTATTTTAAGTAATCATCAGAAAATCATAATTCAAACTCACCCATAACTACGGTGTAACTGTGATATAATCAAACGTTTTTTTAAATCAGATAATAATTGTGACCTCCAGAGGGACCACAAGCTAAAAAGGGTGATTTTTCGTACAATCAGGGGCCATAATTCAGGAAGTTACGAACCGATATGGGCAAATATGCAATTGAACCAAGATCATTAGGTTATAAACATGTATTTCAAGTTTCATCAAAATCAGTTCAAAATTGTGACCTCTATAGGGTCCACAACCTTGATATAACATATTTTCACACAATTCGCGTACAGACGGCGGCCATTTTATCCGTCAACTCTGGTCCAATTTTCACGAAATTCAAATTCTCTCTTCATTAACATGAAACCGTGATATAATCAAACGTTTTTTTAAATCGGATAATAATTTTGACCTCCAGAGGGGCCACAAGCTAACAAAAGCAATTTTACGGACAATCCGGGGACATAATTCAGGAAGTTATGATCCGATGGGCGCAAATATCGAAAGGAACCAAGATCTTTGGGTTATAAACATACATGTTAAGTTTCATCAAAATTGGTTCAAAATTGTGACCTCTATAAGGTCCACAACCTTGATATAACATATTTTCACACTATTCGCGTACAAACGACGGCCATTTTGTCCGTTAATTTTGGTCCGATTTACACGAAATTCGAACTGAACCTTTATAACCATGGAACGGTGATATAATCAAACGGTTTTTTAAATCGGATAACAATTTTGACCTCCAGAGGGACCACAACTAAAAAGGGCGATTTTTCGGACGAGGGGCCATAATTCAGGAAGTTACGATCCGATGGGCGCAAATATCGAAAGGAACCAAGATCTTTGGGTTATAAACATACATGTCAAGTTTCATCAAAATCAGTTCGAAATTGTGAACTCTACAAGGTCCACAACCTTTATATAACATATTTTCACACTATTCGCGTACAAACGGCGGCCATTTTGTCCGTCAATTTTCACGAAATTTGAACTCAACCTTCTTAACCATGGAACGGTGATATAATCAAACGTTTTTTTAAATCGGATAACAATTTTGACCTCCAGAGGGACCACAAGCTAAAAAGGGCGATTTTTCGGATAATCAGGGGCCATAATTCAGGAAGTTACGATCCGATTGGCGCAAATATCGAAAGGAACCAAGATCTTTGGGTTATACACATGCATTTCAAGTTTCATCCAAATCGGTTCAAAATTGTGACCTCTACACTGTTCACAAGCTAATAAACGTGATTTTTCGTACAATCAGGGGCCATAACCCATGAAGTTACAGTCCGATACATGCAAATATCGAAAGGAACCGAGATCTTAGGGTGATAAACCTATATTTTAAGTTTCATTGAAATCGGATAAAAATTGTGACCTGTAGACTGTTCACAAACAATTGTGGACGGACGGACGGACGAAGACAATATACGTCCACATGAAAATGTGGGCGTATAAAAATTGCTGTTACCTACCTTGACCTAGAGCTAATTTAGTAAAATCTACACCATTACTACAGCATGATTTGTTCCAGGCTCCAACCAGAGTTCCACAGACACTACACAGTAAGTTTAACAACACTGTAAATATACAAATAAAATTTCAAGGCATATACTATACAAAGTGCTATGAGGAAAATTTTGCTCGTACAGCGCGCTACGACCTCTTATATTGAATTCAAACCGTCAAGGATCTTGTACGTGCACGCCAATGTGTCGACAGGACCTCGGTTTTTCATTTCATCAGAACAACCAGACAACCATCCTTGTCAGGCCCTCCGTCCTGCATCACCGACAAAGGGAAACCACGCCGGAAAATCTGGATGAACTTTCTCGTCCAACGCAGGGATCAAACACCCAACCGCCAGGCTGGCGAGCCAGTGCCTAACTCACTCAGCCACTATGGCCCCCAAGGTAGTGACACTGAAAATAGTAGAAGGGTGGAGGTAGGTATCCATGTAACAGATGTCAGTGATACGGTCGTGGAAGAGCAGGGAAAAATACATGATTCATAATTTCATGGAATACAATACACACGATATGATTCTATGGTGTACAATTACTGTTTCTCTAGTCTTTATCAAACCTACTCAAAATACATCCACAGATGGATAGAGTACAGGGATAATTTACAAGATTTTTTATTTCTTAACATATATCATAAGTTTTAGTCTACGAAAATCGTAGTCATGGAACGGAAATGGGCGACGACAATATATACCTAGATGAAAATGTGGGTGCATAAAACAGAAATACATACTATTACATGTTGGTGGATTGTTATCATTGAGTTCCCAAGTTCCACCTGGTGTACAAATCATAGCTGTGGCTCCTTCTGGTTCTTCTCCTGTTATGCATCTGATGGCACATTCGGCACCTACATTGTAACTACCACAAGTATACTCTACCGTGGGATCTTCGTTAACAGGCGGTGAACAACCAGCAGATCGCACTGCACGGCTAACTGACCTTGTCTCACGACTTTTCAGAGGCGCTGAAATACAAATGAAAGCTTTGGTACATGACTGACATATTAAACATACATTATTCAAGAGCTAAATCAGCCTAATACAAGTTTTTCTTTAGGCCTGAAATTTTATCTAAATTATCAATTAACCATTAATTAACTCCAGACCAGTGACCGCCCTAGACATTCGCCAATTCGCCAATGACGACAAATATTTTTATTGGCGAATAAAGTGATGATTCTGGCGAAAATTTTGGCGAATGAATTATTTTGTAAATCTGTTAATATTAAAGTTGAAATCATTTCGTAAAACGCTTCTTTCGATCATTCAATGGAGTGTCTATTTTTAGTACATTAATCTAGTCTCAATCGTACAAGTCGCAAATCAGTCAATGTCACGCATTAAAACGACTGAAAGATCAAGTCTAGAGACTATACAACACAGTTACGCCCCTTTAGTGTGGCACTGCATATGCTCGCCACTTGCCGAGTGTACATTCGCTTCACTACAAGTAGCGATGTTCCGATATGAGGGGGTTGGGATGGCCTAGTGGTCTAGAGTGCCTCTAGCTGGCCGGTCACCTCTGGCTTGCGGCTGTGCTTTCGAGCCCTGGTGTGAGCGTATGTGGCATGGAGATAGGGGCTCCTTCTCAACCTCGTGGGTTTCCTCCGGGCACTCCGGTTTCCTCCCACAGCAAAGACCCCTGCGCGTGCGCTAAGATAATGAAAATGGAAAAAATAAGACTTGTCTGCGATATCACCTTCAGTGGAAGCGGACGTTAAACACCAAGAACAACAACATGACACCTCTCGGTTTTACCGATATCAGCGAAGTATATCGGCCGATACAAATAAATTACCGATAGTGGTGGATATAAAACCATTACACATTAAAATGTCTCGAATGGCATGATGAGCTATGTCGATATTTGTCTTTATTTTAGTCGGGAAACGCATGGTACTTTTACTATTTTACTGCGGGAATCAACATAAACCGTGTGTTGTTGAAGGGCCACGCTTCTTGCGCAATCAAAAATATACACCATCCATTATGAATTAAATTATTTGCTGTATCATTAATGGTCGAGATTATCATATTTTAAGTGTTAATTACTATATAATTCCTTACAGTAATCGGCACGGCATCTGTACATGAATATCTATACGTGTAATTAGTTCATGCGGTAATGAAATGATACGTCAGAGCGATACCTTCATGACCTGTTTGTCAACAGTGGCTATCACGTGACATTCTCCCGCCATTTCTAGAACTTGTTAAAAATAAAACATCTAATGGGAACCTATTTGTTGATAATATTATTAATTAATAAAGTATGATCTTTATTATGAGTTTTTATTTGTTGATACAATAACCAAGCATAACAATATAAATCACTAAATTATTTCTAAATTTATATCGGCATCTAGAAGCCGGAATGTATTAGACAGTGATTACGTGACATCAAAGGAATATCCCCCCTTTCATCCTTTATTCCACCACGCGTAAACCACGTGATATTTCCCACCTTTTCCAAAACTTTTACTCATATATTGACAGACAATATAGTGAACTAGATAAAACGAAGTAAAAAAAAAAATACGTAGCAATTTAGATAAAGGATACTCATAAGGATTTTGTACTGTTTATTATTTCCTTTCTACGGCTGCTATGAGTCTTGTATTACCGGTACGTTTATAAAGCAACAAGCACGTAGTTTCATTTTTAATTAACAAACAAATGAATAAAAATGATATAAAATATTTGGCTAAAACTTTCTGAATTGGCTAATAAAATTTTGATTTGGCTAAAAATTTGGCTAATGGTTTTAAGGGTCTAGGGCGGTCACTGCCAGACCATAATCAACTCTCGATGTCAACGCAAGCCTTCGATATTGACTGGATTACAATCCTATATTATGCTGGTTAACGCTCATTGATAATGAAATCAAAAAATGGATAATCGAGACTATGCTTTTTATTGTACTGACTTTAGTAATGATGACTGAGGCCAGACGGAAATTTCAATTGCTTAATGTTTGGTTCACTGTGGGTCAATTGGACTGAAATTTTCAGGAAATTCCCTTTACATTATCTAGTTTTTAACTATTATAGTGAGAACTGCCAGCTCTTTATCAAATCTCCCAACTAGAAACAACTCAAAGAGTATAGTAACAATGAATAGATTTAACAGAGAAATAACTGCAATATCTGTGGACTGATTTTGTCACATATATTTCACATATGTTGGGGAGATTGGCAGCCATTTTGGAATTCTTTCTATTTAGCCAATGGAGTGCCTTGAAATGCATTGTCGTAACAATAGCCTGAGGATACAATAGCCACTGCCTTTACCAAACTGCGGAAAAAGAAGTTTGCAGAAGAGAATGTATGGCAAATGGACAGTAAAAAACGACAAATACAAAATAAAATGAGCCCTCCCTCATACAAGTTAGGTAACAAATGGCTTCAAAAAATAGGCTTTTTACATCTTGGGGTACTTCCTCCCTAATAGGCATCTATACCTTCAACTCTTTGAAATATTAACTTCAAATTTTTAAGATATTAACTTCAACTTTGAAGATATCAACCTAAACTTTTAAAGATATAAACTTAAATTTTTAAGGTATTTACTTAAATTTTTTAAGATATTAACTTCAATTTTTAAGATATATACTTAAATTTTTAAGCTATTGACCAAAACTTTTAAGATATTAACCTAAACTTTTAAAGATATTAATTTCAACTTTTAAGATATTAACTTCAACTTATAAGATATTAACTTCAACTTTTTAAGATATCAACTTAAAACTTTTAAGATATCAAAATTTTAAGAAATATCTTAAACTTTTAAGATATTATCTTAAACTTAAATAATATTAACTTGAATTTTAAGATACCAACTCGAATTTTAGGATACAAACTTGCATTTTCAAGATACCAACTTGAATTTTCAAGATACCAACTTGAATTTTTAAGATACTAACTTGAATTTTCAAGATACTAACTTGAACTTTCAAGATTCTATCTTGAACTTTCAAGATTCTATCTTGAACTTTCAAGATTCTATCTTGAACTTTAAAGACACTAACTTGAATTTTAAAGATACATACTCACATTTTCAAGATATTTACTTGAAGTGAAAGACACCAAGGAAAAAGCAAAATATTTTTGGACCGAAATTTAATAATAATTTTCCTTTATGGAACATCTGTTTGCTTCAAAACTCGTCTACATATTAAAAATAATTTCATAAGAAGATGAATTATGTATTTGGGGATTGTCGATAACCAGCATATGTGGATCATAATATCAAGAACAAAACCTAGTATTTCATATTGATGTCTTTTGTACAATTTTGAGGAATTGCAAATCACTAACTATATTATACGAACTAATGGCTTGGTCCCACCATGAAAAAATCATCACCAATATGGAAAGAAACCAATTTTCTCCCAATGCTCCCGCATAGAACCATATGAAATGGAACTTATTAACTGATGCATTGGCTGTGGTCACAGAGCTGCCGGGAATGCCCCCGGAGGGGTGGGACGATTTACCCAATACTACCCAATTCTACCCAATACCACCACAGTACTACCTCAAAATCACCACATACTACCAAATACTACAACATAATACTGCAAAACGTGCATATCAATTGAATTTTTTCAAAAACAATTAGTTATACCGTGGGAATTGTACTTCAAATGCGATTACCGATGTCTGGCTGTTCCTTTTGCCTCCCTATATCATCTACAACAAGCAAAAACTAACCAAATACTATCATCAAATAACAACCTTATGTTGTCAAATAGCAAAACATTAGTTTAATTACCGCGACGAATATTCGATAATTCGCAGAGAATGGAAATGAATGCGCAGTTATCTCCCTTTACAACTGATAACTAGATTTTAGATTGATTTGCGGATTAATCATCTTATTTTGCGTTGCGGTTGGTTTCCAAATCGACGAAATTAAAATAAGGAAAGCAAGTATTTTTTGTGTATATTTTAATCATTGTGTGTAATTAACTACTGTATTAAAATCAATCAAAATCAATCTAAAATTGATATGCACATTTGGCAGTATTATGTTGTAGTATTTGGTAGTATGTGGTGATTTTGAGGTAGTACTGGTGTGGTATTGGGTAGAATTGGGTAGTATTGGGTAAATCGTCCCGCCGCCCCCGGAGGAATTCTTGTGAAACATTGTGAATTACTTCCAATAATCGGGAAAGCTCCAGGGTATCTTCAATCAACATCATCGGGTGAATATTATTCATGTTGAGAGATCTCAATCTCTTGCTTGGTGGCATATTGATGGCACTTATGCCTAGGTCCCACTAGAATATTTTTTCTCAGCGATATACTATGATGAGCCCTGCGAGGCTTCCCACGGAAGTTTCAGGGTTGTCACCAGCCATGTGAAACCATTGGGGGAACTCTGGAATACTGCGAAAAATTTCAAAGCTTGCATTGAAATTTACATTCGATATGTTTACTGGAGTTTCAGCAAAATATTCCCCTCCCCCCCCCCCCCCCGGAGATATCCCCAATTCAAATATCCTCAAAGCTTCCCTGATACTTCAGCAAGACATCTCTAATCAATTTTCATTGGTAGTACATCCGCTGCAAGGCAAAAATTGTCCAGTTGGTTGGACCTAGGAACTAGACATTATATAAAACAATAGTATCTGGATAACACATGCTAACAAGTCTCACTACTTGAACTTGTGCAACTTATTAATATTTCAATTGTTGATCTACTTATTTTTTTTATCCTTATTATTTCGGCAAAAATCTAATATTTGAAATTTCTCCCATGTGATCATATTTGATGTGTATGGTACAAATCGGTTAACTCTCCCTATCCAATAAACAGCTGACTTGATACACAAAGTCGTATTTGTCATTTTTCAGATCACACACACAAAAGATACACCCGGACTGTAGAATAATGCCTAATGCAGAACATCTCAGATCGAAAATCAAATGAGATATTGAATCTGGGCTTCCGAACATCATTATAGCCCTGGATTTAGTTCTAAAAGTCCTTTCTGAATGCTATTATAACATTTAAACTTTAAAGACATGACCCCAAAAAATGCAAGTAGTTGGTAATTTTCCATAAGTGAAAAGAAATTATCTTTTTGGTATTTCAAAACTCAAAGTCTGTTTACACAAAATTTGTAGAGAATCTGTCAAGTTATTGACTGAGAGACTGATGGACAGTGTCACAACATAATACACCCATACTGACATATGGGCACATAAAAAGAACAAACCTTCATCAGGACCTGCATAGTCCCCACCTCCTGCACCTGTAGAGTCATCTCTTGCTCCTGCATAGTCGCCACCTCCTGCCCCTGTAGAGTCACCATCTCCTGCTCCTGCATAATCGCCACCTCCTGCACCTGTAGAATCATCTCTTGCTCCTGCATAGTCGCCACCTCCTGCACCTGTAGAGTCATCTTGTGGTCCTGCATAGTCATCTTGTGGTCCTGCATAGTCGCCACCTCCTGCCCCTGCTGAGTCACCACCTCCTGCCCCTGTAGAGTCACCATCTCCTGCTCCTGCATAGTCGCCACCTGCTGTCCCTGTATAGTCGCCACCTCCTGCCCCTGTAGAGTCACCATCTCCTGATCCTGCATAATCGACACCTCCTGCACCTGTAGAATCATCTCTTGCTTCTGCATAGTCGCCACCTCCTGTCCCTGTATAGTTGCCACCTCCTGCACCTGTAGAATCATCTCTTGCTCCTGCATAGTCGCCACCTCCTGCACCTGTAGAATCATCTTGTGGTCCTGCATAGTCGCCACCTCCTGTCCCCGTATAGTCGTCACCTCCTGCACCTGTAGAATCATCTTTTGCTCCTGCATAGTCGCCACCTCCTGCACCTGTAGAATCATCTTGTGGTCCTGCATAGTCGCCTCCTCCTGTCCCTGTATAGTTGCCACCTCCTGCACCTGTAGAATCATCTCTTGCTCCTGCATAGTCGCCACCTCCTGCACCTGTAGAATCATCTTGTGGTCCTGCATAGTCGCCACCTCCTGCACCTGTAGAATCACCTTGTGGTCCTGCATAGTCATCTTGTGATTCTGTACCTGTAGAATCATCTTGAGGTCCTGCATAGTCGCCACCTCCTGTCCCTGTATAGTTGCCACCTCCTGCACCTGTAGAATCATCTCTTGCTCCTGCATAGTCGCCACCTCCTGCACCTGTAGAATCATCTTGTGGTCCTGCATAGTCATCTTGTGATTCTGTACCTGTAGAATCATCTTGTGGTCCTGCATAGTCGCCACCTCCTGTCCCTGTATAGTTGCCACCTCCTGCACCTGTAGAATCATCTCTTGCTCCTGCATAGTCGCCACCTCCTGCACCTGTAGAATCATCTTGTGGTCCTGCATAGTCGCCACCTCCTGTCCCTGTATAGTTGCCACCTCCTGCACCTGTAGAATCATCTCTTGCTCCTGCATAGTCGCCACCTCCTGTCCCTGTATAGTTGCCACCTCCTGCACCTGTAGAATCATCTCTTGCTCCTGCATAGTCGCCACCTCCTGCACCTGTAGAATCATCTTGTGGTCCTGCATAGTCGCCACCTCCTGTCCCTGTATAGTTGCCACCTCCTGCACCTGTAGAATCATCTCTTGCTCCTGCATAGTCGCCACCTCCTGCACCTGTAGAATCATCTTGTGGTCCTGCATAGTCATCTTGTGATTCTGTACCTGTAGAATCATCTTGTGGTCCTGCATAGTCGCCACCTCCTGTCCCTGTATAGTTGCCACCTCCTGCACCTGTAGAATCATCTCTTGCTCCTGCATAGTCGCCACCTCCTGCACCTGTAGAATCATCTTGTGGTCCTGCATAGTCGCCACCTCCTGTCCCTGTATAGTTGCCACCTCCTGCACCTGTAGAATCATCTCTTGCACCTGTAGAATCATCTCTTGCTCCTGCATAGTCGCCACCTCCTGCACCTGTAGAATCATCTTGTGGTCCTGCATAGTCGCCACCTCCTGTCCCTGTAGAATCATCTCTTGCTCCTGCATAGTCGCCACCTCCTGTACCTGTAGAATCATCTTGTGGTCCTGCATAGTCTTTTGCTCCTGCATAGTCACCATCTCCTGCTCTTGCATAGTCGCCACCTCCTGCCCCCGCAGAGTCACTAATCCCTGCCCCTGTATAGTCATCATCTCTTGCTCCTGTATAGTCGCCACCTCCTGCCCCTGCAGAGTCACCACCCCCTGCACCTGTAGAGTCGATATCTCCTGCACCTGCAGATTCACCACCTCCTGCCCCTGTATATTCATCATCTCTTGCTCCTGCATAGTCGCCACCACCCGCTCCTGCATAGTCGCCACCTCCTGCCCCTGCAGAGTCATTGTCGCCACCTCCTTCAGAGCCACCATAATCTTCGTCTACTGGTGCCGCATAATCTTCTCCTGTGGCTTCATAGTCTCCTTTTTTACCACCATAGTCGCCATCTCCTTCAGAGCCACCATCATCTTCGTCTACTGGTGCCCCATATTCACCATCCCCTGCTGTCTCACCATAATCTTCACCACTAGCATAATCTCCACCACCTTCTATACTATAGTCACTACCTGCATAACCATCTTCATAGTTCCAACTATAGTCATCATTTGCAACTTCTTCCTCATACTGATATGTGTTATAATTATACTGGTAATCAGAATTGTCACCTGGAAAATAAATCGTCCTGTCTATCAACATATGATATGAATGCAAAATGAGTGAAGATGCAGAATCTAATGACTAACCCACTCCAACATCCCCTACATTTCTTTCTTCAAAGCATGTACTGACAGTGTTTGAACACAACTAGGTCATCAGCTAGATTGTCCAGTTTTTTTGTTTTACCATGTACAAATTCTATATTTTTCACCTAGAGAGTGTCATAAGGGAGACATTGAAGCCCACGGATACATTCTAAATAATCATCATTTCCATCAAATCTATTTCCATTACCTATTCACCACCCAACACTCCTAAGTGAATTTCTCTCTTCAATGCTTTAATTAATGTCAGTTCATAGTCAAGATTCAGATTAGTTAATAGATGCAACTCTTTCTATGATAAAGTTAACCAGAGGGTGCCAGGCAATATACGCCCACATTTTTCAAGAGATGAATATAGAACAAGCTAAAAAAAGAACAAACATGATTTTTCTAGCAATCAGGAAGTTATGGTCTGAAATGTGTGATAGAAAAGAACTGACATATATAAAAATATATTTCAAGTTTCATCAAGATTGGATAAAAAATTGTGATTTCTTAAGTGACCACAAGCTAAAAAGGTGATTTTTTGCACAATCAGGTTCCATAATCAGTGAAGTTTTCACAACAATATCGAAAGGAAATTTGGAGATAAACCGATATGTTTGGAGATAAACCGATATGTTTGATGAAGATAAACCTATATGTTTGAGTTTTGTTAAAATCAGAAAAGAATTGTGACCTGTACAGTGTCCACAAACAAATTGTGGATGGACGGAACTCCAGATGGCCAAAGATAAAGACAAATTGTGACTTACAAATAAGGGTCCACAAGCTAAAATCATGAATTTTCTGTACAATCAGATGTACGGATATTGAAAGGAAGAGAAATCTTTTGGACATAAACACAGGTTTAAAGTTTCATCAAAATCGCATCAAAATTGTGAGCTCTAGGTGATCCGCAACCTTGGTATAACATACTTTTACATTATACGCATCAAGTTACAACATGATTTTTTGTACAATCAAGGACTGTTATTGATTTGAGTCATGCCAATTTCGAAAGGAACAAAGATCTTTTTGAGATAAACTTATATTTTAAAATCAGACAAACCAACAGTGAGGTTGATGTCCCCCGCCAAAATCCCAATATAAATTGATAACACATAGTAATTAATCGCACATTTATTTTCTACAATCAAACTATACACTAAGTTTCATCACTCTCTATCAGATTGAATCAAGATTATCTTTTCCCAAAGCATCGACCAATGAAATTGTTTAACTCTCCTTAGCTTTAGCTCGAAATGTTAATCATTGAACTCAGTCAAGACAATCACCTAAGGCACCAAAGTTATCGTGCCCCAAAGCATCAACCAATCAGATTGCTTATCTCTGCTTACTGTAAGCAGACATGAAGGCTTTGACCTAATTTAGCCTACACCAAGTATGAACATTTTACCTCAATTAGAAGTCTGAGAGTTATTGTGTTCAATAATTGCTTATCACTCTTCTTACCCTCAGTAGAAAATGTCTCTGCCAATCAAATTGCTTATTGCTTTGCTCACTCTGAGCAGAAAATGCTCATTATCGAACTTAGTCAAGCTATTGTTGTATAGAGACTATACACCAAGTTTCATTAATCTCATTTAATTATAAACCAAGTTTCATTAATCTCACTTAATTATAGAACTAAATTTATTGTGTCCCAAAGCATAAACCAATCAAATTGCCTATCTCTGCTTAACCTAAGCAGAAATGCTTATCTTCGAATTCCACCAAGTTTGAATATTCTAGCTCAATTAGAGAGAGAGTTATTGTGTCCCAAAAAGTGTGACGGATAGATGGACAAACCCATTTTAATAGTCCCCTGCTTTCTTCAAAAGGCGGGAGACAATAAGAATCGTGACCTGAAGGGTGACCACAAACAAATTATTGAAGGACGGACAAACGGACGGGGGCAGCGACAATGTGGGCGTATAAAAAAGAAACCATAAAAACACTGTTTTCTAGGGGGGCATTCTACATTACTTGAATTACCTTCTGCTGTACACTGACTGGAATTTGTAGCTCCGACATCCTGTGTTGTTAAACCATTAGGACAGGGCAGACAATCAACAGAATTAGCTTCATGTTGATAAAATCCAATGCCACATTCCATGCAGTCTTCTGAAACCTCATCATACTTCATACCAGATGGACATACCGCTTAAATATATAAATGTTTCAGATATGAAACTAATCAATGAAGGTAATCAACATTTTGCAAGAGATGTATAGACAACAAGCTAAAAAAAATTCAACTTTTGATATAATCAGGCATCAGGGGCATTAATCCAGGAAGTTACAGCCCCATATGCACAAGTATCAAAAGCAACCAAAATCTTTCGGATATAAATATTTAAAATTTCATCAAGATTGGTATTACATATTATTACAGAGAGAGAGAGAGAGAGAGAAATGGGGTTTAACGTCCACTCAACACAACCAGGTCATTTCGGGACTAACATATGGTTTCAATTTTATTTCAATAATTCAAATGCGCGTAGGGGTCTTTAGCCGTGGGAGGAAACCGGAGTGCCCGGAGGAAACCCACGAGGTTGAGAAGGCACCCCTATCTCCATGCCACATACGCTCACACCGGGGCTCGAAACCACAGCCGCAAGCCAGAGGTGACCGGCCAGATAGAGGTCGCAGCGCGGCACTCTAGACCACTAGGCCATCCCAACCCCCCTATTATTACACAATTTGCATACAATTAAGTAGCAGTTATTTTGTACGGCAGTTAGTTTGATTTTTTTTTTACAAATTTCGAACTTAAAGATACATTAGTTAAGAGTTTAAGATCATTCTTGTTGTAATAGTTCAAAAATAGATTATGTAAAATGAAAAATTAGAAAATTTCATCCAAATCATTCTATTGTGATCGAAGATATTAGCCTTAGAAGGTTTGACAAGACCTGTGCTATAATTGCAACTAACGTCCTGGTTGTTCGAAAGCTAAGTCACGCTCGTCCATTATTTTTAAATTATTAAAGATATGGTTGATTATGGCTTGAATCAGTTAATTAATGTTTAATTAATAATTTAGATAACATTTCCAGCCTATAGAAAGACCTACAATAGGCAGATTAGCTCTTTCATAATGTATGTTTAACCATCACAAGGGTGTTACGCTGATATATTGAAACATTTTTTTTTAAATCAGATAAAAATTGTGACCTATGGAGGTTACACATTACACAAGCTAAAAAATGTTATTTTTTGTACAATCCGGGACCATAATCCAGAAAATTAGTCTGATATGCGCATGTATTCAAAGGAACCAAGACCTTTGCATTATAAACATACATTTCAAAGGAGCTAAATCGTTAATATTTGGGACCTAGAAATTGACACAAAGAGGTCAGAACACATATGATAATGTAATACGAATGTATATAAAGTGTTCAATCGTTTCTGTTTTTACTGTGATTTCCATTAAGTTGTGTTCGGAGAAATACGCCAGGATTCTCAATCGAATGGCAATCTTTAGTGTCTGGTTATTCCAGAATATACACTGATAGTATTTATTGCGCACACTCCCCAGACATGTACCAATGGTAAAATGTTTATTTTTGTCTTAAAAATTGGATATCATAGGCCCATCTTTTCTCGATAAAATCACAACATCAATGTTGATTTTAACAGACAAATAATTTGTGTTTTCAATAACAAAGACTTTGGATGATATTGAGTTAGACTTTAGCTACTTTAAGTTTCCTCAAAATCAGATAAAAATTATGGCCCACAATATTGGTATTACATATTCGGACTCAATCTTCATTGATGCGGAACGGCGACATGTTTAAACGATTTTACAAATTGAATACAAATTGTGACTTCTATGGGTCTACAAGCTAATAACGTGACTTTTTGAACAATTAGGGGCCATAATCCAGGATGTTAGGTTCCGATATGAATCTGTCAGTTTCTCACGAAATTCTAACTCAACCATTAAAATGGTGTAATAGAGATATATTTCTGTAGCAAATAAAAATTGTGACCTCTATAGAGGGACCACAAGCTTTTAAAATCTAAATTTTTTTAACAATCAGCGGCCATAGTCCTGGAAGTTGCAATCCTAAATGCACAAATATCGACAGAAATCAAGATCTTTGGGTTATAATCATACATTTCAAGTTTCACCTGAATCGGATAAAAGTTGTGACCGTTAGAGGGTCCACAATCATGGGCCATAATATATAAACTTTCGATCCAATATATGCCAATATTGAAAAGAAATGAGATCTTTCGGAGATAAAGCAATATTTCAATTTTCAACAAAATCAGATAAAATTTGTATCAGGAAGGACAGGCAGGAGTGAAGACAATATTCTTTTCTGGGAGTAAGATTCTATAACTATAAGACTAATACTACATCTTAGAAATCTAAAATAAAGATCTTATGAAAAGTTTAACTTACAGCATGAGCCAGAAATATCATTAAACTTTCCTCCTGGGGGACAGACAACAGATGTTGACAGAGGATAATATGATGCTGCATCAACCTTAAAACCGGGCATAGCATTTTTCAGATATCCTGAATTAATATCATCAAATATGCCTACATATAGTTCATACAGTGACGTTTCATGCTCCCAGATATTCTCAACATCACCACTGACAACAAAATTCCAGGTTACTAGTACTTCATCCCCTCCTGCCGCACCATTATCTTCACCTCCTTCAATACCACTGTAGTCCCCGCCTCCTGTTCCCCAGTAATCTCCGCCTCCAGTAGTCCAATAGTCACCTTCTCCGGTACCTTCATAGTTTCCATAGCTTCCGTCACCAGAATCTCCAGAGTCTCCAACAGATTCATTTCTTGAGTTTCCACCACCAGATATATATTGATAGTCTCCATCGACAGGTGCATCTCCAGAGCTTCCACCACTACTTGTATATTGATAGTCGCTATCCACAGGTTCATCTCCAGAGCCGCTACCAGATGCATATTGATAGTCTTCATCTACAGGTGCATCTCCAGAGCTTCCAACACCAGATGCATATTGATCGTCTCCAGGTGCACCTGCAGGGCCACCTCCTGTTCCTGCATAATCATCACCTCCTCCTGCTGCATAATCGCCACCTCCTGCACCTGTAGAATCGCCACCTCCTGCCCCTGTATAGTCATCATCTCTTGCTCCTGCATAGTCGCCACCTCCTGTCCCTGCAGAGTCACCACTCCCTGCACTTATAGAGTCACCATCTCTTGCCCCTGCAGATTCACCACCTGTATAGTCATCATCTCTTGCTCCGGCAGAGTCAACGTCTCCTGCTGCATAGTCGCCACCTCCTGCACCTGTAGAATCATCTTGTGGTCCTGCATAGTCGCCACCTCCTGCTGCGGAAGAGTCAACATCTCCTGCTGCATAGTCGCCACCTCCTGCACCTGTAGAATCATCTTGTGGTCCTGCATAGTCGCCACCTCCTGTCCCTGTATAGTTGCCACCTCCTGCACCTGTAGAATCATCTCTTGCTCCTGCATAGTCGCCACCTCCTGTCCCTGTATAGTCGCCACCTCCTGCCCCTGCATAGTCGTCACCTCCTGCTCCGGCAGAGTCAACGTCTCCTGCTGCATAGTCGCCACCTCCTGCACCTGTAGAATCATCTTGTGGTCCTGCATAGTCGCCACCTCCTGCTCCGGAAGAGTCAACATCTCCTGCTGCATAGTCGCCACCTCCTGCACCTGTAGAATCATCTTGTGGTCCTGCATAGTCGCCACTCCCTGCTCCGGAAGAGTCAACATCTCCTGCTGCATAGTCGCCACCTCCTGCACCTGTAGAATCGTCTTGTGGTCCTGCATAGTCGCCACCTCCTGCTCCGGAAGAGTCAACATCTCCTGCTGCATAGTCGCCACCTCCTGCACCTGTAGAATCATCTTGTGGTCTTGCATAGTCGCCACCTCCTGCTCCGGAAGAGTCAACATCTCCTGCTGCATAGTCGCCACCTCCTGCACCTGTAGAATCATCTTGTGGTCCTGCATAGTCGCCACCTCCTGCTCCGGAAGAGTCAACATCTCCTGCTGCATAGTCGCCACCTCCTGCACCTGTAGAATCATCTTGTGGTCCTGCATAGTCGCCACCTCCTGCTCCGGAAGAGTCAACATCTCCTGCTGCATAGTCGCCACCTCCTGCCCCTGTAGAATCATCTTGTGGTCCTGCATAGTCGCCACCTCCTGCTCCGGCAGAGTCAACATCTCCTGCTGTATAGTCGCCATCTCCAGCACTTGTAGAATCATCTTGTGGTCCTGCATAGTCGCCATCTCCTGTCCCTGTATAGTTGCCACCTCCTGCACCTGTAGAATCATCTCTTGCTCCAGCATATTCGCCACCTCCTGCTCCGGCAGAGTCACCATCTCCTGCTCCTGCATAGTCGCCACCTCCTGCACCTGTAGAATCATCTCTTGGTCCTGCATAGTCGCCACCTCCTGTCCCTGAATAGTCGCCACCTGTAGAATCATCTCTTGGTCCTGCATAGTCTCCACCTCCTGCACCTGTAGAATCATCTGTTGCTCCTGCATAGTCGCCACCTCCTGTCCCTGTAGAGTCGCCACCTCCTGCCCCTGCATAGTCACCACCTCCTGCTCCGGCAGAGTCACCATCTCCTGCTCCTGCATAGTCGCCACCTCCTGCATAGTCACCACCTCCTGCCCCTGCATATTCGCCACCTCCTTCAACCCCATAGTCTCGCCTTCCTGCAGCCCTATATTCTCTGCTTCCTTCAACTCCATAATCTCTCCTTGGTGCTGGCCCATAGTCACTACCTTCTGCTCCTGCATAGTCGCCACCTCCTGCACCTGTAGAATCATCTCTTGCTCCTGCATAGTCGCCACCTCCTGTCCCTGCATAGTCGCCACCTGCTGTCCCTGTAGAATCATCTTGTGGTCCTGCATAGTCGCCACCTCCTGCACCTGTAGAATCATCTTGTGGTCCTGCATAGTCATCTTGTGATTCTGTACCTGTAGAATCATCTTGTGGTCCTGCATAGTCGCCACCTCCTGTCCCTGTATAGTTGCCACCTCCTGCACCTGTAGAATCATCTCTTGCTCCTGCATAGTCGCCACCTCCTGCACCTGTAGAATCATCTTGTGGTCCTGCATAGTCATCTTGTGATTCTGTACCTGTAGAATCATCTTGTGGTCCTGCATAGTCGCCACCTCCTGTCCCTGTATAGTTGCCACCTCCTGCACCTGTAGAATCATCTCTTGCTCCTGCATAGTCGCCACCTCCTGCACCTGTAGAATCATCTTGTGGTCCTGCATAGTCAACTTGTGATTCTGCACCTGTAGAATCATCTTGTGGTCCTGCATAGTCATCTTGTGATTCTGTACCTGTAGAATCATCTTGTGGTCCTGCATAGTCGCCACCTCCTGTCCCTGTATAGTTGCCACCTCCTGCACCTGTAGAATCATCTCTTGCTCCTGCATAGTCGCCACCTCCTGCACCTGTAGAATCATCTTGTGGTCCTGCATAGTCATCTTGTGATTCTGTACCTGTAGAATCATCATGTGGTCCTGCATAGTCGCCACCTCCTGTCCCTGTATAGTTGCCACCTCCTGCACCTGTAGAATCATCTCTTGCTCCTGCATAGTCGCCACCTCCTGCACCTGTAGAATCATCTTGTGGTCCTGCATAGTCATCTTGTGATTTTGTACCTGTAGAATCATCTTGTGGTCCTGCATAGTCATCTTGTGATTCTGTACCTGTAGAATCATCTTGTGGTCCTGCATAGTCGCCACCTCCTGTCCCTGTATAGTTGCCACCTCCTGCACCTGTAGAATCATCTCTTGCTCCTGCATAGTCGCCACCTCCTGCACCTGTAGAATCATCTTGTGGTCCAGCATAGTCATCTTGTGATTCCGTACCTGTAGAATCATCTTGTGGTCCTGCATAGTCGCCACCTCCTGTCCCTGTATAGTTGCCACCTCCTGTACCTGTAGAATCATCTCTTGCTCCTGCATAGTCGCCACCTCCTGCACCTGTAGAATCATCTCTTGCTCCTGCATAGTCGCCACCTCCTGCACCTGTAGAATCATCTTGTGGTCCTGCATAGTCGCCACCTCCTGCCCCTGCCGAGTCACCACCTCCTGCCCCTGCCGAGTCACCACCTCCTGCCCCTGTAGAGTCACCATCTCCTGCTCCTGCATAATCGCCACCTCCTGCACCTGTAGAATCATCTTGTGGTCCTGCATAGTCGCCACCTCCTGTCCCTGTATAGTTGCCACCTCCTGCACCTGTAGAATCATCTCTTGCTCCTGCATAGTCGCCACCTCCTGTCCCTGTATAGTCGCCACCTCCTGCACCTGTAGAGTCATCTCTTGCTCCTGCATAGTCGCCACCTCCTGCCCCTGCCGAGTCACCACCTCCTGTTCCTGCATAATCGACACCTCCTGCTCCCGCATAGTCACCATCTCCTGCCCCCGCATAGTCTCCACCTCCTGCATAGTCACCACCTCCTGCCCCTGCAGAGTCTCCACCTTCTGTTCCTGCAAAGTCGCCACCTCCTGCTCCTACAGAATCAACATCTTCTGCTCCTGCAGAGTCGCCGCCTCCTGCATACTCACCACCTCCTGCCCCCGCATAGTCTCCACCTCCTGCTCCTGCATAGTCACCCCCTCCATCACCAGATTGATCTCCAGAGCTTCCGCCACCAGATGTATACTGATAATCTCCTTCACCATATTGATCTCCAGAGCTACCTCCTGGAGCTCCATAGTCATCTCCCCCGCCGTCTGCATCCTATCAATGAAACATTTTTATCTTTATAAAATATGGTTGTGTACTACAACTTAGAGGGAAAGGAGAGAGAGAGAGAGAGAGAGAGAGAGAGAGAGAGAGAGAGAGAGAGAGATATGCTTAGTTAATATGTTAACTAAGCATTCTCAGACTTAAGTTAAGAATTTACTCATTAACTTTTCAATCACTTTTCATAAGAGAGAGAGAAATGGGGTTTAACGTCCACTTGGCACAAACTAGGTCATTTTGGGACTAACATATGGTTTCAATTTTATTTCAATAATTCGCTTGCGCGTTGGGGTCTTTAGCAGTGGGAGGAAACCAGAGTGCCCGGAGGAAACCCACGAGGCTGAGAAGGCGCCACATTTCCATACCACATACGCTAACACCAGGGATCGAAACCACAGCCGCAAGGCAGAGGTGACCGGCCAGCTAGAGATCGAAGCGCGGCACTCTAGACCACTAGGCCATCCCACCCCCACTTTTTATGAGAAATATCTTTGATCCAGATAAAAAACACATTATGTGATACATTAAAACAGCAAAAGTTTTTTAAAGGGTTATTTTAAAGGCGAAACAATTTTGAGTAAATTCTTAACAGAAGTCTGAGAATGATTTGTGAACTCAGGGCCTAGTCATTTGATGACTGACACATTGTTCAAATTTATTTCAATAATTCACTTGCATGTAGGCATATTTTTAGCATTGGGAGCTAACCGGAGAACCCAGATAAAAACACTGCTTGACAGGCAACCCTACTCCTTGCCATGTACAAGTGGGGAATCGAAACCATGTCACTCGACTCAATAACAGACCTTATGATGCATTACACGTTAACCATTCAGCCGCAACAAGAGAGAGAGAAATGGGGTTTAACGTCCACTCGGCACAAACTAGGTCATTTCTGGGCTAACATATGGTTCAATTTTATTTCAATAATTCGCTTGTGCGTAGGGGTCTTTAGCAGTGGAAAGAAACCGGAGAAAACCCATGAGGTTGGACATGCGACCCTACTCCTTGTCACGTACAACCAGGGATTCGAAACCACGCCAGTTGAACTAATGACAGGCTTTATGATACACAGCACGCACATGCTAACCATTCAGCCAGCCAACCCCCCTTCAGCCACAACCACTTAAAAGAGTGTCAGCAGTGTTAATGCTGGTATAAATTACTGCAAGAAATCAATAGGAGTTAAGTTGAACAAAATAATCTTTTCTGCAGCAAAATATGTCATCAAACTATACTGTGACCATATCTCATTTAGGAAATTGAATGTTACTAATGCATACATGTTGTGTTACAGTAAACTATAATTTTCTTACTAACCACTTATTTAAATGAATATTTTTTGGCAGTGTGTTTGGATATTTATTCAATCTCGTACAGTATATGTGGTAAATAATTTAATATTTTTTACATCAACTTCTATTTTAATTCCTCTCAGAAATTAATTAAAATTCAAAATATTTTGACGAAAGAATGCGAAAATAATTTACCAAACAGGTTAATGTCATGTCCTTAACAACACATGTAGCACCTGCAGGACAAGCTGTAATAAATGATTCAGACTTCTCTAAAAGTTCCTTAAAACTTCTCCGTGCATCCTGTTGATCGTCACCAGGTCCAGGACAATCTCCCCCACTAAATCTCATCTCTATACTCATCTTCATCTCAGTTGGTACAATAGTTTCTGTTAGGGAAAAAAGGTAAATAAAAGATGCATTAACATCTTGTAGGTCTAATTTTAGATATATCACAATTATATGTAACAAAGGGCAATTCAGTTATACAGAAACATAATGCCCAGTGCTATTAAAGCAGCTGCTTGCCATTTGAGAGATTTTGAATCCTTTGCAAACTACAACATTGTGAAGTCGAATCTTGATAAGGAATATTTGTTGCCGAGACCTCAATTTTCAATACAGAATATTAACTAGACACTGTTCTGGTCTAGTTATCCTCCAAGCACTGAAGTAACAACACTGGAAAATCCCAAGGTACTTTCTTAGCCAAAATCCGAATATAATCTGGAATATCCTGCATTGAGCCGCAAACTCTGCAAAACGTATGACCCCTGACAAAATCTTTTAATCCAATCAAATCCAAGCCAGATAATTATCTACCGGTGATACTTTATTTTTATTTTCCTAATTAAATGTTAAACAATCAATAATTATAAGTGGATTGAAGATACACAAAAGAGGGATTTTGTCTGAAAAAGTCTTAACTTGTATCCAACATTGTCTGTGGCATGTGAAAAATTTCCAGACTTGTCTCTTGGTGACATTTGTAATGTAGCGTCCAATTTATTGCATATGAAAATAGCAAATCACAGTTACTGATTATTGCAAAATTCTCTATTCACATAGATTTATAATTATGTTCTTTTACACCTGAAATCTATTTAATTCTATTTAATTAGTTGAAGGGAGGAATTTTGAAATCCAGTCGACTATAATTGTGTTGAAAAAGTAACAAAACTCACCAGTACAGCTAGGAATGTAATCTTGTGGTAACCATATGCCTCGCCTATAACTACATTTAAATACACCATCTATATCTCTAGGATAACTAAAACCCTCATCACACACAAGATGGCAGGTCACTCCTTCATCATCTGATTCACAGTAACTGGTCCCTCCAAAATCAGGTGGTGATAACTCCTCACATTCAGCATCAACATCCTGATAATATTCACTATATTCACCATACAATTCAGGGTAATCTCCATCTCCATCTCCAACTTCAGAGCCACCATCAGCAACACCACCATCAGCAACACCACCATCAGCATCACCACCATCAGCAACACCACCATCAGCACCATCAGTATCTACTTTTTGTTTTATCAATTCCTCTATCAAATACAATATCTTAAAAATTAGATTTAATCTGGTAGATAATAAAGCAATGCTAATGATAAATTAAAATGAAATGGGGTTTAAACATCCTTCTATTCTGTTCGGACTGAGTTAATAAAGGCAGGCATATGTCATACATTGTGCTATTAGGGAAATTTTGCCCCACTCTTACATCCAATTCCAAGTGCCAGGGGTTCTTTCATCCCATCTGACCATTTTACATTGTCCCTTGTCAGACCCTTTGTCCTGCACCACTGACAAGAGGGAACAACACTGGGAATCCCAGATGTACTCTCTTGGCCAAGCAATACTAATGAGCGGTGTGAAATAATTTCATACTTAAAACCACTCTTAACCGACCAAATGATCAGTCAAGTTGGATCAATTCATGAAAAGTTCAGAGCATCTAAATGTTGTCAAATTTACCTTTGTTTACACATGCTGTTTTATTTCTGGAGGCACGAGATGCAGTAGTTTGTCCAAATGGACATTTTCGACAATCACGAGCATTTTCGTGACTTTGATAAGTTCCCATAGGACACTCTCTACACATGTCATGGTCAGCATCAAATTTTGTACCAGGCGGACAGACACCTAAAAATAGATAGTTTGAGTTAATACCCTTTTTCAAAAGGAGAGATGGTGAAATGTGTTTTAACATCCACTCGATACAAACTAGATCATTTCGAGACTCATCGGGGGCCCGGAAAGACCCAGCGATCGGCACAGTTATTCGGATTTCAACGCTTGTCGCTTCGCCCCGTTGCTACTTTTGACAGTAGCTTCACAGGCTAGGGCGATCTGGTATAGATAATAAACGCTGTTTCCCCTCCTCGTCGAGAAATGAAAGGGGGACTGACATGGTTCAATTTTACTTCGTATGATTCGTATGAGTGCAGGAATCTTTAGCTGTGGGAAGAAATCAGAGCACCTGGAGAGCATGAGGTTGGATAGGCAACCCATATACTCCTTGTCATGAACCAGCAAGGAATCGTAACCACTCCACTCAATGACAAACCTTATTTTGAAACGCCCACATTTTAAACCATTTGTTGCCCAAAGCCCTTATATTAAAAGGATATGATTAGATAGTGAAAATTGTAAATAATTAGACTTTGCAAAGGTCTTATTGAGACATCTCATTTTACACACATATCAAAAACTATTAGTTACATTTATCACTACTCGGATGGTCCATAGAGGGATATAGCTGTCCAAGCAACTATATAACAAGCCTGTTTTTGGGCAGGTGACATAATTCCTTGCTGTGGACAAGTTTGGGATCGAAACCACACAACTCAGTGACAGGCTTTTCAAACACCCCTTCTTTTAATTGAAGAAATTGCAGCATTTTTTCATATGTTTTTCCCTCATCTATTTAAGTTTATTTTTTCTAACACAAACACAAAAAAAAAATGTAAAAACTCACGGCAAGTTTGAGATTCGTAATCAAACTGTCCACCCTGCAAACAAGCAACTTCCTTGGAAAGGATATTATAATAGGTTTTGTCCATGGTAAAACCTGGCAGGGCATCATCAAAATATCCACTAGATAAATCATCATACACGGACAGATACACATCATACAAAGTTTGTTCATGTAGCCAAATATCATCTACCTTACCGCCGACCACAAAATACCAACCCACTGACATTTCATCAAAACCTGTAGCCTGTATTGAAAAAGCAAATAAGAGAAATAAAAGGTGTAATAAGCCGAGATATCTGTAGGAACGATACCCATATGTCAAGTCTTGTCTAGAGCAGAGGGGTAGCTGGTGATCAAACGTGTATATTTTGGGTATTTCATAAGGTCATATTGCATGGTTTCAATCTCAAGCTTGTACATAGAAATGAGTAGGGTTGTCTGCCCAAACTCATGGATTGCTAAAAAAAAAAACCTACACGCAAGCCAATTACTGAAATAAAATTGTACTATGAAGTTGGCCTGAAATGACTTTAAACCCAATTTCGCTCTCTCTATCTCTCCCTAATCTAGAGCTTCAAAAATTTGATATTATTGGTATAGATCCCATTAAAATAAATGGTAGAGTATTTATCAAATAATAAACTCTGTTGGGGGACGGAAATAAGTTGACAAAAAATGGCATATAAAATATACCTGACAGTCAACATAAGCCATCCAGAAGCTTTGATGTACTTGCTGTTTTGGCTGGGGTTTTCAACGTACACAAGGTATTTCAGGATTATCGATCTGCACTATAAACGGTGATGATGATTCAAATTTTATGGGGTGTAACTTACACTCAAATTATTGGAATAAAATGTTAATCCCAAATAGATTTAGTTTGTGTTAGATGGACATTAAACCCCAATTTCTCTCTCTGTCATGCATATCATAAATCAACACATTATCTGGATTGTGTTATTTGAGGTCTTACATACCCTTTTCTTTCTGTAATTTTGCGAACAATCTAAAATAACATCTTTAACTTCACATGTTTTATCAGATGGACAAGCTGATTTCCATGATGTAGCATTCTGTAAATAACTGTTAAAGCTTGACTGTAGCCTTTCCTTATCTTTAGTTGTACTAGGACAAACACCATCAGTGTACCGGAACTGGGCGAACATCTTTAACCTTGATGGCTTATACGAAGCTGAAAAAAAAACAGTTTGGATATAATGGAGGTGTGCTTAATTAATGGCCATCACCAAAACAGGGTAGTATATATGTAGCTACTCTGTTACTTCACAGCATTAACTAAAATATTACCCTTGTCTGCGACAGTCAGTTAGCTGCTCTCTTACTCTCCTGCACTAATCAAATTAAGGATATATTACTCTAGTATGCGACAGTGCATTAGGAAGATATTACCACAGCTATTGTCACGTGACTGTGTGCTAGCTACTCTCTTACTTCACAGCATAGAAGATATTACCCTATAGTCTGTGACTGTGTGCTAACTACTTTCTTACTTCACCACAGCACTAAGAATAGGAGATATTACCCAGTGACTGTGTGCAAACTCCTTTCTTACTTCACAGCACTAAGAATAGAAGATATTACTCTAGTCTGTGACTGTGTGCTAACTACTTTCTTACTTCACAGCCCTAAGAATAGAAGATTATTACCCTAGTGTATGTGACTGCATGTGTGCTAACTACTCTCACTAGGCACCGGGTATCATTCAGATTTGATGAAAAAAGGTAAGAAACTGAACTTACCATCTAGAATCTAATACACATATTCGGTTAATAGATTGCCATCCAGAAAGTGTTAAATACCATCAAGATTCATCAAAAACCGCCCAGTTTGTGCTACCATTTAGTTTGACATCACTTGTCTAGTTTATGAAACTAAAGGGTTATAAACTGGATGACCAATATCAAAACTAAGCTAAATGGTCATAAACTAGATGATGGATGTCAAAACTAAACGGTATTTCTTAAACTAAATGGTAGCACAAACTGGGCGGTTTTTGATGAATCTTGATGGTATTTAACACTTTCTGGATGGCAATCTATTAACTGAATATGTATATTAGATTCTAGATGGTAAGCTCAGTTTCTTACCTTTTTTCATCAAATCTGAATGATACCCGGTCCCTAGTGTCTCTTACTTCACAACACTGAGAATAGAAGATATAACCCCAGACTGTGTGTGCTAACTACTCTCTTACTTCACAGCTCCACGAATAGAAGATATCACCCTAGTCTGTTCGATTTTTACTGATTATAAACCTCACCTGTACAATCAGGAATGAAGTCTTTAGGTCTCCAATCACCTGTTGCCATATCACAGAAAAACTTGCCATCTATATCTCGTGGTAAGTTGTACTTCTCTCCACACTGCAAATAACATATCATTTCTGTTTTGGTAGATTCACAATAACTGGTCCCTACACTAGGTGGAGACAACTCTTTACATGGTTTATCATCCTCTATGTCTGTAGGGTCACCATAGTTACCATAAGCACCAAAACTGTCCTCTTCGTATATGAAGTTGTTTTCATTACCAACGTCATCCTCTACAGCAGGGGGGGTATCATCATATTCTGAAATCAGACGTATATGTATATATCACAACCTTTGATAAAAAGCTACAATACTTGAAACTTTATCGTAAATATGTAGAAATATTATACTTGTTTAACATTCTTAGGGGAGATTGGATGGTCGAATGGTTAGCATGTGCGCGCTTTTGCATAAGATTTGTCATTGATTCAACAGGCGTGGTTTCAATTCCCCGGTTGTACATGATAAGGCGTAGGGTCGCCTGTCCAACCTGTGGGTTTTTTCCAGGTAACCCAAGCAAGGAATTGAAATAAAATTGAACCAAATGTTAGTCCTGAAATGACCTAGTTTGCTTCCATTGGACATTAAACCCCATTTCTCTCTCTCTCTCTTTAACATTCTTAATGCATAAAGAAAGATCAGAATTTACCACCAGTAGTTTACTTTTGACATACACCCACATTGTATATTGTCATCACCCCTGTCCGTCCGTCTGTCGACAATTTATTTGTGGACTCTATTATACAGGCTACAGATCGCAATTTTTATCCAATTTTGGCAAAACTTGACAAACAGATTTATCTCCAAATGATGTTGGTTCCTATTGAAACTGACATGTATCTGAATGTAATTTTTGGGGATTATGGCCCCTGATTGTACAGAAAATCAAGACTTTACCTTGTGGACACTCTAGAGGTCACAATTGTTATCCAATTTTGGTAATACATAAAGTTGCAATTTCATATTTTTAAGTTATATTTTTAAAATGTAATAAAATAAAGCCCTTTTATAAATAGATTGTATCTATAAACAGTCCTACCTTGTCAAAGAAAAATCCTATTAATTCTATAAGTTAAGAAATTGGCAAAAATATCATTTTTAACTTCAAATTCAAACGTTTGAAGATAGCTATTGCATGAGGGGGAATGGAAAAACAAGGGAGGTAATTGTGTTATTATTTCCTGTGTTAATGATTTTGATGCCTGGGAAATAATGCACATGATCGTATATTAGTGAGTTGACAACCTTTTGAGCACAAGACATAGAAATAATTATGTTTTGACTTTCTTAGAAAAAATGAAATTCTCACTTTAAATGTATGTTTATAAACATAATATCTCAGTTTCTTTCAATATTCGCACATATCGGACTGTAACTTCCCAAATAATGGTCCCCGATTGTACGAAAAATCGTGTTTTTAGCGTGTGATCCCCCTAGATTACAATTTTTATCCGATTTCAAAAACACAGAAAAGGATATGGTCAGTGGATAATCCGAGAATTTAATAGACTTTGATATTTATGATAAATGATCAACAATTAACGCCCTCGTCATCTTGTAAATGCAATGAATTCTCCTCCGGCTTCATATCCGTTGCTAGGTGACACAAACTGACTTCTTTTAATAGATTTTCATATATCATCAAATCACCCAGTTTGTAAGCTGGGAGGTATCTTTTAAATAAAGTAATCCGACTGAAATTTACAATGTCAATTGTTTGTGGTCTGTTTTTAAACTATTATAGCAAGAACAACCAGCTCTTTATCTAAATATTACATAGAAGTAGAGAGAGAGAAATGGGGTTTAACGTCCACTCAACACAACCAGGTCATTTCGGGACTAACATACGGTTTTAATTTTATTTCAATAGTTCGCTTGCGCGTAAGGGTCTTTAGCAGTGGGAGGAAACCGGAGTGCCCGGAGGAAACCCACGAGGTTGAGAAGGCGCCCCTATCTCCATGCCACAAACGCTCACACCAGGGATCGAAACCACAGCCGCAAGCCAGAGGTGACCGGCCAGCGAGAGGTCGAAGCGCGGCACTCTAGACCACTAGGCCATCCCAACCCCGCATAGAAGTAGAAGTAGAATGAAATAAGACTGTAAATACCCTCATTCATCAAACAATCATATTTATATCTTGTTCCTGGTGCAGCTGTTTTACCCTTGGCTGGACATCGATTACACACCATTGAATTCTCCATATCCTGATAAAATCCAACTGGACAATCTTGACATGTATCACCCGACGCATTAAAGAAACTTCCTGTTGGACAGACAGCTGAAAAAACCAAATGAAAATACAATTACTGAATTAAGTGTGACAAATTATGTATTTTGATTTAATTCAAATAAAACAAGTGCCATAAATATTGGTATAAATATTAATTTCATTGATAAACTATAAAACTATGAAACATTATGTATTTTTTTTCTTTATTTCAAGTAAAATTTGGTCAATTTCACAGTAAAAGCATGTGTAACATGATGCAAACGAACCATTGTTCTAGGACATGATACTATATCATATCGTGACATGGCGTAGCATTTCAGCCCTACAAAATAGACCTTATTATTAGCATTGAATTTTTACCATGAAATCATAAAATCTTTAAAATATTGACCATATCTTTGATAAAAACCACTCACCACATAAATTTGTTGAAGTATCATGTAATCCACCAAAAGCACACTTTGTTTCGAAGGCGTAGATATTATACGATGCAAAATCAAGCATAAATCCAGCAACTAAGTTAAAAGCACCAGATTCTAAATCAGTCATAAAACCAAAAAACAAGTCATACAGAATACCCTCATTTACCATTTCGCTTTCGGGTATTTGTCCGTTACCATCCAGCATTACCTTGACCCCATAATACCAATACACTGTGGCAGTATCGCCAACACACTGTACAGTTATACCATCTATGATACAATTTTTATCAGGTGGGCACATTGTTTCTAGTACAGTTGTGCTCTTCAAAAGAACAGTTAATTTGGACTTTAAGTCTTTCTTCACGTTCTTTACAGAGCAGTCACCTTTTATATACTTTAATTCTGATTTCAGACCCAAGATGTCAGCATAATATTTAGCTGAAAATACATAAAAAAAAGACACACTGATAAACCATGAAAACTGATTAAAAGTACGTAATACTGGTTTCAATTACATGAAAAAAAAACAATACATAAAAACAAATTACACATGGTTCAAATTAAAATATGCCTAAATTTGTCACTCAAGATGCCCCCCCCCCCATCTGCACCACACCTCCTGCTTTTTTTGGTGGGTTTTTCGTTATACTAGTTTTATTCTAATAAATGTCAGGCACAAAGTTCAAAATGTCAGATGCCTCTATAATAATTATTTTCAGGACTGACATTGAGTACTTTGACTGATGGGTGAAATGTATAATGAAAGGACAGTCTAATTTAAATTTTTGGCATTAGTTGTTCACTGAACAATGTAATTCAGAGCCAGAAAAATCAGAAAGGGTTAGGGTTAGGTATGATCTTAAAAATATCTTTAAGGGACTGGTTTTGAAACTACTGCAAATCCAGGTTAATAAATTCTGCTGTCACTCTCCCAAAAGCAAGCCTAAACATGTGGCACAATTCACAGACATTGTCAGACACAAATTATTACAAAACATATAAATATACCGGTATATAAACAAGCCTTGAAATAAGGCACCAGTCACAGACTCTGTCATGGATTTTACATAATGTACATGTACATGCTATAACCCATAGATACACTGTGTGATAATATGTGCCTGACAAAGCCTGTCGTACATGTGCCTTATGTCCAAGCTTGACCAAGAGGATACATACCTGTACAGTCAGGCATACGTGGGCCTGGAGACCAATTGCCGTCTGTTAAATTACAAGAGTAAGGTTGATAACCTCGTGGTAATGCTGAATATTCATCACATTGTAGTTCACATGATGCACCATTAACCCCAACAGAACACTTCTTTATTCCATTGTCAGGTGGCGTTAAACTTTTACATTTCTCCTCAAACCTTCGATCTGTTCACATACAAATTGATATATTATGTTCATTCTTTACAATGGACGCTGATATAATATGGGAGCCACAGTGGTCAAGAAAGTTTATCAGTGGTGCAGGACAGAGGGAGTGGCAAGGGAAATGTATAGTCGTTTGGATGGGACACAAAACCAACGTCCTGTGTACACAATGGCATGCACATAAAAGACCATTTAGCAGTTAGAATTCAAGGTAAGGGTAAGCCCAAAAACTGTTGTCCGGGCAAAATTTCCATCGTAGTAAAGTCGGATTTGAGCAGAATAATTTCACATCAAAACCATTTCATTTCTGAATTAATATTCTTCTATTTATACCATCACATAGTCCCCACCCCATTTGTTTGATTTTTGAGAGCTTGTGTAGATGCTGATATAATAGCCTGCCATTCATTGGCTTGCTAACCTAGAGATATTCGGATTGGTTTCCCCCATATCAGTGGTGCAGCTTCACGTTGTTGGGATGGGACAAAAAACACAGGCCCTGTGTACATGTTGGCGTAATTGTAAAAGAACCCTTGAAAGTTGGAATTCCAAATAAGAGAAGGCTGACATGCTACTGATCGGGTAAATTTTCCCTCATAGACACTGCATGGCATATGCCCATCTTCATTGCCCTGATGGTGCAGAAAAGTAGGACGTTCAACAAATGAACCATCTACAGACATAATGTTACCAGTATAGTTATAGTAGGTGTTTTAGTTTATTGCCCTATCCAGTTACTAAATGCCACTAAAGGATTTTGTTACTAGTTTGGTTTTTTTAGCTATGCTTGCTTGGCTAATAACTAAAATATTTAAAGAGACCATGGGAAGAGTACTCCTTTAAATGAAAGAATGTTGTTTTTCTAATTCAAACCTACCTTCACATACAGGATTGGGATCTTGAAATTTTCCAGACAACCAGACAGCTTTAGGTGGTGCTTTTTTGTCTGTGTAATACACGTTCATGGGATCCAAAGTTGAGCTATCTACACACGTTATATTGTGATCACTGACTACAGTTAGTTCATTTTGTACACATTTAAATTTACACCTGTCTCCAACAAATCTTCCTTTACATGAGATATAAACCTCTCCGTCTTTACTTGGTAGTTCGCTGCATTTCATTACTAAACAATCATATAAATAATAATTCTTGAGCAATCTAATTAATATTTTTTTATTTTGCAGTTGGTCGAAAGCTTGTACATGACCATCTTCGATAGAAGGCTTGATCTCGCCTTAACATTGTAC
This sequence comes from Patella ulyssiponensis, assembly GCA_963678685.1. Classification (NCBI taxonomy): domain Eukaryota; kingdom Metazoa; phylum Mollusca; class Gastropoda; family Patellidae; genus Patella; species Patella ulyssiponensis. The sequence goes on from OY783225.1 coordinate 13,807,139, forward strand.
ATTTTATCAAGCCCTTCACGTAATACCCTGCATATTTCGCCACTAAGTTTGATTGGGTAACAAGCCCAGCTTGGGAACCTATCAGATTCATCGGTCATTGTGAATACCAAGACTCGTGCTTCTAGCTAAAATGTTTATATGTGACAATGGAGTTGCAAAGTTCAAAGATCAATCAATGTCAAGGTTACTGGTTTTCTGTGAGTTTCTCAATTTAAAAAAAACAACTTTCAACGGCTGTATACTTGTTTGTTTTTTAGTGTGTTATGTGCCATGACATCAGATTGGCAATGCTAATTAGTCATGTGTCTACACAACAGGCACAAAATTTCGGGAATTGCTAAGTATTGAAGCAACGGTTAGATGTTGTAGGACTCGCGAACGCTGCTTAAGGAACATGGTATGTGACAAAAAGTAGGGTCACTTGTCGAACCTTGTGGGTTTTGTCTGAGTCATAAAGTTTTCCCCAACAGCTAAAGACCCTGGCGAATTATTGAAATAAAATTGTACCCTATGTTAGTCCCAAAATGACCCAGCCCCAAGTTCACAAAGCATTGTCATTCTTAAGTTAAGAATGTACTCAAGTTTCAATCACTGTTTATGAGAAATATCTTTGATCCTGAAACACAAAACTTTGCACATACATGTAGCTTTTTATTGATATATTTGATACATTAAAACAACAAGTCTCATAAAGGGCGAACAATTATGAATAAATTAAGTCTAAGAATGCTTTGTGTGAACTCGGAACCTGGTTTGTGTCGAGTGATTGATACCACCCCCCATACCAACAGCATTTAAGCACTTCCCAAGCTACATTCCTGCCCCAATTGGTTGAAACATATTATCTACTTACAGACACAATCGTTAATACTTGTTGAACCAGTTTTTAATGTTGTTTTTCCTTGAGGACATCGAATACAATCTACAGAATTGTCATTATCTTGATAATGAGCTATTGAACATTTTACACAGCTTTCAGTGGATGCATCATATCTATTTCCAACTTTACAAACCTCACTACTACCTACAAATAGAAATAACTAGTCTATAATCCACAACTTAGATGACCTAAATTTAAAGTTCAGATCAGTACCGATCTATGGGGGCAAAGTGGGACAAATGTCCCGAGCCCCCCACATTTAGGGGCCCCCCACAATTCTAAACAGCAATGAAATCGCTGCCTAAATTGTCTCAGATGCACTGAATTTAATCTTAATTTTTAAAAAACCACACCCCAGACACACAAGGGGGTGGAGTACATACTAGTACAATCCACAGTCAGTACGAACAATTTGAACAAACAACAATGAGGCCCCTGCACAGTTGGTATGTCCCGGGCGCCCTACACGGTTAATCCGGCACTGGTTGAGATACAGAATCCACAGTCCACACCAGAAAAAACAGCGGCTGCCAGGCATATACGCCCACATTTTGCAAGAGATGGATTGAGAACAAGCTAAACAAATCAAGATTTTTTCATACAATCAAGGGTCATAATTTAGGAAGTTACGATCCAATATGCATGAATATCGACAGGAATCAAGATCTGTGGGTTATAAAGATATATTTCAAGTGTCATCCAAATCATATCAAAATTGTGACTTCTAGAACGTCCACAAATAATATACCGGTACCATGAAAATGTGGGCACATAAAAATATTTCCTTTGACCAAATCAATATGAATAGGTTTAAAACCATACTACTCCAGGCTACATGCACTCTACTTTTACTTCTGGAGCGGGAACTATTTGAAGAGTTTGAACTAGTAGACAAGTCAATGTTTTTTTAAGATACTCGATCATGTTCTAGCCCCTGATCAAAGATTCTTATTTTAGAGCTGCGCAGCTAAAAATAGCTCTGAATAATATTCATATCTTATTCCAAATCGTTAACAAAAACTCAAAAGTCATATAGACTGTAAATGTTTTAGCTTCTGAAAGGAATAATTCTTCATTATGATATAACTCTCATCATTTACCAAATCCATCACTTTGTCCTGCTAGAGCTTTTTCAGCTGAGCGATATATCCTATTTGCTATTTAAGGATAGCTTTGTAGAAAATAATGACCTAATATGTAAGAGATATTATAAAAGTTCTGCGATATATCCTTTTTGTTAACTAAAGATGGCTTTGTTAAGCCTACCAGTAAAATAAGAGAATGAAAGAGATATTATAAAAGTTCCACTTACCTGTGCTAATACCAGTTACAATAACATTAAATTCACAGATAGCTTCATTTCCCTGACTATCTACAGCTCGATATTTTATGTTTGATATACCAGGATAGAATTTCTCTCCAGATTTTTGACCAGAGATCTGTACAGGGTTTGTTTCTTCCCCAGAGTTGTCTGTAGCCATGATGAGTGGCCATTGTGCTGTGGTATAATCATCAAAACGATCATCAAAGTTTTGTATAATATTCGCCTCAGGACAGTTGAGATACACTGGAGACTCAGCATCTGTAAAATATACATAACTCATCAATCGTTTGTTGTATTAGTTACCAGCTTTGAATGTTTTTTCTCCATAGTTCATCCTAAAACTGCAAAGAAGATTCAGTGATTGGGGTGCTGTGTGTGAAACCCCAATCACCATATCCTCGGTTTTAAAATACGGGCTGGAAGTGTTTATATTATGTAGTACAATCAAAACAGTAAATGAGAGGTCCCTAATAGAAAACCTTGTGGAACACCACAAATATATATTACAGGTTTTAAAAGTTTGCCCCTAAATGGGGAGAAAAGTGTTGGATCTTAAGCGCCAATTGAGAAACCATTCGACAAATGCATTTTACAAACATTTCCTAGACTGTGAACTATTAATTGTGGTACAATTAAAACAGAATATGAAAGGATCCTAACAATGATCCATGTGGAACATTTACAACAAAGTATATAACTCACCAACACATGATGGAAATCCATTGGCCCATTCTCCTTTCTGAGAACATCTAGTTGATGTATGTGTAGTAGTATGATTAAAGCCTGGTCTACACCACACTGTACAAACACTGTTTAAACCTGGACCATTACTACAACTGACATAACTACCATTAGATAATCCAGATGGCTCACCACATTTCAAAGCTGAAATAACATAATTTATAATAAAGCAATGAGGGTTCGTCAGGTTGGTGGACAGTATATGATTCCCTCATAACATAAAAATGAATATATTTTTGGTATATTGGCCTAAATGTACGTCGACAATATTTGACAGTGCATGTTTCTACTATTTCAACTTCTGCCAGTGAAAATACAAACGTAATATAGAAATATATTTTGATATATATACTAAAACGATGCTCAAATATTTTAATGATGACTGATGTTTATCCTTTAGTAAAAATCTATGATCATGTGGAAAAAAACTAGAAGATAGTTTGATGTGGTCGTTGATAGGTAACCATACTTCATAATAACAACTAAACTTCTACAAGTTAGTTTTGCTAGTTATTTTGTATCTGGTGATGTATTTAAATAATGAAATTGACAATTAATGATTAATTGCAGATGTGTGCCTTGAGAGTTTAAATTTACCGGTGCCATATATTTTGTATTCGCCTTGCAGTATGATGAAATTGGCAATTGAATATTATTGTGTTAGTAGGGATGTAACTAAAACATTGAGGTGCAAAACTTACTGTTACAAGAAGGTGGCTTATTGTCATACACTGCTGTTTTTAAACATGAAAGAGTAGCTTCCCCTAACATTTGAAATCCAGAATCACACTGATATTTACATTTTGTTCCGATCCTAAGGTCATCATGGTCACATTTAAGTTTACCATTAGTAATAGACTCTAACACAGGACAATGTTTCACTTAAATAAAGAAAAAAGATCAAAGTTCAGATATAGTGAATGTTTTGAGGTAATAGTTGGATGAAATAAGGCACCAGTCGCAGACAATGTCAGACACAAAAGTCAGGCGTTATCCAACACTGGTTTCTCTTCCCTGCTAGTACGTGACAAGGAATAAGGTGGCCTGTCCTGCCTCTTGAGTTTACTGCGGGTCCTCCAGTTTCCTCGAACTGCTAAATACTCCCTACACGCATGCGAATTATTGAAATAAAATTTAACCATATCAGTCCCGAAATGACCTATTGTTTGTGTCGAGTAGACGTTAAAAACCCATCTCTCTCACTCTTTGGTACCTCGAAGTCAAAGTCTGACAAAAATGTCCAGTTTGACTTGAGGAGTTCTGACATTCTGTCAGGTGCAATCAAAATTTTTATATGTAGACCTGTGTGTAAAATACGAACAAATAACTAAGCTGTGATATTGTAAACCTTTTATCCTTTCTCTACTGCACACAATTACTTGAAAACCTGGACCCGTGGCGGTTCAGTGAGTAAGACTATGGCAAGGTAACCTATGGTTCCGTTTTTAATCCTGCCGTGGTTTCCCTTTTCAGTGGTGCCGGATAGGGCAAGGCAAGGGACAACATATAGTCATTCGGATGGGGCAAAATCACAGGTGTGGGGGGTTACACATTGACATGCATATAAAAAAACATCCCTTAGCAGTTGGAGTTTGATATAAGAGTAAGCCCTGGTCATAGCACACAGTATGGCTTACAACCATCTTCATTAACCCAGTTGGATCACAACAGTAGGATGTTAAACCCCATTTTGATTCACTTTAAAACCAATCTATGTCTCCTCTCTGTTTGTGGTTTCTTACCTTTCAGTTCAAAAGAGAATGAGCAGGAATCTGTGAAACCTTTGTGATCTGTGACATCATACTGTATATAATGTAGACCACGTGGAAACGAATCATTACTGGTATACTTTCCACCAACTTGTCGAATCCTCTCCACTTCAATAACATCACCTGCTTGATCCAAGGCTGTTGGAAGTTTCCATGATATCACGGATGTCAGTTTACCGGGTTCAGTCAGTAAAACATCATCTGGTGGATAGCATGTGATATTCGGTGGACTCAAATCTACAAAGGCAAACAAAAATTATGCCGGTTAATCTCAGCTATATTTAAATAAATGATGTCTAATCATACCCAAAAATTTTTAAAACAATTTAAGTTTTAGAACAATACAGTCAGAAGTGTTTTTGGTATAATGTTCATAAGATTAAATGCTTTGCCAAGTAACAGAAAATAAGCTCACCAGTTCCTAAGTGATCAGAGCAGCTCTGAGCTAAAGAAAAGACTGCTACTTGTTGCAATCTTGTATGTGGGTATTGCAATTTGAAGTCAATTTACTAAACATAAATTTGAGTTGACCTGTCACAAATGACAGATAGTTTTACTTACTATAGATGTCAACATAAAAATCATGTGCCGGCGACAAGTAAACTCATGAACCTTTCAAGCCCTGCATTACTCAATATATATAATATGTAACTTATTAATTTTCTGGCGTAGTTCCATCTTATCACTTGACAGTGGTGTAGGATGGAGGGCCTGGCAAGGGACAAAGTACAGTCATTCGGAAGGGATGAAAACCTGAGGTCCCATGTACACATTGCCATGCACGTAAAAATATCCTAGACAGTTGGAATTCAAAATAGAAGTAGGCTGCAGTACTCATAGCACTCTGTATGGCATACATTTGTATGCCCGTCTTCATTATGCTAGTCAGAGCAGGAAAGTAATATATGTTAAACGTGATTTCATTTCATATAACTTACTAATACATGTAGGAGGGGATTTATCAAACTCTCCGGTCTCTTTACAAGTTATAGTATCATAATCTGTTCTTAAACCATATCCTGCTTTACACATATAACGACAAACAGCATTCACTTTCGGACGTTCACAATATCGTATACCATTTACAGGCCATCTGGGTAACGAACAAGTTACTTCTACAATGCAAAAAATAAAATTTTTAGAATTGCAAAGTTGTCAGTACTTTAGTTTATAAATTTAGTTTAAAATGTGAACGCCTTTGTGTACTTTTTCTGTGATATAAAGACAAAATAATAACCTGAATAAATGGTCATTTGAATTTAAACCTCTCTTAAAGCGGAAATTTCATATTTTCTAAGAAAGTCAAAACATAATTATTTCTATGTCTTTTGCTCAAAAGGTTGTCAACTCACTATTATACGATCATGGGCAAAATTTTGGGGGCATTAAAATGGGTGACACAGGTTGATTGAGGAAATAGTTACTCAATTACCTCCCTTGTTTTCCCATTCCTCTCCATGGACGGCCATCTTCAAACGTTTGAATTTGAAGTTGAAAATGATATTTTTGCCAATTTCTCAACTGGCAATAGTGAATTATAGGATTAATGGGATTATTCTTTAACAAGGTAGGACTGTTTATAGGTTCAATCTATTTTAGGGCTTTATTTTAATACATTTTAAAAATATAACTTAAAAAAATGCTATTGCAACTTTAACCTGTTTTGACCACCAGGATCTCAATCAAGGGGAGTTTTTGTCAAGCATGTTACAGCTGAAAATCGCTCCCCATACTTTATAGCACTGACAAATGGTCAAATAAAGTCCTGGCTGGACTCCAAATCTTGTACTTTAAGTACCTCTGCCTAATGAATTACTCATCATATGCCTGACCTTTTTATTTTAGGAGAGTAAATTTTGGTCAGAAGCAAAATACAGAAACAGAGAAATGGGGTTTAATGTCCACTCAACACAAACTAGGTCATTTCGGGACTTACATATGGTTCAATTTCATTTCAATAATTTGCAGAGGGATCTTTAAAAAAAAAAAAATCTTTAGCAGGAGAGAGAGAGAGAGAAATGGGGTTTAACGTCCACTCGACACAAACTAGGTCACTTTGGGACTAACATATGGTTTCAATTTTTATTTCAATAATTTGCTTGCGTGTAGGGGTCTTTAGCAGTGGGAGGAAACCGGAGTGCCCGGAGGAAACCCACAAGGTTGAGAAGGTGCCCCTATCTCCATGCCACATACGCTCACACCAGGGACTGAAAGCACAGCCGCAAGCCAGAGGTGACCGGCCAGCTAGTTTAGCAGAAGGAGGAAAATGGATGAGCTCACCTTCAATTTTAAATCTGATGTCACATGAATTAGATAAACCATAAACAGTTGATACACTGTAGGTTATAATATGTTCACCAATAGTAAAATTATCACCTGAATCACCAGATCCTTTAATACGCTTGATCCTGTATATATAATATATATAATTACTGTCCTACAAGATATTCATGTGAACTGGGTTACATGCATCCCCAACTTGATTTTAAATATGCATTTCTGTTTCTGTAACGTTTTGAAAAAAAACCCAACAAAAATCAAGTCTCCATGTTTCAAAATTCAATTCTATAATCGTTCCGTGTATTCCAGTTCAATTACTATTTAATGCCATTCATAAATTTTGATAAAGTCTATTTAAGAAATTTTAAATGCATAGCTTTTTAAATTCACAATTCATTGAAAGGCCCCCTCTCCACCCTGAAAACAAAAACAATCCAAGTTCCATGTCACTCTGACTCCATTTCAATAAAAGGGAATTAACTCCTGGTGTATTCTTTCCAGATGGATTCAGACCACGGTTACATTCTCCGTTTGATCAAGACGAAAGCGTCATAGGTGTCGCTTCTCAACAAAATTATTCTGACTCTGTCTATGGAGCGTCGTTTTAAACATCGAGAAAAATGAAGGCACAGTCCGAACGATTGTTAAAAAACGTTCATGGCAAATCGTGTGCGAGTCGTGCATCACTAAAAAGTAAAATTTAAAATCCCGATGTCATTCAATATATTGATTTGTTTACAGCTTACAAATAAACCCATTTTCTGTATGGGCTTCTCTGACTTTAATCTGAAAAAAAACGACCGACTGACCATATATTTTTAAGGTCAGCCTAACATGCTGTGTTGTTGCCAATAATTTGAAGTTTCATCACCCTAAGGGAAAGCTATATCACAGATAAAAATTTAGACATACCCACTGGTTTAAATAAAGGTTAAAAGGTTATTGCCGCCCCTAACTAAGCCCTTAAACTTTTGGAACAAAGAGTTTCCGATTTTTCACAAAAACTATAATAATTTGTATTCTGACCTTAATCCTTTGGTCACAAAGATCTTTACATTCTGAACTCAGGGAAACTTTTCGAGCGATAGTTTGGTACGAGTTCTTTAAGCGAAGGTTGTAGCACTCGTCGGCTACTATATTACTGTGCAGTTTGGTTCAAATCGATAGAACAGCCCTGGAGAAAGTCGAGAAATCAATAGAAAGTCATGTCTAATATGTACCATTTGTCCCCTGATGTGTCCCAGATGGATAGTCATGCAAAAAACTGGTTTTAACGATTTCTGGAACTGGTCACTGGTGCCTTAGTAATTTGGATAGAAAATAAGCGCTCATTGATCAGAGACAATGTCATGAGTTGTAAGATTAAATATGCTCACCCTTCAGCAGATATGGCTACTTCTCCTGTATTAACTGTAACATCGTCCCAGACAACTTTTCGAGATATGCTACCTACAGGTGCATACAAAGTTCCATTCACCATAGGACACTTGATCTCTGGTACACTGTACACTAAAACACAAACACGATATAGAAATACATATAAACACCGAAGACCACGGCCATCTGCATTTTGAAAGACATGGCTTTCAAGTTTTCCAGGTGAAGGCTCTGGGGCAAGTTCTACTATGCATAAAACTCTTAATTTCGATGTACGACCAGTCAAACGACCCTTACCAGATCCTTAAAATTAGCACGTTTCTTTTTTAAAAAATTATCTAAAAAATGTTCAATTCATAGATCGTAATTAATGATGTCAGCGAGACTAACTTCCTTATGCCTGGCCAAACAATTCTAGATCTGTGACTAACCAAAGCGCTGTAATACCCCCATTTCACTGGGCCACGGAAGACTTGCGGAAGGAAAATCGCAAGTGTACCGTAAGGTCCGCAAGTCTTTCCCCTCACACCGTATGGCTCCGCCAGCAAGCGCAGTGAATTCGTAGTCCTTCATCGTCGTCCACAGACTTTTGCGAGCCCAAATTGTTCCGCGAACGTTCCTTTAAATATCGTTTTGCGGAAAAATTTTCCGTGCTCTTCCACAATTAAACCGGGATCGATCCGAGAGTCTTCCGCTGTTATTCCGTATACAAACGTAGTTGCCGCAAGTGGTCCGCATGTATACCACCGGCATTCCGTCACTTTCCGCGGGTGTCAAATGGTTACGGATGACCTTCGTTCATGTAAGGAAGAATACGGAAGACCTTCGCCCGTGAAAGGAAAGCGCGGTATATCACGAAATGTTTACGGAAAAGATGCGAATGAGACGCACAAGAACGAGGGATAGCCGGCCTGACGATAGATTAGTTATGGATTAGGCGCTGTTAATATACGGGTCATTTGCGTACTGCATGCGGTACATGAGGGCTACTTGCAAAAGCGGCGAATCAATCGCGGTTTGATTGCGGACATCCCGCCGAATCAATCGCGGTTTAATTGCGGACATCCCGCCGAAAAAAATTTCAGGGTATAGAATCCGTGGAAAGCCGACCTCCATTTATAGATATTTCTACCTCGACGGCAGAGCTGCGGGAAAAAAAATCACGAAAAAATCACGGAACACATGGGAATGAGCACGGAAGACATAAGGATAAATTGCGGGTCAGACTCGGCAGTAGCGGTATAACTGTGGTATCTGGCGATACTAATCCGTTTGGCACCGTAGAACTGCGGAATAATCGCTGAGTACTTGCTTTCTACGCGGTAAAATGCGCAACAATTGCGAACGATCTTCGGCAACAGCGTTTGGTCTCGGATCAATCACGGCGTACCTGCCGAAAAAATAGGTAAAGAGCACATGATTTGCACGTGATTTAACCTATATAAAATTGCTGTTTTGAAGAGGAAATACATTGTACCATGGAGGACCCTAACGACGACATCGAACTGCCCAACGTCTTGCTGCTGCTTCATGAATACAGCCGTTTGAAACGGAATGCCTGCGGTATACATGCAGACAACTTGCGGCAACTGCGTTTGTATACGGAATAACAGCGGAAAACTTGCGAATGTTACGGATCGCTCCCGGTTTAACTGCGGAAGAGCACGAACAAATTTTTCCGCATTTGAACATGTTCAAAAGAACGTTTGCGGAAAATTTTGGCCGCGCGGAAGTCTGCGGATGATGTGGAATGAATAAGGATTCACTGCGCTTCCTATCGGAACAATACGGTACAACAGGAAAGACATCTACGGTACTTTGCGGTATAATTGCGGATTTGCTTCCGCAAGTCTTCCGCAGTCTAGTGAAATGGGGATATAAGTCCGTGCTTTCTGTCTTCAAAACAATGATTTTATCGGCGGAATCCGGTGTCATCCTTTGATCTTTACCGATTTTCCGCAGGTACGTCGCGATTGGTCCGAGAAGAAACGCGGTTGCCGAAGATGGTCCGCACTTGTTCCACAGTCATTCCGAAGTTCTACCTTGCCAAACGGATTAGTGCCGCCAGTTACCGCAGTTATCCCGCGTATTTTCCGCCATTGCCGAGTGTAGCCCGCAAGTTGTCCGGATATCGTCAGTGACGATCCGGGCGCATTCCTAAGTGTTCCGCAGTTTCCCCGCCGCTTCGCCGTGATTTGTACCGTAGTTTACCCGTTTGTGTTCCGAAAATACCGTGACTGTTCCGAAGGTATTCCTAAAGCGTGTGAAATGGACATTTTCCGTGGATTTTTGTCCCACTTATTCGCGTAAAAGTGCCGAAGCTCTTCCGCAAAAGCCATTCCGCGGAAGTCCGTGAGTACCGCAGCTTTCCGCAGCTCAGTGAAATGGGGGTATAAAATACAGTCAATATCTGTAGCCGAAACTTTCTTTTGCATACTTTAATCCGCTTTTGTCAGCTAATCTGGGTCCAAACGTATCAAATTAATAGCACAAATATTCAAAAGAGCTAAATATTAACGATACTAAACAGCCTATTTAATTATAAATTAGTCTTACAGCGCTTTATTTAATGGCAACCAAGTTTAAAATAGAGACATTCCTACTTTTACTTATCACACCAACAACAATCTGAACAAAAGATCACTTTGCTCTTTGGATACCGGTACCAGTACTTACTAGAACTACAGCTGGTCTCATACCACAGTTGATGGTAGCAAACAATACAGTCTGGAGCATTGAGTGCATGGCACAGCGTAGCTAGCGGTACCATACTGAAGTCAGCCCTGAGTGTCTTGCCATCAGGATACTGACATCTATAACCCTCTCTGGGTGGACAGCCAGTTGTTCCATTTTCAGCATTTAACTAAAAAAAAAGAACCCAAAAGAACCCATAATTTACAGAAAACGCGCAATGTCATCAATAAAATATTTCTTTGACTTTATAATAAACATCATGAACGCAGAATCCTCTTGAAATACCGAGATACAATGCAATCAAATATTTCCTCAATTGAGTTGATTATTCGTTAATCATATTTAAACTTTAAATTAAAGTATGTTTAATGGGTTTTAATTATAATATTTTACAACGGTATTGGATTCTACATATTTTAAGTTTTGGATTGTTTCAAATCAGTTAATGACAGGAAAATAGATGAATAAAACACCACGTGTTCTGGAAGGCGGGAAAACGTTTCATAATCGGAAAAGCGTCCTGTACGTAGAAGAATCGGCCTACCAGATTGAAGGTAACATCTACTGCTGTTAGGCTGGGCGAAGAAAGTTCCAATAAAAGTCCATTTAATACAACTAGAGACAGTAACACACATAGAACACCCATTCTGTAACAAATATAATGTCACAATTACAAGATCATTTTGGAAAATTTACGGCAATAAATGATAATGATTAGAGAAGCCTAGTCGAAACGTCGCTCAGTAATGCCGGTATTCCACAGAATTGTGACCTGTATACCCTGAATACAGCATCTTAAGTGATCTAATATAGCTTAATTAGTGATGATCAATCAATCATTTCTTGAGACGATCCCTCTGACCGTCGAAAGAAAATTTAAAAGCCGCGAACGCGTTTTCCTGCTATCTCAGACTGTAAATAACGCAACTTTAAGGTGGTCCAATATCGCGTACCATCGGGATAAAATTTTGAATGCGTTTCTTCTGCTGATCTGCTAGCAGCAGGTGTGTAAAGCAACTCCAAAATTGTCTAATGGTTTTGTAACTGAAATCCCGGCCACGCGAGACGAATTCCAGCAATGAATATGAAATCAGACTGTTGCACAAATAATAATCGATGCCCGAAAAATGTCGCACAACAGAGAGTGACTCAAGGCAAAATTTGTTAACCTAGTCAATTTACTGTAAAATTCGTGGTATTGAAATTGAATTAGAAGAAAAGTAAAAATAACGTTTTCGTGCACTTTCTTTTGCCAACTAGGCCTATTCTAAATGAAATAATTGCCCGAAATGTCGGGGCGCTACGGCCTTCTTTTATTTTCACACAAACGTGAATAATTAAGGGACCTCGGTTTTCCGTCCCATTCGTTCGAATAGAGTTCTTTGCCAAACTCTCGACTCGACTGCTCAGTCTCACAGTCACAGGCTGATACGGCGAAATCTGGGTCAACAGTTAGGCCTACCGCCATTATTACCAGGATCGACGAAGCTCGGGTTTTCTGGTTATTGAGTCAGCTAGATTCTTTGTCACTGAACCACTCTGGCTCCTTGAGTTGACAATGCTCCGGATAGTGAAACATAATATTACGCTCTTAGTGAGCCACAATGAATATTAATAATAATCTATACTTATTACTTGGTGCAAATAGTTCAGCAATGCTACGTCACTATCTGGATCAAGGCCATTGCCTATTTCAAGTACTAGCAGTGAGACAATGGCGTTTCAGATTGAAGTCTGATTAAAAGCCTAAAAACAAAGTACAAAATAATGCTCACCGAAAATAAATGTTCCTGGAGTTATTCCCTTTTCGAAAATGTTATAAACCGTCTTCTTTTATAATATAATCTCAACAAAATTTCCTCTAGGCCTAATGGTTTTGATTTCGTTCAAAAGGCTTAAAGCGCCAATCGTTATAAGAAATCACGTGACGACATGCGCGCAAGGTGCCCGTTTCTAGAGACGTCACAGACCGAGGCGAATGCTATTGGGAGATGCTAATTGTAGGCCGGTTGGGGAGGTTCGGATGTTTCCGGAGGTCAAAATGGCCGCTTTCTATAAATGAGAATTTTGGGGATTATACTAACCCTAACCCTTACCCTTTTTAGGAAAATGAACTTAGATCCAATATACATTTTATCCCTCTTAAAACGGTTATTGTTCGAGTTAGTATTCCCCAAACTGATCCCGCAGTGAATATTCGCTTGGCCGCTACACAGAGTAAAAATAACAATCAAGGAGTATTCACTCCTTGGCTACAATCACAAACTGATCCCGCAGTGAATATTCGCTTGGCCGCTACCTAGGAGTATTAATACTCCTTGGCCGCTACAATCACTGATAAGCATGACATCGACGAGGCTTAATGAGTACGGCATATTAACTTTTTTACTCCGACAAATTAAATTCTCAGACATTTATTTGAGGTAAAAGAAAAATAAATAAAGACGTTTGAAGTATTTGTGGTTAAAAAATATTTCCTATTTAGTGTAAATGGGTATTAAAATGAGTAAAATGCATCATTTTGCCAGAAGCAGTTAGGTGTTAAGTAAACATTGCACGAGCCGTTGAGCCAATGACTGGCGCCGTGTGCAGTCAACGCACGTGTTATGGACATTCATCTGTTACAGAGATAATTCGTAAGTAATTCTCTGTGAAACAGATTGCTGCAATCACTGATAAGCATGACATAATGAGTTCGGCATATTAACTTTTTTACTCCGACAAATTAAAATCTCAAACATTTTTTTGAGGTAAAAGAAAAATAAATAAAGACGTTTGAAGTATTTGTTGTTAAAAAATATTTCCTATTTAGTGTAAATGGGTATTAAAATGAGTAAAATGCATCATTTTGCCCGAAGCAGTTAGGTGTTATTATGTAAACATTGTACGACCCGTTGAGCCAATGACTGACGCCACGTGATGTCAACGCACTTGTTGTGGACAGTCATCTGTTACAGAGATAATTCGCAAGTAATTCTCTGTGAAACAGATTGAGTATTCCCCCCCCCCCCCAAATGTCATAAAGCGGCGATTTTGGACTCCGGGAATACCCGAAACTCTCCAGCCGGCCTACAATTAGCATCTCCCCCATTATGTCCTACTGTTTATTCTTGATAGAAAGAGAGAGAGAGAGAGAAATGGGGTTTAACATCCACTCGATACAAACTAGGTCATTTTGGGACTAACATATGGTTTCAATTTTATTTCAATAATTCGCTTGCGCGTAGGGGTCTTTAGCAGTGGGAGTAAAACCGGAGTGCCCGGAGTAAACCCACGAGGTTGAGAAGGCGCCCCTATCTCAATGACACATACGCTCGCACCAGGGATCGAAACCACAGCCACAAGCCAGAGGTGACCGGCCAGCTAGAGGTCGAAGCGCGGCACTCTAGACCACTAGGCCATCCCAACCCCCCTTCTTGATAGAAACCAACCCCCTCTAATTTGTAAAAAAAAAAGAAACACGGACTCAATTACGGAGAGAAACTTTGATCTCTAACGTCTAAATGTAAGCCTATACTAAAGGCCTATTATTTGGTTGATTAAACTTTTAGCAAAAGCAACAAAAACTTTTTAAAAGTTAATTCTTTTATTAATATTCAGAAGTTTTATTAATTTTAAAATTTAATTCATCTATTAACGTTTAAAAGTTAACTCGTTTGTTGATTTTAGGAAATTCATTTAAATATCTGTAAAGGTTCATTTTTAATCTTTAAATGGTTCATTTTTAATCTCATTTTTAGTCTTTAAAAAATTCATCTGTATCCGTACTTTTAACAGGTTAAGGACAGACAAGTAACCAAGAAATGCAAAATGTGGATTTAACATGCAGTTTGTGAATTCCAGAGAATGAAAATTTTTAAATACTTTTCAAACTTTTGATTAAAATACGTGGTAAATTATCTTGGAAAGCGCGTCTGATTTATATAATTTCGGGTAAATATGTTTTCCGGACGTAGTTTATGGGCAGTTTTTATGGAATATTCTTACAGCAACCAGAGTGGGTATTCAGATTAGCCTATATCATAGGTTACAACCACGTTCAAAATGTTGAAATAAAATTGTTAAATGTACAGATTTGCTTCGGTTTTGTTTAATTTATGTAGTTTACGATTCACTAATTTTGGGGTTTTTTTTCTTTTCTCGGTTACCGTATTGCACCAGTTCGCGGCAGGCTTTATATTAAATATCTCCTTTACCAAGATTAAAATACCAATTCGCCCGTTCAGGAAAAGTACGAAACGCAGATAACCCTTAATGGTGAGTTATCCAGTGAGTTTTTGGGGTAAGGGTGGGAAATGCAAAATGAGTTGCATCTGGCTCTAGGCCATTGGGGTGCTCATTGTCAATTATGTAATGAGTAAAGTGAAATGTTTTTCAAAGATGTGTTATTTGCTCATTGTCACCTGCATAGTTCACAATTTTACATCAGTAGTAGAACTGAACAAAATAATGATGATCTGCACGAATTTGGTATATTGATGCCAATGTCAAAAACTACAGAATTACAATTAAATTTACAATAGAGTTACCTCCCTTCTATAGACCTTAGAATATCTTTTGATTTCAGAGGTAATTCTCTCCTTATGAAAATGCCATGCGAGGTGAACATGGTATGGCCTTTATTCAACATAATAGCCAGGAATTAGTGTATTATTCTACACAATTACATGGTGATGTATTATTGCCTAGCAAGGAGCAATATCTAGTCGTTCCGATGGCACGAAAAGCCGAGTGTCCGTCTGCATTAACCAAGGTGGCTTAGCCTACACAATAAATGGACATGGCTTGCTCTTCTAACTTCAACAAATTCAAAACAAAAACACACTTGCTCAGTTGCTTGGGTAATAGTTGAGTAATAGACCTATCGATGTTTTCGATTTTTAAACATGTTTAACGGAGCTAAATCGCTAATATTTGGGACCTAGAAATTGACTCAAATGTGTCGCAACACATATGTAATCTGGTTACATGACCTGATTTACATTCAATTGTTTCTGTTTTGACTCTAATTTAAAATCAGTTACGCCCAGCGAAATACGCCATGAGTCTCGACCGAATAGAAATTTGTAGTGATTGGTTATTCCAAGCATAGGCGTACGAGGCCGAACTTGTTTGGGGGTGGTCAGCATATTATTAAAAATATTCAAAACCCGACAGACGGCGCGACGCTTCCCGACAAACTGAGCATTCATTCCCGACAAGACCATAGCCTTCAAACTCAGTCTCAATATTGAAATTTACTGTCATTTTCATAGTTCCTGTCCTCGGGTGGAGAGCACCCCCTGTACCCTCAATTAAGACCCAGAAGCCCCATAGGCGCCCCCGGGAGCCCTTGCCCCCGCCCCCAACATTTTGGGGCCAGCTACGGGCCTGTGGAGTTGTGGTTAAGCTCACCTTTCTGAAACATTTGGTACCACTATTCAGTTGGATTTGTTGGAATGTTCACTTAATATTCTGACTATCCATACGATTTTTATCCCGTACACATGATACAGTCTTACACATGATATAGTCATATTATCTATTCAATGGTCCACCATGAGACTCCCGTCTCTCCCAACCCATTCCCTCCCGTCGTCGCTCCTACCTTTGATGGAAAATTATACCCGGAGAACTTAATCACTGTAGCTTTATTAATTCGGTGTTATTATCAACCTAAACAAAAATGCAATCAGACAATACATGTAATAGTAAAAGTATTTATTCATATTGTATAAAAAGAGTCACATAGCGAACATAAGCTTAATCTACAGCAAAATATCCGAACATATTAGCTCAATCGTACAGCTGCACAACTTTCTTTCAGCGTGAACGATATAAAAGATATCTCCACACAAACTGATTTGAAAAGTGGTTTAATAATGGGGTTTTTTTTCATATTTTAAAGTTGCAATTGTCTATGGTTACATAGTACATGTAGACACGTGTGTTTATCTGTTATGAGTACATTGTTTAAAGATCACAATGGTTTGATATAGACTCTAGACCAGACACAGAATTATCCGGCTTGAATAGCTTTTATTTAAATAATATCATCTTAAACATAACGAGTGATACAGTCGTCCGCGTCATGAATAAATTTTGTAACAATCACTTTAAAAGTTAACAATTACATCCAGTCACGCTTTTGACATAATTAATAACATGATAAATTTACTGATGGGATTTCTGAATGTCATTTAAAAATATCGGAATCACATCGGGATTTCATAAAGCAAGCTAAATAACTTAAATAATTTTTTTTTGCAAAGCAGAGCAGTGACCAATAAGGCAAGCATTTAAGTCCATAGAAATATCCAAGTAAAATAATGTCTTGTGATGTATAGATTGTCAATAGACCTATAATTAGAATTTTATTGAAAAAGGGGTAAACCCGATCTTAAGACTACGTGCATTATGCCAACCGGGTTTATCGCCATTTGGAAAATATCTAAAAGAAGGCTCATTAGAATAATATGAAATATCACAAATTTAGTCTTCGCATAACGGACTTTCACGAAGTTGGACATGTTGTTCGATTCCAAATCTAAATTTACACGTTCCAACCAATGGCCATTTCACAGATTTATTCTCGATGACGTATGTTTTGTTGCTGTTATCGCCGCCATATTTCTTTAGTATATCACTGAAATCCCCTTCAATAGATTGAACGAATGAATTATTGTCTTTAAGATTTGTTACAACAACTAAAACACGACCTTTAATATTGACGTCCATATTAAAACTAGCGTTAAATTCCTGTTCACGTACCACAAGTTCAGCAGTTGTCGTGTGTTTTGGCGGCACTTTGATGGAGCTATTAATCGACCACGTCATCGATTCCTCATGAGTGTTCTCGTCTACGGTTTCCATATTAACCTCGCGACCGAAACCTGCCGTTGCCCCAGCAACTTCGTCGGGAAGACCCAATTTGACCTCTAGATGAAAACCTTTAGTGAAACCCTTAGCTACCTCTGTAGTACAACTGGAGACCGTAGTTCTTTCGGTCTGGAAGGAATGTTCTTGATCATGATCTGTCCAGTTCTCATAGGTTGATTTAAACACTACCTGAAAATACAAAAAGTAAACATTAGGAATGATCTTGTATCAAAAATAGAGAATTGAAACCCCGTTAAAGGTCCTTATGATTTTAAACCCGTATATAGGCCTATTCTGATAATACATCTATGATCAATTGACTTATTTGAATACATGAACTTGTTTTCATTTGATTGAAGCCTGCAATCACTGTATACTGGGATCGTACAGTATAATAGGCACGTATGTTTAGTCCACGGGTTCATTCACTTGATCTGTTGTATACGTTTAATCTTTTCTATTTTTTAAATGTCTGTGAATGTTGTGTCTTGTCCACCGGTTTGCCTGGTGTAATTGTCTAGATGCTGTGCGGTCCTCTTGCTCTTACTATATAGGAATCACATGGAAGTGAACTGATATTTAATGTCTCCTCAATACAATACTTCTGTAATTTTGAGGTAAACCAATACCGTAACTATCTTAAACTTGCATTATGCAAGAACACAATCTGCCTATTATGTGTCTTTCTTTGGGCCTGAAATGTTATCTAAATTATTAATTATATATTAATTAACTTATCCAGACCATAATAAACTCTCGATGTCAAGGCTAGCCTTCGATGTAAGCTGGATTAGATTCAAATGTGCCGCTGAACGGCCATTGTAATTAAATCACAACATTGGATAATCGAGACTACTCTGTTTTTATTAATGATTATAGTAATGATGACCGAGGCTATTCAGAAATTTCAGCAAATTACATTTACACTATATAGTTTTTAACTATTATTGTAAGAACTGCCAACTCTTTATCTTATCCCCCATAATGTATCTTTAATTACATGCTAAAGTTATTGTTTTCTTCCATGTGGATGTTGGCTCTTAAAGTGCAAGATGTCCAGTTACAATTCCGAAAAAGGTACATCAAACTAAGGACATGTTATTGTCTGAAATAAGGAAATATTATTACCTGCGAATTGGGTTTCTCTAGTTTTCGTTCATCTTTATATTCGGGTAAAGAATTTGTAAATCTGACTCGGTGCCATTTCACCTCCATAATTACATCCTCAAATCGTAGTTTACTGTTCTCTTTTGTTCGAGTCTGTAGGAACGTTGTCCAGGCCCATGTCTTTACTATCTCTTCTATATCTGTTAACTCAGGTTTAGGCATTCTGAAATATAGTAAACATGAATTAATGAAGTAAAATAGTTTTAAGGTCCACCCGGGAGGTTACAAAAATTGTTATAATTTTAACATATACATGGACGTAATTATTGAAAAAGAATGGACCTAGTACAGACCCCTGGGACATACCCAGAGCAAACCGAGACCGTCGCGCTCTGCTCTCTCGCGGCGTGCTCCTTCCTCTCTTTTCTTCGCCCCGGTTCTCCCTCGCACGCAATGAAGTTGTCGGAAGGCGGGGGGATCGTTTACCCCGATCTCTCGTCCAGTCACCACACACTCTTTCTTCGTACGATCCAAGACTCGATGGAAACGGTGGAGCCAGGCCGACCCGGGGACGACGACTGCTCGGCGGTCGGCGGGGTGCGGAGATTGATTTCTCCCTTCCTCCCGCTAAAACATATTTGTAAATGATATGAATGGTAGACGGTTGAGGTTAGTATACCAGAGACATGTTTCTAAAAGAAAACAGAGGGTTGGATGTCCGAATGGTTAGCACGTGCGCTCTGTATCTTAAGGCCTGTCATTGAGTCAACGGGTGTGGTTTCGATACCCCAGTTGTACGTGACAAGAAGTATAGTCGCTTGACCAGCCTTGTGGGTTGTCTCCTGGTCCCCCGGTTTTTCTCCCACAACTAATTAACCCTACGCGCAAGCGAATTATTGAAATAAAATTAAACATATGTTAGTCCCGAATGGCCTAGTTTATGTCAAGTGTACCTTAAACCCAATCTCTCTCTCTCTATCTCTCTCTCCCTGTCTCTCTCTCTTATGACAGTTAACCCATTTATTATGATAGTAAACCCGTTTAGGTACACTGTAGGATGAATGATGTATACATCCCATGAGAATGTATTTCCGATGATTCGCAATAGTAGATTCATGAAGCTTACAAAACCAAATGATATAGTAAATTATATATAGATCACATTGACGCCTAATAAACTAATTCAATCTTCAATCTAGTTCAATCATGCAAAAAACAGTACATTGATATAGAAATAACTGGATTCTATAAGTCAGATTCCTACAAGCCTATTGGTATAGACTCTATGCAATGGTACAAACATAATCATAATATGTATTCTTACACTTGGCGTTAATACATAAAAAAGTTATCCCTTATTCTTGCTCTGTCGAGCAAATAGATGTTGTCAAAAGTTGTACCACGATTAAGGAACTAATTTATATTGGACCATGAAGTTGAGATTTATCCTTCGTTCTAATTTATTGGCTGAGAACATATTAAATTGTCTTAATGAATAAAACGTCAACAAATATTCTTTTTGATATACTACGTCTGTCAGTCTCCATTAGTCCATTTGGTTCAAAACAACAGCATTCCAAAACATGTGTATGGCGTATGTGAAAATCAAAAGTCCATTCATTGATTTATTCGTGGATATGTGTGGCCTCGTTTGCAAATTGGTAGTGTACTGAAGATCCAATGGCAGATGGAATTGGAAGAAAGTGGTTGGAACTCCACTGCCTGGGAAATAGCTCTTCACGTAGCACACTCAACCACAGTCAAAAATAATCTTGTTAGTCTTACAATGACAGAATTATTTAGTTAATGAGATTTCATTCATTCATTATCCCGGTTAGTGCATAATCGTGACCCCATTTAATTTAATTTCATTTATCCATCCATTCATTCATCCATTAACTCCGGTTCAGCTTTATTCATATACGTGTAAGTTACAACACTATCAAATTTCTTCATGGGATTAATGAGTTGTAGGTGTCTGAGTTCAGTTTGATTGAGTCAGGAATGTAAGAGATTTGTCAACCACGTGTAAAGATATTAATTAATGTGTACTCGAGGTTAATTAAGTTGTTATATTAATATTTGATGACATTAATCACATCGTTGATAAAAACCGGGCAACGAGGTGACTCATTCATTCAATCTTCATTAGGACGACATAGTAGAAATATATCATCAGATATCATCAGAGAGAGAGAGAGAGAGAGAGAGAGGGAGAGAGAGAGAAGGGTGTGTGTTAATGTCAACTGGACACAAACTAGGTCATTGTGGGACTATAACATAATATAGTACAATTTTATTTCCATAATTCGCTGGCGAGTATAAGGTGGTCTTTAATAGTAAGGGGGAACCGAAGGACCCAGAAGAAACCCCCGAAGTTGTGCAGTCGACCGTGATGTAAATTGTAACCAAAACCCAATCTTCTTTAAAACTTAGCCTACACTTACAGTATAAAGTAAAAATATAAAGTGTATATAGAAGTTAGAAGATTATGACTATTTTTAAATATGTTTACATATAATGCAATCATAACATTAATAAGAAGATTAAAAAGACCTTATGCACCAAAACTCATGTGAAATTTGTTTCCATGGAAACTCAAAAATGTTTATTAATTTTTTTTTATCTGCAAAATGCACAACTACTTTAATAATAGGTTGATGTACACGTTTTATATAAAGTTATCTTGAACGGAAATAAAATAAGGTCCATTTTCATATCCGGCACAGAATGTGAAAGGAAATAACAGATTTTGTGTTCCTGCGCTTGACAAATTGCGGTTGTAAACAACAAGCTTATGTTTCCGCCTGTCTAGAATAATCTTAGTATAGTAATTTATACATACGACCATGATGGCATGTAGATAAATATAAAGGCTTGTTTACTCTAAACAACATGATTAATGACGCGGACTTCCACCAAACAATACAAACAATTAATTAAACATGTGTTTGAATTAATTTGTCAGAGAGAAAATAACCAAGGGAAGATGGGGGGGGGGATTTGCCTCATTAACGCAACACCGGAATATTTTTAGGGTGGAGCATGGCACACATTTCACTTTCGCGGTGACTCCAATGAGTAAGGTATTGACCGCCTAACCATACGACGTATGGTTCGATCCCATGTCGAAGACTTGGATGGTATAGGGATGTTCGCCAAAATCGGATGTGACGTCACGGTAAATAACTGGTTGGCAGAAAGTGGTTCCAGCTAACGCGTATTATTGTAAAAATGGCTGACACGTGTGATAATATTATGTTTGACACTTACACATTACCGTATTTCCAGTCTTTGACGTTAGATCCTAAACATGGATATAAATCTGAGTTATCTTACGATTCGGAAACGAAGTTTTTGCCAGATCTACACCGTTTTTGAAAGACGAATTGAGCGGAGATCCGAACACATGGCCGGACCCGACTTTTGCCAATTTTGTGACATTTACCTCTACGCCATCATTGTACACAAAAGAATCTATGCAAGCTTATAAATCATTAGAATTAGAGGCGTATAAAAGTAAGTTGAAATTTAAATCAAATATGAATATATTTATACTAAATTATGCCGTTAATTGATCCACCGCCGGTATATAAACAGCTTCATTCCATGTCATATAGATTTTATCATTATCAAGCAAGACTACATAATATACATGAAATTAATTGGTGCAAAGTATTTTTTAAGTAAGGCCTACCAAGGTACCCAGGACTAAGCTCTTATCTATTTAATTGAACATTTAAAAACTGTGTGGCACATCAATTAAAAAATCATAGTTATTATTACTGATTTGATAAAATCTATCATTCTTTACAAATTTATGGAAAAATATTCTAAATTACTTTTTATATTATTATTAGGTAAGTGGTCAGTGGACATGTACAAGAGATCTTCCAATCCAGGGGGCTGTAGCAAAGGACAAACAGTTTTGTTTAGATAGAAATTTACAACTTAAATCCACTCATCGTTATTATTCCCAGATACAATTTCAGATGTATATTTCCAAATTAACTTTTTGTGACTTTGTTGTGCACAATAAATGTAGACCAGCTCCAAGTATGGTTATTGTACGTGCTGCACTTGATGTAGCATTTTGCAAAACTTTAATTTCAAGGTGGGAACTGTTCATTAAAACTTTTATTATTAAGGAACTTGTCACTAGGGAATTGGAAAATCAGAAAGAAGAGACATCAGCATTAAATAACCAAGATAAAGTCAATGACTTTGTGACTTGGTGTATTTGTTCGGAGCCAGAGTATGGTGGGCGCATGATCAAGTGTGACAATTCTGATTGTCCGTATGGATGGTTCCACTATAAATCTGTTAATGTAAGAATACCAAGAGGAGAACAGTTTTGCCTAAATTGTAAAACGTAGAAAAACACATACATGTACCTGTGTTTTATTCAATAAATTTAATATGTTAAATGATCACATGCATGTTTTAAATTAATGATACAAATGGAATGGGGTTTAACATTCACAACAAAGGAAATGGGGTTTAAATCCGATGAAAGTCTATTATACCAGCCCATTCCAGACTCCAGTGATGGCGTGGCGGCCCGTTAAAGCCACCGCCCACATACAACATGATCATCATCGCTCCATGACCGGTCAAATACCCACCTCCCTAATATAATTTTCAACAGAATTGGACGAAATTATTTTTTTCATTTTTTTTCCGACCGGCCCTTCATTTTTTTGTCTGACCGGCCTTTCGGGCGATCGTCCGACCGCCCCTTTGAGCAATCGCCCGATCCGCCCCTGAGTCTACCCTTTCCAGACCCCCCACCCAGGGGAATTCACCAAATAAATAAATGATACTGACAGTTCTTGAATAAGAACTATTAAAAACTGAGGGCATGTGTTTTGTAAGGCTGTCTTTGTTATGCCACTGAATCAGAAAGTTAATTTTTCCTGCCAACTTAGGTAAGCCTTGATTTAATATGCCGGATATTGTTGAAAGAGAAACATCAAATCTGTAAGTTAAGTACCGATGTTAAAGATTTAGCCTAAATTTCATCAGGATACACATCAATACAGATGTTGGTGAAATCACTTTATATACAGGCAACAGACAAGAACAAGACGAAATTTAATTATATTATCAATGAAAAAAAAACCCCAAACCCATTTATTGTAGCGAAACAGAATTTTAATATGTTTATAGGTTTTATTATGTCAAGTAATATAGTGTATAGAGTAATGTGCACCTTTAAACTAACAAACTGACACTAATTTTACTTGCAACTGGCCTATAATAACATCTCTCCTTTAACTTGGCTTGTTAACCTGTACTGTTTTCTTAGAGCCCAAATCTTGGGGTGAGTACAATTCTACTCCCTTGGTTACAAGCAAGTTTTCCTTCTAACAAAACCTCTCTTTGGACATCAGAAGTTAGATAGATTTCGAAGTGTAAGGACAATTTGATACCTTTCATCAAATTGTTTAACTTTAGTTTTCAAATCTAGTTAGGTTATTTTCAGAGAATTGTTTCCAGTTATACTACTTCAGTATTACAGGTATGTGTGCTAATTCTCTTATTTTGGGTAATTGGGGTTTAGATAGAGTGGATGAACGAATGATAGAAATTATAATATTAGTTAAAGCGGCCATTTGATTTAAATAGTGATATAGAAAATAACATGTAAAGATAATTAGTTTTGCATATATATAAATATAAAGTAGAGTATAAGGTACTACATTGAAAGAATATTGTATATAATTAGACGAATGTTATTTTCCAGAATATATAGTTATCTGAAGATTTTGTTCACCATCTTGGTAGTCTTCCTTAAAAACCCCTTCTTTGGGTATGTGATAAGTTACTTATATATTACTATTACATTTAGTAAAAACTTAAAGCATATTTAATATATTTATTATAATCTATTTAAGTTAGAGATGTATTTTAGTTCGTAAATGATTGATGTATTTCATCATTAAGTACGCATGTATTACTATTATGTTATTTAATATTAACCAACTGTGATATGTATACTAATTTTAATGTATATATTTTCAGGGTTTTTAATAAAGGTTTAAGAACTAAAGATCGTAGTTTCTATTGATTTACACCCCCCGGTTACATTTTGGCGCCCAACGTTCTGAAGACAACTACAGACAGAGTTCCAGAGGCCTAAAGATTCGCGTTCGCGGGATACAGATGCTGTTTCATCGGTGGATCTTTAGAGACATTATCATCAGTGTTAATCTTATTTGTGTTTGTGAAATTCTTTTGGATTTGTGCGGTAGGCCTTTACACTTTACTTTAATTTAGTATATTATTTCAAATACTGTAATTTTTGTTTTTCTATTGACATAATCTAACAGATTATAATATTATATATTCATTATTTACATAATCTATAAGATTACAGTATACCTTCATTATTTAAAATAGATTATTTCTGGTTAAAATCAGATTTGACCCACTGACATTTCTGTTGACTTCCTGTTTGGTATATAGGTCAGGTCACTGTGACCAGTAGGTCAAATTCAACAAGTTGGTATTTTGGCAAAGTTTGATTGTAACTATTCTGTGTAGCAAATACACATAGAACTTCATATTCAGTATTAGGTTTTTCATTTATAAATTAATTCTTTTATTTTATATACTCGGTAGTTTATTTCTTCACAATTATATTTGTGAAATTACTTTTTTTTTTTTACTTTGACTTTTTAGTACATACTTGTTTATAATCCTACTTAGGAAATATTGCATACATTTTCCACTTGTTTATAATCATACTTAGGAAATATTGCATACTTTCTCGACTTTACTTTAAAGCTTAATTATCATAGAGTGAATGGGTGTGTACTTGTGTATATGGGTTGGTTTATATATATTAGGTGGGATCGCAAGCACACATACCTCAACTTAGGATTTTATTAGGATTTGTTTATTCATTTTTTTTTCAGGACAGACTTCTTTCACTTTTCTTTCAGTCTTTCATTCCATTTTTTTTTCAGTTTTCTCTCTCAATTATATAACATTGTTCATTATTGCAACACACACACATATTCAGCACTAACATATTTTGCATTCACAACCCTTGTATATGGTATAAATATTTGTATATATTTATAATTTGTTTTATGATTGTCACTGATTGGAACTTTGTTTAATTCGTCTTCAGTGATACCCTTGGTGTAGATCATTTATTTTTCAGGTTTTGATTTTGAAATTGTGTTTTGGATTGATATATATTTTCAATCTGATTTGTTTTTGTGTATTTCTAGTTTTACTTTGATTTTATATTGAGTTTGATTTTGTTTGATCTCTTGTTTTTGTATTGAGTTTTGGTGCTGAGTTTAAGTTTATCGCTTAAGTTGGAAGTTTGACTTAGACATTGACTTAACATTAGACTTGACTCTGACTTTGGACTTGACTTAACTGTTTACTTCGACTTATTTAATTTTTGTAGTTTATGAGTTGTAGTTTTGACATTTGGTTTTAGACATTTTCTTGGGTTTATGTTTGATTGTTTGATACTTGTACTGAATTGTGAATTTGATTATTTTCATTTTATGAGTTTTGTATTCTGGATTTGTTTTATCAATTTGTGATTTGGTGTTTGATTATTTTGGTCGAAAGTGTTGATTTTATTTCAGCTGTGCAATGGCAGAATCATTTTCACCCGAAGAAGCTGATAATCTTTTAAAAACTTTTCTAGCCATGGGTGTTAAACCTAAAGCTTCCAGTAAAGAAGATCTTGAGAAATGGATGAAAGATTATTTCACAACAAAGGAAGAACTTCATCCTTCAGAAGAAAATCTACCAGCACCAAGTCGAGTTAAACCACATGAAGACATCAAGATGCTACCAGCTTTACCCAAGGTGTCATTTTTCTCTGGGGATCCAGCATCCAAGTCTGAAGTTTCCTTTGACGTTTGGAAGTTTGAAGTCGAGGAGTTGATTCAGTCAAGTTACAACAAAGAACAGATTCGACAAGCCATCTTTAAATCGTTACGTGGTGAAGCAGGTAAGATTGTGATGAGGTTGGGACACAGGGTGGAGTTAGATCGTTTGTTGAAGAAGCTGAACAGTGTTTTTGGACGTGTAGAGGAGACACAAGATCTTTTAGCCGAGTTTTACTCTACAGTACAGACTCCGAAGGAATCAGTTGCGGAATGGGGTTGTAGACTCGAAGATATTCTCCAGAAAGCTGTTGATCGTGGTGATGTTTCACAGGATGCTACCAACGACATGTTACGAACAAGATTTTGGAGTGGACTAACAGCCAGTATTAAACAGCAAACTGCGCATAAATACGATCGTATTAAAGATTATGAAGAATTGATGGTTGAAGTTAGAAAGATCGAATCAGAAGTTTATTTATCATCATCTGAGAAAAAAAGACCATCTGCATCTCATGTTAAAGCTGTAACAGAAGACAACGACATCAAGAATTTAATATCATCTTTAACACAGACTGTTCAGGCACTTCAGAAAGATGTAAAAGATCTGAAGATTAATAGACCTGATCAGAGTAGGAGTATGCAGGAACACGAGGAACCTACATGTTTTAGGTGTGGTCAAAAGGGACACATCCGTACAGGTTGTCGTGTTAGACTAAACAGAGATTTAAACTCCAGGAAGTCTTTGTCGAAGGGCAGACAATAGGCTTGGGAACTAAGAGCCCTGTTAGCTTATTAGGGAAGAGTAATGTAGCTCCAGTATTAATTGGTAATGTAGACTGTCAAGCATTGTTGGACAGTGGTTCCCAAGTATCAACGATTTGTGAATCGTTTTTCAGAGATAACCTTGAAGGTTTTTGTGAGCTGCAAGGATTAGATACGTTGGTGAACTTAGAAGACGCTGGAGGAAATAAACTTCCATACTTAGGTATGATTGAAATTGATATAAAAGTTCCTAAGATGACATCAGCTGCAATACCATGTATATTTTTATTAGTACCAGATACATCATACCATCAGTTCACACCAGTACTGCTTGGTACTAACATTCTACAACATCTTTTGGATACAGTTATCGAGAAACATGGACTCAACTTTCATCGTCAACTTCAAGTAGAAACTCCCTGGTTGCTAACTTTTAAGTGTCTTAAAGTTCAGCAAAATGTGTCCAAACAAGATAAGTGTGTGGGTATTGTGAAGTCTGCAGAACGAAATTCTATATTGTTACACAGCAATAAATCTACAGTTATAGCAGGAGTGGTTACTGCTAAATCAAGCGTTCACTGTAAAGCGATGTGTCAACGTTCTACGCAGTCCAAGATACCAGACACTGTTGAAATTTCACCTGTTCTTGTTGATTTTCATCCAGACAACAACGATCTTGTTTACATCAGAATTGCAAATTTATCAACTCATCCAGTTTCAATTCAACCACACTCCATTCTTTGTGAACTACAACCAGTAACCATCGTGAACAATATCAACAATACTATCAACAATAGTACATGTTCTTCTGTTCAAGTTGGAAGTGATTGCAGTATTTTAGAGAAAATTCATCTTGGATCAGGACTTACTGTCAGTCAGTTAGAAGGTGTTAAAGATCTCATCAATGAATGGTCACACATTTTTTCTCACAGTGATACAGATATAGGCTGTACCCACATGGTTGAACATGCTATTAATCTTACAGATGAAGTACCATTCAAGCAAAAGAACAGGAGGATACCACCAGCTATGTACAAGGAAATACGAGAACATCTTAATGAACTGTTGAATGGAGGAATTATTCAGAAATCGCAGAGTCCTTGGGCATCGAATATTGTTATAGTCCGGAAGAAAGACAATTCCATTCGATTGTGTGTTGATTATCGACAACTGAATCAACGAACCATCAAAGATGCTTACGCACTTCCCAGAATTGAAGAAATGTTAGACACTATGGTTGGAGCTAAATATTTTTCAGTCTTGGATATGAAAAGTGGATACCATCAGATTGCGATGAAAGAAACAGACAAGGCAAAGACAGCATTCACAGTAGGTCCTCTTGGGTTTTATGAGTACACGCGCATGAGCTTTGGATTAACCAACGCACCAGCCACCTACCAGAGACTGATGGAGGAGTGTTTGGGGGAACTGAATTATAAGATCTGCATGATTTACCTCGACGACCTGATTATCTTTTCATCAACATACGAAGAGCATCTAGAACGACTGCAGCTGGTATTTAAAAGACTTGAAGAGTGCGGATTGAAGCTTGCACCGAAGAAATGCCATTTTTACCAACAGGAAGTTAAATATTTGGGTCATATAGTTTCTGCAGAAGGCATAAAGACAGATCCAGCAAAGATTGAGAAGGTTAGAGACTGGAAAACACCAACGACTCCAGATGAGGTAAGGTCATTTTTAGGTTTTGTAGGTTACTACAGGAGATTTGTAAAGAACTTTTCTACAATTGCCAGACCTTTGAATGAACTTTTAGTCGGAGGATCAACTTCCAAAAAGAGGGGGAGGAAGAAGTCAGATGACCAGTCAATACCAAAATGGAAATGGGGACCAGAACAAGATAGTTCTTTTGAAGAACTGAAGACAAGGTTACAGTCACCACCTATTTTGGCTTACCCTGATTTTACCAAACCATTTGTTTTACACACGGATGCGAGTGGACGAGGATTAGGCGCTGTTCTGTACCAATTGCAAGATCAAAGAGAACGAGTAATCGCATATGCCAGCAGAGGATTGTCGAAATCTGAGAAAAATTATCCTGCACACAAGTTGGAATTTTTAGCGTTGAAGTGGGCAGTGACTGACAAGTTCAAAGATTATCTATACGGAAACACCTTTACCATCTATACAGATAACAATCCACTTACTTACGTTCTTACAACAGCAAAACTTGATGCAACTGGTCACCGTTGGTTAGCGGAGTTAGCGAACTACAACTTTAACATCAGGTACAAACCAGGAAAACGAAACATCGATGCTGACTGCCTGTCAAGAATACCCAATCCACCGGAAGATACTTACAAGGAAATGAGTCCCGATGTTTTCAGAGCACTCAGTGAATTAAGGAATGATAGTGGCTATGTGGAGTGTTTAGCAACTCAGATCATCCCAGGTGTTACCAACACACAGATGTTTCCTGCTCATGAAATAGACTGGATGAAGAAACAACTAGAAGATCCTGTCATTGGACCCCTTCATCAAGCAGTGAAGAACAACGAAAGACCACAGTCACCACCCAGCAATCGGGAAGAAGCCATCTTTCTTCGAGAATTCGACCACCTCACTCTGAAGTCAGATGTTTTGTATCGAAAATCTGTTGTAAGTGGACAAGACGTTCTTCAACTGGTGATTCCTTGTTTGGATAGGAAGTTAGCGCTGCAAGGTTGTCATGATGATGTTGGACATCTTGGAAGAGACAGAACAGTTTCGTTGCTGAAGGAACGTGTGTATTGGCCAAGAATGACAACGGATGTAGAAGATCACATCAAGGCTTGTCAACGTTGCATAATGAGGAAGTCTCCAACCAATACAAGAGTTCCATTAGTTAGTATCCATTCATCTCAACCAATGGAGATAGTTAGTGTAGACTACATGTGTTTGGAGGAGTCAAAAGGAGGTTATAGTTACATCTTAGTCATAACCGACCACTTCACCAGATATGCCCAAGCCATAGCTACCAGGAACATGACTGCAAAGGTAACAGCCAAAGCTTTGTTTGAAAATTTTATAGTTCACTACGGTTTTCCAAGACGTTTGCATAGTGATAAAGGAGGAAGTTTCGAAAATAAGATCATCGAAGAATTGTGCTTACTAACAGGAATGCAAAAGTCCCGTACAACACCCTATCACCCTAGCGGCAACGGAATGTGCGAGAGATTTAACAGAACCCTCCTGAACATGCTTGGAACTCTTGAGAACATCGAAAAAACAGATTGGAAGACACATTTACCATCTTTAGTGCACGCCTATAATTGTACCATTCATGAAACCACCGGTTATTCACCTTTCTTTTTGATGTTTGGGAGGAAGCCTCATCTTGCTGTAGATGTTTTGCTTGGTTTAGTTAATCAAGAGTCTACAAACAGCTACAGTAAGTATGTTGCTGATCTCAAAGATAGTTTGGAGATGGCTTATCTCAAAGCTTCTTCTGAGATTAACAAGGCCCAGTCACATCAAAAGAAAGGTTATGACCGGAAGGCCAGGAATTCAATCTTGGAAAAGGGAGATCGAGTGCTTGTGAAAAGATTGTTTTTCAAAGAAGGTAGACACAAGATATCAGACAAATGGGAAGATTGCGTCTACATCATAAAAGAACAGCCCAATCAGGATGTACCGGTGTATGTGCTGCAGCGAGAAAATGGAACTGGTACAATACGTACTTTACACAGGAACCATCTTCTTCCCATAGGAACTGTACCTATGGAATTATCCCAGCCACCACCAGTACCAAAACCTAGAAGGAAAGTAACACCTATTCCTGAAATAATTCCAGAGGAACCAGGTACTTCAAGTGATGATGATCTGGAGATTGTGATTGTGGAAGGGAATGATGTAATCGATTCCCCAGCTAGCCCCACAGTACCTCTCCGTGTTGAAGAAGAATTGGACACTCTATCCAGCCCTTCTTCTGAGGAAGCAGATGTAGATGAGCCTGTACCAAGGAGATCCTCAAGGAATCGACAGCCACCAGCCCGTTATAAAGACTATGTGTTAGCCCAGACTTCAACTTCTTCTGTTGTTCAGTGTCCAGCTACAGTCTTGGCGTTGCTGCTGTCGGATGATTTTATAGGTTTACCATTTGAACAACGCAAAAGTCTAAGTAGTGTTTTAAAGTCAACTTTTGGTTTTTAGTGTTTTAATAGTATGTCGGGACGACATTTTTTTATTGGGAGGGAGTATGTAGCGAAACAGAATTTTAATATGTTTATAGGTTTTATTATGTCAAGTAATATAGTGTATAGAGTAATGTGCACCTTTAAACTAACAAACTGACACTAATTTTACTTGCAACTGGCCTATAATAACATCTCTCCTTTAACTTGGCTTGTTAACCTGTACTGTTTTCTTAGAGCCCAAATCTTGGGGTGAGTACAATTCTACTCCCTTGGTTACAAGCAAGTTTTCCTTCTAACAAAACCTCTCTTTGGACATCAGAAGTTAGATAGATTTCGAAGTGTAAGGACAATTTGATACCTTTCATCAAATTGTTTAACTTTAGTTTTCAAATCTAGTTAGGTTATTTTCAGAGAATTGTTTCCAGTTATACTACTTCAGTATTACAGGTATGTGTGCTAATTCTCTTATTTTGGGTAATTGGGGTTTAGATAGAGTGGATGAACGAATGATAGAAATTATAATATTAGTTAAAGCGGCCATTTGATTTAAATAGTGATATAGAAAATAACATGTAAAGATAATTAGTTTTGCATATATATAAATATAAAGTAGAGTATAAGGTACTACATTGAAAGAATATTGTATATAATTAGACGAATGTTATTTTCCAGAATATATAGTTATCTGAAGATTTTGTTCACCATCTTGGTAGTCTTCCTTAAAAACCCCTTCTTTGGGTATGTGATAAGTTACTTATATATTACTATTACATTTAGTAAAAACTTAAAGCATATTTAATATATTTATTATAATCTATTTAAGTTAGAGATGTATTTTAGTTCGTAAATGATTGATGTATTTCATCATTAAGTACGCATGTATTACTATTATGTTATTTAATATTAACCAACTGTGATATGTATACTAATTTTAATGTATATATTTTCAGGGTTTTTAATAAAGGTTTAAGAACTAAAGATCGTAGTTTCTATTGATTTACACCCCCCGGTTACATTATAACAAACCATCAATGGATCCTTGAATGAAGGCGGAGTGCAGGTAATTAAATCAGAGTTGATAGTATTTACATTAGATGCAATAATAGTGATCCCTGAGATTAAAGTATTACCCATCTATTAAAAGGGGAATGAAGCCCTCCATTAAGCTAATTTTATTTTAGAAAGGCGGGATTTATTAAACTATTAATTAATAATTACAATAACAAGTCACAACAACCCTGAGTGGATAAGCAATACAATAAGAACCAATTATTGAGTATCATTTTGAAAACGGTTATTTGTAATGATTTACGTAGGCTAATTATTATTAATTTTGAATACTATTTATTTAATGGAATATATTATGGTTAGCCTAGCTGCGAATACAATACGTAATTTAAAGATTGTAATACGGCGTGGGGAGGAAAAACCGGGATTAGTAATAAAAGTAAAAGTTAGTTCGTTGGTTTGTGTCTTCCTATTTGAATGGCTTTGTCATCGTGTAGTTGTCGTCTCCTCATATTTTAAAATTTTATCATTGCTTGATAATGACTAGACGAACCCAACGGAAAAGTCGCTAAGTAAAAAAAAACAACTTTAATAAGATTATATACAGCGCAAAATGTCTTTCTGTTAGCGATGTCAGTCAGACAGCCAGTCAGCCATTTGTAAACAACCGATTTTGCCAACCAATGGTGTCACGTGACTAATTGTGACGTCACGGCGAACATCGCTATTGAGATAAATATTTAGCTAGTTTAAAATTAAAGATATATACGTCCTTGCGGAAGTTTTCGTGAAATATCATCGGACCAAAATGTATTAGACGTGTCTTCTACATCTTTTTACATATATATATATATATTTGTACTTATTCTAGGTTTGTTTACCACTTATATTTATTTGCCATTGGTGTTCTTAACCTTTTTTTATATACAACTAGAAGACGGATAAAATAAACAGAGTTGTGTATAAAAGTAGGAATAAGATCAAGTTAATATCAGGTACAGATAAATCCACTTAAAACAGGCGCTATAGACATATTACAGCTGTTGGATCAATCAGCCCCCAGCGCCACCTGGTTTCTCTGGTATCATGTAAATTTGATCACCTGTATCAGTATGGAATGGCAGCATCACATAAAAATAGCGGAATGGTATATGACTGCTCGTCAGTATTTTGCTGAGCCGAGGTCATTTTCACGAAACGTTAAAAATTTATCGACTACAAAATGAACAACGACAACTTTTATATTTGTTTCCTAATTTAAACGATCAACGATTCTTTTGTAATAAAAGACGCATTTAGACTTAGTTTAAAGTAGCTAAGTCTCTAACTCAAAATTATCCAAAAATCCGAATTATTTGTCAATTTAAATCAACATTGATGTTGTGATTTTACCGGAAATCTTTTGGGCTTTTGATATCCAATATTTAAGACAAAATAAACATTTTACCATTGGTACACGAATCGTGTACCATAATGTGTTTCAGCCCCAGTTCTAGCAAGAGACTCGAGGAGGTCGGCTAGAAGCATTGCACCAAATCAAACGGCGTGTGTAGACTGGAATAACCAGACGCTAGAAATTTGCATTCGATTGAGACTACTGACTTATTTCGCCGAACATAACTGATTTGAAATAAGAGTAAAAACGGAAACCATTGAATGTAAATCAGTTTACATACATTCATATTACAGTATTATATGCGATGCGACCCACTTCTGTCAATTTCTAGGTCCTAAATGTTAGCGATTTAGCTCCTTTAAATTCGCACATGGTGTGTGTATATGTGTGGCGCGTGGTGGGAATGGAGTGGAGAGAGAGAGAGAAATGGGGTTTAAAGTTCACTCGACACAAACTAGGTCATTTTGGGACTAACATATGGTTTCAATTTTATTTCAATAATTCGCTTGCGCGTAGGGGTCTTTAGCAGTTGGAGGAAAACGGAGTGCCCGGAGGACACCCACGAGGTTGAGAAGGCGCCCCTATCTCCCTGCCACATACGCTCACATCAGGGATCGAAACCACAGCCGCAAGCCAGAGGTGACCGGCCAGCTAGAGGTCGAAGCGCGGCACTCTAGACCACTAGGCCCTCCCAACCCCCCGGGAATGGAGTGGGATCGAGTGGTCTAACGTGTGTGCTTTAAATCATAAGGTCTGCCATTTATCCCAAGGTTTGGATTCCCAGCTTGTACGTGACAAAGAGTAGGATCGTCTGTCCAGTGCCCAATCTCGTGGGTTTTCCTGTGCGCAAGCGAATTAGTGAAATAACAGTGTTAAGTCCCGGGTTGACCTGGTTTGCGTCGTGTAGTTGTTAAAGCCATTTCTCTCTCGCATATTTAACATAGCGGTTTGTTCCGATTTCTAAGAAGCCCTGATAGGACCGGACCCTGTAAGTAAGCATTAAACCCAGTTTCTCTTTCTAGTTAATCCTTAGTTATTACTTTTGGCCGAGTAAGCTACCCATACAGGTTAATATGCTGGCGTGTGTATAAATGATAAGAGCTGATATGAAGATATTGCCATGTTTATAAATAGAAATATAACAAATCCTAGAATAGAATACATCTACATCCCTCTCCCCCTTCCTGTCTGGTTAACACTTTAAATTAAATCTATCACATATCTCATATAGAGAATAACTCAATTTAAAGGGAACTTTGATCTAAAGCCCGTCTGTCAAATTCGTTTATATGTACAGTGTTGTTGGATATAAAAATGGATGCCCCAAATTAGAAATGGTAATAATTAGGGGTTGCAGACAGAATCAACCTTGATTGGCTGTCCAAAATTGAATTTTTGGAACAAAGTGAGACATGGATTTTAACGTTCACCCGACAAAAACCAGGTCATTCCGGGACTAACATGGTTCAATTGTATTTCAATAATTCGCTGGCGCGTATAATAGGGGGAATCTGGGGGACCCGGAGTAAACCCACGAGATTGGAGGCACACTACACTCGAGTCACTTCACATTTCAAAAAGACAATATCTTTTGAATGCATTGGTTATCGATAAATCACTTGTTATCGTGTTGCTAATAATTAAGTCGTAGAATATAAACATGCAATACACGGGACCTCGGTTTTGAGGATCAGGGATCAGGGGCTTTTGTTCAGGCACTTCGTCCGGTATACCATTACCACGGACAAGGAGAAACCAGGATGGAAAATTCCAAAGGTCTTTCTTGGTCGAACCTGGTCCCAATTCTGGTCTATATAAGGATCTGGCAGATTTGACTCTTGTATAATGTATATGTATGTTTAAATGTTTATCAAATTTAAAATGGGGGATGGAGAGGGGCTTGGCTTATGTCCATTTATACGGTGTTAAAGTCGTGAAATGGCAATACATAATATATTTTACCGAGCGCAGGGAAGAGAATCTCAGAACTCGCCCAATCCTTCGACCATATAAATTTCAACAAGATATAGATGTTGGTATTGTTATGTACTACAGTACTATAGAACATTCAGTATTCAAGACTTACATGTTATAAAAGATTTGTAGACTAGTATTTAGGATTGTTTATAAAAGCGTGAAATATCAGTAGCCTAAGGGTCTATAGATACTTTAGTTTGATCTTTTATCTATCATGGCTACTTAAAGACGGTGATTGTGTGGTGCTTTATCTTTATTGTACATCTAACACTTGCACGGGGCGTGGGTGGGGCTCTCGCACATACCAACCACATTTAAATAATGCAGGCAACATGTACTGAGAAAAGTCAAACGGTCTACATTATGATAACGACTTTTGATGATGCGAATCAAAACATTTGAATGAAATTTGTCTTCTCTCACATCTTATCTATAACCTTCTGGGCATAGATTATGAATTATGAATATGAGCCGACAATGATGTGTTATCTCCTGCTTAATCGAAATTCGGAATAGTCTATCGCAAAGACAAAAAAAAATCTTAATAATATTAGCCGACAAAGGTAAGTTACCGACTGCTTGAACAGAATTCTGTGAACATACTATTGCAAAAATCTTAATTTGCACCAAACACTTCAAAATATTTAGATTGGTGTAGATGTTTAGTGGGAATTGAAATGAAGTGGACTTTTAACGCCATACAGTGTGCTGTGAGGGTAAATCTTGCCCGGGCAGCGCCAATTTGGCCTACTCTTATATCGAATTCCAACTGCCAAGGGATCTCTTACGTTCATGCCAATTTATACACGGGACCTCAGTTTTTCGTCCCTCCCGAGCGACTAGACAGTTATCCTCCCGAAAACTCGTCGTAAAATCCCGATGAAATTTCTCGGATGTTTGGTGGGGGCGTTTTACTTGTGATGCATCCAATAGATATTTGATTAATTTTTAAAATGAATATAAATTTGACATGTTAAATTTGGTAGTTTAAAAAGAATTGGGCCAGGTAAACAAATGGTTAACGGGTCGACCATTGTTATAACAGCCTGTCCTGCTCTTTGAGATAATATCGTTCGTGTTTGATAATATTTTGTTTACTCTCAACCTTTGTTTTATGTAGATTTTTTTATACATGTGTCTCCCGGTGGTCGCTCGCATCCCTTACATCCAGCAAGTCAATGTAAATATATAGGAACGATGTTTGTACAGGCCATGAAACTATTGTTTGATTTGAGGGAGTTAGACAAGGTTCCCATCTTTTACCTTCTTTATTCATTATAACAACAAACATTATTATTGACAAAGATTGTCAAGTTCGTACAATCTCATTACTGTTATGCCGAATTCTACTTTTACTTTATTGACACTAGTATCACGTGGTACTCAATAATAACATATGTTCTATTTTCAATTGATCAAGACTTCACCGAATTATTACACGTACATGGCCAGACTGTCATTCTTGTCTTTCAATTTACCAATAGGTTAAGAGAAGGCAGATGGGTCATCTTTATTGGTACCATTTTATTAGAATAATTCCCTTTAGAAGAGGGGGAAGGTGTAATCCCTTAGAAAACCCACGAGTTTAGACAGGCGGGTTGCGAAAGACAACACAGTTTTTCGAACTATCGTTGAAAAGTAGACAGTTGGCAGCTGCTGAGTAGACGTTGAACCTTCGCATTCTTACACTTATATATTTTAGATGACACAAAGAGACGCTATTTCAACAAGTGTAAGAATCTAACTATGACAAGTGACTAGTGGTCAATGAAAAGTGACAATGATACTACACTGGTTTCTATCTAATTACATTATTATTTGTTTGCTACTTTCACTTTCATCGAAATCTATATGTCGAGTGTTTGTCGATCCACTTGTACTGTTTTTATTCACTCAAGTAGCCTATACAAAAGTCTACATCTTTATATGATAGTAATTGTATCATTACAAAACGTTGTCTGGGATGTATGACCCTAAAAACGACAACACCCTAAACTATTCTATAGGAAAAGTTAAAAAGTAACATAACCAACCGCATCTTCCCAGCAAAGCTAGTGTCACATTTCCCTTCGAACTTCAAGGAATTCTTCGGCGATTATAATTTTGGTGGGGGGGGCTGCAGTGTACATCTTTACTTGGACGCGTGAAACAACGCGTGGCAATCGAATTCCGATCAACAGATTAGCTTCAACAAAGACAAATATGCTATCGAGAACATCTAGGTCAACATCACCGTATTTTAACCAAGGCAAGCCAATCACAATTATTTTGAAATGTAACTTGCGGTGATATGAAATGATAATATACATGCAATAAAGATTTATCTTAATGACGTCATTTATCCAAATAGTTACCCTCGAGCTAGTTACGGGATTTAAGTTAATCGTGTGACAATTCGTAGAGTCAACTTACTCATATTTTATAACGGTATTAATTTGTCGGTTGTCACGTGTATTATAAGACCAAGGTATGTCCAGCATAGACATGTTTTAAATAAACACCATGATATAAACAAGATTTATATTTATTTATTACGTGCTAACATATATTATAATATATGACCGTCTTCATTAACCGGGACGGGGCAGACAACTGGAATATTAAACCATATTTCGTTTCATTTGAATGTTAAGATAGTGTAGATTGAATTTCGAATTTCTAAATAAAATTCGAATTTTTGAATTCCAGGAACTCAATACTTTAGTTGTTGGTCGAAAATATTCCTCGAGAATTCCCCACTTGGTTTCCCTTTGTCCGTGGTATAGGACTTGTACACGGTGGCCTGCACGTAAAAAAAACTGCTGTCCAAGCAAAATGCCCCTCATAACATATGCTAACCGCACACCTGTAGTATACCCCTTCTTCCTTATCCCATAGGGTACAGCAAGGTTTAGGACGTTAAACCCCATTTCATTTATTCATGATTTATTTTATTATTGTGGATTGTTCATACAATAAATAGAATGACAAGAACTAAATGATTTGAAGTTAACATGGTTTGATATGTACCACCTGTTACCTGTTGTAAATCAATATGTCACGTTTAAATATTATAATCAATATTATATCACCACTTGGTTCTGTTAAAATCTATTGTGAGTTATACCACCAGGTAGTGTAGGCAGATCGATGGTTGACCTCGACAGTCACAAATACAACAACCAACAGATGTAAATATCTGCCGTTATATACGACTGCTATATAAAGAGCAGACAAATTCAACCGCGTGAAAATCGCAAAATTACCTTTAAATTTAAAATGACGTGTTTTGCCGGATATGGATAAATAAAATTGAATACATGAAAATTAAAAAAGTCCTTTAGATTTAAAAATGATGTATATTGATAAATACAAAAAGCGTCGATTTTCTTAAATTTGATGTGTTAATCAACACCTGAAAAGGTGATTCTAAAAGTACAAACCCTCATAGAAGATGTTTGTTTATTTACAAGTCTAAAAATAAAAGTGTGATGTAACTTAAATTGGAAACTTATTATCTATAAATATAAACACAAAATGCGATGATATTTTTAATTATAAAGCCAAATAAGAAAATATAAATTTTAAATTCGTGTATATTATTGTTACTACACCATATCGTAATAATATATCCAAAATATCTTAAGACTAGAACTTATTCATTTATAAAGCCAAATAATACTGCATAAATATAAGATTATATAATTTTTAAATCTGTGTATGTTATTAATACTATACACGAATATATCCAAAATATCTTAAACTAGAAGTTATTCATTTAAAAAGCTAAATAGTCTGTAGATTGCTATGGTACCATATCATCATGTATCCCAAATAAATGACGAAACAATTCCAACATGTATTATGTGAGAACATTTGAAGGTGTTCTGGGGCTAACAAGAGAATGAAACAAGAGACAGACTGTGGTGTTAATAGAAATATGAAAATCGATGTTCATACAAGCTTTAATAATTAACCAACTTGAAATCACCGGGTGTCATATTTCAATGACAATTTCTGGTCCTTACAACAGAGTGTGGACTTGGTTCAATACATCCCGATCCATCAATAATTAATAACAATATTAATATTCGCATTGTTTCCATTCATATCAAGAGCAGTGAAGAACATCGATTTTACACTTCCGTTATTCCACATTCTTTCTGTCATGTTCACATCTCATTAACATTACTATCGTAGGTCATGTCAGTTACACAGTTCGCCGCCAAATGCCTGGATTTATAATCAACTTTAACAATCCAGAACACTAACTTTAGCTATTCGCAGTTCCAAACTTCCAACGCGCTGGAATCGGATCATTACCGGGCCAGATTAAGAATTTTTAGACCGGGGTGTCGACTGACCTCCAGAAGCCTAGATTTACAGTATTTTCCCAATTCTATATGTGTTTTGTTTCTATGATATCCTGCTGATATACATGTATCGAGATTATCATTAGTAAAATGGTTATGCACTTTTACTGTCAATAGTATACACACTAATA
Organism: Patella ulyssiponensis; assembly: GCA_963678685.1. Classification (NCBI taxonomy): domain Eukaryota; kingdom Metazoa; phylum Mollusca; class Gastropoda; family Patellidae; genus Patella; species Patella ulyssiponensis. The sequence continues at coordinate 13,847,790 of OY783225.1, forward strand.
ACAGATAAACACCGCGTGAATAGACCATAATAAACAATTGAGTTTATCTATAGATTACCCAAGGAGCTCATGATCTGTGATCACAATCCGCAACAGACAATATGACAAATTACACAAGTTCCTGCTCTTCTCGTTTCAAGATTTTAATCATAAGAGTTTTGCCCTTCCTTATCGCATTAAATCGTCTAAGTGTTTCGTCCAAAGGTAATCCAGATAAGGAAAATATAATTTAAAGTTAACACAAATTGTGATGGAGTTTAAAGTCCTACTATTCTGCATTAGTCGGACTAATGAAGACGGGAAGTAAAGTGTAAATTATGTAACAACAACTGAAATGTCTTAATGTTTCACTCGTCTTATTCAAACCGAGTTCTTATTATCAAATATTTAAAATATATCTACGCTTTGTTCCGTTTCTTTTCCAGAGTGTTTAGTTATTCGGATGGGACGAAAACCGAAGTCCTGTGTCCACGTTCGCATGCACGTAAAAAAAACCATTACCGTCGGAAATGGAAATGAGACTACGCCATAGTGGTTTCTGTCCAGGCAAAATTTCTCTCATGGCACACATTATGTTTTTGTTAGCCCAGATAGAGCAGAAAAGTCGGACATTAAAACCCATTTAATTTCATTTCTTTTTCAGTTACTGTATGTGTCTATCCAATACATGTGTGAGAAATGGATCATCGAGACATAATTGTTCATTTCGTTACTTGGAATATTGAAGATCTGTCCCAGTGACCTTAACAAGGTTGATTGTCCTCTTAAAAACAGATGACTAAATGGTGGCATTAATTCGCAATGGAAAAGGTCTGTCTAACATGAATGGATTTCTATCAACACAGAAAATCTTAATTTGGAAGATTACAGCTTTGCTCTCGGAAGAACCGCCATCAAGATGAATTGAAGATGCCCATTTAATGTTTGCGATTAGAGTTAACTGACAGGACTGATTATTGAAGGGCTGCCTTGAGTTAAAATAAAGCTTTAAGTGACGGCCATTTTAATATAACGCGTTAACTGAATTTGTGCATGAATAAATTGTATTTGAAATCTTGTGATAAAATTGTTCGAGTTGGTATTCCCCTCAAGCTGTCGCATAGGAATACTTTAATTCAACCGTAGAACGTAAGGTTATTTGTTGTGTTAAATATTTTAATGTATATTTAAAGCTTTTATCACTTCCTATATTAATTGTTAACATTATTATAGAACACAAATATTTCAATTGAGCTAACAATCTACGGAATGGGGTTTAACGTCCACTAGACACAAACTAGGTCATTTCGGGACTAACATATGGTTTAATTTTATTTCAATAAATCGCTTGCGCGTAGGGGTCTTTAGCAGTAGGAGAAATCGGAGTACCCGGAGAAAACCCACGAGGTTGGACAGGCGACCCTACTCCTTGCCACGTACAACCGGGGATTTGAAACCACGCCAATTAACTCATTGGCAGGCCGTATGATACAGTGCGCGCACGCTAACCATTCGGCCACCCCCCCCCCCCCCCCCCAGTATGGCAAGAAGATGCAATTTCTCATAACTAGTTATACTACAACTTTCATTTGGTTCATGAACTTTACACTGTACATAGAATGTTTTAGGAGAACCACCATTTTGGTATTTAGAAGATTGCCAATGATGTAGGACGGGGGGGGGGGGCTGCAAGGAACAGTGTCTAGTCCTTCGGATGTTCGCAGAAACGATCAGGTCGAGTGCAGACCGACATGTTTCTTTAGTGCAGATAATACTGTGGTTTGGTTAAAATGAGTAGATTAATTCAAAATGGCTTAAAGCTACTCTAAATGATTGAGACAAGTTTAACGGGTTTAACCAGAGATAGGCAACAGTGCCAAGGGCAAAATTTGATAAAAAAAAAAACAGAAAATTTTCATGTTTCTACTGAATAATACTCCTGTACCATAATACTGTTTTGTCAGTGTGCATTGTATGAACACACCCAAAAATAATACCCGTCGGATGTATGAGCTCAATACCAGGTGATATCGGGTGTTCTGGAAAGTGGTGAGTATACCATGCCCCGTACACACCACCCGTCATAGCACACGGTTATTAACCCGTGAGTTGAATTCTTAATTCATGCACAATCTTGTAGAGACGAATAGTAAAGTCCGTCTTCCAGCCCAGTCGATGCAGAATAGTAGGACGTTAAACCCCATTTCATTTCCCGAATATGATCAGTCAGATAATGGATGTAACAGACAGGCAGTGTATGCCATATTCTTTAAGTGGGGCATGCGTAAAACAAAACTCGTTTCAGCTGCATTGTACATTCATTACAATATGGAGAACAAGAAATGAATTTATACTATATCCAATGATTTATTTTAATTTACTAGGTATCTCAGCTAGAAACAAATATGTATAGAGAGGGTAGTATTTCTCTTGAAAGCATTGTATCGGAATTGCATAGCATTTAATTCCATCAATGCCGGCTGTTTTTCAGAAACTATGGAGTTTACCAAAATGGCCGATCGACTGCGAAGGCAAATATAAGCGCTTGACTCCTGTGCATCGTTTATATCATTTTCTATAACACAATATCTTTAAAAAGACCATTGAGCTATTAAAAATTTTATCATAAAGATGGTGTAAAATTTTCTATTCAATTATTATATTTACATAATCAACCCACTGTAATTACAACAAGCGGACGAAACCCTCTCCATTTTGGATATTAATTTTCATATAACATGTCGATACACGAAATATGGATAATGCATTAAGTAAACTATATTATTCCATATTTGGTCAAAGGAATTCAATTTCTTAGTAAGTAGTGGTGTATGTCAAGTAAATATTTGGTCGAGTTTCGACACGTAGTTCATTATTGTCGACTGAAAACGCCCGAAAATTTCATTAGACGCCATTTTCTATCAGGCATTTTCCAAATTCTTTTTACTTTCGGGCTATTGTTCAAGCGTTTTTCGGTTAATTGTTTTTAAATTTCTGTTGAAAAGGAGAGCATTTGTAAAATTATGTATCTTTCATCGTAATTATTGAAAGAAATTCTAAATAAATAGGCTCGCTAACCAGACGAGGAAATAATAAATATATGAACAGGTATTTTTCCTTATCCAAATTTCCTTAATTTTCTAATTTAATAGTGCCTTTTATAAATATTTTAGTTCAAAGAAAATATTTACATATACTTGAAAATTAAACATACCTGAATATCGTGTGAAAAATCAATATTATCCTTAATTTATGGTAAAAGTATAAATCCGCACAGTTAGACGGCTCGTCCACTTTTGACAGCGAATAGTCAGTATTCCAACACTGCTGATATGGAGAGAAGACGATTGGCTGATGTGGTCATGTGATATAAAATATTACGCGCGTGAATAATGTCTCGAGCTCTCGTGCCTGTCAATCAAATACTCGGGGAATGTGATATATTAATTATGTATGTGTTATCAACATTAAAATTACTTAATAATTAATGCAATTACCTTCATAAATAATTAAACATACATTAAGCAATAGCTAAATCTGCCTTTTGTAGGTCTTTCTTTGAGCCTTAGACGTTGTCCAAATTATTAATTAGACATTAATTAACTTATCAAGACCATAATAAAATCTGGATGCGATATTTAGTGGATTTGAATACGTTTTATTGCGGATGTAATAACCGCAAAAATGGATGATCGAGACATTGTATATTATCGTATCAACGTTAGTAAAGGCAATCCTAAAATTGAATCGCTAACATCTAGGTTCAGGGTGAAGACATTTTCGGTATATTCTCTTTCCATTATTTATATTTACAAGTATTATAGCGAAAACTGTCAGCCCTGTATCTAATCGTCCATAATGCTTCTTTAAGTAAAATATTGTCTGATATACGAAAAACTCAATCAGAAAATCATTTATTCATTAAGGGTTATTGTAACGTGTAAGAAGATGCTCTGGAAGTTATAGGCAATAATTTACAAAGGAACAATTGAGGCTACACGTATCTTTGACAGTTGGAATAGAGTTGCTGTCTATAGGCAAAATGCACCCCGTAGCATACTGGATATCGTCCGTCTTTATTAGCCCTGCTTAAGCAGAAACATAGGTCAATAACCCCTATTTTATTCATTCATTAAGGTATAGAAGAATGTTTATATTATGAGCATTGTAGTTAATTCATATCCAAGATTCAAGGGATGGCCTGTGGTACCGGTTGTCTCTGGTCCTGAATCCATGAGCGCCCACCCCATAATCCCGCTTTCTTGATAAATCAACACGAAACTCTACTTTCGAGAGTATATTGTGGTGATTTAGGGTGTGGCAACTTCACCAATTCACCAAATATGACGTAAACTCAAAACTTCCCCCATCCCCTTCCCTAAAAAAACATAAATAAATATATGACAAAAGTAGCATTTCGTGTCAATTTGGGGACTCACACGCCTTCCGTACTCGCAAGCTCCTTCTCAGCCCCTCCCTGACATGTTCAATCTATCTATAAGCCTTTCTACTCCAGAAGACATGGTGTAATTATACAGATATTAAACACACATTGTCGTTGTCATCGGATGGGTCAGATTGTAAGTAAATTAGAACAGTTCGGCCATTCAACGATTTAATTTTAAAATGGTGAAGCTAGGCCGAGCTTCGAACAACCAATATGGTGGATACAACCAGTGCACACATTTGGTCAAACTTTCAAAGGATAATTCTTCGCTCAGAATAAAATAAATTGAATAGAATGTTCAATTCATTCTTTTTTCATCGCCTATTTTTGAAATAGTATAGCAAGAAAGACCAGCTCTTTATCTAAATTTTACTGAAGAATGATAAGTATGAACAATGATAATCAAATATGATATTTTTATTTTTTCCACCATAACAAAAAAAGTAACAAATATTCTTATATACAAATCATAAACAATTTAAACAGACATTTTGTAAACAAAAGCAAGTTTGTCTGGTGATACAGGAAATGGTATGTACAGTACAATCAGAACACACCCGTCAAAACCAACACACGTCATGTGCAGTACGATAATTGCATAGCCGTCAAAACAATAGAGGTTTTATTTTCAAAAACCAGTATTTCCATGGAAATATAAAATGGGGTGACGGACTTACGTTGTTCAATACCAATTGCGTGCGATTTTATCTCATGACAAATTAATTTTCTGTTTCACGTAAGCGCCAATTTGTTAATCTCCACGAGAGGGTTTTCGCAAAGTCTAACAAATTGTTCAATACCAAATCTAAAATGGCATGTACCCTCTAGCTGCCATTTTACACATTTATTTTCAATGATATAATTTTTATTATTATTATCATCTCTATATTTCTTTAGTATATCACTGAAATCTCCTTCAATAGATTGAACGAATGAATTATTGTCTTTAAGATTTGTTACAACAACTAAAACACGACCTTTAATATTGACGTCCATATTGAAACTAGCGTTCAATTCCTGTTCACGTACTACAAGTTCAGCAGTTGTCGTGTGTTTTGGCGGGACTTTGATGGTGCTATTAATCGACCACGTCATAGATTCCTCTCTCGTGCTTTGCTCCGCCGATCCCATATTAACCTCGCGACCAAATCCTGCTGTTATTCCAGCAACTTCTTCAGGAAGGCCCAACTTAACCTCCAGGTTAAAACCTTTAGTGAAACCCTTGGTTACCTCTGTAGTACAACTGGAGACCGTAGTTCTTTCAGTTTGGAAGGAATGTTCTTGATCATGATCTGTCCAGTTCTCATAAGTTGATCTGAATACAACCTGAAAAAGACAGAATAGTCTACTAATCATCATGCGTCAATCGTGAAACGGTTCAATGAAGTTTTACACTAAAGTTAAGTCAAATTACCAAGGAATCGATTCTTTAAATAAAACAATAAATAAGGTTGGGTATGTTTGTTTTTTTAATTTAAGAAATTGTGGGTTTCAATTTTTAAAGATGCATAAACAAGCAAATCAAATAAGACAAATAAAGTTGCTACGATACCAAAATTGAGTCAAATTCGCAACAAAGGAACAGATTTTTAACTTAGGACATTGTGGATTTGAATTTCTAAATATGTATTATGTAAAAGTTAAATCTACGTCGATAATCAACTCTCTTGCTAGACCATCGGGTGACTGAGATATTAAAATGGATTATACAATATCTACCATATCTTCGTTAACATAGAAAATCAAGGCTTCGTTTATCGTAGCAACGATATTTGATAACAAATGCTATTTCTTGTCAAAACTTCAGACATTCATAACTTTGCTCAAAATAAAGTAATTTGACTGAAATTGCCAATATATGCATTTTGTATTCTCTTTTTTTTTAACTATTATAGCCAACTGTCAGCCATTTATCTGAGTCTTATATAACGCATCTTTAATTTTTTATATATAAATTTTCAATTCCATTTAATATAGAAAATATAACCGATCTATTGACCTACCTGCGAATTGGGTTTATCTAATTTTCTTTGTTCTTTATAATCTGGTCGTCCATGTAAAAATCTGACTTTATCCCATTTTACATCCAATATAACATCATCTAGTTTTAAATTCTTCAGATCTTTACTTCTAGTAGCAATAAATACATTCCATGCCCAGATTTTAACAACTTCTTCTATATCAGTAATACTCGTGCTAGACATTCTATAATATAACAATATATCAATATAAATAAAATATCTAGAAAAATACAATTATTATCCCCCTCTACTCTACTACATAAATCATTACATCAGAAATTCTATAATATACAAACATATTATCAATGTAGATAAAATATGCCTCCACATACCAAATAATCTTCCTATTTTTGACTTCATCTTAAGGCCCTTAAAACGCGATCCTTAATAAGGCAAATTCGAGTATGTAATCCTGTGCAAAATTTGACCTTACGGCGGTATTAACATTTTAATAAAACAAAATAGCAATCTGATTAATTATACAAATCTATATTTCGTGACAAAAATAAACGAAATTTTGAACTACAATGTATATGAAAGAAACGAAATAGATTGAAAAAATACATGTTTGAGAGTGGAGACGACGTACCAAATTATCTCCCTTTAATCTAGTATTATATTATGGAGACTCATCCCATTTCTTTTTTTTAAACTATATTTTATTCAAGAATATGATTGGGGAACAGACTAGGCCTATATTTCCCCTCTCCCTTCAACAAAACAATATAATTACAATTAGTTTACTTAAATACATGTATATAGTCAAAAATATTCATATTGTGTTATTAATTAATAAAATTCTGAAAGTATACATTAATATTTTTTCAAATAAAAAGTTATTTGATATACATAATAACAAATTTTGGTTTAAGGCCTGGAAGTTTATAAATATATAGGCAGAATCTAGTGATGGTAATTGTAAATGACGATTAAAGTACACGTACTTAAAATCTATTACTTAATTCTACAAGGTTTTGCACCTCAGAAAATATGAATTTATTTTGTTCAAGTGAAATATCGGTTAAGCCATAAAATAGAAATTTTGTGTTGATATATTCAGTTGGTAATGTCTTTATGTTTGTATTTCGTGCATCTGAATATAAGGGACATATCAGCAGAAAGTGACACCATTTCTAACACCGATCCCCAAATCAAACATCGAATTCCTTAATTTAACCATGTTACAGAATATTGATACATTTTGTATTAAATTATAAACGGTAAAGTTTAACTTACCTGTACGATTCTATAAGCAGAAAACCCAGGAAATAAAAAATTCTATATTAATATTATCGGAGTAGGAGATACAGCATGAATTGGTGATGCAAGTGAAACCGGTGGTTTATACAACTATAGGTACAGGTAGATCATTGATAATTACTCAAAATACAAACAATTAGACAGGTTAATAATACAGGTTAATTACTACTAATAGTTATATTCTTCTTTCAGTTGTCTTCTCCTTGATCTCTTTCTATATTAACACCCAATAACAGCTACTAATGGATGTATTGTTCGTTCTGCATATCCTACTGTCTTTTATATAGATTAACCACTCAGCTTATCACATGTATACAATAACATCTAGTAACAACTAACTGATCTCTTCTGTAATCTCTAAAAGGCTTCTTCAAATTGTATATACTAAAATATATATGAAAAGCCACGACTTTTAATGGACACCACGTGGTTTCAATATTAAATTTCGTTTGGACAAATATTATATGAAATGTTCAGCACTGTTTTTCAGTTTAAAACGAGCATTAAATATGTAATTTGTCTAAATTTGGTTTCAAACTCAGTCAAAACTCAAGCTATATTCAAACTGTCTATCTAATTGACTTAGTCTAGCCAGTGCGTGATGTACAAATTGTCAAGAAAAGGAATAGTATTTTAATAGATTACTCAATGATCAAGTGTCCAAGTTATATATTAGTGGTTAGTCTGTGATAAAGATCAAGCCACTGGTTAATCAAGGATAAGTAGAAAGAGCAATATAGCTATTAGCTGCCGACTCAAAATAAGGCGAGATTAAAAGATGATAGCTCAATTAAAACAATTGAACCATTAGCAGCGGTTATAGGGTGTTAATATAGAAAGAGATCAAGGGAAGACAACTGAAAGAAGAATAAAACTATTAGTATTAATTAACATGTTTAATGCTGTGTATTTTGAGTAATTATTAATCTGTAGCTGTATATAAACCATCGGTTTCACATGGATCACTAATTCATGCTGTATCTTTTACTCCGATAATATAGAATTCTTTATTTCCTGGGTTTTCTGCTATATAGTATCGTACAGGTAAGTTAAACCTTACCGTTTATAATTTAATACAAAATGTATCAATATTGTGTTACATCCATAAAATAAGGAATTCGATGTTTCATTTGGGGATCGGCGTCAGAAGTGGGATAAGTCTACACAAAAATAGATTAAAGGGAGATAATTTGGTACATCGTCTCCAATCTCAAAGTAAGAAGCAAAAAACGATAACGTATAAATGTAAGAATTTTCGGTTTTAGATAAAATATGCTTTATATCGAAAATGACCGCGCTATGTATTTCTACCGAATGACTGATCTATCATGTTTGATACGACACAATATTTAAATTTAAAAGGGGGAAATGTGGGTGTTTTTTATAGTTTACCCTAAAACTATATAAATAACAAACTTGAAGATGTGAATTCATGATAAACATTTAAACCTGAAGATGTGAATTATTTAAAGATATAAATTTAAACTTGAAGATGTGAATTAATGACAGAAAGTTGTATTCAAATAATTTACTTGATGATGGGAAGAATATGATAAAAAGTAAAATTGAAAATATATAAACTCTTTTGACTGGGATCAGAAGTTGCAGAGAATCATACAAATATCTGAATAAAGGGGGTTAATTCTGTACATCTTCACGGCGCTTTTTAATGCAATTCCATAATTGGGTATTTTTATTGATATTTTATTTACATTGATATATTGTTATATTATAGAATGTCTAGCACGAGTATTACTGATATAGAAGAAGTTGTTAAAATCTGGGCATGGAATGTATTTATTGCTACAAGAAGTAAAGATCTGAAGAATTTAAAACTAGATGATGTTATATTGGATGTAAAATGGGATAAAGTCAGATTTTTACATGGACGACCAGATTATAAAGAACAAAGAAAATTAGATAAACCCAATTCACAGGTATGATTGTTAAAACTAGGAGTAGGAATTTTTAAAAAAAGCCATCACAAAACAACTGATTAACAAACTCTGCCAAAGAAACCAATTGTGTGGTCAAATAGTCTAACGAGCGTGGTGTATATCACAAGGCCTGTCATTTAATCTAGTAGCGTGGTTTCCATACCACACATGTACGTGACAAGCAAGAAATAGGATCGCCTTCCTTCCACTGCTAAACATCCATGCACGCAAACACATTATTGAAATAAAAAAAACGTAGCATCGTTTTTGTCGTCAATCCGTATCAGTTTTTCTCAAAAGTTGTCGAGATGGGGTGAAAACGTTGTACAGATCGGATGTCTTTCGAATTTTTGTTCAAACTTGCTGGAATAGTTTATTTGATAATAACCATAAATCATTTTGTCACATCAGTTTAACACTGGCACTGAAAGCTTGGTGAACGTTTTTGAGATGGATCTAACGCTCCTCTATTCTGTGAAATCATTCTGAAGGCTGCTGTTGGATTGAGCATCTTTGGTTTGTCACATCAGTTTAACACTGGCCCTGAAAGCTTGGTGAACGTTTTTGAGATGGATCTAACGCTCCTCTATTCTGTGAAATCATTCTGAAGGCTGCTGTTGGATTGAGCATCTTTAGTTTGTCAGGCATTTAATTCAGCGTTTCGTATTTTCAGGTTGTATTCAGATCAACTTATGAGAACTGGACAGATCATGATCAAGAACATTCCTTCCAAACTGAAAGAACTACGGTCTCCAGTTGTACTACAGAGGTAACCAAGGGTTTCACTAAAGGTTTTAACCTGGAGGTTAAGTTGGGCCTTCCTGAAGAAGTTGCTGAAATAACAGCAGGATTTGGTCGAGAAGTTAATATGGGATCGACGGATCAAAGCACGAGAGAGGAATCTATGACGTGGTCGATTAACAGCACAATCAAAGTCCCGCCAAAACACACGACAACCGCTGAACTTGTAGTACGTGAACAGGAATTGAACGCTAGTTTTAATATGGACGTCAATATTAAAGGTCGTGTTTTAGTTGTTGTAACAAATCTTAAAGACAATAATTCATTCGTTCAATCTATTGAAGGGGATTTCAGTGATATACTAAAGAAATATAGAGATGATAATTATAATAAAAATTATACCATTGAAAATAAATGTGTAAAATGGCTGCTAGAGGGTACATGCCATTTTAGATTTGGTATTGAACAATTTGTTAGATTACGTGAATACCCTCTAGAGACCATTGACAAATCCATTGAGTGCTGACTGACAAATTTGGCGCCAACGTGAAAAAGGAAATTAATTTGTTAGCATGTAATATATTATGTTTGTTGTACTTAAGTGGCTATATTATTGTTTCTTACAAATAAAAATTGAATATTTATTTGCATTTCCGTGTTTATACATTCATCGATAATTCATGGTTGCGGTAACCGCTGACTTTTCATGAGGAACACGTAGACTCAATATTTCTATAGTTGGGGCGAGGGGGCAGGAATCTCTCCGATAATTTATGGTACTAAAAACCAAAAACAACAATAAAAAAAGTCAGTACGATTTTAAAATCAGAGAGCCACTTTAATCAAATTATACTAGAAAACGACTTACTAAATGGATCAAAGAATTTTTTTGTGAACAGTATGTTGACACATTTAATTCATCACAATTCCAAGACATGAGTAGGTTTAGAGTCTGTACACAGTCTATATATCAGTATCTGATGTGTCCACCGAGAGTATCAATAACAGCAGCACAGCGTCTGTACATGGAGTGGACCAGACGATTGAACGCCATTGACACCTGGAACCATGTACTCGCAGAAAAGCCTGGCGCAATCAATAGGTCGTGTTTGGTTTCGGTACGACATTATAAAGTCTCCTCCGAATTTCATCCCAAAGATGTTCAATCGGGATTAAGTCCGGACTAAGGGGTGGCCATTGCATAACGTTGACACCGTTTTGCTGCAGGAAGTCCCAAGTAACTCTGAAGGTGTGAGCACGGGTGTTGTCGTGCTGGAAAACGTTGTTTCGATGATGATTCAGCTTTCTCTCCCTGGACCAAGATTTTGGAACACCACAGGACCCTCTCTCGAGTTTAGGCCGATTCCTTTCCCAATTAGTATGCCTGGACCTCCCCATTGGTGAGAATAATGCTGGACACGTCCTGCCACCTGTATTTGATACGCAATACCTACTCTCAATTGCGAACAGAGCAGTTCTCCATTGCCTGTGTCGCAAGCCCTGGTGTTGTTGGGCAAACTGTAGACGTTCACGTCGATGGCGAGGGATGATGATCGGTCCACGGTAAGGTCTACGGCAATGGATGTTCATTCTGATGAGACGTCAGCACACTGTATCGGTACTGGTAAGTCTTCTGTGTGTTCCTACTGTCTGACGTGCTGTCTCAGATGCCTGTGTGAAAGGATTCTGCACGTACTGTTGCACAACATGGTGGTCTTGTCGCCTCGTGGTAAATCTTGGTCTACCAGTTCGGGGGCGATCACCCGTGGTGATGGTGGCCTGAAAGCATTGCCGAAGCCTGTAGATGGTCCGAACACTGACCTGGAAGTGACTGACAACGGCTTGGGCAGTGTTGCCAGAGTCTATATAGTCTTCCAAGCGCCTGGTTCCTTTGGACTTTCGGGAGTCGTGGCATGCTGCTGTTGCTGTAGCGTGAATGATTCAACCAGGCATGGGGTGCATTTTATAGGGCTTGTCCCAGAGAACGGTACATCCAGCATCTCTGAAGTCAGGTTGCGTTTTTGGGAACATTTCCTGTTTTCAATTCTGTGTTCAGGAAGGAGCCTTATTGCTCAGGTGAAAATGGAGATAAATACGTCTATTCAGAGTAACATACCGACCTGACGTTTCTTTTGATGCTTTGTGTATGTTCATTACACAATATTCGCAGATAAATTCGTGAAAATCGGACCGAAACTGCTTCTTCCCATTAATCCAATAGTGGCAAATCGTGTACAGCATATATGGGGACAGTGTACAGGTCGCAAAATGTGAAATATGTTCAAAGTGTGTGGACCGCGTAGAAGCCGCAAAATGTCAATGAGATAAAAGCTGTATTTTGTAACAATTTTTCAAGCATTTCTTTGAAGATCGGGCGTCCTGTCTCAGGGGGTTCGTATCAATTTTCATCTTCGGATTCGACATTTACTATTCAGGTTGTAGGTTGCCGCCTCCGCTCTATTCCTTTTCTGTACCCAGCGATCGATGACATTCCTTTCCAAAGTTACTCCTGCTCGCGAAAATATTGTGAACGTGACAGAGGCCACAGTTTTAAAGAAAATCTGTAAAAAGCCAGTGCCATCTGTAATCCTCTTTAAAATCATTTGAGGGGTCTCTTATTAATGCCTGTGAATCCATGTCCGGAGATTACCATTGATATTTTGATCTAATTTTCTTAACTATGCCGGTGATGTGCATAATTCTGGAGTGAAGGGTCCCGGAACGCTGATTATAAATAGGGTTGGTCCTAGTTCAGCTCTGAACGTCGATCTCATTACACTCGCCCTGAACGTTCAGAAACTGTCCCATTCAATCAATGTCGAAAGAAAATTCTCGCCCCAGTCAATTTTACTGGGCAACTTTTCACTGCTAAACGATGGGGTGTCAATCCGTGTGGACGCATGTACAACGTAAACGAACATCTTAGTGAGAAAATAAGACCTTGCTTACTTCGCTAGAGTCAGTATGAGCGAAACAACACGCTGTTAAAAATACGTCCCCTCCTATCAAGTTACAATTTCGCAGCCATGACACTCCTACTGTAGGTTAACGTCCACTTCAGGAATGTCAGTCATACAAGACGAAACGAAATGTACAGGCTTTACATTGTACAGGCTTTCACTCGGATTGACACCCCGTCGTTAAGCAGTGAAAACTTGTCCAGTAAAATTGACTGTTCTCCAACTTTTTTCGACATTGATTCAATGGGACAGTCCCTGGACTAGGTTGGTCCCCTCTCCAGACCCCAATGCTTGAAAAAGAAAATGGTTACACAATACAGCATTTACCGTATTAAGAGGTCATCGGAAAGACAGGCATAGCTCCAAATGCCCATCTTTTAAGGGCCTAGAGCGTCCATACACTTTGTACATAATTTACATTTTTGCTGCCACTAGACGGTCTACAGTCCACACACTTTGTACACTAAGTCATGGAAACTATCAGACAAAATGCGGGACATTTTGCACTGATATCATTCATACCATTAATAAACAATTAAAATATTACTTATGTACTGTATTTATTTAAAAAGAATTATTGATTATTATTTAACTAGAATTTAAACTAACTTAGAAACATTATATATACACACAAATGTAAAAATAACTTGGGAATTTCCTCTTTTTAATATGAAAAGTAGGAAAAAAGCGAAATAACAGAAAACTGCAATGATAATAAAGATTTTCATAATAAGACAATGAAATACATTTTGAAACATTTAATACATGACTTGTAACAGAAAAAAATATATTATTGAGTGTTTTTTAGAAAATAAAATAAAAATAGAATAATAAATGAAAATATCAAAATAATAAATAACAAATAAATTGACACCTGTTGAATTCATCATAAGTATTTTGTTTTAAATACAATGCATAGTAAATAAATACCCTTGTAAGGAAGTTGAAAAAAAATGAAATAAAACCCCCATTTTATCTACATTATAAATCTGAATTTTATAAATGTGAAGGACTGATTTAGTAATTGACACAGATGATAAACATAAAAACATAATATAAAACATAATTTACTATTTTAATTAAAGCTACGTTTGGTTGAGCATTTTCTCAATATTACCAAGAAAATGATAAAGTTAAAGGAGCTAAATCGCTAATATTTAGGACCTGGAAATTTACCCAAATGGGTCGTAACGCATAAACTAATCTTATATGAATGTATATAAGCTGATTTACATTCATTCATTTCCGTCTTGACTCTAATTTCAAATCAGTCTCAATAGCATGCCAATCTCTAGCATTATTATTCCAGTCTACATTATTGTGTATGCTCTCCATGCGTCAACTTCTAGTCTCGTTATCTAAGTCCCTTGTTAAAAATGGACTTGAAACAGGTTATGTTACACGATTCGTGTACCAATGGTAATTTTTTTATTTTGTCTTAAATATTGGATATCAGAAGCCCATCTTTTCCCGGTAAGATCATAACATCAATGTTGATTTAATTTGACAAATAATTCGTGTTTTCATTGTCGAAGATTTGGATGAAATTGAGTTAGAGACTTAGCTACTTTAAGAGAACCCTTAACGAAATGTCAAATGTCGCTTCAACTGAAATAGTAATTCTGTTTTAGATTATGTTTTTTGTGTTTATAACAAAGAAACTGTTTTATACAGTCCTTCATGTTCATAAAATTGTGCGGGATCCATAAAAAGCTCCTGATACCTCAAATGTATGCAGATTAAAAGTAAACAAAAACTGAAAGTAGTTTATTAATCTCAATATTTAGGAGAGCGATTTAGCTAATTTGCAAGAGTCTTTAATGATTCCGCAAAGGAAAGCTGACATGCGTCAAGAGGAGCAGGAGCAAAAGCTCACCTTAAAAGTGAAGGACTGTTTATAATATCATTGTGCATTAAAATAAAATGTATCATAAAAGCTATATTTACAAGTAAAATACAGTAAAAAGATAATACGGTTGTATTGCCTCATTGTTTGTGTACAGTGACTAAAATAAATGATTGGTCTGATTTTAAAAAGTTTTTGAAATAGTCATCATACAGTTCCACTTAAAACTTGGAAAATTAGTAATTGATAATTATCATCTTTATTTCATTCATTCAGAATCTGAATTAAAAAATCTAAAAAACAAAAATTAATTTGAAAATTCCTCACATCCCTCCAAACATACACACAAGTGACAATTCTAGGGAATATAATTAATGTTTATTACTGAACAACATTCTGACCAGTCTTCTCTAGTCTTTATCAAGCAATACTCACATGTTGTCTATATATATACAACAAATGATGAAAAATTATACCAAATATTGCATGATAAAGGCTAGAGAATCCTAATCACAATGTTGAACTTTATAAACAACAGTACTTGTATTTCATTTGATTTGTGTATTTCCAGTTCAATTACTAAATGCCAATGAAATAATTTATACCACTACAAACAATGTTCTGCTATATTGAATGTTTTAGTCACTGAATACTTGGTCTAATGTCCTGTTTATGTCGTCCTTGTCATCTGATGCAATTGTGTGCAACTAACTGTAACTGTTGCTTTTTTATTTAACTCACAGTTGCACCAAACCCAATTGCACAAAGTTGCATCGCAATCGCCAAGGCAACATAAGTCGGTGTTTATGATATATCTCAGATCTGTTTAAAGTTTGATGACTGTCGTATCTATTAATTACTCGTCTTCTTGTTGTTCTAATCCTGATGTTGATAACTGTACAGCCCACGACATTTCCTCTTTCTTCTTTAATGTAATAATAACTTGATCTTTCTTATACTGAAATAAGTCAATAGGGCTTTCCTTATTTTAAGGGTTGAAAAAGAAAAATCTTCCTTTTAATCAATAGTGCAAATATAAGACAAGCAGACAGTTTGAATTCAGTAAAGGGACATAAATTTAAGATGACCTTTTACTTGTTTTTTTCTTTACAGATATAATTCTGTACTACTCGGTTTAGATTATCAGTACACCCCTCCCCTCCCCTTTATAGGAAAAACAGTTGACATATTTTGTGTTAAATATAACTCAAACAAAACTTCTTGGAACAATCTCTGTTACCCATGTTAACAATACATGTATGTTTCAACCAAATAATTATCCATCTAAGCTGAGTGTTCAGGGGAAGTAACTCAACATGTATAAATGTGACACCTCTATAACATAACTCTCTATTTGTTTTTTATAACAGATCAAGCTGAACTATACTATTTACAGATTTATATGTTACTTTCATATTTCATATTACATTTCAGTCACAATAAATTGATGGGGGTGGGGGATGTGATAGCTCAATGACAGGATCAGAGAAGACAGGGTCATGTCCAATGTCTGAACACCAAAGGGAGTCTAAGGCCTAAGGCAGGGTATACAATACATACAGAAACAATAAGGTTTATTGCGAATATAGAAAAACCAGAGAAAATCCATAACAAATTATTGCCAACGCCTTGATAAGTTAATCATGTGTGCATTGTTCAATGGAAGTGCTTTCCTTTAAAAAATAGTGGGGTGGGGCGCTTTTTAAAAATATTGTGCATGCACTAGTGGACTCTATAAAACTGAACAGGATATTAAGATACATTTTCTTACCTCATAACTGCAAGCATCTTTATCTATTTCGCCTGGTAATTTTTTAATTTTTTGTACATAATTTGTGGGAATGCCTTTTTTATCTCTAATTTCTGCCGTCATTGTAAAAGATCTAAAATTAAATTAATAAGCCTATCTAATGAAATTTAACAAATAAGCAAAAAATTATTTATAATTTTAGTCACAAAATATCTCCTATTATATCCACATTCAAGTACAATTTGGGCAACTATTGTACTCACTAAAATTATCTTTATATGGAAGTATGATATTTCTAACTGCCAGGAAAAATAAAATCATAACCTGAGCTGCATAATATTAATGAGCCCAAAATGAATTAAACATACATTATGGGAGAGCAAAAACTAACTTTTGTCGGTCTTCCTTTGAGCCTCAGATGTCATAAAAATTATAAATTAGATCTTTATTTAAACAACAAGCCCAAAATGAACACTGTAGACCCACGGATGGCTTGGATTGGGCTCGATTTAAAACAGGATTTCGTCGACTGATTTAATCACTATGGCGTTGTGGGTGGGGTTTCTCCGTGACGTTGACGTCATCATACTTCCGGAAATTATTATTCATAAAAGACAGTGATGACCGAGGCTATACACAAGCTTCAGTAGATACTGTTTAAACATTACTTGATGATCGAGACTATGTAGGTGGAGTTAACGCCTGTCAATCAACAATCGGCCATAGTGGGAAAAGGGTGTCGATGATTTTAACCACAATTTCTAGTAAAAAATTATAGTGGTAACAACTTTGTTCAGGATAAAGTTATTTGACTGAAATTTTCAATATATTCTTGTTTCAACATCTATTTTTGAACTTTTATAGCAAGAATGGCTAGCTCCTTGTCAAAATCTCCCATAATGTATCTTTAAAGAAGTTAATTATTTCAGGTACTGGTAGTCAGAATTTATTCTTAAATGTAAGGACCACAAGGATAGGTATCTTTGAAATTATGTGTTGAGAAGCTGCAATACCACTAGCATAACTAGTTACCTATCTCCAAATTCTACATCGACCGATCCATTTTTAGGTTTAGTTTTTTTAAATATTCCAGATGTAACTTGTAAGCCATTTATAACCAATACAACCCGTACTGTTGATAAATCAACTTCTGATGCTGTCACTGCAAATATATTTGAAATAACAGAATATTTTAAACACATATTTCAATCAAAGCAAAATTAACTTTATCAGAATTTGAAAAGAGAGAGAAAGAAAAGGGGTTTAACATTCACTTGACACAAACTAGCTTTTTTCGGGACTAACATATGGTTTAATTCTATTTCAATAGTTTGCTTGCCCATAGAGGTGTTTAGCAGTGGGAAGAAACCGGAGGACCCAGAGAAAACGAACAAGGTTGGACAGACGAACCTACTCCGTGTCACATCAATCGGGGATTTAAAACCACCCCAGCTGACTGAACGACAGGCTTTATGATACAGCATGCACGTGCTAAGTATTCCCCATTCCCCCCCCTTCCCCCGAATGTGAAAAACAAATCAAATTTTCTTACATTATTGTTTTACTTTCACACAAATTACTCATCTGGTGGAGTGAGTAAGTTAGGCCTGGAGGGCCTGGGTTTGATCTTAGTGTTGGCCATGACAGATCCTAAGGATTTTCTAAAGTGGTTCCTCCATGCCTAGTCCTTCAGATAAGACACACACAAAACCGAGTCTGATGTATATACAGTGTTGACCGAGACAGTTTCTATGAGTTATCCAGCTTGGTTACCTTCATGTCAGAGTTAAAAAAGTCACAGAGGGCTGGAACCAGTCAAGATCCTCGGTCCACTCATTTAAACATACATTATGGGAGAGCAAAAACTGACTTTTGTCGGTCTTCCTTTGAGCTTCAGATGTCATAGAAATTATAAATTAGATCTTTATTTAAACAACAAGCCCAAAATGAACACTGTAGACCCACGGATGGCTTGGATTGGGCTCGATTTAAAACAGGATTTCGTCGACTGATTTAATCACTATGGCGTTGTGGGTGGGGTTTCTACGTGACGTTGACGTCATCATACTTCCGGAAATTATTCATAAAAGACAGTGATGACCGAGGCTATACACAAGCTTCAGTAGATACCGTTTAAACATTACTTGATGATCGAGACTATGTAGGTGGAGTTAACGCCTGTCAATCAACAATCGGCCATAGTGGGAAAAGGGTGTCGATGATTTTAACCCCCATATCTAGTAAAAAATTATAGTGGTAACAACTTTGTTCAGGATAAAGTTATTTGACTGAAATTTTCAATATATTCTTGTTTCAACATCTATTTTTGAACTTTTATAGCAAGAATGGCTAACTCCTTGTCAAAATCTCCCATAATGTATCTTTAAAAGAACCGGTTGCAGTTGGAATTAAAAATAAAGAGTAGGTCAGACAAAATTCCCTGTGGCATGTTGCGTTTGCCACTTAAATTATTGATCATGTCATTTTAAATATTCTATTTGATTGAGTGTAGGCCTATAATTCGTCATTCTGTTTACTCTTATTCTACTACTGTGTCAGTCAGTGTGGTCGGATAGGATTGCCCCAGGGTATGATGACTTATGTATCTATAGTATTTGTGACATATGGCAATATTGTTTTTATTCTGATCCCATAATTAACACACATCATAAAATATCAACAAAGAGAATGTCAACAAAACACAACCCCTCTCTCCTACTCCCAGGGACTCTAGCTAGGGAGTGGTTTGTTGTCGCGGAAGTATTTCTTCATTTCCAACTTTCTGCTGCTGGAAAAAAAATGATGCATCCAGAAACGGGATGGTATTAAAACAAAGGTGTAAAGAGTTATTTGTCATATCAATAATATAAACAGAGTAATATTTAAAGTATATTTATAAAAACAAACATACAAGCCGAAGGTTCTTGCACAGCACTCATTTTTCTGTTTTGTTGGGGGTTACTGGGATTAATTCAGAGTAGTCTCCCTTTTAGTACATATGTAGTCTCGATTGTTGAGACTCAAATTAGCGAAATTAATGAGTCGACCCTAAGTCCAAATCGAATAGTCAGTCGTATAAACCGGTCGATGGCTTATTAATATTTTGGAATAGTATATAATCAGTAAAAGTTAAAAGAAAAACGCACTAATACCAATATCTTTTATTATTGTTTTTGTCTATTTTCGTGTTCCCTCGTGTTCCAATTTGATTGTTCAAATTAAAACGTTAAGGTGTTATCTTAGTTATATATATCAGTCGTATAGTTCAGTCGTATAACTCAGTCGTATAGTTCAGTCGTATAGTTCAGTCGTATAATTCAGTCGTATACTTCAGTCGAATAATCCAGTCGAATAAACCAGTCGTATAATCCAGTCGTATAAACCAGTCGAATAATCCAGTCGTATAAACCAGTCGAATAAACAAGTCGCTCAATATAAGCAGCGGTGGCAGTGAACTAAGATTATATTTTATCAATTCATGCTCGTAGCCATAGCTGAAGGAGTCGGGGGTATGGGGTAGAGGCCGGGGGCCTTCCCAAATAGTTTCAAGTTCGAGTTTACGGGCAAAAGTAGTT
This sequence comes from Patella ulyssiponensis, assembly GCA_963678685.1. NCBI lineage: Eukaryota > Metazoa > Mollusca > Gastropoda > Patellidae > Patella > Patella ulyssiponensis. The sequence continues at coordinate 13,868,306 of OY783225.1, forward strand.
TGATAAGTAATGTATTCAGACCATAGCTAAGCTATAACTGAAAGAGAGAGAGAGAGAGAGAGAGAGAGAGAGAGAGAGAGAGAGGGGTGAATGGGGTTTAACGTCCACTCGACACAAAGTATGTCATTTCGGGACTAACATATGGCTTTTAATTTTATTTCAATAATTCGCTTGCGCGTAGGGGTCTTAAGCAGTTGGAGGAAACAGGAGGACCCGGAGAAAATCCACGAAGTTGGTCAGGCGACCCTTCTCCTTGTCACGTACAACCAGGGATTCGAAACCACGCCAGTTGACTCAATGACAGGCTTCATGATACAGCAAGCACATGGAAACCGTTGGGCCATCAACTCCCACCCCCACCCATAAATGATGGAGTCAGAAGCTCGGTAGGGAAGGGGGAGGGGTGGCGGAGGTTTTCATTAGTCTTAGCATCAGTCAAATAATTCAGTCGTATAATTCAGTCGTTTGTTCAGTCGTATAGTTCAGTCGTATAACTCAGTCTTATAGTTCAGTCGTATAATTCAGTCGTATACTTCAGTCGAATAATCCAGTCGAATAAACCAGTCGTATAATCCAGTCGTATAAACCAGTCGAATAATCCAGTCGTATACACCAGTCGAATAAACAAGTCGCTCAATATAAGCAGCGGTGGCAGTGAACTAAGATAATATTTTATCAATTCATGCTCGTAGCTATAGCTGAAGGAGCCGGGGACATGGGGTAGAGGCCGGGGGCCAGGGGCCTTTCCAACTAGTTTCAAGTTTGAGTTTACGGGCAAAAGTAGTTTGATCAGTAATGTATTCAGACCATAGCTAAGCTATAACTGAAAGAGAGAGAGAGAGAGAGAGAGAGAGAGAGAGAGAGAGAGGGATGAATGGGGTTTAACGTCCACTCGATACAAAGTATGTCATTTCGGGACTAACATATGATTTTTAATTTTATTTCAATAATTCGCTTGCGCGTAGGGGTCTTAAGCCGTTGGAAGAAACAGGAGGACCCGGAGAAAATCGACGAAGTTGGTCAGACGACCCTTCTCCTTGTCACGTACATCCAGGGATTTGAAACCACGCCAGTTGACTCAATGACAGGCTTCATGATACAGCAAGCACATGGAAACCGTTGGGCCATCAACTCCCACCCCCACCCATAAATGATGGAGTCAGAAGCTCGGTAGGGAAGGGGGAGGGGTGGCGGAGGTTTTCATTAGTCTTAGCATCAGTCAAATAATTCAGTCGTATAATTCAGTCGTTTGTTCAGTCGTATAGTTCAGTCGTATAACTCAGTCTTATAGTTCAGTCGTATAATTCAGTCGTATACTTCAGTCGAATAATCCAGTCGAATAAACCAGTCGTATAATCCAGTCGTATAAACCAGTCGAATAATCCAGTCGTATACACCAGTCGAATAAACAAGTCGCTCAATATAAGCAGCGGTGGCAGTGAACTAAGATAATATTTTATCAATTCATGCTCGTAGCTATAGCTGAAGGAGCCGGGGACATGGGGTAGAGGCCGGGGGCCAGGGGCCTTTCCAACTAGTTTCAAGTTTGAGTTTACGGGCAAAAGTAGTTTGATAAGTAATGTATTCAGACCATAGCTAAGCTATAACTGAAAGAGAGAGAGAGAGAGAGGGATGAATGGGGTTTAACGTCCACTCGAAACAAAGTATGTCATTTCGGGACTAACATATGATTTTTAATTTATTTCAATAATTCGCTTGCGCGTAGGGGTCTTAAGCAGTTGGAGGAAACAGGAGGACCCGGAGAAAATCGACGAAGTTGGTCAGACGACCCTTCTACTTGTCACGTACATCCAGGGATTCGAAACCACGCCAGTTGACTCAATGACAGGCTTCATGATACAGCAAGCACATGGAAACCGTTCGGCCATCAACTCAAACCCCCACCCATAAATGAAGGAGTTACAAGCTCGGTAGGGAAGGGGGAGGGGTGGGGGAGGCTTTCATTAGTCTTAGCATCAGTCAAATAATTCAGTCGTATAGTTCAGTCGCATAACTCAGTCGTATAGTTCAGTCGTATAATTCAGTCGTATACTTCAGTCGAATAATCCAGTCGAATAAACCAGTCGTATAATCCAGTCGTATAAACCAGTCGAATAATCCAGTCGTATAAACCAGTCGAATAATCCAGTCGCTCAATATAAGCAACGGTGGCAGTGAACTGAGATAATATTTTATCAATTCATGCTCATAGCTATAGCTGAAGGAGCCGGGGGCATGGGGTTGGAGGAAACAGGAGGACCCGGAAAAAATCCACGAAGTTGGTCAGGCGACCTTCTCCTTGTCACGTACAACCAGGTATTCGAAACCACGCCAGTTGACTCAATGACAGGCTTCATGATACAGCAAGCACATGGAAACCGTTCGGCCATCAACTCCCACCCCCACCCATAAACGATTGAGTCAGAAGCTCGGTAGGGAAGGGGGAGGGGGTGGGGGAGGTGTTCATTAGCCTTGACATCAGTCAAACAGTTCAGTCGTATAAGTCAGTCGTATAAGTCAGTCGTATAGTTCAGTCGTATAAGTCAGTCGTATAGTTCAGTCGTATAGTTCAGTCGTATAATTCAGTCGTATACTTCAGTCGAATAATCCAGTCGAATAAACCAGTCGTATAATCCAGTCGTATAAACCAGTCGAATAATCCAGTCGTATAAACCAGTCGAATAAACAAGTCGCTCAATATAAGCAACGGTGGCAGTGAACTGAGATAATATTTTATCAATTCATGCTCGTAGCTATAGCTGAAGGAGCCGGGGGCATGGGGTTGAGGCCAGGGGCCTTCCCAACTAGTTTCAAGTTCGAGTTTACGGGCAAAAGTAGTTTGATAAGTAATGTATTCAGACCATAGCTAAGCTATAACTGAAAGAGAGAGAGAGAGAGAGAGAGAGAGAGAGAGAGGGAGGGATGAATGGGTTTTAACGTCCACTCGATACAAAGTATGTCATTTCGGGACTAACATATGATTTTTAATTTTATTTCAATAATTCGCTTGCGCGTAGGGGTCTTAAGCCGTTGGAAGAAACAGGAGGACCCGGAGAAAATCGACGAAGTTGGTCAGACGACCCTTCTCCTTGTCACGTACATCCAGGGATTTGAAACCACGCCAGTTGACTCAATGACAGGCTTCATGACACAGCAAGCACATGGAAACTGTTCGGCCATCAACTCCCACCCCCACCCATAAATGAAGGAGTTAGAAGCTCGGTAGGGAAGGGGGAGGGGGTGGGGGAGGTTTTCATTAGTCTTAGCATCAGTCAAATAATTCAGTCGTATAATTCAGTCGTATAGTTCAGTTCAGTCGTATAATTCAGTCGTATACTTCAGTCGAATAATCCAGTCGAATAAACCAGTCGTATAATCCAGTCGTATAAACCAGTCGAATAATCCAGTCGTATAAACCAGTCGAATAAACAAGTCGCTCAATATAAGCAGCGGTGGCAGTGAACTAAGATAATATTTTATCAATTCATGCTCGTAGCTATAGCTGAAGGAGCCGGGGGCATGGGGTAGAGGCCGGGGGCCAGGGGCCTTCCCAACTAGTTTCAAGTTCGAGTTTACGGGCAAAAGTAGTTTGATCAGTAATGTATTCAGACCATAGCTAAGCTATAAATGAAAGAGAGAGAGAGAGAGAGAGAGAGAGAGAGAGAGAGAGAGAGAGAGAGAGAGAGAGAGAGGGATGAATGGGGTTTAACGTCCACTCGATACAAAGTATGTCATTTCGGGACTAACATATGATTTTTAATTTTATTTCAATAATTCGCTTGCGCGTAGGGGTCTTTAGCAGTTGGAGGAAACAGGAGGACCCGGAAAAAATCCACGAAGTTGGTCAGGCGACCTTCTCCTTGTCACGTACAACTGCAGGGATTCGAAACCACGCCAGTTGACTCAATGACAGGCTTCATGATACAGCAAGCACATGGAAACCGTTCGGCCATCAACTCCCACCCCCACCCATAAACAATTGAGTCAGAAGCTCGGTAGGGAAGGGGGAGAGGGTGGGGGAGGTGTTCATTAGCCTTGACATCAGTCAAACAGTTCAGTCGTATAAGTCAGTCGTATAGTTCAGTCGTATAACTCAGTCGTATAGTTCAGTCGTATAGTTCAGTCGTATAATTCAGTCGTATACTTCAGTCGAATAATCCAGTCGAATAAACCAGTCGTATAATCCAGTCGTTTAATCCAGTCGTATAAACCAGTCGAATAATCCAGTCGTATAAACCAGTCGAATAAACAAGTCGCTCAATGTAAGCAACGGTGGCAGTGAACTAAGATAATATTTTATCAATTCATGCTCGTAGCTATAGCTGAAGGAGCCGGGGGCATGGGGTAGAGGCCGGGGGCCAGGGGCCTTCCCAACTAGTTTCAAGTTCGAGTTTACGGGCAAAAGTAGTTTGATAAGTAATGTATTCAGACCATAGCTAAGCTATAACTGAAAGAGCGAGAGAGGGAGAGAGAGAGAGAGAGAGAGAGAGAGAGAGAGAGAGAGAGAGAGAGAGGAGGGAGGGATGGATGGGGTTTAACGTCCACTCGATAAAAAGTATGTCATTTCGGGACTAACATATGATTTTTAATTTTATTTCAATAATTCGCTTGCGTGTAGGGGTCTTAAGCAGTTGGAGGAAACAGGAGGACCCGGAGAAAATCCACAAAGTTGGTCAGGCGACCCTTCTCCTTGTCACGTACAACCAGGGATTCGAAACCACGCCAGTTGACTCAATGACAGGCTTCATGATACAGCAAGCACATGGAAACCGTTCGGCCATCAACTCCCACCCCCACCCATAAATGATGGAGTCTGAAGCTCGGTAGGGAAGGGGGAGCTGGGGGTTGGGGAGGTGTTCATTAGCCATAACATCAGTCAAATAGTTCAGTCGTATAAGTCAGTCGTATAGTTCAGTCGTATAACTCAGTCGTATAGTTCAGTCGTATAATTCAGTCGTATACTTCAGTCGAATAATCCAGTCGAATAAACCAGTCGTATAATCCAGTCGTATAAACCAGTCGAATAATCCAGTCGTATAAACCAGTCGAATAAACAAGTCGCTCAATATAAGCAACGGTGGCATTTAACTAAGATAATATTTTATCAATTCATGCTCGTAGCCATAGCTGAAGGAGCCGGGGGCATGGGGTAGAGGCCGGGGGCCAGGGGCCTTCCCAACTAGTTTCAAGTTCAATTTTACGGGCAAAAGTAGTTTGGCAAGTACTGGCGTGGTTTCAAATCCCTGTTGTACGTTGTACGTGACAAGGAGAAAGGTCGTCTCTCTCTCTCTCTCTCTCTCTCTCTCTCTCTCTCTCTCTCTCTCTCTCTTTTAGTTATAGCTTAGCTATGGTCTGAATACTTTACTTGCCAAACTACTTTTGCCCGAAAAATTGAACTTGAAACTAGTTGTGAAGGCCCCTGGCCCCCGGCCTCTACCCCATGCCCCCGGCTCCTTCAGCTATGGCTACGAGCATGAATTGATAAAATATTATCTTAGTTCACTGCCACCGCTGCTTATATTGGGCGACTTGTTTATTCGACTGGTTTATACGACTGGATTATACGACTGGTTTATACGACTGGATTATACGACTGGTTTATTCGACTGGATTATTCGACTGAAGTATACGACTGAATTATACGACTTAACTATACGACTGAGTTATACGACTGAAATATACGACTGAACTATACGACTGAATTATACGACTGAACTATTTGACTGATGTTAAGACTAATGAAAACATCCCCCACCCCCTCCCCCTTCTCTACCGAGCTTCAGACTCCTTCATTTATGGGTGGGGGTGGGAGGTGATGGCCGAACGGTTTCCATGTGCTTGCTGTACCATGAAGCCTGTCATTGAGTCAACTGGCGTGGTTTCGAATACCTGGTTGTACGTGACAAGGCGAAGGGTCGCCTGACCAACTTCGTGGATTTTCTCCGGGTCATCTTGTTTCCTCCAACTGCTTAAGACCCCTACGTGCAAACGAATTATTGAAATAAAATTAAAAACCATATGTTAGTCCCGAAATGACATACTTTGTGTCAAGTGGACGTTAAACACCATTCCCCCCTCTCTCTCTCTCTCTCTCTCTCTCTCTCTCTCTCTCTCTCTTTCAGTTATAGCTTAGCTATGGTCTGAATACCTTACTTACCCAACTACTTTTGCCCGTAAAATCGAAATTGAAACTGGTTGGGAAGGCCCCTGGCCCCCGAACTCTACCCCGTGCCCGCGGCTCCTTCAGCTATGGCTACGAGCATGAATTGATAAAATATTATCTTAGTTCACTGCCACCGTTGCTTATATTGAGCGACTTGTTTATTCGACTGGTTTATACGACTGGATTATTCGACTGGTTTATACGACTGGATTATACGACTGGTTTATTCGACTGGATTATTCGACTGAAGTATACGACTGAATTATACGACTGAACTATACGACTGAGTTATACGACTGAACTATACGACTGAATTATACGACTGAACTATTTGACTGATATTAAGACTATTGAAAACCTCCCCCACCCCCTCCCCCTTCCCTACCGAGCATCTGACTCCTTCATTCATGGGTGGGGGTGGGAGTTGATGGCCGAATGGTTTCCATGTGCTTGCTGTATCATGAAACCTGTCATTGAGTCAACTGGCGTGGTTTCGAATACCTGGTTGTACGTGACAAGGAGAAGGGTCGCCTGACCAACTTCGTGGATTTTCTCCGGGTCCTCCTGTTTCCTCCAACTGCTTAAGACCCCTACGCGCAAACGAATTTTTGAAATAAAATTAAAAACCATATGTTAGTCCCGAAATGACATACTTTGTGTCGAGTGGACGTTAAACACCATCCCCTCTCTCTCTCTCTCTCTCTCTCTCTCTCTCTCTCTATCTCTCTTTCTCTTTCAGTTATAGCTTAGCTGTGGTCTGAATACCTTACTTACCCAACTACTTTTGCCCGTAAAATCGAACTTGAAACTAGTTGGGAAGGCCCCTGGCCCCTGCCTCTACCCCATGCCCCCGGCTCCTTCAGCTATGGCTACGAGCATGAATTGATAAAATATTATCTTAGTTCACTGCCACCGCTGCACAGGCACTTGAAGGGATTAAAATAAAACTTCTTACTACTGCTTGACTATATAATATCATTCAAGGTATTACAGACGACATCTTTGTTGTGACTTTTTTATGATATATTGTCTGCTGTCATCTCGCAATACTCACTAGTTCTGACACTTCATGTCATTTTTATTGCCAACGAGACTTTATTTGATCATTATTCACATTCAGATGTAATTAAATTGGTCCTTTTACAGCGTTATTAATAACAAATCAAACTTAAAAAGCTATCACTTGTCGATATTCAACTTCGCAAGCCCGGAAGTAACCCGAAATAAGGTCAAAAGAAGTCTGTATCACCCAGTCCCTTTATAAACCTATCATTACTCATTACTCGATATGTGCATAGGAACTGGGTGATCAAGTCGCGCTCAACAGCGGCCTCGCTTCGTAAGTTCTATCACGTGATAGAACTTACGAAGCGAGGCCGCTGTTGAGCGCGACTTGATCACCCAGTTCCTATGCACATATCGAGTAATGATAGGTTTATAAAGGGACTGGGTGATACAGACTTCTTTTGACCGTATTTCGGGTCACTTCCGGGCTTGCGAAGTTGTATATCGACAAGTGATAGCTTTTTAAGTTTGATTTGTTATTAATAACGCTGTAAAAGGACCAATTTAATTACATCTGAATGTGAATAATGATCAAATAAAGTCTCGTTGGCAATAAAAATGACATGAAGTGTTAGAACTAGTGAGTATTGCGAGATGACAGCAGACAATATATCATAAAAAAGTCGCAACAAAGATGTCGTCTGTAATACCTTGAATGATATTATATAGTCAAGCAGTAGTAAGAAGTTTTATTTTAATCCCTTCAAGTGCCTGTGCACCGCTGCTTATATTGAGCGACTTGTTTATTCGACTGGGGCCTATTTCACGAAATTTTAACTAAGATAAGATCCCAATTTTAGTAATTTGATTGGATAATATTATATTGATTTTAGTGCTTAGCCAATCAAAATTGAAGTATCTACTAAAATTGGATTTTATCTTAAGTTAAAATTTCGTGAAACAGGGCCCAGGTTTATACGACTGGATTATTCGACTGGTTTATACGACTGGATTATTCGACTGGTTTATACGACTGGATTATACGACTGGTTTATACGACTGGTTTATTCGACTGGATTATTCGACTGAAGTATACGACTGAACTATACGACTGAACTATACGACTGAGTTATACGACTGAACTATACGACTGACTTATACGACTGAACTATTTGGCTGATATTAAGACTATTGAAAACTTCCCCCACCCCCTCCCCCTTCCCTACCGAGCATCTGACTCCTTCATTCATGGGTGGGGATGGGAGTTGATGGCCGAATGGTTTCCATGTGCTTGCTGTATCATGAAGCCTGTCATTGAGTCAACTGGCGTGGTTTCGAATACCTTGTTGTACGTGACAAGGAGAAGGGTCGCCTGACCAACTTCGTGGATTTTCTCCGGGTCCTCCTGTTTCCTCCAGCTGCTTAAGACCCCTACGCGCAAGCGAATTATTGAAATAAAATTAAAAACCATATGTTAGTCCCGAAATTATATACTTTGTGTCGAGTGGACGTTAAACCCCGCCCTCTCTCTCTCTCTATCTGTCTTTCTCTCTCTCTCTATCTGTCTCTCTCTATCTGTCTCTTTCAGCTATAGCTTAGCTATGGTCTGAATACCTTACTTGCCCCAAACTACTTTTGCCCGTAAAATCGAACTTGAAACTAGTTGGGAAGGCCCCTGGTCCCCGAACTCTACCCCATGCCCCCGGCTCCTTCAGCTATGGCTACGAGCATGAATTGATAAAATATTATCTTAGTTCACTGCCACCGCTGCTTATATTGAGCGACTTGTTTATTCGACTGGTTTATACGACTGGATTATTCGACTGGTTTATACGACTGGATTATACGACTGGTTTATACGACTGGATTATACGACTGGTTTATTCGACTGGATTATTCGACTGAAGTATACGACTGAATTATACGTCTGAACTATGCGACTGAGTTATACGACTGAACTATACGACTGAATTATACGACTGAACTATTTGACTGATGTTAAGACTAATGAAAACCTCCCCCACCCCCTCCCCCTTCTCTACCGAGCTTCTGACTCCTTCATTTATGGGTGGGGGTGGGAGGTGATGGCCGAACGGTTTCCATGTGCTTGCTGTACCATGAAGCCTGTCATTGAGTCAACTGGCGTGGTTTCGAATACCTGGTTGTACGTGACAAGGAGAAGGGTCGCCTGACCAACTTCGTCGATTTTCTCCGGGTCCTCCTGTTTCCTCCAACTGCTTAAGACCCCTACGCGCAAGCGAATTATTTAAATAAAATCAAAAATCATATGTTAGTCCCGAAATGATATACTTTGTGTCGAGTGGACGTTAAACCCCGCCCCTCTCTCTCTCTCTCTCTCTCTCTCTATCTGTCTCTTTCAGCTAATAGCTTAGCTATGGTCTGAATACCTTACTTGCCAAACTACTTTTGCCCGTAAAATCGAACTTGAAACTAGTTGGGAAGGCCCCTGGCCCCCGGCTTCTAGCCCATGCCCCCGGCTCCTTCAGCTATGGCTACGAGCATGAATTGATAAAATATTATCTTAGTTCACTGCCACCGCTGCTTATATTGAGCGACTTGTTTATTCGACTGGTTTATTCGACTGGATTATTCGACTGGTTTATACGACTGGATTATACGACTGGTTTATTCGACTGGATTATTCGACTGAAGTATACGACTGAATTATACGACTGAACTATACGACTGAGTTATACGACTGAACTATACGACTGAATTATACGACTGAACTATTTGACTGATATTAAGACTATTGAAAACCTCCCCCACCCCCTCCCCCTTCCCTACCGAGCATCTGACTCCTTCATTCATGGGTGGGGGTGGGAGGTGATGGCGGAACGGTTTCCATGTGCTTGCTGTATCATGAAGCCTGTCATTGAGTCAACTGGCGTGGTTTCAAATACCTGGTCTGGTTGTACGTGATAAGGAGAAGGGTCGCCTGACCAACTTCGTGGATTTTCTCCGGGTCCTCCTGTTTCCTCCTCCTGCTTAAGACCCCTACGCGCAAGCGAATTATTGAAATAAAATTAAAAACCATATGTTAGTCCCGAAATGACATACTTTGTGTCGAGTGAACGTTAAACCCCATTCCTCTGTCTTTGTCTCTTTCAGCTATAGCTTAGCTATGATCTGAATACCTTACTTACCCAACTACTTTTGCCCGTAAAATCGAACTTGAAACTAGTTGGGAAGGCCCCAGGCCCCCCAACTCTACCCCGTGCCCGCGGCTCCTTCAGCTATGGCTACGAGCATGAATTGATAAAATATTATCTTAGTTCACTGCCACCGTTGCTTATATTGAGCGACTTGTTTATTTGACTGGTTTATACGACTGGATTATTCGACTGGATTATACGACTGGTTTATACGACTGGATTATACGACTGGTTTATTCGACTGAAGTATACGACTGAAGTATACGACTGAATTATACGACTGAACTATACGACTGAGTTATACGACTAAACTATACGACTAAATTATACGACTAAATTATACGACTGAACTATTTGACTGATGTTAAGACTAATGAAAACCTCCCCCACCCCCACCCCCTCCCCCTTCCCTATCGAGCTTCTGACTCCTTCATTTATGAGTGGGGGTGGGAGGTGATGGCCGAACGGTTTCCATGTGCTTGCTGTACCATGAAGCCTGTCATTGAGTCAACTGGCGTGGTTTCGAATCCCTGGTTGTACGTGACAAGGAGAAGGGTCGCCTGACTAACTTCGTGGATTTTCTCCGGGTCCTCCTGTTTCCTCCAACTGCTTAAGACCCCTACGCGCAAACGAATTATTGAAATAAAATTAAAAACCATATGTTAGTCCCGAAATGACATACTTTGTGTCGAGTGGACCTTAAACCCCATTCCCCTCTCTCTCTCTCTGTCTCTCTCTCTCTCTCTCAGTTATAGCTTAGCTATGGTCTGAATACCTTACTTGCCAAACTACTTTTGCCCGTAAAATCGAACTTGAAACTAGTTGGGAAGGCCCCTGGCCCCCGGCTCCTAAAGCTATGGCTAGGAGCATGAATTGATAAAATATAATCTTAGTTCACTGCCACCTCTGCTTATATTGAGCGACTTGTTTATTCGACTGGTTTATACAACTGGATTATTCGACTGGTTTATACGACAGGATTATACGACTGGATTATACGACTGGTTTATTCGACTGGATTATTCGACTGAAGTATACGACTGAATTATACCACTGAACTATACGACTGAACTATACGACTGAATTATACGAATGAACTATTTGACTGATGTTAAGACTAATGAAAACCTCCCCCATCCCCTCCCCCTTCCCTACCGAGCTTCTGACTCCTTCATTTATGGGTGGGGGTGGGAGTTGATGGCCCAACGGTTTCCATGTGCTTGCTGTATCATGAAGCCTGTCATTGAGTTAACTGGCGTGGTTTCGAATCCCTAGTTGTACGTGACAAGGAGAAGGGTCGTCTGACCAACTTCGTGGATTTTCTCCGGGTCCTCCTGTTTCCTCCAACTGCTTAAGACCCCTACGCGCAAACAAATTATTGAAATAAAATTAAAAACCATATGTTAGTCCCGAAAAGACATACTTTGTGTTGAGTGGACGTTAAACCCCATTCTCTCTCTCTCTCTCTCTCTCTCTTTCAGTTATAGCGTTGCTATGGTCTGAATGCCTTACGTACCAAACTACTTTTGCCAGTAAAATCGAACTTGAAACTAGTTGAGAAGGCCCCTGGCCCCTTCAGCTATGGCTACGAGCATGAATTGATAAAATATAATCTTAGTTCACTACCACCGCTGCTTATATTGAGCGACTTGTTTATTCGACTGGTTTATACGACTGGTTTATACGACTGGATTATACGACTGGTTTATTCGACTGGATTATTCGACTGAACTATACGACTGAGTTATACGACTGAGCTATTTGACTGATGTTTAGAATGATAAGACCTTCTCCACCCCCTTCCCTAACGAGCGCCTGACTCCTTCAGTAATGGGGGTGGGGTGGATGGCCGAATGGTTTGCAGGTGCTCGCTGTATCATGAAGCATGGGACACAGACTACAACACTAGCTGTTTCTAGCACGGCCATTGTTTGTGTTTATGTTTTCAGACGATGACATCAGTCGTTGACCTTTAACCCGAATTTGATGACCTTACTCGCTAAGAGTGGTCAACAGGTTGTTTAGGGGATTGCTATTGAAGAAAAATCTCAAAAAAGTTTTGATTTCAATTATCAGATTTGAACTTCGGGGAAAATAAACAAAATAGACAAAAACGATTTCAGGAAATTTGAGTTAGTGCGTTTTTTATTTACGTCAAACAAACTATTCCCAAATTTTAACCCAACCATCGACCGAATTTGCTGACTGGAAATCCGTGTGGTACTTAGGGGTAATTGAAATTAATCTGAAAGTGCCCAGCCCGTAAAATTCCACTATGCCAACACTAAGAAGTGGCTATAGTGTTATTTGTACGTATAGAGTATATAAATCGAGCAACTTGGTTTAATTTTGACGAAACTCGGTAAAATTCTAATTATGGCAATATATCTAATAGAAAGAGGTTAAACTCTGTAGATACGGTGTGTTAATTAACAGGGGTGAGAAATTGACTAAGGATGATTTAATCATCGCTAGGAGTGAAAATCTCAGCGACGGTGTGTTTTCTGTACTGGGTGTGTTAATTAACGGACGGGTTAAAAACAACTGACACGGTGTGTATTCTACGTTTGGTGAGTTTTCTCGAAAGCGTGTTATAACTGCACCAAAGTGTCTTATCAAGGACTAGCAGGCTAAATCTGACGCGTAGGTGTCAAATCTAATTTACCGTGCGATTTCTTAATCGACCGTGTGTTTTACGCAGATCGGTCTTTGTTAAGGGTAGGTCTTTATACATGGATTTATACGTGCTGTAGTTATATGTCTGCCGTCTTTAGTCTATGCGTATTTCATTTGTTGATGAATACTACGTTTCTTATACTGCATACCATTGTCTTGCTACAGTTATTTATTTATCTTGTCTTTTTGTGTGTTTCATTTGTTAACATCATCGTGGTACTACTGAACTATAAATGCATGTGTCTTTAAATCGGTCGCACTCAATTAATCGTTATTTACGGATATCCGGTCCAACCTCAATTTGATTATACGATGGATTGTAATCTATATTGATATCAGATGCTCTGATCTGTTTCCACATATATAACAAACGATAATTTACATATCAAATAACACCAATGCAAACAGGGACACGGGCCTGTGGTGATATTGCATTGTCGAACTCGGTGTAATCAGCTTGTCGTTGCGTAAAATTACCGTGCTATGTATGAACATATATCTTTGACACGTGTCCATATAGCCGCTTGTGATTCAATAAACGTTGTGTCACAAAGTCGTCTTTGCGTGCAAAATAGAGATCATTAACTTAATATGGAAATAGGGGCTTAATTTAATAAGAACAACTAAATTTAAACACGTGTTAATATTTCTATTGTATGGCATAGCTTTATTATTTTTCTCCCGGTACTAATAAACTACGAGGCGAGTGGATCCAATTGTAATTTAGCATGTATAGAAATACGTGATGACAGATCGAGTGCACGGGCTGCAATAGTCGCCAACTTGTTCTATTTATAAAAGTATGCAATCACCTTTGGAAATCAGTATCCAGTCTAAAACGACTTGATAATTTCTTTTGTTATTTCGGTCGCTTTATTTGAAAAGAATTAAATTATATGCCATAGTAATTTGTGATTTTGTGTTTATGGTTAATTCGGTTTAATTGTGAACATTTCTAAATCTAAATATTGGACGAAAAACATTAATCATGGATAAACGTTTAGAATAGTGTTATAGAATGATTTATTTGTTAAAAGTCTTTTAGTAACTTAGTACCATATAATATGAACATCTGACATGCAAAATTGTGTTAAAGAATTAGACTATAACTGTCTCTCTTTAGGGACCGATTTCTGCAACAACTTTTTATTGCTGTAGTGATCAATTGCAACTTTTTCACTATACGTGTATCTTAAAGTCATAGTTTTAAACTTATATAGCTTCATTTGCGATATTTAGAACCGTGCATGCATAGAACACATTATGTCCAGAATTTGACAACAGCTTACTAATAAATTTAATAAAAGAAAACTATTTCAGAACAACGATAATTTCTAATACACCTTTGGTGTAATTAAAATATCTCTAGAGGTGGTGTTTGTTCGTTTGACAAATTAAGGTTTTGAAATAGGATACACAACACAAATATATTAACTTACAGGGTCATATTTTGAATTTTAATAAACCATGTTAATTCAAGAAAATTATTGTTGTCTTCTGATTAAGATAAAATCGTGAAACAGGTCCCAGGTTTATAATACACATTCACTAAAATTGTTGAGATGCGGTTATCAATTTTATTACCCTAATCAAGTCTGGCAATTAACAGTTGTTATATAACATCTAGGTCAACGTTGATCCAAATGGTGTTCAGCGAAGCGTAATTCCTGCTCTGATGGCAGTTTGTGACTTGAAAATACGTTTAATAATTTAAAAAATTCAAGAAGAAGAACAACCAATGGCATCAAATTTTCGCATATTTCCGATACAACAATTCTTTTTGTTTTGAAATATACTGTATAAAAATAACTTAGTTAATAAAGTAATTAAAATATCAAGCTTTATTTAAATGAGATGATAGAAAAGGGAAACATACATTTATGTCATTACAATAACACCAACGCTGAATAGACCACAGTATGCACACACATGATATTATTGTTCTTTTTGTGGTACTTTGTCATCCAGTGAATAAACTGTTACAGGTAAAAAAAAATCACACTCCGACCAATCATGGTCTCTAATCCATTAGAACAGTCTCGCCTCTCGTCTGAGATCAAAGAGCAAATAAATAGGTCGGACTTGAAAGAATAATTTCGTGTGAAAAGCGTGCTCTCTAGATAGAATAAATTATACAATAAGGATGAGACTGAAGCCGTGGAGTATCAGTGCTGTGGCGTATTATAGTTGTTGTTGGAGTATTATAAGAAATAGCTAGTACTCGTTGACTATTTTGTTATTTGATTTCAGATCGAATCACCGATGATTTTGTTAATGAAGGATCTTGTACTGTTTGTTAATTGCATGGCGTTATGATTTTAGCAGTTTTGATTTTTAATTAGTATGAACGATGTTTTGTGATAAAGTCTTGATTATTTGGCGTTATGATTTTAGCCACAATTTATCTGAAGATTAAAAACGCCGCCCCTTGGAGATACGCTAAATGTAACTCACTGTGATATTAATTACAAAACGGTATATATTACCGTAAAATGTAACATTCATTACCTTCATAAATAAATATAATATCTTAGGCATGGACTGAAAGCATGCCGCACGAGACGGGTAAGTTGGCTGTGCCTTTTTACGGCTGATAAACAAGCAATGTAATTTTATTGAAATTCCGTTTTATAAAGAAGAACAATATAATCGAACGATTTCCTCAGAAATTCCTCCAGTACAAATTAATTTTAAATCTTGTTGTAATTTATTATTAAATTCAGAATCAGAACGTGTCGTTACTGCATACGAGACAACGGATAAACGAGTTCCTAACATTGCCCATTAGGAGGATCTTCTATTTGCCCCCCTCGGCATATGTTGCCGTCTTTTTAAATGTCACGTGTTTTTTTTTGTACCATCTTTTGCGGCTTCTCTCGTTGTTTTTCGTCAATATGATTATCGCTATATATGTTTAAATATCATGTAAGGGAATTGTTGTACAAGTGAATTGTAATCTATTGCCAGTTTTGGATTTTTAATTAGCAGTTAAAGCCGTAGGGGTAAGTCAGAACACGGGAATGTCTTACTTAGCTCAACCTCGTAACTGCCAATTTAAACGATTTATTCCGACATATCTTTAGTATAAAACTCAAATAAATGTACTACAATAATATACAATCAGCTATTCGGTATTGACACATCATTTTATAATTTACTTATGAACAAACAATAACATGAAAAAAAAACTCGGAACGCTGTAGAGACATTGATTGACATTACGGAATTTATACGGCATCCGAATAATCGGCACCGATACGATTTTTGGCTGGACGATTAACCGATTCAAGAATTTTGTAATCGTGACAACCCTAATTATTATATGTCTAAAGGTATATGATTTATCTATTAGTGATGCAATTCTGTTTCCTTAGAAAGCCCTATTTACGACCCAGGTAAGAAATAATCTTATAAAATATAACAGCGACGAAACTTACAGGTTATCATTAGTTGCGAGATTGTTTGTTTATAATTGTGTTTTCGAAATAGATTAGAGCATCTGATATCAATAGAGATTAAAATACGTCGGATAATCAAAATGAGGCTGGATTGGATATCGGTAAATAACGATATTGCGTGCAACCGATTTTAAGACACATGCATTTATAGTTCAGTAGTACCACGGTAATGTTAACAAATGAAACACACAAAAAGACAAGAAATATAAAAAACTGTTGCAAGACAATGGTATGCAGTATAAGAAACGTAGTATTCATCAACAAATGAAATACGCATAGACTAAAGACGGCAGACATGTAACTACAGCACGTATAAATCCATGTATAAAGACCTACCCTTAACAAAGACCGATCTGCGTAAAACACACGGTCGATTAAGAAATCGCACGGTAAATTAGATTTGACACCTACGCGTCAGATTTAGCCTGCTAGTCCTTGATAAGACACTTTGGTGCAGTTATAACACGCTTTCGAGAAAACTCACCAAACGTAGAATACACACCGTGTCAGTTGTTTTTAACCCGTCCGTTAATTAACACACCCAGTACAGAAAACACACCGTCGCTGAGATTTTCACTCTTAGCGATAATTAAATCATCCTTAGTCAATTTCTCACCCCTGTTAATTAACACACCGTATCTACAGAGTTTAACCTCTTTCTCTTAGATATATTGCCATAATTAGAATTTTACCGAGTTTTGTCAAAATTAAACCAAGTTGCTCGATTTATATACTCTATACGTACAAATAACACTATAGCTACTTCTTAGTGCAACAAATAGAAAGATTATCGAATAAGATGGGTAAAGTGAAAAACAAATTAACATATTATTTTTTTTTTTTTGGGGGGGGGGGAGAAGACCCTTCTTGTCATCCAGACGGTATAAAGTGCATTGTTTTCAAGCATCGATTATTATTTGTTTCATTAATGTCTTTAAAACATATTAAACGGACAAGTAAGACATCACCGACTTCGGTTGATAACTAACACCCCCAAAATATATTAAATATGAATTAAAAAAATATTCATCGACAATTTGGGAATCTTGCAGTGACAATTTAAAAACAAATCTAAAAGTCGTAAATTTATCGGCGTGATTATAGCGCAGACGGAATATCTCTTGCAAACTACGTACGATACTGTGAAAAGAAAATTTAATCTCCAACTGGAATATCAGTTCAAAATAGTTCAGTTCCATTCTCTATTTACAAATATGTGACAAATTGAAAATTCCATAGATCTGTAGCTAATATATGTAGCAATCCAACAGTTATCGTTATTTGCCGCGAACCAAATTGATGGACCCGTTTTTAATTCGACTGGATCCAAGTTGGGAGATTGTCTTGCGTTGGTATGTTGATCAATCTGGGTACATATTAGCGGCGATTAAACCGTGAGAAATTTGTTAAATTCCGAAAAATGCAAATCACGTATCGTTACTTTAAGGAACTAAGGCAAATTTAAAAATTGGGATTTCTAAGTCAGATTAAAAATAAAGAGCTTACAGATTGAAACTGCCCATGTGGTGCAAGACGGAAACGCAACCGTCCGGGAAAAATGTGACTCATAGTAGCCTATAAACTACATGGCGTATAGAATGGTTCCACTCTTATGCATACCGCCTTACTCCAGTTTAACGTTACAAGTATAGTGAATACATGGCATATAGAATAGAATGGTTCCAATACTGATGCATACCGCCTTACTCCAGTTTAGCGTTACAAG
The DNA here is from genome assembly GCA_963678685.1 of Patella ulyssiponensis. NCBI lineage: Eukaryota > Metazoa > Mollusca > Gastropoda > Patellidae > Patella > Patella ulyssiponensis. The sequence goes on from OY783225.1 coordinate 13,886,510, forward strand.
TATAGTAACTACATGGCGGATATACTTCATTAGCCCGATTAGCCCAGAAAAGAAGGGCGTTTAAACCCCATTTCATTTCACAAATTAGAGAGGCATGTATAAAAATGGCCATTTAAATGAAAGAATAATATATCAAAAAAGAACAGTGGAAATCAAAGTGTGCCTCCAGGGAAAGTGGATTTGTATTGATAAACTGTATGTATGAAATGCTTCCCATTATGGCTGTTTTTATGTAATAAAATTAATCTTAGGCACGTATTCTATGAGAGTAGTCATAGATACAGACTGTCATAGACTTGATCAACATTGAATGTCCCATATATACACCCCACACCTACTTACAGAAGCGCCTCTATTGTCACGTCCCCGGATTGGTATTAAAAATTACAAGCCAACGTTAATACATTGTATTATTTAAAGATGCAAACACAACAAAAATCGACGTGCGACAATATTTACATATTAATTAGAGATTATAGTATAGGACAGTAGACAAGATTTATTGGTAAAGAACAAGTATGAAGAAATTTAACCTGTGTTTACTGAGGTTTATTAGCAAATATCTGGACAATTAGTCATTAATGTACAGTAGTACAGTACGTAAATAAGAGGAAGAGCTATATAGATTACAATAGCGTTATAATGTGGTACTGCCTTTAATACCTTTAAAGAGGCTGAGTGTTTATTCTATTTTAGTGATTTGGGGTAGAAATTGTGTTCACCTTAAAGGAGTTGGGGTGGAGACAGCTTCAACAGAAGGTTCGACCTCGCTTCAACGCAGCGCATCTTATCAAGGCCTTCATGTAATATCCTGAATACCGTGGAGGTAACGTTCACCCAACGCCGGCCCCAAACCCAACACAAGTAACCAGAACATGGGTAGTAATATTCCATGAATGTAACTGCGCCAAACCCATTCTGAAGTCGGTCAGTGATAAATAACGGGAACCACTTGATACGGAGAGTCGTAACGTTACGACACAGCAAATGACCGGAAACGATTTTTGGCGAACATCAAACACTGTAAGAACCATACGGTAATACGGGATTCAATCAAAATATCAGACCATTTCGTATAACCCTATTTCAGTGATCAATGGAGGAATACTCTTGCCTATGGTTTCTTCGATATTTACAATCTCAACAAAAATCCCCATCCTAGCAAAATATAGTCTTGGAACTAAACGTCGGAGAACGAGTTCAGAAACCAACGCTCCTTGATTCACCGACAACAAAAAGATAAAAGTATGTTCAGAGGTTACCAATGGCATTTTTTACAGATTCTGCGTCAAAAAATCTAATATGAATTTATTAATAATTACCTTGATTCCACCTTCTAGTAGTGCAACAAGTTGTAACCAAAATATTGACGCTAAAGAGAATTTTAATGCGTTTTCGTGATACACTTTTCCCGCTAAATACGTAACCAGAAAAAAACCTACGATACTTACCGACAGTACGACGCGAAATCTCCGGATTGCATCAAATTCTCTGATGTCAACCGCATCATGGGCCCACCATTAATTGAAGGGTCCCGATGTCCATGCTGACATCATTTTTTCGGCAATTACTGGTAAGGGTCGGAGACTGGGCGCTAAACTGCCTTTTCCTATGTCATCAATATGCACCAGAAGTTCATTATCTGATAAATGTGTAATGACCAAAATGATATAACAGAGAGAGAGAGAGAGAGAAATGGGGTTTAACGTCCACTCGACACAAACTTGGTCATTTAGGGACTAACATATGGTTTAGTTTTATTTCAGTAATTCGCTTGCATGGTCTTTAGCAGTGGGAGGAAACCGGAGTACCCGGAGAAAACCCACGAGGTTGGACAGGCGACCCTACTCCTTGCCACGTAGAACTGGGGATTTGAAACCACGCCAGTTGACTCAATGGCAGGCCGTATGATACAGTGCGCGCACGCTAACCATTCGGCCATCCAACCCCCCTTAATGAAATAACAAAGGAATCAGTATAGTGATATATGTCCAAGTGCAGGAGATCAAAGGTCTGCGAGGCTCATTCATACTCGTTGACACATTTTAGATTTGCGAAATTCACATCATTTGACTCATGCCTAAAATATAATATGGAACAATATCGATTCTGTGTCATAGTTCTGAAAGTCCTTGACTTTATTATGGTCCCCAAAATGGACTTCACGTTGTGTTCTTCCAAAGACCTATTTAGAAATACACATGTTACAGCAATGATGTTACACACACATATATGAACATAAGCTATTGTCTATGTCTTTAGGAAACTCAAAATCAATAATGTCTCTCTCAACCTCTCACTCGAGTCGGCGGAGTGTGGGAATCATCGTCTCTGTGTGATGTCTGACAAAACCAAGCACCCCCCTGCTCTTTTAAACCACAAACGTGGATACGTCAAAGGAATGAATTACTTGATATGTTAGTCAATTCTTCATAACATCCCGGTTTTTGATGTGTTTTGCTGACAGATACTGTCCGGAAAACTAGATGTTAACGAATTTTAAGAATACCGAGTATACCAGAGAGCTATCGTTCGATCAATACTCGCCATGGCTCGAGCGGTGCCGAAATCGACCCAGGTAATGGCCGAGAAAGTACCGCTGGGTTTTCCAGCCTGATTTTCTCGTCACAGCTGTGCAGGATGGGGGTGTATTAGGGGTGGCAGTGAAAAGTGTGTAATCGTTTGGAATTCGGATAGAACGAAAAACGCGCACATGGAATTCTGGCAAAATTTCACTCATACTATGGCTTATGCCATCTTTAATTCATTATGAGACAATGAACATCCCCAACACTGCCATTTATATCGCTATCGAGACAATATAGCTTTTAAAATAAATAATGTTAGATTTTTCTCAGCGTCGTTGACGTTTGAAATTGGATCTATTGCCAAGTTGATTTTGGATCATCGGCGGCTAAGTGAGTTTTCCTATAAGGGCTATATAGGAAGGAATACTGTAGTATTCTAAATTCTACAGAACGAAGGACGTCGTGTCAAAAACCTCTCCAATAATTCTTTTTTGATTAAACCGGTACAACATTGATATTGTGCGACATAATGTCCCTTCAAACGAGCTCATCATATAAGGGTTTATAATCACTATTATTATCATAATGATTTCTATAGCTGAAAGCCTTTACATCATTTATATCAGATGCCTTTTTCCGCGAAGTAATTGGGTCACATCTGTATCAGCGTTTAGAATATATGGACTGCTTTTATCACCCAACGATGTCCACGTTGACTGTCAGTTTTATTTTCTTAAGCTGTTTGTGTTTTTCTCCTATGTGGCTGCGCCCGGGAGGACCAAGACAACATCGTCCTGGTACGTATTTTAAAAAATAATTCTATTTAAATAATCATCTTTTTAAAAAAACAACAACAAAAAACCCTATAAAGTTATCATAGCAAAAGAGCGGAAAGGATAAGCGTATCGGGGATATCTAGGAAAGGTGACAGGTTCTTGGAACTATTGATTGAAAAAATAAGTTTGAATTTGATCAAACATAATGTGTTCTGCGGAATGATTGCTCTGGTTTCTGTGACTGCCTTGTCCGAATTATTGGGGTTTTGGGGATGCGCCACTGGGTACCTTAAAAGGTCCCTGGAGACAGTGATTTGTGGTTGTTAAGGAAAAGGGCCAGCATACTACGACCGGAAGTGACACAAATGTCTTTGATTTAATCTTTTCGTGTTATTTTTACAGTTCTATCTGCTTTAATAAATTAATTATATTTTTGGAAACAGCTTTATAGCTCTATTCAATTTTCTTTCAAAGAAAATCTTTATATATCTTTTTCAGTGGGCGAAGGTTGTGAAGACGAATTGTTCTATCTAGACGAAGAGCTAGACTTTCAGACGGCCAACAGCAGGTGTGTGGAACTACGCTATGATGGATTAGCCGCTTTATTGACTGCAGACGAGAATGGTCGAGCTAACAACCTTGTCAAAAATAAAAGGTGAGGTAACACAACATCGCGATCAAAAGCCCACTACCGGTTCTATATAAAAGAACCTTTGGTGTCCGGTCAAGATTTCGGTCCTCACACAACATGACGTATAATAGGTCCGTTTTTATTAGCGCGGTTGTTGCAGAACAAAATAACATTAAACCCCTTTGATTTCATTCCATTTCCCACATGGTTACTGCCTAGCTTAACAGTACATGTTCTTGTTTTTGTTAAAACTGTTTTTTTTCGTGTTTTTTAAAATTAAAACTGGTTTTTCTTTTCTTTTTGTTAAAACTGACCATTCTTTTGATTTTTTTATTTGCTAAAACTAGCTATTTTATTGTTTTTGTTCAATGCTTGTAAAAACAAATTAAAAATTGATATTAGTATTATTATATATATTTAGATATTATAAATAATTCAAACACTAATTATAATGATACCCTCGTTTTCATTTTTGAATCAGGAACCCGTAAATTGAATAAGTAAGTCAGCGAAGATATAAATCAAGGCTAAATTAGAATAACTAAGTAAATCATAAAATAAGAAAGTTATTGATAGATTATATAAAATTTCTCTATCTATGTTATTGGTAACAGAATCGACTTATACGTTGCTTCATTTATGTTTGTTTTTTTTTTTGTCCCCCGCCTTTCGAAGAAAGTTGGGGGACTATTAAAATGGGTTCGTCCGTCTGTCTGTCTGTCCATCTGTCTGTCTGTCTGTCTGTTCGTCACACTTTTTGGGACACAATAACTCTCTTCCTAATTGAGCTAGAATGTTCAAACTTGGTGTATGTGTTTATTAGTTCAATGCCTTGATGGAGTTCGAAGATGCGCATTTTCCGCTTAGAGTAAGCAGAGATAAGCAATTTGATTGGTTGATGCTTTGGGACACGATAACTTTAGTTCTAATTAAGTGAGAGTGATGAAACTTGGTGTATAGTTTTATTACAGTAATACCTTGACTAAGTTCGACAATGAGCATTTTCTGCTCAGGGTAAGCAGAGCGATACGCAATTTGATTGGTTGAGACTTTGGAACACAATAACTCTCCTTCTAATTGAGTTAAAATGTTCAAACTTGATGTATATGCTTATTAGGTCAATGCCTTGATGGAGTTCGAAGATGAGCATTTTCCGCTTAGGGTAAGCAGAGGTAAGCAATTTGATTGGTTGATGCTTTGGGACACGATAACTTTAGTTCTAATTAAGTGAGAGTGATGAAACTTGGTGTATAGTTTCATTACAGTAATGCCTTGACTAAGATCGATAATGAGCATTTATCTGCTCAGGATAAGCAGAGCGATAAGCAATTTGATTTGCCGAGACTTTGGAACACAATAACTCTCCTTCTAATTGAGTTAAAATGTTCAAAATTGGTGTGTATGCTTATTAGGTCAATGCCTTGATGGAGTTCGAAGATGAGCATTTTCTGCTTAGGGTAGGCAGAGATAAGCAATTTGATTGGTTGATACTTTGGGACAAGATAACTTAGGTTCATCTTGATTGATGATTTTTATGCCAATACAATGACTGCATTCTCATTCAGTAATGGATTCGACAGTAACAGTGTATAGAAACGATGACTCGGACACGAGGGCCCTTTCCCTTGTCAATCGTGGGAGCCCTTTTGTCTGCCTTTAGGGTCCCCCTAACTAAGGTACATTTTCATTTTTCTCGTCGGTTTTAGCATTTTTCTTTTTAAAACACTTTTGGGTGACACATCGTGTACAGTTTGATTGCTCGATACGTTTGAAAAAAATAAATGTGCGATTAATTAATATGTGTCATCTATTTATTTTGGGATTTCGGCGGGGGAATTCAGCCTCACTGTTGGCTTGTTCGTTTTGCATATGTATCTTTGATGCAATTTTGAATTGAGTCCGTAATGATACTGGAGATATATTCTAATTAAAGGCTCGATGCGCCATTTGTATTTTCGCTAAATTATCAGATTTCTCAAAGCTTTTAAGTTTGTACTCAGATTGATTACTTAATATTTCATTGGGAAAACAAAATCAAATACCATGGTCCTTATGACAGGTTCATGCAAATATGCAACGCCATAATCTATAAACCGGCTTTGATCCGATTAAACTAGACCAACCAGGCTTCTCCGCTACAAATAAAAGATATAGATAGGGTCTTGTGTTACGCCCGAGCAGCACGATCGATGGAATTTCCATTTATCATAACTTTGTTCATATGAAACGGAATTTTTGGATTGGTATTCCTATATATAGTAAGACGTTATTGGCTCGTGTGTTCGATTCCGGTGTTGGCCGAGAAAATTCCTCGGGATTTTCCGGCGAGGTTCGTCCTTGTCAGAGGTGGAAGACAGAGGCCTGGACAGGGACAAAGTATAGTCGTTTAGATGGGAAGAGAGAGAGAGAGAGAGAGGTTTAGTTTTTTTAAATATTCCAGATGTAACTTGTAAGCCATTTATAACCAATACAACCCGTACTGTTGATAAATCAACTCCTGATGCTGTCACTGCAATATATTTGAAATAACAGAATATTTTAAACACATATTTCAATCAAAGCAAAATTAACTTTATCAGAATTTGAAAAGAGAGAGAGAGAAATGGGGTTTAACGTCCACTCGACACAAACTAGGTCATTTTGAGACTAACATATGGTTTCATTTTATTTCAATAATTCGCTTGCGCGTAGGGGTGGAAACCGGAGTGCCCGGAGGAAACCCACGAGTTGAGAAGGCGCCACTTTCTCCATGACACATACGCTCACACCAGGTCTCGAAATCACAGCCGCAATCCAGAGGTGACCGGCCAGCTGGAGGTCGAAGTGCGGCACTCAAGACCACTATGCCATCCCAACCCCCCGTTTAGATGGGACGAAAAACCGAAGCACTGTGTACATATTGCCATGCACGTCAAAGAACCCTTGGTAATTGGCATTCGATGAATCCAGTTCGGAGCACAACAGTAGAATGTCAAACCCCTTTTCAGTTCCTTATTATTATTAGACTTTTATAATATTGCTACATGACGCAATTCTTTAAGATTTAAAAAAAACTTCAATTTTTATTTACTAATTTGATTGTAACGATTGAAAACATGAATTGACCGATATTCCTACATATATTTCATCTCTAAGCAAGAAAACGTTTATATTTTTTATAAGTTTTCTTGCTTCTCGATGAAATAAAATATGTTATGAAACTTTTACAATATTGTAGTTGGGAAGGGATTCGTTTAGCGTTAAATGACGCATCGAGGCTTTAAGATTCTGCCGTAGTATTGTTTTCTGGGGGTTGTAGCTTATTCCAACACTAACGACGAAAACTCAGATAAATAGCTAAAATTGTACTTTTAATAACGAATGTTTAAAACTGGCTAACGGTCACAATAACGAGATAGGTATTGCTAGGGCGAGCCGGTCACCAGACTGAAGTTACATTAGAATATAGAACATATATACAAGCTTAGGATTAAAATAATTATATAATGATATTTGATAAGATGTTAAATTGCACATAGGAAACAGATGTTTAAATACAGAAGAAGATATGGACATGGCAAGAACGCGGATTAACTATAATTACGTAATATATATCGTTGCATTAAGTATAAACTCAAACAGTTAAAAGACTTGAAAGATTAGTGAGATATCAATTCGGACATTGGTCAATTACTAGATTAACATAAATCATATAACAAAATATATACAAAGATACACTATGACAACACCCCGTCACCACGAAAAACGCTTTTCCCCGTAAAAGCAAACAATAAATCACACACAGTAGGTGTTCTAATTGATTAAAGACTAATCCAATTAATAAAATAAAACCTACAAAATACGACATACTAAACATAACACGAAGGAATTAACCATGTAAATTTACAAATGGTGAACTTAAAAGGTACATATAAATGAAATATTAATGCAACACTTTATAATCTCAATAATTATAATATCAGTACAGTATGGGAAGTTTTCTTTTGACCTAACTTATATGAAATAATAATGAGGGGAACAAATCATGATCCATTTGGAAAGAAAGCAGAATTGTCTTTCTGTGGATGAGAAAAATAATTAATGTGATGTGACCAGTCTGGGGTGAAGAACAAGTGACGCGAACACTGGGACTTTCTAGCACTTATACACATTGCTGTGTAGATGAGAGACCCATCATATCCCATTAACAATTTCGTTTTAATTATATGGATTAACAAAGAAATCGTCAAAACAAGGAATTAAGTATCGGTATGAACATAATGCAAAATTTACATGAAAATGCAAGAAAAACAATTAATTAATAAAAATAATAAAAGATAATATTTACACAAATTCTCGATAAAATTACGGATTTCCGCAAATTCTCAATAAAATTACGGATAAGTCCGATCATTGTGCCACACAATGTGTCGCATTCGAGCATTGCGATGTTGCAGATATGCAACATGCTGTTCATATTTAGCGTTACACTGGCCACTTAACTTTGGTCCAGGTATTTTCGTCGCGTGTTCCTTAATATAATGTTTAGCAACATCATCCAAATCTTCCTCGGGCACCCACGAATTCATCATTGCCGGGAAACCATTCCAACGAATAAAATATTCTTGTTTGTCCCTTTTTATTCGTTTTCGGATAACTTCCTGAGCTGATTTGGTTGTTGTGTCCCGTCTACGAAGATGGTTTACATCAGCATTCACATTTTTGCTCTTATTAGTCCATCGGTTTAAATTCAGACAAACGCTGTCTGTGTTCGCTGGTCCTCCGATGTCCGTTTGGCAACTTTGATTCTCACTTTCCACAGAACACATTGTTCCCACCGAAACCAAAGGCAATGAGTCAGTCTCAACGGCTACTTCAACAGTTTTAGGCACCCTGGGCCTATTTGTATCACTTCGTTTTGAAGAAATTAACGATACCTGCTGAGAGTCACTTTTCCTAGTAAGAAATTCTTGACGACGCCGTTGATCACGCTCTTTCTTTGCTGAAGAACGATGCTTCTTCTCCGGATTACGATGAGTTGAATTGCTCCATTTAAAACATATTTCTGTGGTACTGTTATCCTGTCTCAGGCTCCAAGTTACTGGTAACGTGTCCATATACCTGCACATGATGACGGCTAAAGCTGCTGCTGGAAAATAGCGTTCCATATCCATGTTGTTGTGACTTGACCATAGGCGTAGGAGCCGGGGGGGCAGGGGGGGCATTTGCCCCCCCCAGAAATTTATTTTCGGGCAATGAAAAATTCTACGACCTTTTTTTTCTATTAATGTTTAGAGAAAAAATATAACAAACTTATTTTTATGAGATCCACAATGCCCGAAAAGTATTTTCTCGTCTTTTTCTTGTCCACTGCATGCCTGAAAATATGCCCGAAGCTCTCTTATGATAGGTATGCCCGAAAAAACGGTATTGCCCGAAATGAAAAATTCGACGACCTTTTTTTCTATTAATGTTTAAAGAAAAAATATAACTAACTTATTTCTATGAGATCCACAATGCCCGAAAAGTATTTTCTCGTCTTTTTCTTGTCCACTGCATGCCCGAAAATATGCCCGAAGCTCTCTTATGATATGTATGCCCGAAAAAACGGTATTGCCCGAAAAACGGGCATCGGGCCGGAAAACGGCAGAGGAAACGATCCAAATGGAAAACTGCTAGGAAACAGCCAGTTGCCAGGGTTTTCGGACGTCATTTTGGCTGGACGTCATGGCCGTGCCTCTCACTTTTTCTAAAGAGACTATTGGACTACTTGAGAAACTGTACGAAATTGTGAACATTCTGCCGTATGGACGTGCCTCTCATATTTCTAAAATGTTTTACTTTTGTTCCGGAGTCCTGATTTGTACGATCAATTTGGTGAGACGATGATCTCTGAATATCAAAATATTGTTTAATTTTTTAGAATTATATTGATTTATATTATATTATATTGATTATATATAATCAATATAATATACTATATATTGATCATATTGATTTCGATATATATATACTATATTAATTATATTATATTGATTTCGGGCAATTTTCTCTTATGCCCCCCTGAATTACTTTGAGCTCCTACGCCTATGGACTTGACTCGTAGTGAGGGTTTACCGGAAAATATGAGTAACTAAATACTCTGCCCGTTGTCATAGTGTATCTTTGTATATATTTTATTATATGATTTATGTTAATGTAGTAATTGACCAATGTCCGAATTGATATCTCACTAATCTTTCAAGTCTTTTAAGTGTTTGAGTTTAAACTTAATATAACGATATATATTACGTAATTATAGTTAACCCGCGTTCTTGCTATGTCCATATCTTCTTCTGTGTTTAAACATCTGTTTCATATGTTCAATTTAACATCTTATCAAATATCCTTATATAATTATTTTAATCCTAAGTTTGTATATATGTTCTATTTTCTACTGTAACTTTAGTCTGGTGACCGGCTCGCCCTAGCGATACCTATCTCGTTATTGTGACCGTTAACCAGTTTTGTACACTAGTTTATTAAAAGTACAATTTTAACTATACTATTCAAAAAAAGTAGGGGATATTTGATTTTGGGGGCATAATACTAAAATATGCAAATGACTACGAAAAAAGTCACTATAGAACCTAACAGAAGAAACATTTCCAGTTACATGTGACGCCCAAACGCACCAATAGCTACCGCATGGAATGCAGGTGATGCTTGGGATCATCATGGGGGTCCAACCCAAGATTTGCACGACTCTGGCTTTGAATGTTACAGTCATTGTGGCATTGAATTCCAGGGTGGAAACATCAGTTTAATTGTTTTAGTGACCAGAAAACAAATTTTGATATGCGTCGGCTTACCCAAAATGAAAGGTTACGTGCCCTTGGCATGCTACAGATCGGCACAACACATGCGGTTGTGGCGCGGACGATGAATGTTTCTCAGTCTGTCATAAGCAGGTTATGATCCAGATACCGTGATACACAATCTGTACAGGACAGACCACGCTCAGGTCGACCGAGGGCGACAACTCAAGCCCAGGATCGATTTATCCGTACCTTGGTCTTGAGAAATCGTGTCATCACAGCAAATCAGATCAGCGCTCGTCTTCAAACAGACACTGGTGTGAGAGTGATTGGCCAGACGATTCGGAATCGACTGCATAGGGGTCACCTTCGCGCCCGACGTCCTCGCGTGATCCCTTGTTTGAGAGATCATCACATTCAGGCAAGACGTCGTTGGTGTAGGGATCGTCAACACTGGGATAATCGACGCTGGAGCAATGTGATGTTTTCAGATGAGTCAAGGTTCACTGTTGATTTTTTGGACAGACGTAGGAGGGTGTGGCGTCGTCGAAACGAGCGCTTCCAAGACGTTAACGTCATCAGACATGATCGATTTGGGGGTGGTTCTGTTATGGTGTGGGAAGGCATCACTGTTGCTGGAAGAACGGCTTTACATGTTGTTGCAGGGCGTGTTACAGGCCAGTACTACCGGGACAACATCTTGGCAGTCCATGTTGTGCCGTTCGCACGACGTCATGGCCGCCGTTTCATCTTCCAGGATGACAACGCAAGATGTCACAGGGCCAGGATCGTTACAGGTTACCTCCAACAACAGAACATCACCACATTACCTTGGCCAGCACTGAGTCCCGACCTCTCCCCCATCGAGCATGTCTGGGACATGCTTGGACAGAGGTTACGTCAACGTCAACAACGTCCTGCCAATGTCCAAGAACTTGCTGCTGCGTTGCAACAGGAATGGGACAATCTGGACCAAAATGACCTTAGACGTCTCATTAGGAGTATGCCACGTCGGATCAATGCTTGTTTGGCAAACAGAGGAGGATTTACCCGTTACTGACTTTGTTGTGATGCTGTGGTAACTTTGCTGTTTGACCCCGGGTATCATTTTACCCTTATAATGGTCAGTCTGTGCCTTACTTAGTCTAACGATCATTTGGAATAAATCGATGAATGTGAACTTCATTTCATTTGGTCATTTGTTTCTTCGTCAGTTTTATTAGGTGACTTTAATAACACTTAAAAATCAAATATCCCCTACTTTTTTTGAATAGTATATTTATCTGAGTTTTCGTCTTTAGTGTTGGAATAAGCTACAACCCCCAGAAATCAACACTTCGACAATTCTACAAAACTTCAAAATTTAGGTACTAATTGTATTGTTACAATTCCAAGCATGATTAACCAATACGTTTGAATATTTGGGGCTCGTGACGCTCCTTATGAAGGCTAATACACCTCCACTTTATATAGGGTCAAGTCTTTATTGTGGAAATCACATTGGTATTGGACATTTCTCTTTAGTTCGGATGGCGCAAAAAAATACGAAATAAAACCCAATTCCATTTCATTGTTTATGCCATCTGTTTTTGTTTTTCAATAGTTCGACTGCTCGAAACATATGGATTGGATTACAGCATAACGATCTCAACAGTTCCTGGATTTGGAACAGATATGGAGAATGGGCACCAAACAGTTCAAATCCAAGTGCTCCCAGAGATGGTTGGAAGGATAGTCCTACAACAAAACCTTGTGTCAGCATCAATTACACACTCAATCATCCAGGTTCTAAATTCCGATGGGGGTCTCAGGACTGCTCTACTTCAAATGCGGCTTTGTGTCAAAGAGGTTGGTGTATCAATATGTATAAATAAGTATTGTGGAATTTAAAGGCGCCTATATCTTCTTTTATTTAAGACCTTCAAATGGACAAAAATGGGTTTTAAAAAAGCACATATTAATGTAATATAAATGAATATGAAGTGGTATCCATTCATTTTTAAAATGTTTATAAGAATTTGTAATCAGTCATGCTGGGCGAAGTATGTGAGTGCAGTCCAAATTATGTGACAGTCGTTAATTGTTGCGCCTGTTTAGTACAGATTGTCCTTAAGTCGCTTGTAGATCAGCCAATTTTAAGTACTTGATATTTCTATAGCTTTTCCATGAATTTTTCAGAACAAATATTTGAACGCGGTAAAATGGTTTTAATAAACAAGTCATCACAGTCCAACATAATAGCAATCAACGTGAGGAGTTTCCTGGAGTGTTCCATTCTTTGTACATCGTCGTGTACCTGCAAGTACATTCATTATGTTGACGGCGCCTGCCGATTGATGAAACAACTGGACAATTCTGGTGGAGTCAGTGGTGTTTTATACAAAAGAGTGAAAGTATACGACTATAGTTGAGCGTTGTTACCATGGACCCGTATTGAGAGGGCCATGGTGTTAATATGTCGACATTTTACCCTGTACGATCATGCTTACAATTATGCGTATAAGTTACAATGGAATTTAAAAAAAAAACATGAAAAAAAAATGGGCTTTAATGTCCTGTTCTGCACTGATTGGGTTTATGTGTAAAGGGTACCTTGATTTTTCATCCAATTCGAACAGATGTAAATTGTCCCTTGCCAGACCCTCCGTAAATGAATATGACCACAAGTCATCAATTATTAAGTTTAATCAACCTGATGTCTTTATTTCATTAATTATATGTAAAAAAGACCTGATACATATTTCTCTTAATCTTACCATATTTTATTTTATTTTGCAGACCACTTTTTTTCAAGCTTTTCTATACTTCTACTGATAATATAAAACTTTATCATTCAAATCAAAAACAAGGAAATCAGAGAAACCTGTAACATTTATGCTAAAACAATACAATTACCTCACAATTACAATTAAAATACTACATGTTGTCAAAATGAACAAAAAATACTAAAAAAAAAATTACTAAACAAAAGTATGAAAAGTATAATACAGGGCTACAAAAACAAAGAACTAAGATAGATGGAATTCCAATTTGAATAATAATAATTAAAATGTTTCAAACTATATACAGTAATTTTAAAATTTATAATATATTAAATGTTTAATACTATTTACATCATTTTATAACAAATATATACACATATTTTAAATGAATTATTTTTATACAATATTATGATAAAACAATAATAGAATGGCTAAACTCATCTAAAAGCAATTAAATAAACATTTTGTAATTAATATTGGTCATGCAATCCATACATTTGCATAAGATTATAAATCTAGATAACCTGTAATTCTGTTATTATTGTGGTATATCATCTATAGTAATAATATTATTGTTTGTCAGGGCATGATCATAATTAAGAAATCAAATTACCTTCTCACAATCTATTATCAAGATACATTATAACTATGTTTTATAAAGATGTATTAATGGTAACATATAGTACCATTATATTCTATAATGACTGTTGTGCTATTACTGATATAGTACCATTGATTCTAAAATCAATGGAACCTAATTAAAGGGAAAAAATGCCAGAATAAAAAGCAAATATAGAGGTCCAGATCAGTAACAGCCATTTGAGGTTTGCATTCAATTCATTGGTTGATTTCATGTCGCCATATTTACATCAGGATAAGCTTTTAAAATATATTTGATTTGTATTCATTAATATCTACATATTTTATTTTGTCAAAATTACCATCTAAATAAGAATTTTGTTGGCCTTCTGTCATTTAAAGATCATTTATATTGTAGAATTAATAAATGATACACAACTTAGGATCATTTGTATATATGCCTGTAAAATTTGTGATATAATAAAGTGTAACTGTAAGTTCTTTGTTTGATTGCAAATTTTGTTAATAGTTAATATTTTGAGAGCCCTCCCCCCTCCCCAATAAACAAAAAGAAGTAAATGCAAAAAAAACCCCAAATATTTTTGAAGAAATGTATGCAATATTTATATGACATCATTTTTCTGTTCAGGGTCCCATTTCACAAAGCACATGCACGACTAACAAACACAAAAATCAAACATTCAACTACACTATATTAAGTAAGCTAAAAAAAAAACCTGCCTCTTTTTTTAATTTTAAAATTCATCTAAAAGTCAGTGATCCTAATTGTGTATTTTTAAGACAATATCTAATTATTCACACCTTTGTCCATGCTAAAATATATTCATATTTATTATTTAACATTTAATTAAGAGAATAAAATCAAAATATCAACAATAGATATTATACTGACTGGGATTCTATGAGATTAAAAAGATGATGCCAAATTTTCAATTCATCATATCTTTGTAGATGCTGAATGGAACTGAATCATTTTAGAGATTCAAACTTAACAGTAGTTTGCAAGGGATTCCTCAAAAGGAAATTTATTCCAGTTCGGAGCAGAACAGTTGGACGTTAAACTCCATTTCATTTCATTTCAAAAGGAAATATTGACCAATTTCTTATTAATTGTAAAGTTGGCTTCAGTGCAAAGTGTCAAGGTATTAAAATTCGAGTAAAACCAGAGTTGAGCAAACATTTTAAACACTCAAACCATTTTATATATAATCAGTCATAAATGGTTACTTCTTGTTTACAGGTGGTCCACAAGTAAATATTTGTTATTAAATTATTGAACATTTAACATTTTAAACTTTATTTTAATCAATAAAATGATATTTATCATGATAAATTGTGTTTGTATTTTCATTGTACAAACATTCCAATTAATATAAATATGTTTATATTATAATGATAAAAACATTCCAATAATAAACAGATTGGTTGCCAGGCAACGAAACATACACCCACAGCAGTTAAATCATCCAAGCACTACATTAAGATTATCACACAGTGTATCATTAAGTAAATACTAAAAAATGATAATATACTATATAATATCATTGGCTTGTTGACAGGATTTAATGATATAATCAAGGATAATAACTCTATAGTAAATAATCATAAATTGTTGTAATTGTTATTCATTTCAATAAACGAAACAAAAACAGATTTGAAGTAGATGAGAAGACACCGTTTGCTGTTGAAGCGTTCTTCAGATTATATAAAGTGATCAAGGGATATAACTCGAGAAGTACTTAAGAGATATTCTTGGTAGGATTCTTTGTTTCTCCAATCTGAACAATGTATATCAATTTTGTAAGAGTGTTCACAAGATTTAATGCGCACAAACAATCCATATAAATATCAATCGGATGATAATTTTGTCACAAGAGCATTCACAAGATTTTATGAGGTGTGACAAAGGGTTTTAAGTATACCTATTTATTAATGGAAATTCACCATATTCTTTGTTTAATCAGAACAATGCATATCAATTTCAAAAAGATAGGATAATTTGACAATGGACAATAACACTTACAACAGTTACTTATCAAACATTTCTGAAATTCAATAGCTTACTTTGTCTCACTAATATGAATAACATAAAAAAAAACCAGAATGCAAAATATGACCACATTTCAATGGGAACATATAAAAACATTTATAGTACTAAAACAGATTCTAGAGAATCATTACATAACAAGAGTAAAATGTATAATAGACTGTCAAAGTAAACTTTTAATTGGGGATGCCTTTTTTTTACTTTTTCTCTAAGTTCATAAATCTAAATTTCTCATCAATGTTTAATAAAAACCAGTGAATCCTTGTTGAAATTGTATTTTATAGAATTGCGACCGGGGTATTTCCAGTTCAATTACTAAATGCCACTGAAACAATTCATATAATATATTAATACTGCTCTAGATTAAATTAAACAAATTATAATAAAGAGACCAATATTTAATCTAGTATAAATAATATACGCTTGGCACGTTTTCCGTAATAATGGTACACCGAAATACAGAGACTATCCCAGATGCGAATCTCAATGAAATCATCACGAGTCCAATATTTAATCAAGTTGAAATAATATACGCTTGGCACGTTGTCTGTAATAATGGTACACCAAAATACAAGGATGATGTCACATCTGAATTTTAATTTGAAATAATATATTTACACTTCAAAAAATAATTTTTGAAAAATGAAATATGAATAAATTTATCCAAAATGAAATATGAATTTAAATTAAAATATTACCAAGGTAATAGCTTATAAATAAACTAAATATATTTGCAGCACTTCATGATTGTCATGGAATGGAGCTATTTTCATACAAATAATTTTGTGATCTATATTTTGATCGCTAGAACTGGTGTGAGTTATAAAATATAAATCATTGCATAATTGTTTTAATATCAATCATGGTAGAACTATCTGTGATAGAAGTGCACATTTATCAGTGAACAGTGAAGTAGTATCATAATTTAGTTATACTAAATATCAGATTTTATACACATAAATTCAATGGAGTTGTCTATGTACATATGAATGGTTTTATTTTAACAAATTTAAATATTTTTGGGTCATACCAGGATATGCAAGAAATTTTACAAATCGAAAGAAAAGAAGAATGGTCCTTTTCATTTTTAAAATAAAAGTTTTGTACAGAATTTATGTGGTTATAAAATCCCCTTCTTCCTTGGAAATTAACAACATGTATAAACGTACTATGGACCAGGTATGACATCACTGCAACCAACATGGAATCAAAGTCTGTCCAATTATCCTTGCACATTTGTCCAAGGAACAAGCATGCACAAGTTTCATATTGATTGTACTTCTACTGTCAAACAATAAGAGCAACAAGGAGTACAACTTGGGGCCCATTTCTTGGTCCAAAAATATAATCAGGAAGGATTGAATAAGGAGACCACAACACATGAATAGTTATATATAACAAAGTCATTATGCCTACTCTCTTTAGTTTCTACACTATAATAATAGACCAAATCATGGTAACCCTAAAGATAAAGATCAGCACAGTCACATAGAATACTAACTGTGTTCCGTTTCATGTCAAAATTCTGAGTCATTTGGAATGATAAACGCACCAAGGAACTTTCGGAGAATAATGGACACCATAATAACAGGAATGTCATTGCACAAAATCTAGATAAAATTACAGCCAGGGGTAGAATTAATATTTAGTTGTACCTTACAATAGTTGTATAGACACAACTGAAGTTATACACTATATTTATTAACACTGCACAAGTAAAAACCACAGTAAGAAAATGTGAATTTAGGTGGCCTATTAGATTCCATATCTGGGTGTAGTTGAGTTGTCGTAGGCCTGTAGTATTAATTATGCAGATATCTTGACTATAGTGTTCAGCTGGTGCTGGTGGTTAAGTAAAAGCACTATCGATCTTATTACTAGCAGAAATCTCCAAATAATGTTCATGTACACATTGTAAACATTTCAGCAACAACTGTCCAAATTATATTGAAAAGGACGAGATAATTGGTTGTTATAAATATCATCATTGACATGGGGCAATCTGTGATAAATAATGAAACCCTTAATACCAGCATCAGTTTTACCACCTGTAAAAACAGAAAATTAAATGTTTATAGATATTCTAAGGGTCACAAATCATTCAAAAGTAACCAACCCATTTTCAAGACCTTTTGGAGCGAAGGAATAAAATATAAGTCAGTTAACAGACTGAAATCTCTAAATTTAGCATTTGATACATTTTTCGTTATTATTGAGCCATGGATAACAATTTGATGATCACAGACTTTCATTTAACCCAGAAAATGGGTTAAGGCTACCCAATTGGCTTAAATAAGTGGAAGTGTAGTTTTAAGGTCCACAGGGTGGAAATCTTGTTGTGTGTGGTGGACAAGTCCACAGGATGGAAGCCTAGACAAGTATGCCCCTTAGCATGTTATGATATAATGGTGGGGCTTTAGTCTTTAATTTATAATTGTAATCATATAATGCTACTTACTATATTATTATATAAACCTGTATATATGTTGATGGCATATTATACTGGCACCAAACCTTCAGGATACTGAAATGTTACAAGATATCAATCAAAGATACATATATAGAGGTCTATTCTGTTGATAGATCCATGAATGTACTGTTTTCTTGATAACAATGTTCTGGGTTTGAGAGAGAGAGAGAAATGGGGTTTAACGTCCACTCGACACAAACTAGGTCATTTTGGGACTAACATATGGTTTCAATTTTATTTCAACAATTGGCTTGCACGTAGGGGTCTTTAGCAGTGGGAGGAAACCGGAGTGCCCGGAGATAACCACGAGGTTGAGAAGGCGCCCCTATCTCCATGCCACATACGCTCATACCAGGGATCGAAACAACAGCCGCAAGCCAGAGGTGACCGGCCAGCTAGAGGTCAAAGCGCGGCACTCTAGACCACAAGGCCATCCCAACCCCCCTTCTGGGTTTGAATATAGACACAGATTGCCAGGAATCTGAGGATTTTTCAAGACCAGTTTCCATTCATCAGGGGCAGCAATTAAACTGTTGATTAGTTGTTCTGCCCACCTGTGTATTCATTGGCATACATAAAGAAATGAAATGGGGTTTAATGTCAGTACTGGGCTAATGAAGACAGGCATATGAGGGAAATTTTGTCCAGACAGCGGCACTATGGCCTACACTTATGTTAAATGCTAACTGCCAAGATATCTTTTACATGCACACCAATGATACACAGGACCTTAGCTTTCTGTCCCATCCAAATAACTTGACAGCTGTCCTTGCCAGGTCCTCCGTCTTGTACCAATGACAAGGGGAAACCATATCGGAAACTCTTGGCCAATGCAGGGATAGAACACACGATCTCCAAGTTAGCGGGCCAGGGTCTTACCCACTTAGCCACTGTAGAACCCTTGACAATTGGAATTTAATGATGAGCAGGTGGAAATTTGGACTACCCTGGAAAATGCTATAATTATTATTAGATATTTACCTTAGCCATAAGTAAAGCTGCCACCCACGTATATAAATCATTTTGAGAAGCAAAACAAACACTTCTACCAAAATACCCACTTTCTTTCCTAAAATAATAAAAAAAAATTGACAATATTCAATAATTGCATAAAAAAATTCTAAGTTTCACAGACAAAATTTAATAATTTGACTCTATGACAGATCTTATGATAGAGCACCCACCTGCTAACCATTTAACCATCCAACCCCCACCCATCTGCTTTGGATCCAGCAACTACACAAATCTACACTTTTCAGAGAGTGTTGCAGATCCCCCCTTCCCATTTTATAATATTGTTGTACTTACTTGGTTGGTTTTTCACCTCTTGTTATAAAAGTAAAACCATGTCTAAAAAAAAATTAAATTTATTGTTAATATCTCAAAGGGGTAATTCAGAACTTAAAATTGTACTGGAATGTTTCTCAAATCTTAACTTTTAAGCAGATCGGACAATAACTTTTGTCATTCACAAGTTTCCAAAGGGAATAACTCCTGAAGATATTACCAGAAATAGCTGAAATTCAATATACATAGATTTTAAAAACATCAGTCAATGTGTAGTTCATAAAGTGTTCGCATATTATATAACTATTGCAAAGCATAGTGTACATTATTTTTTTTTAAATACAGGACATATCTAGAACTTACTTGGATGGAATAGATGAACGTCTAGGGTCAACACCTAAGTATATAATCATATCTTCTGCGTTAAAACACCACAAACAGTTAGAGGCCTTTGAATCTTTGTAACACGAAAACTTAGATTGTTTAAAATCAAAGGTATATTTTTTAAAACTTTTCTTTTCACTACACTTTAGATCAGATAATAAATATTTGCTTGGATCATACTGAAAGACAGAAACAAAAACATCAATTTCTGGTATTCTCTCTTTAACACAATATTTTGGGAAATATAAAACAATATTCGGTACAAATTGTGACATGTATGACATTTATTAAATTTCTTTTTTTAAATCAAATGAGAGTTCAGTTCACAGTGTCAATATAATGCTTGCATATGTATTTTTATTTATGAGTTTTCACTCAGTAAGGACTTCAAATATAAAAAAAACCCATCCAAATTTTTGTATATGAAACCCTACTTACATATGATGCAATTTTTTCTATAAGGTCTGTTGGTTTTAAACAAAGACACACTCCTTTCCTTACATCTTCTGACCAGTCTCCCCATCGACATACATCTTCATAAACTGGATTCGTCCAATGTAACGGTCTCTCTATTTTTCAAAGTACATGGTAAAAGTAAAGGAGGATTCTTTATATTAGCAGCATGTTAAAGATCCCCTGACATTCAAGACTTAAAATAAAAGTAGGCTGTGACTCAATTGTCCAGGCTAAATTTCCCTCATAGCTCAATGCAAGGTGTATGCCCCTCTTCATTGGGCTGGTTAGTATATATATAAAAAAGTATAATTTTAAACCACATTTCTTTTATCTTTTGTAAAATTACATTTTAATCTGTTAAATATTTGAATTCGTTAAATGTAAGATCAACTCACCTAACTGGCCTTTAAATAATATTTCATGTATATTGATTTGTCTCTGACTGACTTTTCTTTTCGAGATAAAATAATCAATAACTTCAGATGCTGTATTACGACTTGTAACCTATAATAACAAATAATCTTATCAGATGCTGTTTTACTACTAACAATAATAACAAATAATTTTATCAGGTGGTGTATCAAAACTTGTTAACTATAATAATAGATAATCTTATCAGGTCTCTGACTATTATTGTCATTTCGGATTCTACTGACTACGCTAATCATTAGATCTTTACCCAAAAATGTGTATCTAATTGTACTTGTATTTCCGTGTGTTTTTGTTTTGTTATGCAGTTATCCTGATTGTCTACTAGAACTTCACAAAAAGCTTCTGTTTGGGTTTAACAATGATACATAGATTGTACTATCAAGACTCAGTGGGTATGGTTCTGGTTCAACAACCAGGAAGTTTGGAGTTTGATCTGGGTATTGGCAGACAAAGTTCCCCATGACTTCCAGCAGGGTTTCCTAATATCAAGGGTGTAGGATGTAGGCGATGGCAAGAAACAGTGTCTGGTTGTTTCAACAATCTGACCTCCCGTCTACATGTTGGTGTGCACATCAAAGTGTTAATTTCAAAATAAGAGAAGAATGTAGCGTCTCAGTCCTGTAAAAACGTTCCTTATAACAAACTACATGACTCATGCCCATCTTCGTTAACCAAGATTGTAGGTGCAGAAACGTAGAATATGAAACCCCATTTCATTTAATTCATAAAGATGCAAGGATTTACTTACTGTAACCATTTCACACTGGGCAGAAATATCAAACATTGAAATAGGTATTAACAAACTATCAGATGACATCAATGTCTTTGACTGAAGAATAAAAGACAATATCATATTTACAAAGCATTCATAAATTTTTAACTTTAAACATAATATAAATATAGCCCAAAATTCAATTTTAGAATCAAACACATTCACCAACTTGATAAACTAGTAATTTGAAAATCAAACCATTTGTACATATTAAACTGATAACTCACCATTCTCGGACTTGACTGTATTTCATTTATCTTTTTCTCGGCTTCTTCCATTTTGTCCTCAATTGACTTTTCTTGATCTAACTGTTGAAAAAAGACAATATTCCATTTATATGTTTATCAGTACAATATACAAATTTCTTAGTCTTTCTTAAGTCTTAGTCTACATGTATTTATAGTTGATATCCACAGACTTTATTAACATCCATATTTCGGAATGTTGATCTTTTATGTGACCGTCAACACACTTCTATTGATCAATTCTAATAGTAGTTAACACCATCTAAAGTTTCCAATACTTTCTACACATTCTTTGCTGCCATCTTGATTTTCTAGCAGATCGCTAGCCGACGCATGTACAGTATTTCATGTCTAATTATATCAACGAACATCTGGCTCAAGATAGCGTCTACCCTGCATTTCTGCTTCAATTGTTTTGATTAAAATCCAATGAACACTTTTAAGTACTAATTTTTTTTATGGAAAACGATTACCGGTGCAATGACTCTTTAAAACACAGATGTAATAATAAATGAGATGTTGTAACTTACCCTGAATAAATTGTCGTGATGTGTGATTATATCCATCAATATAGATAACTGACATGGCAGAGATGTCTGTATATTCATATGCGGCTAAAAATAAAAAAATCATCAAAAAATTCAACAGGACACCACAATCTTCATATAAAACATACATTAATTATAGATGCATTATGGAGGGTTTAGTTTGAAGAATAGCTTAGTCTTGATTTTAATTGCTACCATTGATAAATACAGTTTCGATTATCCAATTTCCATTTAACAATTTGAAATCTAACAAATCTTAAATGGCAGCTAACAATACTGGTATAATACCAAAGTTGTACTGGTATAAGTATCAAATATCTTACCTCATTTTCATCTGGTATGACTAAAGAAGGAGCGAAACATGTAGCTAGATTCTCTACAGTCATGGCGTTTTCTGCTGTATACTGCCCAATTCTGCAAATATATATGACATTTTTTATATACTCAACCCACATTTTTGAAGGGAGATTTTCCCATTTTATTGAACCACGAAAGCAAATGTTCTCTTTATAACCAGGCCAATCATTGTGATTTGAAGGCAGATATTTTACTAAATCATAAAAACAAGTAGAAGTCGAAGTGGAGTATAGCATCACAGCATTCTGGCCAAATGGTTTTGCAATTTTATTATGCCAGTTGTACTTACTTGCGTAAATGTAGTACAAGCTTTTTAAGTGTACTATAATTTATTTCAGGCATTCGATCCAACAGATAACCATACCAGGCTAATTTATTATTTAAATCACTAATCACTGAAATACGTACAGAAAAGAATACTTAAAAAAACAAACATTAAAACAATAAAAGACAAAGAGATAAATTGTGTTTTAACATTGCAGATGTTATATGGTAAAATCTTATTTCTGAAATTAGCTTCCATGTTCAGGTCTTTGGTTTTTTTGAGAAACTTACAAGTAAAATGAAAAACAATAGGGTTTAATGTCCTACTTCTCTGCAATGATTAGGCTAATAAAGATGAGCATACGCCATGCAGTGTGCTATGAGGGAACTGTCAAGGGTTCTTTTATGTGCATGCCAATATGTACATGGGACCTTGGTTTTTCATTTTACTTTTAAGTGAATGACTACATGCTGTCATTGCCAGACCCTCCATCTTGAAACACAGACAAGGATAAACCAGACCGAAAAATCCCGAGGAACTTCCTTAGCAAACACTTAAGCTTGGCGCAGATGGTCAACTTTTCGTCGCTTGTTGCTGCAATAGGCAACTACTGGCAACTCTGAGCAATTGGCAACTCGAGGTCTCCCGTGTGCGCTGACTGGCAACGAAAAGCAATTTTTCCCCGGATGCCGATATCACGTGATCATTTAAAATGGCGCCGTCCATACAACAACAGTTGTTAGCTGTTTCCGACGCCGCCATCTTGAAGTATCACATGACAGTAGAGCGCTCGCTGATTGGACAGTTAACCGGTTGCTTGTTGCCTGTTGTCGCCTACCGCCGCAGACGAGCAATTGTGAAGCAACAGATGAACAATTTCTCGGCGATGAGCGATTTTCTGTTGTCGTATATCAAACATGTTTGATATTTGGCAACTCGGAGCAACAGCAGGCAAATATTGTTGCCCGTTGGCGCAGATGGGCGATTGTTTCTTTCAACGACCAGCGATTTCACTGTTGCCTGAAAGTTGCTCGAAAAAGTTGCCCGTCTGCGCCTGGCTTTAGAGCAAACTTGAGACCTCTTGGTTAACAAGCCAGCATCTTACTAACTGTGTCACTGCAGCTCACAGAAAACCCAGACAAAACACATTACAAACCTTATGATCTAAAGTGTAAGCATTAGATCAAATGACCACCCAACCCCCACAAGCAGTAAAGGATTCAACAATTTATTATATTTATATCCAGTATTAGTAATGATATTATTCATAAAAAAAATTGCTATATATTTTAGTGACGATTATGATATACCTGAGGTTTGTATCCACTCCTTGTAATCTTGTGTGAATACTGATGCAGTTAAACCACGGAAAAATCTTTTGACGGCATTTGCTACTTCGTGATCTGTGTATTCTTCCAATCTTACACAGCGAGGATCTGATAAATAAAAGCAATGATAATTTCAAGCTAAAAATTACCTGTTTTTATCGAAATTTTTCTGCACGAACTCGCCTAATGAAAATGGTCATACATACTGTATTTCATTCAGATTTGACGCCAGAGATTTTTTTATTTTTGAGTTTTTATTTCGTTAAAAGACCGTATGGCTAATTGACTTATCACAAACGTCAGATTTCAAGATTATGAACTGTTATGTATGATTATCCAGTATTATTTATGACTGTCAATAACATTTATGATAGTTGTGTACTTGATAATTGAGTCTATGGAAGACAAGTGTAGGAATATCTTGTTGCCTAGTAAATACAAACGAATACAAACCATTTCTAAGTTCTTGTAATAATGACTGAACTCTAGAATTTGTAGCACTTTCTCTATAAATACCTTTTGTTCTTAATCCTGAAATATAGATAGACATAGGAACTAAGTAAGTATATGCTATATAAATAAAGTATCAGGTGTAACACCCCAAAACCTCAAAACAATTGAATAAAGGTACTTTAAGGGACTATACCGATTTGAACAGAGTCTCAGAGATAAAAATCTGAGTAATTTAAGCGCCAAAATATAGAGGAATGGTGTATTTGCCCTGTCTCAAAATTTCAGTTCAAAATATTCCGTCGTTTGGACTTGAACGTCAAAACTGTTTTTCCAGACACCTAACCTTTTTGAGATTTTGGGTGAATTTTTTCGCTGGGTGACATGATAAACAATTCCTGTTCCTTTAGAAGTGAATGACCCATGTGCTGTATTTGATAACGAAAGGTAAATTTCACCTACACATTATTTTTATACAATAAAAGTCTAGTTTTATCCAGACACTGCATAATACAGCTCAAGTTTGTTGCTCAGTCCTAAGGTAGAGAATTTTAAGTGATTTCAACAAAAAATTAAATAGTTTTATTCTCCAAAATATCATCGGGATTGATCGGGATCGACCCTTTAAAGGAGATAATACCTGCCTATACTGAGTGTGGTACGTACCATTATTTGTTATAAAATTTATACATCTATCAACAATAACAGGAACATTATCAGATGTTAATTGCTGATCTTCTAATGTTATGCCACTTCCCTGAAATATAAATAAACTTTAGTTTGAAGAAATTAAACACTCACAGGTTATCTTTATTTCAAAACCGACCAGATTGGGTCTTCTTTCAAAAACAGAGTCAGTCAGAGTTATAAAACATTATCTATAAATACAAATTATTCTGAGACTAACACACAATGTACTTTTAAAGTTCATGGCATTTCTACCTACATTACACTTTTTAATCAGATTCCATCTGCTAAGGATTCTTTTACATGCATGCCAATGTTTGCATGAAAACTCGTTTTTCCATCCCATCTACAAGACGATAGACACACATTCTTTATCTGTCCTAACCCTGAAAAGCGTGAACCAGACTCCAAAAAATCCTGAAGACTTTTCACAACCCACGTAAGTAATCAAATCCAGCATGTTACGGTCCAGAGGCCAGTACCTTAAGTTCAATTACCACTCCCATCATCCCACAGGCACTTGAAGGGATTAAAATAAAACTACTGCTTGACTATAATAGTATAGTATCATAGTAAACAATATAATACAAGGTACTGCAGACGACATCTTTGTTATGACTTGTTTATGATATATTGTCTGCTGTCATCTCGCAATACTCACTAGTTCTAACACTTCATGTCATTTTTATTGCCAACGAGACTTTATCTGATCATTATTCACCTTCCGATGTAATTAAATTGGTCCTTTTACAGCGTTATTAATAACAAATCAAACTTAAAAAGCTATCACTTATCGATATCAAACTTTGCCAGCCCGGAAGTAGCCCGAAATAAAGTCAAAAGAAGTCTGTATCACCCAGTCACTTTATAAACCTATCATGACTCGATATGTGCATAGGAACTGGGTGATCAAGTCTCGCTCAACAGCGGCCTCGCTTTGTAGGCTCTTATCACGTGATACAGACTTCTTTTGACCTTATTTCGGGCTACTTTTTAAGTTTGATTTGTATTATATTGTATACTATGATACTATACTATTATAGTCAAGCAGTAGTAAGAAGTTTTATTTTAATCCCTTAAAGTGCCTGTGCATCATCCCTCCAATTGTTCAAATTTGACCAACACTGTGCATGTAGTCTAACTGATTGACCTTCCAACATCTCACTTACAGCTACACCTACCTTTATGGCATTCTCAATAATGTTCCTTAATCTCTCTGTATCACGACTTAAGTCAGCCTGTATATATAATGCCCTGAAATCAATTTGAAGTAAAATTTAAAAATTTTGAC
Source organism: Patella ulyssiponensis (assembly GCA_963678685.1). NCBI lineage: Eukaryota > Metazoa > Mollusca > Gastropoda > Patellidae > Patella > Patella ulyssiponensis. The sequence goes on from OY783225.1 coordinate 13,913,602, forward strand.
ACCCTGGAAAGATAATGATATCCACTTGAAGTTAATAGGTTTTATAACAATAGCAAATTTAAAACGAGGGAAGATTACATTGATTTATTTAACATGCAGATTTTCAATATTATCTTTAAATGTCATTTGCTATTCAAACTAAAAGATCTATTTTCTGCTTGATAAAGGACATTATAATTCTATAGGATTTGAGTTCTGTGTATGTCTGGTGGAATTACTTGTTTTCCATACAATTGTGCCCAGTGTATGTCTAGCGGAATTACTTGAGTTCTGTGTATGTCTAGTGGATTTACTTGTTTTCCATACAACTGTGTCCTGTGTATGTCTAGTGGATTTACTTGTATTCCATACAAATGTGTCCTGTGTATGTCTAGTGGAATTCCTTGTATTCAATAAAAGTGTGTCCTGTGTATATTTTGACTGTGGACCGGTATCAAACTGTTGATTATTTATCTAGGATTGTTACTCTCAAAATTAATGTAATTATCTAGAGAACGTACTATATTCAAATTTCCAGATTATTTTTACTCACCTGCCCGGTGCATTGACAACAAAATGGTAGCCGACTTCTGTACATTTACTACAACCTGTCTCACTACTCTGATGCTCTGCAAAAAAAGTATAAAATAATGTAAACAAAGCTAATTCTACATGTTGTTCCCCAACTGAAAAATGACAGCAGCCACCACAAATTTATGCAAGAAGATGGCAAAAACTTTCCCAAATAACCATAGTTGGTGAAGAAAAATGATTACAGTAAATATTAATTAACCATTCAACTTGGGTTATAATATGGCTGTTCAAAGTTAACATTGGTTTCTATGAATTTTACAAAACCAACTTTATGTCTTTTAGACAAAATAATAATAATTCTATTTTTTATAAAAGCCAGATCATTCTTTAACAATTTTTTTAAATGTAAGTTTATTATTCATTATATAACATTGAAGACTCTTTGCATAGTTTGTGTGCAACCTCATGTGTTTTATTTGGGTCTTCCAATTTCTTCCCATTGATAAAGACCTCTTCGCACAACCAAGTTATTGAAATTTAAATTGTAGCATAACCTAAATAACCTATTTGACGTTAAACCCATTTCTCTCTTTTTAATACTGATCTGGCTTATTTCGTATTTCATACGAAAAGTCACTTACTGATACTACTGGCTTTTCTAAGATCTACACTCTCTAACTTTGTTTCCTAAAGTACACAAAAATATCAAATCAGTTTCATTTTCAATTAAATTCATAAATTAAAAGTTCTATTTATCTTGTGTATTTACATATCTTCCAAAACCTCGCTAATTTTGGATTAGTTAACATGAAATGAAATAATCTTCATTACCTTTGTTAAATAAAAAAAATTTCTTCCATTCAACATAACCCATGTTTTTCTCCATTCCTAGTCAAAATAAAAAAGTTACATGTCTTAATAAAATATGATACATGTGTGTAAAACTGCAGAGTCAGCAAGTTCCATTAGAAAGAAATGACAATATCAGCAAGTTACATATATTAATAGAATATGATAGGTAAAACTACAGGAGAGGAATGGCAGCAAGTTACATGTAGTAATAAAATGTATATTGAGGAATGACAGCAAGCTACATAAATTAACCCTTTGAGAAGTGGATATGTTATGACTTCATTCCCCCAGTGAGCGAATTAAATGACGTAAAAATGACGTTATAGCAATTTTTATACACATTTATATTGATAACATGTAATAACATTTACTAAAATTATTATAATACATGCATTATTTGATTTTTATTTTATGCAAGGTTGCAGCGACAGTCCGAGGATGCTGCATGATCACGATTATTTTTTTTAATTTTGATTATAGTATAGGCTAAAAATCAGATAATCGCCATCCCTCTGGTATATCGCGGCATTTTTGGGGTTAGCGCAATGAATCAAATAATTGCCAGAAAACTGATTATCATGAGAATGGGAGCTTTTTTGTCAAATATAAACAAGATTGATAGACATGATCCTACCAGTTTAGGCCTACTACTGACAAGTTCATTTACCGTGTGGCAGGATGTAGAGATATCCCAAGATTGACAATTGCTCCTGTGCAAAATTTCATCAAGATCTTGTATTTATTTTTAATGTTTAAAAATGATTATTTGGGCAGATATAGTATTGTTACAATACATCACTTGTTAAAATTCTTCGCTCTCTCATTATCGGCATCAGACCCAACAACGCCGTGATCGGTCATCAAATTATGATGATTGTTTACATTTTGATCGTCGCTATTTTCGTCCTCTTCCGATTCCATTCCAAGGTCTCGTGGATCTGGGTCACTACCACTATCCTTATCATTTTCAACATTATTTAATTTCTTAGACAGCATTTAATGTTAAGTGTTTGTTCATCTGTGGCCGTTTAGGACAGGAGGCTGCCATCTTGCACTAATGGCAGCAAAGCCGACGATAGGCCTAGCGCGGATTATCCAGTCTAAGCAGACAACAGCGAACGTACTTGACCTTTCAGAAAGCCCCAATTAATAGTTATTTAAAACGAGGCTATGAGCTAAAAATAGTAACTTTAATTTCTATTCCTGTCATTGGACAATATTTAGAGGGGTTCCTTTTAGTATGCGATCAGAAAAATTGACCTAAAATAAGGTATGACGTTGGCGACATATATGTCGCTAAGCTCACTGTCGATGACGACATATATGTCGTATTACTTGCCAAAGGGTTAATAGAATATGGAATGTAAAACTATAGTAGAAGAATGACAGAGTTAGACAGTTACATTTATTAATATTCAGAATAGCAATTACTACACTCAGAAAAATTCAACAATTCTCTACTTTTATTTCACGTTATTTTGTTTTTGTTGCTTTGAAACCAAACAGAATAATATCTATGTTCAGGTTTAACTTACTTCTGCTACTGAATCTTTCATATAGAAATTACCAGCTAAACTGAAATCCATCATACCAACATGGTCCATAACAACAACAGGACATATCAACTAAAAAAAAAAACAACAACAAGATTTTAACTATATTAAAAATAAGTTCATAGAAGCACAACTAAGTTACCTATTTGACACCCAAAACATACTTTTCCAATTGAAACTATTGACAACTATTACAGATGTTTACCACAATTTTTGCCATTGCTATCTGAGCCTTTAAATATCTTTTAAGATAAAAGTTTTCCCAATAGATATTTTTTCGCTGTAATTTAAATGTATGATCTGAGATTATCTGTTCACAATAAGAACCATAATTTATAATTTCTAAATTTAACATTTCATTATTTCAGAGTACTCAGAGTATTTCAATAATTGATTTTTCCAGAGAATGACGTTTTTATATATAATTCTTCAGTTGATGAAGGCTTATTATCCAAATTGCATCCGGTATTAACCCACTATACTAGTACACAGTAAAGTTAAGTTAGTTGCTCAGGGATTATTTTCTTTTAGATTTTCTACATACATAGAGAAAAATCTATTATTCGTTTCATACAGTAGAAAAGAGGAAAACTAACCTTGGCTAAAGCTTGTAACCAGAGGATCCTTTCTCTTTCATTGTCAGCAGCAAATAAATAAATTCTCTGGTTGTTTTTACTTGTACTCAATTCAAATGCTGCTGGTTGTCTAGAATAAAATCAATACCAGGATTAGCAGCATGATTGAAAAAGACGGGTAAATCATATATATGGAAGGGAAAAACTAACTTCCATTTCTCAGTCATCTTATCGGCAGTCTTGTCAGCATGTCATCTCCATATCTAAGCTATATGATGGTCTAAATAATTCATACAGCATTTGAAACCAGAAATCTCTTTAACAAATAAGTGTTGTAAAATAAACTTACTTTTCAACTACTGTAGTACGTAAACAATAAATAGATTTTCTTTCAATACTGTCTTTAGCTGTTGTACTCTAGAATACAGAATAATAAAACATAAGCAAACAATCAATACATCAAAGCCTATGATCGTCATTCAAGGTATTTTGAATTCCTTGCAAACTATAATATTGTGTAAGTTGAATCTCTAAAAGAAATACAAGTCCAAAAATTGGTGCAATTCGGCTCCATATTTGGAAAGAAATGAGGAATTGAAAATTTTGCAACGGTCAATAGCCTCTGCAGATAGAGGTCCTGTGTTCAATCCCTGCATTGGCCGAGAAAATTCATCAGTATTTTCTAGTGTGGTTGCCCATTGTCAGTGGTGCAGGACAGAAGGTCTGGCAAGGTAAACGTATAGTTGCTCGGATGGGGTCCTGTGTTCGAAATTGGTGTGTGGGTTAAAGAACACTTGACAGTTGGAATCTGTAATAAGAGTAGGCTGTAAAGCAAAAGTTCCCCCATAGCACACTGTATGGAGTATGCCTGTCCAAGCAGAACAGTTGGTAGTTTCATTTCATGAGAGAGTGAGAGAGAGAAATGGGGTTTAACGTCCACTCGACACAAACTAGGTTATTTTGGGACTAACAAATGGTTTTAATTTTATTTCAATAATTCGCTTGCGCGTAGGGGTCTTTAGCAGTGGGAGGAAACCGGAGTGCCCGGAGGAAACCCACGAGGTTGAGAAGGCGCTCCTATCTCCATGCCACATACGCTCACACCAGTGCTCGAAACCACAGCCGCAAGCCAGAGGTGACCGGCCAGCTAGAGGTCGAAGCGCGGCACTCTAAACCACTAGGCCATCCCAACTCCCCTTCATTTCATGAATGACGATCACTGGCTTAAATGTATCTGGCATAACATGGTCTTTATAATACATACACAAACCAAAACTTTGTCTTTGGTAATAAAATGATTTATGGATGATTTATAATAATGATGAAATGATGAATATTGTCTAAATTCGAATTGAAAGTAGTTTTGGGGGCAATGTTATCCTTGAATAACATTTCAAAGTGGAGGTATACCATTCATTATAATACAAACTTGTGGATTTTCTACTTCTCTATTTATTAAAAATGTAACATTTCAAGAACAAAATGAAAAGAAATGGGTTTAACATCCTACCTATTATTTCAAGAATGAGAGAGAGAGAGAGAGAGAGAGAGAGAGAGAGGGAGGTTTTAATGTTCATTCAATACAAACTAGGTCATTTTGGGACTAACATATGGTTCAATTTTATTTCAATATGTCGCTTGCACATAGGGGTCTTTAACAGTGGGAGGAAACCGAAGGACCCGGAGAAAACCCACAAGGATGGACATTTCAAGAACTTTACAGGTATATGTGTTGTGTGTAATAAACCAAGATGTAGTAAAATCCTTAAAGTGGTATTATTACGAAATATCAGTAAGTCATTTTTCAAAGGGATTTCAGTTCTGACACCAATGAAATTATAATGCATGCAGAACAAACAGATATAACAAATCATATATACACTGAATGCACCATACATACACAAACACATATATAATATACATCTATTTATGCAAATATACAGTTCAGTTAATGATCTAGGAAACTACTGGGCTCTTGATCCTTCAAATAATTATTTTCATTTATATTCATTAAATATGGATGCTTCGATGCGAATATCCTTTTATTCATTTGTTCATGGGGGTGAATGCCTCCTTCCACCTCGGGTGATATTGCAACCAAATGTTCAATGACCTTTTAACCAAGCATTGGATCTTTGACTATAAACTATATAATGGGGAAATCCTTGAAGACCAAATAAAAACGTTCATCTATAATCAAGAAATGATACGAAAATTGGACGGAAAACATCCATTGATTTTGTGGAGGAAGGAACAGGGGTAGGGGGAATTGATACATCATCTGTAAGTCTGGTGGCGTGCTAAACATGCTATGTATATATATATTCATCATGCATTTTATGTCAATACAGCATTTTAGAGAAAAAGGCTTTCGTTTGAAACGTCACATGATAAATTGACATCATGAGCAAGGAATCCATGCCACTATATAGTTATTTAGGGCATTTATTTCATAACTTTAAACATTGATTCGTAATGCATTTATATTACAATATAACAACTTTAGTTTCAACTTGTCAAAATAAGCATGTGGTTTATCAGGCAAAAGTTGTCCGAAATCATGGGAGTCTTGTGACGAATCAAGCTAAAAACATCTTCTCTCAAATGGCTTATTTTTCTCACTACTTGTGCTGTTATTCATAAATGGGTTTCTTTTAAATACTAATATTGAATATATATAACTGAGCATATCAGACATTTTCTAAATGTGGAACCTTGTTACAGAGAACCAAAGGCTGATAATGTTTACCTTTAGACCAGAGGTAGGAATCAGTTCCTTAACACCTTAAAATGTGAAATGGAGATTAAAGTGTTGGGAGAAAAGCAGAACATGTAAGATTGAGGTGACATTTTTTTGGGTATTAGCACTAAACCCCACTAAATTATGATAAAAATTAAGTTTTTTGGGATAGTTATGAACCACCATTTGTTATTCCTGTAAAAGTGAGAATGTGGGGTTGTTTAAATGTAAAGCCATACAAAAGAAAATCTGATGCAGGAGGGAGGTTTTTCATTTTTGTCTTTTTATTTTTTGAAATAATCACTACTATATTCTAAAGGATTTCTCATAAATATCACATATCAAGGCACATTTTATCTCAAGTTGTTCATAGAAATGCATGATTATCCAGTATCATTTATGAATATTGATAACCTTTTTCTAGCTTGCGTACACTTCCTATTTCACTTAGATTTTTTTATAAAGTTTTTTCCTGTAATCAGTGGCAAATATTTATGAGCATTAATTAAAGAGACTTTTTTAAATTTCCATATTTTATATACAAAGAGATAATGAATGCAGGTCTTTTTAACAGAAAATGACGTAAACTTTACGTTATATTTACATCATTTCCTGACATTAAATTATCGTTCAAAGGATGAGCAAAATGATGCTAAACTGATTCACCATTCAACGTTAATTTTACGTAAATTTCACATCATGATGTTATGTGGGCAGGCGTATCTGATGAAAAACATAAAATTTTCTTTACATGGCCTAAATCAATAAGAACACAGAGTAGTGAGAAAAGTGAAATGTTAGTAATTTTAGTATTTACAATATTCTCATATTTCTAATAAAAGTACAATTCTTGTATCTAGATTTTACATACATTGAATACTTGATGCTGTAACAAAAAATTGAGATGCAAAATAAATGTTGTCATGGGAACTCCCACCTTCCATGCTGCAATTGTTACTGCACGTAGATATTGTGTATATACTTATAGAATATGTGAATATTTTCAGTGCTACCTTGTTTTTTTTGTGAGAGCCAGTCTGGCTCATCATTAACCTAGAGGTCTGAGATTCTAACCCAGTGTTAGCAGAGAAAGTTCCTCAAGATTCTCTGCCATGTTTATTTACCCTTTGTCATTGATGCAGACTGGCCAAGAACAGCGTCTATCAAGTTATGTTTTTAATTTAATCGTGACCAGTAACAATCACATATATGATTTTCATAAACTACCTGATTGCTAAAGATTAATACAGTGAAAATAAATGTGAGTGATTAAATACGGTACAGGGGCGGATCCAGGATTTTCAGAAAGAGGGGGCGTGCTGCACCCACTTGGGAGTGCGAAGCTCGGCCCGTGATTTTTGAGTGGACAAAAATGCCCACAAGGACTAGTTCCATACCAGTGCTGTAAATTACGATTTCCAACCTAAACTATTTTTGTTCTCCTTTCCCTCGAGAATATATGGAGCTTAAAATTTTTCGCCACCATAAAAAATAGAGGGGGCGTGCGCCGGTTGCGCCCCCCTCTGGATCCGCGCCTGCTGTAACACAACTTTATAAAATAAACAACCCATAATAAAAATGTGATAATATAAAATTTGTGATGATATAAAAATGTGATAATATAAAATATAGTCAGCGAAGAAATGAAATGAATTTTGAAATATTCTTAAAACATAGTCTTGTACCTTTTCTGCATCATAATAAGTTAAAGCTCCATGTTCTAAAATACACCATCTTTTATCAAAACCTATAAAATACAAGATTGACTGTCATCTAATAAACAAACATTTGGCTGAAGCATGACCTAAAAGAGTTATACAAAGAAATTTTGTATGTCTTCTTTGAGCTTAAAAACGACAAGAGATCACTTGTTATATGGTTATTTTTGGGCTGTGAGGAACTTCGAGGTCGAGAGTCCTGCATCCTTACAAACTGAAATACCTAAAACTATATGTCAAATCTTACCTTTAAAATTTGGACCTGTTTTTAGTAAATATCCCTGATGTCGTACATCCTCTCGTAATCTTCCCTGGAATATTAATTATAGAAATAAAATAAAATGAAATGAAATAAGGTTCAATGTCCTACATTAGAAGTTATTTGTCTAATTTACAAGGATGGCATAGCCACCGTGTACATGTAAATAATAGAAACTTAATAAACCAACAGTCATTGATCTTACAGAACAACAACATAACCTCTGTGGCAATAACGTCTATCATCTTCAATAGAAGACAGACAAAGAATGGGGTTGAACGTCCACTTGACACAAACTAGGTCAATTACGGACTAACATATGGTTCAATTTTATTTCAATAATTCACTTGTGTGTATGGGTCTTTAGCTGTGTGAGGAAACCACCGGACCTGGATAAAACCCACAAGGTTCGACAAGCGATTCTATTCCTTGTCGTGTACAACTGGAGGATCAAGACCATACCACTTGACTCAATGACAGACCTGATGATACAGCGCGCATGTCATATAATATCGGGAATCACGTTAGCTAAGTGGGCAAGGTGCTGGCTCGCTAGCCTGGAGGTCGGGTGTTCGATCCCTGCATTGGCCGAGAAAGTTCATCTCGATTTTCCAGCGTGGTTTCCCCTTGTCAGTGATGTAGAAGGAGGGCCTGACAAGAACAGTTGCCTAGTCGTTCGGATGGGATGAAAAACCAAGGTCCCGTGTACACATTGGAGTGCACATAAAAGATCCCCTGGCAGTTGGAATTCGATATAAGAGTAGGCTGTAGCGCCGCTGCCCGGGCAAAATTTCCCTCATAGCACACTGTATGGAGTATGCCCGCCTTTCATTAGCCCAGGTTAGGTGCAGAAGAGTAGGACGTTAATCCCCATTTCATTTCATTTTTTTTCATATAATATCTATATTTATTCTTTTATTAAGGAGAAAAGTCAGCTAGACTCTACCTGTATTTCAATCTCCTTCAATATTTGAATAAAACAGAGTTTAAAAACAAAAATTAAGAAGTAAAAGGTGTATTATGTTTTTACTCTAGTTGGGATGATTAGAAATTGAGCAAATTCATAATTATTTGTAAAAACCCAGACTGAATTATTTGTCTTCAAATTTGATGAGATCTCGGATATAGAAAGAACAAAGAAATGGACTTACATCATCTTCTGATGCTGACGTGGATTCTGAAAAAAATAAATAAAATAAAAATCGATTTTGATTTTGGAAAATCCAGCTTTAACTTTAATTTCAAAAATTCTTAAAATAATAATAATGATTTCTTCATTAATAAGTCACCCCAAATCCAACTACAAGCTGCTCAATAGTGATATACACTAACAAATGCAAATGCACACATACCAATAAAATAAAAATAAACAACAAAACAATAAAAATTATTAAGAAATTCCTATAAAAAAATTCAGTATTATGTTTCGATAAATACACATAAAACAATAATTTAAATTTATTAACAATAAAAAAAAGCTATTATTACTTCAAAAAGGTCTTAAAATTTTCAAGGTAGAACTATTTTTTGGGCTATGGAAGTGAAAAACCTGTGAGCAATTGCCGATGAAGTTTGTGTTGTTACAAGCAAATTATTGGAAGCAGATCTTAAGGGCGTTGAGTAGTCTAAGATACGTACTAATTTTTCAACACCAATCTTATTTAGACTTTGCATACTTGTTCTATGTGTAAAATAACAGTCCAACCGTTTGTTGTGTAATCAAAGAGATACCAGTCGAAAGAAATAGACCAGTTCTTGAATAAATTATGATGTTGTACACATTGGTCACGTCATTCACAGTAAACAATCATGGCTGTCTCCCCAGCAACAGTTTCAAACTGGACTATTGGCATCTATCTACATATATGATTTATTGCCAAAATACTTTTTTTGATTGTCGACTTGAAAGTACCATTTTTGACTGTTTTGAGAGCGGACGAGTAGTGTGCACAGAAGTAAATATTTACTTTTTATATCCAAATTGATGTATTTTAAAACTTGTTGTGAACGTATTCAAAGAATAAACTAAAAATCACAAAATCTCATTTGAAGGTAAATAATGAACAAAGAATTTAAAATACTTTAAGTAGATATCTTTTAATGTCTTTAGTGTCAAAATGTTGCTTATAACCTCTACTTTCTATCTAATGAAGGATTATTGATATCTCTTTTTAGCATGAACATATAGAATTTTTGGGGTAATCAAAATGTAGTTTATAACCCCAAATAATGAAAAAAGGTCTTATATGTTGAACAAAACTTACAGCGCTAGCTTTAAAATGGCCAGTTTGGAATACTCCGCGCCCTTAAAGAATGTGAGGTATATAGGTGGATAAACTCATGTATTATTTAAACACAGATAAGCACAGTGGGATCATTTAAACACAGATATGTTAATCGTCATATCTTAATGTCTATTCATGATACAATGACTAGTAAGCAAAGCAAATGCTTTAGACAGGGGTGATATGCTCATGGGATGATGTTGAACTAACAATATAGAGGCAGCTTTGTTTTGGATCTTCTGCATTATTGGGAGAGATTACTTTGGAAAATCATAGAGAAACGAGTGGCAGTAGTCAAGTTTTGATGCCACAAAAGCATTAAAGATGCATTATGTAAGAAATAGACACACAGCTGGCAGTTTTTGCTTTAATAGTTCAAAAAAAGATAATGCAAAATGAATATATTGAAAACTTCATACAAATTACTTTATTCTGAGCGAAGTAATAACTGTTTGGTCTCCAAACTTTCAAGTCTTGACAATATGTGCTATTTATTGTTTATTATCGTAACAATAATACTTGGTATTAAATGGTCCTTCGATGGTGTAGACAGTTCATTATAGGCTTGCCATGTTAATAAATGTTTAAATAATAGTATATGTAACATTTTGTGCCAAAATAAAGGCCTGCGATAGGCAGATTTAGCTCTTTACATAATGCAACTTTAACTAACATTTTGCAAGCTTCCACATAGATATATCGACAAATTTTACCTATCTTATTGAGATGATAGTTACACGATTTACAAAAATCAGCAATGTGATCACGCCTAAACATGTTTGAATCGAATTGAACACCAGGAATAAGTTGATTATTACGACCACATTTGATAACTTCTGTTTTGCTTTAGGATCTCTAAAATCATCAGTCTTTCCTGTTTTGCTTTATGATCTCTTAATTATGATCCTTAAGATAATTTGTTTTGCTTTATGATCTCTAAGATAATATGTCTTGCTTTAGGGTCTCTAATATCATCTGTGTTGCTTTATGATGTTTAGGATCATCAGTCTTGCTTTATGATCTCTAAGGTCATCTAACTCCAATTCTTTATTTGGTAACTTCTGTTCTGTCATTGTTAAGTTGAAGCATGTTTATTTTCAACCGATTTCTATATCACTGACACATGTTTCTAGTTTATTGACATAACTAGCCTCAGTAGATAACTTCAAAGAGATATATAATTGCGAATCATCTGCGTATTGAGTATAGATGTAAGACAATCCCATGGCTACACATGGTAGTTGTTTTGCCACTTCAGTTTCTTTATTCAGTCGGTTCAGAAAAGAATCAAAAATTGTCTTTTCATTTCAAATCTAAATTTTTTCCAAATCATTTCCTTGGTTTGATTTTCATGTTTGAGTTTCTGGTTGAAGTTGGCCACTCTTTTGGTTCGTAAAGAAGCATGATGATCAAACAATGATGTTAAAGTAGAATTATAATGTTCTCTCGGTTCAGAAACATCAGATATTGCCGAAACACGATGTTCTAGTTTTAATTTTCTTGGTGTTTCTAAAGGTAACATGTCTTACAACACTATTCACTATAGGAATTTTAAGTTTGAAGATAATCAGAAATGTTGTGATCAGTAACTGACAGTTCTGTCAATAATTGGTCAGGTTTCCTTTCAAGAACCAGGTCCAGAATGTGTCCCATTTTATGTGTAGGATACTTTAGAAGTTGGGTAAATAAAAAAGAAGTTAAAATCCATGAAAACTATCTTGCTTTAGGATCTCCAATTCTTTATAGTCTCCATTGGATTCCTGTATCATTCAGAATGGTTTAGTTCCTCCACACTTGTCTGAATTAATACAAATCTGAACTTCAGTGAGAAATACTAGGTCTACTAGTGATCATTTACTATGTTTCGAGGGCCATTTCATCTTATGCACCGTTACTTTGGAACAAATCATCTTATTTCATTCGGAAATCACTGTTCAATTTATTCAAATGGCATTAGAAAACACGTTTATTCAAACATGCTTTTACTTATTTTATACATTTTACTGTTTTAAGAGTGCCTAATTTTTTATATCATTTTGCGTTGTCTTTTCTCTTACTGTTTTTAGGGAATGTTTTTATTTTTCTTTTATAACTTTTCTTTTTATAATAAGAAGTACTTTACTTTATTATTGTTAATCTGAACACTTCGATGAAAGATGCACTATATAAATGTATTAAATAATAATAAATAATCAAGCCAAATGTTAAAATCACCAAAAAATATATATTCTCCCAGACAGGGGAAAAATGTCACCAAGAACATCAGTAAATTAATTCAAGAAAATCATCCAATAAGCATACATTTATCTTTGACGCAGGTGGTCTGTATATGCAAAAAAGTCTTACTGAGTTCATTATGACTATTTTCTATTGATGTTTCTATTAGTTCAAAAGTTTGTACTTTGTGTGACACACATATATTAATGTTCAAGGCTTTCCTAAATAACACACATAGACCACCTCCCCTCTGATTTGGCCTATTTTGTAGAATTGCACTTTAGTGGTGCACTCGAAAAATGCACTTCTAACACTGTAAACACAGAAAATGAAATGAAATTATTTCAGTCTAGATACTGAATTAAAATTAGGTATGAGAATGGGGTCTCTTTTTAATCACATTTGCTAGTCTTGACTGAACCATGACAAATTGGCATTCAAAACAAAAGATCCTGATTCCTCAAAATTTCGAAGTTACATTTCATCATTTTTATTTCTGAATTAAATAAAAACTTACCATCCCCAAAATTCTGATAAAGAAATTCCACTTGTAATCTTTCCCCTGCTCGCTTGGCTATCACATAAGCTGAAGTATATAACAATATTTCTATTTGCACATGTTAATTCTCAAAATATTTTCAACACAGAAAAGAAAGTTACAGAAATTAAAAATTACAATACGACTGTACAAAAACTAAGCCAAATATGTGTCCATGAAAACACAAAAAATATTAAATCTGAGAAATTACTAATTAGCAAAGGGCACAACTAGGTGGATGTGTATACAAAGTTTCATAAAGATGGACTTTTCTGTAGATAAACACAGGTGTTATGATTTTTGGCCTAATTAAAACTTTGTGTTGAATCTTACCTGTATCCTCATGTCCAGGTAGATGATATAACACCTGTAGATTTTCAAAACAAGAAATTAATAAACAATGGTAGGGTAACCCACCATAAATAAATATCTCCAAATATCTCAAACAATTACGCCACAATATTTATATATATACCAAGCCTTAAATCAGCATCACACATTTATAGTCACTAAATAAACGATCATGTTGTACTTAATAAGATATGACCATTTAATCTATAAATAATAATAGACTGTCGTCCATAACATCCAGACACTTTTGGGTAAAAGATAGGTTACATGCCCTTGTTTTGAAATTAGTCTCGCTTAACCAGTCTACCAACCATTCTACGTCTGATTGAGAGGTCGGGATAATCAAGACTACTTGTTTACGAAACATAACAGAAAGCTGGAACAAGAAATTGAATTTTGAAATACGTCAGTGAGTATATTAGAGGGACAACTATATTATTATTTGCTGATCAATAAGATGTTGGATCTATTTTAGTGCTGGGTATTGTCACAGCCGTCACAATACGATTTGTATTGCGATTCAGGTACTATGACATAATACATAACCAGGTCGATATATTTACCAAGATAACAGGATAAATGAATAATTGATATATTTAGTTAGTCCTTTCCATCTCGACAGAGAGAAAGAGAGAGAAATGTGGTTTAACGTCCACTCGACACAAACTAGGTCATTTTGGGACTAACATACGGTTTCAATTTTATTTCAATAATTCGCTTGCGCGTAGGGGTCTTTAGCAGTGGGAGGAAACCGGAGTGCCCGGAGGAAACCCACGAGGTTGAGAAGGCGCCCCTATCTCCATGCCACATACGCTCACACCAGGGATCGAAACCACAGCCGCAAGCCGGAGGGGACGGGCCAGCTAGAGGTCGAAGCGCAGCACTCTAGACCACTAGGCCATCCCAACCCCCCTGATCTCGATAGAACAAGATGTTTTATATGACGACATTGATGTAAAGATCAAAACAATTTAAGAGTATTTGTGCCCCTATGGATAATGTGTGATGTGGATAAAAAAGATTGATAGGTTACTTAAAGTTACATTATGGGAGATAAGATAAAGAGATGGCAGTTCTCACTATAATAGTTAAAAACTATATAGTGTAAAGGTAATTTGCTGAAAATTTCAGTCAAATTGATCCACTACTAGCCGAGAAAAAAGCGTTTGAAATATTCACATAGTCATCATTACTCAAATCATTAATATAAACAGCATAGTCTCGATTATCCACTTGATTGATTTAATTATCAACGGCCATTAAGCGGCATATATAAATTTAATCCGCCAACATCGAAGGCTAGCCTTGACATCAAGAGTTTATTATGGTCTGGATATGTTAATTAATGTCTAATTGATTATTTAGATAACATTTCAGGCCTAAAGAAAGACCTGTAATAAGCAGATTTTGATCTTGCATAATGCTATTTTAATGAAGAGACAAGAAATTGGAATCACGAAAAATCATTTCGTGTCTAACGATTCAATACATGAATGATCAGAAGATAAATCATGATACATCGATTCAAAGAGATATATTGTACCAGGGCTAATCCCTGTAAAAGTGAACCCCAATATAATAGCATTTTCACATCCTGGATATTTAAGACAATGACTCAATGATAACATTAATAAAATTACAAAAAAAAAATACTCACATCTGCCCCTGAAAAAACGATTGCCATGGTATCCAGCACATTATCGGATCCAGCCGATTTTAATAATTCCTGGAAAACGATCCAATCAAACTTAATATACAGTCTAAAAATATGACTCAATCCTGATTACCACTGAAATAATATGAACTGAAAGGCGCAGTCTGAGATAACACAGGGATTTTAAGTATTAAACACATGAAGAAATAACTGGAACAGATCGTCTGAAAGTTTCAGGTCAAAATATTGATTTATTAGGGAAATGATTAATAGATTTTCATCGAAAGAAATACGGTTTAACGTCCCCATTATACTATTTTATTCCAACATCTGCTGGCATGTAAGGGTCTTTAGCAGTAGGAGGAAACCAAAGGATGCCGATAATTCATCACTCAACACTGCTAGTGAAAGTAAACAGATGTAAATCCGGCCATTTGAAACGAAGCAACAGTAGAAACCCAATATTTTTTCATGTTTCTCAACGAATTAGAATAATTTGCCTACAATGGTTTGAAACTAAACATTAAAGATACATTATGTGAGATAAGATAACCAGCTGCCAGTTCCCACTATAATAGTTAATAGATAATGGAAAGGGAATTTGCTGAAAATTTCAGTCAAATTGATCCACTATGAACCAAGAATTTCGCTACTGAATTTTGGGCCTAGTCTCAATCATCATACTAAAGTCGGATGATAAAGAACATAGTCTTGAGTATTCATTTCTTGATTTAATCAAGAATAAGCGTGGAGTAGCAGGTTGGATCCTAATTCAGTAAATATTGTGGGCTAGTGATGACATGGAGAGTTGATTATGATCTGGATATGTTAATTAATGTCTAATTAAAAAATAGATAACAGTTCAGGTCTAAAGAAAGACCTGCAATAGGCAGATTTAGCTCTTGCATAATGTATGTTTTAATATAGCAACTCCCACCGAAACAACACGACGACACAATACATAAGTTGTAGTGAGAGGTGCTTGATTTCCAAGCTTGATGGTAGAATGACTTTAACTGAAAGAATGAATAAATGACAAAAAAAAAAAAAAAATGTATTCTACAAATTAAAGTAATTACCTGATTAAGTATGTCTACATCTTGATGTGCTGGATGAAGTTGACAATGGCGTTTATGTCTATATTTATTTTGTATAAAATGTTTCCGCTGTTCTGTAGATGAATCTTTGTCTATTTTTTGTTCCGGTAAAAGGTCACTTTCCCAAAAACTGTTGGCATTAGCATTTCCAATAGCTTTCATTAGCTGTAAGATAATAGACATATTAAATTATCTTGGAAACAATTTGCATTGCACAATGTATGTTTGCCACAATAATTTGTGAGAAACAATTTAGTCTTTCAATTATTGAGTATCAAACTGTATATGAAGGGAACACTATCGTTT
Organism: Patella ulyssiponensis; assembly: GCA_963678685.1. NCBI lineage: Eukaryota > Metazoa > Mollusca > Gastropoda > Patellidae > Patella > Patella ulyssiponensis. The sequence goes on from OY783225.1 coordinate 13,930,260, forward strand.
TTATTCATATGTCACTGTGAATTTCCAAAGAAGTGTAGCTGGATTGTTGACAAGAGTGGTGTATTTACATCATAAAGCTATAGTCATAGAAATGGGGTTTAATGTCCACTCAACATAGTGGGAGGAAACTGGAGGACCTGGAGAAAAGCAAAGACAAACATGGGATCGAAACCATGCCACTTGAATCAATGGCAGACCTTATGATCTAAATCTGTCGACTACTTGACCACCCAGCCTCCACTGAGTCAACATATATGCTAATTTTTAAAATTACAATGCTTGATTTGCATTCTTAAATGAGATTTTTTTCAGAAATCCAGAAAAAGGCGTGACTGCTCCATTAAAGAAAAGTTGCATCACTAATAGTACAATATTATGGTAATTACCTCTATAAGACTAGGTGTCCACACTCTTGTGTCCATTCGTAAAGATCGTATTTTAGAGATCGTAACTTCAAACATTCTGTGTATACCTGGTGATAAATGGAAATAACTAATTAAAACAGTTTTGTAAATTGTTTCAATTGCAATTGTTTCAATATGATCTTGTCACATTTTCCATTTTATCATTGTTCAATATTGACTAAGAGAATCCCAGTCCAAACATCTGTCAGTAATAATCAGTTATAGTTTTCCATAGAAATGAAATGAAATGGGGTTTAACGTCCTACTAACTGTTCGTTTTCCATAGAATTGCAACCTGTGTATAAGACTGTTTTATCAACTTAAGATATGAAAGCAGAGAGAATCTATACATTTAAAGGGATATTTCCAGATATTATGGCTGTGGTGAAAAAAGGTATATTTCCAGATATTATGGCTATGGTTTAACAATACAGTTTGCCATACTGACAAAAGCTGTCGTCCTGATTTGTCTTATTTCTGCAACTAAAAGAAGTTGCAACTTATGGCAGTCACATATATATATTTCGTTCCTTATTCTGATTCAATTCTAGATTACAGTAATGAATGATGAATACAGCGTAATGAGTATCTTATGTTAACATCACAGCAATAAACTATGAATATTTTAAGTTCAATTAATTGATTTTACCTGCACATTTTTTACAAACAACGATGCCTAAATTTATAGATGCCCAGTGTGGTTCTGAAAAATTCAAAAAACATTTAAAAGATTAAAAAAAATAAATGTCTTCAAAAGTTTTTTTCCATAAAAACTAAATTCAAATTGAAAGTCTATGAATGGAGCCATTTCAAGTTCAATCCTTTGCAAACTGCTATATGGTGAAAGATGAATATCTAACAGATCAAAAATGGCCGAGTTCTCAGTTCAGTTTTTACAAAGATGGGATGAATTGAAAATTTGTCAATATTTGGCATTCTGTGCAGAAGATATAAGATGCCAGTATACCTATATTATAAGTGTAGGGTAAAATCTATTGACAGATCTCTTTTCAATCTGAGTGAATCCCAGTCAGGTGATGATCCACCTTTAATATTTTGATCTTGTTTTCTTAATCAAATAATAGATTATGGAATAGAGTACAGTTTAAGGTGTATTAAGCCCTGAAAAATTGTTCGTAAAAATGAGCCACTTTAAAAATAGCAGATACAACCTACTACTACCAATGAACAAGTTTCGATTATGTCATGCTTCATTTATTTTTAAAAATTAAATCTCACCTTCGGCTTCACAATCAGCACAAATTCTATTACTTTCATTTTCATAAACTTTCTCTAAAACCTGTTAAATGTAATGATAATTTTATTACTTTCATTTTCATAAACTTTCTCTAAAACCTGTAATATGTAATGATAATTTTATTACTTTCATTTTCATAAACTTCCTCTTAAAACCTTTTATATGTAATGATAATTCTATTACTTTCATTTTCATAAACTGTACCTAAAACCTTTTATATGTAATGATAATTCTTTTACTTTCATTTTCATAAACTGTACCTAAAACCTTTTATATGTAATGATAATTTTATTCCTTCCATTTACATAAATCTCCAGAAATTACATATAAAAAACTTCAGTAAGAGGAATACATTATAATGTATCACAAACTTTTTTCATTATTTCATTAATATTTTGACATCAAAGGGCATACTCTCATTAATAGCTGATATTTGTTGACTTAAAGGAAATGATTAAACTGTTGACATGAATTCAGTATGATGTAATGTACATCCTGACAAGCTGGAAAGCTTTTCCCAGGAAATTTATTATGTTCACATTTAAGTAGTATTAAGTTTATATGAAAGAAATGTAAATCAACAATAGTGACATCTATTTGTAAACAATCTCAACAAATCATTATTTATCATCTGGTATACGGTAATTATTTTCTTTGAATTTAGATAGATATGTATATATATATGTATTTCAATTTCATTCCAGTCCTAATAATATATCTTTAATAGTAGGTGCAGGGGGACTGCACCATACAAAATTTACACAAAACAAATACATGGACAAGACATAATACACAGAAATTTGAAGCTTGCATCTTCTAACGGTATACAAATTAAATGGGGTTTTACCTCCTACTTTTCTGTGTAAACAAGGCTAATGAATACATATAGATATATGCAGTGTGTTATGAGGGAAATTCTGCCCAAATAGTGGGTTTTTCCCTACTCTTCATCAAACTCCATCTGTCAAGGGGTCTCTTACATGTATGCTCACGTGTATACTCGTGGACCTTGGTTTTTTCGTCACAGGGTCTGCAACATTGAGATAGGAAACCAGGCTTGGAAATCCCAATGAACTTTTTGGCCAACACAAGGAACTCCTGTTTGCTGAGCAAGCTTCCTTCTCATCCTTCTCACTGAGAAGCTATATATCACTTCAGTATAACAATATATAATAAGAATCTTACACTATCATCAGCTAAACCTTCTGCTATAGCATCCTCCATAGCCATTTTCCATTGCTGACATTCTGTAGCATTCTCAAACGATAATCTGTAAATGAAATGAATACCTTTTTTTTCTTCAAGCTTTAAAGCGACAGAGAGGGTTTAACATTCACTCGGGGGGGGGGGGGGGGGGGGGGGGGGGCGTTGGGATGGCCTAGTGGTCTAGAGTGCCGCGCTTCGACCTCTAGCTGGCCGGTCACCTCTGGCTTGCGGCTGTGGTTTCAATCCCAGGTGTGAGCGTATGTGGCGTGGAGATAGGGGCACCTTCTCAACCTCGTGGGTTTCCTCCAGGCACTCGGGTTTCCTTTCACTGCTAAAATTACCTAGTTTGTGTCGAGTGGACGTTAAACCCCATTTCTCTTTCTCTCTCTTCAATTCTATTTCCATAATTTGCTTGTGCATAGGGTCTTTAACAATGGGAGGAAACCGAAAGTCACCAAGAAAACAAACGTGGTTGGGCAGGCAACCCTACTCTTTGTCGTGTAGAAACTGGGAATAGAAGTCAACCAAATGACCTTATGGTCTAAAGTGAAAATGGTTTATACCAATGACCCACCGAATCCCTCAAGTTGATTACAAGAAATCATTGAAACAGATACTTACATGAAATGTCCGTAATGCGTTGATAACTGTAATCTATTTTTACCAACGGAGGCATCTTTAACAGATGCCAACTCCATCATTATTTCATGTATTGGAGAATTCAATAAATAATCCTGAAATAACAGAAAATAATTTCTCTCTTTTTTTTTAACAATTGGTGCCCAGCAATGCCTTTTGTTGTTTGAGCCAAAGTGATCAAGGGCAATAATGCTAGCACTAATTGGCAAAAACTGCCAAAATTTGATACCCTTCTTTGCCTTTCTAATCTGAATAACATATTCATTTCGGGTAGACTGAATAACACATACATTTCAGGTCACCACATCATTCTAAAGATTCTTCAAAATGAGCAATGGCAACGACTCAATGAATATGTCAAAAAGAAACAAGTGATTATATTTTTTGTCACAGAACTTACATCTTTATTATGGAAATAACACAACCTGCTCTCACTGATAGATACAAAATATTTTCTACCACCACCATTCTCAAACTTGATAAATCCCTGTAATTTAAGAAAATAAATATATTACATTGTGAGTTGAGAACTAAAATTCTTTTAAAGGACCCCAGCAATTTAAGTGCAATTAATAATTATTCTCCATAAAATTCTTTCCAAATTTCTTATAATATCAAAACAAGAAGACGTGATATACCAGGTTAGACAAGAAAAAAAAACATATTACCTAGTTGTTCGGGTGGTACAAAAAACAGGTCCATCCATGTGCATGTATGGGTAAAATCAAATGAGAGAACCCTTACTGCTGTCTGGGCAAAAACCTTTCCATATGCATTACACACATGAACATAGAAAATGAGCAGTATCTCAAAATGACCAAAATATCGATGAGATATATTACATGTACTCCTTTCCTTTCCTATTCAGCTGTGGATGTCAATAATCAAGCAAGGAAATAAGGCACCTGTCACTGACAATGCCAGGCACAGATCCAGGCTTTGTCAGTCACAAAACCTCTGGTGTCTGTCATTTTGTCCGGCACTGATTTGTCTTTTTTATTGATATTAATAATACATGTCCGACATTAAGTTGAAAATGTCAGGTACTATTTCATTAGTGCCTGACATTTTGTCAGGTGCATCTAAAATCGTTATTTCAGGGCCTGTCAATAAACTTTTATAAGTAAGGAATAGCAACACAACCTAATCTAGTGAAAACAGTTAAATATTACCTCCTTATCAGATTTTCGTATTCCAAGATCTTCACTTGAATTGGTCTGCAATGAACAAAAAAAACAAAAAACAATGATAAGTATAACTTCCCCTTATTTAATCCTTTTACCCTGTTCACAACTATCACTACAACTCATCCAGGTATTGTTTAGTTGTGCTGTTGCAGTGGGAGTTTCTGTATCTAATTTCAAACCATTATCATGAAAGTAAAAAATTGTAAATCCAGCACTCATCTAATCTAATCAAATAGTTTTCGATAATTCTCAATGAATTTTAACAAATTGCCAAAACTGATTTAAAACTGAACATTAAATACAGAAACTTCCAGTGAAACAGCATAACTACAAGATACCAGAGTTTTAGTGTATATTTTACAGGAATACATGAATATTTATTTCTGTACAACCTCAGACAGGTTGGAACCATATCGATTTGGCCTGTTTAACCTACTTTAGTGCTTGTCTGAAAAAGATGGTTTATATTTTCAAATTTGAAAGAAAAAGGTTCAATAACAAGGACATTGTAAGGTATTTAAATCATTTTGTAACAAACAACAGTTTTTTTGACTTGGGACACTCTCCAAGCAACAGTTGTTAAGAATATTTTTAGATATCTAATCAATGCATTTACGAATCTGAACAAATCTTATTATTGATTGCAGTAAAAGTGTAGTTAGTGTGCTCTATACAGATTTGTCTTTGTTTGAGCATAGTGCTGTCCTCCTTCAATTAAATTTAGGATAATAAAATTGCAATTGGGCCACAGGACTTGTCTCTGTAATATATCTCATATAAACTCTGTAAATTTGATAGTAATGATAAAACTAGACCGCCCACCCCATCCACACACAACAGACCAACATTTACATAAATCATAATTAATGGTAAAAGACAATGTTTAACTCTGATTAAATTAGAAGTGGTTGTAATTTAATTGAGTGAAATCAGTGCCGCTTGATAAAAGGACAGATTTATTTTAAACAATTTCCTATTACACTTGACATAAATTCCTGTAAGCTCTTATATCACCAACTCATATAGTTATTTCCTTACAATTTATCTAATATACTATAGCTGTATGAATATGAGGCTCTCATATCATAAACTAAATAAGGTAATTTCACTGCAAATTCTCTCATAATAGCAGTGCAAGGCTCAGAGACACATTAATTACAGTTGAGTAAACAGTAGAGCTGCAACGATTCAGTTCGCTGAACCGATAACCGTTACTAGCCTGTCGGTTCGATCCACGATCTACAACACTCAAATTTTGATTCGGTTCAATTGCAAATTAAATTTCAAATGAAAACTACGTACACCTTACCATATCAAAAAAATGAAATACCTGTAGCAATTAAGTCCACTTAAAATTTAAAAAATACTTTGCTTTTACGTAACTTTTAATTTACGTTATTTAACAAAACACGAATGTCACTCAAAAACATAACTAAAACAGAGTGACCTCCCTTTAAAACAATTTCGTATGCTGACGAAAGTTAAATTAATTAAAATTGGTGACATACCGAATGTTCATTGGATGTTAATTTAGGTCAATAGATTCGGTAATCGTTAAATAAATTCTACACGATCTCATTAGCTGATAATTCCGGTCATTATCTTCGGATATTTTCGTGTTTAGCGATTATTACCCGTGGTCAAGCAAACACTGGAAGGTAAAATTATGGCAGACGACATGCTTTCTCAAATTATATACAGGAAAAATTACTGGTTAATGTAGCTGATAATTGAATCGAAAATAATCGAATCGAATGGTTAAAATCGATAATCAAACCAAATCGAGATATTGTGAATCGTTGCAGCCCTAGTAAACAGTGGGTAACAATGTGTAAAGAATCGGTAAACTCGTTCATGAAAATCATCTAATAAACTATAGCAGTAAAAAGCTTCGAGATACATCAATGACCAATATAAGTAAAGGGTGGGTACATTTGTACATAAAAACAAGTCTTGCCCAACAAACCTAACCACTACATATGTAACCTTTATCTGGTCAAGAAGCCTAGTTATCAATTCTAAAATTCTTCATGATTTGGTCTTATCTTTCTAAACATTCCCTGCAAAAAATGGTGGACTTCGTTTGAGGTCTTCAGGCTATACACATACACTATACACCACCATTTTTTCTGATCTGAGTAGTTGATATATCTAACAATTGTTTTATTAGGAAATGAGTGGGTGACAACAACACTCTTAAAAGCCTAACAGAGGCTGGACAGGCTGGTAGATCTGTATAGCTACTGAATCATTTAAATAGATATTTAAAAATCCACAGCACAACAGCAGTACAAAAACAGTCATAGTTTGAAATGAGAGGTGGTTTATTTTTTTGTGATAAAAGTAGTCAAATGATAAAATTGTTTTATTAATGAACAATATATCTTAAAATGACAGGTTTTTTTGTGTCTCTTAACACATTTAATGACAGACCACAAAATTTTAAGCCTACAAGTATCATAATATGGGAAATACATATGTTTACAGGTTTAAGAAAGTTTAGATATTTGAGATATAAGTATCAGATAAACCTGCAGTGATATAACCTGTAATCTTGTACTGATAGTCATAGACGACACAAATTTATATGTAGCTAATTTGTATGACATATCTTTATCTGTAGGTAATTTGTACGATATTATAGAATTTGCTATTCAGTCCAAATTTAGTTAGTCATCAATATTTTATATATCAGCCTCCCTCCATATAGTTTTTCCCCGTACTATTTTTACTGTCCATGGGGTTAGCTGGAATTGTGAAATTAACTGAGATTAGATAAGATCTCAATACAAACGGTTGTTAGTTTATGTACTTGTAGGTAACTATATCTAGTTTTAAAGTATGCTTACGTAAAGTACCAGTAATGAACTAAAGATTAGTTCCAAGTACCCATAGTGAATTAAAGGTAGTTAAAGTACCCATAGCGAAATTAAGGGTAGTTAAAGTACCCACAGTGAATTAAGGGTAGTTTAAGTACCCACAGTGAATTAAGGGTAGTGAACTTACCCATTGTGAATTAAGGGTAGTTAAAGTACCCATAGCGAAATTAAGGGTAGTTAAAGTACCCACAGTGAATTAAGGGTAGTGAACTTACCCATTGTGAATTAAGGGTAGTTTAAGTACCCACAGTGAAGTAAGGGTAGTTAAAGTACCCACAGTGAAGTAAGGGTAGTTAAAGTACCCACAGTGAAGTAAGGGTAGTTAAAGTACCCACAGTGAAGTAAGGGTAGTTAAATTACCCACAGTGAATTAAGGGCAGTTAAACTTAAAGTACCACTAGTGAATTAAGGGTAGTTAAAGTACTCCTAGTGAATTAAGGGTAGTTAAAGTACCCATATTGATCTAGAGGAAGTTTAAATTATCTAAAGGTGGTTAAAGTATATTTTTAACACCTCTACCCCCCCCCCCCTCACATTTTTAAACTAGAAATATGACACAGAAATTTATATACTTAATGTATACAAATATTATTTACAACCATACTATCAATTAAGAGTCTGATACATTTAATATATATTTACACTTGAAGTTAATTTGCTTCATAATGATATTTTTATGAAGTAGGTCAACAGGATATCTGTTTGATCTATAAATCATTACATGTCTGTATGTAAACAGGTTAAATTATTTGTCATGCATCAATACAGAAACAGATGGAAATATGTGGAGCAAAACATCAAAATTAACATTCATAATTATACAACAGAAAGAAGCAGCACCAGATAAATAATCTTTTGTAAACATGAAAATGGTAAAGGGAACAGGCATAGATTATCACCCATCTTTTCTTACCAGGAATACAAAACATATAATAAACCGGTACATAGAAATAATATAATGGGGAAAATAATTTTAAGTCAATAGGTTATATATTTAAGTAGATAAAGTACAAGTACATGTACTTCTTTGTTTGCGATAGATAAATGCATAAATAAATAAGCTATATACACACTATCTATAGCAAATGAAAAATGAGGAAGTGCTATTTTATAAAATGGTTACAAATGGTTCAGAAAAAAATCAAATATTCAAATGTGTAGTAACATTCAAGTATTCATGTAGTATTTTGGTGAATAAAAAGGATTTAAAGAAGCTGTGCCACATATGTTTTGATGAAAAAAAGGGGAGAAGTCCCTGATATATTTAAGTAAATATTACTGATTTAAAGGGGCAGTCCTGGATAAATTGGTGAATAAAACTGATTTAAAGTAGTCGCAGGTCTAGTATGTTTTGGTGAATAAAATTGATTTATCATATTCCTTTGTAACAACCCATGGTTGATTCGTTTGCAAGGAAATAATACTGTAACAACAACATGGGGTTAACCACATTGTACATGAGGTATAAGTGTCTGTATTATGACTGAAATATTATGGGTATGTAATTGCTGTGTTGTGATGATCAAGTCTATGTTCCTGCTGACGTTATTAACTGATTGTTGTGATTAACCCCATAAAGAAAATCTAGCGATGATTTCCAGATTGGCTTCATATTTTCATTAAAACTTATTCGACAAGATAAATACATCACATTCTTGTGTTTGATTTGGATACTTAACCCTACTTTTATTCACGGAGTTCTGTAAAATTTGGGACTGCCTCTTTAAACACTTCTGGATATTAAATCTGTCCAAATTTAAGTCTTGTTATCAGCCGTCTATATTCACTCATGTATCAGTCATCATATTATTTAATGGCTGGTATGTTGACCTTTGAACTCGAGAGGCATTTTGTTTTGGGAGTGAAAAGATAAACTGCATTATGGCAGTGTGTGCCACACATTGCTAAAGAATTGCACCATTGATCTAATAGTGTATCTGGTCAATTTGCAACAGATCGATTGTGTGGCTTTCTTTTAAAGTATTACTTTATATATATTAGGCCCAATCAAAATATATTTGGGTTCTCAGATACTCCAGCGTCATGACCAAATTTTATTTAAAAAAAACAACTTAAAAACGGACTCAATAATCCATTGATAAAATAAAACAGAAATACAAAAATCTCCATCCTGCATTACATTTTGGGTATGGATTGTCTAAGAAATCAGAATATTTTGTTTTTAAGGCCTTACCTTATAATTTATAATTACTAATTACGCTTTGTGGAAATATTGTGCCTTATGTGTACAAACCAGTGATTGTTTTCCACATTAATGTTTGTTGTGTTAATTGTGATCAATCACCAAATGCAACTCAAAGGATTATAATTTGGAAATACTATATACCAGAAAATACTGAAAAACACTGGAAAACTACTGCAAAACACTATGTTACACTGAATACCGGAAAACACCGGAAAAACACTAAATACCGGAAAACAACATAAATAGGTAACCCTAAGCCTGGTCCTCTGTGTGCGGGGGGTTAGGGTTAGGTTTTTCCGGTGTTTTCCAGAGGACCAGGCTCCTGGTTACCTATTTAGGGCGTTTTGCAGTATTTAGTGTATTTTCCGGTATTTAGCGTATTTTCCGGTGTTTTCCCGTATTCAGTATAACATGGTGTTTTGCGGTATATAGTATAGCCCTTATAATTTCACTCACATTTCATATCAAAATGATTCAGATATGGATGATAAAATAACCATGCATACAATATTGTTTTACGTGAACATAAATGTTTAAAAAACTGAGACTAAAATTACATACCCCTCCATTTTTCTGATAAATGGCTGCCATAATAGTTTGACTCCAAGTCAAACAATCATCTAAATAAAAATACAAGCAAACAAGGGAAATAAACAACAACACAAACAAACAAACACAAAAATAAGGGGAAAACAACATCAAATTTTACTACAAGATGCAAATAAATTAGGTCACAACAGTAACATTTTGTATTCACATAAATTGATTTTGTTGATTAATGTTATAATCTTTTTGAAATTTCTCCATGCTGTCGACACACTGAAGAACAGATTAAAACTGTTAAACAACTACTTTTTCGAATAATTGTCCAGACCAATTTGTTAGTATGAATACAGTTTGACTAACTTAAATAAAAAACAGCAACAGCAAATTATGAACATTCAAATTACTTGAATAATGTTTATTACCTAATTCATCAGATGCAAAATGGAAAACTCTGTCTTTTAAAGTTGTGATTAGTTTAAATTTGAATCTGGATGTATCCTCTGTCTGTACAATAAAAACAATTATATTAAACAGATATAATAACATCTATTATAGATATAGACTGAGAAAATATAGCAACATCTACTATAGAAATAGACAGCATATCATATTATATTATAGATACATACTGTATAATAACATGTGTTATAAATACATATACTGTATAATAACATGTGTTATAAATACATGTTATATACCATGTGTTATAGATACATACATACTGTATAATAACATGTGTTATAAATACATAGAGAGAGAAAGAAATGGGATTTAACGTCCACTCGACACAAACTAGGTCATTTCGGGACTAACGTATGGTTTAACTTTATTTCAACAATTCGCTTGCGCGTAGAGGTCTTTAGCAATGGGAGGTAACAGGAGTGCCCATGCCACATACGCTCACACCAGGGATCGAAACCACAGCTGAAGCCAGAGTTGACCGGCCAGCTAGAGGTCGAGGGGGGCACTCTAGACCACTAGGCCATCCCAACACACCATTATAAATACATACTATGTGTTATAGATACATACCATGTATAATAACATGTCCTATAGGTACATACTATGTGTTATAGACACATAGTATGTGTTATACTTTCATACTGTATGATAACATGTGCTATATAGATACATACTGTATAATAACATGTGTAGATATTGGAAGCGAGGGGTTTACAAAGTATTCTATATTACTCACTAAAGACTATCTAACTAGAAATTGTGGTTTGCCCAATGGGAAAGGTTATAACAATATACATGTATCTTTATTTTATATATAGATGTATCAAAATACAATGTATTCAGCGCATACCTTAACATCATTGACAACATCTGTCATACAGGCTAATGGTATGATACGCTTAGATATCTGACTCTGCAAAAATAAAACAAATATGTTCAGTGTTCAGATCTATCGTTCTCGATAAAATGTTTAGTTAAAATAAAATTCATAATAATTTTTGCACTTTTATTCATGTAATAATAACAATAAGTCTAAGAATAGGTTTTGATCATCACTATTGGATACACATAGATGAAAAGGTGGTATGAACATGAAACCAAATCTACCTTATTATTGACATAGTATCTTAAATCTCGTCCATTGAACACAACCCAACGTCTTCTCCAACCCTTGTTAGCCTTCACTCTACAATTAAATAATACATACAGATACACATGGTTATTTAGGAACTGTCTACAGTGTAGAAAGCTTAATGCACAGAGGACACGCATGTAGGAGTTATAGAAAAGAGTCTTGAGGGGGAAATAATGCACCTTATTGGTCGTTAGTAAATATTAACTATGATTGGAATCTTGGATTATAGCTATAAGTAATTCATTTGTCAAAATCTGTTGACATGTTTTAAATAGCCAAATTTTATTGATACAATGAGGTTTCGGTATTCCATATAAAGTGTGTTACATTGTTCCATAAAAACAGGTCCTAGTCAAATTGTTCTATATAAACACAAACCCAGGCCTAGTTACATTGTTCCATGAAGTAAAAAACAGGCACCAGTATAGACTGTCCCATAAAAAACATTGCTCTAAACAAACAGGACCATGCTGGTTACATTATTCCTCATAAACAGGTCCTATTCACAATGTTCCATATCAAACAGGTCCTATTCACAATGTTCCATATAAAACAGGGCCTAGTTACAATGTTCCATATCAAACAGGTCCTATTCACAATGTTCCATATAAAACAGGGCCTAGTTACAATGTTCCATATAAAACAGGTCCTAGTTACAATGTTCCATATAAATTCCTAGTTACACTTTTTTCATATAGACAGGTATTAGTTACATGTATGTACATTATTCCATATAAACAGGTACCAGTTAGATTATTCCATATAAACAAAGATTGGTTGCCATGATACCAAACATACGGCCACAGCAGCTACATTGTCCAGGTAGTCAACCAGAGTTGTCGCATATTTTTACTATTTTCGGTAATGAAACATTTGTTATACACTAAAATCTGATTAAAAGTAACAACTCATTAAGTAATTATCAGAAAATCATTAGAATTTGTTTGATTTTATAAAGTTCTGTCCCATGCTAACGTTGAGTATACGAAACATTTAATATCATGGATTTAGCTATTCAGTTATCAAAATTCATTGAAAATCCAAATGTTTGTTCCTTTTTAAGACCTTAAACTCTGTGTGTGTAATAATCTGAAGTCAATCAAATGATAAGTTTGGCCTTTAGAGCGTCACAAGATTTTTCAAAGTGATCAAGGGAGATAACTCAGGCAGTTATTATCGGAAATCGCTGAAAATCAATAGGCTTTTCCAACTCATGACCTTAAGCACTGTGTATCAATTTAAAATAATTGGATATTAACTTGGCCTTTAGACAGTCCATAAGATTTTTCAAAGTGATCAGAGCCATAATTCTGACAGTAATAAATTAATAGGATTTTTCGTCTCATGACCTTAACCACTGTGCATAAATTTTAAGTCAATCGGATATTAACTTTTTGAAGTGATCAAGGGCCATAACTGTGGGAGTAATTATCAGAAATGGCTTTTTCTTCTCATGACCTTTGATACTGTGTATAAATTTAAAGTCAATCCGATATTAACTTTGGCCTCTAGATCATCCACAAGCAATTGTGGTCGCCAGACGGACAGACAGGGGCGACGACAATATATGACCACATTTCAATGGGGGCGTATAAAAACAGTTCCTAGTTACATTATTTCATATAAACAAAAACAATTGCTTGTGGACGCCAAATGGACGGACAGACAGGGGCAGCTACAATATATGACCACATTTCAATGTGGGCGTATAAAAACAGTTCCTAGTTACACTTTTCCAAATAAACAAAAACAGTTCCTAGTTACATTATTCTATATAAACACAAACAGTTCCTAGCTACATTATTCTATATAAACACAAACAGTTCCTAGTTACATTATTCTATATAAACACAAACAGTTCCTAGTTACATTATTCTATATAAACAAAAACAGTTCCTAGTTACATTATTCTATATAAACAAAAACAGTTCCTAGTTACATTATTCCATATAAACACAAACAGTTCCTAGTTACATTATTCTATATAAACACAAACAGTTCCTAGCTACATTATTCCATATAAACACAAACAGTTCCTAGTTACATTATTCCATATAAACACAAACAGTTCCTAGTTACATTATTCTATATAAACACAAACAGTTCCTAGTTACATTATTCTATATAAACACAAACAGTTCCTAGTTACATTATTCCATATAAACACAAACAGTTCCTAGTTACATTATTCTATATAAACACAAACAGTTCCTGGCTACATTATTCCATATAAACACAAACAGTTCCTAGTTACATCATTCTATACGAACACAAACAGTTCCTAGCTACATTATTCCATATAAACACACTGTGGTCCTAATTCCATTGTTCCATACAAACAGGTCAATATAAAAAGATTTAATGATTTAATGATTCACATCTGTGAACTCCTTTATAAATTTTCAATCTAATTATTATGTAATGACAATAGTATAAATGATATTGCACTCGAGAATTTAGTGTTAGTTGAATTGAGATGATTATGACTAGAATGAGTCAAGGGTTAACAAGAACAAATAAGCATAATAAAATCAGTTTCCCTGTCATAAAGTTTATAAAATATGACAAACTAATATAACAGGTATATGTGTGAAATAATGTTTTTCTCGAATACATAACTAACGTGACCAAGAGAAATGGTATCTTGTTCATCAAGGAAAATACGAGCATGGAGAGAGAGAAGAATTAATCCAACTTTGTCCCAAGACAAAACAACTCAGAACACCTCTTGGACACTTCTTTTACTTTTGTCCCCTATTATTTAATGCATGTCTTATTTTTCACATAGAACTGAAGATGGTAAAGATGAAGAGATTTGTTATATTGATCTTACTTACCCGCCTTGTTTATATAAATATCCAAATCGATCATTCTTAGGTGACTGAAAAAAAAAACATTTTAAGATGAACAGTGCTAATAGTTAAAAAGGGGATTATGGCGGCTAAGTGGGTAAGACGTTGACTCGTTAGCCTGGGGGTTGGGTGTTCGATCCCTGCATTGGCAGAGAAAGTTCATCCAGATTTTCTGGCGTGGTTCCCCCTTGTCAGTGTTGCAAGAACAGCTGACTAGTCATTCGGACTAGGTCGGGTGTTCGATCCTTGCATTTGACGAGGAAGTTAATCCAGAATTTCCGGCTTGGTTCCACCTAGTCAGTGTTGCAGGACAGAAACCGAGGTCGCGTGTACAAATTGGTGTGCACGTAAAAGATCCCTTGACAGTTGGAATTTGATAGGCCATAGTGCCGCTGTCCGGGCAAAATTTCCCTCATAGCACACTGTATGGTGTATGTCCGTCTTTAATAGCCCAGTTTAGGAGCAGAACAGTAGGACTTTAAACCCCATTTCATTTCTGCTGCTTAATAAGCAAGCATCACCATATAATTCACAATTACACCTCACATAAAAAGATCTACAATAATATTCATGATTTAACAAACAAAAATATTCATGGTTCAGGGGGTTTGGATGGTGGAATGGTTAGCATGTGCACGCCAGGGTTCAATTTAAGCGGTATCGCATCGCAAAAAGCGACTCAAATCGCGGTAATGGCGATAGAATTATTTTATTCATTAGCCAAAAATTGCTTTCAAGCTTGTGAAGTGCGATTCATTATATTTTGGATGAATGTTGAGTATATTTAGACCTACGAAAGAATCAATTTATAAATGCAGGACTAACTTGTTCAATATTTCAAGTTGTGGTCGTGATTAATTTGAACCAGTTTTTATTTCAATATATCCGGTAACTAGAAGACAATGCAGACTCCGTTTTTAATCACACGTGTTTATAAAGTGTTACTAAAAATAGAATAAAAACAACGCAGTATAGTATGATTGGTTAACTTAACTGAAAACTAAAAGTAGACATCTCGCGAGACGCGTGAAACAAGCCATTTTTGACGAATGTCTGAATATATTTGATGCTTATGGCATATTCTCGGGTTGATAATATTTTGAAGGCGGAGAGGGGGATATTTAAATAAAGAAATAAACAAGCAAAGCCACGTCTACAAATATTTCGATTGGAATGGTTTAACTTAAAGTACGTGTAGTTTTGTTTTTTTACCTTCATCCGTGCATAAGTCGAAGCGGAGTATACAACGAAGGCTGGACTTCGGCGGAAAAACGTATCCACTTATACCTCGAAAAATCAGAATTGCAAATTTTTGTGATGTAGGCTACGTTTTACTGCTCCTCAAATCTGAGCAAATGCTATTCAAATTTTGAATTGATTAGCCAAAATGTGAATCTGTCACAAAAATTTGCTACTCATTCGTTTTAGACTAAATTGAACCCTGGTGCACGCTGTATCATAATGTCTATCACACGTCTGTCACTGAGTCAACTAGCATGGTTTTGATTCTCCGGTTGAACATGACAAGGAGTAGGGTCGACCTGTCCAACCTCATGGGTTTTCTCTGGGTCCTCTGAAATTTTTGAATTTAAATTAAACCATGTGTTAATCCCGAAATGACCGAATTTGTGTCAAGTGAATATT
Source organism: Patella ulyssiponensis (assembly GCA_963678685.1). Taxonomy (NCBI): domain Eukaryota; kingdom Metazoa; phylum Mollusca; class Gastropoda; family Patellidae; genus Patella; species Patella ulyssiponensis. Next base: position 13,946,678 of record OY783225.1, read on the forward strand.
AAACCCCATCTCTCTCTCTTTCTGAAGTTTTGTTTAAAATGTCCATAAATATATGTAAAAATTGTTTGCAATATATTTCAGTGTGTATTGAAATACGATATTGGATGTACATCGCTATCCTTTGTCATCAAAAACAAGAATGAGCTTAATGTTGGGAAGTTCAGTAAGATGCACAAATTTGCACTGGGGTATCCATGAATTATTAATCTCACTGAATTGTTATTTCACCGGCATCCATAAACAGGAACTGTCAACAAAAAAATACATTGAAAATTGCCACTGCAGCACAATCACTACATATTCTGATGGGTCGAAATAGAGATTTCAAAAGAAATTATCCAAAACACTTGAATCTGAACAAAGAAAGAGTCATGACTATTGCCTTGATTATTCAGAATAAATTACTTGTCATTTTTGTTTAAGAACATACACAAAGATGCTTTTCTTTGTTCAGATAATAATTGGAATTAGAAACTGCTAAATATCCAAACAATTCATCAGGGAATGTCCATTTTCATAATACATGTACGGTACCTAGGATTCCTGAATAACTGACCATATTAAAACAGACGATAACCAGATAAATATACATTCATTCACTTACTATTTCATTGATAGATAAAACATATGGTAAATAACACATCCGCGCTAGCGACGTATATTTCTTCGCCCTTTTCTCTGGTTCCGGCGAATGCAAACAGTTGAGATAATCCATTTTCACACATACATAATCACAAATTATAGTTTATACAAGAAAGGAGTAGCCATTTTGAATTGATCACTTCATTCCTATGTTGTTGGTGATGTTATGATCATAAGATGGTGAATGATGAATGTGTTATCAGTCTAATTATGACATATTAATTAGAAGGACGCAGTTTAATATGGAATTTATTAATTATGACCAGTACTGTAAACCTGTCAATATATTTACAGGCTTCAGTATTATAAAGAGACAGACAGAAACAAGAATTTGACACAAAACGGAGGACCCAGACAAAACCCAACTCATGATCATGTACAAGTGCTAAATACGCAAGATTAAATGAATAAAAATTAAAATAATAATATCTGTATTAAAAAACATTAAAGCAAGATTTTTGTAATAATTTAGAATGTTTACAGTAATTTAGTCTTAAGTTTTGTTTCGAGAAATAAGAGCTGTGCAGAAAACACTTGGTCATTAATAACCCAATTCGTAAACAAACAAGACATTGTTAATTTGCCACCAAATATGGCTAAATAAAATAATTCAGTCATCATTATTCATTGAGAGTTTGTAATACCCTAAACTCTAAACTCATTTAGAGTAAGCAGTGTTCAATCCAATTCAGTTTAATTAGTGAATAAAATATTGTTCAAACAAAATAATTTCTCAGGCAATTAAAATCAATCAAATGATCTCCTAATTTTGAAAGCTGAATGTATTTTTGAAGAATGTTTATGGTTTTTTTTTTAAAGGATGTACAAATTATTTTGTAATGAGACCATATCTGACTAAATGAGAAACATCAAATAGGTCCCTAATATCAATTTACAGTCAGAAACGTGAAAAAAAAAATAAATAAAGACGAATACAATTACTGTTTATTATTGAGCGATGGGCGAGTAGCAGTAAGCTTCTCTAGTCATTATCAAGCGCTGATAGAATATGAAATGTAACAAGACAATATGTACACAACAATACTTGGTTAATACTGACCAACCACATACAACATTCTAATTACATGTGGTATTTAGCGACATGCTTAACGGGCCAATCCTGATAACAGCAAAACAGCATAATTTTATTTGAAAATCCCTTAAAATCCTCTACCTTAGGGCCGAGCAACTAACTCAATATTTGTGTTACGTTTTCAAACAACCTTAACCCGTCAGTCTTCACCTGGAAATGGAGATCGTTGTCCCAAGCTGTATTATGCAGTGTATGGATAAAACCAGACTTTTATTTTATAAAAAACAATGTGTAAGTGCAATTTACCCTTCATTATCAAGTACTGTACATGGATCATTTGCTGTATGGACCCCCAAAGAAACGAGAATCGATTATCAGGTCATCACTCAAAGAAAAAATTGACTCGAAATCTTAAAAGGGTTCCGGATAAGCATTTATGACGTTCACGGTAAATGTACCATTCTTCTATGGTTTGGCGCTTAAATTTCATACATACCAGGACTTTTATTTTTGAGACCCTGTTCAAATCGGGATAGTCTCTTTAACTGAAAACTGTCTTATGGTGTAAGCTGCACCAGTTTGAAAGTTAAATATGTAGCATATTTTAAAGATAATTGTATACACATGTATGTCACATGAATTTAATACTCTTTCAAAACAGAATTAAAATTTTTTAACTATAGCCAATAAGGTGTGTCCTCATTGTGCCCACTTTTGATTAATCCAATTAAGGTCTAATTAGGATTAGTGTATTAAGCGGATTAGGTGTTAAATGGAAAAAAACCCAAATATTTTATGTAATTTTTTTTTATTTTTCGATGTTTTATATATATTTAATACAAATATAACATACATGGATATATCATACATCACATTAGCACTTTATAATTTAATGAAAATATAACAATTTTCGATGTTTTATATATAAAATATTTAATAAAAATATAACATACATGGATATATCATACATCACATTAGCACTTTATAATTTAATGAAAATATAACAATTTTCGATGTTTTATATATAAAATATTTAATAAAAATATAACATACATGGATATATCATACATCACATTAGCACTTTATAATTTAATGAAAATATAACAATTTTCGATGTTTTATATATAAAATATGTAATAAAAGTATAACATACATGGATATATCATACATCACACAAAAACAAGATAAACAATGAAAATTTACAATGTAGTTAAACGGGCTACGCCATCGGCATACTCGAATACAGTCTTTATACCGTTTTGAAGATCTGTTTTCAGAGTTTGGAGTCGGGTTTCTAGTTGCCTGTACTTCCTTCTCTTAGGCCGTAATTTTCCGTTGGCACCTAACTGGGGAATGGTTACTTCGGAGTAAGCTTGTTCATTCTTAAAAAAAAGCCACCAACTTAAAAATATTTGGGTGGGGGTGGCAATAATGGATGTTATCTTGGAATGCCATCCTTCAACATGGTTCGTTGTGCGTGGACCTTCAGTGTGGAAATGGTTCCACATCATTCTACCATGCTGCCCCTCCACCCAGAACTCACTTACGTAATCTGCAAATTGCAACACTCTGGCATCTTGGAGTGGTGCATCATCAAGGGCATGCAGCCATACATCTTCAACCTGCTGTAGTGGAATTAATGGTAATGCTGCTGCTTGCTTGACGATTTTATTGATTTCTGGCACCCGAGAAAAATCTGCTTGTAGTCCATATTTCTGCGCATTGCGCCAAATACACTGACCAAAGTGAAAAAAACAACTTTTTAGTTCTGACCTCGGCAACACAGTTCTCACAGCATTTTGCATACTAACTTCGAAATCTGTAAACACATGGCCTGGGTTAAGATTAACATTGACAAGTGCCAATGTTTTGTCTCTAACACATCTGAGGAACTCAACATATGTTGCCGCCTTCTTATCGGGTAGTAGTGCATACACCAAAGGGAACATTTTATTGTGTACAAAAGCATGTATAGTGTAGATCTGGGTGAATAAGGTAGGACTCATGCTAAATGTTCCATCACAGTATATAGTGTCTGCATTGGCGAGATGGTAAAGATTTTCTTGTGTGGAAAACACTAAAAACCTGTTGTCGGCTGCTGCGTGGAGAAGGAAGTCGTCTCCGGATGTGGTCTTGAAGAATCGGGAAGCTGGATATCGTTGCGGGTCTGAGGAAGTGCTGGGAGGATCTTTGCTCGGGCTCTATACAGGGAAGCACAGCAACTATAGAATGTTGGAATCTCTCTGATCATCTCACCTGAGTCACGGTCAGATCGAAGGGCTGTAAACAAACAAAAAGAAAATATTTATTATACATATTATTATATCATTAATACTCGACCAGACACTCGATTGGTTTGTTACGGAAGAACATGTTCAGTATGCTTTAACGTTGAATCATTTAAATCAACGGCACACAACATTAGAGATAAATACATACCTGATACTTCTTCTTGATAGATGGCACAGACTGGTTTGGTTTCCTCTTGCACCTTGGTTTTTTATGGCAACAAGCAATTTGTCGACTGCCACCTTGTGTGGGTTAGCAACATGGTTGTGGTTTCTGGAATATTTGGTAATAAAGCCTTGGTGTGGGTGTTCAGGGTTGCTGGACAACCTTTTATATAACATCTCCAGTATACTCGTTCTGCCTTCCTATTCTTCACTCGGAATTTGTATTCTTCATGAACTAAGTTTTCTCCACCTTGAGCATTGGGGATGTACTGGATGTTTACCATGATGAAATATGACAGACTGACTTCTGTGTGTCCTTATAAAGACCGTGTAATGTGTAGGCTTACTGAACATAATTCATATTATATTCAAGTGTCATTTTTTGAATAAAATTCATCACTTTAACGATTACAGTGAGTTCATCTCACCAATTATAAGACTGAATATTTAGTCACTTTCAATATTTGTTTTTTTCCATCTAATTACCTATAACACCTAATCCTAATCCGCTTAATACACTAATCCTAATTAGACCTTTATTGGATTAATCAAAAGTGGGCACAGTGAGATGTAACCGCCAATAATATATTGATCTTTTAAATCTAATCAATGTACATGTACTTACTGAAAGGTTTCTAGTTATAATTGGAACTCTCTGATTATTGCTAGCATTATTGTAAGGTTCTTCGGAATCAGTATCACTCAAATCAGATAAACTTGCTTCTGAAATACAAAAACACATATAATAGTATTAGTAAGTACAGGAGCACCACAGTACACACAAACAAAACCTCTCAGACAAACCTGTGGACATGACAAACTAAACAGATATTGCAATAAATGAACAATAAATATCAAAATATATTATGAACAGATTTTTTTTCTCTCTCAACCATCACAACAACCTCAAGCATTCCTTGTAATACCAGTATTTATTTAATCAAGAGAGGGTAGGGTTTAATGTCCACTCAGCACAAACTATGTCATGATGGGGCTAACATGTGAATTTAATTTTATTTCAAAAACTTGTTTGTGGGTAGGGGTTTTTAACTACATGTATGGGAGGAATCTGGAGGACCAGGAGAAAACCCACAAGGTTGGACAGGTGGTCCTACTCCTTGTCACGTACAAGTAGGGTATCGAAACCTTATGATCCCCCTTAATTAAAAGATCTCCAAGATAGTACAAGGTGAGTAGTCAATAGACAGGCGGAAGAATCAGTAGAATATAAATGTAGTGCTTGTTGTAAGCTTGGATATCAGCGATATGTTCTATCACTCTATCATCACATAATCTTGGGCCGAGTTCACAAAGCATTCTCAGACATAAGTTAAGAATTTACTCAACTTTCAAGCACCGTTTATAAAGAAATATCTTTGTTCCAGAAACACAAAAATTTGCACATAGTTTCTTATTGATAAGTTTTATAAAGGACTACATTTTAGTCAAAATAAGACAATTTTTTTTAGTAAATTCTTAAATGTCTGAGAATGCTTTTTGAACTCGGGATTTTGCCTTATATAATGTACCTACTAGAAAAACATATTTGAAAATATAATCCACAACAACATGAAGTTCAGGACTCTTTCCCCCCATCACTACCACCAGTATATTCACTAGATATGATACTAGTAACATGACATTCCAATTTATGGAATGAAATGTCAAATATTAAGTTAATCATTTACAATTTCCTGCTACGAGATTTGAGTAATTTATTTTAATCTACCCTGATATAAATTATCAGGGTTTTATTACCACTCAATCAATATAATCTAAGACTAAAATACAGTTATTTCATGTTTCTTTGCTTCAGATTAAAGGAGAATTTGTTTAGGGCAATATGTCACAATAAAAGTAATTCAAATTGGCACAAAACCATTAAAGTCACTGATTCCAATCATGCTTTTTCCCCGACCATATCTTATTTTTCAAGGCAAAATTCATACTCAAACTCAAATTGGTTATTTAACATTTAATTATGAATACAAAATCCAAATATCTCTTGGCTTGGATTCAATAGGAATAAAATTCTATTACCCAAAACTTATAGGTGCCATTGTCTTGTAATCTGGTATATATGTATATTGAGGATGTGAAATTGGCAATTTATCCTACATCCTTGTAAGTACTGAACGGAATAGAACCATATTTGGACTAGTCTCTATCATCCAGAAAAATATTCTACGAATATTAGTCTGGATGCGTTGTCAATATTAGAGAAAAATTGGTCATTGACTAGATTATCCGGTCTTTTACAATATCATAAACAGCGTCAAAGGGAGGTAACTCGTCCTAAAACAAGACGATAACACCCATGAAATTAATTTAAGAATGCCTTTTCAAATAATCCATTTGATTGCATGCCAGCCCAATAACCAACACTATATTGTAAAATTTCTCTCTTCATGGGCCTTATCTCTGTTTTTTAAATTTAATTCTAATTCGTTGTCACGATTCATGTTTGTTTATATTAATGCAAGAATTATGGGATTTATTGCGGGAAGGGGTGCAACTCTTACTTGACTTGACCAGAAGATACTGGATAATCAATCACATTAAAAACCAAACTCCCGGATACGCATAGGCAATGGACTTTATGTTAATATTAACAACGGTCCCAGACCCTGCGTATGTTGAATTAGGAGGTTCTGGGTGACCGAGACTATATTTGGACTGATATAATTCCTTTTAGAAAATGAATTAAATGCAATGAGGTTTCGTGTCCTACTGTTTTGCTCCTAAACTGGGCTAATGAAGACAGGCATACGCCATACAGTGAGTGTGCTATAAGGGAAATTTTGCCCAGGCACCAGCGCTATGGCCCACCCTTATATCAAATTCCAACTGCCAAGGTGTCTTTTATGTGCACGCCATTGTGTACAAGGGACCTCGGTTTTTCGTACTTTACTAACGACTAGACAGCTGTCCTTATCAGTATTCCTTTTAGAGATTCAACTTTCACAATACTGTAGTTGCAAGGGTTCAAAATCTCTTAAAATGGTAATCAGCAGCTTAATAATATAAATGTATTAATACAAGAATAGCAAAACAATATACTGTTCTCCCTAAAGTTTTTAAAGTCTACATTTTTGGTATGCAAAAATTACTAAAAAAAATTCAAATCAGATTAACTTGAAAATGAGGTACTTTATTCTATCCCCAGTTACATGTATCTATCCCCAGTTATTATCACTATTCATTGCACCCCTTGCAGATCTTAATAATCCACTCATCAGATAGTTGAATTTTGTCAAGTACCGGTAACAAAACAGAAAACAGTTGTACACAACCAAAAACAACTAACAAATCAAAAAAATATAGTAAAGTGCTTTTTATAACAATCCTTAATATCACTCACTGTTCACTTCTTGCAGACCTTCACATTAACCATAATCCACACTCAGAAAATATTTCCAGTAACAAATTAGAAAACAGCACAACACAAAAATAACAAATGAACCAATTTAAGTGAAGGGCTTTTCACAATTCTTAATATCGCTATTCACTCCTTGCGTAGATCTCATAAACATTTCACTAGAAATATTTCTTGTAATAATAACACAACACAAAAATAACAAATTAAAAGAATACAATAATTCGGTTAATTAGACAGAAGTATTGCACTAAACTGTGTCTGCCAAGTGAATATAGCACACCACCCTACAGGAAGGTAACATGATTACAAGTGGTTCATATCTTAAGCTTAGATCCTGCTAAAAATTCAAATATCATTCCTTGATAATCTTGTCAAACATTTAATTGGCTTGAATTTCACTGTGTTATTATTTCTTAAATGAACAAAAACGTTTCATTGTTTCAATCTGTCCTTCGTTACTTCTCAAATCAATAAAAGCGTTTAAAACCCTTGTGTGCTTCAAGCAGAAGTCATACGACGTGCACACATTATAACCTCTCAAAAAATGTAATATGACACATAAATACAGAATCTATTTGCGACATTGTTCAATTATATAATCCTTGAGTGACAATATTTGTCGAAACGTTGTGTTATATGTGTATAAATCAGTGATTGTTTTCCATAGAAATTGCGTTGTGTTTTCTTTGTTCTATTTACATTGATGAACTGAAGAATACTGATAGATTATAAATACCCTCTTCCGAGACAGGTCATGACCAGAACTAGGTAAAGTTAGACTACAACTACAGGTACAGTTAACTGACATGTAAATTAGTTACCAGTAGCCCAAACTGTTTCTACAGCCCTCATGCTGTGATTGAGCAGAAATTAGTCAATCATTAACCTCAAACTACCATCAACTAAAATAAATACTGCTAGTAATTCATTGACTTGTTGTATCAATTATCTGTCCTCTATTTATAAAAATAAATTATGTAAAACTCAAAAAATTACCATTAAGTACACATTACTACAGTACTTTGTTTACTTCTTGAACTACAAACATGTAATAACATACATGTATGCATCTCTAATCATCTATCCAGTACTTGTAACACTGACTAAATTATGCAAAACTCTAATCACCATCACCTCAACACTATTAGTAATTTATTCACTTCTTGTATCACTCCGATCTTTAATTATCTGTCCTGCACTTTTATTACTAACCAAATTATGTAAAATTCAAATCACCATCAAGCACACACTAAGTACTATAATAGTACTTTGTTTACTTCTTGTATCACTCCGATCTTTAATTATATGCCCAGCACTATTAAATTATGTAAAACTCAAGTACTAACACTTAATAATGCAGGTAAATACATCAACTTCTTGTTATAGTGAGCTCACTAACTAAATTATGTCAACTAAAATTGTAACTTAAAAATCACCCCAGGCATAAAATAATTTTTTAATAAGAATGTGTGCATGTCATTGAAAAGTTGATGAGAATTAACTTAAACATGATGAATACATGACAACTCTGTTATTTGTCAGATTAAAATGTCAACGTATTTACAAGATTAACCGTAGTATTATCCTGTCGGGGATTAATAATTTTAGTTGTACATGTACATCTACAAATGTGCCTGACAAAAACTCAGACACAATAGGTTTCACAGCGGTAATGCGAAAGCCTTCTTTTAACCCTGTGCAAGATGACTGACCTTTAAGTTTATGTGCATTTCCAGTAGACATGTACATGTAGATCTATGTGTAATGTCACATCATTACATGTGCATTGTTTACATTGGACATGGTAACTTACACAAACTGGCATACCAATTAACACTTAATAGGAAATGTCCAAATCCAATAAAAATTGTGACCTGTATAAAGTGTCCATAAATCAAATGTGAATGGATGGAGGAACAGGTTCACATGAAAATGTGGATGTATGAAAAAAAGAGGTATCAATTGAGAGTTTATTAACGTGTTCTGATGTTATCCATTTCAGTTATAGTAGCGACTATTTACCGATCAGTTTTGACTCAGGTACTATGAAGATACAAGTGTATGAAACCCTTATGTCCATGTATAATAAACCAGTTATTAATCCTTTAGAGGCATTTAGTAACTGTTACTATTAAATTAAGAATGAGTCAAGGTAACTTCTATGTGATTTGTTAAACATACATAGATAATTTATTATGTGTTTTAAGTCACAGCTCACTCTGACTTCAATCTACAACTTAACAAACTATATAATAAAATATTAAATATAAAACATTGCTTCCTTGTTGAGGTGTAAAACAACAGTTGGGCTGCTTCATGATTAATGAAATGTCGAATTCCTCCAGATTTAGATTTCAATGTACAACTTTCAACTTTTTTATTTGCATATTACGTCCATTAAGAACAGTATACAAAACATCAACATACATATGCATGCAAAAGATACATTTGTCATGGAATACTATATAAATAATGAAAATATAATGAAATTATAAAGGGATATATCTATGTACATGCACCATTGGGATGATACCAATGAAAACAACAATGAAAGTATGACAATGAAATAAAATACTCATAAAATATGTAGTAAAAGTATATCGGTGTACATAAGAGTATGATGATCAAATGGGGAAAGAGCATTCAGCAGATAATAAGAGACAATTAGACCCGACAGGTACACCCCTTGGTAGCCATGGTATGTGTACATGGCTACTGCCTTAGCAAGGAAGTTTGGCGGATTAAAAAGAATTTCAAAAGTTAATTGACAAGACAGTCTAAATTATAACTAAAGGTTGGAGAGAGAGAGAGAAATGGGGTTTAATGTCTACTCGACACGAACCGGGTCATTTCAGGACTAACATATGGTTTAATTTTATTTCAATAATTCGCTTGCACGTGGACGGAAAATGGAGGAACAGGAGAAAACCCACGAGGTTGACTTAAGGTTGGATTAATAATAAGTCTCCTGAACTTCACAAGAAGGCTCTGTAACCAAGGGCTGATCGACATTTGATTAAAAATGAGTTTTACTCTGTGATTTTATAAGGACAATATAGGTTACTTATATACATAATAATAATAATAATATATTATATTTATAAAAAGCCTGTATTCCAGTAAAAATTACTACCCCATGGCACAGTGTCGTTTATTTCAATTGAGGAGAATTAATTAGATAATTAATAGATTTTGGATTAACAAAACATTTTTTTTTTACCTGAATGTAGACTAGAGCTTCTAGTGTTAAAACTTGACACACTTTCACTAGTAGACATGATTAATAAGTCTTAATATCATGTAGGCTTCCAAACATACATGTATCCGTACACAATTGTTTACAGGTAATGAATAAGAAACTTAATCACCGCCGTCAAAACAATAAAAATTTCCATCACTTTTCGAATAGAATAAACACCTGCATGAACAGTTCTCTGAGCAGTGCCAGTATAACAATTTATCATCCATTTTTGCACATTCCCAACTAATAAAATAATTCAAGACACTAAATAAATTCGAAATCCACCTCCATATATTTCCACTAATCAGATCGATAATCCTGATTCATATTTACAAATCCTGAATTCTAATAATCATTCAGTTATTATCAACAGTTTCATTATCGATCAACATCCATGTCCCTTCTCCCAATATTTCCATGTTCATTATCCCATTTTGGAGCAGAGCAGTAGGACATTAAAACTCCAAATTTAAAGACCAATTTCCAATATCCTGTTCATTTCCTTTGTGCACAAACCACTTGGCATTTAACCACATACAGTTATCAAAACCATCTATATTACTAAGGGTCACATAACGGGAGAAAGTTGAAACAGGTTAAAAATTTCTCTCCACCTAGATTGATTGGTACTGGATTAAAATACTTGGCACGTCGACAATTTACTTACATTGTGCAGTATATACATGTACCTATAATATCAATTGTACATTGTACTTGATAACAACAATAAGTACTTCCTCCTTCACTACTTGTTTGATCTTAAACATGAGTCTACTTAAATACAATGTAACTGATAAATATAATATGATACTTGTTATATCATACCTACATATGTAAACTTGATAGGCAACAATATATCAGATTTATCACATAAAGTCTCATACCAACACAATGGACACATCAAATACATTTGGCTTATTTTGATAATTGAGGTTTATTTTTTTTTAACTTTAATTTCAATTAAAAATTTATCTGAGAATTCTTCTGGTCAGTCAATTCGCTACATGACAGTAAATTCTACTTCATAACAATTAATTTTGTACTTGGAAAAGAACATTACAATTTGTACAAAACTGTAGTCTTTTGTATGATAAAAACAGTTTATATTCACAGAAAACTGCTTAAAATAGCATTATGCAAGAGCAAAATCTGCTTATTACAGGTCTTTCTTTAGGCCTGAAATGTTATCTAAATAATCAATTAGACATTAATTAACATATCCAGACCATAATAAACTCTTGATGTCAAGGCTACCCTTCGATGTTGGCAGATTAAAATCCTATATGCCACTTAATGGCCGTTGATAATTAAATCAAACAAATGGATAATCGAGACTATGCTGCTTATATTATGATTTGAGTAATGATGACCGAGGCTATGTGAATATTTCAAACGTTTTTTTCTCGGCTAATAGTGGATCAATTTGACTGAAATTTTCAGCAAATTACCTTTACAGTACACCAGAGTTGGGATTTCGCCCGTATATTCCGGACTTGTCCGAATTTTTTTTCCAAACGCACAATATTGTCCGACCGGGAATATACCCAATCGGACATCAAGACATAGTGAATAATATTCAAAATTCCAAAATTAATATAGTGTACTGAAAGTATAACTACCACTCAACCCGATTATCGTTGACAATAGGCAGGATTGATTAGGTAATTAAGTGATCAACGTATTTATCGTGTTATACCGTCAATAAACCTACCTTGATTAACTACTTAATCCGTCTTGATTGATTGACTTAATCCGTTGTCGGACAATTCATCAATCTAATCTTAAACAGAAGTCATTGCTTTCCCTTTGTCGGACTATTCATCAATCCAATAAGAGTGATTATAATTTTAATCCACCCGTTTACCTCGTGGTCTTCAATTGTCGGGCATTTTAATCGCATTGATGTGAGCCGACAGCATCTATAAGCTAATCATAGATGTCACATATCGTAAGAGTATATTATTTTATAACACCCTACATGTAATTCATTTTGTCTACGATATCCTTTACGTCTTTTAAGAATCCATATATAAATTCTCATCCACAGTGGCACTTTCCCGTGATCTCGAGCGCCGCACGAATATTGCTTAACGTTAGGCAGTGCTTACTATGAAGCTGTGTGCTGTAAGTCACGTACGCCATAGCGGCAATACGCTGAAGTCAGCTATGCCTTTTGTCATCACCACAAGTATTATTATTTCGAACGCTTTTCTTTCATTTGCTGCCGTGTTCTTATTTCTATAACGCACGGATTTGAATAATTTGTTGACATTTTATAAAGAAAAAACGATGTTCTGACATCACAAATTATTCTTATTTTGGGAGTTCGGCATTCATTTGCTGTCACGTAAATCTAAAGGAATATTACGGTTGTGAATTTTATGCCGAAGCAGGATCGGCAAGCTTTCATTCAATGTATTACGAAAATGCTTAATTTTGTACGACATTTACTGACATAAATTTGAATGCCGAAGCAGGATCGGCAAGCTTTCATTCAATGTATTACGAAAATGCTTAATTTTGTACGACATTTACTGACATAAATTTGAATGCCGTACGGGAATTAGGTGTGAAAAATAGCGAGGTTCACCAATTTTTATTACGTACGGGATTTGAATATTTTGTTGACATGTGATTTTTAATTGTGGTATGAATTGAATACCGTACGGGAATTAAATATGAAAAATAGCGAGGTTCACCTTATTTGTTATGTACGTGATTTGAATATTTTGACGACATGTGACTTTTAATTGTGGTGTGAATTCGTCTGCTTAAATAACGATAAGAGTTATGCCCCTTTATTTTCGGTAAAATGTCCGACACGAAAAATTTTGAAATCCCATCCCTGCAGTACACTATCTAGTTTTTAACTATTATAGTGAGAACTGCCATCTCTTTATCTTATCTCCCATAATGTAACTTTAACATACAAGTAGATAAAACCAATCCAACATCTACATACATTATCCTAGTATTTTACAAGTTCAAAACAGGTATTTTCGGAGGGCCTAGTAAAACAGTATGATAAAAACAGTTTATATACATGGAAACCTGCTTCCATACATGTAGACAAAACCAATCCCACATCTAAATTATTCCAGTACTTTACAAATTCCAAACAGGTATTTTGGAGGGCCTAGTAAAATCTAAAAATCTCAAAGTCTACATGTAATAGTATAACTATGTGCTTGAATACTACATGTATGTATGAACATAAATACACTGAAAGAAAAATTTCACAAAGCTCAAACTCAAATCAATGCCAAATTTTCTTTAAATAAAAAAAAGTCTTTTGAATATCATTTTGAACAAATGCCAGTGAGTACAGGTAACTGATAACAATAAAAGAATATTGGCAACTTCCTGTGATATATTACTAATGTTTAAAATCTTTACAGAAGAATACAATAAAGTATATTCATCAAATACTTCGGACCAGTTATGACTATTTTTACTGGGGTATATATACCTATATTGCAATGTAATAGGAATTGAAAAAGACTCTCTACACATACTGATGGAGATTATAGCTGTTGATTGACATTTCTGCTTCCAGTTTCTTTCTATTTTTACAGGCAAGTACTGATATACATTTATTTGTTTTCATATGTATAAATAATATTTTCTACATTAATGTTATTATTTGTCAGTAAAACTCTACAAGTAATTAACGGAAAATTTACATAATTCACATAAATTTAAGAGTAATACTAATCGGTCACAAGGTTTAGATAAGTGTAACTCAAGAAACTACAGGTATAAATAAAATTGACATTCAATAGGATTCTTTATGTCATTAATGTCAACAGCATACATAAAACAAGCCTGGAAATAAGGCACCTGTCACGGACATTGTCAGGCACAGATCCAGGCTTTGTCAGGCATAAAACCTCTGGTGTCTGTCATTTTGTCCGGCACTGATTTGTCTTTTTTATTCATATTATTTATACATGTCCGACACAAAGTTGAAAATATCAGATGCTATTTCATTAGTGTCTGACATTTTGTCAGGTACATCTAAAACTGTTATTTCCAGGCCTGTACATAAATCTTATAAAGATCATATATGATACTTTAGAGTATTCAAATGAAATTAGGGACAATGGACGGGAGCGACAACAATACACAGCCAGTGGTTTAGAATGAGAATAATTTTACAAACACTAATTTGTCTGAATCACCTTTCACCTTATACTGTACAGGTATGTAAACTGTTTCTGAAAGTTGGCTCAAATTTTGAGAATAACATTCTTGTTATGGGTCTGCTTCCAGCAATTACAAAGGAGTATTAACACCGCCCTCTTTGGTTTACTCTGGGTCCTCTGGTTTCCTCCCACTGCTAACGACCCCTACGTACAAGCAAATTATTGAAATAAAATTGAACCATATGATAGTCCCAAAATGATCTTGTTTGTGTTGAGTGCACATTAAACCCCATTTCTCTCCCTAACACTGACCTTGCCACATTCATGTTAATGTGTATTAGTGGAGACTGGAGAGTAATCTTGTGTATATTCCAGTGCTATACATCCATAGGGACATGAATCGAAAAATCTTACTACACTTTATACATCCGAGGGAGAATGTAATTGAGTTTAACATCCACTCGACACAAACTAGATTAAGTCAGGACGAACGTTCAATTTTATTTCAATAATTGGTTTGAGCGTATCGGTCTTATATATACATATGGCACAATTTCATTTAAATAATTTGTTTGCATTGTTCATGTAGGGCCTTTAGTGGTAGTTACATTTACATGTAGAAAGCTGAACACCTGCAGAAAATCCACAAGGTTGGGAAGGAGACACTAATCCCACGGGAAAGTAACCATTCCACTTTCCCCACTGGACTATGGCCAATCACCCTGTTCAGCATTAGAAAATGTGTGAATTCTTACAATATCAATTTTTAACAAAACAATGAAATTGCTAGAGAAATAAAACATTTGTAAAGTTACCTACCTTGAGCAAAAGCTTTTGCTTTGACATAATCTGGTTCATCGTTGGACTGGGCATTCCTCTTTCTACTGGTAGTGGGAGGCGGGGGGATATTACTTAATGAGATTCTGTTGAACCATTCTGCTGATTGATCTGACACATTATCACTATTGGTTCTTTCCAAGCCTTTGTCACAAACTAAATATACATTATTCTCTCCATTTGCATCTATGTCTGTCTCTAACGGCAAATCTGTCATTCCCGTGGATCCTTGTGGTCCCTCAAATTTATTAAACTGATAACACACTGTAGCAAAATCAGAATATTTAAAAGGATCATCTTGAAACAGATCCTGTTTAGGTGTCGGTAAACCTTTGAACACATCAGACTCTTGTCTTTCGATTGGATCATGCGGAATGTAATCTCCTCCAAAAGTTGCTTGGCAGGCCTGGGGTGGTGGGCTGTCACTGGTGCCTGCTAAGGTTAAAGGTGGGGGTATTGGACTACTTCGCTTGTTTACAGTGTTTGTTTCAAGTCTTTTGGATTGTGGTACTGGTCGATCACGTTTTATAGTGGGAGGAACTGGACTGCTAGATTTACTGCCACCACCTTCAGGTCTAGGGCGAGGTGGAACAGGAGGAGCGTTTACAGTGGCCAGATCCGGTGAAGTCACAGTTTTATGAGACGGCGGTGGTGGTGGCATTGTGGGTAATGGAGGTGGAAGTGCTGAAGGCATTCCAATGTAATCTGATGACGAAGGTAACGGAGGAGGGGGGTAATGGGGAGGGGGAGAAACATAATCAGAATTAGGATCGAGATAAGCGTATTCACCCCAACTTTCCCGACCAACAATACTTTGTGTCGGTAGAGTTGGTATGTTAGTGTCTGGATCTGGTTCAACTGTTCTATGATTAACGAATGTTAGACTTGTGTCATCATCCCATTCCTCTGTCACAGAAAAATCATCCGTAGAACTTTCTTTTCTCCCCAATACTTGTTTCTTGCTAACCCACAAGGTTTCATAAATCTGATCTTCATCGACAACTTCCTCACACTGGCTTGTTTCTGTGTTGGGTATTCTAATTGGCTCCTTGATTAAAGACTTGGAAAGTTTTTCATTTTGTTCATCTAAAGCATTGACTCTTTCTAATAATGGTCTAGCGGGTTTGCTCTCTGGAACTGTTTCATCCTTCTGTTTCAGACTCCAGTCTATCATTTGTTCAACTGAGTCGGCATCTGGGAAAGATTCAAACCTCCTTTCTTGTGATAAATGTTTACTATCACTCCATACTAGCTTTTTTCCCTCGGTACTTTGTTGTGGAGAAGAAAAGGGGTCAGCAACAGAATCAAAACTGGCTTCACTTTTAGTATCATTCCCCTCAGCCTTTGGTGTTGGATCCCATGAGGAATTAAAGCCCTTTTCTTCTGATACACTTTGATCAAGCTTTGGTGTCTCTGTGACAGTTTTTGTGTGAGTTGAAGGATCAAACAAGGAATCAAAGCCTTTTTTTTCTGTTACACTTTTATTTGGATTTGCTTTGACCGGACTTAATGGGTCAAACAGAGAAAGAACTCCCTTTCCTTCTGGTAAACTTTTATTGTCATTCCAATCAAACTTCTCACTGGTAGTTTTAACTGGAGTAAATGGTTTAATTGAAGGAAATGGTTCAGAATAGGAAGTTTTTGAAGCAGTGGATGAATTAAAATCGGTTTTGTTTTCTGATTCAAGATCGACTTTTAACCCTTTGATTATTTCTGTTATTGACTCTGGTCTCAGAATGTCAGGAACTGGTTCATTAGCATAAATTGAAGTTGATTGGTCTGTTATCGACCCTTGTCTCTCAGTTTTGTCAGGAATTGGTTCATTAGCATAAATTGAAGTTGATTGGTCTGTTATCGACCCTTGTCTCTCAGTTTTGTCAGGAATTGGTTCATTAGCATAAATTGAAGTTGATAGGTCTGTTATCGACCCTTGTCTCACAGTTTTGTCAGTAATGGGTTCATTAGCATAAATTGAAGTTGACTGGTCTGTTATCGACCCCGGTCTCCCAGATGTGTCAGTAACAGATTCATTAGCATAAGTTGATGGGCCTGTTAATGATTCTGGTCCCTCAAAGTCATTAATGGATTTATTGACATCAAGTGAAGTTGATTTGTTCGTACTTATATTAAGAAAAGATTGATCAGCTTCAGTTAATGAGGAACTTGCACTATTAACACTGATGTTAGATTTTGATGAACTGGTTCTAAGTCGTGGTATAGGTGTTGGTTTTGTAGGACTGGTTGATCCTTTTATAAAGCTTTTATTACGTGGTTTAGGTACAGGTCTTGGGGTTGTATCTGGCATTTTCTTATGAAATAAATCCTCATTCTCCTTGACGGAAGACTTCCTTGATTTAGGAGGTAAGTCAGGAGGTTGTGGGGAGTTGTCTCCCATCTCACCAATATCTTTGGTAGCCATTTTAAGATTACTGTCTTTCTAAGTAGTATACACTTTCCATCCTCCTAACATCCCCTGAGATAATGTTGAGGCAGCCTGTTAGTTGTTGTAACCTGAAAAGATAACAATATAAAGTTAAGAAAACTATATTCATCTACAGATAGGCGTTAAAGAGAGGTTTTTTAACCATGTTTATCAAAACCAGTTAGTTTCAATTAGGTGTGGTTTAATGGTCGAGAGCGAGACATTAAGTAATATATTGTAACAACATGAGAGCCATAGGCCCGAAAGTTTTTACAATATATTACGCAATGTCTTAAGCTTGAGACCATTAAACTACTTGAAATACAGACGCTCCGCACATGCTTTTACAGTGAAACACGTCACACTAGTCCAATATTTCACTGGTATAAATAAAGTACGATTAGCAAGTTGCCCGTACAATTATTTGAAATAATGGTACGCCAACATCAAAGCGTGATGTCACATCTGTATTTTAAATACAATTATTTAACATATGTTGCAGAAACATTGGTCTTCCAATTTCATAATGTCCATCCTTACATTCAGAATAATGTGAGGGGCAGAATGATGAATGATAATGTTGCAGACTAATTTATTTTTGAAAAAGAAATATGTACATGAAAAAAATGTTTACTGGTATATTTCTCTTAATATTTAATAAGTATGTACATGGGCTAGATTTGTTTTCATTAAGGGGGGTCATGGTGGCTAAATGGGTAAGATGCTGGTGCGCTAGCATGGAGGTCGTGTGTTTGATCCCGTGCTTTGGCCGAGAAAGTTCATCAGATTGTCTGTCTTCGTTCCCCCTTGTCAACGGTGCAGGACAGACGGTATGACGAAAACAGCTGTCTAGTCATTTGGATGGGACGAAAAACCAAGGTCCTGTGTACACATGGACAGTTGGAATTCAATCAGTCCTAAATCTAAGATTTTAGTCAAAAAAAACAAAAATTTCGAGCATTTTGAGAACTTTAATATTCTGCTTTCATTTATTGATATTATTAATATTCGGCACTGAGTTGAAAATGTCAGGTACTATTTCCACGCCTCATCCTTTGGCTGTCTCTCACTGCTAAAGATCCCTAGGTGCAAATGAATATTATTAAAGTAAACTTATAGCATATGCTAGTCCTGAAATGTCCTAGTTTGTTTCAAGTGGACACCTTTCTCTCTGTCACTCTCATTTATTCAATTATTTGATTTACATGTATTTTATTATGAGTCATTCTTAAATTGTTTTTTTATTGAATGAAACATTGATTTATTCATGTAATAACTGAAGCTTATGACTAAACATTAAAAAACTTCCTTCTTTAACATTAGTTCTTTATATTACAGATAGAATGAAATGGGGTTTAACATCCTCTCAACAACACAAACTAGGTTATTTTGGGACTGATATATGTCTTTGTTTCAATAAGACACCTGCACATATAGGTCTTTTTTATTAGTGTGAGGGATACTGAGAAGACCTAAGAAGGTGAGTATATAACACTAGAAGCCTGGGATTAAAACTAGACCAGGGTTTCCGCCAGAAAAATCTTGAAGGGGGGTACAATATATTTGGTCACCGAAATACCCCCCTCCCCCATATACTCAGCTGACTGAAGAGGGGTATGCACCCCCATTCTTCAAATGAAGGGGGGTATGTGCACCCCCTGTACCCCCCCCCAATGGCGGGAACCCGGCAGACCTGACTCAATGACAAACCATACACTCTAAAGTGCATGCATCAGACCACCTGGCCACCCAACCACCCACTCTGTAATCTGAGTATCATTTAATATTGTATAATTAGGATAATTATTATACATCAATAACCACTTGCATTGTCATCAGGAAATTAAATGTTTGTAAATTGGATGCTTGTTATCAAAATTAAAAAGTCAACTTTAAACTAGATACATGCACATTAACAAACTAGATGATTCAGGGTTACATGTATTTTGGACGATTTTTACTAATTTTCAAACAGAGATTTGATATTGAATGAATGTGATAGAAATTACGGTTATGTACCCAAGATTAAATAATACACAGTGCAATATCTTTAACTACATATGGCCCTTATGTAGTTTTAACACAACTGGGGAAGCACATTTACTAATTAGTTCATCACCCTAAAAAATACTTCACAGCAGAATATTCGTTTGTAGAAAATATACATTATTAAGACATTTGATGTGTGTGAATCCTGATGCAGAAAAAATATATTTTATTACAATAAGATACATAAGTGAATTACACTATCACATTCAATAAGATTTGTCGAGTACTATAATACATTGTGAATACATTTGTAGCTTTATGTACATGCATTTTCCTTTAAGTCACATCATTTTCAAAAACTAGGTTACACAACACATTTTACAGTCAATTCTGAGAATACAGTATTGTATTTGCTAGCAGCTGATTGAGTGAAAATAAGAAGATAAACTCAGGTCAATGAAATTTCCAAGAAAACCCATAAATTGAAATAAATGTTAAGTGAAAGTAAATACAAGGACATGCAGAGGCTTGATAAATATATTTATTTTTCTGTTGGCTGTATGTACCTCACCTACTTTGTGAATATATAATGTATGTATTCTAGATCAGGATATACATATAACTGAATGACTGACTATATAGAAACTATTCTTTGCCAGGTCCCTTGTACTCGAAGTGACAAGTAGAGGCAACTCTGGAAAATCCTTCCCACTGACCCATATCAGGGGAGGATCCAGGATTTTCAGAAAGGGGGGGGCGTGCTGCATCAAGTTGGGAGTGCGAAGCCAGACCCATGATTTTTGAGTGGACAAAAATGCCCACAAGGACTAATTTCATACTGGTACTGTAAATTACGATTTCCAACCTAAACTGTTTTTGTTCTCCTTTCTCGCGAGAATATATGGAGCTAAAAAATTTTCGCCACCGCAAAAAAATAGAGGGGGCGTGCGCCGGGTGCGCCCCGCTCTGTATCCGCGCCTGCATATCATGGCTCCCAATTAGCTTTAGATACCACTCATGTCACTCGTATTTTGATTAATCCGTTTTTCTTTGTCCTCGCCAGTCGACGATAGCTTACTTCAAAATTATTTTTTACTCAACGTAATGGCAACATATGCTTATCGTGAAAATCAAAGATTTCAAAATTAGGTTTCAGGAAATTATTTGAATACAGCCCAAAAATTGGAACTCGAAGACCTAAAATTATATGCAAAATACCCACCTCCAGGGCCAACGGGAGAAATTTATGTGCCCCCATTCCCCACACACCTTTTCAAGGACATTCAGATCATAAAATACTCTACACAATACATTAATACATTTATGTTTGACAATCTTTAAGTGAAATATGTTTAATCCCACTGAACTATAATACATCATCTCAATGACGTAAGTAAATTAAATAATAGGCCCCCCTGCAGCTTCATGAGCCTCAGCAATATGTACAGACTGCCACGCCCCTTTCTTTGGGCCTGCCCATCTTGCAAAGCAGAACAACACATCACATTTAATTAAGCTGACATTATATTTCTCACCCAAATGAAAGAGGTACCGGTAGTATATATCCTTCTCAATATCACAGAATTTTAAATTACCATATTATATACCAGGACTAAAATATACCGTAACCATTTATCCGAACTCATTCACAAATAGAATTTAATGTCACACATTATGACAGTATCCATCCATACAGTGCACATACACAGAAATAAACCAGAAGTATTTATAGAAGTGCAATACCATCATATCTACTATACCCCCCGAAAACTGACCCTTGATATGACTGTACAATATGACATATTCTGATAATTATCTGTTGAATCATTTAAAGAGATTGTGCACTAATAAAGAGAACCAATGTAATGACACAAAGGACTATCAAATTTTAAAATATTTTTGAAATGGATCAATTTTTGAAATAGGCTGAATTATACAGTCCATCTTCAATGATTGGAGCGAAAAAAATAATTTAGTTTTGAATGATTTTGGTATTTTATGTGTTGATGTGTTTCATAATGTGACAGTGGCCTTGGTTTAAATTTCTAAATACAATAGTATAGTCATAGAACATCAAGGATTATGTACATTCTAT
Organism: Patella ulyssiponensis; assembly: GCA_963678685.1. Lineage (NCBI taxonomy): Eukaryota > Metazoa > Mollusca > Gastropoda > Patellidae > Patella > Patella ulyssiponensis. The sequence goes on from OY783225.1 coordinate 13,968,914, forward strand.
TCAACAGCGAATCCAAAAATTAAACTAAATAACAATCAAAATCCTGATTAAAATCTTTTAACAAATCTGATTGACGATGCCTATTAACATATATTTGGCAGTATCTATAGTGACAAGTCAAGTGTCGTCAATGTGCAGGTTATGCTTGGTTAAAATAATATTTTATTTCTTAAAGATACATTATGGGAGATTTTTACAAGGAGTTAGCCATTCTTGCTATAACAGTTCAAAAATAGATGCTGAAACAAGAATATATTGAAAATTTCAGTCAAATTACTTTATCCTGAACAAAGTTGTTACCACTATAATTTTTTACTAGAAATGGGAGTTAAATTAATCGACACCCTTTTCCCATTATGGCCGAATGTTGATTGACAGGCCTTAACTCCACCTATATAGTCTCGATTATCAAGTAATGTTTACAATGACTAGTACTGATAGCGTATTCGGTTTGAGACAGGACTGCAATTCAATTCGTATACATTTATTTTTTACTATAAATTAGAATTAAGATTTTTTATATATAGATAAGAAGAGAAAGTCTGCGATAGGATATTAAAGTTTGAAAGGAATGGGCCAAATCAACGAGGCAGTATTGTAAATAAATTATAATAAATAGCCGACTTCTTGCGTTGCCTGCGTGTACTCTTTTGTACTTCAGATAGGCCTAAGCGACTCCCTAAGCAGACGAATAGAAAACAGTCCGGAAGTATGATGACGCCAACGTCACGGAGAAGCCCCGCCCACGACGCCATAGTGATTAAATCAGTCAACGAAATCCTGTTTTAATCCGAGCCCAATCCAAGCCATCCGTGGGTCTACACAGTTCATTTTAGGCTTGTTGTTTAAATAAAGATCTAATTTATAATTTCTATGACTTCTGAGGCCCCAAGGAAGACCGACAAAAGTCAGTTTTTGCTCTCCCATAATGTATGTTTAATGATGATTATCGATTATATACCCAATGGATTATGATTCTAGAATGGGATTAGGTGTTGTGCGCTGCAGATTATAAGTTCTATCATTGAGTTAGGGTCGTGTGTCTAACATCATGGGTTTCCTTACCACTGCTAAAGATAGGTTGCCTGGCAATGAAACATACGCCCACAGCAGCTAAATCGTCCGGGCAGTCAACAAGGGTTGTCGCATATTTTTACTTTTTTTGGTAATGAAACATTTGTAATACACTCAAATCTGATTAAGAGTAACAACTCATTATGTAATTATCAGAAAATCATTAGAATTAGTTTGCTTTTTATAAAGTTTTGCCCCACGCTAACAATTAGTATACGAAACATTTAATATCATGGATTTAGCTGTTCAGTTATCAAAATTCAATGAAAATCACAATACTTGTTCGTTTCAACACCTTAAACTCTGTGTATCAATCTGAAGTCAATCGGATGATAAGTTTGGCCTCTATAGCCTCGCAATATTTTTTGTAGTGATCATGGGAGTATTTATTTGAAATCGCTGAAAATCAATAGGCTTCTTCGTCTCATGACCTTAAATACTGTGTATAAATTTAAAGTCAATCGGATATTAACTTTGGCCTCTAGAGCATTCACAAGATTTTTTGAAGTGATCAAGGGCCATAACTCTGGCAGTAATTATCAAAATTTGCTGAAAAGTCAATCGGATATTAACTTTGGTCTCTAGAGCGTCCACAAGATTTTTGGAAGTGATCAAGGGCCATAACTCTGGTAGTTATTATCGGAAATCGCTGAAAAACAATAGGCTTCTTCGTCTCATGACCTTAAACACTGTATAAATTTAAAGTCAATCGGATATTAACTTTAGCCTCTAGAGCGTCCACATTTCAATGTGGGCGTATAAAAACCCAATGGCCTACATGCAAGAGAATTATTGAAATCAAATTGTACCATACGTAGATGTAAATTTGCCTGAATTCAATACCCTTACTTGTTCTAGACAATCACATCTCATTTGAGCAGTTCACATATATAGCTAACAAGCTGTTTTTTAATTAACCTTTTGTGCTGGATTTTGAAAGGAGAATTATCTCTTTAATGTATGTAAATTCTAGAAAATGATGTCATTTGACTTGTATACATTACTTCCTAACTTATCAAATATGACAGAATATGATGAACTGTGTGTGTGCTTAATTTGTGTGAATTTATTGTACTAGAATTTACTCTCTGATGTTTCTACGCACTGAGTTCATTGACTAATTGTTTTGTCATCTACGACCAGTACTTCAACAAACCTTCAAACCCATTGATGTTTATTAAAAACTTAAAGTCCAATACATGTACATTGTATATTACATTATGGACATGCTGATTTATTTAAAATATTTACATACTCAAGCGCAAATTAAATTTAAAAAATAGGTAAAAAAAACCCCAAAACCCAGTTCATGTGTGTCATAATGTCACTTTAAAACATGGTGTTAAGTGGTGAAAAGAGAGGGTGGGTCATCTTCTCCCTTTGTACTAATACAGTTAAAACAAGAGGTCAAGCTGATTGATGTTTGGTATCATCAATCCCTATACATGTATATATAGTACATTTTCACAACCTAAGGGTTCAAGCGTAATCTGATTTATAATTAGAATCATGGGGGTCAAATTGGCTTCCTAATTAATCAAGATTTATGAATAACTGGGTTGGACATTACATACCATTTGAAATAATGTTCAGTAAACGAAATCAATCTAATTAAAATATAGATCTATATTTCGTTTCGTTCTTTATACTTTCGATGGCCTACACTCATGTAGATCTAACAAGTTATAGTGGGAGCTCACGTTCTATGACGTCAGGTATCAAGCACGGGACATTTGACCTGATAACGTCAGTCATTCGATTAACCAATTAGCGACCGCCATGCTTTTTAAAATCTACTTTTGTTTTGTTTTGATTTCTATCCGTTGGTGTTAGTGTAGACGTCATTGGCTGGTAATATCTACCAACAGCTCCACGCATGAAAAGGTCAAACGGTCGATTCGACAGACCATTTGATTGGCTGACCCCTCATTTCAGGCAGAACACCAGTTAAATAACAAGTCCTCCAGATCCAAGAGTAGTGAAGACAAGTAAAAACGAAATTTTGAACTATAAAAAACGAAACGAAATTGGATCTGTGTTTTGATCAGATAGTAAACGAAATTAAATTGAAATGAGGTTTAACATCCTTTTCTTCTGCACCGACTGGGCTAATGAAGACAGGTATAGGCCATAAAAAGAACATGTATGAAGAAATTTTGGCCTGCACAGCGATGCTTAGGCCTACTCTTATTTATAATTCCAACTGTTACGGGATCTTTTAACGCCAGTTTTTCGTCTCGTCTCGACAACTATACGTTGTCCCTTTCCAGGCCCTTTGTCAAGAGGGAGCCACGTCGGACAATCTCAGTTAACTTTCTCGGTCAATGCAGGTATCGAACATGGGACCTCCAGAGTAGCGAGTTGGTGTCTTACTCACTGAGTGACCACATCTCTCTTCCATCATAATAATTGTGGTAGGGGACACACCCATCTCATTAAGAACAACTGGTGCATACAGGTAGCACCAAGGAAGATCACCAACATGTAGATATGCTACAGTACTGGTACATGTACATAGTTTTTGGAGACATTATCAGCATACACCATAACATAACTGAATAAATCATTAATTCATTGACTTTTTAAATCAAATAAAATAATTTAATAACAAAAAATGTCTGTTTCAAATTATAAACCCACAATTAATAATATACATACGTACATTATCATGTACTTGCTTATAACACATGACAAAATTATATGGAATACAAGTTGAAAACTTTATTTCTGGAGACATTGCTTATCATGTTGCATTTTGAACTAAAAATGAATAAACTGTGGCCTAATTTAAAGTATGATTTGTCTACGTCTTGTTAAGATCAGGTAAAACCTCAAATTTCCTCAGTGTATGCATAGTACATGTATATGAATCATCATGTTCCTTAAGCAACGTTCGCGAGTTATACAACATCTCTCCGTTGCTTGAATACTCAGCAATTCCCCGAACTTTGCGCTAGTTGTTTTTACAAGTGACTAATTAGCATTGTCCAATCAGAGTACGTGGCACCAAACACACTGTAAACAAACAGGGTTTTTTAAATTGAGAATCACGTGGGAAAACAGCCACTGTAGACGTTGATCGATCTTTGAACTTTGCAACTCGATTGTCACATGTAGGCATTTTAGCTATAAAGCACGAGACTTGGTATTCACGACGACCGATGAATCTGATAGGTTCCCAAGCTGGGCTTGTGACAATCGAACTTAGTGGCGAAATATACAGGGTATTACGTGAAGGGCTTGATAAGATGTATGTAGTTAAGGCGAGATCAAGCCTTCTATTGAAGATGATGAATCATATGACTAGATTATGCTTTAAATTAATTCCCTCTTTATAATAATATATATCTTCCTGTTATACATGTATGTATACTGACTCATAAATATAAACACTTATTAAAATAACTTTTATGTGAAACCCAACTAGTATAGGGTAAATATAATAAAAAGAGTTCTGTTTATGTTTAAACTAGCAGTAGATTCAGTCTTGAACCAGGACGAGCAGGGGAGGAAGGAGTGAGCTAGATGAGTGACGATGTGTCCATCCAAAGCTTGTATGTGACAAGGAGTTAGTCGCCTGTCCAACTTTATTAAAATATTTATTTTAAGACTAAATAGAGTTAGTTACACTTCTGTATATGAATGAACAGTCCCACAAATCAAAGGTTAGTCATAGAGTGCACATTGTACACACTCATGACACTGACACTGTCAAATTTAACAAATTGACTTTAGGCTATATTAGGGTGAAACAATTTTCTGAGTGATTCAAATTATTGTTACATGTATCAAACTATCTGGTCGTCTACATTAAACAGGCATGATGCAAGAGCTGTATTAAATCTGCCTATTGCAGGTTTTCTTATCAATGATATTACTTTGGTGGAACCCTACATTAAATAAAGATATTTCACACACACAGTTCTTTCTTTAGGCCTCATAAATATAAATCATTTATTAGACATTCCCATTGATTAACGTGACAAGACCATCATTAACTCTTGAGTCTCGGTTCCATTATATTAGAATGGTATAGCCATTTAATGATCTAATTTAAAGATAGGTTGCCAGGCAACGAAACATACGCCCACAGCAGCTAAATCGTCCGGGCAGTCAACAAGGGTTGTCGCATATTTTTACTTATTTTTGGTAATGAAACATTTGTAATACACTAAAATCTGAGTAACAACTCATTGCTTTTGATAAAGTTTTGCCCCAAGGTAACAATTAGTTTAGGAAACATTTAATATCATGGATTTAGCTGTTCAGTTATCAAAATTCATTGAAAATCAAAATAATTGTTCGTTTCAACACCTTAAACTCTGTGTATCAATCTGAAGTCAATCGGATGATAAGTTTGGTATCTACAGCGCCACAAGGTTTTTTGAAGTGATCAAGGGAGATAACTCTGGAAGTAATTATTTGAAATCGATGAAAATCAGTAGGCTTCTTCCTCTCAGGACCTTAAACAGTGTGTGTAAATTTAAAGTCAATCGGATATTAACTTTGGCCTCTAGAGCATCCACAGGATTTTTTGATGTGACCAAGGGCCATAACTCTGGCACTAATTATCGGAAATCGCTGAAAATCAATAGGCTTCTTCGTCTTATGACCTTAAACACTGTGTATAAATTTAAAGTCAATCGGATATTACAGTAACTTTGGCTTTTAGAGTGTCCACAAGATTTTTTGAAGTGATCAAGGGCCATAACTCTGGCACTAATTATCGGAAATCGCTGAAAATCTATAGGCTTCTTCGTCTTATGACCTTAAACACTGTGTATAAATTTAAAGTCAATCGGATATTAACTTTGGCTTTTAGAGCGTTCACAAGATTTTTTGAAGTGATCAAGGGCCATAACTCTGTCACTAATAATCGGAAATTGCTGAAAATCAATAAACTTCTTCGTCTTATGACCTTAAACACTGTGTATAAATTTAAAGTCAATCGGATATTAACTTTGACTTTTAGAGCGTCCACAAGATTTTTTGAAGTGATCAAGGGCCATAACTCTGGCACTAATTATCGGAAATTGCTGAAAATCAATAGGATTCTTTGTCTTATGACCTTAAACACTGTGTATAAATTTAAAGTCAATCGGATATTAACTTTGGCCTCTAGAGCGTCCACAAGATTTTTTGAAGTCGTCAAGGGCCATAACTCTGGTAGTTATGACCGGAAATCGCTGAAAAACAATAGGCTTCTTCGTCTCATGACCTTAAACACTGTGTATAAATTTAAAGTCAATCGGATATTAACTTTAGCCGCTAGAGCGTCCACAAGCAATTGTGGACGCCGGACCGACGGACGGACGTACCGACGACAATATACGAGCACATTTCAATGTGGGCGTATAAAAATGGATAATCAAGGCTTCATTTATTATCTTAACAACAGTACTGATTACAATCGAGGCTACACTTTCTTTTAACGGCGATAAGTTGATTGAAATAATTAGCCTGAAATTTTCAACAAGTTCCCTTTTCATTATCTGGCCCCCGAGTTCACAAATGATTCTCAGACTTAAGTCAAGAATTAACTCAAAATTTGTTTCTTTATTGTAACTAAAATATAACTCTTTATAAAACTTTGGTTGTTTTAATGTATCAAATACGTGAATAAAAAACTATGTGCAGAGTTTTGTGTTTCTCAATTCTGTATCACAGATACTTTTAGAAACAGTGATTGAAAGTTGAGTAAATTCTCAACTTAAGTCTGAGAATGCTTTGTGAACTATTATAGCAAGAACTGCCAGCTCTTTATTACCATATCTAACATAATTCCCCTTTAAAGCCCCAATAACACTCTTGTTGTAATTGAATAATATGTCCCAATCTTTATTCTGGTCAACAAATTGTATTATTTTACAATATTCAAATAAATTGATGATACAAATTTCATCTTAACACACTTAATTTAAAGAATTGGAAAAATTCAACTACATGATTTGAAAAGGTTAACGTAAACCCTTTCAAATGTGACTTGGATTTTAAAATATTTTCGAACCCTCTGAACAAGTAAAATATGATGTAATGGATAATTTACACAACAGGTAGGACAAATAAACATCTAGTACTTAGAATAAGACTATTATTTATTTTCTAGAGCTGCAAAGCCAGCAAGAGTGTTATTGTCCCTTTAATACATTGTAAATAAATCTGGGTAAAGTCTGTCATCTAATAAAATACTGAGTAAAGTACTAACAGATCAATCTAATTTTCAAGTTGAGACTAGTTATTACTTCATTATGTAATTGATAAGGCCAAGTCAATATAGATAAATTAATTCATTGTATGTTTGTGAAAAACCAACTTTAATTACTACATGATGTATGTAAGCCACTGTTAAAAAATTACATGTTTCCAATTAAAACATTATTTGCTGATGATAGAACAATAATGAAAGAGGATTAGAGAACACCATACCTAGTAATACTAGTAAACAAACCCTTAGTCTTGTTAAAGTGTCATCTAAATGGCATGTAGATTCTGAACAAATACATGTACAATGTATCTAAAAGGAACCCTTCCAGATAAATGCATAAACGTATCCATGTCAAAAAGAAAACCTTTGTGAAACTCAGTCATTTGCTATGGATTTGGGGTGTTGTGGTGGATCAGGGCGTAAGACACCGGCTTAGGCTACTAACCTGGGGGTCCGGTATTTAATCCAATTATTGGTCAATAAGTTACCAAGAATTTTCCAGCTTAAATTGATGCAGGACAAAGGGCCGGGAAAGGACTGTATCTAGTCATTCAGGTGGGATTAAAAAAAGGCCCTGTTAGTGTTAAATTTTGTCAACATGTCAAATTAATAAATACCAGTGCCTACATTTATCGTATAAAAAATAACATATGGTTTCAATCCTAAACCTGTTCCGGATAATTAAGGAGCAGGGTCCCCTGCCTAACCTTGTGTTTTCAGGGTCATCAGGTTTCTTCCCACTGCTGAAAATCCCCTAGACATGTACATGTATGTGTAAGTTAAAATAGCATTATGCATGAGCAAAATCTGCTTATTACAGGTCTTTCTTTAGGCCTGAAATGTTATCTAAATAATCAATTAGACATTAATTAACATATCCAGACCATAATAAACTCTTGATGTTTAGGCTAGCCTTCGATGTTGGCGGATTAAATTTCTATATGCCGCTTAATGGCCGTTGATAATTAAATCAATCAAGTGGATAATCGAGACTATGCTGTTTATATTAATGATTTGAGTAATGAAGACCGAGCCTATGTGAATATTTCAAACGCTTTTTTCTCGGCTAATAGTGGATCAATTTGACTGAAATTTTCAGCAAATTACCTTTACACTATCTAGTTTTTAACTATTATAGTGAGAACTGCCATCTCTTTATCTTATCTCCCATAATGTAACTTTAAGCAATTTAATGAAATAAAAATTGTAGCATGTGCGAATTCTGAATTGACCAGGGTAGTTGTGACGGACATTAGAGCGGTAGCTACTACCATCCACAGTCTTCGACATTGCAAACTTGACTTATTGCCTTATAAATTGGTGAATCTAAATCAACATTAATTTACTGTACATGGGCTTCTGCTGGCATCTAATATGAAAATCACATGCCAGAATGCTTTTGGGTGCCATTTTTAATGAAGGACTAGTGAATGAGGTTAAACAAATCCCACATGGGAAGACTAGGCACAGACTGGAATAACCCGACCATCTTTCAATATGCACTCTTCACATATATTGCCAACATATAATAACTGATTAGAAATTACACCACAGTAAAAATAGACAGTAGACAGAAATGATTGAATATAAATCAGTTTCATCATATTATCTATACATTCATATTATATGCCTTGCGACCCATTTGTTTCCATTTCTAGAATAGCGATTTAACTGCTAGTCTGTATCCCGTAGATCTATGTATTATTGCAATTGTCCTGTATAAGTATTATTTAGGCCTATTTATTACTATTAGTGTCAATTGTAATTTTTACTATTTCTAGAAGTAAAAAGCAATCACAAACAAACTTTATGATGAACATTCGAGATTCTGGGAGCCATACAAAAAGTTACAGTTACTTTAATTTCTAAATTAGAACATCGAATCATGATAAGATGCATATCTAACGGACCAGTCAAAGATAATAAAACTGCTTTATCTCAATATCTGGGCAATCTTAAAGGGAGCTGATAAATCAAGGGCCTGCCCTCGCGTCAAGAATAACACAAGGAAGAATAAGATACAAAAATGGTAACAAGACAGTGACTGATTTTTACCTGTTCAATTAGTAAGATGGCCGGGGTGATAATCTTAATTAGTTTTATCACTTTCCATCATATATCTTCACAACTTGACAGATTATATCCACCGAATATTTATAAAATTACACTCACTTCCGTGATCAGCAATCTACATCCGGACTGAAGATTTCAGGGAGTATTATTGGTTAATATCATTGCTAAACCGAAAGTGGAGGAAAACAATAACAAGCCAGTTCGAAGATAAAAACAGTGGCATATCAGTACTATCAGGATTATGCGAAGAGATATGAATGGCTGCTTCTCATGAAACTTGCACCGAAATTGTGGGTTTTAGGTGCTTATTCTGCTAAGACCATTCGTTTGGCTTTCTTTAGTGTAATTTCCAGTGGTTTGGTGGAATACGATCTATGGCCCGACGATGGGGCTATACTATATCGGAAAACACCAAAAAATCACCGGGAAACAACCGGAAGCCACCGGAAAACTACCGGAAGTCACCGAAAAACACCATGTTATACTTAATACCGGAAAACACTAAATACCGGAAACACACTTAATACCGGAAAACACCCTAAATAGGCAACAAGGAGCATGGTCCTCCGGAAAACACACAAAAAACTAACCCAAAGCCTACCCCCGCCCCCTACACAGAGGACTTGGCCCTCTGGAAAAGACTGGAAAAACCTAACCCTAATCCTCATCACGCACACAGAGGACCAGGCTCAGGGCTACCTATTTAGGGTGTTTTCCGGTATTTTGACCCAATTTACACCTCAATTAATCTCTTATAATATAATCTTACTCCTGGTGTATGGAGGGTAACAGGTTCCTGCTGATGATGGCCGAGTTCAGCTCTGAGCGTTAGTCGCATTACACTCGCCCTGTACCCTTAGGAACTGCCCCATTGAATCCTTGTCGAAAATAAAATCGCTTCCCAGTTAATTTAAAGGCCAACTTTTTACGACTAAACAGATGCATGTTAATCCCTGTGAACGTCTACAATGTAACTGAACATCTTAGTGAGAAAATAAGACCTTGCTTACCTAACTAGAACCAGTATGAATGACACAAGACATTGTTAAAAAATATGTTCCCGTTGTCGTCTAACTGGCTTGACCGACTTCATTGAAATCTAAATATAGGGTGAAGCACAAATATACGAACTGGGCCATATAAGATGAAACAAAATTTAGGAAAGTCTTGGGGGGAAAATATTGGGATTTTTGAAAAAATTTGAATGTAAATTATTGTTATTGGGCCAGCAAAGCAATAAATGACTGAAGATTCTGAACCCTTTATCTGATCTAATCTGTCATAATGCCCCTTTAAATAAGACACTATACAAAAATACATTTTGGAGCAACTTATATTAAAATCAATTCATTTATAGTCACTTAACGATACATTATGTGAGATTAGATAACGAGTTGGCAGTTCTCACTACAATAGTTAAAAACTAGCTAATGTAAAGGCAATTTGATGAAAATTTCAGTCAAATTGATCCAAAATTAACTTAGTACTAGGCCAATGAAAGTTCCGCTTAGCCTCGGTCATCATTAATAAATTCGGTAAGACAAAACCAGTAATCTCGGTTATCCATTTTTATTAGTAAATCACGAAGGAAAATATTTCAGCGAATCGAACTACAATCCAACATCCAGAGTTGATTATGGTCTGAATAAATTAATTAATGTCGAATTAATAGTTTTTATAACATTTCAGGCCTAAAGAAAGACCTACAATAGGCAGATTTTGCTCTTGCATAATGCATGTTTAAAGTTTACATCTGTCTCTGATGAATTTGCATCACCATCTTTTTATCTCTTAGACAAATAAAGTAATAATAATTCTGCCATATTTTTTGTGCAAGCCAGTCCATTCTTCATAAAATATATAACAACAGTGTTTTCATTAAAATGGTACATATTTTTAATTTTCAGACATTTACATGCGAACAAAGTTTCTAGTTGTGCCATTAAAAAGTATCTGTTTTAACACAATTTTAATGGTATTTTTAGAGAAAATCTTGCATGCCATAATGACATTGTCAAGTTTTGTTTATAAATTGAAAAAAAAAATAATAAATTAATATGCATATTATTCCATTGATTAATTATAACCAATTATCAAAGTTACAAATATCATAATCATATTAAAAATTATAATAAATTCTTAGATATAAATCTATAAAATATTGCATCATGAACATTAACAACCATCTATTCATAAATATAACTATATATCATCACCAATACTGTATCGTATTAAAGCAAGAAATTTGTGCAACATGAAGTGGCACAAGACATGAATCAAGGCGAATATCTATCAGGGGTGACAACGACAAATGCAACATACAAATAGAGACCATAATTTATTAAAATAAATTGAGGATGCATTTGGATTCAACTTGACCAATTTAGAGATTTTATTTCCAGAGAGAGCTATGGTGGCTCCGTGAGTAAGACTTTGACTTGCTAACATGGAGGTCCCTGCGTTGGATGAGATGAAAAACATACACATAAAACAGAGAGAGAGAAAACTGGGGTTTAACGTCCACTCAACACAAACTAGGTCGTTTCGGGACAAACATATTATTCAATTTTATTTCAATAATTCGCTTGTGTGTAGTGGTCTTTAGCAGTGGGAAGAAAACGGAGAAATCTGGGGTTTAACGTCCACTCAACATAAACTAGGTCGTTTCGGGACAAACATATTATTCAATTTTATTTCAATAATTCGCTTGTGTGTAGTGGTCTTCAGCAGTGGGAAGAAAACGGAGAAATCCCACGAGGTTGGACAGGCGTCCCAACTGCTTGTCACATGTACGCCAATTCACTCAATGACAGGCTTTATGATACAACGTGCACATGCTAACCATTCAGCCATCCACCACCACCCCCACAGGTAAAAGATCCTTCGGCAGTTGGAATTGGATATAAGAGTAGGCCATAGTGCCGCTGTCTGGACAAAATTTCCCTCATAGGACAATGTATGGTATGGTGTATGCCGGCTTCATTATCCCAGTTGGTGCAGAAGAGTAGGATGTTAAAATCCATTTCATTTCTATTTCCAGGACTCCAGGACTCACTCGCCCCCATCACATTTTTAGCCAATCACTGTAACCCATTATGGTTTGCTCTGATGAAAAATGTAATAGGAAACATAATGAACAGATGACACCAGGGCTTTCTCATCAAAACAGTTGGTCGATTTGTTTACACATTTTGTTTATGTTGGAATAGACAGATTCTTTGCCAAAAGTATATAACAATTTATAATAATATCCCAATTGTTTTATATATTTTGAAATAAAACTAGAAATGTAACTGTATTTGTATTTATTGTGATTTACGGTTAAATTTCTTTGTAATTCAAATTGTGTGGCCATGTAAATGTAAGGAGAGGTAAATTATCAAGTCATTTTCACTGCCAGTCAGTTCAGACTGGCAAATATGTCTGAAACAAGAGTGCTGGATCATGGAGAGAGAGAGAAATGGGGTTTAACGTCCACTCGACACAAACTAGGTCATTTCGGGACTAACATATGGTTTAATTTTATTTCAATAATTCGCTTGCGCGTAGGGGTCTTTAGCAGTGGGAGGAAACCGGAGTGCCCAGAGGAAACCCACGAGGTTGAGGCTGGATCATGGTATATTACAATTATGAAAAACAAGTTTAAATACTCAGATTTGCAATGCAAACTGACTCATGTATTGGAAACAGGAGAGACCAATACAACTGCACTGAAAACATAAGTCTTTTACATATTTCTGAAAAAAAGTTTATATGTGTGTTATTCAAAATAACCCATATCTGAGCAGAAAAAATTATCACACATTTTAATATTCTGCAGTGGTCATTTAGATTAATAGGCCCCACATCTATTTACAATTACACAAAATATTCCATTAACTCATATTGGGTTGTCTGTGCCATGTGGCATTTTATTGCACAGTTTTGCTGTAATGCACAGCTATGTCTATTAAATGCATACTCTATACTCGCTGTTTTTTCTTACATTAATTCCACATGGGAGAAAATTTCAGATATTCTTTCAACCTATTTGGCAACGGCAACTGATTTATATAATTGTTATTTTTAAGATTCTGTAATATCACGATTCGGCACTGGCTCTTGAGATTTAAACCGCGTGGAAGCTGGTATATCTTTACCGTTATTCCGCGATCACCATTTGCTGATTTGTAGTCTAATATTCTCATATAGCTGCCACAGTTTGAGAACTTTGGTTCATAGTTTGTCATGCATATATGAAAAAGTCCAGGTAGTGATGCAGTTACATATTTGATCAACATTAATTGGTCAGAATTAAAGAGATATATATCGGAATATGACGTCACACCAAATCTGTCTTCTGTTAACTTCTGTAAGATCAACAGAGCTCCATCAATGCTGTACAGTAAGTGAAAACAGCTTCCTCCAAATAACGATGGCAATGACAGGTTACTTCTCTTGTAAACTTTTCCACTGGATAATGAAAACAAAACCAATTCATGTTTGATGCCTTCTTCTCTGCATTCGTAATTAGCTATTGCCACTCGTGACCAGCAGAAACGTGGATCAAAAGCCATGTAAGGCTGCACTTCATGATTTAAGGTATAATTTTCAACAACTTCCATGGTTTTGTTACAAAAAAGAAATAAATTGTAACAAAATGTCCGCTGACTCTCTGAATGGAAGTAAAACAAGATGGCTGTACGTGAGAGATCTGGAGTAATCTCGCAGTGAATAACTGTCATGTTTTTGTGTGGAGCCTCAATAATTCCCAACACACTTTGTTTATCTAAATCAACCAATGGGAACGTGACTTTACTCTGCATATTTTCCGTCCAATGTAAAACGAGTAGAATAAGTGAGGCTCGTTGAGCGGCTGCTACACTGCGTAATTTGTACTGATTTATTATGTAGTAGATTAAATCTTCACCAAATGGTATACATAACGTCCTGCTTTTATATCTAAAAAAGAGAGAAAACTTAGCATTAAATTAATGAAATGAAATGGGGATTAATGTTCTACTCTTTTGCACCTGACCTGGGCTAATGGAAGACGTGATTAAATTAATCATCAATGTTTCATCATACGGTAACAAAAGACATGGGTCTTGCATTACCCTTACTTCAGCGGAAAGTTGTACTAGTAATTTCGATTTTAAAAATTTTATTTTGAACGCTTCCCAATTTCTTTAAAAAATAAAAATTTTTTTAGAATTGAAATATTTCACTGTCTATAATGTATTTCTCTGCAATCTTCTAATCTAAACCCAATTACATGACATTTTCATTTTTTATGTCTGATATTTATAGTACTGTCTAATAAAAAAGTCTCCTGATATTGACAACCAGTCTTAATAGTGCCCCAATGCAGTCAGAACCAACAGAGAATGGCCGATAACTTGAAAAGGGTAAAATAATTAATTAACAAAAAAGTACTTAAAGGGAGGTAACTGCACTCACAAGGTTGTCAGCACAATATTATCTCCCCTTACATCAATAATCAGATACCATATATACTTGTTCGGTGTAGTTTAACCGTCGAGTGCGAGACTTTAAGTAACATATTGACATTGCACAAGTGCATTTAGCACAAAGGCTATATCCATATATTTTGAAACACCCTGGCACCTGATGATCAAATCAAATGTTTTCCTCCGACTGGGCTAATGAAGACGGGTATACGCCATACAATGTGCTATGAGGGGCATTTTGCCCGGGCAGCGGCACTGTGGCTTACTCTTATATCGAATTCCAACTACCAAGGGATCTTTTACGTGAACTTCAATGTATACACAGACAGGACTCCAGTTTTTCATCCCATTTGAACGACTAGACAGCTGTCCTTGTCAGGCCCTCCTTCCTGCACCACTGACAAGAGAAATCAATGTCGGAAAATCCAGATGAAAATTCGCAGCTAATGCAGACATTGAACGAGCAACCTCCAGGTTAGCGAGCTAGCATCTTAACCAGCTGCCTGATGATCAAAGACCATGATAATAATTAATATTGTCTAGAAACCTACCTCTGTATTTCTAGAAGTTTTTTGTATATTTTAACACTGACTCTAATATACTGTACACAAAAATTTTCACGATCACATGACGAGTCATCACAATAATATGTATATTTATCCATCCCATAATTTCCTGGAAGAACAAAAAATTATGACAGTTATAAATGCACAATGTAACATCGAGACTATACATGTAGCATTTGCTATTTGCCAGTATGTAACATTTGCTATTTGCCAGTATGTAACATTTTCTGTGTTTTACTATGTAACATTACGAGACTATACATGTAACATTAACTAACTGTGACTATGTAACATTGAGACTATACATGTAATGTTAGTTAAATTTCACCATGTAACAGTATTTGCTATGCAACACTGAGAGTTTTTCTGTACCATTAGCTATATAAGATTGAGACTGTACACATATCATTAGCTAGGTGTCACTATGTTATCATTGAGACTCTTCCTGTAGCATCAGCTAGGTGTCACTAAGTAACATTGAGACACATACTGTAGCATCAGAGATATCCCTTTCAAGATTTGTTGAACAAACCATTGCTGTATTATCTTATACATCATATACTAACCAGCAATTGGTTCCCATTCTTTGACATAACCTGAGAAGAGAACAATCCAAGCTCTTGTATATCTCGGCAGTTTAACCAATCTATATTGACCAGTTGGATTGCCTGTTGTGCTTTCTTTAGGCATCTTCGATCTTTTACAATTTCTGTTTCCCATTATGGTATATTATCTCATTAGTTCACAATAAACTGAAAACAAAACAAAAAGTTAATTAATGAGAGCAAGAAATGGATGGGTCCCTCTGAAACAAAATAAAACAAAAGAGTAAAGCAATAAGTGCCCCATATTGATGCTATATACATGTATATATATATACCACTTGATTCGACTGAATCGATCAAATCGGTATAGCATCCTACTTATATTCTACAGGTACACTAACAAAGGTAACTGAGGAGTGGCATTTGCCTTGGGGGTGTGCCACAGGGGAATTTTGGTCCTTACATCTGTACATCAGTCTTCTCTTATTTTGACTGAAAACCCTAACCTGATGCAGTTAAGGGACCTGTGAAAGGAACTGACATGTGGGTGGGGATCTTAATATCAACTTATTACATGTATCTTGTTTAAATTCTATTTCATTCTCTTCGTTTCGTTTACAGGTTCATCAATGGCAGGCTAATCAATGTAAACCTATCACCAACATCATTAAACTTAACACCCGTTTAACTAAGTTTTAAAATAATCAACAGTGATTAACCAAATGGCTGGCAATTAATTTTTTTTGCTGAAATATTTCGACACATGTTTTCCAGCAAAAAGGTCAGCCTTCTGCAATTGAAATCGGATCGTTTCCATGTATTCTGTGAAAATGTGTGCGGAAATGCCATGAAAACGTGTAGGCTTCGCTACAGGGTAAATAGACTTTAAGTTCGGTCAAGCTAATCAATATTGTTGACAACTTATATGATGAACATATAGTTTCTTGTATCTGATATCTTTTCTTGTTTCAATGATTGGCTTCAGTATAGTGTTGTAGGGGTCTTTAGCATATTGCCAGTGTATTGGAAACAGAAGACCCATTCATAGGGGGTTGGGCTGGGGGAGCTGCAACCGCCCGAGTTGGACAAAACAATGTTTTTTGGGTGATCTTCAAATCTTTTGGGCAGTGGACAAAGATGTAAAAGATAAAATTTTAGTGGATATAGAAAGAAAAACATGAAGATGATTCCATCCCTCAAAATGAAAGGCCCAAAATCTGGGACATTTACTGACCATTGGGTGGGGCTCCGAAAATCATGCAATTTTGATTTTGATTCACGTTGTCTAGTTCTCAAAACTGCAGTTCAAGAAAATTTGCTCTGCTAGAAGCTACTTTCTGTTATTTTTCCAGATTTTAATTTTATGATTTTAATCTTGTGGTGGCTTTTACCATCCCCTGATTAAATATTTTAGTTCGATCTAGCAAATTCTACTTGTTGCCAAGCCGTTATTGGCCCGTTATGTAGTTTCATTTTTCTGGTTTTGCTGCTGGATTTTTCAGGGAAAAATGATGAACTACAGCTAGCCTCCCCCAAGGAAAATTGAAATAGAAAACCCACAAGGTTAAGGAGATGACCCAACTCTTTTTTATGTAGGCTACAAACCTCGGACTTAATAGAATTTTGGGATTAAAAAAACAAGCACATAATTATTTGACTCTTGTAATGAATGATGAGTTCAAACGTATTTTGTGTATATTTCTAATCACAAAATTCTACTTGAAAATAGTGTTAAATTATTTTTAATTTTTGTCAGATGTGGTGAGAAATGATTCCTTTCACAGTGAAAACTTATCGGTAAAAATGCCAAAATAGCTATAGAACTACTTAGAGTAAACTACCTTAGAACAGAGGTGGGGAAGAGCGGTATTTTCATATTGCAGATGTAAGGGACGGATAGGAACAGTCAATCAGAGATTGTTCCTAGGCTAAAGGAACTACTATAACCCGCCCAACCCATACGATATGACATACGTATGGTACAGAGCGCCCTGCAATTATTAGGAAAATGAGGACAGTTTTCTACATAAAAAAAAAAATTCATACCAGTACTAAATAGGCTATTTTCATAGCTAAAAAATTTCTCATACAAATGTTTTGAAATTGGCGGATAATCGGATCCTCAAGTACCGTAATTGATTTTTGTGTCTAGCCTAAATTTTACTGCGATTCGATTTTCGAACTGGATAATCATCTGCCGATCTGGTAAAGTTTGGACAATAACTGACTGCGGTTGATTTATGCTTGACTTTCATGCCATTTCTCACGATTGCTGAAGGATTTACCTGGACTGAACTTATATTGCTAGTTTGTCGTTAAAAATCCTCTTCAACAAATCTATTTATAATAATTGTTGTAAACAAAATTTCGTGTCTCATTTTGCTCTAAATTACCTCCCCTTAAGCCATTGTCAGTGTCAAGGTCGTTGAATTTGCAACCGGTAACAGACCACTAACATTAATTCTCATCCCCTGCTGAACGCTTTCTTGTTCTACCACACATGTAGGCTACATTCTTCATTTATTTATCGTTCTTAAGGGCGTTATCGTTATGAAACATTAACTGTACGTATTATCAGAACAGTGGCGTTTTGGGTCCATTTGAACACGTCATGTCAATTCAAAGACGTTTAATGTTGCTTTTATTTACTCGGCCTGTTGGGGTACAGGACATTCGACATATCAAATTAACTTAGGCCTACTACAATGTTAGGCCTATATTATTTTTTTTTTATCAAACTTAGAGGGTTAACTGAACATGTTCTTTATAATAATAAAAAAGTAAAACGTTTGTTTTTATTTGAAGCTTCAAAGAGCTAGAATAAATTTATTTGGTCAGGTTTGCTCGGTGGTCTCTCTTGTCTTATAATCACTGTTTCTGTGTAAAATCGTAAGAAAAAGTCATAGAGTTTTGGTTCATGCACCCCCTGTTTCGAAAATCCTAATATGCTTTGTACGAAATGTAATAAGAATATCTCTGTCGATAGCGCAAAGTCATGATTTTAATTCAACTGTGGTGCGAATTTCAATCAAAAACGAAATGAAATCGGGTTTATTAATGTCATTAATGTCCTTTCCCTTAGCACTATCAAACGATAATTCGGCTCATGGAGTGAAGAAATTTGACTGAAATTTTCAACGTTTTCATTATGTCATTATCCATTTTTTTTTATCTTATGGAGATAACTGTCAGCTATTTATCTAAATCTTACATAGATCTGCTGGTCATGTGATTGTATTAAAGCCCCAATGACACTCTTGTTGTAACTAAATAATATGTCCCAATCTTCATTCTGGTCAACAAATTGTATTATTTTACAATATTCCAATTAATTGATGATATAAATTTCATCTTAACACACCTAATTTAAAAAATTGGAAAAATTCAACTAATTGATTTGAAAAGTCTAACGTAAACCTTTTCAAATGTGATTTTGATTTAAAATATTTTCGAACCCTCTGGACAAGTAAAATAGGTCGTAATGGATAATTTACACAACAGGTAGGACACTTAAACATCTAGTACTTAGAATAAGGCTATTATTTATTTTCTGGGGCTGCCAAGCCAGCAAGAGTGTTATTGTCCCTTTAAGAATGTAGCCTATATTCACAAATCGCCAGGTGTAGTTTTCCTGGGCCACGCTCACCCCGGTTATAGCTGTTATCAAAAATCTGAAAATAGTTAAAGAGCGCGTGGCACAAAGACCCAGGGACCGGAGCCTATAGAGGGGACGGGAGGGAGGCCAATTAATATTTTAAAAAATATGAAAAAATATTGGTATGAATTAATGAAAAAATACATTCTTACTTGATCGTAAAGTAGAAAAAAAAAGAATCAGTGACGTCTTTCAAAAATGTTCGTACCCGGGGGAAAAGACCCTCACACACACACACACACACCCTCAGCCGCGACACGACACGGCCCGAGTAGAATTGGTGTAGTGTACAAAAGAAACTGTCTCGTGGGCAAGACGCCGAAAATCCTTTTTGACGAGATACGATGACCTACCCCCAATGCGAATTTCGTTCCTACGGATGTGAACTTTAAATTGCAGCTCGATACACTTTATTTCTCTATCGGTTTAAATAAAAAAAAGCGACAATTTCACTTCGTCTATAATTCTGTTGGGAGAAGTGTTAATTCTACAATTCCGAAATTTCACTTCGTCTATAATTCTGTTGGGAGAAGTGTTAATTCTACAATTCCGAATATAAACGCGAATTGTTGCTACGGAGGTGGTTATGTTAAAGGGACATGGTTCGATACGCATCTGATTCGAATAAAAAACAGGTGAATTTCATTTTAAATTAAATTCAAAAAGGCTATATTAGTCCCTGGTAACTTTTGATGTTACAAATGATCAGACAAGAAATTTGACATTTCTATTCGTTAGATCAGATTCAATATTTATTTATCATAATCTAAAAATACATATGTCTATATATCATTAAGCACACTATCTCCATTATCTATTAGGTCATCATGCATATTAATAGGAAAAGCCACCGAGTTTATTTGTACAAAAATTAAAGTTCTATTAAAGATACAGTATGTAAGATTTAGATAAAGAGCTGGTCGTCCTTGCTAATATTAGTTCAAAAATAGATAACGTAAAATGAATATATTGAATATTTGATTTCAAATACTTTATTCTTGGTGAAGTTATCACTATTTGAAGTTTTGGCGTAGATTGTTTATTATCGCAACAGCGGTGCTTGTTATTTTTGTCTTAACCTCGATCCATATAAATCTCCGCGTTCCACTGTAAAAATATCTAAATAATAGTTTTAATTTAAAAATGGCGAATCAATGGTTAAGTCGGAAATAAAAAGTACCATTTGAAGCCAAAAAAAAGACCTGAAATAGGCATATTTAGTTCTTACATAAAGCATGGCCCAAAACATGTCATACGCACAGGGGCATGTCAAGGAATTTGGGCAGAGTGGACCCGGGATGGAGACAACGTCAAGGTTTGAACAAATTCTGTAGGTCAAACGATGATGATCAGCCCCAGAAAACAGTAAAATAGTCGTCCAGAAGGGGAGAAAAACCCAGAACTCGTGAATACATTGGAGTGCACGTAACAGATCCCTTGGTAGTTCTAATTCGATATTAGAGTGGTTATAGTGCCTGTGTCGAATCAGAGCAGAGCAGTAGGACGTTAAACCCTATTACATTTCATTTCATTACCCGGACAGCGACGCCATCAGACAAGTTTTTTTTAAATATAGTACAACGTGGACACTGTAGGCTACTTCGAATTTACCATCTTTATTACACAGTCATTTCATCTCGGATTTTCGACCCATCCAAACGACTACACATTGTTACTTGCACTTGTTTATATTTAGAAAGAGCAGCTGAAACATAAAAACACAAGAAAAAACGAAATGTGCCAAATGTCCCTTTACTTTTATCGATTATGTACTGATAATATTTTTGCTTGAGCTTTGCTTCACCCAGTACTGATAAAACAACTTCCTAGTAAATCAGTTATGTAACGATTGGGCGATTAAGGGGACTAATTCCATTGGTTCTGTAAAGCTTACACATTGTACCGGCAGGGAAATTATTCACTGAAATATTTCAACGACCGAGAAGTGAATTCACTTTAATCGACAGTGACGTCTTAAATAAATAACAGATTGAAACATATGCCTTCACGTGAGTTATTTCGTACCAATTGTGAGATAAAGCTTCCAAATGTAGGACTATAGTGCGCAATTTAATCTTTCAAGTTACGTTGGGTTTAAGATTTAGGATGCATTTTAAAGATTTGTCCGTTCTGATATTTGATATAAGATACTTTACGATCTATGAGCGTTTACTTCATCTAAAATGTTCGTACACAAAGGATACTTCTTTAACAGGGGAATTAATTTTTATATTAAGAGAATTGAGTAATTCGTAACATGTTTGGTAGCGACTAAGATTAAGACGTTCATTCGTATATATCGGATTAATGAATTGTAACAATAAACCATATCACACAAGCTATTTGAAAATTGTGATTTTGATGTGTGAATTCAATGGGTGGATCAACAATTGGAGGTTTCGGTAAGGAATATTAAAAGGTGCTGAATTATCGAGTGTGTTGATGAACCATTATCTCTGAAATTTTAGAGAGGTAAACGTATTTCTGTAATTATGACGAACTCGTGTATGTCTACGTCTTTGTTGCTGGTATGCATTTGTTTTTTAAATGGAGATTCGTCGTCTGCGTACAACGTGACTCCAGTGTCAAATGGCAATTCGCCAATGAGTGTGCCAACTTCTACAACGAATAATTATACATCTCCAGACAACTCAACAAACGCGACTACTGTGTCAGTAATCAATTCTTCAATGAGCGTGTCAACTTCTACAACGAATAATTCTACACCTCAAGTTCCGGACAACTCAACAAACAAGACTGCAGTGTCAGGAAACAGTTCTTCAATGAGTGTGCCAACTTCTACAACGAATATTTCTACACCACAAGTTACGGACAACTCAACAAACACGACTGCAGTGTCAGGAAACAGTTCTTCAATGAGTGTGCCAACGGATAATCCAACATCTGGAGGAATTCCTTCAGTAACTCCCAGCACGGGAACAGATGGACATAAAGAGGGTTTAAGTGAAGAGGGACAACTGTCTATAATAGTAGTCTGTGTAATAGTTGGAACAAGTGTAATAATTGTTGGGGTGGCGTATTTAAGTTGTTATTTTAACAAACAGAAAACATTGACGTATGAACAAAGAAATACAGTGGCCCATATGAACGGAACTGTCCCTAAACTTAGTCCTATAGAAAACGGTGATGTCGAAATGAACAATCTTCCAGGCGGCGATACCCCATCAGTGTCTAACCATAACCCTAGTCCGCACCCATCTGTCTAAACTCGATCATCCAGTCCAATATACCTCCAATATGGACTGGATCCGTTCTCAGTAGATCCGTGCATTAATCGCGCCTACAAGAAACAGTTGGGGTTTAATTGGTCTTTCTTGTAAGGATTGTGGGGGTAATATTTGTTAGACATGTGATAATAGGTGATAAACGGACGATTTATGTTAATAATTAGTCCTAAATGAAAACGGCACCACTATCTGACATTTTGAACCCTGTGGTGACATATATTAATAAATCACTAAAACAGTGATAAAGAACAAATCTGTACCGGCCACAAAATGACAGACACCGGAGGAATTGTATCGGACAAAGCTTGAATAAGTTTCTGACAATATCTATGACAGTTGCCTTATTTCCAGGCTTGTGTAATGGACTGGTCTTTTTCAGCAGAGGGACATGACACTTCGTTTGCATAACACGGACAATAATTTTCTAAAGGTGGCCCGGGGAAACCCTATGTACACCGCTTTGGCCATATTTGCACGTTCTGTGGGATCAATGTACTTTCTCACAAGAATATGATGTGGTGGTGAAACAATTCCATAATTTATACCCATACTTGTACCCCACCACCCCCTACTAAATAGCAGAATTACAAATTTACTTATATTTCTATAAATATTGTTGTCGGTAGCTGATGAAATTGAATGTTTTATTCGGGTCTGGATTACGCGAAGCAAATCACCACTGACATCAACATATTTTGAGATTTTCTCGTCGGTTAACCACACGAGAAAAAGAGTCCAACCCCTAATAGTATAAGATACCACCCCTATTAACCGGACTATATAAATTTACAATATACAAACCCTTTCATAAATTAAATGATTTGCCTTCCGATAGCGTTTGAATGGGGTAATATTTCAAACCTCGATTTACAGGATAAGGAGATAATACTTACTGTTATTGTAGCCTGAAATCAACAGTAACACATAACATGGCCAGATTATTCTGCTGGTCGCTATGCAAATGTCTCAATGTCTCGTATAATCCCAGGTTTTATTACATTCCTGATGATTTGTTATCTAATCTCAGTTGACGTTATAGTTATTACCATGGTGATGATTCCTTATTCACATGACAAACAATCTAGATGGCGGAAATTTAAATGGATTAAAACACGATCGCCATTTAATGATTAAACATGTCAAAACTTCAAACAGTGATAACTTTGTTCAGAATATGTTTATTTTGCATTACATGCATCTATTTGTGAACTATTAAAGCTAGAACGGCCAGCTCTTTATCTAAATCTTACATAATGCATCTATAATTTGAATACCACGTTTTTCAAAACTTCTGAACGTCACTGACCACACCCATTGCACCGTCCAATTCCTCAAAATGTGCCAATATAAAATTGTAGAGCTAGATCACTATTTATGAATTTAAATATGAAAGTAAACATTAATTTATGCTGTATATTTGACGTAGTTTCATCTATATATCTTTTTCGAAAACAAAAAATATTCATCATGATCACTTTTATATGAAAGTAAACACTAATTTATGCTGTATATTTCATCACTTTGGTAAAGGCTAATTTATGCGTATATTTCATCTATATTTTCTTTTTGTCGTATGAAACACTATTTATGACTTTTATATGAAAGTAACCACTAATTTATGCCGTATATTTGATGTAAGTTCATCTATATTTTGTTTTTGTAGTTTGAAAAAACTATATTTGAAGTAATTTCATTTAGTTTGAAAAAAACCCAAAAAACTATTTATGACTTTTACATGAAAGTAAACGCTAATTTATGCTGTATATTTGATTTAATTTCAGCTATATTTTCTTTTTGTAGCTTGAAAAAATATTTTGTGAAGTTATGATATTATCTTAAAATTGATTTAGCTAATGCTTATCTTAAAATCACCTAAATGAATAAAACGCAATTAAATCTGTCTGACTTTTTCTCTGGCAGTTTTTTTATGGATCATGACAGTGGTCGACAACCAAAACCTGTCTAAAAGGGAAAGGACTTATATATACTATGGTATGGTATGGCTATTAAAGTAATCGGGCGATATGGATAGATTCGAAATAAAAATAGTGTTGTCGGACATTTTATACCAATAAGAGCAATATTATTTTAAGTATGGCAAAATAAATATTTTCGCAGTGGCTATTTTATGACGAGTCGTAAGAATAGTTCTGAGGCTATTGCTACGAGCCCTCCAATGGCATTGACAAGACTCCAAAGTTTAGAACGAATTCCAAAATGGCTATCAATCTCCCCAACACCAGCTTTGCAAAAGGAGCAGTATTTTCAACGTTTCCAGGCAATAATTAAGAGATAGGAAGCAACTCTCGATCTATACCTAACCCTAACCCAAACGTAGCCGATGAAAGGCTCTGAAAGCATTGCCGAAACAATAGTCTGAGGACTATATTTATACGCCCACATTTTCATGTGGACGTATATTGTCGTCGCCCCTGTTCGTCCGTCCGTCCGTCCGTCCACAATTGTTTGTGAACAGTCTACAGGTCACAAATTTTATCCGATTTCAATGAAACTTAAAATATAGGTTTATCACCCTAAGATCTCGGTTCCTTTCGATATTGGCATGTATCGGACCGCAACTTCATGGGTTATGGCCCCTGATTGTACGAAAAATCACGTTTTTTAGCTTGTGAACAGTGTAGAGATCACAATTTTGAAGCGATTTGGATGAAACTTTAAATGCATGTTTATAACCCAAAGATCTTCGTTCCTTTCGATATTTGCGCCAATCGGATCGTAACTTCCTGAATTATGGCCCCTGATTGTCCGAAAAATCGCACTTTTTAGCTTGTGGTCCCTCTGGAGGTCAAAATTGTTATCCGATTTAAAAAACCGTTTGATTATATCACCGTTACATGGGTATGAAGGTTGAGTTCGAATTTCGTGAAAATAGGACCAAAATTGACAGACAAAATGGCCGCCGTTTGTACGCGAATGGTGTGAAAATATGTTATATCAAGGTTGTAGACCTTATAGAGATCACAATCTTGAACCGATTTTGATGAAACTTGACATGTATGTTTATAACTCAAAGATCTTGGTTCCTTTCGATATTTGCGCCCATCGGATCGTAACTTCCTGAATTATGGCCCCTGATTGTCCGAAAAATCGCCCTTTTTAGCTTGTGGTCCCTCTGGAGGTCAAAATTGTTATCCGATTCAAAAAACCGTTTGATTATATCACCATTCCATGGTTATGAAGGTTGAGTTCGAATTTCGTGAAAATCGGACCAAAATTGACGGACAAAATGGCCGCCGTTTGTACGCGAATTGTGTGAAAATATGTTAAATCAAGGTTGTGGACCTTATAGAGGTCACAATTTTGAACCGATTTTGATTAAAATTGACATGTATGTTTATAACCCAAAGATCTTGGTTCCTTTCGATATTTGCGCCCATCGGATCGTAACTTCCTGAATTATGGCCCCTGATTGTCCAAAAAATCGCCCTTTTTAGCTTGTGGTTCCTCTGGAGGTCAAAATTGTTATCCGATTTAAAAAAACGTTTGATTATATCACCGTTCCATGGTTATGAAGGTTGAGTTCGAATTTCGTGAAAATCAGACCAAAATTGACGGACAAAATGGCCACCGTTTGTACGCGAATGGTGTGAAAATATGTTATATCAAGGTTGTGGACCTTATAGATGTCACAATTTTGAACCGATTTTGATGAAACGTGACATGCATGTTTATAACCCAAAGATCTTGGTTCCTTTCGATATTTACGCCCATCGAATCATAACTTCCTGAATTATGTCCCCTGATTGTCCGAAAAATCGCTTTTGTTAGCTTGTGGTCCCTCTGGAGTTCAAAATTATTATCCGATTTAAAAAAACGTTTGATTATAATCATGGTTTCATGGTAATGAAGAGAGAATTTGAATTTTGTGAAAATCGGACCAGAGTTGACGGATAAAATGGCCGCCGTCTGTACGCGAATTGTGTAAAAATATGTTATATCAAGGTTGTGGACCCTATAGAGGTCACAATTTTGAACTGATTTTGATGAAACTTGAAATACATGTTTATAACCTAATGATCTTGATTCCATTGCATATTTGCCCATATCGGATCGTAACTTCCTGAATCATGGCCCCTGATTGTACGAAAAATCACCCTTTTTAGCGTGTGGTCCCTCTGGAGGTCACAATTATTATCTGATTTAAAAAAACGTTTGATTATACATGTATCACAGTTACACCGTAGTTATGGGTGAGTTTGAATTATGATTTTCTGATCATTACTTAAAATGCAACAACTCTTGTTGACTGCCCGGACGATTTGGCTGCTGTGTGGGCGTATGTTTCGTTGCCTGGCAACCTATTTTTACGATTCGTCGTAACAGTAGCCACTATGAAATATTTTTTTACTTCTTCTGGCCCTGTTGAGATTTAAATACGACCTTGACCCTAGGCATTAAATGACAAACAGTGACCAAAATGAATATTATTGTAACTTACATCTACATGACACGGATTTCCACATGTAAAAAGCTTTGTGCCTGTTTCAACAAGTAAAGTGTCTGTCTGTCGCAGTAGTAGCGCCAGGCTAATTAATTCAGATTCTCAGAGAGAATTTCCTTCCAAACACCCCTTACTGGTAATCTATTTCATACCGGGAGTTGGCTCAGTTGTCCTTCAATTTAAGAAGTACTGTTTTTATCATATACGAGACACCGGTGAAAATATGTTGTGAGAAACTTTTATAACTGTCATATTACAAGTTATGTGTGTCATATTGTTGGTTTTGAGAAATATAAAATAACACATTGTCCATGAATCCCAAAAGGAGGGCATTCAAATTCATAATATGTTATGACAGAATTATCGACCATGTAATCATGTAACACGGTACAAATTCATGTCAGCTGAAAACAAAACAACATTCCGAACGATTTATGCTATGTTCTCATTGTCGTGCGATGATAGGATTGTTCCTATCGAATCCACGATCTGACACGTACACATACGTTCGGATAAGTTTCGATACGATGAACACGACTGCTACAACTGAATAGGATCACCACGGTTACTCTACGATTACAACAACGATTTCAATCGCAGAAAGAGTCGTGATAGTGGGGATCTGCAAACTAACGACGACTTTGGGACAGATCCATGTGGCAGAATAGACGAACATCTTTTAAAATTACCAAAGCGCTCCTGACCTGACATCTTTCAGGAGCGCTTTGCTTTGGTAATATCGTATCGCACTACACAAAAGAATCAATCAATGAAAAACGCGCGGGCGAGATTTAGACAACTTTCACGGAGTTCCAAATAGGAAAACTTGCTTGTAGAGTGAAAGCAAACTGAAATATCCGGTTGTGAATAATTACATGTATATCCGATTTACTATCAACAAGTGCGGATCCAGGATTTTCAGAAAGGGGGGGGGCGTGCTGCACCCTCTTGGGAGTGCGAAGCCCGGTGTCACAGTTTCAGTTGGTCGCTGGTGTGTGTTGGTTCCTGGCGCATGCGCAGTTGTAGGAGTCATCTCACACTGTTATAGACACAGTGTGTGTTGACTCCCCGTGATAGGATTACCCCTACGATTTTCTTACGGTCAGATCGGTTTCTACTATTATCTACCAATGTATAGTATTACTACTGACAGTAGCCGAGGATGTTGAGTTTCTATTGTTTGTTTATTTCATTAAAAAGGAGAAATACAACTTAACGATCTTATAAAAATTGAAAAATTTTTATGAAGAAACAGAAAAAATAATTGCCCCTTGTATAAACGCAGAATTTGGGTGATTCATGTTCAAGAAATAGTGGTATTTTCAGATTTAGTTTCAGATGTAGATCCCTAGTTACTATAAAAACGGATGTTACCGGTTTTCGGATAGAGGCCAAAGCCGATAAATATCCGATACTTATAGTAACTAGTATAGTAGATCCCATGGTTTGCATGATAAAGTATTTGTATTTGACAAATAAAACACATAGGCAAATGAAGCCACGAGAATATCAAAGGCCTTAATCTGCCTTTGGAGGTGAATTAATTGACAATTTCAAGCCAATCATCAATGTGTATGGTTTCCAGTTCCACTGATTGTACGCCAAACTGATCCCGCAGTGAATATTCGCTTGGCCGCTACAATCACTGATAAGCATGACATCGACGAGGCTTAATGAGTACGGCATATTAACTTTTTTACTCCGACAAATTAAATTCTCGAACATTTTTTTGAGGTAAAAGAAAAAATAAATAAAGACGTTTGAAGTATTTGTAGTTAAAAAGTATTTCCTATTTAGTGTAAATAGGCATTAAAATGAGTAAAATGCATCATTTTGCTCGAAGCAGTTGGGTGTTATGTAAACATTGCACAAGACGCTGAGCCAATGACTTACGCCGCGTGCAGTCAACGCACTTGTTGTGGAAAGTCATCTGTTACAGAGTTAATTCGTAAGTAATTCTGTCTGTGAAACAGATTGATTGTACGCGTGTAACGACTAATCACTAAAAACTACGGCAACAAATCACGAACGATAGAACAATTAATATCAAGCCAATTAACTTAAATCCGTTGATCGTGTAACTACTGATCACTAAAAAACAGCTAATCACGATAACAAGTATGTTTATTAATGACAAAACTCTATAACTAAGAACATAACACTTTTTCCTGAAGTGATCAGTTATTTGAGTTATGAGGAACCATCTCACAATGGCGGAAGTGGATAAAGCTGTGTTGTCCGTGTTGCTAACACAAACATCCGTCTCGGACATGCGCAAGTGCCCAGGAACCAACACACACCAGCGACCAACAGAAACTGTGACACCGGTGCGCGATATTTAAGTGGACTAAAATGCCCACAAGGACTAATTTCATACTAGTACTGTAAATTACGATTTCCAACCTAAACTGTTTTGTTCTCCTTTCCCGCGAGATTATATGGAGCTAAAAATTGTTCGCCACCGCAAAAAAATAGAGGGGGCGTGCACGCCAATGGTTTTGGTATCATTCGAACGATTACACATTGTCCCTTGCCAGGGTCTCGGTCCGCATCCACTGACAAGGACGAACCTCTTCGGAAAATCACGATGAATTTTCTTGGTAAACAATAGGGATCGAACGCGGGACCTCCAAGCTAGCGATCCAGCGTCTAATTCACCGAGTCCCAGTGACTCCCCTTATCAATGAAAACGGGCATATTGGACGCATTTTGCCAGCACAGCGCGGCGGCGTCCTTCCACTCTTTAGCGAATTTTAACTGACAAGATTTCTTTTAATTGTAACCAGACTTTGTTCGAAAGACGTTATCCCGGCCTATACGTACAACTTACAAGGGAAGACTATACACGTGAAATCTCCGAGGATAATTGCCCTGTACAACGCAGTTTGTGCACATTTATATGGGAGAAATGAAAGTGCCTGCAAATATTTCAGTTGCCGCAATTCCGGTAACAAGAAAGTAGTCCAATATGTCCTTATGAATGTGACATTGGAACCGAAATTCCATTCTGAATTCCAGACTTTCTGGGAGGGGGGAGGGGCAGAAATAAAATGGCGGTGCGGGTCACAAGGAAATTTATGAAAAATGGCCGCAAACGGGTTTCCTGCCATTTCAGTCCGTGAATACGGCAACCTGGAAATGGTCATATATTAGCCCACGAGAACTTCAATCAAACAGTTTTACGACTTCTACTCGTGGCCCTTTAAGGGGAGACAGTGGAATGTGATGTAGATCCCACATATGTACATGATTTATTACTCTTTCATATTAAAGACATTAAAAAGGTTTATTTGTATAAGTAATATATTATATTTATTCACAAGTCATGTACACCAATCAGTATTTATTTATGATGTTAAAATCTACACGTGGGGTTATCTGATAAAAAAATGTTTAAATCTAATTGTTTTGGACTGAGTTTTAATACAAGCTCAGAGCCTCAGACTGCGGCGCACGCATTTCGAATTCCAGTTGTTGGTAATTCATTACAGGCACGCCAATTTGTTCATTCTAACGACTCGACTCTTTCCTGCACAAATGACAAACGGAAACAGGCCTATCGATTCCAGGGAACTTTCTCGACTAGCATCGGGAACGAACACGAGACCCTTGGCGTAGCGTGTCAACGTGGTTGGGTTACTTAGAAATTTTCAATAAGACATACCTATATATAATCAATCCTCCAGTGGCATTTAGAGATCGAGTAAATTATTTGTGCTTGAAAAGAATATTTGTCGAAACGTCGTGCGATATGTGCATAAACCAGCGATTGTTTTCCATATAAATTGTGTTGGAATTTTTAGAGAAATGAAATTAAATGGGATTTAACGTCCTACTCTTCTTTTAGGTACACGCCAATGCAGAGATCGAAAACCCGATCCCCAGACTAGCGAGCCAGCGTCTTACCCACTTAGCCACCGTGACCGCCAGTATTTTATAGATATTCTTATATTTTAATAGATGAGTAAACGACACGACCCACGATAAAATATTTGCAACATTTACTGGTGTGTGCCTATATAGAATTATTTCTCTATTTATGATTTATAGATTCATAACCGTAAAAAAATATAATCTACATCCGTGTGTGCATTAATAAAGACTAGAGTGGTCTCCGAAACACTCGAATATCCACGTGGTTATTGCCTGTTCATTAAACTGTATTATATACTATTCAAAAAAAGTAGGGGATATTTGATTTTGGGGGCATAATACTAAAATGTGCAAATGACTACGAAAAAAGTCACTATATAACCTAACAGAAGAAACATTTCCAGTTACATGTGACGCCCAAACGCACCAATAGCTACCGCATGGAATGCAGGTGATGCTTGGGATCATCATGGGGGTCCAACCCAAGATTTGCACGACTCTGACTTTGAATGTTACAGTCATTGTGGCATTGAATTCCAGGGTGGAAACATCAGTTTAATTGTTTTAGTGACCAGAAAACAAATTTTGATATGCGTCGGCTTACCCAAAATGAAAGGTTACGTGCCCTTGGCATGCTACAGATCGGCACAACACAGGCGGTTGTGGCGTGGACGATGAATGTTTCTCAGTCTGTCATAAGCAGGCTATGGTCCAGATACCGTGATACACAATCTGTACAGGACAGACCACGCTCAGGTCGACCAAGGGGGACAACCCAAGCCCAGGATCGATTTATCCGTACCTTGGCCTTGAGAAATCGTGTCATCACAGCAAATCAGATCAGCGCTCGTCTTCAAACAGACACTGGTGTGAGAGTGAGTGGCCAGACGATTCGGAATCGACTGCATAGGGGTCACCTTCGCGCCCGACGTCCTCGCGTGATCCCTTGTTTGAGAGATCATCACATTCAGGCAAGACGTCGTTGGTGTAGGGATCGTCAACACTGGGATAATCGACGCTGGAGCAATGTGATGTTTTCAGATGAGTCAAGGTTCACTGTTGATTTTTTGGACAGACGTAGGGGGATGTGGCGTCGTCGAAACGAGCGCTTCCAAGACATTTACGTCATCAGACATGATCGATTTGGGGGTGGTTCTGTTATGGTGTGGGGAGACATCACTGTTGCTGGAAGAACGGCTTTACATGTTGTTGCAGGGCGTGTTACAGGCCAGTACTACCGAGACAACATCTTGGCAGTCCATGCTGTGCCGTTCGCACGACGTCATGGCCGCCGTTTCATCTTCCAGGATGACAACGCAAGAAGTCACAGGGCCAGGATCGTTACAGGTTACCTCCAACAACAGAACATCACCACATTACCTTGGCCAGCACTGAGTCCCGACCTCTCCCCCATCGAGCATGTCTGGGACATGCTTGGACAGAGGTTACGTCAACGTCAACAACGTCCTGCCAATGTCCAAGAACTTTCTGCTGCGTTGCAACAGGAATGGGGCAATCTGGACCAAAATGACCTTAGACGTCTCATTAGGAGTATGCCACGTCGGATCAATGCTTGTTTGGCCAACAGAGGAGGATTTACCCGTTACTGACTTTGTTGTGATGCTGTGGTAACTTTGCTGTTTGACCCCGGGTATCATTTTACCCTTATAATGGTCAGTCTGTGCCTTACTTAGTCTAACGATCATTTGGAATAAATCGATGAATGTGAACTTCATTTCATTTTGTCATTTGTTTCTTCGTCAGTTTCATTAGGTGACTTTAATAACACTTAAAAATCAAATATCCCCTACTTTTTTTGAATAGTATATGTATTCAAGAAAAAGGTTACTGCGTATATTTGTGTATACGTAGGTTGCTTTGATTGGATATCACAATAAACACCAAAGGTTCACGTAGTTCTTACGTATGAAGGTTTTAAGACGTTACGATTATAGATTGGGCGATATTATAAAGGACAGTTAGGTCATTTGCGGATGATATTTGATATTAGCAAAGATTTAATAAATAAGATGCCCAATTAAACTTAATATGACATTCGAAATTATTTTTTTTAAGTTTGTATTTCGATTCAGCGACTCCTCAAACAATACAACCGTCATATAATTAGCATATTCGTCAACGAATTATTTTAGGCCGCCATCTTGCATTTTTGGCCGCCATCTTGGATTTCTACAATAGGTTACATTCGAGAATGATTTTTACGTAGATATTTCGATTCAGAGAACCCCGAAACCCTAATTGATATATATGTTAGCTATATTTACCATTATTCTAAATTTTCATGTCGAAAAATACAAATTACTCGGGACTTAGCCACCCTTTTGCAGAAAGTATCCAGTCCCTACCGAAAAAAAACACTTTTTAATTTTTTTTTTGGCCAAAATTGTATGTTATTTTCAGTCTGTTTCAGATTTTTGGCAGATATATCGGATTTCCTCCAGTCATGCTAGTCTAAATGGAAATATAGAATGGAAAGCTGCATGTTTAGAAGTCTCTACTTCCAGTTTGTGTATCATAAATTTTCCATGAAGAACACCATACGTGCTTTTCAGTATGAGACAACGTTACATTCAACGAAAAATTTGGGAAAAATACGAGGATTAACAGTATTGGTGATCTGTAGCCACTGCCAGAGTACGCCTTTCTGTTTTCTTCTAAGCCCTGTATAACCTAGTCTAGCAATTCAGGGGAAACAACTCTAACAAGGGCTCTTCTTTGAGAAGATAGACATGCTGTAGAGGGAATTTTAATTTTAGCACCTTTCAGAAAATTTAACTAAATAAGAGTAAAATAATCACACCAAAAATGTCCTTTTCATTTGGTGGTGGTGCTCCTGCTTCTACCCAGGCATCGCTTTTCGCTTCTACTGGCACAACGTCTACGCCATCAACTGGGTTTGGTTTTGGGTCGACAACTGGCGGAACTGCGACTGGATTTGGTACAACGCCGGCAGCATCAACCACTGGATTTGGTTTTGGTGGTACTGCCACGACAGCACCAACAGGCCTTACAGGATTTGGCACTGGAACATCCACAGGTGTCTACTTTTTACAAATCACACTAAATGCAGTACTATTAATTAAAATTGCTGTACACAGGGTACACTAATCCAACAAGTTAGATGTTACTCTTTGATATTCTGACGACGTAACATCTAACATCCGAACAGTCAAAAGCTCGAGGCAAAAGTTGATAAGTAGCATACTTCGTTCAGCGGACGGCAAAATTCACAATTTTCAGTTATCTGCACTGCTAACACATTAAAGGGACAATAACATTCTTGCTGGCTTGGTAGCTCCAGAAAATAAATAATACCCTTATTCTAAGTACTAGATGTTTAAATGTCCTACCTGTTGTGTAAATTATCCATTACAACCTATTTTATTTGTCCAGAGGGTTCGAAAATATTTTAAAATCCAAGTCACATTTGAAAAGGTTTACGTGAGACTTTTCATATCAATTGGTTGAATTTTTCCAATTTTTTAAATTAGGTGTGTTAAGATGAAATTTATATCATCATTTAATTGGAATAATCTAAAATAATACGATTTGTTGACCAGAATGAAGATTAGGACATATTTTTCAGTTACAACAAGAGTGTTATTGGGGCTTTAAACTTACATATCATATCCATCTGTGTTCCGAAAAAAAAATTTGTTGTCTATTTTAAGAGATTTCACAAAAATCTTCGCCCACAACCAACACAACACATTGAAAAAGGAAATGACCTACATAGGTGAAAGGTGAAATCTGGGTTGGTGCACATTACGAACGAATTCTTTAAACGAAACGAAATCATGAGACGAATTTGAAGGCGATCATTTTAAATTTATTTTCAGTGATGTTCCGATTATCGGTTTCGCCATTCAGTAGACTAATCGGCCGATGAGTGGCCTATCAAAAGAAATTTTGCCGATATGTGCGTAGCCGATATCTGTTCAAAAAGACTCGGCAGTCAAATACCTTTTCGTAAAATATTATTTAGATTGTGAATAAATCACTCTCTCTTACTTAAACTCGTACTCGACCCGTTTATTTTAGTTGCCGTGTGTGTGATACAAGACTCAATGCTTTATAATTATTCATATTTTCAAAGACAGAAAAGGCGGGAAAATGTCACGTGACATTGACAAAGACAGAAGCTATCATATCTATAATATCAACCGTTAGCCATGAAACATTCTACGAATGCCGACAAATTTAAGGATTTTAAATTATATTGTAATCAACATTTTATAAATAATAATCGCAATCATATAGCCTATGCTAGAAATTACCACGGCATAACGGCAATTGTCGTAAAAAAAAGTAAAAGCTGAAAGCAAACACGGACTGCTACGGTAATAAAAATAGCCTAAATTGCACTGTTGTCAACGTGTACACAAATCAAAAAGTTGTGCCTTTTCTATGTAGACGCATGAAATGCATATATGTAATAACTTTTCAATATCATACAGTCGTTCAGGGGATTTGGGATTAGGTCAATAATTCAGAGATGTAAGATTTAGTTGTAAATGTCCCGTCCTACCGTTATATATAATTAGTTTTTTCATAAGAATGCTTACTTTCTAAAATAGGTTATGGCAGAGCCGTGGGAAATTTGACGAATGAATTTTAGTTATAGCTGACATGATGGCCACCGTTATGAACACAAATAACTAAAAGGAAAGGAAACTAAATTTCGGTGATTTTATTACTCGTAAGAGGAATCTGTATAATTTATACTTTGACAGTACCACTAAACACAATTAGGGCCAGATTAATTGACACGATATATATAAAAATTGCACGTCCCGTGACGGAAAATGTCAACAGTTTGCTTTAAATAAGTTAGGCAGTGGTGCCTTGTCAGCTTATTTTAGCTACGGTTTTTTTAAATTTTTGTTTTTGAAAAGTCCTAATTTCAAGCACTGATCTAGACCTACTAAATAATCAAGCAACAAAGTTCTCAATTGACGTTGTTTATTTTCAACTACGCATGAAGAGCGACCTAATTATTCCTTCAATAAACATCGACTTCTATCCCAATATAAAATCTCTACAAAAACAGTACATTGTCATAATGCAATCCATAGAAATATTGTAGAAAAATGCATTTCGTTTCGTGTTAAACAGGGGTCCTCAAATTTTAATGGGGAGGATATGACGTCAAACGGATGTCAAACTATCCTAACATGGCGACTACATGAAATATTTTTGAATGTGATATTGGATAAACCTGTTTCAATGAACCTCGTGTGTGTGTCAGTAAGTGTTATTGTTGTTCAGAGATGGATCACACAATAAGGTAGGACATGCATTTAGAATTTATCGACTGACGCCTTTCAGCTCGTGGCTATTTGATGCGCAAATAATTTAGTCGCACATCGCTTAAAGAGAATATAGCTTGTGGAATCTAGAGGTTACGTGTGAACGAAACCTCTAGACACTCTGGAGTAAGGGTACACAGGCACTTTACTACTGATTCTTGAGTAATCTTCCATACTTGTGACTGTGTGCCGTTATTTATGGCCATGGAATCGATGTCTTGTGAATGTTGTGATGATAGTGACGACAATGTCATTAAAATAAACCCCATCAGATTTATCTCAAATAATTCAACACCACCCAAAAGTCATGGAGTACAAAAGTTTCCCCCAATATGTACCTAGAGAAATCACAATATGAAAACTTGAAGGACTGTATGTATATTATGTATATTTTGCAGGGTTATCTGGATTTGGAACGGCAACATCAACCACACCATCAACAGGTAATTCACAAATCTCAAGCCTTTGTATTTATTTTACTGTTACCATAAGTATTCTGATCATTGAAGAATTGGCTTTACAAATACAAAATTGTATACATGTATATACTGATGAATAAATCAATAAACCAAACAATACATACTTTCACAAATGTAATAAAGTTACAGTCAAAGCCCTGTACTAAAACCTAATCAGACATGAAAAAATGTGAATGTAGCTGATTAAAACGTTATGAACCCATTCAAAATTTTGCAATGATTTTTTAAATTGCCATCCGCATTACTTCCTTTTTCTTCAAGAAAAAAACTAATTTAAAAACAAAAAGTACTTCTCAAAAGTTTTTAGTTCCAATTTCCAAATATTAAAGATACATTACGAAAGATTAGATAAAGAGCTGGCAGTTCTTACTAACTATAATAGTTAAAAACATTGCTGTGAAAACATTTTAAAATCGTTGAAGCTGCCATTGTAATTGTCAAATAATTAACAAAGTCTTGATTATCCAATTTGCGTTTAATCATCAACAGACGTTGAACAGCGGATTCAAATCCAATGGAAATCGGACACATGATTAAGATGGCATCGAGAATTGAATATGGTATTTTCATGTTGATAGATGTCTAATTAATAATTTGTACAACATTTGAGGCCCAAAGAAAGACATGCAGTAGGCAGATTTACCTCTTGCATTATTCATGTTTATGTTTTGAAATTTTAACAAAACATTTCACACAAGAATTGAGTGGGTTATTTATTGATTGGCCTTATTATTAGATATTGTCCAAATCGTAATAATATCAATTATTGCCAGATATATGCTTTGGGATAAATGATTAGAGTTACAGCCTGTATTGGGTTGTGCTCTCGAAGCATGATAACTGCATATATATATATGCTTTGTGAATCAATAATTTTAAAATTTTTAGGATGTTTTGAATACTTTTTAGTAAAATCCATCTGCTACTTTTTCTGGAATATTTTTATCTTCTAAAATATAGGATTGGGTGGTTTTGGTTTTGGAACACAAACAGCAACAAGCGGATTTGGAACTTCAACTGGATTTGGAACAGGAACGTCGACTGGTTTTGGGACAGGAACTTCTACTGGTTTTGGAACAGGAACTACAGGTTTTGGAACAGGAACCACAGGATTTGGAACAGGAACAGGAACTACAGGATTTGGAACAGGAACCACAGGATTTGGAACAGGAACCACAGGATTTGGAACAGGAACTACAGGATTTGGAACAGGAACTTCCACAGGTTTTGGTACTGGAACATCGACAATGTTTGGAGGAGCATCAACTGGTTTAGGAACAGGATTATTAGGAGGTAATGATAGACATGTAAATTCCTAGATTTTTGTGTATTCAATATGAAATACAGTCATGTATGGTAATTATAACTTGTCAAGTGAATATTAAACTTTATTAATAGTCATTAGGCAAGAATTTGATAATGGGAATTGTACAAAATGGATCATCAGTGAATAATCATTGTATCCGTATGACACCAATTGGAGTTAATGTCCAAAGACTTTCGGAGGAAATTGGAAACTATTTAAATGGGTCTGTCACACCAGTTTAATTCTATTGCTGGTTGAAATTTGATTCTAAACAGTGTAATTCAGCCAAGAAATTTACCCTATTGTTCATTTCATGTTTAATATATAATTCTTTAGGTCCACAAAATCAACAACAACAACAGCAACAAGCTGCGACAGGTTTATCTCAGATGGCAATGGCTGTGTCTTTACCCCAGATCTATGGTGATGAACGTGATGCTATTATAGCC
The DNA here is from genome assembly GCA_963678685.1 of Patella ulyssiponensis. Lineage (NCBI taxonomy): Eukaryota > Metazoa > Mollusca > Gastropoda > Patellidae > Patella > Patella ulyssiponensis. The sequence goes on from OY783225.1 coordinate 14,007,629, forward strand.
AAGTGGAATCAACTGCAAGCTTTCTGGGGTGTTGGTAAAGGTTTTTATAGTCAGGATGGAGTTGTAGAATTCAAACCAGATAATCCTTTCTGTCGGTTCAAGGTATTGTATATAGTTCTCAAGATACGTATTCTCTAAAACACCCAACTTGAGAGTTTCCTCCCAGTGCTAAAGATCCCTACGCACAAGCGAATTATTGAAATAAAATTGAACCATATTTTAGTACCGAAATGACCCAGTTTGTGGCAGGTAAACGTTTGACCCCATTTCTATCTCTCTAAAACAGAGAAAAGATGGTCAAGTCTGTGCTGTAGAAACCCTAAAGTCTAGCAATGCGTCAGGTGGCATGGTTTTGATCCTAAGCTTGTATGTGACAAGATGTAGGGTCGTCTGTCCAACCTCATCAGTCTTCTCCAGATCTTCTTGTTTCCTCCCACTGCTAATGTGTTAGTCCAGATGGGCAGTGAACTCAAGAATTACAGTAAACAAGACAGTCACCATATATAGGTGAAAAATTGCATTCTGTCACATCACCTTGGGACTTTCAGAACTGTGACTTTGCAATTCCATGAATTGGAAACTTTCCAGATTGACAGTCCAGCATCCCCAAGAAGATGTTTTATTTACAGGGTCATAGAAAAAAGAACAGTGATGGCTTAATTATATTAATCTACAGGCTACGGGATGTAATGCTGCCAGGGGTGTAGAAAGGAACAGTGATGGTGTAATTGATTATAGGCTATAGGATATAATGCTATCAGGGGTGTAGAAAAGAACAGCGATGGTGTAATTATATTAATCTTTTATTACAGGCTATAGGATATAATGCTATCAGGGGTGTAGAAAAGAACAGCGATGGTTTAATTATATTAACGTTAAAGAAGAAACATAGTGAAGTATGTAAAGTACAACAACAAGTGGTTGATATTATACATAAAATACTGGGTAGTAAACCTACGCTGTCAGTTTGTGTTGAAGGCAGTAAACCACTTCCTGATGACAGGTTAGTTATATACTTTCTAGGAGGGGCAAAGTGGCTCAGTGAGTAAGGCGCTGGTTCACTAGCCAAGGCATCAAGAGTTTGATCCTGGTGTTGATCTTGAAAGTACCTTGAGATTCTCCAGCAGGCAGAAGGTTTTGCATGAAAACTGGGATCCGGCATACTTTAATGTACACATTAACAACCCTTGCATTGGAAAATAAGAGGGTTAGGGTGTAGCACCACTGTCTCGGTAAATGTCTCCCCTATTGCACACTACAAGGCCTATGCCTGTCTTCATAATCTCTTGGGTGAAGAAAAGTAAAGCCTTGAACTCCATTTCATTTCTAAAACTTACCTCCTTTTATTTCTGATCGAGCTTGTCAAATCCTAGCATAGACTGGGGAGAACTGCCATATTTCCTCCCACTTGTTAAAGGTAGTACATTCAGAGCTGACAGAAAAGTTTATCTTTTCATTCTTCATCTTTATTTCAGAACTGAGTTGGTATTTTATGTTATTGAACGACCAGCATCAGGTCCAGCCAAAAGAGTAGCAGCTTCAGATTTATTTAATTTTTTAAATCAAGCCAATGTGAAGAGTCAGTTGGTATCTCAGTTAACTGTTGATACTATTTTACCTAAAATGGAATTATCACTCGATCAACTTAAAGAATATCTAAATACCCCACCAGCAGGTAAGCATTAAGGTTTTATTTTTGTGTATTAACCAGTGCCGAAAAACGAAAGAAGTTAGGGGAGGGATATTGAAATGGGATGATATCCTTATGAAACTCTGTATGCACATGAACCTATTGTAGTTTCTTATATTTAAGATTGACATGGCTTTTTGGTTTGTAGGTATAGATCCATTACTATGGCAACAAGCTAAGTTAGATAATCCTAATCCTGAAGAGTATGTTCCAGTTCCAATGATTGGTTTTAAAGAAGTTCAACAGCGTCTCAAGTTCCAGGAACAACAAACAGGTTTACATCAACAGAGAATAGATGTAAGTTGCAGGAGATTAATGTCAATGATCAGTACTCAAGATTTTAAAAAGGCAGACTTTTTTAAATTGGCAAAATGAAACTTTTTATCATTCCCTTGAAGCATTTTTTATGCAAACTGTCAATGTTGAAAAAGTTTAACATCATACAAAATTGTTGTGTTAGCACTTACAACATTTCAGTATTAAATGTGATCAGAGATTTTTTTGTGTTTAATCCGAAATTGTTCTTTGCATGTGGAATCCGAGATTGTTCTTTGCTTGTGCAATCAGAGATTGTTCTGTGTGTGTGGAATCAGAGATTGTTCTTTGTGTTTGGAACTAGATATTGCTTTTTCGGTGTTTAATCAGAAGGGATATAAGACTTGTTTTTGTTAATTTCAAATTAGATTCCCTATGTGAGTAATTTATTATACATGTTTGATTGTAGGAGATGGGAGAAGATTTAAGTGAACTTCAGAATAAACACAGTAACATGTTGGCAAAGCTAGAGGAATATAAACGGAAACATTTAGAACTAGGTCATAGATTATTACAGGTAAATAGTATGTTAAATAAACTAAATAGGTCAAGAAAAATTCATTTCTATACTCTCACAATCAAATTTCATATATTTTCCGATCATATATTCTGAACGAGTTTTGCATAATAATCTCTTCAAACACATTTTGATATTTTGATTGTTCAGATGATTGATAATCTTTCTGTTTCAGGTTGTTGTAAAACAGGAAGTTTATCGTAAAATGGGTTTCGCTATTCAAGCGGAGGAAGAACATACTAAAGTACAACTAGAAGCTATACAAACAGAACTCAATCATCCAACACAGTTTAAGGTACGGTTTGTCATTGAGTCAAGTGGGCTATTGCATGTGCTTTACAACGTAAGGTCTGTCATTGAGTCAAATGACAGGGTTTCAATACCATGTATCTTTTATGTGGCGAAGAGTGTTCATCTGTTCAACATTGTGGTTTTGCCCACACTGGAAGCAAATTATTGAAATAAAATTGTAGCATATGTTGGTCCCAAATTGAGTGGATGTTAAAACACATTTCTTCTTTCACTCGATCTCCCAACCAGAAGCATCGCATTAGAAAATTAATTTTAGTGTTGCCTTGCGCATCTGGCACAATGTATGATCATGTTTAACCAAATGAGACAACCTAATGATTTTAAGTCTAGCTCACAACTGGTCATAGTGTTTGGTAGCTCGCAGATGCGATGCACAAGTCTCACGCACAAATCTATTAAAATTTCTGAAATAGACTGCCTGTAGTAGCATGTAAGGCAGATTGTGAGCTAAGCTTTAGACCCATCTTCCACATTTTGGAAGATCTAGCAATTAACTGTCTTGTGGTTGGCTTGCTTTCTTGATGAAGTATAAGTGTATGATATTATGTACTTGTTACAGGGTCGACTAAATGAACTAATGTCACAGATACGAATGCAGAATCATCTATTTAGTAATCGACCTGATGTTAATTATCATATGGATATAGAATTACAACAGGAAATGAAACAGGTAAATTAATATCTAAAATAACTTATAGTCGTTATTAAGCTCAGTGAATATGTGACACTAACCAAGATCTGTGTTTGGTCTCTGTATGAGCTGAGAAAATTCCTCAGGATTTCCTAGTCGGATTACCCATTGTCATGGGTGCAGGACGGAACATGTCTAGTTGTTCGTTCCCATGTAGTGGACTATGAGGGTATTAGGGTTTGACAGCACATTAAATATCTCGGCCGCTTTCTGGACAAAAATACCCTCATAGTCCATTGCATGGCATATGGCTAACTTCATTAAATTAACTGGTGCAGAAAGTAAAACCCCACCTCATTTCATATCATAGAGGAGTGGGGTGGGTGTATGGACAAATGATTAGTGCGTACACACGTTCTATGACAAAGTCTGTCATTGAGTCAACTGGCGTGGTTTTTCGATTCCCTGGTTGTACATGTCCAATCTCTTGGTTTTTGTCTAGTTCCTTGGGTTTCCTCCCACTGTTAAAGACCCCTACGCGCAAGCGAATGATGACCTAGTGGAAGTTAATCCCCATCTCTCGCTTTTTCTCTCATTCATTTAGTAGTTGAATATAGACGGTTTGGATGAGAGTAACAGTTAATGTATATATATTTGTTCTATTTTAGTTATTAAAACAACAACAAGAAGGTTTAGAACATCTGATACAGATTATAAAAGAAGATTCCCAGGATATACAACTTATAGAACACAGTTTACTAGATAAACCAACACAATGATTTTACTATATCAACACAAGTGATCCACTCGTATTTTCATTCATGGACTACATTGGTGCTATAACAATTCATGTCTTCATTATTTGCTATAACGAATTCTCTGTTATATTATAGACACAAGGTTTTGCTGTAACGTTTGGGGCGAGGATACCCAATACCTTGTTGCTCATCTGCCTTCTAAAATCATTCCCATTTTATTGTTTCAATGGGAGGATGGGTGATCGACCAAATGCTTTGATTTCCCAACTTATATGTGACAGGGAGCAGGGTCGTCTGCCCAACGTGTGGGTTTTCTCCAGGTCCTCTGGTCTCCTCCTACTGCTAATGTCCCCTACACGCGAGCAAATTAATGAAAAAAAAAATTTTTTTTTTTAAGATTTTAACATGAAAACAAACTGTCAGTTATTGCATGTTGAAACACTTACAGAATGATTTATAAACTGAGATGATGGTAATAATTGTTGTGTACTTTAAATAAGATGTCTTGTTGATATAAGATAAAATATTAAATTGTTGGCAAGATTTTGAAGCACAAGCCCTGCCCCATAAACTATAGTAAAACCAATGTTATATAGAAATATGTTGAAATGAAATCCTATATTACTAAAAATGTCCTTGTAGGAGGAGGCTCCATGATCGTGGAGTTGTAGGTGTCTATAATGGATGAAAATCGGTTGAAGAGGATATATAAATGTAATATGAATGTATATTAACAGAATTACATTCAATTTTTATTGCAATGTCTAATCAGGTGTGTTTGGTGAAATATGTGAGCTCTCCAAATTCAATGGCAGATATTTGAACCAGGTTTGTACCAGGTCCGCGGCTTTTAACTTCTTCCAAATGGTGCTTGAGACCCGATACGTCGTGAACTGATTTTAAAATGTTCATTGTATATTAAATATTGGATGACATGGGAACATATTTACATGACAAGATAACAGCATCAATATTGATTGATATAAGACTAATATTGATGTTTGATGTTCTTAATCTAAAAGTGAGAAATCAAACGAATAAATTCTTATGGCTTTCAAGTATCGGATCATTTTATTATGGTTACTTTATATATCAAATATTAGTATTATGTGTTCAAAATGTTGTTATTGTTGAGATGGAATGATTGGATGTATGCTTTACAATGAGTATTGATTGGGGTTCTATTTGCACATGAGGGAAACATTCCAGAATTGAATTCCACAGTGACAATTAATTAAAATAGTAAAAAGAAGAATTCTAAAACAATTAAAATAGTAAAAAGAGGAATTCTGTACAATTAAAATCAATTCAACAAACACCACATGTATACCTAGATTACACCATAATTCTGCTCACATCACAATCACATCTCTGTCATTGAATTGTATTTCTGTCAATTTGGAATATTCCAGACAGACAATAAAGCATCCACGAATGTTATGTTGTGCTGTATATATTTGTTATGTAAATAAATTTCTATATTTACAATTTAGAATTGTTTTTATACGCCCACATTTTCATGTGGACGTATATTGTCGTCGCCCCTGTTCGTCCGTCCGTCCACAATTGTTTGTGAACAGTCTACAGGTCACAATTTTTATCCGATTTCAATGAAACTTAAAATATAGGTTTATCACCCTAAGATCTCGGTTCCTTTCGATATTGGCATGTATCGGACTGTAACTTCATGGGTTATGGCCCCTGATTGTATGAAAAATCATGTTTTTAGCTTGTGAACAGTGTAGAGGTCACAATTTTGAACCGATTTGGATGAAACTTGAAATGCATGTTTATAACCCAAAGATCTTGGTTCTTTTCGATATTTGTGCCAATCGGATCGTAACTTCCTGAATTATAGCCCCTGATTTTCCGAAAAATCACCCTTTTTAGCTTGTGGTCCCTCTGGAGGTCAATATTGTTATCCGATTTAAAAAAACGTTTGACTATATCACCGTTCTATGGTTATGAAGGTTGAGTTCGAATTTCGTGAAAATCGGACCAAAATCGACGGACAAAATGGCCGCCGTTTGTACGCGAATAGTGTGAAAATATGTTATATCAAGGTTGTGGACCTTATAGAGGTCACAATTTTGAACCCATTTTGAAGAAAATTGACATGTATGTTTATAACCCAAAGATCTTGGTTCCTTTCGATATTTGCGCCCATCGGATGGTAACTTCCTGAATTATGGCCCCTCATTGTCCGAAAAATCGCCCTTTTTAGTTGTGGTCCCTCTGGAGGTCAAAATTGTTATCCGATTTAAAAAACCGTTTGATTATATCACCGTTCCATGGTTATAAAGGTTGAGTTTAAATTTTGTGAAAATCGGACCAAAATTGACGGACAAAATGGCCGCCGTTTGTACGCGAATAGTGTGAAAATATGTTATATCAAGGTTGTGGACCTTATAGAGGTCACAATTTTGAACCGATTTTGATGAAACTTGACATGTATGTTTATAACCCAAAGATCTTGGTTCCTTTCGATATTTGCGCCCATCGGATCATAACTTCCTGAATTATGTCCCCGGATTGTCCGAAAAATCACTTTTGTTAGCTTTTGGTCCCTCTGGAGGTCAAAATTATTATCTGATTTAAAAAAACGTTTGATTATATCACCGTTACATGGTAATGAAGAGAGAGTTTGAATTTTGTGAAAATCGGACTAGAATTGATGGACAAAATGGCCGCCGTTTGTACACGAATAGTGTGAAAATATGTTATATCAAGGTTGTGGACCCTATAGAGGTCACAATTTTGAACCGATTTTTATGAAACTTGACATGTATGTTTATAACCCAAAGATCTTGGTTCCTTTCGATATTTGCGCCCATCGGATCATAACTGCCTGAATTATATCCCCTGATTGTCCAAAAAATCGCATTTGTTAGCTTGTGGTCCCTCTGGAGGTCAAAATTATTATCCGATTTAAAAAATCGTTTGATGATATCACGGTTTCATGGTAATGAAAATCGGACTAGAATTGATGGACAAAATGAGAAAATAGTTTTACAAATATTAAATGGGATAAAAGTACAATCAATATTTTACAGTGGATAAATATAAAAAGTCAAGAATTACAATAATAGTGTGAAAATATGTTATATCAAGGTTGTTGACCCTACAGAGGTCACAATTTTGAACCGATTTTGATGAAACTTGACATGTATGTTTATAACCCAAAGATCTTGGTTCCTTTCGATATTTGCGCCCATCGGATCATAACTTCCTGAATTATGTCCCCTGATTGTCCGAAAAATCGCTTTTGTTAGCTTGTGGTCCCTCTGGAGGTCAAAATTATTATCTGATTTAAAAAAACATTTGATTATATCACGGTTTCATGGTAATGAAGAGAGAATTTGAATTTCGTGAAAATTGGACCAGAGTTGACGGATAAAATGGCCGCCGTCTGTACGCGAATTGTGTGAAAATATGTTATATCAAGGTTGTGGACCCTATAGAGGTCACAATTTTGAACTGATTTTGATGAAACTTGAAATACATGTTTTTAACCTAATGATCTTGGTTCCATTGCATATCACCCTTTTTATCTTGTGGTCCCTTTGGAGGTCACAATTATTATCTGATTTAAAAAAACCTTTGATTATATCACAGTTACACCGTAGTTATGGGTGAGTTTGAATTATGATTTTCTGATGATTACTTAAAATGCAACAACTCTTGTTGACTGCCCGGACGATTTGGCTGCTGTGTGGGCGTATGTTTCGTTGCCTGGCAACCTATTTTTTTATCAAGCCATTATTTTAGATATATAGGTTAATCTCATTCAATAAAGGGAGAGAGAAATGGGGTTTAACGTCCATTCGACACAAATTAATTCATGGTTATGATTCCCCGGTTGTAATTGACAAGGAGTAGGGTCGCCTGTCCAACCATGTGGGTTTTCTCAGGGCCTCCCCGGTTTCCTTCCACTGCTAAAGACCCCACTGCGCAAGTGAATTATTGAATTAAATTTCAACCATGTGCTAGTCCCAAAATCATCTGGTTTGTGTCAAGTGGACGTTAAACCCCATTTCTCTCTCTCGGTTTTTTAAAGGACTTGTGCATTTTTAATGCTGAATATCCATAGCTGAATATCGATAATGTTCATCCTTCATTGACCCAAATATTTCATATCAAATTTGAGGAATATCCATTAAAAAGTGTATTACCTTACCAAGGTTTTCAGAAAAGGAGCATAACTTTGAAACGAAAGGTCACAGAGTGCTGAAAATCTGTAGCCAAATGACATACTGTAGCCTCTATGGTGTTAACAAGCCAATTGTTGATGAACCAGTCTTTATGATTCGTTGCATGACAACCTATATTTTATGCAGCTATTTGTCATGAAATTTAAGACAAAGGTATAACTCCAATGATAATAAGAAGACATGATTTATTAACTTTATATGAAAGCATTAAATACAGATAAATAAATATAGATGGTCCTTGATGCTAACTTAGTTAATAAGCAACTGTTTAATTAATAAGCAACTGTTTAAATAAATGTAACATACATGGAGTTATAGTAACTGATAAGCTTGATTACATGTATAGAATCCAAAATCATCTGATTGACTTACTATACATAATAAGGGCAAGGTGAAATGACACAATCTTGATAAAAGATATTACTGTACTGAGTACAGTGTACTCCCAATAAAAATTTTCACTGTCCTTAATCGTCCATATAATTGAAAACTTCAATAACATCACTGTCTTGCTCAATCCCAATTATAGATAAAATGAAAGTTGAGAGCTTTTATCTCTCAGTAGATACCCTGATTTATGTCGAACATTAGGTTTTTGATTAGTCTTAAATGTATACATGGCTAAATCTGGGAAAATGTCATTACCATATATAGACCAGTAAAGTTTTGAAAATATTCCTTATACTGTTTCAATAATAGTAATAAAATGTGACTCCAAATTATTTAATATTAGCTACATTCTCCTAATTAAAATCGACTTGCCCAAATAATTTAATTTCAGCTACATTGATGATATAATAAGTAGTGCATCAGATCTAAACTCAATACAAAGGTAATAATACAAAAAACTATTTACAATACAAATTGATGTTTGGACCATAGAGTTGTACATTTACCAACATCCATGGTTTGGACCCATTTCTATATATAAAAGAAGCATAAGTTTTAGACAAAGCTAGCACAATTATTTAATGAGAAAATAGTTTTACAAATATTAAATGGGATAAAAGTACAATCAATATTTTACAGTAAATAAATATAAAAAATCAAGAATTACAATAATATCTATGGAAGTCCCCCCCCCCCTCCCCCTCATTGAAGCCACATAAAGTCATTTGTGGGGTTTTGAATCCCTTGCAAAATTATTGTAAGGGTTGAAACTGAAAAAGGAACATCAAACCAAAAATGGTTAAATACTTCTCCATATTTCCAAGAAATGATGAATTGAAAATTTCATTACATTCAGTCTCCTCTGTTGATGGTATTGACAAGACAGGGCCATCTGTAAGGGCTGGATGAAATTTTTGATGGGCATCTTTTTTTTGTTCAAATTCAATTGAACCTATTTTGGAACTTTCTGGAAGATATTGTTGATTTCTTTTCTTAATTAAATGTTAAATAATTTGAGTGCATTTTGGTGTGAACTAAGTCATAAAAAAAAATGACAATCGGCAGCTTTCAGTTCAGATTATTAGACTAGGTTCTTGTCCACAAAAAAATTAATAAGAAAATTTCAAATAAACCTCAAACAAATTTTAAATTTTGTGGAATTGTGAGGTACCTGATAAATATGATGATAATTAGATATTATAAGTTAGTATTAATTTAATGATACATTTTAGTCTCAATTAAAAAGGCATGATGCGAGAGCTAAATTTGCCTATAATGCTGGACTTAAACGATCTGCAATTAATGGCTTTTACTTGTCAAAACTTTGCTCAGAATAAAGTAATGGAACTGAAAATTTCAATATATTCATTTTGCAATATCTATTTCTGAACTATTGTAGCGATAATACAAAGAGCTTTTTCTCTAAATCTTACATAATGTGGCTTTAATTCAATGTTCTACAGCATACAAAGTAATAACATAGAAACGTTCATAACAAAAACATTAATATAAAAACATGTATAATATTATATATACAAATAATCGTCAAAATCAATCAGTTATGTTTTTTGCAATCTTCCATCAGCTTTATAACTGGTTTATTCTGCTGTGACTGAATCTAGAAAATGTCCTGTTAACTTAAACCATAATAATTCGAACTTGGTTTTCCATTGGCCTATTATACATAAAAAGCTAGCATTAACACTACTTAAAATACACGTGACCTCATTCGTAAAAGCATGTGATTTAGTGTTTGAAGGGGACATTGCATAATATTGGCGAAGACCCTTGTGCAGTATTTGTCTCGCTCTTGAACTGTAACCACATAAGGGTATAACTTATATATTGCGAGATGAAATAATGTATTGTTGTGATAAAGATAAGACAACAAAAAAAGACTATACATGTTAATATACAATAAAAACAAAGAACCCTAGAAAATATCGAACACGTCCATAGTCATATAGACTGTGATATCAATATCTCTAAGATTTTTTTATCTGGTATATTCTGCCATGGTAAACTATTACCATAAAATAAATTCAAAAACATACATTGCTATACAAAAACTATTCAAAACTACATATAGAGAACATGATATTGGTCCTAAATATAATACTAATTAAATGTGAATAATTAAATGAGAAAACTTGAATACAGTGAAAATCAAATACATGTTCGTACATGTAATAATGAGAATTGCACTAATTGAGCTAAAATTAATAAGGGTGTACATAAAAAGTGATGGGTTATGGAATGGATGCATATAATGTTTGGTATATTTATCATTGACGTACACGTAGGCCTACACCTTGCACCAATTAGATGAAAAAAAATACACTTGTTCATTTCTCTAGCCGTTAATCCTCATTGTTGTCTACGATATCACCCTTGATGGAAGTAAACGTAAAACTCTAGAACGAACGAACCAATCCTTTAAAATTCCCTGCAATCAGTCCCAAAATTATTCAGTTGCGTTTAGTATTTCTATAGATTTGATGAACTGAAATTCACTGTACACAACATAAACAAGCTAGCTAGCAACACCTTTTTTTTAAAATCTGATTGAATCCAAGCCTGATATTTTGGTTTTGATTTCTTAATTTAACGTTAAATAATCAACTCGAGTATAATGTTAGCATGAATTAAACAGAAAAATTAAATATTGTTCAAAAACTGTGATTAACGAACTGTGGCTTTACATCAAGATTTGCACACCTTTTTCTAGTCAATGAAATTGAGCTGACATTAATAATATGAATCTGTACATACATGAGCTAAATTACAGAATGTTAGAGTCCAAATCTGAATGATCATATTTACATTCAAGATTTGGTCATTTACAGAGTTAATATTAGATCAAAAATAAAATTGGAAGAGGATAAAATTCCCTTAGACCAAAAATAGCACTGGAAGAGGTTTCTTTTCCATTACATCATCATAGACTGATTGATTTTCTACCAATCAATAAATATCTACATGCAACATAGTACAAAAAATAACAATAAATCTTTCTTTATACTGACAACATAACATGGTTTTAATGAATATAATATAATTTGTGTGAAATGTTTCTTAAATACGGGAAATAAGAAATACAACTACAGATAATGTAATATAATTTGTATGAAATTTTTCTTAAATATGGGGAACAAGAAATACAACTACCTGTAATTATGAGAAATAAGAAATACAACTACCGGTCATATAATATAATATGTATGAAATTTTTCTGAATACGGGAAATAAGAAATACTACTGGTAATGCAATGGCTAGTTATCCATAACACTACAATAATTGTACAAGTTACATATGTAAAATATAATAGAGTTTACATAAACGTAAATAACAAAAGATAAAAGAATTTGATCTCCGGATTGTTAAAAGAATGTTATTTGAGAGTTTAATAGCAGCATCTTTTCATCTGGTGTTTGGTGTAAAGAGTGATAGCGTCTATATAGTTGTAGCTAATGATTGATGTATAGGTGGAGGAAAACAGCGGACATGTTCTACAGGCATACTCTCAGCATCGGTTGTCTTCATATACTTATTCAAAACAGAAAATATCTGATTGTTCAAAATCTGAAATTTACGTATTCTGTCAACCATTTTCTTGAGTTGCTATAAAAAAAAATAGAATAAAATACATGTATCAAATAAAAGATAATTTTGTTTGAAAAACAAGATATTTAAGTTAAGAATAAATTCCATATAATTCAATCTAGTTAAAACTGTTCCATATATTCAGTGCTAAGTTTTGGTTTCCTGATGAAGCAATACAAGGTTAAGTTTAATGTCCACTTGACACAAACTAGGTCATTTCGGGACTAACATATGGTCAACATGAGGTCGGACAGACAATCCTCCTCCTCGTCATGTATAAGCTTAGGACTGAAATCACACAACTTGCCCACTGATAGACCTTATGATCTAAAGTAGTTGTGTTAGTCCACTGGAACACTAAACCTATAGGGGAAATTTCGCCCATACCATCCTTTCCGACTGCTGTTTAGTTTTATAAATGCAAGCCAACAAGTATATGAGTGGACCATTCGAACAGCTAAACCATTTTTTTTTTTTAACAATTGCACTGACAAAGCTGTAAACAGGATTCATTAGTGAGTCCACGTCATATTTTCACTAAGCCACCATGGCTAAGAGAAAGAAGGGAGAGGGAGAGAGAGAAATAGGGTTTAACATCCATGTGAAACAAACTATTGTGTGTCCCATGGTAAATAATAAACGGATTTCTACGATTATGAACAAACTACTCTACTTAAGTTATTGTAAACTTACCTATGTGTTTAAAATCACCTCCGGTTAAATAAAATCCATTATACAACTAAATATTCCAACGAATAAAAAAGTTCTCTCTTGTAAAATTGAACTTATCACAAACTTTGACACCGAGAAATAAAAAATGGAAGCTTATTACGTCACTTATCGGAATAGATCATTTCGTATGAGGGGGTCAAAGGAAGGCTATTTTTGTGTTGATGCGTTCGATTACTGGCGCCGCGCTTACTTAACCCATTATTCAACATGGAAGCAAATAAATTATTTGATCGAAGTTATATTTGCCGATAAAGTTTAGGCGACGGAAGAATTATTGTTGACAATTTTCTCAGTTGTTGTGTTTATTTTGGTGATTCCACATCTTGGTTTAACGATTTCAAGAATTAGAAAAATCCACTCGCAGAACTGAGATGTTTATTAAATATTATTTTTTTCTTGATAACTCGTCAGTTTCCCCAAATCAATGTATGGAGTCATAAGTCATGGTGGCTATAGAGAGCAGACTGGGTCTCCAAGTAGGAATTCTTCCTACTGAATTTGGTATCTGATTAGAGGAAAGTCTTCAAAACCCTAGCGTCATGTGTACACCCAGACCAGCCGATGTGAACATGAGTAAATCGAACTCGATGATCACATAGTCTACAGCCTGGAGTACGACTCAGTGACCTTTTTGCGGTTTATGTATGATATTCGATAGTCATTCATCTTGGGCGCCATATTCGAATATGACAGCCATCCATACCTCCGATTATTCCAATCCGGGAAATTTACAATATTTAGCAAATCCGTAATAAATTTCTTCACGTTTGTGGGGTAATGGGCAATTGTAACACGGACAGGAGATCTTCCTTTGTTCTTTTCGCAGATTGTTTTACCTCTGCTAAACTCACTGGGGCGTAACTGTGCAATAAATAGACATTTGCAGTGTTGTTGCACACTTTTGCTGGTTTACGCTAGTTTTAGTAGAAATCATATAGAGAAGTTGGATGGGTTTTCCGTGCAATAACAACGATCATGTTGAGCAGGTATCAGTATTACAATCATTTATATCACGCTTCATTCGCTACCAGGTTTAACACAGGTCTCTGTGCGATCATAACCTTGCCCTTCTAACTACAATTCTTGTAAGCTATGGAGCTCGTTAACAAAGCTAACCAAAGGTTACATTGGTTGAACGAAAATGTGATTTAAAGTATGTTCTGCATAATATGGGCTTTATTTCGCTTCTCTGGATTTGATAATTCCAATGAGATACCAATGAAAAAGGTCTAAAGTTTGTTGATGGATTATTGTCTGCTCGTTGTTATTCATCAGAACATCGAGCACAATTAATTGTTCAGTGGCGTTCATCTTCCATTTTGATACCCGAAGAAAGTGCCGCGCCGTTTGATTACCCATTCCCACTGCGCATGTCGAAACGTACTCGAGGATCCTGGCCGAGTAAGCACGGAGCAAATAATCGAACGCGACATGTATGAATAAGCTTTTGCTCTGAGACCCAGTAATGAGTTTGAGCGTTTACAAACATAAATACGCCCATAGTCTGATATTTTGTTTCCGCCTTGTATTAATTATTTGGTAAGAGAGTTCTGGGGGAATTTTTTTTTCTTTTGAATTACATTTGTTTTACTGGCCTTGAATATCACCGTTGAATATTTTTAATATTTCCTGATGATGAACTTAAGCAGTCCTGCCAGTTAACCCCGACAATCTGCTGTGGACGAGGTAGGCCTAAATTCCGATGTATTTTACATTTGCCTCGGCAAAATTAATAGCCGAGGCCATTGAATCATTCAATAGGTATATAACGGGTTTTTTTATAGATAAATACCAATAATTATTATCACCAAATCATACCGCGCATCGGTTTTATTATCGGTAGATAGTTCCATATCTTTCTATTTCTCTTTAAATATTATTTCTGGTGTGTTAGAATTTTATAATCGTGAAATTCACAAGGCTGTTTATCCATAAGATTTTGAAATCCACGGAGAATTGAATTTTCCGATGGCATTTCGTAGATCGCGATCATGTCCCAGCTAATCAACGCTTTGAATTATATTGCCGTAAAAGGTACCATGTCATATGAGCTGTTGTATGCTACACAGATGGTTAAATTTAGTGCCGCGAAACTTGCACGAATTTTCCCCGCGGTCTGCATAATTAACACACAAAACCAAATAATAGGCCTACACACAATCTGTCGTGTGATTTTTTGTTTTAAATACATTTTTATAAAGACGATAAACGATGTTGAAACATCTCGAACTGTTCGTATCAAGAATGTTTCGATTTCAGTATCTGTCGAATGAACAAAAACAAGTAATTTAATCAGGAACATTAATGATATGAACAGTCGGACCGTGAATAAAATATGGAAATTATTGAGAAGCGGTGGTCTTTTTCATACGAAATATGATCAATTAAAATTATGATTGACTGGGCTGTAATGTGTTTTATAAAAATATATATAATATACACGGGTGAAATTACGGGGTGAAAAGCAATATTATACATGTATTTACGAGTATTCGTATAATTGGTAAATAAAATTTAGTAGACTGACAATCAAATGGTTTAAAATTAATGTCATTGTCTCCAGTTGCTATTTTCTTGCCCAAACTCAAACGATCGAAAAGGCAGTGTGCTGTTTTGATTACAACACACGTGGTTATCATAATTACGATGGTTTAGCCCATAACGTCACGTGTGTAATGTTGTGATGAACATAGACGAAAATACAAGCAAAAACATTGAATTTTCAAAAGAAAACCTCTTTTTTCCGTTGGGATGTTTAATTGTGCAATGAATTTTATTTAACCGGAGGTGATTTTAAACACATAGGTAAGTTTATAATAACTTAAGTAGAGTAGTTTGTTCATAATCGTAGAAATCCGTTTATTATTTACCATGGGACACACAATAGGTCATTTCAAGACTAACATATGGTTTTTAATTTTATTTAAATAATTCGCTTGCGCGTAGGAGTCTTTCGCAGTGGGAGGAAACTGGAGAACCTGGAGAAAACCCATGAGGTTGGACAGGTGGCTAAGAGAAAGCTTTGGATCATTTAGTACTTAACATATATGAATGAATGATAACTGGTCATATTAGGGGATTGTTCCTAAATAAACAACTTACAATTCCTTTAACATTTTCATCTTTCATATCAACTCGATTGACTTTTAATATATGATAACAGAAATCTAGAGCTTCAAATCTTCTCTGTTGTCCTAATAACATAATAATAGAACAACCAGCCCAGTTTAAACCTTCACCAAATAATTCTCTGTAAAAAAAGCATAAAGCATAAAAATAAAGCATAAAATAAAGCATAAAATAAACGCTTTCGTTATTCAGAAAATTTGACACGGCTGAAAAATAAAAGTGTTGATTTAATTATATTTGATGTGTTTCAGCTACATATAAAGTCTATGTCTATGGTAGAGTCAATTTTGAGACATAACTGATATTGTGTTCCACCATTGAACACAAACAATGAAACTAACTCCCACTTGATATTTTGAAACAAAAATTGTATCAAATAGAGCTTGCCCCATAAAACGTCAAATTAACACATCCAATAAACCCAATTCTCTACACTTTATTTTAAACTAAATAAAAGAGGTTTAAACAAATCTTTTAGCTTCAGGGAATTTGGGAGAGGGACAAAAATTGGGTTTAACGTCAACTCGACCAAACTAATATATGGTTTAATTGTATTTCAATAAATCCCTTGCACGTAATAGGGGGCTTTAGCAGTGGAAGGAGACCCGGAGGACCCGGAGAAAACCCAAGAGGTTGTACAGACAATCCTACTCCTTGTCACATACAACCAGGGAATCGAAACCACATGCTATCCATTTGGCCATCCAACCCCCCTTCAAGAAATTTGGATTTTTCATGGAAATATCACAAATAATCAGTACTTACTCAATTGTGAACTCGTTTTCACCAATAGGCATACAGAATACAAACTGTACAGCACTCCACAGTCTGTGAAATTCTGTTGACTTGTCAATGTTTATGACACCATTAGCAGGTGGTTCCCCATGCCATAGGGAATCTTGTAGAAATGATTTCATCCTAGTCAATACAATCTCAAACATAGACAGACCACAACATAGTCTTTCTCTTGTTAATAAATCACCTTCTGCTGCAATATCAGCTTGCTGTAAATATAATATATAAACAAGGCTTAGTAATACAAAGTATTAACAAGGTTTAATAATAAAAAGTATAAACAAGGTTTAATAATAAAAAGTATAAACAAGATTGCCTGATTTAGACGAAGAGTGGCCCTGGGCTATTCCATTTATGAGGTCCCTTCCATAAATTTGAAATTAGTTTGGCCTTATTCATAAATCATCAGATTCAAAGTAGCAAGAAAAGGAGCTAATTCCAAGATTCCAAAGCCCATTTCAATCAATATTGATGTTGTTATCTTGCTGTTAAAATATGGAATATTTCAGACACAAAGAAAGTCACTTCCTACAAGACAATGCTAAGTAATTTGTAATGGCTGATTCACAAACGACAAAACAATAACCAAAAAAATGTGTAGAATAGACTACGCAGGCATAAATGACGGTCATTCAATTTGAACTGTTCAAATATTTCGCTGAACTTAAAACGATTATAATCTTTTTAAAAACTGAACATGAATCACATTCATATTACATTAATATGTGCTTTTAGACTCATTTACGCCTATATTAATGGTTCCAAAGTATAGAACTATACCCCCTTTAAACAATTCCAGTTCAGGATTTCTGTGTCCAAAAATTCAAGTTTTACTTACCGTTTGGTTGCCCAGTTTCTTTATAACAGAAACAACTTGTAAAGCAGCATATTTCTTCTCTAACTGTTTCATAAATGATTTTAATTCTGATTCTTTATCTTTACGATTATCTCCCTCTATAAAAAAATGCATAAAAAGGTTTTAACAATAATAAATAAATTTAATAAATATATTACCAACTTGCAGACCTTCTAGTAGGAACAAATTATATATATACAATAGTTAGTTAAGCCTGAATTAAAGCAACAGAGAAATGGGCTTTAACATCCACTTAACCTCAAGTAGGCCATTTTATGACCCAAGATGGTACAATTTCTTTTTTAAATAATTTGCTTGTTCATGGGGATCTTTAGCTGAGCATGGTAACTGAAGGCCTCTTGACATCCACACATTTGATCCAGGTCCCGTCCCTCCCCACAGAATTAAACAGCTATTATCACATTAATCAACAAGCAATTACACAATATAAAGACTTGATGTGAACTAGAGAAGACTAGTCATCAGGTTGCTCAGTAATAAAGAATAATTGTATTCCATACAATTATTGTGACCTGTCACCTGCATACATTTGAACTCGTACTATAGTCTTCTAACCATTGAAGTTATTTTCACTCATAAAATATGTTCATAAAAATAGTATTTAATGTTTTAATGTATACCAACCTTTTATAGGAATGTGTGGTTTAGGGATAATATTTTGAAAAGGTGCAGCATGTTTTAAATCACAAACTTCAGCTTGGGTCTGAAATAATCAAATAATCGAATATCAAAACGAAGATTGGGTTGAAGGATAATTGAACGTAACTCGAAATATCTGAATTAACATATGATAAGTCATTATTACTTTATAGTAGGATGTTTAGTATTTTATGAAACGTTTTAATGGTGACATTCTGTGTACGTGGTAATAGACAGCTAGATTTAAATATTATGGCTTCCTGCAGATATTGTCAAGGTATTCAGTATTGTTTTTTTTTGCTCTGTTTTTGTGATGGGTTTAAGAGGTTAGAGCATTTAGTTTTAGACAACCTCGTTTTTTATACATTTCACTGATGTGGTTACTTGTACAGTTACATTTTATATTTCTTGTGACATAGAGCAGATCATGACTCATGCCGCCCTTACACAATGGTTTCTCTGATTGTTTTCAAATTTGAGTGAAGTCCGGATCCATTCACTTTACTTGAATTGTTTGTTTGTTTTTGATTTCTGCGTATTGTGTATTGTCCATGTTTTTTTTATGTGAGATGCAGTCCCTCTGCTAGTGTTAGTAGGTTTAAGTTCATGTTATTTACTGATGGACAGGTAAACAAACATATTTTATTGTAACTAATATAGATAAATCTTCAATTACAGATCATTTCATTAGCTATAAATAGTTTCCTTATTTGTTTAAACTATATATTTTTTTCTCTGAAATGCAATACTTCAGATATTTTAAGATAAACATATGTTAAAGGGGCATTATTCCAGATCAGATGAAGAGTTGACAGTTCTCATTATAAAAGCAGATAACAATAATAGAATATGCTGAAAATTTCATTCAAATTACAACATGCTGAACCAAGATATTAGCTTTTGAATTTTAGATTAGCCTCGATCATCATTACTAAAGACGATATGCTAAAAAACAAAGTTTAATTATTTTCAAAAAATGTATTCCAATCCTTTTACATGCAAGCCAATATATAAATTGGTGGAACTCCAAGAGTACATGTCATCATTATTTTTTATAAGAACACAAAAACCGGTTTAAAAAGGTGTATAAAATTCAAGAAAAAATCCTCCATCTCTGATATAAAAAAAAATTCCCTCCAAGAGTACATGTCATCATTATTTTTAATAAGAACACAAAAACCGGTTTAAAAAGGTGTATAAAATTCAAGAAAAAATCCTCCATCTCTGATATAAAAAAAAATCCCCAGATTTCTAACAACTTGACAACACATCCTTAGTTACAAATGATTTTATCAGTTTCCATTCATTTTTGATTGAATAATGGCTAGAGAGATTAAATAATCGATGCTAGAATTAGCTTACTATTTACACAGCTTACAGTATTACTGACCTAATCATCCATTATACAATCTGTGAACAAGATTATATTATCAGATTAACTACCAGAGAATTTATATACAGTCCACCATTAAAACACACTGCTTATCTTTAAGTAGCAACCAATGTGCCCATTAAACTTAAAGACACTAAACATATTATAAAAGTATAAAAACAGTGAGGTGGGGCAAGCGATCCTACTGTTTGTCATGTACAAGCTTGGGATCGAAACCCTGCCACTTGACTTAATAACAGACCCTATGATCTAAAGCGCATAAGTGAGACCACTTGCCCAAATAAAAGTATAGAATTGGGTTGATCTGATGTTTAAGGGGGACAAGCTCTTTGCAATTAAACTTTGGTTAAGAAAGGTATGGTTCAATTTTATTTCAATAATTCCGTTGCAGGTAGGGATCTTTAGAAGTGGGAGGAAGCCCCACGTAGTTGGGCAGGTGACCCCACTGCTTGCCACATACAAGTGGGAACTGCGGTATCTTGAAAGAGTTGTTTTTTTAGTTTACCATTCTCAATTAATAAAAATTGCTTATCTATGCTTAGCCTAAGCAGAAAATGCTCATCATCGGCCTCAGTCAATGAACATCTACACCAAGTTTTACCACTCTAACTTAACTAGAATCAAAGTTTTTGTATTCCAAAGCATCAAGAAATCAAACTGCTTATCACACTGCTTAAGCTGAGCAGAAAGTGATCATGATCAAACTTAGCCAAGGTATTGATTGATCTTCATGTAATGACACAATAAAACAAGTTTCATCACTCTCACTTAATTATAAATAAAAATAACTGTCTTCCAGAGCATCGACATCTCTGGGTAACCTAGGCATAAAAAGATATCACCAAACACTGTCAAGTTTGAATATTCTACTTCAATTAGACAGACAAACCCATTTCAATAGACCCTTGTTTTCTTCCAACTGCAAGGAGACAATTAACTACTGCTAGCAATTTTAAAAATACTTTTTCATAATTTGTCTGTGCTTTTAAATATAAGACATCATGTCTGTGTTGGATTTATTAAATCTTAGATCATCCCAATTTATCCTCAAATATTGTTAACTACTAATTAGCTTTCTGGGTGTGGTACGTTCATCATTCATGCAATGACTTTTGGGCAATTGTGTCTCAATCGGCCAGCTAAAAACAAAGAATTCTGCATTCGACAGATGGTTAATCTTCCTTTAAACCAATCATAAGACATACATATATCTCAGTATAATCTACAACCTGTGAATATGTCGTGATGTGAGATTATGCCAACGTCTGTAGCATGTGATATTTACTCTTTAAACACCATAACAATTAAGAATGATAACAAAAACATTGATAATATCTTGTTATTCCACAGTTTGTATTTTAAAGTTGTTCCGCTCACATGCTGCAAGCAATCTATTTAGTACTAGGTCGAGGACTGTGTCTATTTCTCGTAGATACGATGACTATTTCTTAATGTGATTTAATATAAATGGACTATTGATAATATCATATTTCACAGTTTGTATTTGAAAGTTGTTCCGTTCACATACTGCAAGAAATCTGTGTCTATATTGTTTAACTATTCCTTAATGCGATTCACTAGTATCATAAATGGACAATGGCTGCTCGACTATAAGAAAAAAATAAACTAAACAAAGTGAACTGCAATTAGCTTTACGACTAAAATGGAAACTGAGGACAACATCTCAAGACATGATATCGACTTTCTGTCGACTAATGATTCACACCAGCTCACCACAAAATGGATGATGTTTTGTAAGGAGCGTCATGTTAAACGACTCAACCTGACCAGCTTTGGATGGTCACCAGATTATTATAAAAAGTTGTTAAGTCGCGCCAGTGAACATGATTGTTTTAACAAACATGAGTTACTTCACGTCATCTACTGGATATCTATCATCACTAGTATATGTATTATAATAAGTAATATGTTTATTATTATTATATTTCTTAAAAACAAACATCTGTTGACCATCACCAATATCTTGATGTTGAGTTTAGCATTTTCTGACATTTTGATCGGCATAATATTTCTGTATACATCCATATGGAATCATATTTTGCTACAATCGAAATTTCAGTTAGACGTGACACATTATTCTTTCTACTCGATAAAACGATCCAACTTTTATCTGTGTATGATATTTGACGGACCTGTGTTGATGTTTTGTAGTCTGATGTCTAGCTTATTGAGTCTCACTCTCATTGCTCTCGATCGTTTTATCGCTGTTGTGCACACGTACAGATACCATATTATCCTGAATGAGAAGAGAGCTGTCATTGTTGTGGTCATGACGTGGATTGTATCGTTTCTTGCTGGAATTCTACCGATTTTTCGTATTACATATAAAGGCGTCTGTCAATTCACCCATCTGATAGATTATGATTACACGTTATTTTGGAGTAGTTCTTGTTTTATCACGGCTGCTGGGATACTATACATGTACGTAAGAATTTTACGTGTGGCTTATCATCACAACAGACGAATAAATAGTCAACAAAATGCTACAAAACAGATTAGGTGCATTGACAAAACAAGTATGGAAACCACTGAAAGTTCTAGAAAGTCAGTTCCAGCATCTCTTAGTACCAACATTAACCCAGAATGTCTGACCGACAAACAAGAAGAAATCAAGTCGGAAAATAGCGTAATGTCGTTTACAGTGGCAGAATCTTCAAGTAAATCCAGTCTACCAGATGTTGATGACAACAGATCGCAAAAATCCTGTCGAAGTTCTAGAAAGTCAGTTCCAGCATATCTTAGTACCTACGTTAACCCAGCATTTCTGGATGACAAACAAGAGGAAGTCAAATCAGAAAGCAGCGCAATGTCATTCATAGTTGAGGAAACTTCAAGTCTACCAGATCTTGATGATAACAGATCGCAAAAATTCAGTCAAAGTTCGACTCAAACTTCTGCTACCGGTAGTGTGAACATGTCCCAAGTTTCTGAAGAACAACCAGACCATGTGGAGCAGCTGTTTCAAACAGGACAGGATATAGAAACTGGCTTCAAAATTACCTCCACCAACAAACCAACATCTTCAGGAGTAATAAAATCCAACACAGAACAAAAAAACCCAAAATCAATCATCAAAAGTTTTCATGCAAATCACCCATCTTTCAAAGCGATTAAAACTGCCGGAATAATACTCGGATCTTTCTATATTTGCTGGATGCCGTTTCTGATCTATCTGTTGGCATATCGTGGACATTACCATACTGACTATGTCTATTGTTTAGCAGTAATAACTCAGTTTAATTCTCTATTAAATCCTTTAATTTATGGATTCAGACAGAACGAAGTGCGTCAAGCTGGGGCTAAATTACTTAACTTCAGCAGAAATTTCAATTAAACATTCTGAGAAAGATTTTAGCGCTATAGAATTCCATGCAAATAACAATATTGGGAAAGTTGAATCTTTAAAAATGTTTCAATGCTGTTCATTACTTAGTAAGATATGACAAGCTGCAAATTATATCAATCTATGCTGCTTCTTATGTACAAATCCTTTGCCATCTTTAATTGTGGCAAATTAAATAGATGGGCCTTTTTTTTAAAACTGATTGAATCCAAGCTGTGATTTTCTAGTGTTTGTATTTTGTTATTTTGTTGTCCTTGTTAATGGCTTTAAAAGAATTGGGGCAGTCAGACAACTGTTAAAATGTGTAACATGTAGTGTGATTTAAATCATTTTTGTAATTTATAGATACTGTAAAGATTAGGACATTAGCTTGGGGAGTAATTATTGTTTTTGTTTATCTCCCTCCACGAGAAGAGGGTGAAAGATATTAATGTAATTTCAATAATAAGCTACTCCTTGTCAGTTCAAGGTTTGGCTCAAAACCATGTCACAGACGATTTAATACTATCAAAAGAGTAGTAAGTATATGGACCAATAGCTCTATTGGACCATACAAATAAAAAAAATTCTGGTTTTCAGACAATCCGTCTAAAGAATCGGATGCGGGAGCGAGGTTTTTAATTTTGTTTTATCATTTTATCAAAAAATCAAGTCACTACTGAGCTCAATGACTTCTCACAAACATTACATTTCAAGGCACTGTATTTATCTCATCATGTTGTTTATAAGAATGTAGGATTAAATATGTTGTGTTATTCAAGATTGCCAGTAACATTTATGAGGGTTGCATACTTCCTGTAACTGGTGGTGAAAACATTCACACAGGTAATTATTAAGGATTTTTTTCATTTTGAAATAAAAACAGTTCATGCCACCCTTTTAAGTGACACAGAAGTATCTGCAAACCAAAATATTTTTTTGTATGGAGAGAGAGAGAAATGGGGTTTAACGTCCACTCGACACAAACTAGGTCATTTTAAGACTAACATATGGTTTCATTTTATTTCAATAATTCGCTTGCGCGTAGGGGTCTTTAGCAGTGGGAGGAAACCGGAGTGCCCGGATTTTTTTGTATGGTGTTGTGTACTTGTATCATTTGTGCAACATGGCACAGGTTGTAAATCATTGTTTAGATTACCCCTATAAATGTCAGCTGTAACTACAGAGGCAACAATCGAATATATTGCATGTTCAAAATCATAAATTTTTATTTTTCCAATTCATTAGCAATATTAGAAAATGTAGGTATTTTTTCGAAAATATTGATTTAAATGAAATATGGCAATATTGATAATGAAACTTACCATGGCTTGTTCTAATAAAACTGTAAATAGAATGGCATTTCCTATTTCTCTGAAACTCTGGAAGACTTCAGTTCTCAGATCAGGATACTGTATCAGATCTACTAATTGGGCGTTATAATATGCCATCACACCTAGAATAAAACAGCATTATAATAATAGAAATACTCTGTGAAGTCGATATAGATATATCATATAGCCCAATAAATACTTACGTCAGGAGTGCAAAATTTATTCAAAGTGTTGTATGAACAGATGTGTTTTTAATTTGGTTTTGAACATGCAGACAGATTTCGATTCCTTTATATGAAAGTGTTATTCATGTTCACATGTGATCCCTTTATTCAAAGGGATTATTTGTGTTCACATGTGATTCTTTTATATGAAGGGGCTATTTGTGTTCACATGTGATTCCTGTATATGAAGGGGGTATAGGTGTTCACATGATATAACCTGTGTTATAATGAGTCCACTATATGCTATAATAAAAGGGCTTTGCTATAAAGCTGTTAGAAACCATGTTGTTCAATCCCTTATATTGAAACCTGCGTTCCAGAAGTTTCAGTTTATTTTTAATACAGATTTAATACAAACTATACGAATATTCTATATGAAACATTTTCAGATATTTTGTATTGAGTATTTACCTGGTGATCCATAATCAAATCTGAGTAATTTACAAGTTGGTGGCATAACTTTCATCAACATCTTGACATATTCCTGAGTTGTACCCTTTAACTGGAATAAAATCATTAAAACATTAGTTATAATTAATTATAAAATTCACCTCTTTTATCGTTGTAATAAATTCGACTTAATCTTATAGCAATTTTATTAGCCAATTCAATCAAATCTGTGTTGACAAGAGTGGAAGCTGGTATTAATAATTTATTCTTTAGGGTGTTAACAATTAACAATAACCTGTGGAGTTTGGAATTTACTGGAAAAACCACTTGTTGTGATAGATATAGACAGGGGTTGACCCGGTGAAATAGACAATTAAATCAGTTAATTAACTTACAAATCCTTCAATAGTTTTAAGGAGTTCTTCTATTACCACGGCAATACCTTGGTAACCCAGCAGACGTACAATAGAATGAAAATGAGGCGGACCAACAAACTGTGTGTATAAACTATAAATAGTACTGTATGCTGTTGTTAAATTCTGAAACAGATTTAAAGGTATATCTATTAGTACTCATGAAAAATAGACTGGGCAATTAGACCAGTTATCCGTATCTAACAGAATCTAGTTTCATTTGTATTGAACTCTTCAGACTAATTAATCTCAATTATAGAAAATATACAAATATTCATGTCACACTTCCGGAGTATATAATATATAATAGCCTGCGAGGGCCTTATTCAATAAAGTTTAACTTAAACTCTTTTTTTTAGGATGCAGCTTTTTCATTGGCTATGGCTAAGGGCTCAAATTTGGACTAGGATTTTAACCCCAACGAATGATATGCCTGAGTCCATAATGTATTTTAGTTTATGTTTTCATGAATAAGACCACTTGGTCTATACAAAAGGTTAAAGGGGCTATAGATAAGATTAGATAAAGGGCTGACAGTTCTCGCTATAATAGATAATAAAAACAGAATATGCTGAAAAGGCTTACAATGGAATCGAGAGTTGATTATGGTCTTCGTAAGTTAATCAATTTCTAATTCAAATAACATTTAAGGCCTAAAGAAAAACCTGCAATAGCCAGATTTGGCTTTTGCATAATGTATGTTCAAAGTAGATTTAATTTGACAAATAACAACAACTAGATAGTAATTTGTTTACCTTTGTACCCCAGATATAATGTGGTGAAGGATTAGGAGCTTTATCTCTTTTAGCATCAGTTACAAATGGTAACTTCGTCTTTACAAACCTAAAATAATCATAACATTTATAATTTGGAATTTGAACTAAGATTAGACCTTAGTACTGCTGTCTGGGCACACTGAATGATGTATGCAAATATTCATTGGAACAAAAAATTAAAGGATTTGCAATAAGAGGATTTGTTAAATGTTGGAAACTATCTAAAACACTTACCTATTGGTGGCTGCATTATAACAATAATTTGGCAAGAAATCGTAATTCAACTCCCAGAACACATGCAGAGTTATCCTTCCATATGGTGCTGATACATTATGGTTAGCTTCCCGCATCATGGCGTCAAAATCATTGAGTGATAAATATTTACTGAGTAGTTTATGTGTTAATCTATTACATTCCACCAACCCTTCCAACTCCTGTTAAAATAAAAATAAAGACTTTTTAATGTCCACTAAATACGTACAAACCAGGATATTTCGGGACTAATATAAGAAATAATTTTAATTCACAACTTTGCTTGCTTGTAGGGATCTATTTTATTGGGAGGAAACAGTAGGAAACGAGGATCCAGAGAAACTCATGAGGTTAGCAAAGCAATCCTATCCCATGTCACGAACACGTGTATCATTGAAATGCCACTTGATTCAATCACAGACCTTGTGATCTAAAGTGGCAGTCCATTCAAATAAACAAAGACAGTGGCTTGTCAGATCATCCAGTACAGTAACCTGCTGTTGTAATAATAAACAATCTCGCACAGAATAAAGTAATATGACTGAAATTTTCAAGAACAGTCCGCTCTTTATCGAACTCTGATATAAGGCATCTTTAATAATAACATATTAGCAAGGGCAATAACTCACCACTATTCCGGTGATGTCACCAGCCTCAAACCGTGATATAGAAACATCAAGAGCTTTCTGTAGAGCTGCGTTTATTCGTTGTCCAATTAAACGATTTAAATCTATAGATCGTCCCAAAATCTGAAAACAGAGATCAATACAAAAAAATAGATATCATTCCAAACAACTTCTACTACAATTGTTGTCATAAAGAACGATCTAAAACATTGTTACTTTATCATCAATCATGTTGACTAGTCTACTAAGAAACAAACAATGACCAATTCCACTGTTACAAACAGAAAATTAAAATCAATTTTATTCTTTATTGGTACAAGTATAAATATTTACTTACGGAAACATGTCTTTGTTTAAGCAGTGTTTGATATCTGTTAGCTACAGGATAATTTATTTTAGCACCTTGACTAGCACATTCAGCACGGAATCGTTTATCTAACATAATACTGTAAATAATCAATCAATTATAATATACATCATTCACCAGCAACTATTAATTTAAATACTGAAAAACAAAAATCTGATGTATCCATAACAGGTGGGTTTTTGTTGTTGTCATATCTTGGAAGTTTACATTAGTTAATATACTGGTAAACGGGGATGTAAATAATGACTTTAGATGTAGTCTAAAGCATGTCAGACTCTAATGAACTAGTACCAAGCATTTTTAACTCATCATAAACACCAATAAAATACTAGATCAAAACCACGTCACTTGACTCCATGATCTACATGCCCAAACAATTTCCCTTCTTCTTGACAAGAAACCAAAATTGTTTATTGCCATACTGACAAACAGGAGACTTGTGGAACTTGCTCATTGAGCCACTACACCTCCAAACTGCATCCTAACAGTCTGTAAACATGCGAGTATATTTAAAAACCCCAGACTTCCTGGTTAGCGAGCCAGTGCCTTGGTTATTGAGCCACTGCGACTCCTAACTGTATCCTGACAGTCTGTAAACATGTGAGTATATTAATAAAGTATATATTACCTGCCAGATAAATGTTTATAGTAGGCGAAGATCTGATCACTCAGTTTATAAACAAACTGATCAAAACATAAATTCACCTGAAATCATAAATAAATAATGATATTCTTTAAATACTCCTTGCCACATACAAGTCCAAACTGATCCCGCAGTGAATATTCGCTTGGTCGCTACAATCACTGATAAGCATGACATCGACAAGACTTAATGAGTTCGGCATATTAACTTTTTTACTCCGACAAATTAAATTCTAAAACATTTTTTTGAAGTATAAGAAAAATAAATAAAGACGTTTGAAGTATATTATAGTTAAAAAAATATTTCCTATATAGTGTATATGGGTATTAAAATGAGTAAAATGCATCATTTTGCCCGAAGCAGTTAGGTGCTATGTAAACAATGCACGAGCCGTTGAGCCAATGACTGACGCCACGTGAAGTCAATGCACGTGTTGTGGACAGTCATCTGTTACAGAGATAATTCGTAAGTAATTCTCTGTGAAACAGATTGATACAAGTCCAGGATCAAACCACAAACTGTTGCTGCAGATTAATTTACCAATCAAAACCCATGATACAAACCGTTGCTGCACATTAAATTACCAATCAAAACCCATGACACAAACCCAAATTAACTCACCAATCAAAGTCCATAATACAGATAATTTGATGAAATTTTTTGAAAAGCTCGGATTATTGAGAGATTTGATTTGTTGTTAAATCAAGATCAAATGTCGTCACAGCTCTTCTTTTCTTAAACACATCATTAGATGAAAATGGATAGACCATCAGAATAACATTTAGTTTTTATTTGGTTGAGAAGAGACATACATGGACTAATTGTCAAATTCAACTACAAATTTGATTTAATAAAAAAGTCTGTATAGAATTTTCTAAATATTTGTGATTTACCTCAGCTTCGACTTCATCATATAGAAATTGTTGACAGAATTTAGTTAAAGCGTAATGAGCACTATCATTATACAGATCTAACGGGTACAAAATATACCTAGAAAAAAAAAGAAAAAAATACAAGGTTATATCTTACAAAATATACCTTAAAAAAAATAAATACCAGACATTGTAATTATATAACTACTGTACAATCTAATTAAAATATAGATCTATATTTCGTTTCATTTTTTTATACTTTCGATGGCCTACACTCATGTAGATCTAACAAGTTATACTGGGAGCTCACGTTCTATGACGTCAGGTATCAAGCACGGGACATTTGACCCACGTCAGTCATTCGATTAACCAATTAGCGACCGCCATGCTTTTTACAATCTACTTTTGTTTTGTTTTGATTTCTATCCGCTGGTGTTAGGATAGACGTCATTGGCTGGTAATATCTACCCACAGTTCCACGCATGAAATGGTCAAACGGTCGATTCGACAGACCATTTGATTGGCTGACCCCTCATTTCAGGCAGAACACAAGATAAATAACAAGTCCTCCAGATCCAAGAGTAGTGAAGACAAGTAAAAACGAAATTTTGAACTATAAAAAACGAAACGAAATTGGATCTGTGTTTTAATCAGATTGAACTACTGTACAGCTTTACAGAAGGAATATTTAAAAACAAGTACAAGACATTACAATTAAAATACACCTATATAATAACAAAATGTTGTGACAGAGGAGATTTTTGTATATACAATCATCAACCCAAACAATGTGTCCAGATTTACCTTTTGGTTTCAGAAATGACAAACGTTTTCTAACAGTATTTAGAATATACTTACTCCATCATGGAAGGTTCCTTAGTTTCTAGAATATGATCTGTTAAAACCCATGGCATCGACATCTCAATCGGGAACTAGAATATAAAATAAGATAGAGAAAATGATATGTAAATAACAATAAAAAAAACCCTATAAATTTGAAATGATAATGTACAAGTGTAAAAGTAATTTAAAACCAGCCACAGATTAACAATTAAGCAAAATAAGTATGTGCATAAGGCATTAAGGGTAGAAGGCACGACCATTTTTTTCAGTGTCAGATTAACTATGGAGCCAACAACGAAATTGAATCAGGGTCCCCACAATAAGCAATCCGATCATCTAGAGAGCTGATTACAGGTTGATCCTGTGAAAAAATGATATTTGAAACCAGAAAAAAGCCCAGCAATCCAGCTCTGGAATAATGCACCTTTAAATAAACTAAGAAATTATGTAGAACGTTCTACTTTCACTTGCGATAAAAATAGTCAATTACCTGAATTCTTTTGCCCATGGTTAATTCTAGATAAAATTCCCGATACCACAGCTGGGAAAGATCACAGCAGTTAAATAAAGTTTCTACAATATAAAATATACAACATCAACATTAGTAGATCTCAAACCCAGATCATGTAGCATATATAAGTTGTTAATCTTTTTGAGGTATTTAGTTACTGGATAGAGCAAAAGACTATAACACATTTTTATGGAAAAGCTTTAATGTCAGAGAATACTCTCAATTAATTAGTTGCTGTTTTTCCATGTGTATAGTCTATATAAATTGCTATTAGGGCTTCTTATAATTAAAATCTACCCCCAACAAATGATACAAAGTAGCATTTAAATTCTTACAGACCAGACACAAATACATTTTCTCCTATAAGGTGACATGCATGCCATTAGTCAATAAACACTGCTACTATTATATGGATAAAATAAGTTAATAAGATGTTTGTTGACATGATGGTACTCGATGAACAAACTTTGTTTTCTATTGTTCAAATTTCATGTTATTAGTCTTAGACATTTTCAAAAATAAACTGTCTTCCCTTTCATATATGAGATTAGCCAATGAAATGATCTGTTTCGTCAAGCTTTAGGCAAGGTGTTCAATGGATCATGGGATACATCCACACATAGCAGAAGTTTGTTTTATATCCATTAGCCTATATAAATTATATTGAATAAAATATTGTTTAAACCAGAAGACAACAAAAGTTAAATGTAAATACCAATGTCATTCAGTCAAGTTCACCAATATGACCCTTGACAATCTGATCAGACCTATACAGGGTTTAGGTCATTAAAAGTATTAAATAATGAAATTTAGATGCGTATTTCAACCAGTCGGACTCACCGTTAAAATTAATAAGATAATTCCAGAAGAAGGATGTTTTGTGAAAAGCTTCGATGCTGGAGATATGATGTATGTCCATATCTTTACGTAATGTTTTCTTTCCACCACTCTTTTCGGCTGTCAAGGATTCTAACATCGTACGAACCATATACAACTAACACAAAATAACACAATAATTAGTTTATATACAGCTACAATAAAACAAAGTTCACACAATGTATCAGGAGGCTAATAAAAATTTTCATTATTCAAATTCAACAAAAATAAGGTCTGAAAATTGTTCTTTTGATATCAATTAAGAAAATTATACAACAGAAAACCTGAATGAAACAGATATCATCTTGACCTCAATGATTTATCTTTCTGAAAATTCTAAGATAACAAAAAAGGTGGCGTGAAATCAGTAGAAAGTAAAGTGAACTCTGATTGTCCAGAATTTACATTAGAAGATAATGGCATGAAATTGGTAGAAAGTAAAGTTAACCCTAATTGTCAAGAATTTACATTCAAATCGATCAATTTCAAAAATGTCTAATTCATATGCTTTCTGGCAAGACTATTTTGTATGTTTATTGTCTTTTAGTCTGAATATTTATTCCTTAAAATTCTTGGACTGATCTGACTAAAATCATGAAGCTATGTTTAATTACCTGGGTGCTTGATGGACCAACATTACGTCTTGGAACTTTAATAAGGAATCCATCATCAGGATCTTTTTTACCACGTAAAGCTGGGTCATCATGAGGTTCAACTCCTCTCAACCAATCAACACACGTGTCTCTTACAGCCATGATAATACTATAACATAAAGGAGGTAAAAAGTTTAATTTCTCTCATGCTTGTATTTTTATTGTTCAATATAACTACACTGACAGAAAAATGTGGCTTAACATCACCCCCTTAACATAAACTAGGTCATTGTGGGACTAACATATGGTTCAAATTTATTTCAAAAATGAAGGAACCTGAGAACAGACATGATTTTAGCTGTTGAAAAAAAAAGCTGAAAAAATCGGGGGGGGGGGGGGGGGGTGTCCAGTGGCAACGCCGGTATGTTTGGGGGAGGGGTGTGTGCAAAGGTAATTTTAAAGTAAGGGGGGGGGGGCTGTCTCATCATACTGAATTTCAATATTCTTGTATTTATTTGTCTTCAAATTTACTACAATTTTATTTCTTATTTTTCTTGTATTTAATTCATTTACAGAATACTTACTAAACACAAAAAAAAAAAAAAAAATAATGTTTGAACTACGCATCCGATCTTTTGATTATCCTGTATAATTTTCTAGACTAGAAAATATGTTGCTCTAATTAGGCCTAGTCTCAATCGAATAAACTTCTACCTCCCTCCGACCGTAATTAATATTCACGACTCTTCCGGAATTGACTTTACGAATAGAATGTCTCACAAGCTCGCCTTCCAACTTCTGTTCCAACCAATTCCATCCATTTTAAAGTCCTTTGTCGAATAGTTTGGTGTCGACGTCTCGATATACGACCTTAGCCATAGCGTGAAAGAACTGACGATGATTACGTACCGTACCATCATAGGCACGATAGAGAATCTCATATGTCACTTGTACACAATGACAGGCGATCTCGTTCAATCTCGCGCGATTCTACGATACGGTATTGTTAATGTTTCATCGCTGACATCCGGTCGGCAGATTTTAAAGATATGGATAGATATTTTGAAGTTCACCAGTTAGAAATTTGTCAGGAAAAAATTAATGATTGTTTTATGATATTACGCTTTTGAAACAAGGTGCTTGAATTAATTAAAGCGGAAAAATGTCATAACAAAAGCGTTGTTAAAAATCGGAACCGACTGCAAAAAATCGAAACCTGACGGGACAAAAAGCGGAAATCCGCTTTAAAGCGGGAAAAAATCATGTCTGTGAGAAAACATACAGGATTGGGCAAGCGACTTTTCCAGCTGGGAATAAAAGCCAAGCCACTTGACTCAATTACAGACCTTATGATCTAACACCAATGCCATAGACTACTCACCATCCTGTCCTTCACGCCCTTACAGCTACGGTTCAGAAAATGGATAATTAATACCTTCCCTTTAAATAGCATCACTTTTCTTTTTAATAGCATTTTACATGAAAGCCTTAGACCACTCGACCGCTTCTGTCCTCAAGCTACAGTACAGCAGGACATTCGGATAACAGATAATTGATACCTACCCTTTAATGACATCACTTTTCTTCTTAATAGCTTTACGTAAGGGATCACGTAAATATAGCTGTACAAAGTCTTGTAACTCTTGATAAATGTGTTTTCTAATGGCATCCATGAATACTGATTCCATCCGTGCCATTAGGAGTTGTAGCCCTTTAATCATAGCAATAACTTCTATCAGAGCAAATTTCTCATTACTACTATAATTATATCGAGTAGCCTATAAAAATAAAAGTTTATAACATTTCAGTATTCAGTACAATTTATAACATTTCAATATTTAGTATATTTAACAATATTCAGTATATTTAACAATATTTCAGTATATGGGTCGTTGCGTAAAGAACAATGTTTAATCGTTCGGCCCACTGAGCAAAGTTTCCCTCACAGCACAATTTATGGCGCATGCCCGACTTCATTCGCCCCATCTCAATCATTATGTTATATAGTTTAAAGAATAATATCTTCTCTGTTCTATTGAATATGATACATACCCTTTCATACTCCTCTGCTTCTTGTGGACAATCTGGATTCTGATGTGGATCAGTAGGATTCAACAATTTCCAGGAATACTACAAACAATCAAAATCATAATTTAACCATCTCATCCATCTTTGTAAACATGGAACAGGAAGGATGGAGTCTTAACATCAACATAATACTTCACTCAATTTGACACTAAGCAGTTCTCTTTTTCTATGGTGACATGAGCAATACCAGGGAGAAACAAGTGGTTGCCATGCAAGATCACCCACAATTTGAAAGAGATGGACAGAGAACAAGCTAAAAAAAAAACCCCAAAAAACCAGCATGATTTTTGAACAATCTGGGGCCCTATTCCAGGTAGTTACCGTCCAACATTGAAAGGATCTGAGATCTTTGGCTTATACAAACACCTGTCAAGTTTCATCAAAATTGGAAAGCTAAAAATTATGTATAGACAGCAGCAATTCCTCTTCAATTTAGATATACTCACTAGTTCCATAACTTGTTGTGTCCAAGCTGAAAGAAGTTGTAAACCACGCAGAGCTAAATCACTCAATTCTTTATTTTCTTTATCTGTTCTTGGTTGATCTCTCATAGATGTTATAGCCTACAAATGCATGGTTAAACATAGATTATGCAAGAGCTAAATCTGCCTATTGCTTGTCTTTCTTTAGGCCCTGAAATGTTATCTAAATTATTAATTAGACATTAATTAACTTATCCAAACTATTATCAACTCTTGATGCAAGTGCAAATTTGCGATGTTAAGCGGATTGAAATATATTTTTTTCAAAATAATCAAATGTTTAAATGGATAAACAAGACTTTGTTTTTTTTTATCATACCGACATTAGTAATGATAAAAACTAGCCTAAAATTCAAAATCTAATTTATAGTGAGAACTGCCCACTCTTTATATAATCTCCCATAATGGCCTTTAACATATGTTTCTTCAATGTTTTGGGCCCATAAAACTTTTTAATTAAATTATAGACACGAACTGCAGGCTAAATCAAGACCACAAAAAAATTAAATAACTAATATTTCCAAGATTGTCCCAATTTACAACAATTATGCTGTAATCAAGTTAATTCTTAGTATTTTTTTAATTATTTCAGCATCTTAATAGTTTTAATCGGACTCCTGTCATTTCTTAAAGATGGTTATTTCCATCAGGTTTAGAAACTTACCTCATTGCTGTGTCGTGAGAGTTGACTGATGTATTCCATGTGATCTTCACGTATTGCTTCTAAATTAGCCAACAGATTTGACTGGGGACTTGGCTGACTGGATTCACATAATGGCCATTTTGATGGATCATAGTTGGGTGAATATTTAATATAGTGGTATGGAGCTATCTGCATATCACCATATAAGGGAACAATCTCTAATGTCTAAAACATGAAGGATTAAATCAAAAACTCATGAAATTTTAATTCAATCCTGATATCAAATAAATTCAACAAAATTAAACGTTTATTTCAAGCCACTAACATGGTATTATCTTCTCTATACCAGTGCTAAAATTTGATATCACTTCAATGTCTTATCAGTTTTAGCGATATTAATTTTTAATGGCCATACCTTCAATATTTTATCAATTTTAGTGATATTAATTCTCTTCTTGGCATCCATTCTGTAAATATTACACATGGTCGAATCCATCAAGTTTAAACCAAACGCCATGACCTGTACAAATAATAGAAAATCAGCGGTTAAGACAAAGAAACAAACTTTGAATAACCCCCGCTATGGGGATGCTCGATTGAATATTCCAGAATTGAATTCACCCAATTGAGTGAATAGTGGAATTTCAGGGTACAACGCATGCACCGACTGCATAAGAAAATATCTCAAGCAAACTTGAAAGCAGAAACATATCCATTGTGTTTAATTTTGTCCCGATTCTACTCACACTACCTCAGTTTTCGAAACTGACAGAACTGTGACAGGACAGAATTCTGTATCACTTGAACGCAATTCTATAAATTCGGGACTTTCAGGGCTGACAACTGAGTATGAGTATGATACAGAGACTCATCCGGACATAGAGAAAATTTATAGTGAAACAGCATAGAATATAGACTTGTTTCAATAGAAATAGATAATGTGAGATAAGTTTTTATGCCATAGAAGAAAAGAATTTAAGTATGGTTCAATTTTATTTCAGTAATTCGCTATTGAATCTTTTAGCTATGGGAGAAAACCGTAGGACCCGGAGAAAACCCATGAGGTTAGGCAGGCGACACTACTCCTTGTCACGTACAGGCAGGAAATCAAACAAAGCCACCTGACTCAATGACACACCTTATGATCTGTTGGAATACGACACCTCCCACCTTGTTTGCAATTTAAGCTTAAAAGTTTTGTCTGAGAAATGATTTTCACTAGAGAGAAACAATGCATATTGACCAGCTATCAGATGATATCGATTTAGACCATAGCATAAAACTTGTAATCGACTTATCAATAAGAGCAAAATAAAACCATGTACGAACGATCCAAAATATTAGACAAAATTCAAAGTCCTAAAAAACGTTATAGGCAAAATAGTGTAATCAGCAAATGGACTGTTCACCGTGTAAAAAATACACGACAAAGACCAAAAAGCAGATAAATAAATTCTTACCTTAACTAACATGTATTTCTCCTCTGGTTCAAGATACATTCTTGTTTCATACATACTTAAACATATATTAACAATATCAGCTAATAATTCTTCATAGCCGGGAAGTTTCACCAATTCCTCTTTCAATGTATCTCTTATTTTGTTCTGGGTGGCCATATTTATAGACAATGTCTGGGACTCTTGTAACGCTACTGGATCTGACATTACTTTCAGGAATTGAGCAGCTCTAAAAATAGGAATATATAAGAGTAACCCTTAGAGAAACCTTGGAATCACAGACCTTATGATTTTAAGCGCATGTGTTGAACAATACATAGACATACCAGTATAATCATTTATTACCTTCATATTATTTAGTATTCTACCACCAAATAATACAATATCTATGTATATAATTACTGCACATACCTTCGATAAGCTGCGTAATCATTTCTAACACTAGATTTCATATTCTTCAATTCATCCAACTCAGCAAACATATTCATAAACTTGCCTAAAGTCAATAAGTATGCTTCGGACACAAAATCATTTTTCTTTTCTTTATGACATAAACGCTTGACTTCTTCTGTAAATCTCTTAATGGCACGATTCTACAAAATAGATAACATTTGATAACTGTATATTTCATAGAGAAAGTTAAACATCAACAGCGCCATTTTGGGAATAATATATGGTACAACTTCATTTCACAAATTCGCTTAAGCATAGGAAGGATGGGTGAGCAACCCTAGTCTTTGTCAATGATGCATCAGTCAACTCGATCACCCAGCTTTTCTTCATAAAACAGTATGAAATGAAATGAAATGGGGTTTAACATCCTCCTGTTCTGCTCCTGACTGGGCTAATGAAGACAGGCATGAGGGACATTTTGCGTGGGCAGTGGCACTATGGCCTACTCTTATATTGAATTCCAGTTGTCACAGGATCTTTTACGTGCACACCAATGTGTACACGAGACCTCAGTTTTTTTTTTATCCCATCCAAATGACTAGACAGATGTCCTTGTCAGGCCCTCATCCCTGCACCACTGTCAAGGGGAAACCACGTTGGAAAATCATGATGAACTTTCTCGGCTAATGCAGGGATTGAACATGTGACCACCAAGCTAGTGAGTCAGCGTTTTACCCACTTAGTCACCACGGCTCCCTCATTAAACAGTAATATATAGATAACAGTGTCAGGTGAGGATAGTAACATGCTGTTTAAAGTGGTTTATAGAATAATTGAAAAAATCTTTAGATGCACACACCATTTGATGTGATGTTTTTCGTACAATTTATCTCAAATCTAACCAATGTGCATTTTTGGATTGGCAGCAAATTATCGCAAAACTCTGATACGACAATTTGACTTGCCAAATCAGATATATTAGTTATAAAGTACTTACCTGGAAGTGCATGAATCTGACTAGTTTACTGACTTGCGGTTCTAAAACTTCGACAATCTTCTGATAAATCTGCGTTCTATTTGGCTGATCGTTACTCTTTACCTACATAACATACAAAACTAGAGTTACAGACAATACAGCTCGAAAAGAGCTCTACTCTTATTTTTAAATGAAAAAACAGGAAATAACCATTAATTAACTTGGCCTTGGCTCTATAAACTGTACACAGGGTGTTTTAAATGCTGCTGGTTTACAAGGCCTTTAAAAATGAGTGTCAAACACATGTACTTGCCAAATTTCTGCTGTACAGGTACATTTGGCTGAATTATTTCCCATAAATCACAAAACCATTAACAATCACATTGTCTTCAATCTGGTTTTGCACACTTGCAATAAATTTTACTTTACCGTAATTGTTAAGATCCCAGGAAGGCATGAAAATAGGGATACATGTACCTCAGTATTTAGGGACAGGGCCTAATGCATATGAACATTTATTGATCATAGGTCTTTCTCTATGCGTAGCTACACACATAACAATCTTCAATACACTAGCTGCATGTATGTCCTGTCTGGCTGCTCGCAGGCTTTGCATATACAGACGTCATTGAAACAGGAAGCTAAAATGTCCAACTCTTATGTGTGTCAGGAGTTTGATTTACTATCCTCATTATTCGAATTATTTGATAAATTTACCTGTGGTAAAGCTCTTGAACAACATCTCCATGTAAATAACATAACAGCATATTCTTTACCTTCCTCCAGTAACTTGTTCTAAAATATCAACAAATATTTATATCTGGTCAGCTTAGGCCATAAAAGATACATATTCTGGTTTTAGAAAAATCTTTTCAAATAATCTGAAGTAGCGGAGGCGTTCTTATTTTTTTATTTTTATTTTGTCAATACTTTGCGAAATAAAAAAAAGCCCTTGCCCTTTATTAGTGGAGTCTAATGGACAAATATGTGTCCTATGATTCCAAGATCTCTTCAATATCAAGACTATACTGTAATTTTTATCAGTCCATTGAGTGGATTTACTTTTCTATAGTAGTAATATTACATATTTCACATTCTGTGTACAAGGCAGGGGGCGTATAACTCTGTAATGGAAAGTAAGATGCACACCAAAATCGAACACATACAAGATCTTTTAATCATTAAGTCACATTAAGTATCATCTAAATCGAAAAATAAGCAAATGCTATGCAAGATACATGTACATGTGTGACTTGTGACTATATTTTGTAAGAGATGAACAGGGAAATCAATGGTAGCACGTCATTTCGGTCCCGCGTCATTTCGGACTCAACGCAAACGTTGTTTCGGACTCAGTCTGGCGACTTTTCGGACTTACTTGGCGTCGTTTCGGACTCAGTCAAGCGACTTTTCGGACTCTGATTAATAATTAAAATACTGTAGAAAATTTGTGTAATACTAATAGTACAGCTGTTTGTTTTTTCGTTTTATGTGAGACTGATAGTTTATTTATCAGCGATTGTTGACGTCGCGATTAACACTGCTAGTTCTCTTTTGTTTCATCGGCGAGTATTGAACTTGGCAATAAAATATTGTTGAAAATTTGTGTATATTTAGTAATACTTCATTGTTTTTCTTTTGTCAAAAATTAAACAAGCTTGATTGATCGATCACTGCTAATGTTTTTTTTTTGTGAAACGAAATAATTGCAATCAACACACGGCCGCCATTATCGATGATTGACAACTCACGGTTTTTCATCATCCACCAAAGAACCGTAAGATTTCTTTGCACATACTACAATAACATCGGGATTATCGGTTAATCAGCTTTAATTATCCCGCTTTGATCGTTGCTATTTCTAATATTTTCCTCAGAAATACTTTGCTTTGTAGGTACGCACTAATTTATCGATTGGTATTGCCAAGCGGGGGGAATTGCATGTCAACGTGCAGCTCACCGGGTTATCGTTAACAATTTCTAGGGACTTGTAAAAAGAGTGCATGTCGTGTAAATTTTTGTTTTTGTGTAGGTAATTTTCAAATAAATTCATCAGCACATTAATTTTACGGGAAACGACGATTATCAAAGAACCGTAAGTGCAACTAATCTAATGTTTTATCGTTTGGTGGAGCCTTTTACTAACCACGTGTTTCATGTTAATAAATATTTTCTTTCATGTTTTAAATTGGCCTATTCCTAATAAATTCATCAGTACAGCAATACATGTATAAAGAAGTAAAACGTTCTTTTCGTAAACACTCAACATTGGAAATTTTGTCGTGTAGGTTCGTGATGCACGACTCCACGCCGAAGGCCTACTACTAGTACTTGATGGCGAGCGGTAAATTATAATTTAACCTTTAAGTTATTTTTTGTTGGGCTATTAAGAATAGCCACGGTGTATTTTATATTGATTTGACAGTTGTGTTCAACCTTTCCTTCCAACTTATTCCCGAGTCCGAAATGTCATATACCCGAGTCCGAAATGTCATGTGCCCGAGTCCGAAACGTCGAGGCCATATTTTTTGGAGTCCGAAATGTCGTAAGTCCGAAATGGCTCATCCTCTCATTGTCCCAATACTTTAGTCATATTACTTACCATATCAGCATGAATAGTAGCTTGTTCAATATACTTTGCCACACCAGTAACACATGCATTTCTATCCTCAAAATTTGTGTCAAAGTTTGCCTGGTAGTGTATTGATTTATTCAGTGCTTCTATACATGGTTGTCGGTCTGGTAATGTTAATTCATCTAATACATCCACATTTTGTAACGCATCAGTCAATGTAATCTTCTCTCCAGCAGCCATTTTGATGCTTCACTTCTTTTTAACTCCACTAACAGACCAAATTAAATCTGAAATGTAGTAGGATGAAATGAAATGGGGCTTATTGTCTTACTTTTCGTCACCAACCATGCTAACGAAGATGGACATAAACCATCATGCAGTGTGTTATTACACACTCCGGCATATTCCTTCTTTCATTTGCAACTGTTGTCTGTCGATATTTAACATATTGCCAGTTGTATACTTTGGATCTCTGTCTTTCCTATCATCTGAAGGACATTTCCTTGTCAGGTCTACCATGATTATTACTGTGTTTACACGAAAGTCACTCAGTAGTCAGTAAGTTACCTGTGTGTTAAGACTTGTTTGCGCTACAATTGATACATAATACAATCTCCTATTCTATGTGCAAGTGAAAATAGTTTCAAACTCACAACAGATAGCATTCAGTTTATATTAAAATTATTTGAAATAAGCAATTCTATCATCATAATAAATAGTGAAGAGATGGTCACTAAAATAGTTTCTTTATGGTCATAGTCAAATCCATTTGGTAATAGGCCTACATACATGTACCCCATGTACTGTTCAAAAGTTGTAATAAAAATCATAAAGAAACGAAACCATAAAATATCAGATAAAACGAGTCAGAGATTGAGAGATTTAAGAATAGGCCTAAGGCCTACCGGTATATCAATTTATTTTTACATCCTTGCCAAATTTGACAGTCGGCATAAACATTTTGATACGTAGTTCGAACATACAAACAAACCTTTTATTTCAAAATCCACCACAACTTGTTGCTTTATACATTATCCTTCAAAAGATGTGCCATTTGGTGGCAATTTTATGCACACAGTTTGATTATATTGAAAAAGAACTGATAATTTTTGCAACAAAAATCATAAGAATCGGCTACTTCCTGTGTTTATGCGAAGGGAAATAACTCCTTATAGACGAGATTGTCCAGTTGTATTAAATTCTATTCTATTCAATGGTGGTTACTAGATAATCGAGACTGTGGGTGTGATAAGCTCTGTGTCATGATGACCTTGATTTGATTGATGGCTTTGGCGTGTGTCAGCCTTAATCTATTTAAGAGCGTAATTTAGTTTGAAAGGAAATATCCGGTAATTACTGATTGCGTCTGCCCATAGATTAAAAGAAAAAAAAAATCCAGTTTTAAAAGGTCCCACATATGAAATAAAATTTAAAAAAATAAAAAAAATTAAATTAAAATAAAACCAAATGAAATTAAAACTTAATAAATATAAAATCCAAAATTATGAAATAAATCATTAAATGCTTAATTTTTGGACAGATGGATAATGTGAAAAAAAAACTTATAGTATTTTATTTAAAATAAAAAAGTATTGTGTCTCATAGTGCCTGATATCGGTGGACTTTTTGGCCACCTCATGATATATAAAGCAAATGTGGAGCTGGGGCCACATTATCTCATTGAGTAAGGCACTGGCTCACTAACCTGTAGGTCCTGAGTTGGATCCCAGTGTTGGCCAATAAATTCCCCATGATTTTCCAGTGTGTTTGGGTAGTAGCCCCAGTGTTGTTTGGATGGGACAAAAAACCAAGGTACTGTGATAAGGATAAGACTACACGTTGGCTTGCATGTAAAGGACCAGTTAGTGTATGAAAGTAGGAAGATAAACCTCATTTCATTCATCCATTGCTAATTGGACCACTTTTTAGTTTCTGTACTCGAATATCAGTAAAATGTGTTTACAGCTCTCTAACTTTCATTTTACCAAGAGATTTTAAACAGGATTTTTTGGGGCATTTCATTTCTGAAATCCCCCCCCCCCTACTCATATGCACCACCACCAAATGTATAGCTACTGCCACTATTAATGTCACTCAACACCCATTGTACTGCTACTGCCACTAATGTTATCACAACCCCACATGGTGCCACTGGTGTCATCAGAACCCTATGTGCTGCCACTATGGTCATAATCACCACCCCATAAACTAGGTGATAATATTGTTATCACC
This sequence comes from Patella ulyssiponensis, assembly GCA_963678685.1. NCBI lineage: Eukaryota > Metazoa > Mollusca > Gastropoda > Patellidae > Patella > Patella ulyssiponensis. Next base: position 14,050,531 of record OY783225.1, read on the forward strand.
ACCCCAGACACTATTGTTATCACTGCTACCACAAATCATCAAACTCATAAAACAACAAATTTGTTTTAATGTTTACTCAATTCTTTATTTTATACATAATTAAACAATATTCCAAACACTGTAAATCAAATAATATTACAGGTATGCATCTTATTAGATATTGCAAATGTCAAGAGATAGACTACATTCTATGTAGTCTGTTCTACATACTTTCTTGACTACTCTGTTATTTAATCATTTACAGCATTAAAACATTCACATTACATCTATTCTTGATTTTATCAAAAATATGTTTCTAATATCAATTTAAATACCACTTTGTAAATCACTCTCACACAGCATACAATTTTTCAAAAGTCTGACAACACACAACCAGTAATCATTAGTTACATATAACTAAAAGATAGGTTGCCAGGCAACGAAACATACGCCCACAGCAGCTTAATCGTCCGGGCAGTCAACAAGGGTTGTCACATATTTTTACTTTTTTTGGTAATGAAACATTTGTAATACACTAAAATCTGATTAAGAGTAACAACTCATTATGTAATTATCTGAAAATCATTAGAATTTGTTTGCTTTTTATAAAGTTTTGCCCCACGCATACAATTAGTATAGGAAACATTTAACATCATGGATTTAGCTGTTCAGTTATCAAAATTCATTGAAAATCAAAATACTTGTTCGTTTCAACACCTTAAACTCTGTGTATCAATCTGAAGTCAATCGGATGATAAGTTTGGCATCTATAGCGTCACAAGATTTTTTTTGAAGTGATCAAGGGAGATAACTCTGGAAGTAATTATTTGAAATCGCTGAAAATCAGTAGGCTTCTTCGTCTCATGACCTTTAACAGTGTGTGTAAATTTAAAGTCAATCGGATATTAACTTTGGCCTCTAGAGCATCCACAGGATTTTTTGATGTGATAAAGGGCCATAACTCTGGCAATAATTATCAGAGATCGCTGAAAATTAATAGACTTCTTCGTCTCATGACCTTAAACACTGTGGATGAAGTGATCAAGGGAGATAACTCTGGAAGTAATTATTTGAAATCGCTGAAAATCAGTAGGCTTCTTCGTCTCATGACCTTTAACAGTGTGTGTAAATTTAAAGTCAATCGGATATCAACTTTGGCCTCCAGAGCATCCACAAGATTTTGTGAAGTGATCAAGGGCCATAACTCTGGCACTAATTATCGGAAATCGCTGAAAATCAATAGGCTTCTTCGTCTTATGACTTTAAACACTGTGTATAAATTTAAAGTCAATCGGATATTAACTTTGGCTTTTACAGTGTCCACAAGATTTTTTGAAGTGATCAAGGGCCATAACTCTGGCACTAATTATCGGAAATCGCTGAAAATCAATACGCTTCTTCGTCTTATGACTTTAAACACTGTGTATAAATTTAAAGTCAATCGGATATAAACTTTGGCTTTTAGAGCATCCACAAGATTTTTTGATGTGATCAAGGGCCATAACTCTGGCACTAATTATCGGAAATCGCTGAAAATCAATAGGCTTCTTCGTCTTATGACTTTAAACACTGTGTATAAATTTAAAGTCAATCGGATATTAACTTTGGCTTTTACAGTGTCCACAAGATTTTTTGAAGTGATCAAGGGCCATAACTCTGGCACTAATTATCAGAAATCGCTGAAAATCAATAGGCTTCTTCGTCTTATGACCTTAAACACTGTGTATAAATTTAAAGCCAATCGGATATTAACTTTGGCCTCTAGAGCGTCCACAATAGGCTTCTTCATCTCATGACCTTAAACACTGTGTATAAATTTAAAGTCAATCGGATATTAACTTTAGCCTCTAGAGCGTCCACAAGCAATTGTGGACGCCGGACCGACGGACGGACGGGGGCGACGACAATATACGACCACATTTCATTGTGGCCGTATAAAAACTACTGAATTAAATTTATGGATTGGAAATGCAATTGACTGATATATTGACCTGGTACATCTGCAAATACAATTGTTGATTTCATATTCTAGTTCAGTCACAATCTAATATATAGCTGGAAGTTCCGCTTTATGAAAGACCTGATGCACCATTTGCATTATAGCTAAAATGTTAAATTTCTCAACGCTTAATACACATTAAATATGTACTCAGTACAACTCACATTGATTATTTAATATTTAATTAAGAACACAAAATCAGAATACCAACTCTAGATAATCTCTCAGCTTGGATTCAATCTGATTTACACTAGGCTCATTAGGTTTCTCCACTACCAAATCGATGAGATTTCAATTTAGCCATTCCCATGACGTTAATTGACGCATCAGGCCTTTAACACCACAGGCGGTACAGAGTACACAGTAGATAAACACACACCAGTATAATTTAGACGAATCTTGTCCTGTTTTATTCATCAAAAAATCATGTCGTAGTAGTAGTTTTTAACCATTCACAATTTATTTATCAGATGTTGCGTTATAACGTGTAGCATCAAAAAATAAATCTGTTCTTCATGTAATTCATTACCCTCATTTATTGTATGCCTTTTTATCTGTATAATAAAAGAGATACATGTAATTAATAAAGATAGATTGCCAGGCAACAAAACATATGACCACTGGAGCTAAGATGTCTAGCCAGGCAACAAGGGTTGATGCATATTTTTTCTTGTATAAATTTTAAGTCAATCGGATATTTACTTCAGCCTCTAGAGCTTCAACAAGATTTTTTAAAGTGATCAATGGCCATGGCAGTTATTATAGGAAATGGTTGGAAATCAGTAGGATTTATTCTTTCATGACTGTAAACGTAAACATAGTGTACGGTATAAATTTAATATTAACTTTAGCCAATGGATGGACCTGCGGACAGGGGCGATAGCTATATATATATGACCACATTTTAATGTGGGCGTATATAACATAATGAATGATAATGAACATTTTTCGAATTGTTAAATGTTATTTTGTTCCTTTAGATTATCTCATTTCATTAAAATGGATATCCATATATTAACTCCTTAAAGGTACCAGTACTCTGAAGTTTACAGATGAACAAACTTGGACATAATGCACATGCCACAGACATTATCATTCACAAATATACGCTTTGTTGGGCATAATTTTTTTTGTGCCATTCATTTTGTTCGGTAAAGATTTGTCTTTTTTTTCAATGTTTTTAATAATATTTTAAATGTCCAGTACAAGCTCAAGATTAGGTACTATGCCATTAGTGCCAGATATTTTTACAAATACAACCAGGCCTGAAGATGGAAGAATAACTAGAAGAAACTCACCTTCAGGTTGAACTTTATCTTCATTATAATCTGCTGCAAATTCCCCCTTTTTAAGCATTTGCTCTGTAACAAACATTGAAGAATGAAACAAATAGGTAATCATTTACACAGGTTTGATGTTTTATTTTTTGCACCAACTTGGCTTATGAAGGTGGGCATACATTGTGCCATACGGCTAAGTCGGTACGGCCTAATTCCAAGTATCAAGGGTTGTTTTACATGTGAGCCAACATGTAGGCCTACCCGGGACCTCAGTTTTTTGTACTATCCAAATGACCAGAGGCTATCTTTGCCAGAATGATTATGCTATAGGTAGCTGTTTATAATTTTATTATGCAATAAAAACCTCCCAAATATCAACAGTAGCCTAGTTATCCCCTAACTTGGATTTACAGGGATTTGGAGGCCAAATGGTTAAACATATGCGCATTAGCCATAAGTTCACCACTTGTGTGTGACAAAGAGTAGGGTCACCTGACCAACTTTGAAGTCCCCCCCCCCACAACTTCTAAAGACCCTACATGTATGTGCCAGCTATAAACTGTAATAAAATTGAACCATGTGTTAACGGGCCTGTAGCCAGCTCATAAAATTGGGGGGGGGGGGGCTACAGAACTTTTTGGAGGGGCTAAGGATGTGGCCGGCTAAGAACACTAGGCCTACTAAGAAATCATTATCGTTGGCGAAATATTTGGGGGGGCTACGTGCCCGTGTGTTAATCCTGAAATAACTTAGGTTAACCCGCCCATCTCTCTTACTCCTTCAGACACTACAGTCCTTGTCACATACACATGTACAACTCCTCCACCCCACCCAGATAAATGACCTCAAATTAAAATCATTATGAATAACAGGTTATCTATTTTGCGGTAAAAAAAAAAATCATTTTTGTTTTATAAATCAATCTTCAATTGGAGTATGAACTCTCAATTAAAATTAATAATAGATTTGGGTGATAATCAATTCAAGGGAGATAACTATCTTTTCGTAAGAAAACAGCGAAGTAAGAAGAAAAGTGAGAGAAATTATAACATACGCCACTCTTGAGGGTACATACGACTCTGGAGCATAAATATATACATTAAACAACACGCGGAACCCGTTAAAGACATCACGGTAAAGAACTGTTTCCCATTTAACATTTTAAAGACAATCTTCTGGAATCGCCAACAATCGTAAAATTTTTAGAACCCAACCGGAAGTTCGCAGGGTAACAGACCACTCAACCTTTTACTTTTATTTGCATATTGCTCCCGCAAGCAAATACAGCATGCAAACATCCAACATAGCTTACTTTTCATCTAAAATTATAGTGTCATTTTGAATAAATAAATAAACTTAGAGCCCTGTGAAACAGACCGCAACGAAATAGACAAGTTGGGATTGTCACTAATGGATGACTCTCTGGCGTCATCAGTGCCGATTCCTTTTAATTCACCGCCGCCGCCGCCAGCAAATATTGAAATAAATATTGTTCTCGAATACAAAATATTGTTAATGCAATTCCGAATAGGGACTAGTTTATTTGCATTAACATATACATTAGACTGGTGGCCAGTCTTCTCCACACACCAAAAATTGGCCGTCCTCTCAAAAAAAAAAACGTAATCTCTAGAGACTGGGCAAATAGAGCTTCATTCTCATCTAGTAGGTCAATCTGCATTATGTAGGTCGTGTGACGTCGTGCACGTGATCACGACATATCTAACATCACATGATAATAAACATGGCTGTCGACAAACTGGTGTAGGTGCGAGATGTTTGTTGTGGATAACAGTTATTGTTATTTAGTGATACTTTAATGATCTAAGAATTTTGTTGACGGACAATATCTGTCGAATAAACGGATACAACGTATGGGATGAGGTGAATGAACATAAATAATTACACACGACTTTATTTACAAATTCGTGTCACGTGACTCGGGGCTTGCTTGACAACTGTCAATCATTCCAAATAAGGAACAACGTAAAACAGGACAGGAACGCCCATTTTATTGTGAAGCTCGCAAATTGTCCAGTCTCTGGTGCTGGTTACAGGTTTACTCAAATTTTTTTTTTTATACAAATGGAAACGAAAGTGTTGGTTTACTAAAAATTAATACTTTTATATAAATCGAAATGTAAAATAAATAAAAGAGACTGGGCCAGTCTACATATACATATTTGCGATTAAAAAATTAGATCAGTGCATGCATGTTCGAGTGTCGAGATCGTAGCCTATTATAATGGCTGATCGGTTCAAAGGTAACTTGTGTACCCTTATGTTTTTCAATTGCAAAATTCCTCTTTAAAATATTGTTGAATTATTATAAATTTGTGTTAGATATGGCGAGAAATGATTCCATTTGGCGAACAAAGAAAAATCACGGTGAAAAATTGTTGGCAGGGATTCCAAAATAGCCTTAGAGAGAAGGTTTGTTATCTAAGGTGGTGAATATAGGCGGGTATAGATAAAAATGCACCTAGAACAAACTGCAACAGAAATCATTTCTTTGGGAACTGTTCAGGTGTGGTCTCTAGTACCCCCATAACAAAAGCAGCCATTATTGGTCTTGGGGAAATTTGCATAATTAACATAAATCCAAGATGGCCACCATTGGACCAGAAAATCGCCGAAATAAATGTATTACCGACCTGTAGGAAATCGTGCAAGTTAAGGTTCCCTTGACAGTTGGAATTCAATATAAGAGTAGTCCGTAATGCCGCTGTCCGAACAAAATTTCGCTTATAGCACATGTATTTCGTATTTCAGTCTTCATAAGCCCAGCAGGACGTCAAACCCCATTTCAGTTCATTTCATCTATTGGCATTGCCATCTAATAAAAGTCGATAAGAATAGTCTACCTACTTAGAATATGAAAACAAAAATATATAAAACTGGCATCTTAAAATGTATATAGAATTATAGAAATATCAATGAAATAGAACACATCTGGTGTTTATAGGGTCAGCTTATGAGACCAAAATTTAAAACTAGAAAATGTCGCTCACATCTTCAAAGGCATAACTTATCACTGCTTAGGCATTTGTACACATTATATCCGTACATTTTCCACAACCAGCAGAGTAAGCCAAACCATGCTTACGGCCTACATCGCTTGGAATTACAGCCCCCTTTGCAGTTACAACATGTGATTTTCAAGAGGGATTCGGGTGCATGGGGGCTGTCCATCGTCTTTGCAACGTATTTATTGTTCGAAAGTTGTCAACCCCAATGTTCTGGATTTAGTTCTTGGGTAATGTTAGTTTGAAACTGCTGGTACACCCCCCCCCCTCAACCCCCCAAATATTGCTACAAAAGGTTTCTCAATTGAATCTGGTAGGGTTTACTGTACTTTATAACACATTAAATGTTTACCAAAGTAGGTCCGTTGGAAAGTTGTATTTTTTCACGATGGCCACCGTAACGTTAAAATAATCATGTCCCTGTAACTATCAACCCAAATTTGATAATCTTTTAGATCATAAAAAGTGATGATGGCCTTTATAGCGTCCAATATTGTCTCCAACACCTCCAAATGACAGCAAGTCCATAACTATTGACTCAAATTTGACTATTTTGATGTCTATCCCCAAGATTCGTGGGGACAAGAAACACATTAAGACAACTTTGGATATCACTGAGCTATTGAATCATTATAAAATTGAATTCATGACCTTCAGCTGTCCACTATAATCACCTAATGCACCAACACCTTTGTCCATAGAATCAGTTTTAGAGTGTTCAGTTTTGAGTGTCATCCTCCTCGGTATCGACCTCTTGAGTGTTATTTGGATTGTCACAGTTTTCAGCTTGGCAAGGACCACTTACAACAGTATAGGAGAGTCCATAGCATCTGCTGAGCTGCATCAAGACGAATTGCCCCCCCCCCCGACCATTTGCAATGAATTATTTTCGAGGCCAACATCATTTTTTTATGATAACAATGTGTTCTCTGCTCACAAAAACCTAGTGATAGACACAAAGAATTTGGGTTGATAGTTACAGAGTTATTATCATTAAGAGCTTTCGGTGGCCATCTTGGGCGTCATCTTAAAGAAAACACTTTTCCGGGGGATACCTTATGGGTAAGCTTTTAGTATGTTAAAAAGTACAATGAAGCCCTAACCTTTTTTTAGCAATCTTTTGAGGGTTGAGCTGTATTTTGACCTGACTGTTCTGCGGCGTCTTCAGTTGGAGATAGAGACTATACTTGTATAGATGAAGAACTTGTCATTTCTTTCTCTGACCTCTTACTGCAACGCAGGATGTTCAAAAACGGAACCCCCAGGTAAGCGAGTCAACGTCTTACCCATTGAGCCACCGTGGCTTCAAGCTACAGATAAACGATGATACATGTATATAGTTTCAGTTGGGGTGAAGATGTGATCTTTTATACAAATTATACAGCGGTTCGTGGTTTCCAGCAGTTTTCAAAATGACGTTACGGCGTTACAATAAGGTCGTAGGATACTTTTGAACTTGCGAGTATCGATTTCATATAGGTCGGGAATACATTTATTTGCACTAAAGTCAACCGTTTCGGGGATTTTCTGGTCTACTGGCGGCCATCTTGGATTTATGTGTACTATGCAAATTTCCCCAAGACCGATAATGGCTGCTTTTGTTATGGGAGTACTAGAGACCATACCTGAATAGTTCCCAAGGAAATGATTTCTGCCGTCGGTAGCAAGACAAGATAATAGTGGCAAAAAACACAAAAAAAACGTGTCAACGCAAAAGGCCCTCGAGCACCCTAACATTAAAACGTGGTTTGATAGACGTATTTGGAGAACAATCGGCGATCAATTATTGACAGGTGTCTACGTATAAAGTGTGTAGTATATTGTGCATAATGAGTAGTGAAATCATAAGTTGACTTGTGGAGTAAGTTGGCGGTATTTATTTTTTACCGGTGGTCATTTCTAATAAAACTTTATTGTAGCCTATCTTCGGATTGGGACCGGGAACCGGTCCGGGCTCCCATGTCGGAGCGGCCCCTTTTACTGACCGAGGAGCCCGGGGGGGGGGGGCGTTGTCTCTCCCCCTGGAAATGAACCCCAAATTGTGACCATTTGATTAACCAGTTAGGAATATTGAATAAGTACGAATATTTTCATTGAAAAATGGCCCATTTTTGTTGCCGGGAGCGCTAGTTGATTCCTCCTGTGATGGAAGGCCACGAGACCCATTGGTACAGAGTGACGAAAGAGAAATTCATACAAGCTGTTTTTTGAATTTTGGATTCTGGCGTATCCCCACAAACAGGGTGCAGGTGAATTAATAATTATAGTAAATGTGCGGGTGACAGTGTCGGGTGAATCCGATGAAATTTTCGGATGAAATTCGGTATGCCCATTGCAGGATTCCGAATTCTCTCCCACACCAAGCACACCCGGACCAGAAAGTCTATTACACCATCCCATTCCAGACTCCAGTGATGGAGTGGCTGCCCGTTAAAGCCACCGGCCACATACAACATGATCATCATCGCCACATGGCCGGTCCAATACCCCCCCCCCCATATAATATTCAGCAGAAATAGTTTTTTTTAGACGAATTGGGCAACATTATTTTTTTCATTTTTTGTCCTACCGGCCCATCGAGCGATCGTCCGACCGGCCCTTTGGGCGATCGCCCGATGGCCCAATCCGCCCCTGAGCCTACCTATCAAGAAATCGTCAATCGTCGACAGTATTATACGCTATATCTAATTATTTTAAATTTCTATTAATGCGATGTTGTATGGATAACGTTAATAATGCATAACCTACAATATTGATTGAAATGGACCAACATTGAAATCATATTCGTGTTTTTAATTTCGAATGTTACGGAAAATATTGAGTTAGAGGTTTCGCTCCTTTAATATAATATGTGATTAAAACTGGGTAACATTTAGTCGGTTTCAAATGTGACATGTGACATATTTTATAAGTCAATTAATTCTACTTCTGACAAAATTATTTGAGAAAGTTACACAATATTTTCCGCATGAATAAGTGTATTTGGTTGTCTACACACTATAAAAATTGGATTGCTGTCATTGTGTGCGGAATTAAATCTACTTTCAAGTAAGCGAAGTTTTACAAGTGCGTGAAACGTCATAATTGAAGAAATGAAATGGGGTTTAACGTCCTATCTTTCTGCACCGACTGGGCTAATGCAGATTGTTATACTCCGCAGTGTGATGTGAGTGACATTTTACCTGGGTAGTGGTGCAACGGCCTGCTCTTATTTCGAATTCCAACTGCCAAGGGCATCAATGAAGAAAACGTGACATATAAATCAAGTTTTAATATGGTCGACCAGACAGTGTATATGGTCTCGGTAGACATTTTATGTTTTAAAACCAAAGACCCCACTTGGATCTAAAAATTTCCATATCTCTAAAATTTGGAGATGGTTATTTACATTGTCAGGTGTTTATCAAATCACGCCTCTAATCCGATTTTTAAAGTGTTTCGTAGTATGGTATTCAATATATGTTTTCCTCTATTCTGAAGATAGGAGACCCACGGAGATAAACAGCTAGCTATATTTAGTTTTCAAGGATAAATATGTATGGTTTTTCCCGTAGTATGGAACTCAATAATACGGGATATTTTAGAATTCATAAAAAGCACTCTAATCTTACTTACCGTTAAATTGTTCCCACCTGGTGTTTGCGGGGGAAGGAATCGGGCATGTAAACTAGTTAAAGCTACAATTTCATATTTTTAAGTTACATTTTAAAAATATATTAAAATAAAGCCTTTACATAGATGATATCTATAAACAGTCCTAATTCTCTATAGTCAGTTGAGAAATAATTTTTGCAAAAATATCATTTTCAACTTCAAATTCAAACGTTTGAAGATAACTATTGCATGGGGGGGGGGGGGGTAGAAAAACAAGGGAGGTAATTGTGTTATTATTTCCGGCGTGAAAGTGTTGGAAATAATGCCTATGATTGTATAATAGTGAGTTGACAACCTATTGAACAAAAGACATAGAAATAGTTATGTTTTTTTTTTTTACTTTCTTAGAAAGTATGGAATTCTCGCTTTAATTCGAGTGAAGTTTCAGAAGATTGATCATCGTTGCTTTAGTTGGAATGTTGCCCACAAAATTGTTTTTCTTTTAAGGTTATATATCAGTGGACAAAACTCTGGTCCTATGATATCTAGCTAAATCTCCACGATACTTTTGCCAAGAGAAACAATTTTCATATCTGCTATACAAATAAACAACAACGAAACTCCTTTAGGTCTGATGGGGGTTTGGGATGGCCTAGTGGTCTACGGTGCCGCGCTTCGACCTCTAGCTGGCCGGTCACCTCTGGCTTGCGGCTGTGGTTTCGATCCCTGGTGTGAGCGTATGTGGCATGGAGATAGGGGCGCCTTCTCAACCTCGTGGGTTTCCTCCGGGCACTCCGATTTGTTCCCACTGCTAAAGACCGCTACGCGCAAGCGAATTATTGAAATAAAATTGAAACCATATGTTAGTCCCAAAATGACCTAGTTTGTGTAGAGTGGACGTTAAAACCCATTTCTCTCTCTCCCCCTTTAGGTCTGCCATTGAGTCAACCGGCATGGTTTTGATTCCTGTCCAACCTCGTGGGTTTTCTCAGGGTCCTCCGGTTTCCTCCCACTGTTAAAGTCAACTATGCGCGCAAGGGAATTAATGAAGTAAGAATGAGCCATGTATTAGTCCCGAAATGACCTAGTTTGTGTCGAGAGGACGTTACCCTATCTCCCCCCCCCCCCCCGTCTCTCTCTCTCTTCAATTCCACTATTTCAAATAATGATATCATCACAATGGCAATTGTAGCACTAGTAGGCTACAAGACTAGTACAAAAATCTTGGTATGGGGATTCCAAATCTACCAGAATCTCAATTTTGAAATTTTTCAAGAAAAGCCTGTTTTTGCCAGAGCCGCTCACATTTGATAATACGGCCCAATATGCTATACTGTTCTTTATGCCAAATTGTCATTTCGAATTTAAAATTTGGCTAAATCGTGCTACTGGTCATTTGGTGAAATGAGATGGATAACTTGAAATTAATTGTTATATTGACCATATTAAAATATTGGGATACTGGTGTCTGACGGTCAAAAAGTAATATCACTCAGTCCAAAAATGCTTCCATTCTTTTTAGAATTTATAAAGATATGACGAATTGAAAATTTTGTAACGTTTGGCAATGTCTGCAGTTGATATTTACAAACCAGAGCAACCTATACATCTTTGGTAAAATCTTCTGATGTCTCTTTGCAGTCAAAGAGAGATGGGGTTTATCATCCACTAACACATGGTTCAATTTTATTTCAATAAATCGCTAGCGTACGTGTTGGGGTCTGTAGAAGTAGCGGGGCAGAGGGTGGCGGAATTTGGACAGGCGACCCTACTCTTTGTCTCTCACAAGTGGTGAGCTGTTGATATTCGTGGGGGGGGGGGGGTGTAATGTAAAGTCATAAACTAGCCTGTAATCAATCTGAGTACATTTTAGAAGACTGTGTGCTGCAAAACATGTAATGGAGTCGGACCCTTATTCAGAGCATACATCCTCACTTTTTGTAAACAAAATGCTCGCACCCGAGACCTCCTGGTTAGAGGGCCATCATGTTACTAACTGAGCCAACGCGGATCCCATAAATAGGATAAAGCTTATCATATTTACAAAGGTATATCGATGTATTGAATCCCCCTTCCCCCACAATCTCGCTCCCCCTGTTGTCTTGGATTTAATTGTTGATTTGTAAACTACTGGGCTAATGAAGACAGACATAATAAAATACCAAAACCGTTGTACACTTAAGCATTTCACTTTTAAACTTTACATTTTTACCTTAAAATAAATTTTTAAAAAAGTAAAAAAAAAGAAAAGAAATACTAAAACCGCTGTACACACATAACCATTAAAGTGGCAATTTCATATTTTCGAGTTATATTTTTAAAATATATAAAAATAAAGCCTTAAAATAGATGGTATCTATAAACAGTCCTACCTTGTTAAAGAATAATCCTATAATTCACTATTGCCAGTTGAGAAATTGGCAAAAATATCACTTTCAACTTTAAATTCAAACGTTTGGAGATGGCTATTGCATTGGGGGGGGGGGGAAATAAGGGAGGTAATTGTGTTATTATTTCCGATGTGAAAGGTGTTTAATGCCTATGATTGTATAATAGTGAGTTGACAACCTATTGAGCAAAAGACATAGAAATAAATATGTTTTGACTTTCTTGGAAAATATGAAATTCCCGCTTTAAATTTAATTTCAATCTTTAACTGGACAGAGCATTTTTAATTGTCATCCAAAATAAAATAAGATAAACTAATGGACTGGATAGACAAATTCGTCTTCCTTGGAACCTCGGGCTTTCGTCCCATCCAAAAGACTAGACGTGGATCTGCTATTGTCGTACCATCCAAACGACTAGACGCGGATCCGTTGATTACAATAACAATAATGTAAGGTTTTGGCTTGGCTGGCTTAAATGCCTCATCATAATGTCCCGATATTTCAACCTACATGCAAGTAGCCTATTCTTACACAGCAAACATGTTCGTACAAAACGTACCCCGATAAGTTAAAGGGGAAGACCAACGATTTTCAACAAGGTTTCCATAAATCTGAAATATATATTCAGAAAGAATTCCCTCTGTAAAAAAAGTAAAAAAGTTTTTGTAAACGAGAAATTAATTTTTATTAAAACCGGAAGTGACATAGTTGGTTCAACACGCTCACTGGGCTCTATAGAAAGCATACAGATTTGGCATAAGTCTACTGCTGTATTGTATTCACGTCCCGTCCTTGGGCCAAAAATCTTATGAAATGGACTGTTTGTTAGGATATTATAAACACGAATATATGTTTTTTTAACGTTTAGTACACAAAGCCGTCGCGTAAATTCACTCACACTGAACAGTACGCTGTGGCCCAATTCACACCGCATGGCTAATTATTTACATCACGTGGTTTGATTGTCAGCTTACAAGTGACATATATATCGTCTGCTTCGGTGTTTTTGTTCTTGTAGACAGCGTTTATCAACATAAACAGACCAAAATTATGGGCATGTGAGACATATAATATAGTGCTTTTTGGCACACAATGTCGACATGAGCTGCTTTTCCCTTTTTCTTCTATTTCCTCTTGAGAATGAGTGGGCTCGAATGTTTATACGGCATTAATGTAGACCCATAGAAGAGATATTTTATATTCCAATACGTTGGTGCCAGACGTTGACAAACTTTTGGAAATTAATATATTTATTTGAATATGCATGTGTCACAAGTCCGTATAAATAAATACAAACACTGTCAGCAGACTCAGCACGCATAAAAACATCGAAGCAGACGACATACATCTCACGTGTAAGTTGTCAATCAAACCACGTGATGTAAATAATTAGCCATGCGGTGTAAATTGGGCCACAGCGTACTGTTTTGTATGAGTGATTTTACGCGACGGCTTAGTGTACTAAACGTTAAAACACCATAAATTCGTGTTTATAATATCCTAACAAACAGCCCATTCGATAAGATTTTTGGCCCAAGGATGAGGCGTGAACACAATACAGCAGTAAACTTTTACCAAATCTGTATGCTTTCTATAGAGCCCAGTGAGCGTGTTGAACCAACTATGTCACTTCCGGTTTTAATGAAAATTAATTTCTCTTTTACAAAAACTTTTTTACTTGTGTTACAGAGGGGATTATTTCTGAATATATATTTAAGATTTATTGAAACCTTGTTGAAAATCGTTGGTCTTCCCCTTTAAGTTTCTAGTGATGTCTTTAATCGTCTTTGTATATTAATAATGATATAATACCTTCGAAATCATTTCTATTCAAAGCGAAGCATTGTTTATACAGACTTTTCTATGCTCGTATTTTTTAAACTTTGATTGTAATGACAATAATTACAATAATTGCAGTAAAACTATTTCAGGCCTAGTTCATATAGGTCTAGTTGTGTCTATTATTTGGCATATAGGGCCTTCATAATTAATTTATAGTCAAATTAACAAAGATTGAGATTTATTAAAAACTTTATATGAAAATGGGTAAAGACTTCCAATATTTAAAGAGATATTTTTTTGTTACAAATTTTGTCTTGATACACGTGACAACATCCCCAACATTCAGATCCAATTGTACTGTATCGTTGGGTGATGCTTCACACCGTTTCCCAAGAGACGTCGAAAATGTGGGGATAACTTGACAGTATTAAGCTCGGGAGTGACAGAAGCTGGCAGTATTTCCCTAAATTTTATTATCGCGTCCTCTAATTCAATTAAAAAATCTTCAATCAGCGGCAGAACATCCTCCAGAACGTCCACAACAGGAATTAGCTCAATCTGAATAATGTAAACAATATATAGAAATTATTCATAAAGTACCAGTCGTTTAACTTGTAATGGAAGAAGTCAATTAATGTCTGGACTGATGCTACATCTTTAGTAACGGTCATGGAGGTTTCAGTATCCATGGAATACAACTTGTATCTAGATTTCAGAACCCGTTGAGCAGATTTAGCTTATCCGAACTCTAACCTTCCCCAGGGCAAGTGTAATACGGTTAATGAGAGTGGTGGATCGATTCTGATATTTCGCTCAAGGTCGGAGCAATATAAGGAGCATTCATTAAAAATCTTGATAGTTAACAGTAAATTATAAGTTGTGTATTAGTTATGATAAATATTAGTAGTATATTAGTTATAATAAATATTAGTTGTATCTTAGTTATGATAAATATTAGTTGTATCTTAGTTATGGTTATTATTAGTTGTATATTAGTTATGATAACTATTAGTTGTATCTCAGTTATAGTTATTGTTAGTGATGATAAATATTAGTTGTATATTAGTTATGATAACTATTAGTTGTATATTAGTTATGATAAATATTAGTAGTATTTTAGTTATGATAACTATTAGTTCTATCTTAGTTATGGTTATTATTAGTTGTATATTAGTTATGATAACTGTTAGTTGTACATGTATATTAGTTATAATAACTATTGGTTGTTTCTTAGTTATGGTTATTATTAGTTGTATATTAGCTATAATAACTATTAGTTGTATATTAGATATGATAACTATTAGTTGTATCTCAGTTATAGTTATTATTCGTTGTATTTTAGTTGTGATAGTTATGATAACTATTATTTGTGTATTAGTTGTGATAAATGTTAGTTGTATATTACCTGTATATTAGTTATGGTTATTATTAATTGTATATCGTGTAGTTATATATTAGTAATGATAATTATTAGTTATAGTTTAATTATTGTAATTATTAGTGTTATGTTAGTTATGGTTATTATTAGTTGTATATTAGTTATAATAACTACTAGTTGTATCTCAGTTATGATAGAAACTATTAGTTGTATATTAGTTATGGTTATTATTAGTTGTATATTAGTTATGATAATTATCAGTTGCATATTAGTTATGATAACCATTGCCAACGACAATCAGAGTCAGTGGTAAAATAAATCTTCTATAAAAATTATTTTACACAAGGCACAAAATAATATGCCTACCTGTGTCATTGCCTGATTTCTTAGTTTGCTTAACTCGACATTAAGTTTGCTAAGTGTCTCATCTCCCAGTGAAGAATAATTGGCTAAACAAATTGCTGCTACTGCTGCTGGAGTCGGGGCTGGTGGGGGTGGTGTTTCTTCTGGTTCCATAGGTAATGGTTTCAGTGGAGGCGGAAATGCTGGAGCTGGGGCCCAATGTGTTGGTTCATTTCGGGGCGGGTATACAGGAGCTGGTAACCATTGTATTGGTCTATTTCGAGGCGGTAATACACGAGCTGGTGCCCGAGGGGCTGGTATATTTAGGGGCGGGAGGGAAGGGGCAGGTGCCCAATGAGTGGGTTTATTTTGACGTGGGTATACAGGAGCCGGTTCCCATGGTTTTGGTTTATTTGGAGGCGGAAAGGCAGGAGCAGGTGCCCAATTCGTTGATCTATTTGGAGGCTGGAATGCAGGAACTGGTTCCCGAGTTGGTGGTTTCATTGGAGCCGCTGGAGCTGTAAACGATACGGATTAGATAAATGGATACGAAGTACAATTTGCCTTAATTGCACTGAACATGAGTTGGGAAAAATAAAACTAACTGTTCACCGTTTTTCAGACATAAGGTTTGACGCTAGCTGACTGACTTTAATTCATGTTTTGGCTGTTTCATTTTAAACCCAATTATCGGGAATTTGCATTTTACTAGGATTTCTTTAATACCACGAGAAAACCCACGAGGTTGGTCAGGCGACCATACTCCTTGTCACGTACAATCGAGGAATCGAAACCACGGCATTTGACTCAATGACAAACCTTATTATCCAGCGCGCACGCGGTACCCATTCGGCCATCTAACCCCTCTATCAAGAAATGAACAAATAATAACCAGCGGCAAGAGATGGATAGAGAACAAGCTAAACAAAAAGCGATTTTCCGGACATTCAAGGGCCATAATTCAGGAAGCTACGATCCTAAATGCTCGAATATCGACAGGATCAAGATCTTTGGGTTCAAGTTTCATCAAAATCGGATCGAAATTGTGACTTCTAAAGTGTCCACAACCTTAATATGCCAGCATTTGCACTATTTGCGTACGAGCGGCAGCCATTTTGTCCGGCAGTTTTAGTTCGATTTTCCCGAAAATCAAACATAGCTAACTTTACGGCGTAACGGTGATATATTCAAACGTCATTTTTTTTGTTGGATAATACTTTGTGACCTCTTAGAGGAACCGGACCACAAGCTAAAACGTGATTTTTCATAATCAAGAACCATAACTCAGTAGGTTACAAATCGATATGCATGAATATCGAAAGCTACCAAGATCGTTGGACTACAATTGTGACTTCTGCAGGGTCCACAACCTTGATATACCATATTTTTTTTACACTATTCGCATACAAGCAGCGGGTATTTTGTCCGGCTGTTTTCCGCCGATTTTCACAAATTTCGAACTCAACCCTAATTATGGTGTAACGATGATAAATTCAAACGGTATTTTAAATCAGATAATAACTGTGACCTCAAGAGGGGGACCACAAGCTAAAATAGGTGATTGTTCGTACAATAAGGGGCCATAATTCAGAAATTTACGATCCGATCTGCACAAATATCGACAGCAACCACGATCTCTGGGTTATAAAAAACAGGCATTTCAAGTTTCGTCAAAATCCGATTAAAATTGTTACCTCTACAGGGTCCACAACCTTGACATACCATATCTTTACTCTATTAGCGTTCAGGCAGCGACCATTTTGTCCGGCAATTTTGGTCCGATTTTCACGAAATTCGAACTCAACCTTCATTACGGTGTAACGGTGATATAATAAGACGGTTTTCTAAACCGGATAATAATTGTGACCCCAGAGGGTCCATAAGCTAAAGAAAAAGGCGATCTTTCGTACAATCAAGGGCCATAATTCAAGAAGTTACGATCCGATATGGGCAAATGTCGAAAGGAACCAAGAAATCTTTGGGTTATAAATTCAAGCTTCATCAAAATAGGTTCAAAATTGTGACAATCGGGGGTCGTTTTCCATGAAGTTACTGTCGGATACATGCTAATATCGAAAGGAACCGAGATCGTAGGGTGATAAACCTATTTCAAGTTTCATTGAAATCGGATAAAAATTGTGACCTGTAGAGTGTTCACAAACAATTGTGGACGGACGGACGGACAGGGGCGACGACAATTATATACGTCCACGCGAAAATGTGGCCGTATAAAAACTATTAAGATTAATATTGATTGGATCTGCAGAGAAGATAATATGTCCGAATCGCGCTTTGGCCTACACGACATATTTCGGTTTGGGCATTTTATTTTGTAGTTAAAATGTAGAGCGACACGGCGTCCTGTACAAACTTCAATGAATGAATAATATGGTGTACTCACATACTATGGTTCTTGTTAACTGATTGATAAGGTCAAAATGACTGCGGTAACCATCTGTAGGCATTACCATAGCAATTGATGCAAGTACTAGACATACCAACATCTGCATGTTGATGAATTGTTTGGATTTAATGCTAGTCAACTATAGTAAAATAATATAGAATATTGTATACAACACGGTCCATTGTTTTACTATAGTAAATAATATAAAATATAACATCTAAAACATGACCTATTGTTTTACTAGTAAAATAATATAAAATATTAACATCTTAAACATGACCTATTGTTTTACTATAGTAAAATAATATAAAATATTAACATCTAAAACATGACCTATTGTTTTACTATAGTAATGTAATGTAAAATAATGTAAAATATTTATATCTAAAACAACATGACCTATTGGAGGTAATACTAGTAATCTAATGTAAAATAATATAAAATATTAACATCTAAAACATGACCTATTGTTTTACTAATAGTAATCTAATGTAAAATAATGTAAAATATTTACATCTAAAACATGACCTATTGTTTTACTAATAGTAATCTAATGTAAAATAATGTAAAATATTTATATCTAAAACAACATGACCTATTGGAGTTAATACGGGTAAACTATAGAAAAACAATAATAATCTTATTGAACGGACCCGTCATATTTACAATGACATTAACAAAACTAAACGACCAGAATAAATTTAAAGATCCTTTTTACAAGATAATAGTTCCAAAATAAATAATGAAATATGAATGCATATGTTGAAAATTTGAGTCAAATTATTAATTCATTCTTAGCTAAGTTATGGGTTTGAAGATTTTACAGTTTAGCAAATGTACCATTGCTGCGAATCTTGATTATCCATTTAAAAAACATTAAATGGCGAAGATTTTCCAATCCATTCAAAATCACGACAATCCGATGGACTACAGAGTTGATGATGGGATTTTCTAATTATGAACTTGCATAGCATATGTGGGGTTCAACGCCGGATTAACCATGGTGGGGGCCCTGGGGCCTGGAACATGTGGGGGGCCCCTGATCACTGGCCGCGAGCGCCGAATGCGCGAAGCCCCGCATAGGGGGTCTGGGGGTTTTCTCTATCTCTCCCGCCCCCCCCCCCCCCCCCCCCCCCAAAGAAATTTTCAGAAATTGGAGGCCAGAAACGTGATTTCCTGGCATTTCAGGCACTTGTGTTGGAGCCATTTAGAAGTACTTCCCACAGAAAAAAAATAAAATTCTGCCACCAAATTAGCGCATTCTGGCGTTATTTCAGTGGACCAATCCATACGAGTGCTATGAAATGATGACATTTCTAGAGTAGGGGACTGTAAGTGGGCAGAGCGACATCAAACCTAATTTTGAAGTCGCTCAGTGATAAATAACGGGGTTACTTGATTCGGAATCGTATATACCCCCACGATGATTTGATGAATGGAGGCCGTAACGTTACGACCAAGCCAGCAACAACAACTACAACTTATATACAATCGTACGTCAAACTGAGGCAAAATTCCCGCTACTCGAAATGATGGGGACGTGTAATTTGTTCGAGTTATACGATAATTCGAGTTAGACGATAGAAGATCTCACGACAATAAAAAAAACATGTGTTACACCCATCACCGGATTACACCGAATTCTCGGATGTCGATCTCAACACACCATGGATTGAGGGGGCCCCAGGGACTTCCGATGGAGGACCGTCGAAGCATCGGAGGGGCCCCGTCACTAGGTCACCGGTCGTTGGAGTCCTCGGTCCGACCATGCTCGAGGCGCGCAACTGAGATTTTTGTGGGGGGCCCCTAATGTTGTGGGCCCTGGGGCCTGTGCCCCATGGTTAATCCGGCGTTGGTGGGGTTGGAATGGCCTAGTGGTCTAGAGTGCCGCGCTTCGACCTCTAGCTGACCGGTCACCTCTGGCTTGCGGCTGTGGTTTCGATCCCTGGTGTGAGCGTATGTGGCATAAAGATGGGGGCGCCTTCTCAACCTCGTGGGTTTCCTCCGGGCACTCCGGTTTCCTCCCACTGCTAAGGACCCCAACGCGCAGACGAATTATTGAAATAAAATTAAACCATATGTTGGTCCCGAAGTGATCTAGTTTGTGTCGAGTGGACGTTAAACCCCATTTTTCTCTCTCTCTCTCTGCATAGCATATGAAGCCAAAAAAAGAAAGGCTCGCAATTGGCAGATTTAATATATATGTCAGAAAAATGCTTGAATTCTAGTATAGGCCTAGATATTATAGTAGAACTTGGTAGAACTCGTCGCCAATTATACATATATGACAGGGGTATATTTAGAATAAAGCGTGACCGGGGATGGGAACTACAAAGCACTGAAGTACAAGGCGGTACTTACCAATATCCAATGCTGCTATACAAGATAGCACACAACCTGCGCTACAGGTTTCACAAAGTGAGCCTTAAGATCCGGTAGCTATAAGAAAAATAACAATAGGTATTGTCCCGTAGAATCAAGATCAGGTGTTAAAACTTCAATGTTTTTCAACGACAATAAACATATTTATCTTGCCTGTGGGCAAATGTCATCAACAGCGGGCGGAACACAAAGTCGCAGAACGCGGAATATCAATAGGGGTTTTCCTTTGATCGCCACAATGATTCGCACCAAATTGAGAAGAATCCGTTAAAAAAAAGCTCTATCATCTATTATTTCAAATCCCCCCCCCCTCCCCGCCAAATATCCGCTTGTTAGGATCTAAATATAACATTAAATGTATTTCCAGTAGCATCGTTATTCTTGAAGAGGAGAATTCTGATTAATTAATTAAATTTAGATGTTTAGTTCTGACTTAGTAATAGAGTTAATCACACAATGCTTACCCGCTGCTTGATATTAACCCGCTATATATGTCTGCTTCTGTTGTTAATATTTCTGTATGTATTTTAAACCTACATATAGTTTCATGACTGACAGTTTCATAGACGTCAATGAATCTTCGCCCCAGGGTTTATCTTTCTTATCTTATTCATCCGCCACAATATGTTAATATTTTGAATAAAGTGTTACCATTGTCATTATTATGTAATATTCACCATAATATCAAAATATATTTATATACTGATTGCGTATATCTGTTTATTTTTAAACTGTTACTTAACTCTGCTTATGGTGTAACTGTGTTGTTCATGTTGTATGTAACCCTGTTTATGGTGTAACTGTTCTATTTAACTATGTTTGTGTTGTTCCTCTTGTATGTAATTCTTCTGATCTTACTGTTTTTATTTGTATTTTACGCATATTTGATACTAATATATTTACATAAACGTCAACAATTCCTCGCCTCGGGGTTCTTCTTTCGCATCATATTTATTTCCCAACAATATTTTGCGCCTATTGATACCATTGCTATAACAATAGAAAAATAACCCGATCTGTAAATGACATTTATATTGTGGAATGACGTTTTGGGGTTTATTTTGTTCAGCAACTGGAAAATACCTGCAGGTGTGAACGTGCGATGAAATAGACCAACTCCATATTAAAGGAGCTAAACCTGTAACTCAATTTTCAATCAATTAATTAAAACCTCGAATTAAAATCCATATCATTCAATATTGATGTTGTTATCTTGCCTTGAAAATACGGGATCCTAATATCCAATATTTAAGACATAACGAACATTCTAAAATAAGTATACGAGTCGAGTATTCTATGGCGGCGGTCGCCATTGTAATGAAAAAAAACAAAAAAAAAAACCATATCCTACTAAAAAGACAATGCAGGCGTAATTAGCAATGACTGATTCACAAAAGACAAAATAATAATAATAAAAAAATTAACATAAAAAAAAAAAATCATGTCTTATAGGCAAAGTATAGGCATAAACGACTAACTTCGATTTGACCCGTTCGCTTGTTTCACTAAACATAATTGATTAAAATTCACAATAAAAAATATAAATTCGTATTACACTAATAATTGTGTGCTTTTAGGCCCAGTTTCGTTCAGTGAATAGTGTTATACACCCTTTATGTGCTTTGCGTGATACTTTTTTTTGAAATTAATGTCATCTCAAATTAATACGTATGATTTAAAAAATGCACAATTTTATTTTGGACCGAAGTCATGACAATTCAACTTCAATGTACATGTATGCTATAACACACTATACTTCAACGTATACTTCAAAACGTTAAGAATTCATGACTAGTCGAACAATCTCAGCAAAGTTTGATTTTTTCTTCCAAAACTTCTGTCCTGTCTGCGAGATGTTAAACAGGCAGACTAGCCAGGCAAGACAAACAGTGGTGAATGCACCAAATCGGATTGCATAGAAATTGAGTTTAAAGGAGCTAAATCGCTAATATTTGGGACTTAGAAATTGACACAAATGGGTCGGAACACATATAGTAATGTAATATGAATGCATATAAACGTATTTACATTCTATCGTTGTCGCTTTTACTGGAATTTCTAATCAATCGAATGTAGCGTCTGGTTATTCCAGTCTACATCGATAGTATTTATTTCGCATGCTCCCCAGATAAGTATATGACGTCTCTGATTCGAGTACCAATGGTAAAATGTTTATTTTTCTATTAAATATTGGATATCAGAGGCCCATTTTTTCCCGGTAAGATCACAACATCAATGTTGATTTACATTGACAAATAATTCGTGTTTTCAATGCCGAAGACTTTGGATGGTATTTAGTTAGAGACTGGGCAACTTTAAAGCTACAAATTCATATTTTTAAGTTATATTTTTAAAATATATTAAAATAAAGCCTTGAAATAGATGGTATCTATAAAGAGTCCTACCTTGTTAAAGAATAATCCTATTAATCCTATAATTAACCATTGTCAGTTGAGTAATTGGCAAAAATATAATTTTCAACTTCTAAATCAAACGTTTGAAGATAGCTATAGCATGGGGAGAAATTATTAATTCCGGCGTGTAAGATGTTTAAGTGGGAGAAACAATGCCTATGATCGTATAATAGTGAGTTGATAACCTATTGAGAAAAAGACATGGAAATAATTATGTTTTGACTTACTTAGAAACTATGAAATTCGCGGTTTAACGTCTCGAATGTCATGAACAAAAAATATTTTCTGTATGGCAAGTTTTCATGATACATTGGTTGTACAAACTTTTGGTGTTTATTTTTATATAGCTCATGCTCATATATTCTAGGAAGGTAGAGGGGGTATTTGACAATCAAAACGTCTTTTTTATGCCAGTGAATGATTGGTCTTCTAGTCTCAAATGTACAATACATTCTATTTACAATCTATCATATTTACAATATATTATATTACAATATATATTCTATTTACAATATATTCTATTACAATATAATCTATTTACAATATATTATATTACAATTTTTTCTTTTTACCATGTATTTTATTACAATATATTCTATTTACAATATATCATATTACAATATATTCTATTTACAATATATATTCTATTTACAATATATTCTATTACATTATATCATGTTCACAATATATTCTGTTACAATATATTATATTACAATATATCATGTTTACAATATATTCTATTTACAATCTTACAATATAATATATTACAATGTTACAATCAATTAAATTTATAAACTAGTATATTCAAAATATTTATTAGGGAGCGAATCCAGGATTTTCAGAAGGGGGGGGGGGGCGTGCTTCACCCACTTGGGAGTGCGAAGCCCGGCCCATGATTTTTGAGTGGAAAAAATGCCCACAAGGACTAATTTCATACTAGTACTGTAAATTACGATTTCCAACCTAAACTATTTCTCCTCTCCTTTCCCACGAGAACATATGGAGTTAAAAATTGTTCGCCACCTCAAAAAAAAAAAAAAAAATAGAGGGGGCGTGCGCCGGGTGCGCCCCCCCCCCCCGGGTCCGCGCTTGTATTATATATTATAGTTACAATATATTGGGTAATATTAAGACTTTTTAGCACTCAATGGTGGGGGCGGGGAATGGTTAACGCATGTGGGTTGGATCAGAAGGTCTGTCATTGAGTCAAGCGGCATGGATTCAATTCCCCGCTTCTACGTGAAAAGGAGTAGGGTCGCCTGATTAACCTCGTGCTTTTCAGGTCCTTCGATTTCGCCACACTTTGAAAGACCCCTACGCGCAAGCGAATTATTGAAATATCTATCCATTGGACGTTAACCCATGTATATCTTTAGCATTCAACGAAAAGAACTGACAGTCGTGTTTTAGGTATAAATAGGATGAGTTGATGTACATTTATGATCAACTTGAAATCGTGACTTCAATATGTTAACAGAGTAGAAGTTATATTAGACCTCGTGTTTTTGGTTTATGATTGAACGAAAATGACATAATAGGGTCGTAAAATAAAAAGAAATTCCCTAAGAAACTAGTGACGGAAAGACGGTGCACTGATGTCGCTGAATACAAAACCACCCATAGGAATAAAAATGTAAATGGTCGATAAAATTAAACATATATTTATTGTATTGGTACTTTGAACAAAACAAGTGTGGGCAATGCAGAGCCCCTCAGAAAAAGATTACCTGATATTAATGTTGGAATTTGATCATATTAAACATACTAGTCTATTGATTTGAATACACACTGTAGATTAAACAGAAACGTAACTCCATATGTCGCGTCAAAAAATTAAATCCTTGACTTCACGTTGTGATTTTAAAATATTATTATAAATAGGTGTTTATACAGCTGAATACATCTCTAATACGGGGACTCTAAATAATTCCTATCCAACAACCTGGTTACCTGATTGGAACCAATGCAACATCTCCTTATCTTGTGATAATGTAGATAAAGCTTATTAAAATCCGGCAAATAAAGTCCGTATATAAAGAAATAAATACAAAATCAAATACTATTTTTAATTTCATTTTATCACACTGGTAAAAATGATACATACAGTAAATTTATATCACATGATTAAAGACTGTACATTATATATATACAATTATTACTGTTCTCACTGGTTAATGATGCATTATGTAAGAGCTAAATTTGTCTATTGCATGTCTTCATTTTGGCTTCAAATGTTATTTAAGCTATATATTTAGGCATTTCTAAAATGACAAGCCAATAATCAAGTCTCTAGACCACCGGATGCAGAGATTAAAATGGATTAGGAAGTTGCAGAAGTTAAAATTTAACGACAACACCAATAACTTCATTCAGAATAAATGTAGCAAGAACGACCAGCTCTTTATCTAAATCTTACATTATGTATCTTTAATTGGACATGGATCATATGTACATATTAATATCAGTTTTTTCTTAAATATGGAAGTAAAACACAAATACCAGCAAATATTGCAGGTATTAGCACAACGTATACATATCAACACAAACCAAGCTAATGGAGATGGGCATTCATCTTACAGAGTGCTCTGGAGATTTTTGCCTGAATAGCAATTGAATTACAACTGTCAAGGGTTCTTTTCTTGGGAATCATCCTGCATCATTGATGGTGAAATAATGCCGGAGAATTCTGGGAACTCTTCTAGCTGACACCAGGATTGAACCTCAGACCTCAGTTACCTATTGTGGCTCCCATTTGTAGCACTGCCTGCTAAATGGGGTAGAAAATAAATTTTTCTACTTTCATTTTTTCGCTGTTGTGAAAATATCAAATAATCAGGCATTATATGTTGATAAAGATTTTCTTGAATTGGTATAAAGATAATCTATGATATATGAACAAGATAATTTGAAGAACTTCGATCTATTTTCTCCCTTTTAAAATGTGTCTCCTCTGGATTGTTTCCAAAAAGTAATATTTTGATTTGTTAAATTACACATGCAATGCATCCTACCAAAACCAAACTTTGTTCGTTCCTGAAGTTTTACGTCCACTTCAGGTTGTATCGCAGAAGAAAAATAAGAGCTTGACCCTTTAAATATAAAATGAAATGGGGTTTAATGTTCTACTATCCAACCCCACCATGCATAACAAGGGTTATGTTTCGCAGGTTATAGTGTTTTTAAATTTATCTGATCGCATTTATCAGATCACTCAATGAAAAATGGGAAGTGAATTAGTGAAGGCTCTAAAAGAGATATTTGACTCACATACACTTGTCATGGTATTCTTTTCCAAATGGCCCAGTATTTAAAGCTGAAAATTTCAGATCTAGTAAATAGATTATTTCTCCAAGTTCGATTTGAAGACTTTCAAAAACATTTTGTTCCATGTCCTGATAGGTATTTAATTTAGTACTTGTATATATCCTAAATCAAAAATAGTGGCAATCTTTAATAAAGGTGAAATACCCAGGTGACAAATGACTATAGAATACCATTATTACTGAACAACGTTTCGACTAGCATTATTAAGTCTTTATCAACAATAAAACAATATAAAATATGATGGTCCGTTGTAATAAACAGTAATTGTACTCCATAGAAATGTGATCTGGAGATTTCCAGTTTAATTAATAAATCTCATTGAAACAATTTAATAAAGATAAAACATTCCTATCCACACACAAAATTACATAACTATGACATATTTTACTCATTTTAAAAAAAAAAAAAATATTCTATTTCATACTTAACAGTTACCCATGGTACAAAGAGTTATTCTATGAATGTTAATGGTGCTACAAAGAGTTCTGTTACAGGTGCAACAGAGTTATTGTAGGTCTGTTACTCCCCCTACAAAGAGTTATTGTGGGTCTGTTACTCATGCTAATAATACAAAGGACTATTATAGGCATGTTACTCATTTACTCATACAACCTAAGAGTTATTCTTGACCTGTTACTCATGCTATGAATATATAGTTATTTTTGTTACACTACCAAATAGTTATTTTAGGTCAATTTTGATGCTGTAACCTGTTCATTGATGGTAATAAGGGTTCCATATTGCAGGAAGTGGTGCTCAGATTTAAAAGTTTAAAATAACACCTCTCTACAGTTAGAAATGGAAGCCACATAATACCATAGTGTCTGATGGTACCATTTTAATAATTTCTATCAAAAATATTCCAGTAGTTTTAACATAATTATCCCCCTTATCTTCACGAAAACATTAAATCATGATGCTCACATATCCAAAACATAATATAACTAGCACTTTGAATTCATTATTTCATATTACAAATGTTGGTTTCACTATTTCATATTTCCAATATCTAATCCAACAATATTTTTATTATCTATAAGTTTAGATCTGCATCTTCCATAAGTTATTTCCCTTGGTCTTTCGTTCTATCAAATGGATCTGTCCAAACCTTCATACCTTTAAAATACAATATATTTCATCATCATATTTCTATTTATTATTCTTACAAGATTCACTTTTGTGCCACACACATTTAATGGGGCATAATTTTTATTTTGCTAAAATTCTAATAAATTTAAACAGCAAGGATCTTAATCGGATGTTTTTTGTTGATATTCCCAATGACTAATTATTAAGAATTATTTTTGTTGAAGCCTGGTTATATTAAAGGGAATGGAATATTATAATTTCAAAACCTATTTCCAACTGGGACCTCATCATTTGACCCAATTCTTGCCGGTTTGTTTCAAAATGGATTAAGAACCCTGGTTCACAGTACCCTAAACAAATGCATTCACATGGGTGCTTCACTGATTATGACTGGTGAGGTGCTTGAACATGTGTGAGAAGTACTCAGAGCCCGGCTATAAATATCACTTCACACGAATTTTGTGTTGTAGCTTACTTTTCCTTGAATTCCAAATGCCAACAAGTACATGAGTAGACGTTAGTTTTCTGCCCCATTGTCATTGGAATGACTAGAAACTTTTTCTTGCCAAAAAATTTTCCAAAGTGATCAAGCAGGGCAAAAACTCTGATAGTAATTATTGTAAATCTATGAAATTCTACATGTTTCTGTATCTCATTAATATATATACTTTTGTATCTACATGTATTTCAGACAATTTAATAAGCTCCAGAAAAAAGTTCAATTATAAAGGGCAATAACGCTAGAATTAATTACCAGAAATTGGTTACATTTGATTTCATCATTGTACATGTACATGTGTAACTAATTATAAACAGGTAAAAATGCCTAAACAGAGAATATGTGACCCGACATGGCATACTGAGTCAATATGAGGAAATTTTGAAAATTGAGTTATTGTTATTTTCACATTCTCCAACTCATTACCTTCAATTTGGTGTATAGTTTGTTTGAATTGGACAAAAATTGACTGAGCTATGTCTATTTGAAGCCACCCAACTCACAAATGTAAGTTTTGAGAAAAAGCAAGTTAAAGATTTGGTATGTTCCAAAACAAAATCCCATAGCAACCAGGCAATTTATTTGCTGTTTTGTCGTTGAATCTATATTTCCATGGGTTGTCAGGGGTGCTGAAGACAAAAATCGTAGCAAAAAAAATTGATCCGACGATTTCTGCCATTTATTTGCTATTTTGTCGTTTAATATTTTTTTATTTAGGATTTCAAGGGATCGGAAGACGAAAATCGTAGTAAATGCACAATTTTTGTAACGAAACATCCACAACACACGCGGCATATTCACATGATAGTGTTACTGAAGAACAATCTATACATTAGTAGTCTGTTTTGTATATTATAACTTTGTGAGATTAACTTAATCTCATCAATTAATTAGCACCTTAGTGCCAGCTAGTGGTCAGGAGATTAAGATTATTGATTGGATAATCATCAAAGAAGCCGCCACAGCTGTACGTGTGTTTATTTAACAGGTGAATTAAATTAAGATTCTGCGTGTACGATAGGTCTATTATTATTTTCAGGTACCGTAACGTTATCAAAATGAGTCGCTATAGAAATGTCAATTTCATAGTCACGAAATACGTACGTTCACTTTCGTGCATTTTGGCTTTGATGTAATTAAACAATGGCAGACTCGAGCATCGTAGCATTTCGGCTCGTCGATCGTTCTCATTTTTTCGACCCATGGTGATAAGAGAATTTTAAACAATAATATCCAAGATGCATTCCTTACTTTGCATGCCGTATTATCGTATGAAGAAGCGACAGTAAACGGAATTCAGCTATCAATAAAATTCTCTTCGAAATGAAAATTATTGGCCATTTTGTTTATTTCCAGTTAAGGCCTATAAATCATTTTTTTAAAGATGATATGGGTTATCAAATAATCACCGCTAGGATTAATTATTCGGAGTAAATAATGAGTCGTTGACGGCTTTATCATTGACCCGTGACAGTTGATTAGTATTACTCAATGACACACACCCGCTTGTCGATTAATTTACATAATCTGCCACGTGGTTTTGATTTAACACTCAACAGCAATCTATATACGATCAGAATTACTTTTTTTTCGCCACTTATCAGAGTGAATCGCATGTAGGTACCTCAAAATATTATTGTCAAAACCTAATATTTATCGTCCGCTCGAGCCAGCCACGTAACCACAATGCTTTGCACGCAGTGTCTGAGCCAATCAGCAAACGAGTTGTGTAGACAGCATAGCAATAAGTGGAATATGTTTATATTTTTTAGGGGTTTTAAAACTCGATTGTATCCGTTCAAAATCAATTCACCGACAATATCTTGATCATATTTGTAAACTAGAGATTCTCCGCTTTACAACGATGTCAATTATTATGCAAGAGGAATGACCGGTCGTCTCGTTGCAAGCGAAGAAAAAGAACTAATTTCGTCAAGAATTTTAAGAAATAGGACAGATTTAAGAATACGGTACTCTTACAAAACGTTCAAATAAAGGTATTTGAAATTGTTTTATTGCTATTTTGATCTTTTGTGTCGATAGATATTATATTAATAGACTCACTTTTGTGAAAATCTCAATTTCGATCAAAATCAATATTTTCACTTATTTTGTCTCTAGCCCAAAATTATATTTTGCGCATTCCGACCCAATTTGATATACGGAATCACATATGATCAACAAGTCCAGTGGTGGGGAATTCTTACGAATATAATACATTTGAAACTTTTAATTACAAAACAATACCAAAATTATCTAATGCTGTTTAAACCTACCTCCTGGTTGTATTTTTTCTCTATCAATTCCTGCTCTACCTATTTTCTGCTTTTCCTCTGTAAAACACAATTCAAATTGATGGATAATTTGGAGAAACAGGCTATTACCAATAGATGCAAATAATTAACATTCTAAACAAAGATTTCCATCTATGATCTAATAGTATAGAAGAATCCCACTACACGTATAACACAATCTACAAGATAAACCTACAGACAAGACAGAATACATATTGATATTATCCTACAATATAGTCATATACATTGCAAGAAATTATGAAAAATCAGACCAAGTGGTTTACAGTCCTGGGCCTGTAATGGTTCCAGCGTCACTCAAATGAAAAAAGATATGCCTACAGCAGCCTTGTCATCCAGGCAATCAACAAGGGTGTTCACATATTTTATTTTTGTTTTCAGAGAGAGAAATGAAAACATTTACAATACACTAAAAATCTGATTACAAATAACAACCATTTGGCTTCTTGTTCTGCCCTACAGTAACGTCTAGTTTACAAATATTTAATATCAAGGGCAATAACCATGCAGTAATTATCACTGTATGGCCCACCCGCAGTAAAATAGTAGGACGATAAACCATCATTTCATTTCGTTTTCGATAGTGTGTTTTAATACGGTTGAAGGGAGGCAACTCTCTTTTGACCAAAAATAAAATACAAGAAACAAGGTGTAGAAGAAAAAAAAATAAAAACTGACGCCACATCCCAGGGTTCATATAAGGCTGGATGATTGCAAAGTATACTGCAATTCCAATGCCACCTATTAAACCTCCCACTGCAAGGTATGGTCGCCCGCTCAACATTTTGTAAGTCAATCAGAATAAAAAAAAACCGCTCTTCGAAGATAAAAATAGAACTTTGGAAGGAGACCGGAAGTATAATAAAATGTGTAGGTGTAGAAATGCAGAAAATTTGATATTATAGCTGTGTTGACCAATACAAATTGTTCAATGGAAAATGACCGTAGCATGCATGCATGGCAATGTCTAATAGATGACTGTGGTTATTTTCTTCACAAAGAACCGAATATAAAATTACAACAGTTCCGCAGAAGGGTGAAAGGTCACCAAACTAAGGAAGCAGTTTAAATTAATGCGCCATATT
Source organism: Patella ulyssiponensis (assembly GCA_963678685.1). Classification (NCBI taxonomy): domain Eukaryota; kingdom Metazoa; phylum Mollusca; class Gastropoda; family Patellidae; genus Patella; species Patella ulyssiponensis. The sequence continues at coordinate 14,081,810 of OY783225.1, forward strand.
AAAGGTTAAGTCTTTTTGGAGGGAATTGTCAGCAATATTTGTATATCCATATTAATTTTACACTTTGCGATGTTAATGATTTAATCCAGACGGTTTGAATTACCTTGAAGTAATGGATTTTCATAGGGTCTATTTTTCCTCTGTGGAAATTTAATTTTGTTTTGGTTGTGAACGGGTTCAAATGAATGAAGCAGTAGCAGCCGAGAATCAACATAAAAGTTTTACTATTTTGTTTAATTAATAGCAGTATTTATATGCGCCATACGCAGGTAATTGCACTCCCATCCAAAACTACATTATTGTACCTAATGGGAAATCATGCTGTCAAGATTTATTTCGATCAAAATTGAACAGAATCTTTGCCAAGTTTTTGACCAGTCAATATCGCCAATCCAATGTAACTCTTAATAATTAGAACACTGATTGGAGCAATTGATTGAACACTAAACTGTAGTGAAAAGAAACTAATTGATTCTTTCTGGTAATAGCTAATTAATGTGAATCATTCTGGCGGAAACTGAACGAATGTTTCTTTAAAATGGTGCCTGACATTGTTATTTAATCAAGAATGGGATGAGAATAGCTAGCAGGAAGCTTTAGAACCACTAGTTACTTTTGCAACTGTCCTTTAGCGAACGATATAATTCGATTCGCTGACAGTTGCTGGTAAGCCCTATTACGAAGTAGTATGAAATTAACGCTTTTTCACATCTCGGTTCTAAGGCTATTTTGGAATCCTTACCGTCTATTTTTCACGAAGATTCCTCATTTATCACCAAAAGGAATCATTTCCTGTCACATCTGACACAAATTTATAATAATCCAACACTGTTTTCATGTAGAATTGTGCTTTAAAAAAAAGTACACAACTTTCATTCAAACCCAGGCGCCATTTTTAACTGACGTCTGCGCAGACCTGTTCATAGCTGCTGTCAGCCAGTATTCTAAATTTAGGAATGGAATTTTACCGTAAACGAAAATTCGTGCTGTACACCAATTAACAACGGACTAAACTAGCGATCTGATACCACTAAAGTTTTTTTATTCAACATACATGAACAATAATTACATAAAATCTATATAATTGAACAAAAATATTATATTGACCTTTAGTCCGTTGTTAATTGGTGTACAGCACAAATTTTCGTTTACGGTAAAAATTCCATTCCTAAATTTGGAATACTGGCTGACAGCAGCTATGAACAGGTCTGCGCAGACGTCAGTTAAAAATGGCGCCTGGATTTGAATGAAAGTTGTGTACTTTTTTTTAAAGCACAATTCTACATGAAAATAGTGTTGGATTATTATAAATTTGTGTCAGATGTGACAGGAAATGATTCCTTTTGGTGATAAAAGAGGAATCTCCGTGAAAAATAGACGGTAAGGATTCCAAAATAGCCTTAGAACCGAGATGTGAAAAAGCGTTATTTTCATACTACTTCGTAATAGGGCTTACCAGCAACTGTCAGCGAATCGAATTATATCGTTCGCTAAAGGACAGTTGCAAAAGTAACTATAGAACCACTTATTCTTATATTTTGTTTTGTTGCATTCATGATTCATTGTAACTACATTGACGAAGACATCCATGTTTGATTCAAGTCAAAAGCCAAAGAGATGTCTCTAACAGTCAATTAGAATATGGAATTTTTGACAGTGGGCTGAGTGGGAAGTACGGTAGATAAACACACAATAACGATTCTTGATTGAATACAAAATACAAGTAAAAAACACTGCCTGACTTTTCTGATGTTACACCACTGTAGGTTTGTGTTATGAATTTTTATTGACACGTACCGGTACTAGTAACTATACTTGTAACCTTAAACTGTGTTTAAGGTAACAATTGATACAGTCTAAGACTCAAAGAGACCCCTTGCGCAAATTCAAATAGGTTCAAACGCACAATTGTCAACACACATCATTACAGTTTGTATTGAAATAAGTAATTCTATCACAAATAGCGAAGACTGGACGATTAAAATAGTTACCGAACATTTTTTCTTTGCATAGCGCTGTTTATGTTGTAGGCCTAATGACGTATTACGCAACTTACGGCCATGACACCGGCCAGTTGAAATTTCGCGTAGCAGATTGGTTTCATCAAATCATATAATTATGTGGTAAGGCCTCACCTTTATTTCAATAAGAATTGGTTTAGTATATGTTAAGCTACATGCAGTACTGTTTTGAGCCAGTTTATTTGTAAATTAAGCGAGCTATAGGCCAGTAAACTTTTTGTAGTCATTTGACTAAAAAACTTGCGCAAAGGAGCTCTGTAGGAAAAACCACTACTCTGGCTGGAGTAAGACGGAAGACATCAGTAGTGGAACCATTTCTAGTACTGATACATGTTCTGGAGGCTGGGTATTACTGTCTCATTTCCGACAAGTAACATGCATAATATTAGTGAACTAAATGAGTTTGAAATAACGCTCGTCTACTTGTCGAATCCAAATAACATTTTCAAATGACATGTAGAAAAAAAAATCTACTTGTCGCCAGTAGACTATAACGTTTGTGCCATTTAATGGTTTCATTTAAAAAATGGAGAAGCGATTATAAGACAGGGATGAACAGTACGGTGGTAACTTCAATGCACACATCTTGTCAAAACTACTGCTATTGATAACTTTGCTTAAGTAAAAATAAAGTAATTTGAATGAAATTTTCAATATATTCATTTTGCAATATTATTTAATTCGAACATAATCCCCCTTTATAGTGTAGTGGCTTGGTGTTGATCCCATACTCTTACATACAGTGTGTGTATGTGACAAGGACTCAGAAGTAGGGTCACCTGCATAAAGTCATGGATTTTCTCCGGTTTCCTCCAACTGTTGAAATAAATTTATACCCAATATTCGTCTTGAAATGACTTAGTCTGGACGAGGTGGATGTTAAACTCCCCCCCCTCTCTCTCTCTCTCTCTCTCTCTGTTAGTATAGTTTACTTCTAAATAGATAAAATAGAATTCCGTCAAGTGTGAAGGAGATCTGGAGCTGATACTATTGATACTTTAATTATCAGTTTGTTATACATGTAATACTCCTAAAATAGATTCAATTTGCTATAATGTAATTAGATAATTAACAGTTTTAGCTCAGTCATAAACATATTTATGTTGTAACTTGATCAGTTAGTCATAATGTATGACATGATATGTACCTTGTATTTACAGCTACAATATAGATCTACATGAACATAAAATCACTTTACACATGTAGCCTAGGATATTGATACATCATGTTTGTAAATCAATCCGATACATATTACAATGTGTGCCAGAAAATGAGCCAGTTTAATGAATTATTGGTGGGCAATAAATTGGTGACTTTGAAATATTTTTCAACATATGATGCAGAATATCTATGTTCTAACCTACCGTAAAGATACATTATGGGAGATTAGATAACGAGTTGGCAGTTCTCACTACTATAATAGTTAAAAACTAGCTAATGTAAACCACGAAGGAAAATATTGCAGCAAATTGAACTACAATCCAACAAAAATCTCATGCAAGCCTCGACATCGAGAGTTGATTGTGGTCTTGATAAGTTAATTAATGCCTAATTGATAGTTTTTATAACATTTCAGGCCTAAAGAAAGACCTGCCATAGGCAGGGTTTGTTCTTGCATAATGTATGTTTAAACTTTAAGATAGTGCCTACTTTCCCAGAAAAGTATTTATCAGGTGGTTATTTCCAATAAAATTATGGCAATTTTGGTAGATATGGAAAGTAGAAACATCCAATGTTTCTAGGAAAATACTGGATTCCCTGAAAAACACCCAATGAGAGAATGTAAGGATTTCCTTAACCAGCAACCCGCGTGATGTCAAAGGTTGCACGCAAAGATTGTCTGATTTCCCAGCGTATAGCCGTTTCTGAGATGAAAACCACAGAAAAGATGTGGGCAGTGGATAATGTGAGAATTTAGTTAAGCTTTGATATAAGATATTTATGATAAATGGACAGCGATTAATAAAGACGTCTTTTATATGAAATGAATTATCCTTTGTCTCTGGCTTCGCACCTGTCTCTAGGTACCAGGTCATCCAAGTCACTTATGACACAAACATGACTTTTTTGTATTACTTTTGACCCACATTATATTAGAATTTTAATTTTTCATTATCTTTAGTATATAAGTGAACTATAATAGCAAAGATGGCAAGCTCTTTATCTAAATCTTACATAATGCATCTTTAAATGGCGATCGTGTGTGTTTCATTTGGTTCAAAATCACAACCATCTGATAGTCAAGAGAATTGATCATGGGCTTGTCTGTGAATAAATGTCTAATTAATAGTTACATAACATTTGAGGGTCAAAAGAAAGATCTGCAATAGTTAAAACAGATTTAGCTCTTACATACATCATATGTAATGATGGATCTTTAATAATTTACTAATGTTAACTTCTGTCTATAATGCTTTAATACCAGCTGAATCACCTGACCAGATTTATAACTATCATCAGAGTGTAGTATATTCCAATTATACTTAAACATACATTATGCAAGAGCTAAATCTGTCTAATGCAGGTCTTTCTTTAGGCCTGAAATGTTGTCTGGATTAGAATCCCATTTGCTTCTCAACTTTCATTCATGATATAATCATGAAACGGATAATTGAGAGTATGTTTTTTATCGAACCGACTTTTGACTTTAGTAATGATGATTGAGGCTACGCCGAAAATTCAATCGCTTAATTCTCGGTTCATAGTGGATCAATTTGACTTAAATTTTCAGCAAATTGCCTTTCCATTATCTAGTTTTTAACTATTATAGTGCGAACTGCCAACTGGTTATCTAATCTCCAGTAATGTATCTTTAATTAAAATGACTAAAATGGATACCTTGCATTTTGCTTTTATTGCGCATAATTTGTATAATGTTACGTTACACCTGCTTGAACGTTTAAAAAATTGTCCTGATATGAATGAAATTAAACAATAAAAGTTGAAAAAAACATTTCTAGTTAAAAAGCTTTCACTGTACAATGTTTATTAATGTGGTATGTCACACTTATGTTTTTGTTTTTTTTCAGGTATGGGACAAACATTATCCGAGCCGGTTACCACAAAAGAGACATCAAAATGTGAAAATAATTTTGTTAAAGTTGGATCATCTTGTATGCAGGGATGGCGAATAAGTATCCTTGTTTTTAAAAAAAAAACTGTACTGAACCCGATGATATCCACAAACAGGCTGGGGCCTATCACGGAAATTGTGCAACAATAAATTCAATTTTTTTTAAAAACAATATTTTTATTCTGGATATCTGAATGGGTTTGGGGGAACAGATTTAGACTATGTAAGATCCCAATACATGTACATTACTCCAATTACCAGATTTTGTGTGAAAACAAATTATTTATCTTTTACGAACATTAGATATGGAAGATGCCCACATACATCTTTTATCATTACCAGGGGATAAAGAATCCTGTTTTTTTGGAGTTTTTGATGGGCATGGAGGTAAGAAAAATATTTCACGTTTTTGATTTATGTTTTGAGCTTTGTCCAATATTATTATTATTATAGTCTTCAGCTCTATATCATCCACAGTCTCCAACATTGCAAATACGACCTATTGATCAATTTAAATCCACATTAATGTTGTTACCTTACGGTGAAAAGCTTGGGTGTGTACATTTTAAAATTGGCGCCAGAATCACATTCCAACAAAGCTTGCTTTTGAGCACCATTTCTAATGACGCGAATCGATGTACAAGATTTGTAGCAATGTAGACTGGAATAACCAGACACCAAAGAATGCTATTCAATTGAGACTCTTGCTGTATTTAGCCAAACATAACTTATTAGAAATTAAAGTAGCTTCTTTAAGACTGAAAAGCAGTGTTTCTCGAAATTTTAAATTTACCTAATGTTCATCTAAGATGGATGTATTGTTTAACATGTGCACAGGTCCATTTGTATTCGGGGAAGGCAGGGCATGATTCCCCCTTGTCAGTGCTGAAGCATGGAGGGCCTGGCAAGGACAGCTATCTACATGCAGTCGTTCAGATGGGACGAAAAACCGAGGTCCCGTGTATACCTTGGGGTGCATGTAAAGATTCCTTGACAGTTGGAATTTGATATAAGAGTAGTCCGTAGTGCTGCTGTCCGGGCAAAATTTCCGTCATAGCTTACTGTATGGCATATGCCTGCCTTCATTAGCCCAGTTTGGAGCTGAACAGTTGGACATTAAACTCAATTTCATTTCATTTCCATTTGTATTCCATAGAAATGTGTCCAGTGTGTGAGGTTGTATGTGGTCATCAATGACCTTGATAAAACTGTCCCCTATCTCTGTAAATCAACACTGCCAACAGTAGCCATTTGAAACTCTGTAACAAAGATAGCAGTTAGATATTACTGTACTTATAGATTCAAAGGTCATTGTAGTTGATAGATTAATGTATCCATTCTCTAGAATTAATGTTTAAACATGTTTATCTTATACTTGAAGGTGGTAAAATAGCTCAGTATGCTGGTAATAATCTACACAAGAAAATAGTATTACACACACAATATGGTAGGTTATAAGTTACCACTCTTCAATTGTCGACCCACATATTGGTTTCATTATTATTATTTTGGACATTGTAATTCAGTTGTATAGTATTAAGATTGTATGAATGATAATTATATCACAAGAAGTAATCTATCTTAACTAATAGACATAGACTGAAGTATTTACACACCAACGTTATAATGTAGCTGTACATTGCTCTCTCCCATCACTATATCAACAGGAGTTGACTGTTCAAGGATTTTTGATTATAACCTCCAGAGTTTTTCTCTCTGCCTTTTTTTTTACAAAAACGTTCGCACCTTAGAGGCTGAATTTAAACAACTTGTAGCTATTCTAGTCTGCCTATGTTTGGTTGCCTGGCAACCTATGTTTCTCTTTTTTGTGCACTGATGTTAATTGTAGAAAATAATTTATACAAGTTTCATTTATTTATTGATAAGCAATTTGCAGTTTTTGAAGATATTTACTTCTGCAGAATAAAATGTTATTGAAATAATAAAGCTAGTACCTCAAGATTTTCCAGTGTGTTTTTCCCATGTCTAGTAATTTGGATAGGACAAAAAAAACAACAAGGTCCTTTGTACACATCGAAATACATGTACATGTAAACGTATTCTTGACAGTTGGAACTTGGAATTCAAAGTAAGGGTATACTATCACAATGCATAGTGTCAATCTGTCTGTATTAGCACTATTGTATTGAAGCTGAAAAGCAGGATGTTAAAGCCCATTTCATTTTATTCAAATGTTTTATATTTTAGCACAAGGTAATATTAGTGACGCCATTAAACAGGGATTTCTAACACTTGATGAAGATATGCTAAAAGGTAAAAATATCTTGATACCTGTCTGACATACAGTTGTGTTTAAATATTTGATTTGTCATGGTGACAAGAGCTAATTTTGTGACTGCTAATTCCCCAAATTATAGCATTTCAGAACATGACATTTGATAATTTCTCAGCCGATTAAAGCTTATTCTAGCTAGTGATTTGCATCCATCCATTGTTTGGTCAATCTAGTTACATGTGACTTTACCAACTCTATGACAAGTTTAACAACAACTGATTATCCACACAATAATTATTTTCATACCCATTATACTTCTCCTCTATAACAGTTTATGACAGCATTTTGGATAATAAATTTTCACATTGGGTTCAGATCTGAAAACTTGCATGAAAGTGTTGATTTTGGTGCCTTGACAAAGCACTAACTACTTGCGCACCATGTGAACCATTAATATAGTTAGGTTGCAGAATAACAGAAAGATTATGTCGACAATGCATTAAAACTTCTTTCTTCAGGCATTCATCATATTGAAAGAGTTGTTCCCCTTATTTGAGCTATTTCTGTCTCAATAGAAAGTCATGCCACAATCTGAACGACAGACTCACCCTACCTGCAGAGAAGTGACTCCAACACAATGAATAGCCATGATATCCATATGACGTTATCTAAACGTTACGGGTCATGAGGTCACATCAACAAACAAATGTCAACGCCATCATTAAGATCATTATAAACATTACAAGACACAATGTTACATTGTAAACAATAGCCTTCTTGAAGCCTTTAAGACTGTATAATCCGTACAGCCATAACACTTATCGCTTTTTCACAAAAATAACATCTACAACTCTTAGATTTGACGTCGGCATATTGGCACTATTTTGTGCTTCGGTCGTGTTTATTTCAGATATACACAATCAATTCTGTTAATGTTTTTAGCGTGGGGATTGACTAATAGTTAATATATGTCAGTTCTAAACAAAAATAAACTTTTAACGCAATTTTAGAAACATAGCCAAATTCTGGCTGGGATTACTGAGCAAAATGGCCATTCACTGTATACGTGCGAAAAGAAAATCCAGCTACCATTTAATTTTCGTACTGACTTCAAAATATTGTCCTTCATTATAATCAGTTAAATTGCCATTAAAGATTTTTATTTTATTTTTCAGGGAGGGGTGGGGGTGGGGTGCATGACAGAATGGTTAACATGGGAGCACTGCTTCATAAGATCTGTCATAGAGTCAACTGGCGTAGTTTTGATTCTCGGTTGGATGTGACAAGGAGAGGGGTTGCCTGTCCAACCTTGTGGGTGTTCTCCTGGATCTGCCGTTAGACAGACGACCCACCCACCCAATTGTTAGCCTAATGTTATTGACTATATGTTTGTGTTTTATCACAGAATTAGTAAAATTTTTGTTTTTTTGTTTGATTCAGATGATGCAATGAAAGATGAGTTAGCGGGTACAACAGCTGTTATAGTTTTACTGAAAAATAGAAAATTATATTGTGTAAGTTACTATACACCTCATCGCCTTACCGACTTAGCCACATGATCCCGCCATTTGAATGAGACACGGTGACTTAGTAAGCAAAGTGCATGCTTAGTAACCAGTAGGGTACAATCCTGGTGTTGGTCCAAAGTAGTATTCTAGATGGTTATTTGAGAAGGTCCAATCAGCACCTAAGTTTTTAGATCACTATATATATGATTGTATAAAGAGTTATACAATGAACGAAATGAGTTGGTTGGGTTTTGATAGTTCAAATTCTAGACATGGAGATCAAGGAGAAATTGCTGATCAGAACTGCATGTCCTGAGGTAACAGTAATATGTAGAGTGGTTCAGAGACACAATATTTGTCCTTATAAAAACTGACCCGCTTATCTGTGTGATTGCTCCGTCGAGAAATCTTCTGAAGTGAGCAGAAGTTAGCGCCGCGCACGTGGTTTAGGAAGTCGCAGCAAATATACGTCACATGAGGTATTTTTACAAACATGTATTGGTATATAACGCCGAGTAAAAAATACACTCATTACGGGCTTCGACTTACGTGTTTATTTAATAGCGAACGTGAGCAAAAATTTCAATTTCACTCCTTGATTTGATTTTTGATTTTGGCGATTTTGGTGATTTAAATACAGAGCTAGCTGTAATAGCTTCGTCTCATTTCTAACTTTCAACCACATGAGAGTGCCCAGATAAATTTACTACAACCTTTCGAGATTTACTTTTATTAAGTGGCTACATTCTTGGTTTACGCTGGCATCTATCGTGGTTAGGAAATAAATATTTGCTAGCTCTAAATACGCAGAACTATTTGAGACCGGAAAATAACCGAAACAAACTTTTTATTTGCAGTCTTTATTTTCCAGACCCTTTTCGGTAACATGGTGTAAATTATTTTTATAATCATAGTATATTATCTAACCATCCTGTAGGCATAGGCTTTGATCGACGGACTTATTTTTTTCAAGATTTGAGACTGAGCCCTGCAAGATATCGTCCACGGATGATTTGCTATCCAGCATTGGATTGGACAAGTACCCATATGATTTGGGAACTGTAACAAACTACCTATGACAAAAATCACAAATAGGCTTTATGCTAGACAAATGTTAATAAATTCCCGACAACGTCGGAGCATCGGCCTGTCATGACTGCTTTACATGACGACTGTGTGACTTTTTGTGACAAATACATTCAAAATAGACTGGCCAGACTGACGACAAAGACTAGGACGCTGAGTAAAAGTAAGGTTAAGTCCACTAAATGTATGAAATCATTCGACCATTTTCTTGACACCCCATTTTTTCCGGGATAGTTTACGTTACTCCATCGGCAGACACAAGTGAAATTAATTTAATAAACAGAGAGACTCGGACATCTGCCGATGCGACCTTGACTGATTTAGATAGAAAAAAAGTATTTGCGGCGATTGTCATAAAAGCACAATCGCCAAGTTTAAAAAAAAAATCAACTTCGGAAGACTAAAAAAGAAATGATTCGCATGGAGGCTAATAATGAAAATAAAAAACAATTGGCAGGTAAAAAGAATGGTTGCAAGTCCAAACCTTTTTAGACGAACGAAGGAATTTTGTATGATGTCAAAAATAAAAGATACACAGCAGAATGCCATAATTTGGTCATGAAACTTAAAAATCTAAACGTTTCCAATGGTAACGTAGCAGTGGTTATAACCGCATGTTTGGCTCTCGCGGGACTAAATCTAATTACACTCCATCAAAATCTACAGTTCAAAGAATATCATGTGAGCGCGCCGGTGTCCAAATGTTTAGGAAACCTTGAAGTCGGCGAAAAATACCACCCTTTATACAGACGAAACTACAAAATTTGGCTCTAAATTCGGTACATACGCAATAATCGCTGGCTCGGCGCATACGCCACTTATCCAGCAATGTGTTCTTTTTTTTCATAACAAACATCATGCAGTACAATATATTTATTTATCTGAGGGACAAAAAATAAAGTCTTAAATTAATAGTTTTATGGGGGGGGGGGGTAATCCCCCTCTCTCACTCCCCGTATTACATGTCATTATATTTTCCTCGTACTTTACCCGGCAATTTATTTTTCATAACAAACATCGTAATGCACAATATAATATTTAGTTATCTTTGAGATTCACATTAAAGTGTTACATTATTAGATTTATAGACCCCTCTCTCTCCCTCGCTCCCTCTGTATAACATGCCGTTATAAATAGGCCAGTGTCTGGGTATAAATAAGTAAACGCACTGTTCATTTTAATATACATGTATGTATTAGGCTAATCTTGAAATAATTCATGTCAAATGCCGATATTTTCATCTCCAGCTTAACATGTATTTTAATTTCTACTGTAGCATTATAAACACAGTTAATATAAAGACATTTGAAGGCGCGGGTTTACTGTTAAAACAACTAAGCGTTCGCGCATGCGTACATATGTCAAATCCAATCGTCTCATAGAGTGTAATCTGTTACTTTGCAGTATGGAAATAAACGATATTTTCCGACTGCGATAAAGTTATTTCGTTTCCGGGACGTGCGTAGCTTGGAGCATATTTTTTTTAGTACAACCAAGGGACATAGCTCTTATTCTCACTAAGAGATAACTCCTTTGATTATGGAAGCCGGGCAGATTTTGAGCCATTTATAACATATGTCCAAATGGTTATATATCCTCAAAAATCAGAAGTGGCCAGACTTCCATTGTTGATCAATGAAGTTTTTATAGTAAGTCTTATCATATATAATGTCTTTACTGTCCCGAAATAGTGTCTGTTTGTTATAAAACATTTTTAGCCTGAACCACTCTATAATATGTAGGCAATATTTGTGTTGCTATTGAGTTTTAATACAATATTTGTGTTGCTATTGAGTTTTAATACAGTATTTGTGATGCTATTGAGTTTTAATACAGTATTTATGTATTACAGGGTAACGTAGGTGATTCACGTGCTGTAGCTAGTGTTGGTGGACGTGTAGAACAGTTATCATTTGATCATAAACCTAGTAATGAAGGGGAATCTAGGCGTATAATATCAGCTGGTGGCTGGGTAGAATTTAACAGAGTTAATGGTAAGTTTGTATCCTGTTTCTAAAAAATCTGTCACCTTTGTCTTAAAATTCAACTTGAATTATTCATTTTACTTACACAAAGCACTTAAACGTCAGTTTTTGTCTTTAGAAACAACTTGAAATAGTCTTTTTACCTTGCTTTTTGAATTTTTTCCTTTATACTTAAAGAAATGTAGAAAACGAAGCAAAGACAATCTTTTGTCTTAAAATATTACTTAAAATTTAATTTATGGCCTATATGTTTTTATAATATTTTTATTTTTGTAGGCAATTTAACTTTGATTTTTCTTAAAAAATTTTATTTTTTCAGGTAATTTAGCTTTATCTAGAGCATTAGGTGATTTTGTTTTTAAGAAAAACGCTCAAAAACGAGCAGAAGAACAGATAGTCACAGGTAATACTTTATTTTGGTAAATTTAATGTTGTAGGATTTTATTGCTTTTGCATTACAAGAAAAATCAGCTTCCCAAGACGAGAATGACTTTTTCACAGTCGATACTAGCTCAAGATGTTTATTTCGTTGTGGCTTGATGGAAAAAATGTAAAAGATGTTTGACTGAAAATTAGACAACATGCTCGAAACTCTGCTGATGAGAGATGCCCGGAAGCAAAATCGGAACCAACGAACAGTGGATAGAGCCCATTTCAATAATCCTCCATAACTTGTTTAGGGCCAGATAACAATGTGAATCTGTGATGAAACTCTAGTTTTGGAAGATGTAAATATATACTTTGAAAGATGTAAATATATACTTTGAAAGATGTAATTTTAGTTTTAGAAGATATAAATCAAGATTTGGAAGAGCTAATTCTAGTATTTGGAGATCTAACTCTAGTTTTGGATTATCTGATTCTAGTTTTGTTATACCTACCTCTAGTTTTGAAAGATCTAATGAGTAAGATGTATTATATTTTTAGCGTATCCTGATGTAGTAGAGAAGAATGTCACAGAAGATTATGAGTTTGTGGTGATAGCTTGCGACGGTATTTGGGATGTTTTAACAAATCAAGAAGTTGTAGACTTTGTCCGTGCTAGAATTGCTCAGAGCATGGAACCAGATGTAGTGAGTATTTTTTTTAAAGTTGTTTTTGTTTCAAATATCCGCCCGCACTCCCACTCCCCTCCGCTCTCCCCCCCCCCCTCCCTCTTAGTAGTGAATACACAAGAATTTTTATACGCCCGCATTTTCATGTGGACGTATATTGTCGTCGCCCCTGTTCGTCCGTCCAGACGTCCGTCCGTCCACAATTGTTTGTGAACAGTCTACAGGTCACAATTTTTATCCGATTTCAATGAAACTTAAAATATACGTTTATCACCCTAAGATCTCGGTTCCTTTCGATATTGGCATGTATCGGACCGTAACTTCATGGGTTATGGCCCCTGATTGTATGAAAAATCACGTTTTTTAGCTTGTGAACAGTGTAGAGGTCACAATTTTGAACCGATTTGGATGAAACTTGAAATGCATGTTTATAACGCAAAGATCTTGGTTCCTTTCGATATTTGCGCCAATCGGATCGTAACTTCCTGAATTATGGCCCCTGATTCTCTGAAAAATCGCCCTTTTTAGCTTGTGGTCCCTCTAGGGGTCAAAATTGTTATCCGATTTAAAAAACCGTTTGATTATATCACCGTCCCATGGTTATGAAGGTTGGGATCACATTTCGTGAAAATCGGACCAAAATTGACGGACAAAATGGCCGCCGTTTGTACGCGAATAGTGTGAAAATATGTTATATCAAGGTTGTGGACCTTATAGAGGTCACAATTTTGAACCGATTTTGATGAAACTTGACATGTATGTTTATAACCCAAAGATCTTGGTTCCTTTTGATATTTGCACGCATCGGATCGTAACTTCCTGAATTATGGCCCCTGATTGTCCGAAAAATCGCCCTTTTTAGCTTGTGGTCCCTCTGGAGGTCAAAATTGTTATCCGATTTAAAAAACGTTTGATTGTATCACCGTTCCATGGTTATGAAGGTTGAGTTCGAATTTCGTGAAAATCGGACCAAAATTGAAAGACAAAATGGCCGCCGTTTGTACGCGAATGGTGTGAAAATATGTTATATCAAGGTTGTGGACCTTATAGAGGTCACAATTTTAAACCGATTTTGATGAAACTTGACATGTATGTTTATAACTCAAAGATCTTGGTTCCTTTTGGATATTTGCGCCATTCGGATTGTAACTTCCTGAATTATGGCCCCTGATTGTCCGAAAAATCGCCCTTTTTAGCTTGTGGTCCCTCTGGAGGTCAAAATTGTTATCCGATTTTAAAAACCGTTTGATTATATCACCATTCCATGGTTATGAAGGTTGACTTCGAATTTCGTGAAAATCGGAACAAAATTGACGGGACAAAATGGCCGCCGTTTGTACGCGAATTGTGTGAAAATATGTGATATCAAGGTTGTGGACCTTATAGAGGTCACAATTTTGAACCGATTTTGATTAAAATTGACATGTATGTTTATAACCCAAAGATCTTGGTTCCTTTAAATATTTGCGTCCATAGGATCGTAACTTCCTGAATTATGGCCCCTGATTGTCCGAAAAATCGCCCTTTATAGCTTGTGGTTCCTCTGGAGGTCAAAATTGTTATCCGATTTAAAAAAAACGTTTGATTATATCACCGTTCCATGGTTATGAAGGTTGAGTTCGAATTTCGTGAAAATCGGACCAAAATTGACGGACAAAATGGCTGCCATTTGTACGCAAAAGGTTGTGGACCTTATAGAGGTCACAATTTTGAACCGATTTTGATGAAACGTGACATGCATGTTTATAACCCAAAGATCTTGGTTCCTTTCGATATTTGCGCCCATCGAATCATAACTTCCTGAATTATGTCCCCTGATTGTCCGAAAAATCGCTTTTGTTAGCTTGTCGTCCCTCTGGAGATCAAAATTATTATCTGATTTAAAAAACCGTTTGATTATATCACGGTTTCATGGTAATGAAGAGAGATTAGAATTTTGTGAAAATCAGACCAGAGTTGACGGATAAAATGGCCGCCGTCTGTACGCGAATTGTGTAGAAATATGTTATATCAATGTTGTGGGCCCTATAGAGGTCAAAATTTTGAACTGATTTTGATGAAACTTGAAATACATGTTTATAACCTAATGATCTTGGTTCCATTGCATATTTGCCCATATCGGATCGTAACTTCCTGAATCATGGCCCCTGATTGTACGAAAAATCACCCTATTTAGCTTGTGATCCCTCTGGAGGTCACAATTATTATCTGATTTAAAAAAACGTTTGATTATATCACACTTACACCGTAGTTATGGGTGAGTTTGAATTATGATTTGCTGATGATTACTTAAAATGCAACAACTCTTGTTGACTGCCCGGACGATTTGGCTGCTGTGTGGGCGTATGTTTCGTTGCCTGACAACCTATTTTTTTCTATTGTGATATTTATATTTGAGACAAGTTTGGGCCTTGAATGTAAAATGAAAGCCTTAACGTTGTATATACCATCATTACATTGTCAATGTACCATAACAAAAAAGCATGATTGTGTTGGCTGACAAAACAACGACTGACTTTTTTAGTGGGAGATTTATATAGTCATTTATAGAGACTATGGCTATCGTTCATTGCTGTGGTAAGTAAGCAAAGAATAACACAGAACTAAATATAATACTCAAGAGAGTTTTACTAAGTGTTCATGAAGATTAGAAAAATTTCTTTAATGATTTGGGATGTGTTCAAACAAAATAGTTTCAATACCAAGGCTGCAAAACTTTTAACAAAACCCATTCCTTTCTCTTTCTTTTTAGATATGCGAAGAATTAATGATGCGTTGTTTAGCTCCAGATTGTCAGATGGGGGGGTTGGGTTGTGATAATATGACTGTAGTATTAGTGTGTTTTCTTAACGGCCATAAATACAGCGATTTGGTTACACGCTGTTCACAACAGAATGTCGGGGGCTCAGCACCACACTTACGAGAATACTGTGAAACAGTGGATCTAAAATAGCGTCAGCTGAAAATCATTAAATCAAGTCCAAGTTGTTATTTTTGTGTATTTTTCTTTGTTTTTATAAAAAAAATTGCCATGATGTAATATATTTAAATAAAAATATATATATATATAACTATGATTTAAAACGTAAATCCAAATTATTTAAAGTTTAATTATTAAATATTCTGTTATATGCATAGTTCTCACCAAATTCGTTTTTTGTTTAATTTGTATGCAAACATCTTTATAAAACAAATACCTACTTTTAGTTATTCTGGTTCTCAGATGTGTTCTACCAATGATTCTGGATTTTTTTTTCTATTCCTTGAAGGATCACTGTGTCTAAATGATTTCCTTCAAACATTTATCTAAAACTTTGCTTGAAGAATTTTTAATGCAGTATTGCTGTCACTAAATCCTGTCTTCAAAACTCTTCATTAGACTTACACTTCACAAAAATAGGACGTTAATTTTAGTTAAACCAGATTTCATTTCATACTTGGTTTTTCAGACTTAAGCATTGATTTTGTATTTCTGTTATGAATACAGCTCCTTCTGTCTGTCTTCTCCTTGTGGTATCATTTCAGTCATTTCTTTCTCATTAGTTGTTCGTAGGATTACGATTATCATCTACTTAAATATGCACTCCAAAGAGTTATAAAAATTGAACAGACAAATACCTTTTCCTTACGATATTGTGTCATTTAACGATTGGCTGCCCGGGCAAAATTTCCCTCATAGCACTCTGTATGACATATGCCCGTCTTCCATTAGCCCAGGTTAGGTGCAGAATTGTAGGATGTTAAACATCATTTCATTTCATTTTATTTAATGATTGTTGAAATCCATTTATGATGTACAATAACATTTAAGAGTTACTTCCCTTTACCAGAGACACTTGAAAGTACAGTTATCAATGAGACAGATTTTACATACTTTTTTTTTTATGTGACATGGAAGAATTTGAGAAACAGAATATTTTTTTATATAACGATTGTATAATATTAACTCAGTGTTATTTCTATTATTATGATTTAAATGTCATGTCTCATTTCTGGAACATGAAGGCTGTCTTTTTTTTATTTGAAAATGAAATTGTACAGCTGCGTCTCATTTACTTGGCACTATTATATATATATATATATATATACCCAGATAACATCATATTTAGGTTCGACATTTTCTACACTATTGGCTTCCTGCCAAGTAACATTTAATGGCATGAATTGTCTCATGATGAGAATCAATATATTTTATAAAAAATACCCTAAGTATTCTACTGCCTCACTACGCTTAGTAATTTAGCATAATTGAATTGCATTATCAAATCTGTCCTGGCCAATTTGGGACTTTAAAGGCAGCTGCCATGTGTATCACTTAGAACATCTCTTCAAAATGAAAAGTTACTTTTTAGAAATCAGTGAGGATTGTCAAAGCAAATAGACTTCTCCATTAATATGACATACAGAACCATTGATTATTTACTCTTATTTAAAACTTTGATCAACATACAAAATAAATGAAAAGCGAATTTGGTTTGGTGAGAAAATGTGACTTTTAGTAATTATTAGACATTTTGTATGATTTTAGTACATCTAATCTCTACAACAGGGATGCATGTTAAACAGCACATCTCCCTCTCTCTCTCTCTCTCTCTCTCTCTGGATCCAAATTTATGAGTATCACAATTTGTGTTGTGATTTCTTTTCATACTCTGAATTAATTTAAATATATATTTAATTGAAATGAAAAGATGAGGTCCCCAAAATACCTGACATGTATATTTAGAAATGTTTATTTTCAATCCGACTATGTTTACAAACTTTGAGATGTATTTGAAACATGGATGCTGTTGTAGAATATACCATGTACATTATGCAATCTCCACACTCATCAGTAACCCTGTTCATAAGGATTTCTTATTGAGTTAAGGGCTCGGTTGTTGCAACTACTGACAGTGGTCTAACGCTTGCACTTTAGATCATTAGGTCTGTCGTTGAGTTAAATGATGTGGTTTTGATCCATTGCTTGTATGTGACAATGAGTAGGGTCATCAATCAAATCTCATTGGTTTTCTGTGTGTCCTTATTATTTCCTCCCCTATACACAAGCAAATTATTTAAAATTGTACCATATGTTAGTCCCTAAATGATCTTGTTTTTGATGTTATTGGATTTGAAGGGGTTAATGAACAGGGCTATATATATGTATATTGGAAATTACCATATTTTTTTCATGATAAACATGCATGATATATGTACATCTATTTATGACTTCACAGGGATATTGACAAGGGAAAATATGTTAAAACATATCTTCTCAAAATATATTTATTCATGGAATCACAAGACATTAAGCGAAAACATCCTATACACACTGTACCTATGGTCAAGTAAGATAAGTGTCTTTACTAGTTTTGTTTGTCCTTGGACATATAAAGAAAAACTGCTGTTCTTAAAAGAAATAGTACTTATGATATACCGGTATCCACATTTTGTGTGACATCTTTCTTTCAAATTGTGTCTGATATTTTGTTTTGACCACTTGTCGGTAAACACCATTATAATACGGTTTTCATAAAAATGTTAGGTATGGATGTGACTCTTGGGGCACTAGACTCTTTGAAAAAAGCATATGGCTATGGCTGTTCAAGTATGATGGACATGAAACTTGCCAGGCTTGTTTCTTGGACAATCAATTGACAGACTTTAATCTTTAGTATGATGTCCCACTTCCAAGATGGCTGTCATGATTCAAGTTCTCACATATAAAATAAGATGAATCAGTTAGAAGCGATTGTATCCTACAAAACTTAACCAAAATATTTTACATTGAGATGAAACAATCTAATTTATGACCAGTTGATTAATTACACGTATTTGACTCAGTTGATGTATTCTATTATTTAGTTTGTATGATTTTCTTGAAGTAAAAACTTTGAATAATCCACATAGATAAGATAGTAATTTAATTTGATATATTTACATGTATGTACCCTTAGTATTTTTGTTTCATAAGTTATCAAGCTATTAAATGGCAACAGTTTAATAAGATTCTGTTAAGTATTCTTGGAAATTTCTGCTTTTTTGGAGATGGTTCTTCCAGAATTGATTATTTTGTCTATGAATTTTTGTATTAATTATTTGATTGCTTTTATTCAATTGATTGGTGTGTGTACATTTTTCTGTAGTCAAGTGTCAATAGTTTTTTTTTATCCTAGATTGTTGTGGTTGCCTTGACAACAAGAGTAGTCTTTTAATCAGAGGCAACCAGCAAGCCAGAAGAAAACTAAAATCAGGAAAGATCCTGACTTCTGATTAATCTATTTAAATGAAAGATTTATGTTAAACACACTCAACCTGATACACAAGGATGTGTGTAATGCTAGGTTCTAACTGTTGTGCGTTGCTTTACGATATAATTGCCTCTACTGAGTCCACGATCGGGTATGTGCAGATATGTTCGGATACATTTCAATGACCTCAATGTATGCTAAGACCTGATAGGATCCACAATTTCTCCTCGTTTAAAACCACGATTTCAACCGTAGTGAGAATTATGATTGTGGGAACTTAGCATAAGGGAATATCTGTAGACAGGATTGAGAGGCACCAATGTTTTGGCTACTCTTTATACATACACAATACTGAACGATACATTTCAAACTTCTGTAATATTATGTTTTTGCTCTAATTTCTGGTAAATCAACAATTATTATTAACCACAGACTGGTAGCAACTTGAACCAGTACATGTATTTATCCATCATGTTAAATAGTTGTTGAAGAGGTGATGTGAAATCATCCCGTAGAAAGGTAATATAAACTTGTTGTTTGTTATTGTTGAAGGTCTATTTGTTATTGTTTATAAATATACATAAGGTGAAATAATTTCTATATATAAATATATTATGTATAAAGTATAATGTTATATTATATTGTAGCAATAATTCTCTTCATGTAATTGTATATTTGTACGATCCTATAATTCTCTAGCTCCTTCATGTCTGTATATTCTATGAATGGCATTTAGTAATTGGGACTAGATCAAATTAAACTCTATTTTATGGATAGCAATTACTATGTTTTGTTGTACTGCAAGTTTCTACAAGATTCTGCTAGTTGTTATCAAGCATGTAAACAAAGATTGAATAACATGACCCCTCCCACTAAACCGACTTGTGAAATATCGTTCAAACGTTGTTCAAACGTTTGTCGCAGTGTAATAAACCATAGTAATGGTTGTCCATAAATGTTGTTTTATTTGATCATCTCTGTATATTTATTAACTCTGCCTGCATAGTTCTCATCAGATAGAACGAATGTAAAATCATTGCTAAAACGAAGCACAATAGGACATGAGTACCTAAGATTTGCAAATTCTCTGGAGGTGTATGAGGTGGATTATGACTTTCTTTACTGTCTAGCCTAATTGACTTCGATTTTTACACTACATTGTCAAAACATCACCAAGAATTAAACCAAATAAAATACGATTAAAATCTGATTATCATTTTTCATATAAAATTCAGTGCAGATGACTCATTATTAATTAAATTCCATTTCATTTGAAATCATCAGACATGGTTTTGTAAAATTTGTTATATTTATTCATGGGCTTAATTTATCTTCCAGTTTGTCTTTTTGATTATTATTTATTATTATATATTTTGTGTGATGAGGTATTCCCCGTCTTCTCATAGTGCAGATATTCTGTATGACACAGCTTAACTTATAGGTTAGTGTAGTGCATAGTCTAGTTATTTTGTATCACACACCTTAACTTATAGGTTATTGCACTTCCAACGACTTGGTGCTTCAAAATGAGCAGTTGCAAAAACACAGAGTTGTTATATCATTGAAATCAAATTAAAATATTGCTTTCGTTTCACACTACCTTAAGACTAACAAATGGTTAAGGAGCCTGTGCTCAATGAACTAGCACTTTGTTTTAATAGGTATGGTTCTAAAGATCGTGCTTTATTAATACACAACTTCATAGTAAATATACACATGAGCCATGCTTTATTAATGCACGTCATAGTAAATATACACATTGGCAATGCTTTGGAATGCACAAATTCACAGTGAATATACACATAAGCCATGCTTTATTAATACACAACTTCACAGTGAATATAAACATGAGCCATGCTTTATTAATACACGACTTCACAGTGAATATAAACATGAGCCATGCTTTATTAATACACATCTTTACATTGAATATAAACATGGGCCATGATTTATTAATACACGACTTCACAATGAATATACACATGGGCCTGCTTAGTATACACGACTTCAATGTGATTATACACATAGATCACGATTTGTAATACACAACGTCACAATAAATATACACGTGGTGTATGCTATACACATTGTGTATGCTTTATAATACGCAATACACATGGTGTATGCTTTTGAATACACAACTACACAGTCAAAATACCGGTAACATGGCATGCTCTACAACACCCCGAGCTGAAAGAGCAGAGCTGTATACCAGTGACCATTAAATAGCTGATCTATGAGAAGATGGGTATTTTAATAACGATATTGATTGGATTTATTTTCTATTTAGATAGTTTTCTTTAGGTATTTTGTCTGTTTTCATGTTGGCTTTATGTTGAATTCTTTGGTTTAAACTAATGTTATTAGATGGCATGAATTTCTTTTTATATAGAAAACAACAATTTATGTATTTATATTCTCCTCTACTGTTGGTATTAGATCATTCGTTCTGGCTGTTCGGTGAAATGTCGTACCAATGGCTGACTAGAGTGTTAGTATATAAGACGTATTTTATTTTAAAAATCGTATAAAACATGTAATGTGTATATAATTTCCATAAAAACTATCCCAGAAATATAATAAAATAAATTTCTCAGGTGTTAACAAGTTTGAATCGTATGTACTCTCCCAAACGTCTAATTACCTATTCTCTCAAATTCCATGAATTCTGTGTCGCGTAGCTGCACAGGGGGGCACTGTACGAAACGTTTTACGTAATTTTAGGTTGCTTTTCTCTTTGTACATTTGGTGATAAACACAAAAACGGATGCGCCTGCGACCAGATTTTTAAAAAAAAATCACCAAAAATGAAACTGAAAGAAAATGGCGAATCCGGGAAGGAGGCTCGATATAGATCCCTATGGAAAAGGCCCCTATTACGGGGAATTTTAAGGCCAAGAAAAGCGCCCCTGAATCTGAGGAAAGGTACCCTTTGACTTCGGTGCAAGGACTCCCGTGTGTTTGTCCAGTCTTGACGCAATCATTCACCAGTGCTGTTGTAGGTGTCTGGATATTCGTTAACGTTCGCTATTAAGGGGCTATAATTTGTTATTACTCTTTGTGAAAGACCGGCACCGACAATAAATATCGGACATGATCTTATCCTTCCACTGTGGGTAGACTCGGTGCGGAAATATGTATTATAAACAAAGTCGGGGTCAAACAACTCAGGAACTACTTCAAGAACTGAACTCTGTAGAGAAACTACATAACTCTTCGATAATGTTGGTTAAAAACAATAACGTGACCCCTGGGAAATAAACTTGGAATATTTTTCAAACAATTTACCACAATAATAAATTATGCTCCGAAACATTTGATGTAAATAGACCAAGTGCAACCACCGACCGTATAAACCGGAAATCGTAAATCCTCATAATCAACCCAAGGTATTGATGAAAATTTGATTAAAACTTGACTAGAATTTTAAGTCGTAAAGTGAAAACGTGAACGACAATGAATGTTTATCAACAGTTGTTCCGATCAGATGGAATAACAAATTGGAGAATTGTCATTTTCACCCTAAAGTTAACTTTCCCTAAAAATTTGACCTAAAAGGTTAAGATCTTGTCTTTGAAGCGTTAATACGAGTAGGTCTAGTCAGGGGCAACACCTCCGAAAATGTATTGGCAAAAAACGCTCAGTGTGGATTAGAGGATAATTTGATGAGACTCGACCAAGAACCTGGTTCAATGGGGTAAATCTAAGATTAGGTACAACATCTCTGGACCCTTTTGGCGCACCGTAACAAGGTTGGTGTTGACGTACTAAAGACCACCACGCACAAGCCATGTGTTAAACCATGTGTTAGTCTCGAAATGAATTTATGTAGTTTGTGTCGAGTAGACGTTAATTTCCATTTCTCTCCCTCTCTTTCTTGTTTCAACATAAAAACACATGGCATTTTTTTTAACCAGTTGAGTATACAAGTAAGTGCTGGTGATCGAACGAATCTAAATATAAAAAATACGGTAACAATTATAACCTGATACTTTCAAAATTCACTTTACAAAATGGAGGTCCATTGACATCAAGTTTCTTCATTTAAGAAATTAATTAACATCTGTAAAACTTCTCTTGGTTTATCTGATGGAGAAAGATGTCCGGCACCTCGAACCGTCACTAAATCTAAATTTTTATACTTTTTAATGAAACCTCCGACTTGCGTTGTATTATCTTCTGCTTGGTAGAACCACACCTTTCTGGGCTCAACCACAGTTAAGTTCAGATCGTGAGCAAACCAAGATTCTCCCAGAAAATCACAAGCCATGTCTACGTCTCCGTTGTATAACATGGTACGTTTTCCAGCTGCAAGCACCTGCAAGTGTTGTTTGGACATATCCGGGTAGACTGAAACATAACTACGACTAACCACAGCACTAACTGGCTGCCATTCGGGAATGAAGTCTGGAATGTAAATAGCTTTCCGGACTTCAGGAGAATTCAGATAATCTTCGACGTGAGATGTGTCCAAACACGCTTCAGTCAACCTCACTTTCTCTACTGGAAGTGATCGTAAAAATTCAGCCTCTTTTTGAAATCTCTTGACAGACGGAAACATCCAGTTGGCAGCAGACGTGGTATATTTCCCGCGTTTTTCATCAAATTTTAAATAGGGCGAATTATGACACTCGTTGTAGATATTAAAATAGTTTAAGTCCCCTTCAAATACAATAGCATGGACTGCATTAAATGTATCCTTACAATTAGGATGGTCCTGGTGCAATGTGAACATGCAACGTTCTTTCAAAGTTCCATTACAACAATAGTTGATCAAATCTTGCCACAAGTCCTTTCCAATAAGTCCATGATAGTAAGCCAAGTACAGATGAGCATTTTCATTTGTGTCATAATTTTCCATGGCGTTTCCAATGGCCATGCCTTTAAAGTTGATGTCCAGGTTACCGACAACAAGCGACGAAACTGTAGGGATATAAATCCCACCATAACTTTCACCAGTTATGTAAAAATTATTATTTTTAAATTCTGGATATTTGTTGAAAAAATCCAAAATGGCTAAATAATTATCAACAGACGTTTCGTCGTCGTTCGTGCGATAATATTTATCGTCAGAATAGGACATTCCTACTCCGGCAGGAGACTCAAGGTACAGCATGTTGGCGATACGATTCCAACTATAAGGGTGATAGACCAACGTTTTATTAGGAAGAACACGGAACGGTCCGTTTTCTGTAAATAGTCCCAGTAGAGAACTACAACCTGGCCCTCCGTTTAACCACATGATTACGGGATCACTAATCGGATATCTGGCGGATTCAAAGAACCAATAATGGAACTTTTTTGTACCGGAAGCTTGTAGATATCCCGAATATTGTTTCCATGGCGGCTGTCGATCTAAGCCTGGCAAAAACGTCACTTCATCTTCAGGCACCGCTGCAATGACAGAATGTACAGAGACTACCAGAACCAATATCAACACTATACACGCCATTTCCTATACAGTTTAATAGGTTATACATTTACAGTATCAATATTTGTTATCAATTATTTTATCAGTATTTATACTAAGGAACACCGTTTTCGACAAATATACATCGGGAGGAAACTGGAGGACCAAGACGAAACCAACATACAACCTCGGGTTCGAAACCACGTCATGGACTCCATGACAGACTTTATGATCTAAAGCGCATGCGTTAAACAACTCGACAACCCACCCCTGTACGATTCAGAGACATCACATTATTTATATTTGAATGTAGCAAGGGTCTCAAAAAATTTACCGAGCTACCAAATTCTAACGCCCCGTCACCTGTCAAAATGCAAAGGACAAACACAACGGCAATGAAATACATTCGTTCAAGTATGCTCCTCATTTTTTTACGAATTTGTTTCAATAGAGTTTTTAACTGATTAGTGGTCTTGATCAAACTAAAAAGTGTTGTAGACGTTCGAAAAGCTAACGGTACCATCCAATCCCCAAAGAAGACAGTCGATTGTCGACAATTTCCGACGTTAACTGTCAGAGTTATCCCTTTGACCAATTTTTAAAAAAAAACAACAACAACCCTATTCAAACATCCTATAGAGCTTGTCGGGCGACTTAGCTGCTGTCGGCGTCAGCTTCGTTGCCCGACAACCGATCTTTACATAACTGGTCAACAGTTAAACATCGATTGAAGGGATCAATAAATTTACGAAATTGTGACGGTGGGCGTCGCATTGCATAATATTGTCGATGATACAACGGTATTCCATACTTTCCTGTTTAAAGGGACAATAACACTCTTGCTGGCTTGGCAGCTCTAGAAAATAAATAATAGTCTTATTCTAAGTACTAGATGTTTATTTGTCCTACCTGTTGTGTAAATTATCCATTACATCATATTTTACTTGTTCAGAGGGTTCGAAAATATTTTAAAATCCAAGTCACATTTGAAAAGGTTTACGTTAACCTTTTCAAATCATGTAGTTGAATTTTTCCAATTCTTTAAATTAGGTGTGTTAAGATGAAATTTGTATCATCAATTAATTTGAATATTGTAAAATAATACAATTTGTTGGCCAGAATAAAGATTGGGACATATTATTCAATTACAACAAGAGTGTTATTTGGGCTTTAAGTGTACTCACTAAAGATAATTGGGTCCACTGGTTATCATCGCTATCGTCGTTATTTCAAGGTCGGGAAGAGATATATATATACCGATTGAGGTTATGAGTTCCATGTTTGTGTGAATAATAGTAAAGATCATTGACAGGTCATTTATACCCAACGCAATTACTCAGCTTAATGTGGCTAGACATCTTGCTTAGGATCAAAGTTAAAATGGTCGATTTCACTGGATTCTATGTGTTGATTTGTATTGTGGGAAGAGATTAAATCGGTTCTCGTTTTACCGTTTACGTCGCTTAAACATGCATTATGCAAGAACTAAATCTGCCAATTACAAGTCTTTATTTAGGCCTTAAATATTATATAAATTATCAATTAGACATTAACTTATCCAGACCATAATAAACTCTCGATGTCTAGGCTAGCCTTCGATGTTGGCTGGATTAGATTCCTATATTCTGCTTAACGGCCATTGATAATTAAATTTAAAACGTGGATAATCTAGACTGCTGTTTATATTAATGATTTTAGTTATGATGACCGATACTAGGCTCATAATGGATCAATTTGACTGAAATTTCAGCAAATTACCTTTACAATATCTAGTTTTTAACTATTATAGTTAGAACTGCCAACTCTTTTTCTTATCTTCCATAATGTGTCTTTAAACTCTCGATGACATCGTATGACCCCGATTTTAAGTAGATTTAAATGATTTAACGTAAAAATTGACAATCGAGACTATGTTTATTATCGTAACAACGGTGTCCAAGAGACAAGTCGGCTTCGGCTTGATTTTTGCAAGCAAAAAAGAAGACTAATCTTATAAAGCTTGTGGGCCGAAACGTCCTATAGAGATGGTCATATGAGGGGAATTTTGCCCGGAGAGCGGCGCTATGGTCTACTTTTATTTCTTGTTCCAACCTGCAAGGGTTCATTTACGTGCACGCCTATGTATACACTGGACCTCGATTTTTTGTCCACACGACTAGACACTGCCCTTGCCAGATCCCTGGTCTTGTACCCACTGACCATCGAAAACCACACTGGAAAATTCCGTGGAACTTTCTCGACCAACACCGGAATCAAACCCCGGACCTTCCGGTTAATAAGTCACTGCCTTACTCACCGTCGCTCTCAAATTTAAATAAAGTAGACTAAAGGTTTACTTTAACTGAGATTTGTTCATTATTCTATATTTAAAGAGAAACACGGCTTGGCCTGCACAATACTATGTCTGTATTTGTCATGACCAATTGGAATGGATTTACATAACCCCATGTAAATAACAATCACGAGGGTTTATATTAGCTCTGTCTTCAGTATGGATGGTCGTGTTTGACATGGCATTAGACGTAGATCTGCATTAAAATAGAATTGTTCAATGTATTTTAAATGGAGCTTTGCCAAAACAAATGTCATATTAAACGAAAATTTATGCCATCTCAAACAGTCATGTAAGTGTATGACAAACAGGAGGTCACGGTTGCTAAGTGGGTAAGACATTGGTGGTCTGGTGTTCCATCCGTGCATTGGGCGAGAAAGTTCATCCAGATTTTCGGCGTGGTTACCTCTTCTCCGTGGTGCAGGACGGAAGGCCTGACAAGGACAGCTGTCCTGTCGTTCGGATGGGGCGAAAAACCGAGGTCCCATGTATACATTGGTGTGCACGTAAAAGATTCCTTGGCAGTTGAAATTCGATGTAAGAGTAGGCCGTTGCGCCTCGGCCCGGGCATAATTTCCCCCATAGCACACCTGATGGCGCATGCCCGTCTTCATTAGCCCAGGTTAGGAGCAGAGCAGTAGGACGTTAAACCCCATTTCATTTTATTTTGTATGACAAAACATTATAGAGTTGTATTTGGTTCGAAATAGTAAAAAGTAGAAAAAAGAGAACTGTCTATTTGTGGGGAAACCTATATTTGCATGTATTTAACCTTGATAATTGCCACACCTTTTCAAATTTAAATCGTCAGAATTCTACTTTCATTTCCCTCATAGCATACTGCATGACTTATGTCCGTCTTCATTAGTCCGGTTGGTGCCGAAGAGTGATAATTTAAATCGTTAAAATTCTTCTTTTATCGACATAATCTCTACTTCTATTTCCCCCATAGCATACTGCATGGCGTATGACCGTCTTCATTATCTGGTTGGCACCGAAAAATAGTATGTAAAACCTCATTTAATTTAATTTTCATATCTATCCGCTCTTTATATAAAACAGAACGCCTACTGAAGAGCCATAATATTTATATTATAACAGAAATTATTGGGATATGCTGTAATCGCGATATAATCTGTAATATTGGTAGTTCGTGTAAAGGAGCGGGGTTTAACGTCTATATCATTTTAAGACTAACATACGACTTTATTTTGCTATCGCTATATGGACAATGGCGAATCGAATTCACGCCGAGATACGAACAGCGAGGGCACGGGCTTCCGCAGATATTTGATAGCAACTAAATTTCACGGTTACACGTTCATGGCAGATCCAGTGCAGTTGTCGGGCAGCTTTAAGTGCACGCCAATGCGTGCACTGGCCAACCCCGAGTGACTAGAAAACGCCTGCTGTGTTTAGTGCTCTTACTGTCTTGTGGCTTTCTATTAACCAAAGATGACAGTGGGTTTTTCTTACTCATGTTATACGTGCAAAAAACCCATGCTCACTTCAAAGTGTATTTAAATCGACAATAATAAGAAGTATCGAGAAAACTGTCGCGGGATATAATAAATCAATAACATCTGCTGAAAGTGACATATTTTATATAATACTGTGAAATACGGAATTACAAGAACACCATGAAAGCGACCAATCAACTGTCGGCTTATTTATTAGTCTTGGTTTAAGGCAACAGCCATTCCTATGGAGTAATAAACGAGTTTGGTTGTTCCCAGGAGCTGGGAGTTTGGTCTTAGGTCTGAGTGAGGGAGACAGTCGGAGCCCTGCGTGATTTGATGACATATTTGAACTAAAAATATATTCAAACTCATTCATATATTAAAAGTTTGCTTCAAATCCTACTCAAAACATTTTAACTGCATGACAACTACCGCATAATCCAATAATCTATTTGCGAATATAGAGTTGCACAATGGTGTAGCAATATAGTCGTGGTGACATTGTTTTTAAAGATTATAGACAAGGAATGAGTAGATAAGATATAGTTTTATGTTTCTAACATATTAACATAAAATGTAGGTATGTACTAAAATCAACTTAGTCAATGATGGACATATTGTTATATAAAAAAGGTATAGAACCATAACAAACTGGTTATATCTTTCAACAAAATACATGTGATTCGAGATATTCCTATTGCATCATTTGGCTTAATTTAACCAATCATTACGTCGATTGTACAGGTTCATGGTCATGAACATGCACGACTGTGCGTGATACCCTTGCGGCTATAAAGGAAACTATAGTATGTCTTTAAGTCAGACTTCGATTAGATTCCAGAGGGTTACCATCTAAGAGTCCTAGACACCGCGAGGTGTCTAGGTTGAGAAGAGTTTAGTTAGTATTGACTGTAATTGTAATATGTACTATGCTTGTATGTATACCTATGCTACATAAAAGGTAAAAACGAACTGTTGCATTGTTATAACTGAAGAAGACAAACGTCTTAAGAAACCAGTAAGAAGTGAACACAACGTGAAGGAGAAGCAAAGACAGCTAGAGACAAATTCTAGACGATCACAAGGCTACGAAAATATGTAGTAAAAAAAGATGCATTGGTCATACGTAGGATGTGGCGACCGGTTACCCATAGACGCTCTCCACGTCAGACAGAAGACTCATGGTATTACAATGGCAGATCCCTTGCACAGACAAACACGACTGCAATGTTTTCCATATTATCATACATACATATCGTTGATTTTAAGATTTCATGTCACGATACCTCATGCATACATGTATAGTGGTAGACAGGGTGTTTTATGGAAAGATATCGGGTTCAAAATTTGATCTAAAGTAACAAGTAGAAAATCAAAAGTTAAAGAGAAAAATTCTATCTGTTAAAGTTTTAAAAGGGTATCTGTTGTAAGAAATCATGAGTAGACAGTTTGCAGTCGAAAGTCATAAGCTGACAGTTGAAGGGAGCCACGTTTGCTCAGTGAGTAGGACGTTGGATCGCAAACCTGGAGGTTCGGTTCCGGTGTTGGCTGAAAAAGTTTACCGGATTTTTGGGCGTGGTCGCCCCATGTAATAGTCGATATTTAGTCGATTCAATAAGACGATGGAGAAAAAGATGCCTTGGCCAAATCACCCCTTTCCGGGCATAACTTCCACGATAGACCACTGTACGGCGTCTACCCATCTTCATTAGCCCAACCAGAGCAGAAAAAAGATGTCTTGGCCAAATCACCCCTTTCCAGGCATAACTTCCATGATAGACCACTGTACGGCGTATAGCCATCTTCAATAGCCCAACCAGAGCAGAAAAGATGTCTTGGTCAAATCACCTCTTTCTAAACATAACTTCCCAATCTGTTTCACAAAGAATTACTTACGAATTAACTCTGTAACAGATAAGTGTCCACAGCTTACCGCGCCAGTCATTGGCTCAACTGCTCGTGCAATGTATACTAAACACCTAACTGCTTCGGGCAAAATGATGCATTTTACTCATTTTAATACCCATTTACACTAAATAGGAAATATTTTTTAACTTCAAATACTTCAAACGTCTTTATTTATTTTTCTTTTACCTCAAAAAAATGTTTGAGAATATAATTTGTCGGAGTAAAAAAGTTAATATGCCGTACTTATTCATATTCCTGAAGCAATGGCCCGAGAAATCTCTCTCTGGCCATTGCTGGATTGACTTCTGATTCTTGTACTTTTGCGGGAGTGTGTCTATTCTCCCCGTTCAATGAAAGCTATCACTTAAGTACAGCAACATGACAGTCCTTCGTTTAATCTGAGTCTTCCCTAAAACTTTGGACAGTGATTTAAGGTATTAAAACGATGAATGTATGTTCGTTTCCAAACAGTATTGTTTACATTTCATTCGACTTGATAGCCTCGTTTGTCACACAATTAGTTTTACTGCAGTATTCTCCGATGCACGGGTTAATTAGTCGTGAGCCATGACGTAACGTTATGTAAACATATTTGGTCCAATACTGGCACTCGTTTTAAATGTAAAGCGTTTGTATGGTAGGTAGTGATTGGTTGGTAGTCGGACTACTGACCAATCAAAATTTAACACAACAATATCCACTCATAATAGCAGTGTGTAGTGGGATTACCTATAATCAAACGAAACGCTGCGCGGAGTATGTACTTATTAAGCCTCGTCGATGTCATGCTTATCAGTGATTGTAGCGGCCACGCGAATATTCACTGCGGGATCAGTTTGATAACTTCCATCATAGACCAATGTACGGCGTATGCCAATCTTCATTAGCCCAACCAGAGTAGAAAAGTGGGAAGTAAAACCCATTTCATTACCAAAGAATAGATCGAGTTACACGCCTGAGTTATAAGTGTTACATCATTTATTGCGTGTGGAGTATTTAGATTATTGTTTAATTTTTTTTGTCAATAAAATAGAAATAATATAGATTGATGTCAATGTACATATTACCCCGTTAACATGTAATAAAAACACCATTACACATTAATACAAATCGTGCTTTTAATACCTTGAGAGAGTAATTCAAAGTTTTTGTCTTCTGATACTTCCTGGTTTATTAGAATATTGCGCGTATTCAAAATAAAAACCAAATAATAATAATTGTAATATAAAAAATAAAAAAACATAAATCAGTCAGCCTATTGTGCAGGAAGTAATATAATTACTGCTTCATTAAACTTACATTATGCATGAGCTAAATCTGCCTATAACTGGTCTTTCTTTAGGCCATAAATGTTATCTAAATTATTAATTAGATATTAATAAACTTATCCAGACAATTTCGATGTCAACGTTAGCCTGCTCAACTTTGATTCATGATTTAATCATGGAATGGATAATCGAGAGTCAATATCCCGGCATTTGAGGTTTTGTGAACGTGCGGATCAGAAATTAACTGTTGTCCAGTCTGTCGTCCCACGAACTCGAGTTACTACTTGTAACGGTATCCAAACTCCTGATGTATTCCCCGTGGGGTTGCATTGTGCGATCATCAGAGCAGACATTAAAAAGACTAGAATATGTTACCCAGACATCATTGTGTCCACTACCAGGCGTTACAGACTGATTACTTTCATTTGTCTTCATCGATCTACTGAAGAAGAGTAAATAGAATCCAGACCCCCCCCCCCACACACACACACACGCCCACATTGTTTAGTCAAGAATGGAGTTAAAAACTAGATAGTGTAATGGTATGAACCGAGAACTAAGCGGTTGAAATTTCCGCCTAGCCTTTATTGTTTTCCTAGGTGACTTAATCGGAAAATGAATAATTATTTATAGTTTTCTTCAGTGTGCTGAGTGCTGACATTGGGATGTCTTATAGCATAAAGTCAGTCATGACTCACACTAGAATGATACAAAATTTCGGTAAATAATAGATATAATAGTATCCATACTGTTATTTTGTGTATTTTGTGTGAAGTCTGTATCACTACACAACCGGAACTCTACAGTAAAGTGGACGCTTGCGAATGTAGGTATTCACTCACTTGACTTGTTTGTTCAAACTGAACATGTGAGACACGCTACATGCGGCGAAAAAGTGAGCTAGCTACCATTTAATTTTCGTATGTTAGTTACGTACGTTTTTTGTTGTGT
Source organism: Patella ulyssiponensis (assembly GCA_963678685.1). Lineage (NCBI taxonomy): Eukaryota > Metazoa > Mollusca > Gastropoda > Patellidae > Patella > Patella ulyssiponensis. Next base: position 14,114,336 of record OY783225.1, read on the forward strand.
GTTTCTTGCATACACCTGATTGCTCTCAGTGTCTGTGTAGTTTGTGTTTCTTGTTCGCGGGTTTGTCATATAAATTGTGATTGTGCGTGGTGTGATTCTCCTGCACATATATACAAAAAAAAAGGGAAAAAAACCACTCAAACAAATTGTAAATAAGAAAAAAGAGAAGGTTTTATTCCTTTATGTGCATAAAGAATAACAATGGGTTTAAATATAAACAATAAATATAAACAAGATGAAATAATTTTATGAAATTGCAAGAGGTGAAATGTGGTATGTAATGATAAAATACATAAATTATAATCTGTTTATCAATGTTATTCCACAGTTTATATACAAACAATAATGTGTATTAACAATGTACATACAATATAAGAATAACCACATATACAATATATCAAGAATCTACGTGAATAGAATCTTAACAGAATATTTCAATAAGGTATCGTATTCAGATGTTGTTGAACATCTATTTAAATACAAGAGGATAAACGAAAACGCACAAAATATTTTGAATCAACAAGTATTTCATAAAGGGTGTTGGCGTACGCCGATAGCATTGTAAAAAAAGTAAAGAAACATTAAAAAAAATTACTTTCATGAGAGCAAAATATTAACAACATTTTGGTATTAATTTTAAATATACACACTTGTCGTAGAACAAAACGCTCACAATATTCGTCTTCCTGGTCAAATACACAAACTGCGTGTTTGCTATTTAAACACCAACATCGTGTGTGTATTATATTAACACACTAATAATATGTATGTCTATTAACAATTTAACATACCGTGTTAATAGAATTATGTGTTATCTAAAAGTGTTTATTGCAATGTAATAAATTCAATAACTAATAATGTTGTTTTACTTGTGATAATATGCCAGATGGGTCCAGCCACTGATAGTAACATTGTTAGTGGATGTAATTAAAAGAACATCGGTATTCGTGTATAGGACCATCACACTAACAATGTACGTATAGCAGATGGAAACACTAACAATGTTCGTGCATGAGATTAAAACACTAACATTATTCGTGCATGAGATCAAAACACTAACAATGTCAGTGAATTATATAATACACTTGCAATGTTTGTGCATTAGATGAAAACACTAACATTGTTCGTGGATGCCCGTGAGTAAGATCAAAACGCTAACAATGTTCGTGCATGAGATCAAAACGATCGTCGTGCATGAGATCAAAACACTAACAATGTTCGTGGATGAGATATGTCCCTAAGTGAGATGAAACTCTAACAATGTTCGTGAATAAAATAAAACGCCAACAATGTTCGTGAATGAAATAAAACACTAATAACAATGTTCGTACATGAGATGAAAACACTAACAATGTTTGTGGGTGAGATCAAAACACTTAACATTGTTTGGGAGTGAAATCAACACACTATGTTCGTAGATGTGATAAAATTTGAACACTGTTCACGGATTGAATAAAAAATTAGCAGTGTTCGAGCTTGAGATCACAGCATTAAGAATGTTATATCGGAACATTAACAATATTGGTGTTGAGATCAAAACTCGAATAATTGAATGGCACTAATCACGCGCTGTTTTAAAATTAAAGTAAGTGACTCTCCAGATTTCTAGAATATTTTCAAAATATCAAAACCATCGAAAGTGAATAACTCTTCATAAAATGTAAAATCACATTTCCTTCTTTGTAGCATATGTTGTATGTGATTAAATCAGTAATTTATTTCCCAATAGAAATGGTTGTCACTTTATATCGAGATTAATAAATAAGACTACATTTGATTGGCTGCTGTCATGGTTCCTTTGTAATTGCCCAATCAAACTTGTAACTTACAGCAGATGTTATTGATTTTTTTATATCTCTTGACAATTACCACAACCATTCTTCTACAAACGTTACTTTAATTAACAATATTTAAAATATATCCCGTACTTCAATATATCGAATTTCCTTAAAGTAACAATGTGTCATTTTTATCTTTCACCGAAATATAAGATTTCTCACCGCTTAATATGCGCTAATATGAATAGATTTTTAAACGTTTCGCTTAGGAAAGAAAATCAAAACACCAACGCTAGATAATGTCTCGGTATGGATTCAGTCAAATTTAAAACAGGCCTATCAATAAATTGTCGCGGACAATAAACTTGCGGCGGACTTATCACACAGCGAACAGCATAGATTGATACAATTTTAATTCCACATATTGAATCGTTTTGACTGATATTCCTGTTAGAGATCCATCTTTCAAAATATTAGAGTTTGCAAGGGATTCCTGAAGTGCAAAATTGACGCATAGAATGTTTAATTATAATACTCTAATAGAACACTCAGACTATGGTGTGAATCGTACACTAGAAGTTAAACGTGCTTTTCAACATATATTTTAGGGTATATAATTGGTTAACTTTGTGTAATTTAAGACGTTCTACTATCAACGGTGGTCCTTTAAAATCTAAGACTTTCCCTTTAAGGAATGAAGAGTTATCATATCTTAATACAATCATGGCGACCATTTCACAAAGCAACTGCTTCCTTGGGTAAGATCTGTCTCTCTAGCTACTTATACACTAGACAGTATCGCCTCCCAGCATAACCCTGGTATGTACGGTATTAACAAATACTATTTCTGTAATTGGAAATAAGCCCTGCAAGGACAATAAGGAAAGACAATATACCAACAAAGATAAAAGAATGTATGTCCATACACAAGGTTTGGGTTATTACCGTTTATACAGGTCACAAATCATAGGGGATGCTCGATTCACAGCCCAGAACGACCCGATTTGACAGAATTACTATTGACTGACGCGGAATTCAGTCCTGTCACAGTTCTGCCAGTTCCAACCGCTGAGGTGGTGTTAGTAGAATCGTGACGTAATTAAAGACAAAAGCTACTTGGTTGGTTGAGATAATATTTACTTATCCACTCGACGCATGCGTTGTAGCCCGAATACCCCTTTTCACTCGATTGTCACTATTTTGGAGATTGGGAGAATTTAATTCCGGAACGTTCAATCGAGTACCCCCTATATATTGTTTAAAACGCAATTGGTTGGGATTCTAGACTATTATAGAAGGTGTGACTATGGAATTAAATTAAGTTTTCGAAAATTTGAAATTATCGCAGTTAACTTTGATGTCCAAGATATTCTACTTAATTTGGATAATAAAAATATTTCATCATTTTTGAGTTATTTAATATGTCTTCCATTCTCACATTTCTGAGTACTAGACACAATACTTGAATCTTGTGGATATACGATCATGAAGTTGACCCCCAGCATCAAAAATCCTCTGCACGTTTGCAAATTAAATTCATCTGTCATGTATTTTTTATTTATGGTACGGTGTCTAGAATCCATATTATGTCTGTAGCACTTTGTCAGCTTGGTGTACACCAAACATGTAAAATATTAGTAGGGCTTACAATAATTATCTATTAATGAAATATTAACTTTAAGAGCTTTCATTATCGAAATGTCTTACTTGGTTAAAGACATATGAAGATTTGTGTTGTCCGTACCGCAACCATAAACTGTCCTATTTAAGTAATTATACATTTTTATGTCCGCGCCATTTTGAAATGACACACAATATTCATTTAAATTTACTATTAATCCCAACATTTCTACCCTAGATAACAGAACATAGCTACATAATACGCCATTATTTCTATAAACTACCATACAACTATTATATAGGGATGGGCTGACGAGATGGGGGGGGCTTTAACAAAACTTTCTCCCAGCTTTGTTATTGTATTCGTTGATTAAATTTATTAATTGCGCCATGCAGATCATCTTTGCTTGGTTATGGTGATTACATCCATAGCCCAGTTACTACATCCAAAATTTCCCGGGTGAGTTCTTGTACTTGTGGGCGATAGTCACATGGCGAGTTCCCGCGGCTCATATATCGTAGCCATATTCATACTAGAGTTGATTCTCATACTCATATCAATCTAAAGTTAGTCTATATTTTATTTGTTACATATCAATCCAGGGTAAGTTCAAATGTCTCAGTGGAGTTGATCAACGTGTCAATATACTATCAATCTGGAGTTGATTCCCATACCAATCTAGAGTTGATTCACAAATCAATCTAGAGTTGATTCACATATCAATCTAGAGTTGATTCACATATCAATCTAAAGTTAATTTACATACCAATCTAAAGTTGATTCACATATCAATCTAAAGTTGATTCATATTACAATCTAGAGTTCATTCACATATCAATCTAAATTTGATTCACATATCATTCTAAAGTTGATTCACATATCAATCTAAAGTTGATTCACATATCAATCTAAAGTTGTTTCACATAACATTATACAGTTGATTCAATGAAGAGTTGATTCACATATCGATCTAGAGTTGATTCACATATCAGTCTAGGGTTGGTTGATTCACATACCAATCTAGGGTTTATTCAAATATGAATCTAGAGTTGATCAACAGTTGATTGACATATCAATCTAGAGTTGATCAACAGTTGATTCAAATATAAATCTAGAGTTGATCAACAATTGATTCACATATGAATCTAGAGTTGATCAACAGTTGATTCACATACAAATCTAGAGTTGATCAACAGTTGATTCACATATCGACCTACAGTTGATTCACATAGCGATCTACACTTGTTTCTAATACCAACCTAGCTAGAGTTCGTATACATGGCGGTTGATCTTCGAGTTTCTCAAAAATTGAAGCTATCTATTATTTTCACATATCAATCTAGAGCCGAGCCGCATCACCTATTATCTTAACAAATTAATCAAGAGTCGCATAATCTAACAATCAACGTTCCTAATTTATTTACATAGTTTCTTATGTTGTAATCAAGCGCATCGATGAACGAAGCTAAACATATTCCACAGGAAAATAATACCGGTGTAGACAATGGGATACCCAGACGCCAAAAAACTGCCATTCCATTTGGACTCTTTGCATATTTCTCAGAACTTAACGAGTTAACAGATTAGAAATTACAGTAAAACTCACACGATTGAATGTAAATCTGTTTATACATTAGCTTCACATTATTACATGCGTGGCGACCATTTGTGTCCATTTCGAGGTGTACAGGAAAAGCGATTTAGCTCCTTTAACCTAAAATAATTTAATATTAGACCAAAATCGCCAAATTAATGTTCTCAATTGCTAAATACTCCTCTACACCTGTTAGTTAATGGGTCCTTTTCGACGTCATCATTCACTTTTTATTCTGAATTGTATATTCACATTTTATTACGTCACTGTATATACATATTTCATTGTATATCGTGTATAACAACCAACCGCTTACCACGCATGTGTATACACGAATATTCATATTGTTTTACACCAGTGTACGTACAAATTCACATTTGATTACACTAGTGTACGTGCATATTCACATTGTATAACTTCGTATATTCATATTGTATAATCAATTACATAACATATACATCGTTTGATAATATACAATTTGTATATCAATATTACGCCATTGCATATCCACAGTTTAGTACACAACTTCGTTATCGACCATTTTGTATATTGTATATTCATTTTTTTACTACAAGACTTTTATATTCATTATTATTAGTCTTTGTATATTTCACATGTATTCGACATTACACATCATTATTATTAGTCTTTGTATATTTCACATGTATTCGACATTACACATTATTATTATCGGACATCGATATCTGCTAATCTCTCCCTGAAATTTTCAGAAGTTGTCAGTTTTTATCACACATTTCGTTGCTAGGATTCAGCTTAGGGTCTTTTCCTGTAGGAAAATATAAATGAGATATACAAATTACTGATAAAGTAATACGTCTCCCAGGGTGATAATTCTATAGGAATTATGAGCTCTTATGGCGACGCCAGCGTTGTTAACCAAGAAAATGAAAATATGTCTTGTCATTCAGATGGGACAGCAATTAGATTTAGAGTGTAAGAAATAGGGCATGGGGGGCTAGAGAGAGAGGTAGAGGGACACAAACTGGACACTCTTACTCTTTTTTAATAACGTAGAAGACCCATGAGGTTATTCATACAATCCTTTTCATTGTCACGTACAAGCCTAGGATCGGAACAATACCATGAATTTCCCTACTCTCCCACCCCTCCATAAATGTGTGAGGTATTGTTGTCTACCACCGTATTTCATACAAATTGCAGATAATCAATGAATTTTAGAGCCAAGGGCCCATTGACTGCAATATCATTTTAGGCGGAAGAGGAAGTAAAGCTTCCCTTTGTAACAGCAGTAGTAAGAGAGGATTTAAATTTGTAAATCACATACTTACCATTAGATATCAACAAAGACGTAAGTTATCCAATAAACAAGATTAAAGGTTATAAAGCCGACAGGAAACGCTATACGAGATATTTTATCAACTCGTCTTGCAGCATGTCGCCATTTCTGGTAATTCTGTCGCCTTTTCTCCGGTGTAGAGATATCATTTGAAGTATCCTATAATGATTATAGTACACCGTAATAAACAACAACACGTGATAAAATTCATTTCAATAGCGGTCTGACACCACAAATTATTCATTAATAAATATATCAATATATTGGTTATCAGAGAATCTAGACGGTAACGTTGACCCAGCTTAGCGGATCATTTTCTTTACCCGATTATCCAAGCCCACTGGCCCTTACCAAACTTCCGGTGCCAACCATGTCTGTTTTCGACTTTGATAGTCGTATCACTGTAGCTCCTAAATTTCGTGACAATGATCTTTGCCAGGCGAGTCGTCCTGCACCACAGACAGGGAGAACCACGCTGCAATATCCCGAGGAACTTTCTTGACAAACACCAGGATCAGATTACATAATCCTAGTATTGAGAGGAGTATGGCCTGCTACCAGACATCACGACATTTAAAATGTAATATCGAGAAAAATGTCGCGTCGTCGGGTTAAATGTCGTGATGTCGACTTGTCGTGATGTCCGGTTAAAATGTCGTGATGTTGGTTTGTCGGGTTAAAATGTCGTGATATTGGGCTGTCGCATTACGAAGGTCAACACATCATCACATGATACCAATCAGCAACCATAGCCAACAGAAACAGCACAGTTTTAGAAAGATTAAGCCTAGTCTGCATTGTGTACGACACCGACCATCGCATAAAAAAGAGAAAATTGCGTTTGAATAAATATTTAATTATGTTTAAACGGGCACATTTAAGAAAGTTAGGTTTAAGCCTGTATGATACCCTTCTGAAAACGCGCAATAGAATGTGTAAGATTAACATATCGGAAGATGAGAAACTTAAACAGTATAGGGTGATGAGTGGGGAATGTTACTATGGATTCGGTTAAGATGCCAGTGCTAGTATATACGTAGCTGGCCGTAAGGCGTGTTACCTACCAGAAAAACACGGGTTGCCAGGTAACGAAACGAACATAATCACGGTCACTAAACGTTACGTCAATCGGATGATAACATTAGCCGATAGATTGTTCACAAGATTTTTTTTAGGTGATTAAATAGGCGGACTGACAGGCAGGGGTGAATATAATCAATCTGTTTCACAGAGAAATACATACGAATTATCTCTGTCACAGATAACTGTCCTCAACACGTGCATTTACATCACGTGGCGACAATCATGGGCTCAAAGGCTCGTGCATTGTTTACATAACACGTAACTGCTCCGGGCAAAATGATGCCTTTTACTCATTTTAATACCCATTTACACTAAATTAGAAATACTTTTTAACTACAAATACTTCAAACCTCTTTACTTATTTTTCTAATACATACAAAAAATGTTTTAGAATTTAATTTGTCGAAAGAAAACAGTTAATATGGGGGACTAATTATCAGTGATTGTAGAGGCCTAGCGAATATTCACTGCTGATCAGTGTGGAATATAATATAAAAACACATCTAAAAAGAGGGTCAGTAAAAACCAATGACGCACACCACGCCCCTTAAAATGAAAGAAAGGGTAACGATAACTGACACACCAGTAGTCAAACAGGACTAAACTACCTGGGCTTGTCCTAGGTTTAATATTAGCGTATATTTATATGCTCTTCTTTTTGTGCAAATGGGATTTTGACGTTCCGTTGATACGAAGCATATTATACACCAAGAAGCAAAAAATGTGTATCCAGAAATATTTTGATATCATCTAGCATTTATGAAATAACTCTATTGTGAAATAGATTTGCATTGATATAAACCACAAAGTCCCCAGGCATATCCAAATAAAGCTGATAACCCACTTTCATGATAATTTAACATACAGACGGACGCATTTAGAATAATTCAAAATGGCGTTGATTACAACCTGAAACAGACTCATTACCGCATTGTTTATTCAAATGTCTTCTCCCTGGAAACTGTTTCCAACACTATTCATTGTTACCGTGGGAACGATATTATCGGGCTGGTCTTTACACTTATAAATATTACCAGTCTCGCGAGACTTGGTCACTTCTGCTAATGATAGCATTTACGTAAAACAAAATGGCGACTTGTGATAGTATCCATAAAATGTCCACAGCATTTGCTATGGTGGTTTAGCGGTTTAGATGTCGACCAAAATGTATGCTACTGAACCGATTTCCAGCTCCGGTCCGAATTTTATTTTTGGTTTTCGGTCGGGGGATCGGTTGGTATCCATATCAGAAGGTTATTATTTGGGTCGTGTCAATACTGAGCAGAACTTTTCTTCATTCAGTGTCGCAAACATAGGATGAAGTAAGAAGGACACGGCCGTCCAACGAACATCACTCAACACGGGCCCACCTCCCCGACCCCAATAAAAAAAGCAAACAATATTTGGGTGTGTGCCGGGAGGAGGGTTGAGGTAGGGGGTTTTCCCAGTGCAGAGAGGAGGGGTGAGGTTGGGGAGAGGGTTCTCCCTGTGCCGCGGGGAGGGGTGAGGTGGGGAGAGGGGGTAAGCATTATGACTATGATGTTGAAAATCGCATTGAAACCACGTGATTTTTTTGCCATTTGCGAGGGGGCACAAAAACTCAAAGGGCCGCAAACTCGCAATTGTGCCCCGCTCTCATTTAACCCCTGCCACCCACGTAGAATCTATACAGGTCAGTGGAGTCACTAACATCATTCCAGTTTTAACTATATGTGTGTCGTACGTCAGACTGCCCCACGGGTGAGATGAACAGTATTATATATTAAAGTCGGTTAGTTCACCTAGTATTAAAATGCCTCCACTCTTTATAATACCCAAGTTTCTCAGAGACGGTACATAGAATTATTACAGCTTAAATACTATTCGAATTATTCCCCGAAGATGGCCAAAATACATATAAACGTATCATTAATATACCGAGAGCCATCCGCCAGGGAAATGTGTTTAATAGTTTCACAGTTTATTGTTTAATATAATGTGTTCTACAAAGTAAAAATTAAAAGTGTTACGAAGCGTCATTCCTGACAGAGACTACCGGTAATATATATGAAAATTAAAATGTTGAGGATGAGATAGGAAGGGGAAGAATGGGGTTTATCGTCCACTCGATACAAACTAGATAATTTCGACGCTAACATATGGTTCAATTTTATTTCAATAATTCGATTGTGCGTAGGATCTTTAACAGTGGGAAGGGGGGGGGGAGAACCCTCGCCGCCCCAACCCAAAAAAAAGGTTGAGGAAAGAAACATGGTATGGCAGAGATGTAGGTAAAATGAATGATAGTGTCAACAAATCGTTTATGATTTCCATGTGGCCGTATTCAATTTACATTTATAAACAAAAGTTCTTTGTACAATGTTAAAATATACTTCAATATTTTCCATCATATTCGAAATTAAAAACACCAATTAGAATTCAATATTGGTCAATCGATATTGATGTTGTTATATCACCAATCACCCAAATAGTGTTAAATCAGCAACAATTGCAACTCTGGTTAACCGTGCGAAAATGATAGTGAATTGACGTGACCCAAAGAAAGAGATCATCTGAAACATGTCTTTACAAACTTCAACGGCTATCCACGGAATTTTGTCAAAAACATCACCAATAAAACATTGTCGGCTTGTGTAGCTAAAATCCCGACAACCCAAGTTCGAATCATCCTTCCTTTCAACGACAACGTCTCCTGCCATATTAAAAGACTGCTTATGCAACGACCGGAAATAGATTAATAGCACTAAAGACATATCATGAGCAAACTGTTAACCTAAATCAACACAACCTCTATAAACAACCAAAGGGATGTGTTTACCAACCCGAGTGTTCCTGTGGGATTTGTTACATTGGGGAGAAGACAAACCGCCATTAAATAAAAGGATAGATGACAATAAGTCGAAAACAGCAAACAACTCGTCTGTAGCTGAACATTTACCCCCCTCCACAGAGTCCAATGGTCAATTGTTAAAGCGCTATGCAGAAATATTAGCAACAAGAGGACCCAAACCAACGCTGAAGAGAGATGAAAGGTTATTCCTCCCCAGGGCGTATCACAATCTTATTCCATGATCATTGGTAACTAATAAGTTCTATTAAATCAATAATTAATATTTAATGATAATCTCATCAAGATTAATAATCTATATTATGATCATGATTACAATAAACTCTTCTATAAAAATGATATTTAATTAGATTTATAGAATGGTTGTTGATATTGAAATTCAATGCATTCAATAGTCCAAATCCTGCCTTTCTAATAAACTGTTTTTTTTTAGCTTAATGAAAGACCTCATTTCCCTTTCAATTGATGGATGGTATGATTTGAATCTGAAAGACTTCAGCATCCGGTGAAAATACTACTCACGGATTTAATTACTCGATCTTCTGGGGACCATTGATTGTTTATGGAGTCATTGTTCTAATGGTTTTGCATTTTAGTTAAATCACGTTACATCTATATGCAATTTGATTAAAACACAGATTCTATTTCGTTTCGTTTTGTATAGTTCAAAATTACGCTATACTTGTTTTTACTACACCAGGATCTGGAAGAGTTGTTATATCACCCGTGTTCTGGTTGATGCGAGGGATTAACAAATGAAACGGCCCTTTGTAGCGAATTTGATTTAACTTCAAACACTTGATTAACCAATCAGCGTTGATTTTTCTAGTCGGTTACCCGCAGTTCCATGCAACTCACGCCAAAAACTCGGCGTAACAAACCTTTGATTGTCTAATACTTCACATCTTCCAGCCAGAACACAAGTTATGTAACAAATCTTCCAGATCCTAGTGTAGTAAAGACAAGTAAAGCGAAATTTTGAACGATAAAAAACGAAACGAAATAGAATCTATTTTTTAATCGGATTTGTTACCTGTGTATGGGCTTTCTATTGCACTCCCAGACTTCAATTGCCGCCCCCACCTTCTCTCTTAACTCTGTCGATATAGTTCCCCAGGTATACAAAATGTACTACTAACCTTATCAGGATTTATATCAATATCACAAAAACAGGGAGCTGTTCCACATCCAGATCCGATATAATTCAGCTTATCACCTCTCCGAGACAAAACATTCACATAAGCAAACTCTAAGAGAGCGGAAAATACAAATATTAAGCAGGCCACCGTCCACACGTCTATTGCTTTAATATATGAGACTTTAGGTAGCGCCGCCTGCACGTTAGAGCCATGGGTATTCAACGTAAGTACTGTTAAAACTCCCAGTGAAACACGTGCCGGTATAGCGTTCAAATCCAGCCAAAACGACACCCATGATAATCCTACTATTAGAATACTGGGAACGTACACTTGTATGACGTAGTATCTGACGTCACGTCGTAATGTAAAAGAGGCCTTTATGCATGCAAAATTTGCTGAAAAACAAAGAAAACAGTTTGTTAGTGGAATATATACAACTAAAATAGTTCCATACTAACTGACGGCAATGCTAATAGTAGAAAACGTCTGGTTTATCGCGACATGCACTAGAAGGGCCGTTGCAAATATTTACTACCAATCAGCTATCATCATTCATCAAGACACAAAATGACTCGCCGTAATGGATGGTCTGGGTAACAGAGGCTACCGACAACGTTGCCTGAAGCAATATCTTGATATGAACAATGACCGCCATCTTCTTCAACAGCATCCTGCAATCCAGATCCAAAACATCGGTTACAGTTTGCAGTGTAGTCTACTTTATACATCCTCCTACACAACGGTAAATCATGGATTGGACTCATAAGTGCTCGACAACAAGCATGTACGTGACAAGGAGTGGGGTCGCCTGCCCAACTCTTCGCGAGGTTTCTCCTCGAGTACAGTCTAAACCCATAGACATGAGACATGGGCCCAGGAGAAGATAACTCTAGTATACTAGAGTTAGAGTAGCAACGGTTAATGAACTGATACTAGCGCATTGAAGACATACAGCATACATTCAACGTCGACAAATCTTATTCTTATTACTAGTGTTTTTCTGGGCAGCATAATAATTTAATGAAATGAAATGTGGTTTAACGTTATACTAGTCGACTCCGACAGGGCTAATGAAGACGGGCAGACGCCGTACGGGGTGCAACAAAGGAGAGTTTTCCTGGACAATGGCGTTACGACCTACTCTTGTATCGAATTCCAGCTGTCAATTGATCTTTAATGTGCACGCCAATGTTTACGCGGGACCAGGGTTTTCTTCAAATCCGAACGACTCTACGTTGTTCTTTGGCAGGCCCTCTGTATTGCACCACTGACCAAGAGGAACCACGCAGGAAATCCCGATGAACTTTCTCGGACAATACCGGGTTCGAACAGGGGAGTTCCAAGTTAGTAAGCAAACATCTTACTTACTGAACCCCCTCTCTGTCTGTCTAGGGTTGGTGGCTACAATAGGGCTCTTCGGGGGGGGGGGGGGTGAAATTTGTTGTATAGCGTAGCGCAGCTCGGACCGGGGGATAACATAGGCCCGATGGAGATTGATTACCATTTCCGGTTTTGGAGTCATGCCAATTCAATTTTCAAGGTCGCTGAGATGTAAATAAGGTTAGGTCAGGTGATTGTTAGGGTAGAATGAGGGTTGTGATTAGCACTAGCCCTGTTTACATCACGTGCTACGTTCATGTTATATATAATATTGATTACTTACTGCCCCCTAGTGACGCTTTACACCCAACTGTTATAGAATCGGTAATAGCAAACTGTGGTAAACCTTGATTTAGGTCCAGATCTCCATCAAATATTAATGGTTGATGGGTATCCCACCAAAATAAAACATTTTCTGTCGTATAAACATCTGGAAAACAAAAAGATAAATTATTTTATCACTTTATCAAGCAATGTTATTATGACAGATATATTTGTTTAAAAAATCGTTAGTGGCGATAATCCCCCATTCCTAGCAAAAACAGCGCCCCCGAAAACGTCATGTACATCCCATAGTGCGAGTAACATTATACAAACATTACCCGATTAGAGTAATGAATACATCAAGTCTGGAGGCAATGTCAACAAAAGAAAAAGAAAGCCACGGGGCAGATAGATGGACAGAAGAGTTCAAGGCAGTATTATTTCCTATTTCGTCCAATAATCGCCCAAAGAAAGTTGTAGAATAATTTTGCCGTTTCGAGGATACCTGTTGCCTTGGTTTCTGGGGGATTGGTTTTAATCTGTCAGAAATGGGAGACATTTTCAGCTGTGGACATATAGATTGACGCGAATGATGTGAGCCCATTTCAACTTAAGAGGTATCATGTTAGATGAAGTGCTACTGCTTCTATAATATTATATTCTTCTGAGTTAAGTAATACTGTGCGGATTAGCACGACGTATTAAAGATTTACTATTGAGTCGTAATTCACCATGTTTAATACGTCGTGCTAATCCGCACAGTATTACTTAATTCAGAAGACTATAATAGTTACTGAAAAATTAATATATTGACAATTTGACGCAAATTACTTTTTTCTGAGCGAAGTCATGAGTGTTTGAAGATGTAGCATAGATCGTTTATTATCGATTATCCAGTTAATCGTTAAATTCTTAAATCTCTTGAGTATTCAAATCCATTCAAATCTCGGCCCCCAGATGTTCTAGAGAGGTGATTATAGACCTGTCGTGTGAATAAGTATATGAATAATAATTTATATAACATTTGAAGCCATGATAAAGGTATACAATACGCAGGTTTAGCTCTTATATAATATAATATTAGTAGTATTCACATACTTGCAGCCATAAAAAAGTTTACATGTTCTAAATAACATCATACAACCAGAAGCAGTTCTTAAGTTCTTAACAAATCTAAAAGGTGCAGACAGTGCGTGGTAACATTTCGCCCCTTACAACGATTACTTCTTGTCATTTCAAGTAATGGTTAAAAATATATTTTCCATTTGGGGTTTCAAATTGGGGTTTATTAGCCCAATAGCGTCCTACCGACTGTTCTGTTCCCGCGGAGAGCAGATCACTAATTAGAATATGTTTATGTATATGTCACTCGGATTTGTTTAATTATTAATAGTGACATATTAATACAACGTAAATCGACAGATATGTCATAGATTATGATCTTGATCTATTTTCAGATTAAAATATTACAATATAGTAAGCTAATAAAAAATATGACTACGCTTGCATATGGAAGTCTATTAGATTGGAGCTATTCTCCAAGATCGGTTAGGTTCGAGTCTGAGAGCTTTCGTCTAAATTCCTATAAAACCAAATACAAATCGAAGAGGTGTTAAAATTGTGAAGTCAGATGCTACTTGAAGGCGGGTCGGAAATTTTCCAATGGGCGCCTTCGTTGCCCTTTCCATTGGATGCTATACGAAACCAACGACCAACAAGCCCGTCTTGAGCCCCCCACTCCCCATTGGCCTGCGGAATACTTACCCTAACCCTTGAAGTCAATTTATGTTATAAACGGGTTAGCGTTAGAGGCCATTTTGGACTCCGGAAACACCCGAACCTTTCCATCCGACATACAATAAAGCATCTCCCAATCGCGAAAGCTTCAAACATTGCAATTCATCTAACGGAAAACGCCTCCTTTATAATAAAGAAGAGTCTATTTTTTATGTTATTTATTTATCTCTTCTGGACATAAGTAACCTAATCGGCTAGCCAATTTATACACTGCTTCTTTGTTCTATTAAGAATGGTTAAATCACGAATATTGACTTTCTAATTGAAAAATGTAGTTCAATTTCATTTTCTAATAGTAATACATTAAAGTTTGGTGTTTATATATCGCTTGAAAATAAATAAGTTTTATATGTTGCGGGTTTATTAATACACTAGATGTTTACACAGTATCAACATGCCTTCGTTCAATAGTACACCATTAATTTCTTTTATTTGTTAAACGCTTGTGACAATAAGTGACGCCTACTGGACATAGATCTATTATTATTATTATTGGTAGTCGTCTAACGATAAGAATTTACGAAATAGTGGCATTATAGAAACTGTGTCCTACATAATTCAATTTTCGACCCAATATGATGTCATCTGTGTCCCGAAATGGAGGCCCCGCCAAACAATATCTGTCCCAATACGTAGGTCGAATCAAACGCTGTGTTTCCAAATATGAAACATCAAGAGATGTGTTTCCCAATATGAAACAATTATTTATGTTTCGATATGAAGGTTCGGATCAAGCATTTGTGAATTAATACATGTATAGAGGTTCAATCAAATATTGTGTCCCGATATGGAGGTTTGGATAAAACAATTTGAAGCTTTTAAATGGAAAATATATATATATATATACATAAAAAAAGCACCAGTTAAATTCTGTCAATACATACATTTGTTAATTAAAACTATCACGCGATCTCTTTGTCAATATGCCGGCGACATAGTGTAGTAGAGTAGAATACATACACGCCAACGAATGAAGTTTAATTTGAAAATCATTGTTTCGTAGGATTAAAAGCCAGATACCATGAGATTATAAGATTTAGTTTAAACCCAGAAACAACAAATAGTGTTTACCAATCTGATTAAAACACGGATCCTATTTCGTTTCGTTTTTTACAGTTAAAAAATTCGTTTTACTTCGTTTCGTTTTTTACAGTTAAAAATTTAATTTTACTTGTCTTCACTACATTGGAATGTGGAAGAGTTGTTATATAACCCGCTTTATAGGAATTAGTCAAGCAAGGAAACGGGCTGTTGCAGAGAGTTCTTAGTGTGCGATGCATGGAACTGTGGATGTCCTACTAGGTACATTAACATTGAGGGCATCGAAGGTATAAAAAAAACGAAACAAAATATAGATCTGTATTTTAATCAGTTTAGTGTTTACCAATCAAACAAACAATTAAAAGTAAATGAGATGAGTTCACACTCGATTGTCCAAACATTACATTGGAACCGTTGTAGATGTGGGACAGAACGTAAAGCATACACCCACTTTCTTTAATAGGTGGAGATGCCGGGTATTCTACTCCACCGCAATACTCATTCCTACAGATTATCGTATAGCGAGAATTATATATGATTAAAATTAACTTACAACTTTGTATAACCATTGGACATATTTGTGTATCTAGTGGGTATTTTAATAAATCCATTCGGCATATTAATGTTAAAGATAATCTGAAATATAAAGATGATGTTATTAATACAAATTAAAACACCCACACCCCACTAAATGCATCCTCAAATAACCGTTATGCCAATAGATTTCAGAAAGATGACGTAGACCGGGAGGATATTTAACAGAACAGAGTCTGTTTACTTTTCAATATCATCAAATAAAATATGAGAAATGCGGATTCAAAGACTTCTATTTTTCGTTTCAACGTATCATGACATGCAAAATAGAAGATTGGTCTTATATTGCAAAACTAAGCAATTAAATGATTAATTACAATAATGAATGCAAAACTTGTGTAGAATCCGCGTCCAACAGAAATATGAAAACAGTGGATCGAGAAATCCCATACGGAAGACATTTTGATAACAATATCCAGTTTTAATGAATCTGTTTAATTTTTCATTTTCTTAAGGAAATTGTTTTTGAGCAAGTAGAGAATGTTTAATACCGTATGTATACTGGGAAAAGAGGATTGTAATCTAAACATAAAAAGTTTCTAAATGTTCATCTAAAGATTCATCTTAAAAAAACATTTGTAAGAAAAACAATAAGGTGTAAATATTAAACATTTACAAGGAGACCTTAAATAAATTTCAGCTTCCCGTGTTTGTTTATATTTCTAAGATTTAATTGCAATGATTTTTGTTACTCCGGGAAGTCTTTTTGAATCAATCGATGGTCAATATATTGACATAAAACATTTGGACACCGTGTGATCTACATCAATACTTAAACGCACCAAAACCAGATCGTTCAAATATTTCTCGCAGGCTAAAACAAATTGGAATCCAAATGCTGCAGTTATTGCGGAATTAAGCATACCCGAGTACAAAAAACGTTCGTGAAACCTATGTAAATTAAATTAGTGACAATCGATTTCAATAATTTTTACCACAAAATGTTTAAATACAAATACGCTGATTGTGTACTATCTTAGAATCTATAATAAAGCCTTACTCTAGCACGTTCACATGGAAAGCAAGACAAGAAGTAAAAATTGAAATAAATAAAAAAAAGAAAGAAATGAACCGAGTAAGTTTAAAAAAAGGAATGTCTGATAATTGCAAAGCAAGTGTAAAAAGATAATTTCAAATTTTCTTTTCATAAAAAAAAAGAAAATAAAAAAACCCCCGATAAGTTGATAAAAGGAAATTGAAAATTTAGTCTGGTAAACTAAATAGCCACTGTCTCCAGGCGATATATTATAATATTTTTTTATTGTCTTTCTTCCATATGTTGTACACACCGAGACATGGTATGAATTTATTGTGGTTCGTCTATGTATTAATTAAATACCCTTGTCGGTATATATCTTACCTCATGCTATAAACTACCGTACCATTGGGATAGAGGTGGAGATACCTATTTGGAACAGTGACGTCATGAAAGGCAGCTGTTTTCTCGTTCCGGAAGTATACGTCAGGAACCCAGACGGCATCCATAAGTTTGGTTCCGACTTCCAGCCATTTAAAATCGGAATATTTTAAAAACTGCAATCTCTCATCTACCCAAATCATGGTTAGATATATTTCAACCGAATAATCCTTAAATAAATAAACAGAATATTCAAGCAATGGTCGAGCTTTAATACTTGGTCTTCTCCGTTTGGAAAAGTCCTAGCGAAACAGGCAAAAACCCCTTAAAAAACATTATACATCTTATACAGTATTTTCAAGCAATGGTCGACCTTTAATACTTGGCTTGCTCCGTTGGAAAAGTCCTAGCGAAACAGGCAAAAAAACCCAAAAAACCCCTAAAAACATTACGCATCGTTCGGCAGTATTCTGTAGTTTAAAAAATCTTGATATGGTCAACGAACCGGGTTGTTGCAGTTAGTACTTATAGTTATTTAGATTTCCCCGTGATATCAGTATCAAAAACTGGTCGCACAATGAATGGCACTGGATGGTTTTGATCACTGCTACGTGTGTGCGTGTGATTGCTGGAATCATGGAACATTTGTATTCAACCGCTAACAACACATTGTTTTGTGACAATCCGCGAGTTGAATTTCAGGCCTTAAACCGAATGCATTGAGAAGACAACTGGCATGTGGGCGTCAGAATATTTTGTTTTCGTTGTTGACCTATTGGTCCGTTGGGAATCATAATCGTTCGTTCTTGGGGCTTAACCTCCGCTTCCACCGAAAGACAAAATGTTAATAGGGAAATATCAGTTTTTACTTAATGGGTTTGGCTTCTCTTTTGGTCAACCGTGGCAGAATGTTCCGACGGTCATGCTAATTATCCACACAGTCTAGCAAAATAATTAGTTTGGATCTTCCAAGATAAAATTGGCACGATAACCCATAGCACTGACCTTATCTGGATTTAGAAATCAAGGGCTTTAGATATGCTAACCCGATACTCAAGCAGATTCATTATTTTAGATCATTAAGGTTCCAGAGATTATGGTAGTGGGAATTCCCAGAGTGGTGCTTATATATCAGGATATTATTTACAAAAAAAAAAGACGCAATAAAAATATTCATTTATTCTATTCATGGCAAGATTCCTTAATGATTCGGTGTTATTTGAAACCCCGAGTTTAAAAGATGATTGGTAAAAGGTACACATGCATTGAATAACGATCGTAATACACTTAGAAAATTGCGACTTTCATTTACACATGACAGAATCCACTCTGAATTCATGAAATAAATATCGATGGGAACATCGGGATTGTGACAAGAATTTAAATGCTCAACCCCCCATTAAGTTTTATAGATAAATTGATCGATGAGTCCTTGTAAAGTAAAACGCTGTTTGCAGGTTTAGTGAGAATAATTGCATATAGCAGGCTTTTATGCAACTTCCAAACAGTAACACGACACAACTGGTGCAATAAATACGTAGTTAAAGAGATAAGTCTTTGACTCAATATCGTCCACAGTCTTCGACATTGCTATTTAGACTTATCTGTCAATTTAAGTCATTATTGATGTTATTATCTTACCGCGAAAAGATGGACTTTTGATATCCAATATTCATAACACAATGAAATATTTCAAAATTGGCACACGAATCGCGTGCCTGAATGCTCCCGAACGCTCTTTGTAATGAAGCGAGTCGATGAACAAGGCTATACATATCCCACAGGAGAATGCTATAGGAATAACCAGACGTCAAAGACTGCCATTTAATTTAGACTTTTCTTATATTTCGCCGAATGAAACCAATTAGAAAATACAGCAAAACAGAATGATTGAATGTAAATCAATTTATATACATTGACATTACTATTACATGCGTTGCAACCTATTTGTGCCCATATCTAGCTGTCAACGAATACTGATTTAGCCTCTTTAAACAAAACGCAAACGTTCTGAAAAGTATTGGATCGCTTGTATCGACAATTGGGGGTAAGCGGTTGAATGCCAAAAGTAAAAAAAGTGGCCCCCAACTCCCTCTCTCATCTGCCAAAAAAGTGGTGTTCTCTAGGAAGTATCGCAAAACAGTTTTTGTGGCAACACGTACATCTTCCCTGGTTGTTTGGATATGTTATATGTTTTTCAACCTAGAGATGTATATAGGGTCGAGAGTGTTGAGAAAGATGCAAGGATGTTTTATTTTATTTATTCAGGCAAAATTAAGCAATATATAGCCAGTTTTTATTTATAAATGAAATGAAAACATGTCGGCCATTTCAGGACAATGGAATCTTTATGTCATTAATCTACTTGTGCTATGTACTCTTTAGCAGTGAAGCAAACCGGAAGTTCAATAGAAAACCCACACGCTCAGGCTTACATCTCTGTCTGGCAAAGGATCACTAAATTACGCCGACCAATGTATATCAATTCTGCTTATTCATCTTAGTTAAGTACAGATCAAACAGCCAAGGACAAAAAGGGCACTCGTTTTTTTTCTTGTGTATGAGACAAGCCTATATTTGTACGGTATACGATCGAAGAGTAGCATGTTGTACGTACAAAGCCAAATTTCGGTACACGATTTAAACGAACTAAATCTCTTTGATTTATGAGAGAGAGTGGGAGAAAATGGGGCTTAAAGTCCGCTCAGGACCAACTAGGACTATGGTACAATTTTATTTCATGGAGGGGGGGGGGCGAAGGACCCGTAGAAACCCCACTTGGATGGACATACTATACCCCTTCCCCCTTTGCGTAAACACTGCCACTGGCTTTATCGATAGATATGTCAATTTTAATTACATTAAAGTTTATGGGAAAGTTCTTTTTGAAATTCCGCGTCCAGTGGGGTTAGCTGATAGCAATATTTTAGATTTATCTTTTGTGTTCCATTAATGTTCATGAGAAACCAGTGCACGACTCATTAAATAAATGGCTTACAAAAACCATGTGGAACCCACGGGACCGGGCTGACAGTAATGGAATCTGATGAATAATGTTTTTGTTTTGTTCGATGCTTTTATAGATTAAAGACAAAACAAAAACAGTTTTCCACTTACCATTGTTGTCTCGCTAACAGAATCAAAACTGAGCAGAAATATTTTAATGGTAACATTTGTTGGTATATCTGAAAAATATAATATATCGATGACAATATTAGTGGATATATCTGAAATATATAATGTTACCATTTGAGAATATCTTAATGTTACCATTTGAGAATATCCTAATCTTAAGATTTGCGAATATCTTATTTATAAGATTTCAGAATATCTTAAGGGTAAGCTTACTCTTCCGGACACCTGTTACCACTGTTTGTCGTGTATTTTGTACACATCGAGCAGTCCATTTGCTGATTACACTATTTCGCCTATAACATTTTTTTAGGACTTCGAATTCTGTCTTATGGTTTGGATTGTTCGTACTTGGTTTTATTATAAAATTTCAGAATATTTTAATGTTACCATTTTGGAATATCTTAATTGTAAGATTTGAAATGTTGTATGGGACGATTTGAGATTATCTTAATGTTACCAGTTGAGGATATCTTATTGTTACCAATTGAGACTATCTTATTGTTACCAGTTGAGACTATCTTATTGTCACCAATTGATACCTATATCCAAATGTTTCCAATTGAGCAACCAGTCAGATTTCCATGTAGTGTAGGCCATCAAAAGCATAAAAAACGAATCAGTTTGTCTGAAATACAGATAATGGAATGGGGTTACACATCCTATGGTTATCACTGGGCTAATGAAGACCGTCATACGTCATACAATGTACTATGGCCTACTCTTATTTCGAATTTTAAACTGTCAGTGGTTATTTTACGTGCACACCAATGTCTACACGTGTCCATACCGAACGACTTGACGTCGTCCCTTTCCTTGCCCTCCGTCCTGCACCACTGACAAGGAGAAATCATTCAGTAAAATTCAGATGAACCTCCCCGGCCAACACATGGATCCAACATGTAAGGTAACATTTTACTCCCCGGGCCACTGCTGCCACCTATCTATAGTAGAAGTTGAACAGCAGGGCATTACACCCAATTTCATTTCATTTCTGCCGTATAATGGATTAACTACAGAAACGAAGACGTCATAGCAAGAATTTAATTACCAAATAAACACTGATTTTTCTTGTAGCTAAATTCAGGTATTTAAACATCAAAGGTATAATTAAAGATAACAATTACACAATGTTTGTAGAATCGATTTCTTGCACTCTCGAACGTACTTTAATAACATTTATGTAATTTCAGACAGCAGAATATTAATTTAAAACTTTCAATAACCGCATGAAAATGGATCCATCTCTTGACCCAAGTCAAACAATTTTCTAAAGTGCAGTTTTTTTAAATAAATGATACTTCTGTTTTTAAAGATATAAAATGTCTTGTTTTCGTGCCAGGATCAAAGAATACAACATTTTATTCATAAATAAAGCCTGTTTTGAAAGAAAACGAGTCGTGTTGAATAGAATTTGGGCATGTAATGATTTTCACTAGATTAATATCACTGATTACTATTTTGAAAATCGACGAGATTTATTGTCTAAGAAACGTGTTGTGTGTTTTTGAACGGTAGCCTAGCGTTTAATATCTGACCGCTTGGCTGATCTAGTTGCAGGTTAGATAAACATGGTAGGATTCGTTTTCAACCGCAGATAGAATTAAAAGTATTGAAATTGACAACAGTGGCTTATGTCAGTTAGTCGTTTATCGGTGCATACCTTCTACTAATATTATTAAAGATCCTGGGCATGATTTCAGCCATAGGAAGGTATTGAAAACTGGAATAATGGGAATATCAGTCAATTTTGTCCATTATTACAATGATATGATGAATCCACGCTAGCTTAGTGGGTAAGACGCTGGCTGGCTAGTTTAGAGGTTTCCTCTTGTTAGTGGTGCAAGATGGACGAAAACCCAAAGTCTCGTGTACACGTAGGCGTGCACGTAAAATATCCATTGGCAATTGGAATTCGATATAAGAGTAGGCCATGGTGCCGCTGCCCGGGCAAAATTTCACCTTTTCTCATAGTACACAGTTTAGCGTATATCCGTCTTCATTAGCCCAGATGGAACAGAACAGTAGGACGTTAAATCCCATTTTATTTTTCTTGTCATATCTTTTTTTTTTTTAACAGAATCTGAAGTTGAACATTCTGCAATTATGCGATATACAGGAGGATACTCGCCAGTAAATCTTAACGTATTCTTGAATCTAATTGATGGACCTGTTTTAAATCCAAGATGGAGAATCATCTAGCGTTTGTGTTCTTGATTAAACGGCAAAAAATCAATCTGTGTAGAAGTTACCGTGGATTGAGCCGTGAGAAATATGATATTCTCCGACAACAGCTTGTCATTTACAAAACCAATACTGGACAAGTGTAAGACAAAACTGTGTTGCACCAGTGTACGCATGGTCTTTCCCTTCAGGGCTACGAAGCAACATGCCTGCCAAATTTAAATGAGTTCCATGGACCGTTGTGAAGAAATGCAAAATGTTTTCCTTAAAGAAGATCTCCAGGAAATATCGTGGTTCAAGTGGTAATAAACTAATGGAATCAACTTGCGAATCGTGGTTTGTTACTGCTTGACCTTTTGAACTGAATTGCCCCTTTAAGCACCCGTCCGTATCATATTAAGATGAACTGAATCTGCACAGATCGACAATAATTTATCATTACCAGAGAGAGAGAGAAATGGGGTTAAACGTCCACTCGACACAAACTAGGTCATTTTGGGACTAACATATGGTTTCAATTTTATTTCAATAATTCGCTTGCGCGTAGGGGTCTTTAGCAGTGGGAGGAAACCGGAGTGCCCGGAGGAAACCCACGAGGTTGAAAAGGCGCCCCTATCTCCATGCTACATACGCTAACACCAGGGATCGAAACCACATCCGCAAGTTGGAGGTGACCGGCCAGGTAGAGGTCGAAGCGCGGCACTCTAGATCACTAGGCCATCCCAACCCTCTTTTTATTACCAACTACACAAATATGAATCATCTACTATTAAACATACATTATGCTACAGCTTTACCTGCCTATTACAGGTCTGTCTTTAGGCCTGAAATGTTATCTAAATTATTAATAAGACATTAATTAACTTATCCAAACCATATTCAACCCTCGATGTCTGCGCTAGCCTGCGATATATACTGGATTAGGATCCGATTTGCTGTTCAACGTTCATTCATGATTTGATCATTAAATGGTTAATCAAGACTGTATTATTTTTATCTGTAGTAAAATGATCGAGGCTAAGCCGAAAATTCACTCACTAAATTCTCAAGTAAAAGTGGATCAATTTGACTAAAATGATCATCAAATTCCCTTTATATTAACTAGTCAGCTCTTTATCTTATCTCCCATAACGTATCTTTAAGGGGGATAGGGTGTCCGGGAGGGTTCTGGGCTTCCGTGCGCGAGAAAATAAGAAAATAAAACTGACCATAACCAGTGCTTTCTAGAGTGTATCCTGCTATTTCCAGTATATGCACAAATTTCGCGTGAGGCAATCTTACCAAATAACCAACATTAAGAAAATTCAACAAGAACTCCCCCCCAAAAAATATGTTATTCACTCTAAAACGACAAATATCCTCTATGTACTTAATTAAACTACACGAGAACATTAACTTCCGCACGTACACTCTAATCTTTGGTCCTATAGCAAGCTCCTTCTCAGTACTGTATTTGTGAATATAAAGTGGGTTGTTGAAATAATTTGTATCTGCATGTTTTCTGTTTTAATAGACGAAGCTAAGTGTTTATCTATATTATTACCAAACAGAATATTATTATCTTTAAATACAATATTATTATGCTTTACGGTATGATTAGCAAACGGCGTTGAAGGAGTCAAATCTCTTATATTTGGGACCTAGAAATTGACACAAATGGCCGCGACGCATATAATAATGTTATATGAATGTATATAAACTGATTTACATTCAATCGTTTCCGTTTTGCTCTAATTTAAAATCAGTTATGTTCGGTTAAATACGCCAGAAGTCTTAATCGAATGGTTATTCCAGTCTACATAGTATTTACTGCGCATGCTCTCCAGATATGTCTAGCCTCGTTCTTCGAGTCCCGTGTTACAGATGGGTACACGATTCGTGTACCAATGGTATAATGTTTATTTTTTTTTTAAATATTGAATATCAAAAGTCCGTTTTTTACCGGTAAGATCACAACATCAATGTTGATTTAAATTGACAAGTAATTCGTGTTTTAAATGTCGACGACTTTGGATGATAATGAGTGAGACTTAGCTACTTTAAGTTCAATTTCAGCTCCTAGATTGCCAACTTAAATTTAGTTTTAAGAAGAAAATTACATGACCTAGAAAATATAACAAAAGGCACGATAGCAAACTGGTCGTTTTTTATACAGTGCGTAAGGCGTTGGCTCGCTAGCCTGGAGGTCTCGGGTTCACATCCGGTGTTTGCCGAGAAAGTTCATTCGAATTCCCGAGGACGGACGGGGGCTTGGCCAAACTATCAAGTAAAAACATCTTCTACGTACTCAAAGGTGACTGTTTCAGTCTTTTTTGTTCTTCCCGAAACGACAGAAAACATGTTACACACACATACGAGACTTAGGTCGTTCTTTGTGGTTAATAGAATTTGTGTTTTGATTAATGGCATGGAGATAAAACTGTCTGAATTAAGGCAAGCGTATTAGATTGTTGCGTGGTTTTTATCCGTCTAGATTTAATTGAATTACTTCGGTCCAACAAATGAATATAAATGGCAGACCGTGTTCTATGTTAAGCGGGCTAATTCAGTTTATCGTCGTTTAATATATTGTTTTGTTAGACTTCGAACTTTATCCATCACTCGCCATTTATATTAAATTGAGTTCCAGAAACTCTGTCATTGGATGAAACTGTATTAAGCACCAATGAATATACAGGACACAGATGGAAGAATGGACTTCATCCCCACGCCTCTCTCTCTCTCTCTCTCTCTCTCTCTCTCTCTCTCTCTCTCTCTCTCTCTCTCTCTCTCTCTCTCTCCCCTCACACACACATTTAATCTGACATGCTTTCTTTCAAGCGAGACTGATAAGCTAATCAAATTGTCTTTATTGGTACCAATTATGTGATCATTTATAAAGAGTCAAATCCACAAAACATGCCCTTGGCGCATTAACACAATTGTCAGATTTACACTGATTGAGTGTGTAGGTTTTGCGGTGGTTTATTCTGATTTACTATGACTGCAGACACCTGGAAAGAGATACCACCAAACAACTTCAGCTTTCACAGAGGAACACACAAATTTATCTGATTAATTTAGAGCAAATGCCTAAAGGGGTGTAAAGCTTCAAAATACAGCAAATACGCGATGGGACACGCCCATTCACAGAACTGCTTAGCAACCTTTGAGTTTTGTCAACAATGAAGTGGTATGAGAGTCTGGTAGCAGATGTATTTTGGAGGCGCATATTTGTTCTGTTTGATTCCTTAGAATCCAGACAATAGTCAAGTGTAGAAATCACCAAGGAACTAGCTAGAGTCTCAGCTGTCGCTCCTGTATTTGGAGAACTGATAAAGTGGATACTTCTTAAAGTGATAATAATAATTTCTCTACAGACCAAGATTGAACTGAAAGTGTGACAAAGTGTTCCATAACTTTTATCACATTGAGACTATATTCTATGCATACACATGTAATATAGTAACATTTATTAGATGCATTGAACCCCATGTTATTGATTATAATATAAGTTATAGACTACTGACCCCGAAACCACAAAAGTTTTATAAAGGGCTATATTTTAGTTAAAATCAGGCGAACAGTTTTTAGTAATCCACCGTGTTATGTTCTTGTTTAGGTTCCTATTTTATTGATGTTCCTGTTTTATAGTCTTGTTTTTGATGTAAATAAATTATATATTCTGTTATACACCTATAGGAGTGTAAATGGTTAGCGTGCGCGCGCTGTATCATACGGCCTGCCATTGAATCAACTGGCGTGGTTTCAAATCCCCGGTTGTACGTGGCAGGTAGTAGGGTTGCCTGTCCAACCTCATGGGTTTTCTCTGGGTACTCCGGTTTCCTCCCACTGCTTCACAGACCCCTACGCACAAGCGAATTATTGAAATAAAATTAAATCATATGTTAGTCCCGAAATGACCTAGTTTGTGTCGAGTGGACGTTAAACCCCACTTATCTCTCTCTCTACCTCTCTCTATCTCTCCCTCTCTCTCTCTCTCTCTCCCTCTCTCCCTCTATACACCTATAGTGTTACAAGAGTCATTATAATATGTTATGATTTAAAACGACTGTGGTGGGGAATTGGACGGGGTGGCAATATAGTTGATTGAATACCAAGAGTAGTGTATTTTCATTTTTGATTTTGCATGCTGTATCGTTCGTTCGTTCCTGGAATATTACGTCCACTTTCACCATGGATGATATCGTAGACAATCATGCTGTATGAATATAATGTCAGATTTTACTCAGCAATTAAAATAATGAAGGTTTAAGGGAGAGGGATCAAGTTTTGGCGAAAGGTTAAGTATCAGTTTTGTTTATGATTTCTTTCAATTCCAAATCATCCAAATACGCTATTCTTCAATCAAAAACACAAAGGATTGGGAAGGCAGTGGGAATTATAATTTAATAATAAACCATTTCCTGTATTTGGTAATCTGTCAGCGAACCTCCTACGACCAAAACTTCTGGATAGCCAACAAGCACTGGAGCACCGAGACTAACCTAACCGCTATTCAATGTTATCCAGTATTAACTTGATACGTGTCACACGGATGTATTTGGTAATAGGAGATTTTATAAGTGTATTTTGGAATCTCTAATGAGTAGCTAGAAATAGAAGATATGGTACCGCGACTTCCCAACTATAAGATTTATAGAGATATAGAGAGGAAAAAAGAGACAGCGATCCAAGCTGCCTACACCCGATCATGAAACATTAACCTACAAATTCTTAATTGATTATTCGTAGCCAAAACTCACTTAGACTAGATCTGAAAGGACTTATTATTCAAGGACACGGTATATTAAAGTACCAATAGATTTTGCGATATTTAGTACTGGTATACTAAATGAATTGAAAATAAAATAGGGTTTAACGTCCTATTGTTCTGCTTCTATACTGGTCTAATGAAGACGAGCATGCACGAGGGAAATTTTGCCCAGACAGAGGCACTATGAGTCTATGACCTATTCTTGTATCGAATTCCAACTGCTAAGGGATATTTTACGTGCACACCAATTCCGTCCTGCACCAAAGGAGAAAACTACGTCGGTAAATTCCGATGGACTTTCTCGGCCCTGTTTAGAAGAATGAACTTGAGCCCATTTTACATTTTACCCCTCTTAAAAGGGTTAGGGTTAGGGTTCGGGTTAGTATTCCCCAAAAAAGTCCTTAATATAAAGTGGTCATTTTGGACTCCGGGAGTACCCGAACCTGCCCAACCGGCCTACAATTAGCACCCCCCAACTTGCATGCCAACATGTACAAAGATGCTCGTGTTTCGTCGCTGGATATTATTTTTACAGGAACATGGGTTCAACAGGTTTATCATCAGGAACATATTGTACATCACCATTCAGGTAATGTAGGGTGAAAAAATAAAGGCTTGACCATCCACATCTTATTCACCCACCCTCTCTCTCTCCCTCCTTCTCTGTATGTCTGTCTGCCTGCCCATCTACTTGCCCCTATCTCGCTCCTTCTCCTTCTCGCGCTCTCCTTGCGTCTGTTTGTCTGTCACAGTTTTTATTCGAGTAGACAAGGATTCTACACACGACTAGATCTAACCCACTGACAACTGTGAGACCTTCCCCTCTGTACCACAATACTACAAGAAATTGTTATGATATTGTTACCATGGTGTTTACTGTTGCTCACCACGATCCAACCATCGTTACAGTCTTATTATTACCACAGACTGTGACGAATATGCCAGTTACGTGATACGACTTCTCATTTTCCGAATTCAGATAGATAAGACATTTTTGTATTGTAATAGCACACACAAGACGGCAGTAGACCTCGAATGAATCCGAATGTACAGAATCGGTAACCATGGAGAATGACGCAATACCATTAATCTGTTATAAGATAAGAAACGTGGTGATTGATAGAGACTATTTACACCTATAAAGTACATCGTTCTCGTCTCTAACCAACACGAACTGTTCACATTAGTTTGGTTTATGGCTTAAGCTAGGGTTACACCATCTGTTATGAGAATACATAATTAAGGACTTTGAAGTTGAGATATATTTATTTACTAAAGTCTAGTTGAACGCAGGGACGTACCCAGTGGGGTGCAGGGGTACATTGCACCCCAGAACAATAAGGCGCCCCCATGCCAAAATATAATGACAACCTTTCAATTATAAAATAATACACTAGATTATGATCACACAGTGATACTCTTAAAGCATCGACCAGTCGGTTGGTTTTAAGGGCGCCCACCTCCAATGGGTTCGATTGCCCTGATCAAAAACTTCTTACATCACTTAGGTGGAGGCTATGCCCCCACAACTCTGCTGCACCCCCATTTTTAAAATCCTACATACGTCCTTGGTTGAACGCTGGACCAACAACTGGGTTAATGCTGAAGGACTCTCGACATGAAATGTGCTGTGAGATATTTTTGCACGGGAAGAAGCCTTGTTTTCGTCGAATTCCAACGAGAAATGGTTATTTTACGTGCATTTTACGTGCATTTTACGTTCAAGTTAAGCGCTCGTTAGGTCTCGCAACAGAAGAGGAATAACTCGCGAATCAGCCACAATAAACCCACAGACAATATTGACTTCAAGAATATAACGACCCAGCAATATGTCGGAATAAATACATCTTTAAGTGCTGTAGACAGGATTAATTGATTTATGTCACAAATTTAATAAAAACTTGTTATTTTGGTTACGCCTCATTGAATGTTTTGTCTAAATTCGTGATGGCCAATCTTGACGTAATGGATCACGGCCAATAATAAAACTGTATAGATTAAAAACAGAAAGCGACATTTACTGGGAGAACTTATTTTCAGACTTGAGGGAGGGTGGGGTTGGGGGAGGGGGTGCCAGGACAGATGAATTTTCCGTGTGGAATGACGTCCCAAACACAACTGGTTTGATCTCCTCTCCAACCGCCATGAACTCCTCTCTTCAACCGTCTCGAGAGAGAGAGAGAGAGAGAGAGAGAGAGAGAGAAATGGGGTTTTATCGTCCACTCGACACGAACTAACAAATGGTTTAATTTAATTTCAATAATTAGCTTGCGTGTAGGGGTCTTTAGCAGTGGGAGGAAACCGGAGGACCCGGAGAAAACCCACGAGGTAGGGCAGGCGACCTTACTACTTGTCACGAACAACCGGGGATTCGAAACCACACCAGTTGACAACCGCCTCGGAAAAAGTTTCTACCATAACGATTGACTCAATGTCGGTGTTATTGCGACAGTTGCAGAATGTAACGTGTTGGTTTGGTTGTGAGGGCGGGGGGAGGGGGTGCGGGTATGCATGTGCGTGGTGTGGTGTGGTTTAGGTCCAAAAACTTTACAGGACAAGGTGTAGGTTCGAATGCTCCACCTCCGGGTGTTTAGGTTCCCTCCCTTCTGCTAAAGACTAATGCGAATTACTGACATGAAATTGAATAGAAACGACCTAATTATGTCAATATTAAAATCTCTCTCTCTCTCTCTCCCTCTCTCTCTCTCTCTCCCTCTCTGTGTTTTGTTACAGTAATGTCGGGTGTTAAAGGCTAGAGCTATCCGGAGGTATTTTAGTCGTAAGCACAAAACAAAACAATATATTTGTCTCTGGGCCATTGTTATTTTTACAAGAGATGAACTTGGGATGAGTACGTCTACAAAACTCATTGGCTTTACATGACAAACTCGCAAGACCATGATACTAAACATAAATATCATTTATTGCTTCATATTAAAATAATTTATGCTGGATGGGAATCAAAAATACAATTTACTGATTTAGTTTCGTATTTTTTTGACTGGTGTAAATGTGATTTGTGTTAGTGCCTCTGGGGTCCTACATGTACGGTAATGTGTTTTATTCACCGCGGGTTTATCATGAAACGGCTGTAATCCGATTAGTCCATCACAGTGGCAGGTTTTTATACACAATTTTTACTCATTTTTCGCTTTTTGTTTGGAATTCAGATGTCGTTGCAATAATATTAAATGCCTTTTTTCCTTTAGAAGAGGTTAAAGAGAGGGCTAGATCTAAAGTTGTGACAATTTTGGGTACTTTACGCTCCTCTCAGGACACAATCTAGGTCATTTCCGGACTTAAATGTGGTTCAATTTCACTCGACACAATCTAGGTCATTTCGGGACTTACACGTGGTTCAATTTTATTTCAATAATTCGCTTGCGCGTTAGGGGTCTTTAGCAGTGAGAGGAACCGGGGGACTAGAGGAAACCCACGAAGTTGGCTAGACGACCCTATGCTTTGTCACGTACAAGCGGAAAATCGAAACCACGCACCTTGACTACCATTTCGTAAGTTCTGTGGATAAAGATCCGGTCACCTTAATTCAACATTGCTAATTCCAGTCGATTAACACCCAATAATTCGCTTACGTTTAGTTTTTTTTTACTCTGGGAAGAAACCGTAGGAACCGGAGAAAACAAACGATGTTAAACCGACGACCCAACTCCATGACACGTACAAGTGTGGTATCGATGGCAAACCTTACGATCTAAGATCTTACTCTGGTATGACGAATAGTATGATAACACAAACAAATAGTCCGCCATTGCGGGGGAAAACTACCCAAACATCAAAATACATTTCTCTAAGACAAAACACAAATACATTCCTCTAAGTCTGACCACAAATAAACAAACACGATGACTGTAACTCAATACTACGAATTGTGTCTTAATTGACACCCGTCACTGACTAAGTGTCGTTCATACGCCGATGACAGCAACACTGAAGTGGAAATTATAGACTTCAAAACAAAATGGACGGATACCTAACCTTTTAAAATGACGACTAATTAACAATTATTGGTTTAATTTGCTTTGGTTAGATTGGTTTTACACCCTTTTGCAGCTATCCCAGCTCAAGTATTAGAAAAAAGTGTAAATATATTGCCACTCTTGTCAATATCTCCGTCTACAGCTGTCACTTACTTCACCATGCTTGTCAAAATGATCAGGGGAATTTATGACATTAATATTGAAAGCGATATTTTATTTTTGTCAGAAAGAAACCCCATTTAATTTAGTGTGTTGTGTCGATAGAGACTTGTCAACCAACTCATTTAGATCAGCAATGAACGCACGATTATAGGCCAATATCGCACGTTATTACAGGACTTGATTGGACCGGCTTGTAAATAAATTAGTGCGAAGAATTTTGAGTAGATTTTGAGTAGTATGTTAGCAGAGACAGAGAGGGAGAGACAAAAAAAAACTACGAGGTTGGACAGGCGACACTACTCCTTGTCACGTACAACCGGGGATTCGAAACCACGCAAATGGCAGACTTTATAATACAGCGCGCACATGCTAACCATTGGTCATCCAACCCCCAGACCCGTAGCTAGCGGGGGGGGGGGCAGCTGCGCCCTTTGCCCATTGGGAAAAATCGGCTCCTTCAATAGGCGCCAAAGGACGGAATAAGAGGCCAACAACCAACGTCTCCATATTAGTATGGGCTACACATAAACCGAGTGACATTGGTTGGGTGTCCACGACGAGATTGGCACCCAACCAATGTCAAATGGCGATGTGCCCCATAATTATAATGACCCACACAATTAACATCACAACTGATGGGGTGCCCAAAACGGCGTGATTTGTGGGTGCCTTATGACATGATCGGTGGGGCACCTTTCAATATTGAGCCGCACATAGTGCATAATTACGAATCAGATTGGTTGGGCGCCGATGACTTGATCAATTAGGGGCCCAAAACGGCATGATTTGTGGGGTGCCTCATCCTAGAGGGGCGCCCACAATGTCGAAATCATGGGCGCCCGTAATATCATGCTAGTGCGATAGGTTAGGCGCCGACGAATGAATTGGGCGCCCAAAACGGCGTGAAGATTTTCTAAATTCAAACCGCATGACTTTGATTTGTGGGGTGCCTCGTCTCGGAGGGGCGCCCATAATGCCGAGATCATGGGCGCCCATAATATAATGCTAGTGAGATTAGTTAGGCGCCCACGAATGAATTGGGCGCCTAAAACGGTGCGATAATCTTCAAAATTCAAACAAGTCGCACTCTAATCCGATTCCAAACTGTTCATTTTCTCACAAATTATTATATGTGACAGTATTAATTCTTTAATCAGGTTCTGGGATGACAACACTGGTATATTCTTCTAATAATACTTTTATTCTGCTTCTTACAATATTAGGTACAACATCGTAATGTAAACGACCCCAGAACTATCTTGTATGGAGGGTCGAGTCGTGTCTTAGCTTGGCTTAACACGAGTGTGCTAACTCCAGAAGCTCTCGTCTCGTCTCGTGCCAAGGCGCCCATGGCCTTTGCTCAGTTCTGGTCGGACCTAACTCCTAGCCCTTACCGGACCTCACTCCCAGCCCTGACTGGACCTAACTCCTAGCCCTGACTGGACCTCACTCCCAGCCCTGACTGGACCTCACTGACCATTCGTTTATGTTCTGAGTTTATAAACGTATTCAAGACAAAGGAGCTCATTAGACACCTGTCTAATGTATCATGCATAATATCAGGTTTAACATTCAATATAGTTTATCAGAAAGTTAGATAAGACATGCCAACAACAAGCTATAGTTACGCAATGACATAAGAAATGCTACCAAGATCTCTAGCCGGGTGTTGATAGCAACAGGTTTATGTTACAATCACTTACACGTATTTTAATATGGCAGGACGCTTCTATGACATATGTCATTGTGTAATATATATCAAAATATCATAATACGCCAATATCGCAAATTCAGCTTCAAAATTGAAATTTTCCGTCATTTTCAGGTGCAAATTTTATTTTCCCAAATTTTCGGGGGGGGGGGGGGTAGGCAATCTGACTGTTCGGGTAGAGTGAAAACAAACTTTTTGTTGGGGAAAAATAAAGTGCCCGAAATATAATGAAACACTACTTTTACTTTTCTTTTAATTGAATACTACGAATCTGTACTAAATGGTTTAAAACATTTTGTCTGGAGCCACTCGCCTTTTTTTGCCACATTTTTAGGGCATCGATTATTGTGGTTCAGCTGCAATAGTCCGATTGGATGGTTGGATTTAGGTCGGCATAGAGTGGGATTTCGGTTACAAAACGATTCGAAAATTGAAAGTTTATTTACTCTTGGGTTAGAAAAGCAGGAAAAAAAGGCATATGCGGCGGTTTTTTGGGATTCGGGTAAATCACATTTTCCTGATGCAATAGCCTAAAAATCCCGCTCAGCAGTGTTAAGAGGGATTAGCTCTAATCAAGCGAATCACTACGAGGAGTATGGTACGCCATCTAAGGTAGACTATATTGCAACACTTTTAAGTTTCTGTATTCACGGGCTGGAATAGCAGGAAAACACGTTTGCGGCAGTCGACATTTGCTCGGACGGCTTTGAATTCGACTCAGCCACCTAAGTTAGGCTATATAAGACCGCCTACTGTATTCGGGGACTGGAATAGCAAGAAAACGCGTTTCAGATCGTCAAATTTTCCAAATTTTCGGGGGGGGGGGCGTCCTTAGACGTCTGTAGGCCTAATCCGAAATTTGTTCGGGCATTTCAGGTTCTGCCTTCCTAACATTCAAGTGGAGGTAATTGGCGCCCACAGAAGCCCATCGGCGCCCACAGAAGCCTTTGCTCACCTAACACTTTTGGGCTAGCTACGGGCCTGACCCCCAATATGTTAGCAGAGATAATAAAACTACTGTCATATCGCCCAAACTCCCAAGTTAACGAATCCCATTAATAATCTGTAGATGATGGTGATCAAATGGGCTAATGAAGACGAGCATACTATACAGTGTGACATGATGGACATTTTGCCCGGACAGCGGCGCTAGGGCCTACTCTTATATCAAATTCCAACTGCTAAGGGATCATTTATGTGCACGCCAATTTCTACACGGGACCTCTGCACCACTGACTAGGGAACCACTCCGGAAAATCACGATGAACTTTCTCGGCCAACACCCGAAACAAAATAATACCCCCCCCCCCCAAAAAAAAAAAAATTGATGTATTAGAATCCCAGAAAGCCTAGTTCGAAGCCACTTCAAATTTCACCATCATTGATCCGATGTACTTTTCAAAGCCAGCCATGATCAAGTCCCACGAGCTTATTTTCTCCTTTTCTGCTTTATTAAATTGTTTTTGTTGATTGGGTTCCCTGTGCAAGACATTCTCCAAACCGAGAGATTCGTCGGACATTTTTGAAATTGCAGACTTGGGGAGATTGAATTTTGTTATCTGAATTGTTGTTTGGCGGATCTCATTTTCTGTCTATATTGATTAAATTTATTTTTTTAAAATTTCGTTACAGAAAAAAAACCTCCTAAAATCTGATTACATGTCTAAAGTTCCCGTGTCTCGCACGACCCAGAATGTTGATAATACTATTACGTCACTGAGATCTAATAAAAGAGCTAGCCGTGGAATACTCAAGGGGAGGGGAGAATATCGTAAAGTTTTCCTCCCTGGCCATACAGCGGAGTAATATGACAGGAAATCAGAATATTTTATTAAAGTTGAATCCTCGGTAGTGAGGATATGATCGATACTGGAGTCATCTGTATTCCCCGGACAAATACCTTGACGTACACAGCTCCACTAATTTGCTGGGTCTGATCGTTATTTAAATGCTGATTATACTAATATCAGACCCACTGATCCAAGACTTACAGAAAATATGCGTATTTCAAACAGTGAGATAACATGATATACATGTATTGTTGACAGAATCTAAAGCCATTTCTTGATATTCGTAACGACAACCATCTAAGCCAATAAAACCGAAGCTAAACGCTACCCAGACTTAATGAAAATATAAAAACATTTCTCTGATATACGTATCAGCAGCAACCTAACCCAACCGATACATAAGCTAAACACACACGTACCAAAATCCTTTGAATAATAGTCGGCCATCTACTGGCCCAATAAATACTGCATATACGAGGTAATGAGTTAGGAGTTCATAAATACATACGGTAGTTACGAGTTAAACTTTACTCGTAAACACGGTAGTTACGAGATAATCTTTATTCGTAAACATTCTAGTTACGAATTAAATTTTGTTCGTAAACCCGAGGTACTCTTTATTCGCAAACATGTTTGTTACGAACAACGATCTTTTTAAACTATAAAGAGTCGTAATGGCAATATATGATATACCAATAGAAATATAATATTGTGAAAAACGTAATTAAGAGTCACACGACAGAAAAATGATTGTATTTACCTTTTTCATAATCTGGCGGTGCCCTCGGATCATATGGGTCTTTCGTCGCTGATGTGTTGATCAATAGATTTAGTAGAGCTTTCCTGTAATATCAAAACAACGAAATTAAAATGGCTATCTTTGAGTGTGGGCAAAATTACAACTGGATTATTTTATGTGGAATTGTTTTGTGGGTATGACAGTTTACGCTGAAATTATGTTTGGGCCCCATCCTTCTGAAAGCTGAAGTACGCTGCTGCCATAAACATGAAGTGTCATGTTACGCAAACTGGGAATGGGCACATCCGAATGGTAGGTCCGTGGACCCGCATATTCCTGAAGCAATGAAGCCGAATTTTGCAACATCTAGCCGTTGTTAGATTGGTCTGCCATTCCAGAACTTATAGCAAAGTTATCTCCTTTTATCACAGACACGTGAGAAATAACGATGTCAAATCAGACGTCGTGACACAAACACGCTCAAATCAAACATGGCAACCTCCGGAAAAACTTTGACATTTCACAAACCTTGAACTTTGCAACTCAATGATCACAGGTATTCATTTCAGCTGGAAAGCTCGAGACTTGGTATTCCTTTTGATATTTTCTATCGAGGAATCTGAGAGGTCCCCAACTTGGTCAGTAGCCTGTCGAAATTAAATGACGAAACATACAGGGTATTACGTGAATGACTTGATAAGGTACGGGGTTAAAGCGAAAACATGTCTTCTATTGTCTTTGGTGTGTCTTAAAGATGTGAATGTTTTCACGTAGTTTTAATCTTGAATTTACGTCATTGTTGATGAATTGTTAAGATTATTACAAACCAAATTTGTATATACGTACAAACATCAGGATATAATCTAGAGACCACGATTTACAGTCCAAAAATAAATTTACCCGATCCCCTAAATTTATCTTTATTTTCTGCTTTCTAATCAATTTAGCATTGCAGGAATTTTATTTTGGAAAATAGGAGAATGGATTAAGGGATGGCAAGCACCCAACGGTCAACTGCATAGTCACCAGTATAGATTCATTTCCTTTATTGCTGTTGTAAACTGTGTTTGGTTTTGGCCTCGTGGCTGGGAGTTACGTGCACTTTAATGGAGTATACTTTCTCCTCCTGGTGAACAATCGACACATCTTCTCAATGCGCATACCTAATAAACGCTTTTCGTAACATGATTTAATTCATGTTCCTGAAAGAACGACAACAAGTTTAACACCATCTTGCGTTACTCGTTTGGTCTGAAATTCACAAACGTTTTGGCACGTTATCTCATTTTACCACAGACATGTGAACAATAACATTGGCCAATCAGAGGTCATGATACACACACATAAAGGAATAGACACGTTTACAACCATTGGACGCTTTAAGTTGAAAAATGGAAGAGCAAACTGAATACCACAATGGAAGAACGGAAAGTAAATTAGAAAGGGTTGGACTACGATCTGCTATGATGTGAGGTTGCTCGTATCATTATTATAGCGGAAAAGCTTAGGTTGGAGAGGAAGATCCAGCAACCTTGCAACTCGATTATCAGGAGATATTTCAGCTGGTCAAGGTCATGCGAAATAAACGGTATTAGCCCGTGATTGTTGTCGAGGATTGACACTAACCCTAACCCTATTTACATCGCTGACCTGGACAGAATCAACAGGTGACCTTTATATTTAGAGTTAACCTAGAGTGGGATCCTTAACCAATCGACATCACGCGCAGGCCTCGATACGATGTAATAGTATGTACTTAAAGATAGATCAAGTCGTTCTATTCAAGATGAATTCACCTCGGCTTTTAAAATCACATTTGCTATACTCATTTATTATTAGTTTGCAGATCAATTAACAACACGACTGGCACTTTTTTTGTAATCTGATATTTGGAAGCAGTTTAAATAGCCAATCCACGACAACAACCACGAGCTAATCCCGTTTACATCGCAAGACCTTGGCGAGATTTGCAGGCGTCCTTAATATTTAGATCTAACCTTCAGCTCTAGGCTTCTCAATAGAGAATATCATCGCGACTACCACGCCTCGCACTTTCCAATGTCATACACACCTAGTGATTTATTTGCTAGGTGTGTATGACATTGGATGAGTTTAACGAACTAACTGGTCAACATAACTGCTGGTTCTGTTTTCGAATAAAACCTCTTGAATATTACGTGTAATATTGGCTTATTATTGAAGAGTTTGCATGCTAGAGTCAGTCTCAGACCGGATCTGATCTGAATTTGTCAATAAGAGCTATTTATTTTTCAAATCGTTAATACAGTCACGTGAGAATTGATTCACGTTTTGAACTCTGACGAGTTTAAGTTAATCAAAATGCAAAAGAAAACAGCCTTGATATATTTCCATCAGAGAAGTTCTGTTGGCTCAATGGGTCAGGTGCTGGCTCACCGGGTCTCATCGTAATGGGTCGATCCCGGTGTTGGCCGCCAAAATTCGCTGGGATTTAAATTGCCAGTGTGGTTTTTCTCTTGTCGCTGGAGTTAAGATTTCGAAAAACGGGGCTCAGAGTGGATCAGAAAAGTAAACCCTATTTCATCCATTCATTTATTCAGTTCTGGCGTGCCCCCCTCACTCACCCCCCCCCCCCCCCCGTCGTTCGGGTATATTGGCGTACATGTAAAAGTTCCATTTGCAGTTCCCGTCCTTCATTAGCCCAGTTTGGAGCAGAACTGTAGGACGTTAAACTCCATTTCATTTCCATTTGCAGTTAGATATAAGAGGAGACCATAGCGCCGCTGTCCGGACACAATTTCCCTCATTCCACATAGTATGACGTATGCCCGTCTTCATTATCATAGTTGGCGCAGGTAGGACGTTAAACCCCATTTCATTCCATTTTGAATTTCGTTATATTGGCTGAATAACCACTGTCTGTATTACAAGGTAAAAATACAATGATGTTTACACGTATTTTATAATTTCCCAACTTGATAATAAATAAAAGAGTAATGGTATTTTACTGCCAGTATAATATATGATGATATCTTTATTACATTCCTGTGAGGATTGGTTTTATTACACTTTGCTGGAACTCTACCGGACAAATAAGGTACTAATGTTCAGAATACATGTTTAAATATAATAACATCCGGACTTTATGGTATTTTAATAGAGATTATCATTAGGATTACTAAGATCATTCTGCTCGTCTAATTGGCGGGTGGGGTTAGGTATGGATCAAGATCTGTGTTAACCTGTGTCACTTCCCTTGTGTCAACATCTTTAAAGTCACCATGAAAAGGTCATAGAGTATGTCATTAAGACACTTGGAGTAATTTCGATCCATGGCAAGGAGTAGAGTCGCCTGCCCAAGCTCACTGGATTTCTCCAGGTGAATTATTGAAATGAAATGGTAATTTCGTCTCGGTCATGCTCCTGGTTTATATCCTACGTCTTTACATCACAGGGTGTAGGTCGGACTGCTCCACCCCGGGTCTATAGGTTCCGTCTTTCTGCTAAAGACTAATATACGAATTGTTGAATTGAAATTGTATCGAAATGAGCTAGTTAAAGTCTCTCTCTCTCTACACCCCTCTCTCTCTCTCTCTCTCTCTCTCTCTCTCTCTCTCTCAATGACACCCCTTGTGACTAGTCGGCCACCCCCCGCAATCCAAAAGGCCAATGTGTCCCGTATGTTTATGGGGGCATATTACAATCTTACCTGGTTAATTCTGGTTGTTTTTGAGCATCATTTGTAGCTGCTGACACAGACCCATCTGGATATATTCCAACAAATAGAACCAGAATACCCAAACACAGAGACGACAGCTCTATACAAATCATTTCTTTACTTATTTCAATATCAAACCTGAAAAGATAAAATCAAGCATGTTTTAATGTTATGGTCAAACACTGATGGCAAACCATTTTATTCCCCGTTTCTAAAAATGCTTTCATCTTGAAATTGGACGTTAACAAAAAAAACCCCCCAAAAACACCGATCACTCAAGAATACCACAATATTTTCAGCAGAAACATTTGACTCTTTCTCCACATTTAGGCGTCCGAACGACTAGTCACGGTTCCGTACAATCAAATTTTTAGGGAACATTAACGACCCACAACTGGAGCGAACAAAATATCCCCACCCCAACCCGTAGCGAGACAAAGCCTTACTAGCCGAGTCACAACCGCGCGTCGCTACTTACGCTGTAAAATATGGGACCCTCCCTTTAAAACCAAAATGATCAATGCCAGTGTTTCTGATAATTAACTGTTTGCTCAACAGACAATATTGCAATGCAGATACACACGGTAATCCACGCTGATATCGGATATTCCGCCTTTCATTCATTTATTCAAGGTTTCTCTGTGCAACAAAATCGTTATTGCCATCGTAATAATAATTGGCTATAACATCAAATACACAACTTTGACATTTATTGCTATTACAAACAATGAAATTATTGTTTCACAATGATATTTTATGAAAAGATGTTATACCACTGGCAATAAATAATTCCTTTCATTTATTATGTGGAAACTAATGATTTATAAAAAGAGCTGCTCCCCGAGCAATAACACAAGCCTGTTGAATACCTGTCCTTAAAGACGCATTATGTAGGCCTTTTTTCTTACTATAAATATTATTATTTAGGAATTGCGTCACATGGCAAGACCGTGTTCACCTCTCTTGGTCATGGGATGACTTCGATATTTTTAGATATCCTAAATGGATTCAACACCTCTCGCCATTGGTAATTTTGGTTATTATCGTATTTGATAATCAAGACTACATAGTTTAAACTTTAAACACGCATAACTTCACTCAGACTCAGGAAAATACTGGATTACTCGAAAAACACCTATGGGACAAGCGCTCGGCCCACACGCAGGATATCTTTAAACCATTATTGAATGTGTATTCATGTGCGAATTGACAGAATGCTTAGAGATCTAGAAGTTCAATATCAGACATATTCCTGAAGCAATGTCCCGAGAAATCCCTCTGTGGGATTACCTCTAATCAAACGAAACACTGCGCGGATAATGAATATCAGGCGGCATGACTTTGCAATATCTCAAAATTCTGCGGCATCTGTAATGAAGAAGAATATCCTTGCACTGTATCTTTGTCTCCCGTATACCATGTGATTATTGTTGGCATATGCTGGATTCTCGAATGTGTGGACAGAGGAAGGATTGTCGATTGAGTTTACGATGTATTACATTTATATCGATTATATCCCCCCAAAAAACAAAACAAGTAAAACGAAATTTTGAGCTATAAAAAACGAAACGAAATAGGATCTGGATTATGTTATTCTTTGAAAGACATGTAGTAATTGTTTCTGGATTCAGTTTTGGTTCATGTCTGCCAATTTTGATCGATTCATATATTATTCTTCTATTTCTTATTTCTGTTTAAGTAAACGGCGATCTTTTTTTGCTTTTTTTTAAAACAAAAACAACAAAAAGACAAATCCAAGATCATTTTTATGTACATGGTGTGTTGGCGCGTGTGGTCTTTATTTAATATACCATAGATCCAATGTAATACGATCTTAATCATACAACAGTGACATTTGCATTTCATAACCACAAAACAATCTACCTTTATGAATGGGGGGTTGGATGGCCGAATGGATAGCACATGCGTGCTGTATCAAAAAGGCCTGTCTTTGAGTCAAATGGTGTGGTTTGGATTCCCCGGTTGTACGTGACAAGGAGAAGGGTCGCCTGTCCAACCTCGTGGGTTTTCTTCGGATCCTTCGGCATCCTCTCACTGCTAAAGACCCCTACGCGCAAGCGAATTATTGAAAAAATATATGTTAGTCCCGAAATGACACAGTTTGTATCGAGTGGACGTTAAACCCCATTTCTCTCTCTTACTCACGTTTATGAAGCATTTACGTTACGAACTATAGCGTACATTGACTAAAAACATTTCATAACCATAAAACAATCAACTTGTATAAACACGTTACGTTTCACTCAGTACACTAAAAATATTCGTAACTATAAAACAATCTTCCTATAAAACAATCATAACAAACGATAACTCAGTACAATAAAGACATTTAGAACTAAAAAAAAAAACAACGCCAAACAATCTACATCCATGACGGGGATCACGTGGCTAAGTGGATAAGGCGCAAGCTCGCTAGCCTGGAGGTCGAGTGTTCAATCCCTGCATTGGCTGAGAAAGTTCATCTCGATTTTCCTGCGTGGTTTTCCCTTGTCAGTGATGCAGAAAGGAGGGCCTAACAAGGATAGCTGCCTAGTCGATCGGATGGGACGAAAAATCGAGGTCCCGTGTACACATTGGAGTGCACGTAAAAGAACCCTTGGCAGTTGGAATTCGATATAAGAGCAGGCCGTAGTGCCGCTGCCCGAGCAAAATTTCCCCCATAGCACACTGAATGGCGTATGCCCGTCTTCCATTAGCCCAGGTTAGGTGCATAAGAGTAGGACGTTAAACCCCATTTCATTTCATTTGTACATCCATGAACAACTTGAGGTAGAAACGATAACAAACACTAACCCAGTACTATAACCATGAAATGAAATAAAATGGGGATTAGTGTCTTGCAGTTCTACTCTGACTTAGCTTATGAAGAATGGAATACACCATAAGTGCACCATTAGTGAAATCTTTTCCCCATGCATCTATGAAATGAAATGAAATCGGGTTTAACGTCCTACTGTTCTGCTCAGATTAGTCTAATGAAGATTGGAATACGCCATACAGTGTGCCATGAGGGTAACTTTGCTCGAACAGCTGCAGTACGGCCTATTACTATTCTTACATCAAATTCCAACTGTAGGGCCTCGGTTTTTCGCCTCGTCCGAACAACTATACGTTGTCCACTGCCAGGCCCACGGCCCTGTACCACTGACACGAGCCCACGATAAAGACATTGAGAACGTATATGACCTATTATATGTAACATTATAAGCTGTTGATACGACAATAACCCATTTCACATTCTTGCTAGTGTAGTGTAATATTTCGAGAGAT
Organism: Patella ulyssiponensis; assembly: GCA_963678685.1. Lineage (NCBI taxonomy): Eukaryota > Metazoa > Mollusca > Gastropoda > Patellidae > Patella > Patella ulyssiponensis. The sequence goes on from OY783225.1 coordinate 14,157,610, forward strand.
TATATTTACATTTTACCCACACATTCCAGTAAAAGAATTTCTCATTGACATCTATTGCAGCATGGCTAGCATTAAGGTAAATTACCAATTACTGGCACCAGTGGTTTCCATTAGTTTGACCTTGACGGTGACCTTATATTGACTGTATAATTAGTGTTACCGTATAGTAATACCATTATCCATTAGCACCAATACATCTGCTAGTCATGTTGTAACTTCCTTCTTAACAAAAGTTATACCATTGATACTATTTGGTATACGATAACAAATTAGCTACTTTCAATTAATTTGTAATGGATGAATGTAGACTGAACTAACCATACGCAAATGGTTGCCATTCAATTTCGACTATTCGCGCCTTTCACCGATCATAACTCATTTGAATTTCTTGAAAAAAACTTACTATTAAGCAATTATTATTCATTCATATTTTGACCTATTTTCGTCCACTTTAAGTCCCAAAGAAGTCCAGCTCCTTAAAATCAAAGTGTTTTACATGTTGTCTGTGCTCACTGGAGACCAGTATAAGGCACATTGGTGTTGTCTGAGTTCACTGGAGATCAGTATAGTTCACGTTGTATACTACTCGTAACATATTTAACAGACCAGTATCTAAGCCATGGGTGGGTAAATCATTCAATGATCTCTCAATTTATCATCGATCGATGTTACTGGATAATCAAATAAAGCAAAAACTCAACATTATTTGTTTACGATCTAGTAGAGATCGTAAAAACATTAATGTCTCTGGAAATTGTAACTAGACCGAGTTAAAGAAACATTCTACATTTGTCGTGTAAGATATTTTGATATTGTTGAATCTTGAAACAGTTGGCCTGGTTGAATCTTGGACGAAGGTGCACATTTTCGGACCGGAAACTGGTACCCAAGCACTACCCTTCTTTTTATAATGTTGTTCTGGTAGTGCGCGGGTTATCTTTGGTTAAAGTCAAAGGCAATGACATCATATTCGTTTCCATGTCCATAGTCCGTGCGTACTAATATTATTGGTTTAGAAACCATACAACTGTATACCAACAATTGAAGGTGCATACTGCCTTGTATCCTTGGCGGGGGATTAGATGACCAAGTAGTCTAACATAAAGTACGTTATTAAAGGACAATATTGGTGTCAGTCATTATCACGTATGTGATAGGACTGGTTAAACACATTCCAAATATAATATTAACACAGAGATCATTGCTACGATAGAGGAGTAATAAAGGATTCATGAATCGGAAGTGACGAACGCCAAAGGAAAATACGAGTAATCCCTCTATGTAACTGACTGAAGTGACGAGTGATAACAGATACATGGGCGAGTTTCTACACACTAATAATTCCTTCGAAGACAAAAGGTTGTTATATGGGACGGCAAGAGGATATCTGACGATTCAATAAAGTAATTAAGTGTCATAAGATAAGAGAACACGAGAAAAATAGAAATAGTCCGTACAATCCGTTGTTTTTATTCCTTCTATAGGGGAGACCCGGGCAAATTGAACCATTTTGTTCACATACATGTTTGTCCTCATTTCATATCAAATGTTTTTATTGGAAGATCTCTTTACTTTATTGTATTGTTTGAAGGCATATCATAGTTGCTATCGTGTATCAGATTCAATTAAATCAAACTTTAACTTATATTTTTTTTTTTTAAAAAATCACACATTTTAATCCACTTTACCGTAATGGTTCAGTGTACCCCAATTTACTAAATATTCGGGGCAGGTTTAACCAAATCATGGGGCACATTGAACAGTGGTAAAAATTCCATGTTCACATAGATCTCAATCCTAGTCACTTATTTCGTAGTGATCTAATGAATCTGCAAACAATCAGTGTATAGTTAAAACAAATATCCACAGATTTGACATCCATGTAATGATCGAAACAAGCAGGAGTCTGGATTTCCTATGCTCCTACAAATCGCCGTAAAATGCACATAAGTTGGCAGTTTGGTGGGAGCAAATTCAACTTTTGTGGTGAATTAAACAAAAATTTGTCCAATATTCTGTCTAAATTCGGACAGTCTGATTTGCTGACGATCGACTCTAGTCCGGTAGACCCATGGAGAAATGTGTGTAAGAAATTGTCTCACTTCGGTATAGTCTTGGGGTTGTCTAGTATTATTTATTTATATATCCATGGTGGTTCAATGTACCCTGGTCTCCCCTACCTTAAAAAAAACATGGTTATGCACGGACTATTAATCTGTTTTTCTTTCGTGTTCACTTATCTATTGGCAGTCAATCCTTTTTATGAATTGTCAGATATCCTCTCACAGTGTCACACAACAACATTTTATCTTCGAAGGAATTATTAGTGAGCAGAAATTCGCACATGTATCTGTTATCACTAGTCACTTCAGTCAGTTATATAGAGGAACAACTCGTGTTTTCCTTTGGCGTTCGTCACTTCCGATTCATGAATCCTTTATTACTCCTTTATCGTGGCAATGATCTCTGTGTTAAAATTATATTTGGAATGTGTTTAATCAGTTCTATCACATATATGATAATGACTGACACCAATATTGTCCTTTAAGCCATGCGTCGCTGCTTCAATCAAACGATCACCTGCCTACCATGTAGGTTTTCTCTTGGCTTTCAATTCATCCGTCACCGGTAAAGACCCATGTGCGTTAAACTACATCTATCAAAATCAAATTAAAATTCCGTTATTATAGAAAACCCAAAACACTTTTTTTATTCTACATTTATGCACAAATATTATGAATTATTAGCATGAAATACTTTCAGCTAATGACAAATCATAAAATTGCATATTGGATTTCTAAGATAAACACCTTTTTAAATTCCACAAAGAATTATTTCATATAAATCATTTAATATGTTTAAAGAAATCGACAAAAAAAAATCAGCAATTATTATCGGAATTGTTCAAACCCGGTCGTTGTTTAACACATTCATTCTGCACACAGAAAACTATCTACTTTACTTTGAGAATAGATCTCGGTCCTAAATCGCCGCCATATCCAAACATTGTTCAATAATGCGGTCCTACATCTGTTACACACAAAATTACCAATTATACCTTTTCCATTTTTTTTTAAAATGAAACCAGAATATACACTTCTCAAAATTTTCGAAATATACTTAGTGTTTTCGACTAAAATCTTCGAATTAGAACTTAAAATGTCGGTCAACCAGCTTAGTGTTTGTTCTATAGCGGAGCTAATTATAGACAGAAAGTGTACGTTTAGTATGTGTTTGACAGTGATAACGCACATGACGTGGAGAAGGTGGAACATATAACCAGCTCCACGCACAGTTTCTGCCAATGTGAACCTTGGCGTGCACATACGATTTTATAACAAACGGGTATGGTAGACGAATAATCAGAAACCTTGCTGTCAGGACAAAAAACTCCACTGCATTGTTGGCGTGTACAAAAAGGGTACCATTAAAACAAATTAAACCAATATTTCAATTCGCTGGTGTTATGCGAGCTAGTATTGCCCAATATTCCAGAACATGCGCTACAAATTCTGGTTAAACAATTATTCAAATCGACCATTTCTAACATAAGTTCTTGACATTTAAAGTTTACACTGGCTTCTATTTTTATTGCATTTAATCATCTTTAAGCATATTAGATAGTTTTAGTAATAATGACGTGACAAAGAGTAGGGATGCTTGTCCAATTTCCCGGGTTTTCTCCGGGTCCTCCTGTTTCCTCCCCCTACGCTCAAGCAAATTAATGAAATAAAAATAAACCATATGTTTGTTCCGAAATGACCGAGTTTGTATCGAGTGGACGTTAAACCCCATTTCTCTCTCTATCTTTTAGTAATAATGGTCCAGCAAACATTTTGCTTCAAGTTACTGCATTCTTCTACAAGGTTTTTATAAACTAATTACATTGTAATTGTAATAAATTTTAAATTTTGAGATAATATACATGAACGGTGTGCCTAGAAAACAAAATATCGGTTTTCATTTGGTTGGAAAGTTCAGACAATTACCAATTGTTTTGTACGCTTGTAGTATCTATAAGATATTTATAACCCCAACAACAGACATGAACTTTTATATCGCTCGAGACCATTTTGTTTACGGTCTACCGATAATTACTCGCACTCCTTTAGTGCACACCTCATTCCTGCTAACATGACAACAATAACCATTATTTGTTACATATATATATGTATAAATAAGTAATACCCCCAAAGCGTAATGACCAGGAAAATGGTTCTACCTTACAGCAACAAAGGGTTTTCAGTAAAACAAAAAGACCAAATAATTCATTAGCTGTCATATGTTTAGACGTAAACAAAACTCAATAAAAACCCAGCAGCCATATTCGGCCTGCTTTATAATGAGTTTGTTTACTTTAACGCGTGATAATTATGGCAGTCGAAGTCGAAGTTATCCAACTGGAGAGTTATGTCCTTTGGGATCCCCGCTTGATGTGACGTATCCTGGAAACCCGAATACACAAAATCATTCACTGTGAATATTTCATACAAATTAGGTAATATGATAGGACCAGTGAACCAGTCGGTTTTTGCTAAAACTTAATTATTGCATATTAATATTTTATTTTATTTGTGCTGTTAATGTGATGTTCAAATAGGTTATATATAAAGTTAATGGTACAACGATTGCCCCGCTACGACTAATTGGTTTTATGTTATCCATTAGATCACATTCGGCTGTTTTCGCCTGTCTGGCATGAACATATGGCCTACTTACTAACTCAAATAATTGTTCATAGAGTCAATCCTAAAGCTTTTAAAATCTAATACTCATGACAACAGATTGAGGTAATGGTATGTGTACAGCCTGCTCAATCCTTCTCAATGTACCATTAAAGTCTCTACTAGTGAGGTCTGAAATAATACGCCCGGATGTATAGGCTCGTGGACCTTAGATGTCATGGAAGTCAATGGAACGGTAGTTGTGATGGAGGTCCCTTGTACGGCATTGTTTGCTAGAGGGTCCAGGCTATGGTATCTTTGCGGATAGAGGCCTTAAACTTCGTAGTTGGAGAAGAGGCCCAAGCTACCGTTTATCTGCACAAACAGGCCAGGGATGTTAGTTGTGGGCATAAAGGGACCCCCCCCCCCCCCAAACTACGGTGTCGCTAAGCAGAACTGAAAGTTTTATCACCAAATTGTTTTAGTTTTGCTTAAGTAACTCATTAACAACTCACATAAGTCTAATGTTTATTACAATGGAACATGCAAGTAAGTATCACAATAAAATGTTGGTGGAAGCGTGTCTACCCGGAGAGTGAGATATACAAGATATGTGGACCTTAGGTCACATGTTAAACTGATTAATTACCACCCGAGTAACTCATTATACTATGACTAAAAATATACCATCCGAGTAACTCATACTATGAGTAATACTATACATATCATGACACTGGTAGAGGAATGAGGCATGGTGTGTTGGAATAAGGGCTACCAAATCTACTGTATTTATTGGGGATGGGGCGGGGGCTGAAGCATGGTACTTGTGGGACCCAAGCTACGGTATCTCTCGAGGTAGTTGTGCTGTCCCTTAGGTCTGTACAACGTCTACGACCACTAAACTCTAACATTCAATTATGTTTGAATATGGATAATTATTTGGTGCTATAATTACTTAGGTATGGATAAATATTTGTGTTATATTACGTCCACACATAATGTAATTCCTCGGGATAATCAAAGAATGTAAATACAGACATATTATATGTATGTTGGCGCCTGGACAATAAATCTATAGAATTCAAGTTCACTGGGGTCAAAACGTGCTTCTTCGCGCCATTAATAAAGAGTAATTACGTGTCTTCCAGGATAAACGAACCTGCTAACTTCACTTGTAGCCTAGTTAAACTCGCGTATATTTATGATTCGATCACAAAGGTAACGCAATGACTTCTATCTGTAACTTCTAGAAAACTCGCGTATCTATTTCGATCCGTAAGTTGGTAGCTGTAGTAACTTCTACCTGTGACTCTGCCAATTACAAAGGCGATATGGGCGATTGTAGTATTCAATTAACAGTGACATAAAGCATTTAAGCCAAGTACTATGCCAGGGGGGGGGGGGCAGGGTTTGACCCCCTTGTTAGCCGCGAACGTTCCTTGGGATTTTATCAGCGAAATTTCCCTATATCTGTTTCAATGGCATTTAGTAATTGAACTAGAGTATACAGGTCACAATTCTATGGAATGCAATTACTGCTTATTACTGAGCGACGTTTCGACTAGGCTTCTCTAGTCGTTATCAATCAATGATAAAATCTAAAAAAATAAGACAAGTCAATAATTTTAATTGTATTCCATAGACTTGTGACCTATATCAGTGGTGGTGGTGGGGGTTTCCCTATATCAGGGTGGGGGTTGCCCTGTTTCAATAGTGCGAATTTCCCTGCCCTGTATCAGAGGTGGGAGTTTCTCTGTATCAGTGGTGCAAGAAGGGGGAACCTGGGGGAAGAACAGCGTTGGAGTTTCCCTGTATCAGGGGTGGGAGTTTCTCTGTATCAGTGGTGCAAGAAGGAGGAACCTGGGGGAAGAACAGCACCTATTCTTTAAGGTGGGACGTAAAACATAGCTCCCGTGTACACGTTGGTGTGAACGTAAAATAACCATTGGCTATTGGAATTCGATGAAGCGTAGACGGAAGCGCAGAATTGTTTAGAATAATTCCGCTCATTGCATGGCATATGCCCTTCTTCATTGGTACAAAAAAGTAAGACGTTAAACCCCATTTCATTTTATTTACACAGTGTTATACAATCATCCTTTCATACCAGCTCAAGACAGCTCGTTGAAATAATTACATTCCTCGCATTGTACTCAGTTGTATCTCTTGGTCTTGTATTAGCTTTACAACCGACAATATTGCAAGGGTGAATCCAGGCTAATGAGTAAGCTTTGTGTAGCAAGAAGAGTATAGATTTTTTGTAAATCGGGGAGTTCAAATTTAAAGTAGGTCTGAGACTGATTCCAGCTTGTATACTCTTCATTAAAAATCTCCAGTTACAGTTTAAAGCTATATCACAGGACAAAACCACCACGGTTACATTGACCTGACGGATCGTTAAACCCAACCAATGTCACAGACACCTAACAAACAGCAGAAGACCAGGAATATATTCTAACCAAGCGAAACAAACTCCGTGCAGTGAATAGGCGTGCGGCATTGATACTGCAGGGAGCGTTCCCAAATTGTACAGAGTATTCATTTGTAAAGACGGTTAATTGAAAACATCCTAGCAAAAATGTCCGATTACTGTCCTCAGATAACAGCTGTAAGGAAACATGTAATTATAGATCATCTATATAATGATAACCATCTTAGTAGCCTGCAGACGTTTCCAAACCTTCAATACAATCTATTTAGTTGGGTGTTTTGGTCGCCGGTATTGGGTGCAGCGCTTAAATCATGCTCAGAAGAACAACGGCACACATACAAATAATCCACAACGGAGCACGCTCAGGATTGTAACTTACAATATATATATATAGTTCTTTTATTACAGCTCTGCGGTATCAGGTGCTACGAAACATTTAAAACGTGGCAACATAATTATTTGTTTTTCATTCAGCGACATATAACTGAGACGACATTTTCAAGAATGCATAGTTATACAAATGTATAAAATGACGAAGCCATAAAGTTCGTTCAAAAAAGTTTTATAAAACGCGCATTATGCAAGAGCTAAATCTGCCTATTACATGTCTTTCTTTAGGCCTGAAATGTTTTCTAAAGTATTAATTAGACATTAATTAACTGATCCAGGCCTTAATCATCTCACGATGGCATTAAATTTCTCCGATATTAAACAGATTAGAATGGTTCAGCGATCCTTTGATTTAATCAAATATGGTGGACCGAGACATAGCATTGATCAACCAGTACCGTGGTTGAAATTATTGCACACGTATGTCAAACCTTCAAAGGCTAATATCTTCGCTTGCAATATAGTAATTTCAATGAAATTTTTGAATTATTCATTTTACATTATCTACTTTCGAACTATTATGGCTAGTTCTTTATCTAAACCTTACATAATGTATGTTTAAGTCTGGTTCACTGGTTGATCGAGAACTTCTGTTAATTGCAGTCCATTTGTACATATGGCCGATATGGAGACACAGTTGTTCGGTCATTAAGACGCCGATTCGCTAACCTGGTGGCCCAGTGTTTGATACCAGTTTTGACTAAGAAAGGAAAAACGTATAATCACTCGGGATGGTACGTATAGTCGCCGCCCTGACAAACATTTCTCTCTTAGCACACTGTATTCCCGTCTTCAGTAGCCCATTGGGTGCAGCACAGTAAGACGTTAAACCCCATTCCATTTGGTATAATGCCGATCTGACAAGATAATTTCCTAAAACGTTATGGTCATATGGAAAGAAGTTATAATAATACGTGCAATGGAAAACACCACATGTAAACAAACAGGCAACCAAGGATAAACCTGCGGACAAGACGCATCACACACGTAAACAAACATACAACCCGGAGAAAAACCTGCGGACAAGAAGCATCACACATGGACATTGCAACTTTGGTCGTCTAATCCTGGGTCTGCCGTGACACTTCACGAAGACTGGAAACAATGCAAAACTAGTACCATTTTAGTATAGGCTATAAAATAAATACAAAACAAGTACCGTTCTAGTACAGTAAAATAAAGTATGACATCAAAGTTGTTATTGATTCGTTGCAATTTGTAACAAATGACTGACGCCAGGAACAGTGCTGAATATGTCGCCTTCGTTTGCTAATGTTATAACGTTCACGAGTGTTTATTGTTACTGATGGTCCTCGAGAAATGGAGAAAACAGGCGATAAAATAAATGAATAATTCACACTGAGTGAGAATAGACACACTTTAAGACTGTGATACGGTCACATAAATCTCTGTATAGTGTCAATAGATTGTACGAGATAAGACGTGACCTCTTCGTCTCTCGAGAATTCATCTGTTTTAATCTGGTTAATTTGTTTTCTACAGAAGCCCGTTAACTTCAATCCAATTATTCTACATGTAAACCAATAAACTGTTCCAGATTATAGTGTATTAAAGACTGCCCCACAGTACCATTGACTAGGTTTCGCTATGTGGTGGCAGTTAACTTGCTCCTCAGATATAAACATTCGGACGATCTCTTGATAATGGATACGTGTAGTTTGTGTTTTGTTTTCGGGTCGATGGATGTTACGATCCCCCAAATGTCAATACGCGTTTTCTCTCTGATTGCTATAGTCAAACACACTTATAACATTCGAAACAGTCTTGTTGATTCACCAGATAGTTTGAGAAAGTCTGATTAAACCAGAGAGAGAGAGAGACAACGAGAGGAAACAATTGGGTTTAACGTCCACTCCACACAAACCAGGTAATTTCGAGACTAACACATGGTTCAATTTTATTTCAGTAATTCGCTACCGCGTATGGGTCTTTAGCAGAGATAGGAAAAATAACCCACGGGGTTGGACCCGCGACCCTACGTCTTGTCACGTACAACAGGGGGATCGAGATCAAGGGTAGACCTTATCATACAGCGCACACGTGGTAACCATTCGGCCATCTAACCCCCCAAACTAGAGAGAGAGAGAGGGGGGGGAGAGAGAGAGAGAGATTCTTCGAGTGGCATTCACCCTGAGATTATCTTAGATTCAGTGATCTAAGCCTCGGGCATCCAGGTCATCCATACGCCCCCATTTGGCCATGCCACTCCTCATATTAATAGTTCTGGGGATTAACAAATCTTTATTGTACTTCTGTATGTTACAAGATTTAACGGTTTTATTCAGACCAACTTCACACTGCACTTGGTTTTATATCGAGAATCATTGTTATCACCCAGTGATAGTAAGGCTGTCATCGCTCAAGCAGCTGAACATGGTAAGTAGGCGTTGAGTTACAGGAGCTAATGTGGTACGTTATCTGATATCTGACTAAGATTGGACAAAATCCAGAACAATTAGTTTGTCCAACTACTGGTAGTAGAGTATATCGTATAGCTTGTGTACCGTTTGAACTGGTTGTTTAAGAAAGCTTTGAGTGATCCGAGTGCCTTTCTTGACAACCATGATTTGAGATTTTAGAATGTTGTTATTTTTCACCCTGGAATTTACATTCAAATACAGACATGATTTTATACCGTGGGAAACAATATGACTCGTTAAGCATGGCGCTGGTTCCAGGTGGTCCTCGTGTTAAGCAGGTGGTCCTCGTGTCGGGTGGCCCGACAAGAAAACGCCGTTCTTTCACCTTCCGCAAATTTGTACACAGGACCTCGAGATTACGTCCCATGCAAGGCGCTGGCTCGCTAGCCTGGAGGTCGGGTGTTCGATCCCTGCATTGGCCGAGAAAATTCATCTCGATTTTCCGTCGTGGTTTCTCCTTGTCAGTGATGCAGAAGGAGGGCCTGACAAGGACAGCTGCCTAGTCGTTCGGATGGGACGAAAAACCGAGGTCCCGTGGACACATTGGCGTGCACGTAAAAGATCCCTTGGCAGTTGGAATTCGATATAAGAGTAGGCCGTAGCACCGCTGCCCGGGCAAAATTTCCCTCATAGCACACTGTATGGCGTATGCCCGTCTTCCATTAGCCCAGGTCAGGTGCAGAAGAGTAGGACGTTAAACCCCATTTCATTACGTCCGATCCTAACGACAAGGTCCTCCATCCTGTACCATTGACAACGGTAAACCGGGTCCGTCTTTGTTATTCCGACTCCCAACAAACCACCCATTTATTTCCTTTAATTCCAATACTCCTGCGTAATTGACAACAAGCCTACAGTTGTATTCGTTTAAAAGTTTCAGTTAAGATTATTGAACGTTAGAAATCGTATTATTAGTTTTCTTGTCGACATAATCAATCAAATTTTACATTGGGCCAAGATTCAATTCATTATAGCAGACTCACGATGATAATCACTTCCTGGTTGGAATCAGGGTAATAAGAATACAGAGTTAATGTCTGGCGATGTAAACACTCGATTCCAATTGGTCGTTATTTTCTTTTATGGGTCGGTATATAATTATATAAAATCATACATTGTTTTAACTGTAAGGTTGGTTGTATGTGTTGGTTTATCTGTAAGGTTGGTTGTATTATGTTTGTCTAACTGAAATGTTGGTTAAATGTGTTGTTCTAGCTGTAAGGTTGGTTGTATGTATTGTTCTAACTGTAAGGTTGGTTGTATTAAGTTGTTCTAACTGTAAGGTTGGTTGTATGTGTTGCTGTAACTGTAAGGTTGGTTCTATGTGTTGCTCTAACTGTAGAGTTGGTTGTATATGTTGCTCTAAATGTAAGGTTGGTTGTATATGTTGTTCAAACTGTAAGGCTGGTTGTATATATTTTTCTAACTGTAAGATTGGTTGTATACGTTGTTCTAGCTGTAAGGTTGGTTGAATTATAAGTTATTCTAGAAGTGTTAAGTAGGTGATAAAAACACAATAAATGTAAAACCCAAGAGAAGTTATCCGACGTGAAAGAAAGATCGAGCCAGCGTTAAGTCTTAGAATGCCATGTGAATTCGGGAATGGTCTATGACGGTAACAGTAGCAAGGGCGTACAACTGTTAAAAGATTTGTGCACATGTTTGTATGTTAATAACATTTGTGTTCGCATTTTAAGAAACGTTAATCAATCCCTCGAGATTTCATTGATGACCGAGAGAAACTAACTTTATAAATGCTATTAAATGAAATGGGGTTTTCGTCCTACTTTTCTGCACCAACGGGGGTAATGAAGTCGGACATACGCTATACAGTGTGCTATAAGGGAAACATAGACTGGACATTGGCGTTTCCCCTACCCTTAGTCGAATTCCAACTGCACAGGGTTTCTTTACATGCAAACACACGTGTACACTAGACCTTGGGTTTTCGTCAGCCCTTGCCAAGGTTGAAAATTCCGGCAGTGTGAAGTTAGCTTGATTTTCGTTTTTCGTTTTTCAATATTGGTGAATATCGAAAAACGAGCTACTCGTTTTTCGATATTGGCGAATAACGATAAACAACTAGCTCGTTTTTCGATATTGGCGAATGTCGAAAAACGAGCTACTTGTTTTTCGACATTAAAACTTGAATCTCAAAAAAGAAGATTTGATGGAGGTATGTCTGTAGAATGTCTCCAAAACACATTTTATTAAATACGTTTTCTAAAACGAACTAAAGATATCATAATTCAGGATGCCTGAGCAGTGGATTCACATAAAAACTTTTCTTTCTCGTTGTTTTTTGATATTGGCGAATCTCGAAAAACGAGCCACTCGTTTTTCGATATTCAAACTTGAATATCAAAAAAGGAGATTTGATGGATGTATATCTTCAGAATGTCTCCAAAACACATTTTATTAAATACGTTTTCTAAAACGAACTAAAAATATCATGATTGAGGATGCCTGAGCAGTGGATTCACATAAAAACTTTTCTTTCTCGTTGTTTTTTGATATTGGCGAAAACGAGTCACTCGTTTTTCGATATTCAAACTTGAATATCAAAAAAAGCAGATTTGATGGATGTTTATCTACAGAATGTCTCCATGACACATTTGATTAAATGACTGATCTAAAACGAACTAAAGATATCATAATTCAGGATGCCTGAGCAGTAGATTCACAAAAACTTTTCTTTCTCGTTGTTTTTTGATATTGGCGAATCTCGAAAAACGAACCACTCGTTTTTCGATATTCAAACTTGAATATGAAAAAAGCAGATTTGATGGATGTATATCTTCAGAATGTCTCCAAAACACATTTTATTAAATACGTTTTCTAAAACGAACTAAATACATCATAATTGGGGATGCCCGAGCAGTGGATTCACATAAAAACTGCTCTTTCTCCTTGTTTTTTGATATTGGCGAATCTCGAAAAACGAGCTACTCGTTATTCGATATTCAAACTTGAATATCAAAAAAGCAGATTTGATGAATGTTTATCTACAAAATGTCTCCATGACACATTTTATTAAATGAGTGATCTGAAACGAACTAAATACATCATAATTGGGGATGCCCGAGCAGTGGATTCACATAAAAACTGCTCTTTCTCCTTGTTTTTTGATATTGGCGAATCTCGAAAAACGAGCTACTCGTTATTCGATATTCAACCTTGAATATTAAAAAAGAAGATTTGAAGGATGTATATCTACAGAATTTCGCCAAAACACATTTTATTAAATGAGTGATCTGAAACGAACTAAATACATCATAATTGGGGATGCCCGAGCAGTGGATTCACATAAAAAGTGCTCTTTCTCCTTGTTTTTTGATATTGGCGAATCTCGAAAAACGAGCTACTCGTTTTTCGATATTCAAACTTGAATATCAAAAAAGCAGATTTGATGGATGTATATCTTCAGAATGTCTCCAAAACACATTAAAATTATATTAAATACGTTTTCTAAACCGAAATAAAAATATCATAATTGAGGATGCCTGAGCAGTGGATTCACATAAAAACTTTTCTTTCTCGTTGTTTTTTGATATTGGCGAATCTCGAAAAACGAGCCACTCGTTTTTCGATATTCAAACTTGAATATCAAAAAAGCAGATTTGATGGATGTATATCTTCAGAATGTCTCCAAAACACATTTTATTAAATACGTTTTCTAAAACGAACTAAAAATATCATGATTGAGGATGCCTGAGCAGTGGATTCACATGAAAACTTTTCTTTCTCGTTGTTTTTTGATATTGGCGAATCTCGAAAAACGAGCCACTCGTTATTCGATATTCAACCTTGAATATTAAAAAAGAAGATTTGAACGATGTATATCTACAGAATTTCTCCAAAACACATTTTATTAAATCAATGATCTAAAACGAACTAAAAATATCATAATTGAGAATGTCTGAGCAGTAGATTCACATAAAAACTTTTCTTTCTCGTTGTTTTTTGATATTGGCGAATCTCGAAAAACCAGCCACTCGTTTTTCGATATTCAAACTTGAATATCAAAAAAAGCAGATTTGATGGATGTTTATCTACAGAATGTCTCCATGACACATTTGATTAAATGAGTGATCTAAAACGAACTAAAAAAATCATAATTGAGGATGCCTGAGCAGTAGATTCACATAAAAACTTTTCTTTCTCGTTGTTTTTTGATATTGGCGAATCTCGAAAAACGAACCACTCGTTTTTCGATATTCAAACTTGAATATGAAAAAAGCAGATTTGATGGATGTATATCTTCAGAATGTCTCCAAAACACATTTTATTAAATACGTTTTCTAAAACGAACTAAAAATATCATGATTGAGGATGCCTGAGCAGTGGGTTCACATAAAAACTTTTCTTTCTCGTTGTTTTTTGATATTGGCGAATCTCGAATATCAAAAAAGCAGATTTGATGGATGTTTATCTACAGAATATCTCCATGACACATTTGATTAAATGAGTGATCTAAAACGAACTAAAGACATCATAGCTGGGGATGCCCGAGCAGTGGATTCACATAAAAACTGCTCTTTCTCCTTGTTTTTTGATATTGGCGAATCTCGAAAAACGAGCTACTCGTTATTCGATATTCAAACTTGAATATCAAAAAAGCAGATTTGATGGATGTTTATATACAGAATGTCTCCATGACACATTTTATTAAATGAGTGATCTAAAACGAACTAAATACATCATAATTGGGGATGCCCGAGCAGTGGATTCATATAAAAACTGCTCTTTCTCCTTGTTTTTTGACATTGGCGAATCTCGAAAAACGAACCAATCGTTTTTCGATATTCAAACTTGAATATCAAAAAAGCAGATTTGATGGATGTTTATATACAGAATGTCTCCATGACACATTTTATTAAATAAGTGATCTAAAACGAACTAAATACATCATAATTGGGGATGCCCGAGCAGTGGATTCACATAAAAACTGCTCTTTCTCCTTGTTTTTTGATATTGGCGAATCTCGAAAAACGAGCTACTCGTTATTCGATATTCAAACTTGAATATTAAAAAAGCAGATTTGATGGATGTTTATCTACAAAATGTCTCCATGACACATTTTATTAAATGAGTGATCTGAAACGAACTAAATACATCATAATTGGGGATGCCCGAGCAGTGGATTCACATAAAAAGTGCTCTTTCTCCTTGTTTTTTGATATTGGCGAATCTCGAAAAACGAGCTACTCGTTTTTCGATATTCAAACTTGAATATCAAAAAAGCAGATTTGATGGATGTATATCTTCAGAATGTCTCCAAAACACATTAAAATTATATTAAATACGTTTTCTAAACCGAAATAAAAATATCATAATTGAGGATGCCTGAGCAGTGGATTCACATAAAAACTTTTCTTTCTCGTTGTTTTTTGATATTGGCGAATCTCGAAAAACGAGCCACTCGTTTTTCGATATTCAAACTTGAATATCAAAAAAGCAGATTTGATGGATGTATATCTTCAGAATGTCTCCAAAACACATTTTATTAAATACGTTTTCTAAAACGAACTAAAAATATCATGATTGAGGATGCCTGAGCAGTGGATTCACATGAAAACTTTTCTTTCTCGTTGTTTTTTGATATTGGCGAATCTCGAAAAACGAGCCACTCGTTATTCGATATTCAAACTTGAATATTAAAAAAGAAGATTTGAACGATGTATATCTACAGAATTTCTCCAAAACACATTTTATTAAATCAATGATCTAAAACGAACTAAAAATATCATAATTGAGAATGTCTGAGCAGTAGATTCACATAAAAACTTTTCTGTCTCGTTGTTTTTTGATATTGGCGAATCTCGAAAAACCAGCCACTCGTTTTTCGATATTCAAACTTGAATATCAAAAAAAGCAGATTTGATGGATGTTTATCTACAGAATGTCTCCATGACACATTTGATTAAATGAGTGATCTAAAACGAACTAAAAATATCATGATTGAGGATGCCTGAGCAGTGGGTTCACATAAAAACTTTTCTTTCTCGTTGTTTTTTGATATTGGCGAATCTCGAATATCAAAAAAGCAGATTTGATGGATGTTTATCTACAGAATATCTCCATGACACATTTGATTAAATGAGTGATCTAAAACGAACTAAAGACATCATAGCTGGGGATGCCCGAGCAGTGGATTCACATAAAAACTGCTCTTTCTCCTTGTTTTTTGATATTGGCGAATCTCGAAAAACGAGCTACTCGTTATTCGATATTCAAACTTGAATATCAGAAAAGCAGATTTGATGGATGTTTATATAAAGAATGTCTCCATGACACATTTTATTAAATGAGTGATCTAAAACGAACTAAATACATCATAATTGGGGATGCCCGAGCAGTGGATTCACATAAAAACTGCTCTTTCTCCTTGTTTTTTGATATTGGCGAATCTCGAAAAACGAGCTACTCGTTATTCGATATTCAACCTTGAATATAAAAAAAGCAGATTTGATGGATGTTTATCTACAAAATGTCTCCATGACACATTTTATTAAATGAGTGATCTGAAACGAACTAAATACATCATAATTGGGGATGCCGGAGCAGTGGATTCACATAAAAACTGCTCTTTCTCCTTGTTTTTTGATATTGGCGAATCTCGAAAAACGAGCTACTCGTTATTCGATATTCAACCTTGAATATTAAAAAAGAAGATTTGAAGGATGTATATCTACAGAATTTCTCCAAAACACATTTTATTAAATCAGTGATCTGAAACTAACTAAATACATCATAATTTGGGATGCCCTAGCAGTTGATTCACATAAAAACTGTTCTTTCTCCTTGTTTTTTGATATTGGCGAATCTCGAAAAACGAGCTACTCGTTATTCGATATTCAACCTTGAATATTAAAAAAGAAGATTTGAAGGATGTATATCTACAGAATTTCTCCAAAACACATTTTATTAAATCAGTGATCTAAAACGAACTAAAAATATCATAATTGAGGATGTCTGAGCAGTAGATTCACATAAAAACTTTTCTTTCTCGTTGTTTTTTGATATTGGCGAATCTCGAAATTCAAACTTGAATATCAAAAAAGCAGATTTGATGGATGTATATCTTCAGAATGTCTCCAAAACACATTTTATTAAATACGTTTTCTAAAACGAACTAAAAATATCATGATTGAGGATGCCTGAGCAGTGGATTCACATAAAAACTTTTCTTTCTCGTTGTTTTTTCATATTGGCGAATCTCGAAAAACGAGCCACTCGTTTTTCGATATTCAAACTTGAATATCAAAAAAAGCAGATTTGATGGATGTTTATCTACAGAATGTCTCCATGGCACATTTGATTAAATGAGTGATCTAAAACGAACTAAAAATATCATAATTGAGGATGTCTGAGCAGTAGATTCACATAAAAACTTTTCTTTCTCGTTGTGTTTTGATATTGGCGAATCTCGAAAAACCAGCCACTCGTTTTTCGATATTCAAACTTGAATATCAAAAAAGCAGATTTGATGGATGTATATCTTCAGAATGTCTCCAAAACACATTTTATTAAATACGTTTTATAAAACGAACTAAAAATATCATGATTGAGGATGCCTGAGAAGTGGATTCACATAAAAACTTTTCTTTCTCGTTGTTTTTTGATATTGGCGAATCTCGAAAAACGAGCCACTCGTTTTTCGATATTCAAACTTGAATATCAAAAAAAGCAGATTTGATGGATGTTTATGTACAGAATGTCTCCATGACACATTTGATTAAATGAGTGATCTAAAACGAACTAAAGATGTCATAATTCAGGATGCCTGAGCAGTGGATTCATATAAAAACTGCTCTTTCTCCTTGTTTTTTGATATTGGCGAATCTCGAAAAACGAACCAATCATTTTTCGATATTCAAACTTGAATATCAAAAAAGCAGATTTGATGGATGTTTATATACAGAATGTCTCCATGACACATTTTATTAAATGAGTGATCTAAAACGAACTAAATACATCATAATTGGGGATGCCCGAGCAGTGGATTCACATAAAAACTGCTCTTTCTCCTTGTTTTTTGATATTGGCGAATCTCGAAAAACGAGCTACTCGTTATTCGATATTCAAACTTGAATATCAAAAAAGCAGATTTGATGGATTTTTATATACAGAATGTCTCCATGACATATTTTATTAAATGAGTGATCTAGAACGAACTAAATACATCATAATTGGGGATGCCCGAGCAGTGGATTCACATAAAAACTGCTCTTTCTCCTTGTTTTTTGATATTGGCGAATCTCGAAAAACGAGCTACTCGTTATTCGATATTCAAACTTGAATATCAAAAAAGCAGATTTGATGGATGTTTATATACAGAATGTCTCCATGACACATTTTATTAAATGAGTGATCTAAAACGAACTAAATACATCGGGATGCCCGAGCAGTGGATTCACATAAGAGCTGTTCTTTCTCCTTGTTTTTTGATATTGGCGAATCTCGAAAAACGAGCTACTCGTTATTCGATATCCAACCTTGAATATTAAAAAAGAAGATTTGAAGGATGTATATCTACAGAATTTCTCCAAAACACATTTTATTAAATCAATGATCTCAAACGAACTAAAAATATCATAATTGAGGATGCCTGAGCAGCAGATTCACATAAAAACTTTTCTTTCTCGTTGTTTTTTGATATTGGCGAATCTCGAAAAACGAGCCATCGTTTTTCGATATTCAAACTTGAATATCAAAAAAGCAGATTTGATGGATGTTTATCTACAGAATATCTCCATGACACATTTGATTAAATGAGTGATCTAAAACGAACTAAAGACATCATAATTGGGGATGCCCGAGCAGTGGATTCACATAAAAACTGCACTTTCTCCTTGTTTTTTGATATTGGCGAATCTCGAAAAACGAGCTACTCGTTTTTCGATATTCAAACTTGAATCTCAAAAAAGAAGATTTGATGGATGTATATCTATATAATGTCTGCAAAGAACATTTTATTAAATCATTGATATTAAACGAACTAAAGACATCATAATTGGGGATGCCCGAGCAGTGGATTCACATAAAAAGTGCCCTTTCTCCTTGTTTTTTGATATTGGCGAATCTCGAAAAACGAGCTACTCGTTTTTCGATATTCAAACTTGAATATCAAAAAAGCAGATTTGATGGATGTATATCTTCAGAATGTCTCCAAAACACATTAAAATTTTATTAAATACGTTTTCTAAACCGAAATAAAAATATCATAATTGAGGATGACTGAGCTGTGGATTCACATAAAAACTTTTCTTTCTCGTTGTTTTTTGATATTGGCGAATCTCGAAAAACGAGCCACTCGTTTTTCGATATTCAAACTTGAATATCAAAAAAGCAGATTTGATGGATGTATATCTTCAGAATGTCCCCAAAACACATTTTATGAAATACGTTTTCTAAAACGAACTAAAAATATCATGATTGAGGATGCCTGAGCATTGGATTCACATAAAAACTTTTCTTTCTCGTTGTTTTTTGATATTGGCGAATCTCGAAAAACGAGCCACTCGTTTTTCGATATTCAAACTTGAATATCAAAAAAGCAGATTTGATGGATGTTTATCTACAGAATGTCTCCATGACACATTTGATTAAATGAGTGATCTAAAACGAACTAAAGATATCATAATTCAGGATGCCTGAGCAGTGGATTCATATAAAAACTGCTCTTTCTCCTTGTTTTTGATATTGGCGAATCTCGAAAAACGAACCAATCGTTTTTCGATATTCAAACTTGAATATCAAAAAAGCAGATTTGATGGATGTTTATATACAGAATGTCTCCATGACACATTTTATTAAATGAGTGATCTAAAACGAACTAAATACATCATAATTGGGGATGCCCGAGCAGTGGATTCACATAAAAACTGCTCTTTCTCCTTGTTTTTTGATATTGGCGAATCTCGAAAAACGAGCTACTCGTTACTCGATATTCAAACTTGAATATCAAAAAAGCAGATTTGATGGATGTTTATCTACAAAATGTCTCCATGACACATTTTATTAAATGAGTGATCTGAAACGAACTAAATACATCATAATTGGGGATGCCCGAGCAGTGGATTCACATAAAAACTGCTCTTTCTCCTTGTTTTTTGATATTGGCGAATCTCGAAAAACGAGCTACTCGTTATTCGATATTCAACCTTGAATATTAAAAAAGAAGATTTGAAGGATGTATATCTACAGAATTTCTCCAAAACACATTTTATTAAATCAATGATCTCAAACGAACTAAAAATATCATAATTGAGGATGCCTGAGCAGTAGATTCACATAAAAACTTTTCTTTCTCGTTGTTTTTTGATATTGGCGAATCTCGAAAAACGAGCCCTCCTTTTTCGATATTCAAACTTGAATATCAAAAAAGCAGATTTGATGGTTTTTTATCTACAGAATATCTCCATGACACATTTGATTAAATGAGTGATCTAAAACGAACTAAAGACATCATAATTGGGGATGCCCGAGCAGTGGATTCACATAAAAACTGCACTTTCTCCTTGTTTTTTGATATTGGCGAATCTCGAAAAACGAGCTACTCGTTTTTCGATATTCAAACTTGAATCTCAAAAAAGAAGATTTGATGGATGTATATCTATATAATGTCTCCAAAGAACATTTTATTAAATCATTGATATTAAACGAACTAAAGACATCATAATTGGGGATGCCAGAGCAGTGGATTCACATAAAAAGTGCCCTTTCTCCTTGTTTTTTGATATTGGCGAATCTCGAAAAACGAGCTACTCGTTTTTCGATATTCAAACTTGAATATCAAAAAAGCAGATTTGATGGATGTATATCTTCAGAATGTCTCCAAAACACATTAAAATTTTATTAAATACGTTTTCTAAACCGAAATAAAAATATCATAATTGAGGATGCCTGAGCTGTGGATTCACATAAAAAACGTTTCTTTCTCGTTGTTTTTTGATATTGGCGAATCTCGAAAAACGAGCCACTCGTTTTTCGATATTCAAACTTGAATATCAAAAAAGCAGATTTGATGGATGTATATCTTCAGAATGTCTCCAAAACACATTTTATGAAATACGTTTTCTAAAACGAACTAAAAATATCATGATTGAGGATGCCTGAGCAGTGGATTCACATAAAAACTTTTCTTTCTCGTTGTTTTTTGATATTGGCGAATCTCGAAAAACGAGCCACTCGTTTTTCGATATTCAAACTTGAATATCAAAAAAAGCAGATTTGATGGATGTTTATCTACAGAATGTCTCCATGACACATTTGATTAAATGAGTGATCTAAAACGAACTAAAGATATCATAATTCAGGATGCCTGAGCAGTGGATTCATATAAAAACTGCTCTTTCTCCTTGTTTTTGATATTGGCGAATCTCGAAAAACGAACCAATCGTTTTTCGATATTCAAACTTGAATATCAAAAAAGCAGATTTGATGGATGTTTATATACAGAATGTCTCCATGACACATTTTATTAAATGAGTGATCTAAAACGAACTAAATACATCATAATTGGGGATGCCCGGGCAGTGGATTCACATAAAAACTGCTCTTTCTCCTTGTTTTTTGATATTGGCGAATCTCGAAAAACGAGCTACTCGTTATTCGATATTCAAACTTGAATATCAAAAAAGCAGATTTGATGGATGTTTATCTACAAAATGTCTCCATGACACATTTTATTAAATGAGTGATCTGAAACGAACTAAATACATCATAATTGGGGATGCCCGAGCAGTGGATTCACATAAAAACTGCTCTTTCTCCTTGTTTTTTGATATTGGCGAATCTCGAAAAACGAGCTACTCGTTATTCGATATTCAACCTTGAATATTAAAAAAGAAGATTTGAAGGATGTATATCTACAGAATTTCTCCAAAACATATTTTATTAAATCAATGATCTAAAACGAACTAAAAATATCATAATTGAGGATGCCTGAGCAGTAGATTCACATAAAAACTTTTCTTTCTCGTTGTTTTTTGATATTGGCGAATCTCGAAAAACCAGCCACTCGTTATTCGATATTCAACCTTGAATATCAAAAAAGCAGATTTGATGGATGTTTATCTACAAAATGTCTCCATGACACATTTTATTAAATGAGTGATCTGAAACGAACTAAATACATCATAATTGGGGATGCCCGAGCAGTGGATTCACATAAAAACTGCTCTTTCTCCTTGTTTTTTGATATTGGCGAATCTCGAAAAACGAGCTACTCGTAATTCGATATTCAACCTTGAATATTAAAAAAGAAGATTTGAAGGATGTATATCAACAGAATTTCTCCAAAACACATTTTATTAAATCAATGATCTAAAACGAACTAAAAATATCATAATTGAGGATGCTTGAGCATGGATTCACATAAAAACTTTTCTTTCTCGTTGTTTTTTGATATTGGCGAATCTCGAAAAACGAGCCCTCGTTTTTCGATATTCAAACTTGAATATCAAAAAAGCAGATTTGATGGATGTTTATTTACAGAATATCTCCATGACACATTTGATTAAATGAGTGATCTAAAACGAACTAAAGACATCATAATTGGGGATGCCCGAGCAGTGGATTCGCACAAAAACTGATCTTTCTCCTTGTTTTTTGATATTGGCGAATCTCGAAAAACGAGCTACTCGTTATTCGATATTCAAACTTGAATATTAAAAAAGCAGATTTGAAGGATGTATATCTACAGAATTTCTCCAAAACACATTTTATTAAATCAATGATCTAAAACGAACTAAAAATATCATAATTCAGGATGCCTGAGCAGTGGATTCACATAAAACTTTTCTTTCTCGTTGTTTTTTGATATTTGCGAATCTCGAAAAACGAGCCACTCGTTTTTCGATATTCAAACTTGAATATCAAAAAAGCAGATTTGATGGATGTTTATATACAGAATGTCTCCATGACACATTTTATTAAATGAATGATCTAAAACGAACTAAATACATCATAATTGGGGATGCCCCAGCAGTGGATTCACATAAAAACTGCTCTTTCTCCTTGTTTTTTGATATTGGCGAATCTCGAAAAACGAGCTACTCGTTATTCGATATTCAAACTTGAATATCAAGAAAGCAGATTTAATGGATGTATATCTTCAGAATGTCTCCAAAACACATTTTATTAAATACGTTTTCTAAAACGAACTAAAGATATCATAATTGAGGATGCCTGAGCAGTGGATTCACATAAAAACTTTTCTTTCTCGTTGTTTTTTGATATTGGCGAATCTCGAAAAACGAGCCACTCGTTTTTCGATATTCAAACTTGAATATCAAAAAAGCAGATTTGTTGGATGTTTATCTACAGAATGTCTCCATGACACATTTGATTAAATGAGTGATCTAAAAACAACTAAAGATATCATAATGTCTGAGCAGTGGATTCATATAAAAACTGCTCTTTCTCCTTGTTTTTTGATATTGGCGATTCTCGACTCGTTTTTCGATATTCAAACTTGAATATCAAAAAAGCAGATTTGATGGATGTTTATCTACAGAATGTCTCCTTGACACATTTTATTAAATGAGTGATCTAAAACGAACTAAATACATCTCCTTATTTTTTGATATTGGTGTATATCTTCAGAATGTCTCCAAAACACATTTTATTAAATCAATGATCTAAAACGAACTAAAAATATCATAAATGAGGATGTCTGAGCAGTGGATTCACATAAAAACTGCTCTTTCTCCTTGTTTTTTGATATTGGCGAATCTGGAAAAATGAGCTAATCGTTTTTCGATATTCAAACTTGAATCTCAAAAAATTAGATTTGATGGATGTTTATCTACAGAATGTCTCCAAGACACATTTGATTAAATCAGTGATCTAAAACGAACTAAAGATATCATAATTGAGGATGCTCGAGCATTTTTCGAGATTCGCCAATATCAAAAAAACAACGAGAAAGAACAGTTTTTATGTGAATCCACTGCTCAGGCACCCTCATTAATGACATCTTTAGTTCGTTTTAGACAACGTATTTAATAATAAAATGTGTTTTGGAGACATTCTGTAGTAATACATCCATCAAGTCTGCTTTTTTGAGATTCAAGTTTGAATATCGAAAAACGAGCTACTCGTTTTTCGAGATTCGCCAATATCAAAAAACAAGGAGAAAGGGCATTTTTTTATGTGTATCTACTGCTCAGGCATCCACATTCTTGATATCTATTTCATTTTATATCACCGATTTAATCAGATGTGTTTTGGAGACTTTCTTTAGCTACACATCCATCAAATCTACTTTTTTGAGATTCAAGTTTGAATGTCGAAAAACAAGTAGCTCGTTTTTCAACATTCGCCAATATCGAATAACGAGCTAGTTGTTTTTCGTTATTCGCCAATATCGAAAAACGAGTAGCTCGTTTTTCGATATTCACCAATATTGAAAAACGAAAAACGAAAATCGAGCTAACTTCACACTGCCGAAAATTCCTCGGTCAACACCGAGATCCTATCCGTGAACCGCCCGATTAGTGAGTCGGCATCTTACTCACCCAGCTACCGTGGTTTCCTACTCACTGTATTAAACTAAATCCGCATCAGAAGATCGACAAAGAATTCCATCCATTACACTTATGATTTACATGTATCGTCATCACTTGTGATTATGTCTCGTGTACTTTAGGATGACTGAAACAGTTAATCAATCTAACACACGGAGAGAAATCCAATCCTAATTAATAAAGTTCTACTCTATATAGCTTATAAATTTCATTCAATAAGATGATAAAAATATGATCAATAAAGAAATACCCGATAAAGACGTTATCAGATTCCACGACATTGTGACTCAAAAGAAAAGGCGGTACGGAGTGCAAAATTGCAGATATTGAACAACTTGTGATCAGCACGTCTGGCAAGTTTCGTTAAATCACAGACATTTAAATTACAGCTACAAAAGTATTATGCTTAAAGATAAGCGTTGGTGAGATTTGTCATCATTATTATGGTTCAAGAGCGAGAGAAATGGGGGTTTAACGTTCATGCGACCAAACTAGGTCATTTTGGGACTAACATATGACTTTTATCTCAATAATTTGCTAACGCGTATTGGTATTTAGCAATGGCAGAAAACCGGAGGACCCGGAGAAAAATCACGAGGCTGGATAAGCGATCCTCATCCTTGTCACCTACAACCGGGGAATCGAAACCACGCTAGTTGACTCAATGACAGACCTTATGCTACAACGCCCACGCGTTAACCATTCGTCCACAAACGCCCGTTGTTATGGTTCAAGTCTTCGTGAACACACCGTAACGCCTTTAATTGAGTTGGTAGAAACGAGATTTTCCTTCCTCACCTTCCCGTTCCCACCATATGCCAGACTATTCTCTCTGACACGACCTGCTCGCCAGGAAACATTTATCTGCAATATCTTCCTCGGTAGAAGCGGACGTAAAACCCTGCGAAGATACAAACGATCGAGACGGGATATTTACAGTGTTTGATCCCGGTGTTGTCCAAGAAGGTTCCTCTGGATTTTCCGGCTTGGTGCCCCCTTAACCATGTTGCAGGATGAAAATCCTGGCAAGTGACAACGTAAATTCGTTCGGATGGGACGAAAAACCGAGGCTCCGTCTACACATTGGCGTGAACGTAAAGAACCCCTGACAGCTGGATTTGAAATAAGAGTAGGTCATAGCGCCACTTGCAAAATGACGTGCACTGAAAAGAATCCCCTTTCTACAGTTGGAACTTGGAATATGGGTAGCATCACTGCACACTGATCAGCAGTGAATGTATGCTAGGCAAAAGCGTTTTATAGCTGAGGCGCTGAAGGCGTCAGCCTCCTCGCGAAAAAAATCAAAATTGTTAAAAAAATAAAACGGGAGAAAAATGCTAAAACCGATGCGAAAAATGAAAATGTACCCTAGTTAGGGAGGACTCTACAGACAGACAAAAGGATCCCACGCATGACAAAAGGGCCCCACTGGCCAAAGGAAAGGGCCCCCGAGTCCGAGTCAATCGTTTTCTATACACTGTTACTGTCGAATCCACTACTGAATGAGAATGCAGCCATTGCATTGGCATGAAAGTCATCAATCAAGACCCCCCCCCCCCGCGAAAGAGGGCCGTCAAAATAGTAAAGCCTCCGCCATGATAAACCTTAAAACATCCTGATGCTAGGCCGCTACAATCACTGATTTTTGTCTTTCGACAAATTAAATTCTAAAACATTTTTTGTATGTATTAAAAAGATAAGTAAAGATGTTTGAAGTATTTGTAGTTAAAAAGTATTTCTTATTTGGTGTAAATAGGTATTAAAATGAGTAAAAGGCATCATTTTGCCCGGAGCAGTTACGTGTTATGCAAACAATGCACGAGCCTTTGAGCCAATGATTTTCGCCACGTGATGTCAGATGTCAATGCACGTGTTGAGGACAGTCATCTGTGACACAGATAATTCGTAAGTAATTCTCTGTGAAACAGATTGGCATCTCTGTCCGAGCAAAGTTGTCCCCCCACAGCACACTGTATTGTGTACACCTGTATTAATTAGCCCAATAGGACGGTAAATTCCATCGTATTTCATTTCCCAACTGTGGATACCATTAGAAGATAGTGACTTCAGATAATACTAGTGTTACCGGAAACATATTTCAACATGGCTTCCACTTATCCCGCTTGGATAATCTGATGTCTTTTATTTCTTGAGAAGTAATCTCTTTAAATGGCAGATTTGTTATGTTTTTGTATAATCCTGAATAATGATAAAAGACTAAAAGAAAATATAGCAATATTTCTATTTTTAAAACAACTCCAATGGGGTAGTTTTGATGTCCTATTAGGACACGTGTTGATAAATCGGAACACTTCCATTGGCTGCGATTAAAGACGCACGATGCACTTCAATTTTGTCAATGCTGCAGAAAGTGTTAAAGCTGAAGTCTTTATTTGGGCCTTAAATGTTACATAAACTATTATTTAGACATTTGTCATG
The DNA here is from genome assembly GCA_963678685.1 of Patella ulyssiponensis. Taxonomy (NCBI): domain Eukaryota; kingdom Metazoa; phylum Mollusca; class Gastropoda; family Patellidae; genus Patella; species Patella ulyssiponensis. The sequence continues at coordinate 14,184,509 of OY783225.1, forward strand.
TGACAGGTCCATAACCAACTCGCTAGACCATCGGATGGTAGGGATTTAAATGGATTTAAACATGATCGCTATTTAATAATTCAATTTAAAAATATATAATCTAGACCCAGTCTCGATTATCAAATATCGTTGCTACGATAGTACGCAAACTATACAACACTGGATGAAACTTTCAATATATTAATCTTTATTTTATACTTTGAAGCTTTATAGCAAGAACGCTCTGCCCTAAAATAAAAGGTATGTTCAAAGTCGTTGTCCCGTGGAAATCATAGAATTCTCTACTAATCATTTAATTATTTAAAGTAGCTAAGCCTCTAACTCAATATCATCCAAAATCTTCAACATTGAAAACACGAATGGTTGGTCAATTTAAATCAACATTGATGTTGTGATCTTACCGGGAAAAGATGGGCTTCTGATATCCGATATTTAAAATAAAATAAACATTTTCTCATTGGTACACGATAATGTGTTTCAGACCCAGTTCTAGCAAGAGACTTGAGGAACGGAGCGAGAAATATTGCACCAAAATAAACGGCGTGTGTAGACTGGAATAACCACATGCTAGAAATTTGTATTCGATTTAGACTGTTAGCTTATTTCGCCGAACATAACTGATATGAAATTAAAGTAAAAACGGAAAACATTGAGTGTAAATCAGTTTATATACATTCATATTACAGTATTATATGCGTTGCGACCCGCTTGTGTCAACTTCTAGGTCCCAAATGTTAGCGATTTAGCTCCTTTAATTGAAACTAAGTATGACGTCATCTAAAATGTTGAAGTCTGTCAATCGATGCGCAATTGTCCAAGGAACAAGCCTTCACGGTACCTTTCTGATTGGCAGATACTCGCCCTGCCCCACAGACAAGAGGAACTTAGCTTGTCAGGTACCTGTTCTGCTCACAGACAAGATGAACCCAGTTTATAAAATCCCGCCCAAGTGACCGAATTCCAAAAGATTAGATCATTTCGTCTTTAAATGCCACGAACTCTTCCAAAAAACGAGTGAATTAGTAAAGTCACTTGATCTCACAAAAGTGAGATGCGAATCCTCTACAATCCATTACAGCCTATTTAATTTCCAGAAAAAAAAACACTCTGAAGTTCTCATACTCAAACGGCTTAATATTCAACTTGTAAATGTCACCGACACTGATAACCCAATGTATTTTAACGACGACTAGGTCAAATTCTACTTGATGGTAGTTTATAAGAGCAAGATGCTGAAAACATCTGCGTGGCGATTAAACCTTTTTTTCTTGTCTGAGGTAAAAACTGGTAGTAGTTGTTCAAATGAATCCGAAACACGTGGACCTGACAGTTTCTCGACAATAGTTCATTAAAGTCAATTGACTGTGATCGACATCAACATCAATTCTCCCGGATCTTGAACAAGTAAAAATTGATTTATTTTGTCATCTGCCAATCATACTGAAATAACAACATGAATGAAATGAATTTTTGTGTGTAACTCTCTTGTGTTGAAGGTTTAACGTAGGATATTTGGAAACAGCCAAAACCTTTTGTAAATGAAAAGGGTGAAAATGGAGAATGTCACGGCGCAAATTGGAAAGGTGGTGGATAACAGCTCAAGGCCTTTATAAACCACCACAACATGGTAACATTTCACTTCCGGTATTTAAGTACATGTATTTTTACATTCATTCTGAATATAGAGGTCTGCTTTAAGGGTTGTACGTAAAGCGTGGAACCGAAACGAAATAAAATTTTTAGGATAATATGTCAGTACCGAAATGGTCTAGGCTCTGAATATCGAGGCCCAAAAAATAAGTCACTACATCTCCATCAGCAGCAAATGTTAAATTTCGCTTGCCCTATCCTCAGCCCTTTTTTGCTGTTAAACAAAGGAACACAATAAAATTACAGTAAACGTCTTTAATTTTACTGCTATCCAGCCAGAAAATCTTGTTTTAAAAACAATAAACCAAAGGTATGGCCCCGTGAAGTACATCTAAGGGTCGACTCTTCCCTCGCATAGCCTTAGCTACTCTACTATCATCACGGCTGAACAATGAACACGATAGATAGATCCGTTTAAATTTCTGTAAGTGTTTATTATTTTACGAAATGTTTCGGGGGGCGGGGCGTATAATTAGCACGTGCGCGTTGTATCATACGGTATGTCATTGAGTTAACTGACGGGGTTTCGATTCCCGGGTTGTACGTCACAAGGAGTAGGGTCGCCTGACCAACCTCGTGGGTTTTCTCCGGGTCCTCCGGTTTCCTCCCACTGGCCTAAAGACCACTACGGGCAATCAAATTATTGAAATAAAGTTGAACATTGTGTTTGTCCTGGCCGAAATGACCTAGTTTGTGTTGAGTGTATGTTAAACCCCATCGGTAGATTATGGGTGTGATCAGACCCGCAGTAGTAATGGAGTAAGATGAATCATTCAACTTACAATGTTTAATGGCTCGATTTTTATCATAAGTCAACCGTGAAAAATGGCTTTTCACTGTGATTTCGATAAAATCTAAATTAAGTTGAAAGGAAACCAAAACAGTCGGTAAGTTTTCTCGCGATCACTATGGTTGCTCAGTTACTCTTGATTTGGGAGTAATCAGTGAGTAAGACGCTGGCTCGCTAACCCATGGGTCTAGGGTTCCCTCGTGTTGACCGAGAAAGTTTTTGGCGGGGTTTCCCTACTTTGTGAGTGATGTAGGACGAAGGGGCTGTCTGGACAAAATTTCTGTCGTAGCACACTGCTTGACGAATGTCCATCTTCATTCGCCCAGTCGTTGTAGAAAAGTAATACGTTAAAATCCCGTTTCATTCAATTTCATTGACTTTGAGTACTGGATACTTCTAAGATTGCTACTTTCATTTTGTTTTAGTACATAAATAGAAGGACAGTAGAAAACTGAAATTTTACTTTATTTACTTGATTTCACTCAATCGCTCCTTTTTGCAGATCGAAGTTTGTTAGTAAATTTTAATGATTGTGAGATAAAATTGTCTAATTTGCTGGCTACTGTCACTTTGTTTTATTTTTTAAAACGAAAGTAGAACACGTCCATTTACTTTTCATGTTACTTGATATCACTCATTCGCTTCTTTTTAGATAACATTTTGAAAGTAAATCGTTACGATTGGCAAATGGTACAATTTGCTGACTAGGATCGTTATATGTCTGTGACAGGCGTCTACAATAAGAGCAGATACAATTCACAGAACTTCTATCCAGCTGACACAGGTTTTCAACTTTTTGATGACAAATGAACGATGTAATTATATATTCAAAATTAAGTTAGTATGACCCAGACCGTTCAGGGATTAAATTAATTGTCAATGTAATTTATTACGACGCTTCAAGTATGACTACTTCTCCGATATAAAATCAACAAATTTTGGAATTTTGTAAAAAAAAAAAAAAAAAACAACAAAAAAACCCCCCCAAAAACATCTGTCAGTGTACACGGGTCCAGTATGAACTACTGGAAGCTCCTGGTATTGCACCACCGCCCAGACTGTAAAGTCTCGAGGAACTTTTCTCGGTCAAGACCCGCATCGATCCTGGGCCTCTCTGTTTATTTATTTCCCAAGTTGGTTTGTGGCCTACGTGACATCAGCTATTGTTCCATAACCAGGTGCATGCTGAATTACGAGTGTTTTAATCCTAGTGTCGCCATTGCTTTAGTTTGGTGATATAGTGATCCCAAGCTTGTACTAGAAGTGGTACCACCACTGATGTCTTCCGTCTTGCTTCAGTCACAGTAGTGGATCGTCCTACTACAAAAAAGTTACTGGCCTATAACTTCCTTAATTTCCAATAACACTGACCCCAAACTGCATCGTACACAGCTTAACATATAATGAACCAATTCCCATTGAAATAAAGGTGAAACCATACCGTATAATTATGATTTGATTAAAGCCAGCTGCTATGCGAAATTTCTGTTCATTTTAAAATGGCTGCCGAACAAGTAAGTATCACGTGTATCATGTCACTCGAAAATACAGAACACTGTTCGGTAAGATAAGATTATGATTTCAGTGTTCCACTCTTCACTATTTGTTACATAATTACTTATTTCCATGCACACTGTGATGACTGTGATGGTATTTGTTGAAAAGTTTGCAATTGATCTTAGCTTTAACTGCTCAAAGCCTACGTACCAAGGAGAGGAGTCGCCTGTCCAACCTCGGGTGTTTCCTCCCACGGCTAAAGAGCCATAGTCTAAGCGAATTGTTGAAATAAATATTGTACCAGATATTAGTCCCCAAATGTTCTAGTTTGTGGCGAGTGGATTTTAAACCTCATTTTTCTCTATCGCTCGATTATGTCACGTTTTTTTTTACCCAGCGGTTGTATAAAATAAGAATATTATTTTTTTTATGAAATCAACAGATAGATTGTATATAGCGTCGCTTCATATTTCACAATTAAGAAAGATAACAAATTTAGAGGGAGAATCTTGTTCCCTGTAGGCCAGAGGATTATTTATTTTAAGTCTTTATAGTGTACATTACATAAGATAGAACGTCGGCCTACTGACCCGAGAGAAGCATAGTTACGTCAGAGTTTCTATTCTAGTAGACCATTCATCGTAAGGTTGTTTGACTTTATGACAAATCGAGACCCTGGTTTCCCCGTGGATAGGATGTCTGGTCTCTTGGGTCTTACACGTATACGTGAATAGTTGATATCTCAAATACAGAAATTGCCATCCAGAATGAATGAATGGCCTGCCTATTGCAGGTCTTTCTTTAGGCCTGAAATGTCATCTAAATTAATTAGACATTAATTATTTATCCAGACCATAATCAACTCTCAATGTCATCGCTAGCCTGCGATATATACTGGTTTAGGATCCCATTTGCTCACCAGCTTTCATTCATGAATTGTTGCTCAACTATTATTCATGATTAAATCATGAAATGGATAATCGAGAATATGGTACCGAATTTAGTAATGATGATCAAGGCTAGGCCGAAAATCTCGCTTCAGAGTGGATCAATTTTACTGAAATTTTCAGTAAATCCCCTTTACATTATCTAGTTTTAACTATTATAGTGAGAACTGTCAGCTTTTTATCTGATCTCCCATAATGTACCCGTTTAACACTCTACCTCTCTGCCTCAACAAGCAAACAAAAAAACAAACAAATTTCTCATAAGGTGTCAAGAAGGTCATCAGGGACGTTTACAAATCACTCGAATTCCACCGTGTTTATTCCAGGTAACACTTTAATGACAATCTGAAGTTGAAAGGCGTCGATTTCTGTCGCATTGTCACATCGCACTGTTTTAAATTTCTATTCATCTGTTTTTAAAATAAACACTTTAATGGTTCGTTTATTCGAAGTTAAACAAAGAGGTAAATTTTTGTAAACATGTTGATCGGACGGGGTAGTCTATAATTTAAAGGAATCGATACTTAAAAGTTTATATGACAATACTATTACTTATCTATTCCTTTCAAACCCCGACTGCATTGTTTTAAATTTCTGTTTGATCTGTTTTAAAACCAAACACTATAAAGGTGTGGTTATTCGCAAGTTTAACAAAGTGTTGATATTCTGTGTACATATATATTAGTCAAGGTATTATTATAATTTTAACTTTGTTAAGTGATATATTCCATATTTGTAATTAGGACATAATAAAACCATTATCTATTTTCTCCATAAACAGCATATTGGTAATGTACCTGAAATGATTTTAAAATTATAATCATTAAAACGTTATATTTATGTAACATTTGAAGTCTTCAGTTACAATGATGTTCATGTTATTATTATAATGAGTTATGTTTTATTTATCACTTTATAAATTATAGATTTGATTAAACCTTCACGATGTTCGTTAGAACAATATTATATTTGGTTATATTTATTGCGTTATACTTTTACTGAACAAAGTGTGAAAAATATAAATGAGGGGGAGAGTTCTACATTATTCTGTATTTTTAAATGCCGCTTATCGACGACATGAAAATTCGATAAAGATGAGATGCCAGACAACGAAATAGTTAAGTTGCCCACGGAGTAAATTACGGTTTCTTTGTGAGGATCTCTTATGCATTGACATAATCATGTTTGATTGGCATCACCATTTGCTTGATAAAGACGAGAGTATCCTCGACGAAACGTCGCTTAGTATTAAACTCAGTAATCGTGTATCCATAAAATTGTACCTTGTCTTATTGACATAATCACTTGAAGTATTTATCAGAAAACATTGCAATAATAATAGACTTATTCGTTGCTATCATAGACAACAATTGCGAAATCAAACGTTGTCTGTTGCTGATAAGACGTTTTCAAGATTTTACATTTTAAGTGAGAAAGGGCCTAACTGTGGAAATGATAAACGAGATTGTTGAAATTCAACTGGTTTCGTCGTTTCATTCATCTGGCCACGAGTTCACAAAGCATTCTTAGACGTAAGAATTTACTCAAAATTGTCTGCCTTAATTTAACTAAATTATAGCCCTTTATAAAACTTTTGTTGTTTTAATATATCAGATATATCAATGAGGAATTAAGTGCAAAGTTTGGTTTTTCTGGATTTAACACATTTCTCAGTGATTGACAGTTGGATTTGTGAACCCGCCACCTGGTCGTTCAATTTCATATTTAGCCTAATGGTATGGCATTCCGGAAACGACGGCCACCAAGACGTTTGGTTTTCGCATAGCTACGTTTTACGATGACGCAAATGAAATGAAGACCGTGGGTGGTCTGGTCCCAAAATCCATTCCCAAAATAGAGCAATAATGGATGTATAAAGAAACAATATTCATAAAATTCAATTCAACCCCCACCCTTTAATTAGCTGTACCTGTAACGTGACAGGTGTCAGGCTTTGGAACAATAGTCCAGAACAATTCAGTTGTGCATAAAGAACAATTAGACATAATATTGTGAAATTTCACCTTGCGTGTACGTTACACCAAACAAATGTAGAAAATCAACTGTCAACATAAAACCATGATTATTGATAGGTTTGGTGACTTTCATGGTACATTCCGACAAGCGACAAATTAACACACGTTCTCATTCTCATAAGTGACGTCACATTCTAAGATTTAAAAAATATTGCGTCATCAGTTATTGAGTAGAAAGCATATTGAACACGTAACCCGATTAATATAAAAAAAACCCCACAAGATGAGACCAATCAATAACATGAATACAGATAGCTTCTATAGAATACAGTTCACTTTCATAGCTCTATAGTTTAGCCTTTAATTTTCAACAGTGTGCCTCAGTAAATTTTGTGATTTATCTTATCTTTGTTTTATCTTGTCAACGCAACACAGACACAGCCGCTGCACAAAAACAGTTTTTACAGAATATTTTTCCGTTTCATAGCTCTAGGCTCCGTCTTTTGTTTTCAAAAGCATACTTCAAAAACTGTTATGATTTATTTTATCGCTTCAACATCTTTTAGTCAAAAAAGTTTACAAGTATCACAGACGGAAAATATTTTCTTTTTCCTCGTGAAATATAAGCATCAACAAAATGCTCTGTTGTTACCTTGTTTTTATCGAATCAATAAATAAAACATTATTAAGAACTAGGAGGGGAAACCCAAACAGGTTTATTAAAAAAATATATTAAGCAGGAAGTGAAAGGGACTAAGATCTCTTTTGCGACCCCACTTAGACAGGAATAAAAATAAGGAAATGCCGGTTCAGAGATATGTTATAAGTATTTATCAATATTGTTATCCCGTTAGATGGCGTTATCACTAGGAAGAACAACAGCTCGTGACGGCGAGTAGAAAACGAACACAAAGCATTGTAAATATCGAACGGAAGCTATAAAGATTTTTATTAGCTATTATTCCAGAGTAAGAAGTAAGAGATAATATATAGTGTCTTTGTGGATCTCATTTCTGGATGTTTTCAAGTAGATTCTGTTGAAGACCTCAGACAATATGAACTGGGTATGTTTATTGTTCAAGTGCTGATTAAATTTGTGTGGAGTATGTTATATATCACGAAGCACCGTCTCGGGTATTCTTGTCATATAAATCAAACATGCTTATTCTTATTCCTGTTTTAATCGAAATAAATTTACCAAGGAAAACAACTTAACATAGAAGGTTCGATGGCTGAATGGTTAGCACGTTCGCGCTGTATCATAAAGCCTGTCAATGAGTCAACTGGCGTGGTTTCTAACCCTCGTTTGTACGCGACAAGGAGTAGGGCCGCCTGTCAATCCTCGTGGGTTTTTCCCCCCACTGCTATAGATCCCTACGTGCAAGTGAATTTTTAAAATTATCCATGATTATGATACTCCTAAAATGACCTCGTTTGTCTCTTCGTAATGCTGCTTTAATCGGAATAAATTTACCACGGAAACAACTTTACTAATACTTTATGGGATGCTTCTCCACTTTCTTTGGATGCTGCTTCCTGTGACCCTAGATGGAGGACATAAACCTCAAAATGGCTGTTTGTGGGACCCTCCTCTATTCCTTTTGCTGTACTGTTTCATTAGACTCTGGTACTTATGCCCTCTTGAATTAAGTAATGCCGTTTTCGTTTTCTTGGTGTCCAGTTGTCATATCGTTACATTCTCCATGGAAATGTAGGTGTTGTACTGACCACCCCCCCCTTTCTAAATGCCACACTTCCATTCCACGTCTACACAATTTAATCTCGATTTTTAGCATACTGAAACGGTCGAAGACACTTTTTTGCTTTTCAAAGAATTGATATGTGATACACGATCGCAAAAATATCCATCTCACGTGTTATCGTCGTGATCTGATGATCGTTCGTTCAAAATGTATCTCAGAAACAAGATTCAGTAACACTCTTTTATAAGTGCGGTGCGTTTCCATTGCGTCTCATTAAATTACCGGTTTCTTTTTTTTATTATCGGCCATTTTATATAAACAGCATTGCAGTTATTGTATCCACGAGTACGTTAATACGCACATTATATACCTGATTCATTAAATATTCTATAGTCAAATTTATCTTCCCTGTTCTCTAATTTCTAGTACAATAATGGATTCCTATTTGGTATTTTACCTGAAGAAACCGAGGCTATTATTTCATGAAAACCGCAATTCCTATTTTTAGTCCCAATAATTAATGTTGAAGACTGAAATGCATATATGTGAACAAAAGTAGTGCCATTAAAATGTCGTTCAGGTAGAATGCGGTGGTTTTAACAAATAAAAATCCTATTAGTCCAAACTTGGTTGGCACGTTGTATCATAAGGTCTGTCATTGAGTCAACTGGCGTGGTTTTCATTTCTGCGGTTATACGTGACTACTATAGTAGTTGTGCCGCCTGTCTAACAATGTGGATTTTCTCCGGGTCCCCCGGTTTCCACCCACTGCTGTGGAACCCTGCGTGCAAGCGAATTATGGAATTCATATTGAACCATATGTTACTTCCGAAATAACCGAGTTTGTGTCGAATGGACGTTACCCCCCCCCCCCCCCCACCCTCTCTCTCTCTCTCTCTCGCTCGCTCGCTCTCTCAAACCCCAAGAAAAAGGAAAGTGTAAGGTAAGTCATTCCAGTATTAAATATGGTAAGATGTTATTTTAATGACTCCCAGAGGTTTATGTTATCGTAGATTAGGGACTAACAGGGGTTTATATAATACATGTAGATTAGATAATGAGAATTAGTGTAGATTATAATATAAGCCGTTTTAAATATTAATCATTTCTTGCCGTCTTAAATATTAATCTGTTCTTGTTAATTGATGACTACCCATCTCTATGTAATGGTTATATATAGCTAAGATAAATTCCCAGTAACCATGGCACCGAAAAATACCTACTATTCCTTCAGGCCTCCAAATCACCAGTTTAAGACAGGAAATTATATTATATATTAAAAACACCACACTCATACACTTGTATACATGTATATATACATATATATATTTCAAGTCAAGATGGTTTATTATCAAATGGCTAAACAGATTATGGACTGATCGACATATTTCCCTTCGGATTAAGGTGTAATAACACCTTATTCGCATTTTTTACCTCGCGTTATATATTTGACATATTCTATAACATTCTGTCATTTTCTAAATGATCGATTGCCATGTAATTGTGGCGTTGAGCGAGTATAAGGAAGTAAAATGTGAATACTATTAGAACTATTCACTTCTGCTTCCAGATGGACGTGTTGAAGTCGTATTAAATACGAAACTTTGTCTCACTCACTAAGCTCATTTTTCGATTTCTCACGAGACAGGTGGAATATAGATAAACGTGATTACAATTTCCATCATGGCGTCCGGATGAGGTGACAGTATGTTGTATATTAAACATCTGCATAACCAATCAGATTGTATTAAAGACTTGCTGAGAATGATGGATACGACATGTAAGCTATGAATACAAGGAATGAAAACATTGCTAGCTTGAAAGCCTTGTTATCCTATCTTCTCTACAAAAACGGAAAGATACCCAGTCCGGACGTTGTCGGTGATATCACTTACCTTGTTGTTATGGATAATTAATGCAATTTCATACAAACACACAGTTAGAACACCGAACCCTACCGTAAAATTTTCAGCCGTGTAAACCCAACAAAAGAGAGGTGGTCGCTTAAAATTTGATTGTGTAAATGAAAAGAGCAGATCCTATAACTTCAGGAGATATGCGCATGTCATTAAAGGCACGACACTTCACCTTAACCAGGTTAATGTAACTTTTCTGTGAAGAGTTTCATTAATAATCGCGCCAAGGAATGGTATGAAGGTAACCTTAAATTCAGTGTAGGGTGGATCGTCCATAACTGTGACGATCAAGGTTCTAGCAAGGATAGTGTAAATATCGACACACCTTCCTGGAATTTTATCGGAATTAGATGTGGTAGTGTACGCTTTATCAGGCAGAGTCAATTCAATCAACGTTTATGTTTATTTAGGCCAACACTGGGATCCAATCTTTGACCTTCCGGTTATTATGCCGGAAGGGGGGGGGTATCATAAGGTCTGTCATTGAGTCAACTGGCGTGGTTTCGATTTCACGGTAGTACGTGACAAGGAGAAGGGTGGCCTGTTCAAACGCGTGGGGTTTCTCCACGTCCTCTGGTTTCATCCCACTGCTAAAGACCCCTACGTGCAATCGAATTATTGAAATAAAATTGAACCATGTGTAAGTCCCGAAGTGACCTCTCATACTCACTGAACCATGGTGGCTCCATGGCATTTTATCTCTCGGTTTCGTTTAAACTAGTTCTAAGACTTATTCCTTACAAATTTGATATTGGCATTATATTTAGAACCTATAGATATCAACAATGGCCGCGCAATTACAACAAAGAACTCCTGAAAGTCTCATTTTGAAAATGAAGAGCAGTTACAAGAGGGTATTTTTTATTCTCAAAATGTAATCTTATAATATGAAACATTGTTATTCTTGTTTCCGCCTGTTAATTTTTTGTCATGGTGACGGGTTTATTGTTTATATTACGTTAACCATAACATTGATGATTCGATTACATCAGTAGACGACACGGGTGGTTTTTTGATAATACTGTTGTTGAAATGAAATTACCATATTATGATATGGAAATATACTAAATATATTTTCTTCAACGTATGAATTAGATTGGAAATGTCGAAATGATCTTTCGGGTGCCGAGGGGGGAGGGGAAGGTGCGTCACAGTTATATTCCTAATCGGGCGCGTCTAGTTACTTTGATACAACGAAAACATCGCGTTCCTGTGTACACGTAAAATGTGAGTATAAGGCCGTAGCAAGGTTATGCGAGTAGCACACTGTATGACGTACTAGCCGAGTCTGTGCAACAGGATGTTAAGCCTAATTTCTTTTTATTTATTTTTAGCTTTCTGTAGTTGACTTTATTTTATGAAAAACACAAACTATCTGGTTTTTGGAAACCTGCTTTAAGCCTTTAAATGGTAAACACTTTTATTCCCAAATAATCTGGCTAACAGTGGAATTAAATAGCAAACCAGATTGCCTAACAACAAATTTCTAAAAGATATCGATACCTATACCTTAAAAGATCTCGCCCCCCCCCCCCCAAAAAAAAAAACCTACCAAAAGAGAAAAAAAAACGGCAAAGAACCAGAAGATCCAAAAGGGAAAAAACCAAAAGAAGAAAAACCCGAATATTTCATTTAGAAATTGATGGCGGTTCGTGAACATTCGTAAAGAGTCGCCGGATGAATTTATGCTTTTTCATTACACAAAATAAAGTTTATCCTACGACACTACTTGAATCTCTCACGCATACGTGTACTGTCGGGTGGCTCTACACAATGGATTAATGTTTACCGTTTAAAAAGCTGTGTGCAATTTCTTTAACCGTAGACACGGCTTAGTAAATTAGCTTCCTGTCCATTTCCCCGAAGTCATGATCACCACAATGGGTTATTTGCAATAATCCGAGTCTTTTGTTAACTAAAATATGTTTTATGCTCGCACCACACGCCTCGTTATTTTAAAGAAGATTAGGTGGAATCAAATCTCTTTCGCAATGTTGTAAGGGACATTAATAACTTTTATTTTACCAACGCATAACACGCGTCATAGTGTAACACGTGGCCTCGCTTAACCTGGAGGTCCCGTGTTCGATCTCGGTTTTCGAAAAGAGCAAGTTCATTTCAATTTTTTCGGCGTTACCTTGTCAGTGGTTTAGAATGGAGGAATTGGAAAGGTCAACGTATAGTCGATCGGATGGGACGAAAAACCGAGGCCCCATGTACACATGGGCGTGTACGTAAAAGAACCCTTGACAGTTGGAATTCAAAATAACAGTGGACCGTAGTGTCGCTGTCCTGACAAAATGATGTGCCCGTGGAAGAACCCCCCCCCCTTAACAGTTGGAATTCGGAATAGGAGTGAGCGCTGTAAGATAAGTCACGTGCTACTGATAAAAAGTAGTACCAGTTTATAAGCCACGTCGGCAAATGATTACGCCATTCCGGGCAGTAATCTATTCTTAAATTAGATACGTGTTATTTGTGTGCAGAATTGTGTCACAAATCTGTTGAACACAAATCTCCATAGAATACTGGCTATCTTGGTGTAAGCATTAACATTCTTTAAAGTCCGCGGAACATAGTGTTTGGTGGAAATCAGAATAAACTGCCTATCGAAATCTGAAGAATAAACCCTCTACCCCCCCCCCCCCACCCTTTTAAACAGCTGTCTACCGTCATGGATTATCGATACAGGCTTTGAATGGCTGTTTAAGTTCAAAGGTGTCTAAATTGCTGTCGTCAATTTCAGGCCCAGAATTAGCTTTTAGAGGCTAATTTGAATAATGTTTAAAGGTACTATTTTGCTTTTCCGGGTCACTTGAGTGCATGACCAGTTGACCACTAAATAACATCTTGTTGATTTGAATGCTGTGATTGGTAAACTTCAGACGATACTGCCAATCAAAGTCTACGATGGAAAAAATTCCGTGAAATCGTGTGAAATGCTTTGATTATTGAATGAGAGTCCAACTAAGTTCAAAAGCCAAATTGAAGATATCCGTGCAGTGACCATTGAACAAAAATAACATCTGGTGTTAATTAGAATTGACGTCCACTCGAACCAGTTTGATGGAGCGCTTTTAAGTGCGGATGATAATTTATGACTGCTCTGCCAAAATTAACGTTTACGTTTGCTGTTATGTCTCTTAACCCGAAGTAATGGAATGAAGAGAGTACGGAGGTCGCTCGGTGCAAGCCTGGAGCAAACAATTCATCAAATGACAAATGAATTGTCGTTGATTCATTCGATCAAATAAATGAAACGGGAAGATATGTTGACAATAGAATGTTATAGTAATTGTATCAATGACCTTAATTTTACAGCCATATTTGAATAATTAGTCATTTACGGTGTGATTCCAGGTCATGATCAGTTCAGCAACAATTAAACCACACATTTCTTTCTTGTAGTGCGTGGTACATAAAATCAAAAGCTTCAGTTTGACAACACTAACACTTCTTGTAGGACATGTCCGACGTGGTATATAAAACCACAAATTGCTTTGGTATGTAAATCCAAACATTTCCTTCTTGTAGGACATGCCCGACGTGCTATCATAAAACCACAAATGTCTTGCTCATTTTGCGTGGTATGTAAATCCAAACATTTCCTTCTTGTGGGACATGCCCGACGTGGTACATAAAACCACGCATTTGTTTCTGATATTGTTCGGAGAAAACCCGCGAGGTTGGACAGGCGGCCCTAATCCACATCACGAAATACTGGTGAATCGAAACGACGCCAGATGACTCAAAGACAGACTTTGTGATACAACACGCCAACAAACCTCCGAAGCTTGGACTATTAGGCTTTTTATTTGTTAAACATATCATATTCTACCTGTACGATATTTTAACGACACTAATGATGTTCACATATATTTATTTCAGTCTTAAACATTAATTGTTGGGACTAAAAATAATAGCCTTAGTTACTTCAGATAAATACCCAATAGAAATCAACTATTTGTTATAGAAATTAGAGAAGAGGGAAAATAACTTTGACAATAGAATATTGAATGAATCAAGCACGTATTAACCTACTCGTAGATACAATAACTGCAATGCTGCTTATGTAAAATGGCCTCCCTGACCAATGTTCATTAAATTGCTTGAAGACTGAATACAAGAAGAATTCGATTTTTACTGAGATGCTATGGAAACGCACCGCACTTATAAAAGAGTGTTTCTGAATCTTGTTTCTGAGATACACCTTGAACGAACAATCATCAAATCACGACGATAACACGTGATATTGATATTTAAAGGAGCTAAATCGCTAACATTTGGGACCTAGAAATTTACACAAGTGGTTCGCAACTCGTGTAATACTGTAATATGAATGTATATAGACTGATTTACATTCAATGGTTTCCATTTTTACTGTAATTTCAAATCAGTTATGTTCGGCGAAATAAGCCAGCAGTCTAATTCGAATAAAAATTTCTAGCGTCTGGTTATTACATACACCGTTCGATTTGGTGCAATGTTTCTAGCCTCGTCCCTCGAGTCTCTTGCTAGAACTGGGACTGAAACGCATTATGGTACACGATTCGTGTACCACTGGTAAAGTGTTTATTTTGTCTTAAATATTGGATAGCAGAAGCCGGTCTTTTTCTGGTAAGATCACGGCATCAATGTTGATTTAAATTGACAAATAATTCGTGTTTTCAATGTTGACGATTTTGCATGATATTGAGTTAGAGACTTAGCTACTTTAAGCTATCCATACTGTAATAATCTGGATTCATTTCTAAAATTCTATACCTATACCAGAACGTCTTTATTTTATATGCACAACTTAATATATTATATTGTTGCCTCTTTCCCGATCATACAATCCAGCTCATGTACTTTAATTTATTGTTGTCATGTTGTAACCTTTACTTGAAGAATAAATAAATAAAAAAATAAATAAATATCCGAATTATATTATGATTTGGATAGATTAATGAATAGATTATATCCTTCAAATATTTTTTTAGATCATCTTTAAACTAAGTCAAAAGAATTTTATCAGCACCAACCAAGTTTAACCCTCTTGCCATACATCTATAATAATATGAGATAAAATATAATTATATCTATTTCCTGTTGTAGATATCAATATTTACCATGCTGTTAAAGGGTTAATTGATATGAGTTTATATAGATATTAAACTTCAAAAAGCAAGCGATTTGCGGAACATACCTTAACTAATGAAAATTCTGTCATGTTCTGATTGTATTACTTATCTTTTTTGCACTCACTCGTGTTGGTATTATTTGTTTTGGGGTTTAATTTTATGAAAAGCAGTGTTGTTTTTACCGATACCCGATTGGAGAACAGTCAGAAACTAATTAATGAAACCACTCTTCGGGAGCTAGAGAAATGGAGAATCATAGCAATGGTCATTGGACGTTTTATGGAATTCGAGTCAATCTGTTTGGGTATCTAGAGCATTAACAATTGATCAAGGACAGCAAGCCACAAACCAACACTCAGATATGATTAAAAATTGGCACGGTTCTTCTTGGCATCAACATAAACAACGGTTGATTATCACTTCTATCTGCTGAATTACCGAAGATTATATAAAACCATGGAAGACCTAAAAGAATGCACAACGTTTTGAAACTGTTACGCACAGTACCGGGTAACGTCAAAGGCTATATTATATAATTCATCCTGTTCTTTCATGTTAGCAGATCATGAAATAGACCAAACACTCCGCGCTTTTAAATATTCTACCATAATGGTACAACAGGCGTGTATATAAATGTATTCTTCTCGGCAACTACGGGCTAATTTACTTAAAATTCATTAAAACTAAAGCTTGACCGAAGAAACAGAGATGTCGTTAATAGTTTTAAAATAAAACAGGGTTTAACGTCCGTCTTACTTTTCGTCATTGACCCGAGTAATGAAGACGTGTATAGCCTACGCTCCAAACTGGGCTAATGAAAACCGGCATACGCCATACAATGTGCTATGAGGGAAATTATGCCCGGACAGCGGCACCACGGCCTACTTATATCGAATTCCAACTATCAAGGGATCTTTTACGTGCATGCTAATATGTACACGTTACCTCGGTTTTTTGTCCCATCCGAACGACTGGACAGTGGTCCTTGTCAGGCCCTCCGTCTGCATCACTGACAAGTGGGAACCACGCCGGTAAATCTGGATGAACTTTCTCGGCCAATGCAGGAATCGAACGCCCGACCTTCAGGCTAGCGAGTCAGTGTCTTAATACCTACTTAGCCACCGTGACCCCGCTATTGGTATGTCTTTACTACAATATACATTGGTAGAATAATATGTTTTTTTTTAGTCTTATTGGATACTTAATCACAGAGATATGATAGTTTATTATCATTATCTAAACATACCATGGTATATCATACTATTGGTATTGTAGGCACTATTCCATTTTGTCCGTAGTATTGTATCTATCATCATAGCTACTTACTTGCTTAACCTTACTGTTGATTAGTTTGTGTAGAATATCTCCCTTTGATCTTCTTGTTGTCCTGTATGCTTTCATGAATTGTTGTTATAGTTTTTCTGTATATATTGATTTAATATTTTTTGTTTATTGTATAAGCTTGATAACGTTGAGAGAATACTCTTCGAAACGTCGCCCAAATAAATAATAAGTAGCTGTTTTTCCATGTGTATTGTTCTATCCATGTTACGAATTGCCTCTAAAAGATTATTACTCTTGTACAACTGTATCATTATATTGTTCTCCAGAATTATTTTGTCAATTCCGTACAATCTTTATTCATTTATCCGTATTTAGGGTTCGCTTGGGAGATTTTTTTAAAAAAGACCCAAAGGAGACCCGAGACGATAATTGGGAGACAGTAAAATATCGAGGTCCAACGTGCACATAGATGTTAAAATTCAAAGACGGGTATACAAAAGCGTGGATGGCCAGACCCACCTTCTCTCTTTACATAACTCAATTTGATTCTCATTCTGATCATACCCAGGTCACAATTATTGTTTTATTACTTAGCGACGTTTTATCAAGCACTAATAAACAGTAATTGCATTTCATAGAATTGTGTCCTCGGTATATCCAGTTCAATTACTAAGTACCGTTCGAAGAATTGATCCTTCTCTTTGTCGACATTATTTAAACTCTGTTATTACATTCAAACAATTTGCGATCGGTACAGCCAACCCCACTATATAGTATTAATGTACAGATGATGTGGCATCAGACCACTATAATCTCATAACTAAAATATTATGCGATTATAGTTATGTGGTCTGATCCCAGCGTCGGGGCTTAAGAATATGGATGGGGGGGGGGGCTTTCAAAATGTATAATTGTTTTGACACTGCCACGAGTCTTTCTTGTACACACCGCAGTCTTAAACAACTGTCATTATTCTTGGCTTTGCTCAATATTGTGTTTAAAACACACTTCCATTTTCCTCTAGTTGTAAGGATGGGTGACGAGGTAGGCACCATAATAAGTGATACAGTCTAGGCCCTAGCTTCGATCTAAATCCGAAACGCATTGTTTTTGTTTTAAATTCGTATTTGTTTTGGCGTTCTGCTCATACATAAACGCAATTAGATAAATGTAATGGGGTTCATTCCCCTATTTTTTTCGTTCCAAGTGACGTAATGCATACGTTATACTCGGTGTGGTTTCTTCTTGTTAGTGGTGCAGGACCAGGATTCACACCGACTTTCAATTTTTTTCCGCCGAATATAAAAATGGTCGGGATTTTCGCCGTGGTTCTACTTGTCGTGGTGCAGGACGGATGGCGTGACGACGACAGCTGTCTATTCGTTCGGATGGCACGAAAAGTCGAGGTCCCGTGTACATATTGACGTGTACATATTGACGTGCGTGTAAAAGATCCCTGGGCAGTTGGAATTCGATATAAGAGTAGCTCCTCGCCCCGCTGTCAGGGCAAGAATGCCCTCATATCGTATCACATTATATGTCGTATTCCCGTCTACATTATCACAGACTAAGCAGAACAGTAGGAAGTTAAACCCCATTTCATTTCATTTCGTCTCACATATGCCAAACAGTGAGGTATGGTGGAAATTCCGTCCGGACAATGGGTTTTCGGCTCAGTTTTATCCAATGCCAACCGTCCCAGGCTATTTTACTTATATGCCAGCAAGTACGATGAGGTGGGCGCATTTTGTTTGTCCCCTACCCCATGCCTTCCGCTACAGTGAAACCAGGGAAGAAAATCCCCAAATCGAAATGAACTATCCCTGTTAACTCTTTAATTAAATACATTTTACTGTTTTTTTTATTCTCTCAACAACAATAAAGTCACTTTTTTATTAGTTGTTTACAGAAAGTCTTGTTCGTTCCGTATCTTAAGACAACCCCCTTATGTAACGCCATATAATACAAAAACTAATCAAATTTTATTATATGCTCATTTGTTGCATACATATAATTGCCATTTAAAATCGTCTTACCGTAAAAATTTAAAGAGCTGTGATAGAATCCAATATTATTCCTGATATTGATAGGCACCGACGTCTTGAAGTGATCACCAAACGTATTCCTGATATTACACGAAACAACTACAGCAGTTGGTGTTATAAGTACTAGTAAACATAAACTATCAGGAATGTGATACTACTAATAACACGTATAACTGTTTGGTACCGAACCTATGTCTTTAAAGCCCAGCGTTAGGTCTACGAGTATTCTGCAATATCGCCTTAATACCGTTAATTCTAGCACACAGCACGATACACGATCGATTTTTTCGGCAAGAACTGGCAAGCGACATCACGTGAGAAGTCATTATAACCCTAAACTGCTTGTAGAAGAATTCGTTTCTGTTGTTTCGCGGTAATTTACACGGCATTGAATATCAGCAATTAATTATCAACATTACACTTAGTTCGTATCACATCAAATTGACAGAGATTGAATGGATGCTGCAGATATTATACGTGGGAAAGACAACTGTTATATGCGCTATAATAATATGTTAGTTTAAACATTCAATAGCATCGTGAAGAGGATATGAAATAAAATTGAAATGAAATGGGGTTTAACGTCCTACTGCTCTGCTCCGACTGGGCTAGTGAAGACGGGCATACGATATACAGTGTGCTATGAGGGAAATTTTGTCCGGGAAGTGGCACGCATACCCTTTTATCGAATTCCAACTGCCTAGAGATTTTTTAAGTGTACGCCAATGCTTTTCGTCCCATCCGAGCGACTAGACAGGATTTAACGTCTTACTTTTCTGCACTAACCCTACTAATGAAGCCTGACAGTAAGGACATATTGGTGTTAGTGGTTTAGCGGGTCCCACCCGAAAGGCTAGACACTTTACCTTGCCGGCCCAGAACTCCTGCACCACTGAAAAGTAGAAACCAGGCTCCAAGGTCACAAAACATTCTCAGACTTAAGTTAAGAATTTTTAAAATCAAAATTTTTCGCCTTATTTTAACTAAAATATAGCCCATACAAAATGTTTGCTGTTACAGTGTATCAAATACATCAATAAGAAACTATGTGCAAAGGTTTTAGTTTCTGGAACAAAGATATTTCTCATAAACAGTGATCAAAAGTTGAGCAAATTCTCAACTTAAGTCTGAGAATGCTTTGTGAACTCGGGGCCAGGTTAGAAAACCGAGAGCAACTTCCTCAGCCGAAAGTCGGGATTGAACCCAACATGTCCTGGTTAGTGGGTCAATTTTGCTGCCAATAGTCTAGCGCTGCCTCCCCCTTCTTTTGTCTCATTCGAAATACTAACTATAATTATAAGCGACCGTGATTCCGGCTTCATAAGTAAATAAATTTAAATTACAACGTATATAACAACTTTATAAGTCAACGATACCTGTAGCTTGTAGTGTTATGAGGTTTTACGATAATGGTAAGCGCACTCTGCCTATTGCACAAATAAAAAACAAATTTAACTGAGCAATGTTTCAACTAATATCCAATACAAAATGACTAACAAGGCGAAATTGTCTTGTAATGAAATGTAACAGACTTTGGCTGATTTTTTAATATACCGGGAGCCGCGGTAGCTGAATGAGTAAGACGTTGGATTGGCAACATGGGGGTCACGTGTTCGATCTCCGTGTTGGCTGAGAAAGTTCCTCGTGATTTTCCGGTTGGTTACTCTCTGTGAGTGGTGTAGGATTGAGGCGCAAGGTAGTCGTTCGGATGGGACGAAAATCCGTAGTTCCGTGTTTAAATTGGCGTGCACGTTAAAGAACCCCCTGACAGTTGGAATTTGATATAAAAGTATGTCGTAGCGCCGCTGTCCGGGTAACATTTCCCTCATAGCACATTGTATAGCGGCGTATGCCCGTCTTCCATTAGCTTGGTAGATGCAGAACAGTAAGACGTCACATACTTGCTAAGGAGGTGTTGAATGGCGCGCTGTATCATAAGGCCAGTCATTGAATCAACTGGCGTGGTTTCGATTCCTCGATTGTATGTGATGAGGTGTAGGGTCCCCTGTCCAACCTCGTGGGTTTTCCCCGGGTCCCCCGGTTCCTTCTAACGTTTAAAGACCCCTAGGCACAAGCGAATTATTGAAATAAAATTGGACCATATGTTAGTCCCGAAATGACCTAGTTTGTGTCGAGAGGACATTAAACCCCACATTTCTCTCTCTAAACTTATTGATTAATGTCCAATTTCGTTATATTTAAGATAAGAAATCAAATGACAGGATTGAAGTAAATATTGCAAATAAAATTGAAATGTCACAAAAGATTAAACAATATAATAAATGGAGAGAACAATAGATGCCATAAGTCGTTACCAATGTCCTTAAGGTTAAGACTCCCTTTCCAGTTAATAATAAAGTGGGTAATTTACAAGTAACCACAGCACCCATAAACAAACAGATACTCATAAGATAAACTCGCGAACGGGATACATTAATCATATTAGCAACGGACAGATGATCACATTATAACACTCTCACCATGGAACCATTAAAGTGGTTATATTGTTATTAATGTATTCAAACCAAACCGAAGCCGCGGTGACTCACTGACCTCGACGCTCCCTCTTCGATTCTGGTGTTGGACATTAAAATAGTAATATTGCCATTAATGTAGTCCAACAAAACACGGAACCGTGTAAGAAAGACAGTGGCTCGGTGACCTGGACGTTCTGTGTTGGATCTTAGTGTTGGCCCTGAAAGCTCAATCGGTTTTCTGACGCGGTTCCACTGGTCAGTGGTATACACGATCGAGCGAACGGCAAGTGGGACAACGTCAAGTTCGAGGTCCTGCGTGATCATTGCCGTGCTCGTAAAAGAACCCTTGGCGGTAAGAATTCAAATAAGAGTAGGCCTAGGAGACCCTTCCATGGCAAAATTTCCCCTCAAAGCAGAACATAAAACACCATTTCATTGCCTTTCACAAACCAAACGTTTGAATACCCTAGCTCTTACATTAATTGGCAAGCACAATAAGGTCTGTTTACGCGAAAGAGAGAGTGGGGGATGAACATTGACCATGCTTGATTTGTCCATACCTGTGCATACCGGATGACGCAAAACAATCGGCCGTGGCGTACTTTGGCGGCAACGGCGATCACCGGCACAAGATTATGAACGAGATGAAATTCCCATTATTTAGGAATACCACAAAACACTAATTCAAAGCGTCAAAATTAAATCAGATGTTTTCACGTTCAATTTCAGCTTCGTAAAGTTGGTTGTTCATGTATTACAATTTCTAAATTATTGACAATCACTAAAACGTATGTGTGCAGTAAGTGGCGTTGTAGATAAATAGATAGATATACATGTACATGTATAGACATTGGACACTACTCGAGAATGTTGCATGTACCGGAATTATAATTTCTCAATCACTTTATAAACTTAACAATTGGTATTATAAAAGGCTGATTAAAGACGGTAGGTTTTTCAGGGTGTCATAGACTGACTGCCTCTTCAAGTTGTTCATTTTCCTGGATATAGAATTATCTTGTGCACTCAAGAATCAACTCGTTACCACATTGTAACAACGTTTTCAAATTGAGCTTTAACATTCGACGGTTGTCGACTCATGCAGGTTATTTTTACAATGAACCAGTCATTCAGCTACACAAAAAAACACATTTAAAACCACATTCTTCGATTTAGTTGATAAAATAGAAATATAATGTTCTCACCCACACGTATTGATACGGAAACAGATTCGATTTATTTAATACTCGACACAGCTCGTATACCACTGTCAGTTTCCTGGTGAAAGTCTATAAGAGCAACCCTTAATCAATGAATTGGTAGAATGGAGTAGTTGTAGTTCTAAGTGTAATAGTTGATCCAGATATTGCACCTGCTATAACGTATTGCATAGAAATCTATACATCACAAATTAATAATAGATGAACCTTATAGAGAAACTGTATCAAATGTCCTCGAAAGTACAAAAACTGTCCCGTATCGCACACACACACACGACACGACAACACAATGGAGACTGAAATGTCTATATTACGAGATTTAAAATTATCAAGGAAACATACAGAATCTGATTAAGATATATACTTTCCATGACGATCTGACCGGTTGTATTGGAAGGTTCCGTCAGCGGTCATGCGAGCGGCTTTAACCCTATGACGTCAGACATTTGGTTAACCAATCTGCGTTGATGTTTGTAGTGGTTTACCCACAGATCAGTGCACCTCAAGCAAAAAACTCGCCGTAACAGAGCGTTTTATTTGCTTATCACTTGCATCACCCAGAGCGCGGATTATGTAACAACTTTTCCAGATCCTAGTGTAGTAAAGACAAGTGAAACGAAAGTTTGAACTATAATAGGATCTCTGTTTTAACCTTTTTTGGAAACACAGAGGCGCCCTTTTCCGCACGATAGGGGCACAGACGTATCTCTGTATCTTAAACAGATTTAAAGATATTAAATATTATGGGTTGCTCGTACAGATGACTTTCTATATTTTTCTTTCTTTATTATTCTCGGGATCGACCCCGGAGTTGGTGGAGATATTTCCCGCGGGTGGGGGGGGGCTTGCGGTTTGGATGATGCATGATCTGTTTCTACAGAAAACTAGGACGTTAAAGACCATTTCATGTTCTTGGCGTTTTATTTGAGTTATCGCCATTGATGTACCCAACAATCTGACATTTTATCCTAATAATATCATTTGAGAAACGAGCACCGTCAAGCCCCATCGCTTGTTTTAGATCATTACCTCTCTATACTTCATGCAAAATTTTTTGGATTTTGTGTCTAAAGCAGAATTCTCACTTGAAACTTCGTATTACATTACATTCATATTTGAATTCCTGCAGGGTCTGGGTCATTCCAAAGTATTTAAATATTGAAGTTGCAATTCTTATGTTGAATTTACATCGTCGATTTGTCGATAGCCGAGTTTGATCTGGATAAGTTTGTGGAGTGTCTGGAGAGAGAGAAAGAGAGAGAGAGAGAGAGAGAGAGAGAGAGAGAGAGAGAGAGAGAGAGAGAGAGAGAGATGGGATTTAACGTCCACTTTACACAAATAAGGTAATTTCGGGAATATCATAGTGTTCAATTGTATTTCAATAATTCGCTTGCGCGAAGGGGTCTTTAGCAATGGGAGGAAACTCACGAGGTTGGACGGGGCAATTCACAAGTTTCATGCGAGGGAATATGTATTAAGAAATACATCAGCCATTCATGACCAGTTTTATGTGCGGGTTGTTTGGAGTTTATGTCCTGTACTTCTTCATGTCTTTATTCATACCAACAGAAAACCAAAGCCTTATGTAATGCCTAGTTATTTGTATGAGACGAAACGCTTTGGTATGCACGTGAAAGAACCATTGACTAATTTTAATACGTTGAAGAGTAGGTGAAAACGCCGTTGTCTCGGAAAACATTCCCGCATATCAGACAATTTCCCTAGTTTCATTATTTTTCTTTTTTATTGGTGTGTTGGGGATTAGTGAATATCTACATTTTTACAAGCTCATAAATACAGGCGGCAGTTAATTATCCGGAACATTTTCTCATCACAGACACCGTCAAATTAGAGTTCAATAACCCTTTGATCATAAAAATAATTGTGGAAGTGGAAACCTTTAAATCGATTCTGTGATTCTGTGATTATTATAACCATGTGACTGGCACATGTTAAGAACGTGTACGTACCAACCGTGTTGTTTCCAGATCAAGCGATCTCACGTCATTGATAACCCGCCATTTTGTATTGAATATTTATTTTTGATACATAGATCGATTGGTTATTTTCTATATTGGTATAGTGATATACTTACACGGTTTTTATTACTGTTTGTTGTTCCTTTATATAAGCTGCTCTTCATCTGACTGCAGTCATTCACATTACTTTATAGTAATCATTGTGAAACTAAATCGGAGAGATTTCGATCTGACAGATTGTATGTATATTTCTAAACGGGCTTCGAATTCGTTTGGCCCTGCTGTGTAAGATCTTTTCGACGTTCCAAAGTAAACGTACGCTAGGATACTTTTTAAATGTTCCTATTATTAATTAGAAGATGTTTTGCTTTAGTTTTTGACAGTTGGAAAGAAAGAAAAAGAAATGGGTTTTAACGTCCACTCGACACAAACTAGGTCATTTCGGGACTAACATATGGTTCAATTGTATTTCAATAATTCGCTTGTGCGTAGGGGTCTTTAGCAGTGGTAGGAAACCGGAGTGCCCGGAGGAAACTCACGAGGTTGAGAAGGCGCCCCTATCTCTATGCCACATACGCTCACACCAGTTTGACAGTTGGAATTCGATGTAAGAGTAGACCTTAGTGTCGCTTCCCGAGCAAAATTTCCCTCCAATCACACTGTATGGCGTATGTCCGTCTTCATTAGACCTGTCGGAGCAGAACTGTTGGAAGTTACATTCCAGTTCATTCATTCATTGATGAATTAAAAGATAAACAAACTCGCATGTGAGTTATATCCCTGTAGAATGTCATCAGACCACTGTTGCCAGAACTGAACATCGTTAGATGCAAATAAGTTAATCGAACGTATCTTCTACGTCGTCTGCGTCATTTAATCTGCTGTCAATGTGGTAAAACGCAGTGGATACCATACAATTAATGAGATTATGATAGCCAATGTTTATAATTGTCAATTGGATAAAATCCCGCCAGGGGAAATCATGACATTTAGGCGATGTCAATAGATCTTAAGAGGATGCTTTATTCGGTGCCGTCTTAATACAAGCTATAAGCTACAATAGATTTCATACAGCTACTTCTCGTTTAACATGCAAGCGTTAAATTAAAGCTATAATAATAAACAGAATGGAAACTAGAACTGCGATGCAGTGATGACGGGTTTCAGCTGTGCTATAATCATAAACACAATAGAAATAATGCTGTTCTGTAAGGTTTATGTCTGTCAGACGTCTTGGCAAGGAGGCCGGTGTGGCAAGTACCCCCCCCCCCCTTCAGATATCCAATGGAAACTTTTTCGCATGGGCACCGAAGTCGCAAAAATTCTATAGGGTTTATTTTCTAATAGGTGCTGAAGGGGAATATAAAAACATTTTATGTTAAACATTTGGTTACTTAGGAGCTTTCAAAGTCGTTTCCGAGGCACGAATTGTGAGTTTTTGATATGACATAGAATTTAAGCAATTAATGAAGCAAAGTGTTCACAAAACTGCAAATGTTGCTTCCTAGCCCCGACTGATAGCTATACATAATTGCAAATTTTCAAATAAATTTAACCGAAAATCGGGTGATTACTAAACTATATGAGTGCCACATTAATCATGCATGGAGTACGTTGCAGGCTTCCAAATCGTTTTGTGCCCAAAACTCCAAAAAGTGCGCTTAAAAGCACGAAGAGGAACAGGCATTCGATGAAGAGTAAGCGGAAACACCACCGCCTGCGCAAAATATCCTTCATAGCACAATGATGCTTAATGAACCCAATGTGTTAGCAACTAAACCGAACCACTAACCTCCTCATCCCAACCAATATCAGCTACCTGCCTATGGTATGCCGTTAACCACGTAAAGAACCTTTGACAATTGGGCTTCGAAATAAGAGTAGGCTATTCCTGAAAAATGTCCCTCATAGCAGACTGTATGGCGTATTTCCGTCTTCATTAGCGCAATCGGTGCAACGCAAGGTATGACGTTAAACCCCATTCCATTTGTTATGTTATGAGTAACATTTTGCCTGACTACATAACACATGCAGAATGTATGTATGCATCAAGAGCAAGGATGAAAGGCAACCGAGGTCAAAGCTTCTTAACAGCCATTAAGATACTGATGACCAGATGATACCCTTTAACCTGTTCGTGAGCTACAGCATTAATTATTGATGATATCTTACTCCCAACCCTGTTCATCAAGCGTTTCAATGGTGATAATTGAGCGGGAAGATTTGTTACTTTCATTGATGAATATTTAACAGGTTTACAAGAATTAGTCGTTGTTTTCTTCTTTTACGACGTAATACACGCTAAAATGTACTAAAATTGATTATTTACAATTTAAAACTGGAACGCTATTTTTCAGAAAATGTGGCGGCGTTTGGTAGGTACAAAAAAGTTAAAGAAACGGCCTTGGCATTTAGGCCTGTCTCAAGGGGAATTT
Source organism: Patella ulyssiponensis (assembly GCA_963678685.1). Lineage (NCBI taxonomy): Eukaryota > Metazoa > Mollusca > Gastropoda > Patellidae > Patella > Patella ulyssiponensis. Next base: position 14,211,551 of record OY783225.1, read on the forward strand.
GGATGTTGGGAAAATATTCAATTCATTATACTGATTTTTCAATTTTCAATTCACCATTTTGTACTGATACTACCTTTTAGTTTGAAAGCTATTCGAAATCCCTAAAACAAAACTGTAATAGAGATGTTCTTAAAATGTTGAAAAAAAACAAACTTTGTTAGAATTTAATGAAGCAAAATCAAGCACTCCAAAAAAAGATTGGCTTGGAAGGATGTTTCAAAATTATTATTCTATTCAATAACCACCGCCCCCCACCCCAAACCGACTTAACGTCAACTGAAACTAACGGACTGGGTTTTAAATAACCATGATGGCTAGAAACAAATTACTATACTCGAACTACTTCCGTGACATTCGACCTGGCTATTGTTTTAAAAGGCGAAGATATTTTTTTTCTTCAAATAGTGATAATGTAAAATTTAGAACGTTGATAAAAAGAGATGTTTTTCCCGTTTGGGGCCTCTCTGACATTCCGTTACTCATTCATATAATATCAGACAACTGAATCAGCTGGGATTATAAAAATTGCATTTGTCAGTCTCTTATGTCAAATTCAGTTGATAACTTGATATAGCAATGAAGTCGTAGTCGAATTGCATTGTTAGGACCTGTGAGAATTTCAGAAACACATATATTCAAATTGACAACAGTATAGATATGTGTGCGCACTCGAAACACGAGTCGGAATGAAAGGAATTCCCAGGAGAATTTCGGAATCGCTTATATTACAGATGGTAAAAATAAATATGAGTGATTACAACCAAGACATCTTCACTAGCCAGAGGTTTCTCTTTAAGCAACATTACATTATATTTGTTTTACATATACATTAATCGATTCGTACGAAGCTGAGGTGCATAATTGAACAATCCAAACAATCTCCAATATTGAAAGCCCAGCTTAGGCGTGGGTCTGAGGGGCCCCGTGGTTCATGGAAAAAAGAGAAAAAATGCTAATTCCATATGAAAGTTTCACGGTAATCGATCTAGAGGCGCGAGGGCGGAGACTGGACTATTCCTCAACCTTTTCTATGAAGTTCCACTTGGTGATTGGTCTAGGCTTCTAGACTTGCATGCCATTCGGATTGAATAAATTTCGCATGTGATCAGATATTATGTAGTTATTCTTGTATTATATACCGTTTAATTGTGTGTTATGCATGCGTGTCATTCAAGTGTAACAAGAGCGTGTAGGTTTAATACCACACCATCTAACAAAGTTTGAACGGTAAAGATTCTGAAATTGTCGTACGACCCAGTCTGTTGGTCGAATACTAGTTTTGTACTACTAGGGGTGGCTGTTGTTCAAATATTAGGCTGTCCGTTTTTCGAATGCTAGGGTGCCAATTGTTCGAATACTAAGGGTATACGTTGTTCAAATACTAGGGTGTCCGTTGTTCGAATACTTGGGTGTACGTTGTTCGAATACTTGGGTGTCCCTTGTTCATATACTAGGGTGTCCCTTGTTCCTTGTCCGTTCTTCTTATGTTAGTGTGACCCGGTGTTGCTGTTTGACATTTTAGTTTTGCTAGATGTAAATGAACGCCAAAGAACAAATCAAAGTTTATACATACAACAGTTAAACGTCCCCCCAAATAGTTGTTCATAAAGACCAGGACCGGGTTAACCTTGTTGGCGATTCGGGACAAGTCAATGGGGCGAGGGTGAGGCTGATTTAGGAAAGAAAATCGCTGGGTAAGGTGTGGCGCGAAAATCCCTACCTCACCCCCGAATAATTTGAAAAAATATACTGAAATTGGTACATGGTGAGGCATAGTCTAGGTGAGAAACACACACGAAACGAAATTCATTTACATGTATTGCGGATTTTGTAGAGAACATACATTTCAAATTCAATCATGATACAAATCTCAGCCAGTCGTTTTTAAAGGCAAACAATCGCTAATAAAAGGCTATATTGGAAACTTTTAGTCAAAGGTTTACCCCCAGTCAATCGTATCAATTCAGAACGTTTTTTTATTAAACCCAAAATGTGCGGAGAAGGGAGACATTGGTCCCACTTTACAATTCGTGTAGCGAATCAAATCCTGACAAGGAAAGTTGACTTTCAAGCCCAGATGTCATGACTTAGCGCCTCCTAGACCAGACAGAAGGCCGAGAGACGAGTGAAAATCAATGTACGGAAAAGATGTCCACAGAGGTCAGCAATCGTCATTTCCGTTTAATTCGATAAACAGCGTTACCATTAGCACCTTCCGTATAATTCATGGTACTGTCATTGGCTTGCAAATGTGTTAATTAACATTAGTCTTTTTAAAGGATACATAGATATTTCTGTACATTCATTGGTTTCCTTTATGATCGTAATAATACAAATCGCTATAATAATAATAATAATTTATTCATAGATCAGTCTGGGTTCGAGGTATCAGTCATTTGGTTCAGCGACGGCCATATTTACCGATGCAAGTATTGATATTTGCTCCCAATACACCCAAGCGTAAACTTTACTTGATGTCAGCAATAACAAACACTGATATTTTATTAAGAGGTCACTCCCGTTAAACGACCAGTCATGAAAATTCCCGTGAGTGGCTGCTAATAAAGATTCTACTGTATAAGGAAATCAACCGTTGTTTCTATTCATAATTGTGTATTTGAAAATGGATATTACTCTGTTTTGTCATTGGCTGTATGTTTAAGATCCCATTGAGGTTGTTTTCACAATCGGTGCAGCCCGGAAAGAATATCCCACACATCACATTACATGGAGCAGAAAAGAAGGACGTTAAACCCTACTTCATTTCATCTTCTCCGTATAATTGAATTTTTAGATTAATAGTTGTCTTACGAACGGATAAAAGCTGAAACCCCGGGAACACCGTAAACTTTCAATTGACGTTTAAGATTATAAGATTTAACTTATCGTATTTAATTTAATTCATTCTCCTTTTATTTAGGAAACTACTATTAAACATACATTATGCAAGAGCTATCTGATTATTGCAAGTCTTTATTTAGGCTTCAGATGTCATAGAAACGATAAATTAGATCTTTATTTAAACAACAAGCATAAAATCAACCCTGTAGACCCACGGATGGCTTGGATTGAGCTTGGATTTAAACAGGATTTCATCGATCGATTTAATTATAAATGGCGTCTTGAGAGGAGATTGACGTCATACTCCTAGATCGAGGCTATTAATGATAGAGTGTATAAAGCGAGGCCGCTGTTGAGCGAGGTAATTAGGTCAACACGCTGTCGCTCTTTTGTTACTTGCGTTTACAGTAGAATTATGGAAATTGATAAACATCGCAGCTAACATCAACCAGATGAATTGCAGTCCCATCGGATCACTTTTTTTCTGTTCGCCTGCTTCGGGAGTTACGTAGGCCTACCTAAAGTACAAGAATACACGCAGGCCACTGAAGAAGTCGGCTATAGTACAATTATTTACAATAATGCCTCATTGACTTGGTCCATTCCTTTCAAACTTTAAAATTCTGTTGCCGACTTTCTCTTCTTATCTATATATTAAAAGTCTTAATTCTAATTTGCAGTAGAAAATAAATGTAATACGAGTTGAATTGCAGCCCCGTCTCAAACTAAATAGGCTAAATGTAGGCCTACCACAGTCATTGAAAACATTACTTGATTATGTAGGTGGAGTTAACGCCTGTCAATCAAACCATTTCTAGTCAAAAATAACAGTGGTGATAACTATGTTCAGAATAAAGTAATTTGACTGAAATTTTCAATATATTCTTCTTTCATCATCTAGTTTTGAACGGTTATAGCAAGATTAGCTAATTCCTTATAAAAAATCTCCCATAATGTATCTTTAATTAATTTTATTGTAAACTTTTATTTAAATAGTATGGACATTATATAATACAATTTGTAACATAATTCAAGTCTGAATATATATTTATATATAACCAACCACATTTCACTACTAAATACATCCTAATCACTAATATGGATACAAATTGTAAAATAAGGGGGGTGGGGTGGAGTGTCGATTTTTCATAGATCAAGTCAGATTCCGTGTAGACTTCACAGACCACAAATTATATCTAGCATTCGGTTTACAAATTAAAACCCCTAAAATTTAAAATATATTGGCAATAGATGTAATGTAGGAATATAAAAGAAAAACAAATTGTGGGTGTTGTGTAATATGTGGACCATTGCCCTTTTTTGGAAAAAAAAGGTAAGAAGACATAACGTGACACTCCTTTTTGTTTATTAGGGAAGATAGTGGTTGATGGGTGTCATGCATGATGCTGGGTATGCTTACATTTTCTACAAAACATCTGATATCACTTGTTATTTATTTGGAAGGATAACAGAGCAATTAGTGGTAGGTGAAGTGCAGGTTGTTTCATATTGTTCTTTGATATATACATACGTGTACACACGTGTGTACAATAAATATTAAAAAATATCACAGAATAAAACATAAATATTTAAATCAAAGATGGTTTGTCATGCAACGAAACATATCGGCCAAGATTCAAAATACATTATCAGAATGCTATCGTCGAGAGTTGCAGAAAATATGGCCATGGTGTTTTTTGTACTTCTGCATCCCCCGGATCTCAAGTACGTATATCAGAGTCTCTACCATTTCTATTCATATTCGCATTGCTTGCGGAATATTTTGTTACATCATTTTTTCCCCCTGAAAACCCCAATGATCATACGGTGGTACTGAGCAAAATTGTGTAATCAAGGGGGATAACTCTCGAAATGAAGATGAATACCTTTAACAAACCATTAAAACTATCAACAACTATCCAATAGAAATGGTTGTCTCCAGAATGATAACAAAAAATGTGTAGAAAAAGATGTGTAGATAACAGACAGCCACATTGAAATAACATGGACGTACAAAAAATGAGACAATAGCACATCCGTTGCGTATATCTAAGAATATTGGTTACACATAGGACTACGTGTCAGCACTATTTCAATATTTGTTCAATTAAAGGCACTTTATATATATAACAACATCGAGTAAACAATATTTAAAGCATGTTATCAACAAATGTTTGTTTTTTTCTATAATAAAACAACTAGCCGATAAAAACAAAGGATTTGACTTTTTGAAAAATATATATGCTATTCAAAAGTGTTTATAAAAAATGAAAAATAACAATAAATAAATATTCTGGAAGTATATACAGATATACAATTTATAAGTAGAGGAGTATTTGGTATCAATTTATATCACCTTAAATACGACGTCATCATCTTTTATCACCTTTGCTGTCCCTTGTTTTTGAGACGGAGATTGGGAGCGAGATAGAGAGATAAGAGCAAGAGATAGATAGAGAGAAAGAGGCACATACAGAGACACAGATCCCTGTATTTTTCACTCGACCATGGTTCTTTCATGGTGCTATGAGCAACAAATCTTACCCGCCGTTAAAACATTTTTTAAAGGTTTCAATTCGTAGATAGAAAACGACAAGAACAAAGATAGAGTTGTCTCCCATTATTAACTATCACTTGGAACGATTTCTTCGCACACAGCACTACACTTTGATGATACTTTTCGAGTTTTAAAATAGTTTACTAAACATCACTGGTTGGCGATGTCCGTTCTGTGGCTTGATTCGCTGTTAAGGCTGCACTTTCACTCTCATTTATCGCTTCCGGTTTTGGTCGTCGTTTCCGCTTTCGTTTCATCTTTTTGACGGGAGTTTCCGACGATGGTTCGTAACCCAATGGAGGTAGCTGATGTGGACGTGGCGTTCTTGTTTCTCCTTCCATTATAGAACTGTAAGAAAAGGATGGTAATAATGTATAATATTTAACCCCATTTGGAATCAATCACTGAAATGTATGTCAATGAAAAGTGTGGTTAAAATCTGAGTAGACTTGGCCTACCCGACAAATACACGCTGTAATATGGTGTAATGCGGTATCACTACACCGTACTCTACACACGATAAATAAATTTAATGGGGATTAACATTCTGTTTTTTTTGCACCAACCGGGATAAAAAAAAAAGATGGACATACGCCCTATAATGTGCTACGGGGGAATTTTTCCAGACAACCATTGAATTTCAACTGCCAAGGGCTCTTTCATGTGCACGTCAACGTGTACACAGTGTTTTCGTCCCACCCGAATGACTTTATCTTGTTTATGCTACAGAGCTCTTGGATGTTGTTAATGTGTTTGAAATTTAATGGCTAGATATATCTGTGTGTAGCGTCCATTCCAAATTATTGGCTTAAGTTACCCCTGTGGTATATAGTTTACTGGCATAAGTTACCCCTGTGGTATATAGTTTATTGCAATTTTTATTGCGAACTGGCAACTAGCATTGTGGGATTAATGCAGACATGGGCACTTTCTACTTTAATAGAAAACAACAACTGGCAACTAGCATTACGGGATCAATGCAACCATGGGCACTTTCCACTTCAATTAAAAAAACTGTAAAAGATTTACACCTGTTTATAATATATGGGCGTATATTTTACTTACATTATAGGTCCGGTACCTTTTATACCATAGTCACGTGCATCTTCCTCAATTCTACGTGAAATACAAAAATTATGGCAGTGATAACATGCAAGTGATTATGTGAAACATACCAATATGTGATTCTCTTGTGGCATGCCAGTATGCTTAATTATTAGGATTATACACTCTTCAAAATTGAAATAATACAGATAATATTTGTTGCATTGGTTCTCCATAGAAAACTTGAGAATTAACATTTAGTTTTGCCAATATGGTGCTTTTATAGTCCTGCGTTTAGTTTTGTGGTTGTGTATCATGCTTGTTTCAATAATTATGGTAACAGAAATAATATATCACTGATTATGTTTGTTGCATTGGATCCCCAAGAATACTTGAGAAATTTAGATTTAATTATAGCAACACAATGCTATTGCATCCTGGAGTTCTGTGAGTGTGTGGACGGAGGCCGCCCTGTATATATGACGTCATATGTGGATCGTGCATTTGGTTAATTGTTAGGTTTGGTCCAGGAATAGGGTTAGCTCTGTTTACATCTCGAGACCATGGCGATTTCTGCAGGTCCTAATCATTACGCTAACCCAAAATCCACACATGGCGTCATATGTACTAGAATGTGTCTGATTGTGTGACGTGTCAATATGATCAACTATAATCATAGAATAATAAAAAATTAAATATTTCTGAAAATATAGATTTAGATTTTGTTATGCAAATCGTCGGGACTTTACGCGCATACGCTAAAATGAAACATTTTAACGTCCAACCAAAGTGAACGGGTCAGTGTATATGTAAACTATTAGACACCGTAGCATTCACATCTATGAATTTTGATCTCCGTTATAAGTCATTTTAGCTTTACTAGTTATAATAAGTATCAAGCTCATGCAACTTTTAATGGCTATCGAAGTATATTGTTTTCTTGGTCTGTAAATACCAATCGATCAGAATATGAAGTTCATGCATCTTTTGATATAAATAGGAATCCAACATAGCACCAAGCTCATGCATCTTTTGATATAAATGGGCATCTATTTTTCTCCCTATGTAAATAGCAGCCCAACATAATAACAAACTCATGCATCTTTAAATAGTGGGCATCACACTAAATATACTTTTCTCGCAGTGTAAATACCACCCAAACAGAATATTAAGTTCATGCACCTTTTAATATATATGGACATATCTTTATATCGTTGTGTAAATACAAACTCAACAGAATATTTCATAAGTGATCGTAGCTGCGTGTATTTAATAACCTTCCACAGGGCAACATCCATAATACATCTAACAAAATACCTTAATTTAGTTGATTTCGATCTACCACCAGCTACTCCATTCACGTTTACTAAAACATCTTGTCTAGATACTGTTGATTCAGAAGATCTGTAAAAATAACACATAGATCACGTGTTATTAATCAGTCGATACCATTATGCCCCCGTCAGACCGGAATGACGTCCTTACTGTCCTGCTGCGACCGTACGGCGACGTGAAAATGTACAAGGTTACTGGCAAACGTGAACACAACGCGCGCGAAAATACCCCCCAAAAATACTTGAAAGTCGTATTCTCATAGCTTTCCAGTTTTGAACATGCTCAAAATAAACGCCGTGACTCTAGACAATCTAATTAAAATATAGATCTATATTTCGTTTCGTTTTTTATACTTTCGATGGCCTACACTCATGTAGATCTAACTAGTTATAGTGGAAGCTCACGTTCTATGACGTCAGGTGTCAAGCACGGGACATTTGACCCGATAACGTCAGTCATTGGATTAACCAATTAGTGACCGCCATGCTTTTCAAAATCTACTTTGGTTTGTTTTGATTTCTATCCACTGGTGTTAGTATAGACGTCGTTGGCTGGTAATATCTACCCACAGTTCCACGCATGAAAAGGTCAAACGGTCGATTCGACAGATCATTTGATTGGCTGACCCCTCATTTCAGCCAGAACACGAATTAAATAACAAGTCCTCCAGATCCAAGAGTAGTAAAGACAAGTAAAAACGAAATTTTAAACTATAAAAAACGAAGCGAAATTGGATCTGTGTTTTAATCAGATTGTGACTCTAGATTATGGCGATCTTAACGCGCTCTAAAACCATTTCCCATCGCTGTAGCAGCGAAGTAAGGACGCCATCCCGGTCTGACTGTGGTATTAATTAGAAAAGACAAACGCATTCTTCTTTTACACAATGACAAAACAAAGGATAGGCAAGTATTACCGCAGTGGTAAAATTGTACTAGCAATGCATTTTTTTAAACCAAGATGATACAGGTGGTGCGGTTGTTGTGGATAATCCGGAGAATACCACACATTTGTCAAGTCCCTAATCGCGGTATTGCCGTATTGCTCAGTTATATTATCTTTGAAATGCTGTGTCTTTCTGATGTACTATCTAGGAATTGCGATTTCCCTCACTTGTATTGTCCCGGAATCTCTGTTTCCTTCTCATATATTTCTGACGCACTCGTCTGAAATTGCTGCAAGGGTCTATACTGTTGAGTTTGGGAATTGCTGCTTCCCTATGCTTTATTTTGTAGGAAATTTTGTCTTGATATTCCAAGGGTCTGCCGTATTAAAATTCACTTGTTGGAAAATCCCTAATTAACTAAGACTGTTACAATTTAATTATCTGTCATGTAGTGGCTACAAGCCATTACATATTGAAATAAAACAAGACACAGCCACTACCTCTTGGACAATCCTCTGGATACCAATATAATACTACTTACGTATAACCATTACTGATAAATGGATAAGGTTGAACTTTGGTAGCAGGAGCTATTACTGGTGCTGGTTCTACTTTACCCTTCGAGGATTTCTTCTTGCCTTTACCACATATGGCCGCGCACAATCCTAGTGTATAAACAAATAAAAAGATCACACTCAAAATGTATACGGTTGTATTACTATTGTTTTTCAGTGGAGAAATTGTGGGTTAATGTACACTGATCACAAACTATTTAAAGACTAACATGTACTTTTATTCACTTGCTTGTAGTGTTTTGCGGCTGTGAAAGGAACAGGAGGAAACTTATACGGTGGGTGAACTTAATCCTTAAAGTGCGCACCTTACAAGAGCTGTGGCCTTTTCAAATAATTCCATGGGGTGGATTTATTTGACGGCATTGAGTTGGATGTCCTGTGGGATTTGTGCAACGTAATAATGAGATATACTGGTTTGATATTAAAGCCGAATAATTTGTGAAAATCTATTCAAATACATTGTCATGTACCAACAGAAAGCTGAACGTTTACTCTTGGGCATGTCTGAATATCTTCTATTCCGTGATACGTCATACCATGGGGATAACGGCTCTATGTATCGTTGCACTTAATCCACATACAGTAGAAAATAAATATGTAGAATACGTCATCAATATTTAATTAAAGTCCGCTTACCTTGAGTACAGCAGAATATTATAGCTATTATAATAATAACCAGTATGATAATAATTATAAGGATAATCAAGACTATATACGTGGTTGACAAGCCGCCAGTAGAAGCGCCCGTATCTGCAATAGAATAGACAATAGCATAATGAAGAATACTCTAAAATGTTCATAATTCTGTTGTTAATCAATCCTCGAAATTAAATACAAATTAAAGCGGAAATTTCATATTTTCTAAGAAAGTCAAAACATAATTATTTCTATGTCTTTTGCTAAAAAGGTTGTCAACTCACTATTATACGATCATGGGCAAAATTCCACAGGCATAAATTACCCCTAACACCGAAAATAATAATACAATTACTTGAATTACCTCCCTTTTTTCCCATTCCCCTCATTGCAATGGCGATCTTCACACGTTTGAATTTGAAGTTGAAAATGATATTTTTGCCAATTTCTCAACTGGCAATAGTGAATTATAGGATTAATAGGATTATTCTTTAACAAGGTAGGACTGTTTATAGATACAATCTATTTTAGGGCTTTATTTTAATATATTTTAAAAATATAATTAAAAAATATGAAATTGCCGTTTTAAGATTCTGTGGGTATTATGATCACAGACAACACTCATCCATAATTATAGAAATAACGTACGTCATTTAAATGCTCGCCGAAGGTCTATGGCTGAATTACATGTATTATTACTTTATTTATATTAGGCCCATTTTTCATGTGCCTGCGTCCATGGTATAGAAAATTCGCCGAAGAAGACATGTGAGGATTGCTCTTGAGAGCACGGTGCCCGACAGTGTTCACTTTCATGTCCAGAATAACTGCAATTTGCAAGAGCGTAGGATTGATATAGTGAGAGAGAACCTTGTTTGTGCGCCAGAAAGTAAACATCCGGTTCGACACGCATGTGCACACTTCACGCGAGAAAAAATATTTGTGGAAAGGGCGCAAAAAAAAAGTCACTGCACGAACAACTATATAGTTAGTGCGCAAGAGGAGGTTTACGTGGAAACCGACCCATTGCATTTGAATAAGACCAACTTTTTCGTGGGCAAATACGCGTACATGGAAACAGGCCTAAGAGTAAGAGACACAACAGTATCAGGGATTGCATTTGCTTTAATCTCTAAAAGTGATAATTAATACGCATTTTTTGAGCTTTCTAAAATGAGTATTCTTACCTGGGTCTGTTCTATCTTTCAGTGTTATGAGAATATTACGAGATTCACCCTGAGGATTTAAAGCTCGACACGTATAAGTTCCATATTTCTTTGTATCAACCAACACTGTTAGAGTGGATGTTGTTTCAGGTAACTCAGTCCGATTAAACCACCATCGATAGATTGTCGGTGCAGGATTACTCTTCACGTTACACGTCATATTTACTGTTTCTCCCACGTCTGCTGAATATTGAGTATTGTCGCCACCCTGAGGCACGTTAGGAATTGGTGCAACTGCAAGAAATGAATGAAATGGAGTGGATTTTAAGTCCAACTTGTCAGAAGGCCTATGGTATGAGGTAGTTGACTTGGAGCTGTACATGGTCGTGGTTTTTGTTACATTCGAAAAGAATGAAAGCTGTTCCTTGCCACGACCCCACCCCCGCACGCCACCCCAACCACCACTGATAAAGGGACACTACTCTGGAAAATCCAGAGGAACTTTCTCGGCTAACACCATGGCTACTAAACTAACGATATTAAAATGAATTACAAAAACGCCTATAACAAAGCAAATGAAGGGGTTTTTGTTTAAATAGCTTGTTTGAATCTGTGAAATAGCCCCGAATGTCCATCGATCAAAAGAGACTTGGTGCTAAATGTCCGTTTGACCTCTATGCCTTACAGTCGCCCCTTAGAAAACGAACATGAAAAACGACAAAGTGAGTAGGGTTTATAGTCCAGTTTCTGGCCCCAAAATAGTTCAGCAACGTAATGCAAGGTATTTCCTAATGTCATTAAACCAGTCGATTGATTGGTACTTACACAAAACGTTTACAAAAGCAACAGCCGTGCCTCTTCCAGCATTGTTAACAGCGTTACAGGTAAAGTTAGCCCAATCATCCGGTGTTACTGATGCGATGGCCAGTCGTGGTCCATTAGAATAAAGTACATCACCACGACTCCAGGTAAATGTTGGCGTGGGTTCCCCGGTAGCTGTACACTCGATGCTAACACTCTCAAGCACTAGTACATCCACTGACGATGGTGTAGCTACCACACTGGATGGCGGGACTGGAATGAATAAGGGTAAAAGGATAAATAACAATGACGTTAACATAAAGGTCAATTATCATTTAATTATTTGTCTGTCCCTATGTTATAGAACCCCTCCTAATAATTTGTATATTTCTTTCATTTTTATTTTTTCCTTTTGGATGTAAAGCCCAGTGACCAGTATTTATATTTAATACACGTCTAATTATCTAATGTGGATCTTTAACTCACAACGTTGTTCAAAAGTACAACACGCGTCCGTTATTCAAATCAATAGTACTGCTAGCCAAATAATTGATCATAGAACTTAATGAAGCCCTTTACATGGCAGCAAATAAAACTTTTCATGTATACGGATGGGCTTCGTTTTATTTTGCCGCATTCTAATGACTAGACGCCTTTTAAACTTGTTCCTCCCGTCCTGTACCACTTGAAAGAAAAACGTCTAGCGAACAATTTTGATGTTTCAGTCTAGAACGCTGTATAATTTGTCACTTACAGAGGCCTGTGACGTTTATGTTATCACTTCTGCTGGTTCCAACGTCGTTCCGTACTTCAACATAGTACACGCCAACATCGGTTACATCTAGATCTTTGATGGTTAACTCCGCCTTACCCGGCGTGCCGCCACTATATTTCGGTGGGGATGGGGTAAATGGAACTCCGTTTTTATACCAGGTTAATGCTCTTGGTGCTGGGTGAGAGTTAATTTCTACTGGAACGATGGCATCATTGCTTCCTTCCTTTTTATACACTGCTCCTGCAAATGTTATTTTAGGTTGATCTGAAAAACAAAACGAGAGGAAAGAATAAGCCGTCTGTTGGTAAGATGTGGAAACAGATCAATGAAGGCATATTCACACTCGTAAGACGTTGCCTCCTCTGAAAACTCCTTATAAAATACATTCTGTACCCTTAAAATGGCTTATCGCTGTGGTTTTAAATAGCTTTCTCCACCAACCGGGACAGTGGAAACGAAAACCGGCGTTTTTAGGTACTTTTAAAATATTTGTTCGAAGATGGCCTAAATCTATATTGTAACACCTCTATTGAGATTACAAATATATCAAGCACGATAGATGGTAGTAACTATACTTGTTACCTTAACTGTGTTTAAGGTAACAATTGGTACAGTCTAAGACCCCTAACGCAAGTTCAAATAGGTTCAAACGCACAATTGTCAACACACATCATTACAGTTTGTATTATATTAAGTAATTCTGTCACAAATAGTGAAGACTGGACCTTTAAAATAGTTACCGAACAGTTTTTCTCTGCATAGCGTTGTTTATGGTAAACGTTTTTTTACCATCCATCGGAGCCTGGTCTTATGACGTCATATGGGGATTGTGGGTTAGGATAAGGGTTAGGCTTGGTCCAGGGTTAGGGTTAGGGCTAGCCCTGTCTATATCTCGAGACTGTGACGAAATCTGCAGGCCACAGCCCTTATCCTAACCCTTATCCTAACCCACAATCCCCATATGACGTCATAAGACCAGGCTCCGGTGGATGGTAAAAAACGTTTACCGTTGTTTATGTTGTAGGCCTAATGACGTATTACGCAACTTGCGGCCATGACGGTCGGCCAGTTGAAATTTCGCGTAGGAGATGGGTTTCATCAAATCATATAATTATGCGGTAAGGCCTCACCTTTATTTCAATAAGAATTGATTTATTATATGTTAAGCTGTGTGCAGTACTGTTTTCGGTCAGTTTATTTGTAAATTAAGCGAGCTATAGGCCAGTAAACTATTTGTAGTCATTTGACTAAAAAACTTGCGCAAAGGAACTCTGTAGGAAAAACCACTACTGCGACTGGAGTAAGACGGAAGACAGCAGTAGTGGAACCATTTCTTGATAGATGGTAATCAATGGTCTAATACATATTCCAGTAACGAGTAGCAAATTATATTTTTGTTACACGATCATGTAAACAGATAGAATAAATAAAATACCACATGCCGCGCCGACGGTGAGTGTCTGTTATAGTGTTATCTAATTTTAGAACGACAGTGTGGTTGGGGGGGGGGGTAGGCCGCTTGGGGAGGTCATTGTCATATGGAAAGCTCATCTGCTCACTCATCTGTAGGGGAAAATCTAGATTACGATAATGACTTTGGTGCGTAAATTATCTGGAAGGTCAGGCCAACTAAATATGGGTAATCGTCTTGGTGTCTATTTCAGGGTGTGGAATATTCGCCCCACCCCACCGTCCCAATTATCCTTCAACATAGATTAACGTCTCATTTTATCATCTTCTACGTTTCATATACAACGAAAATAATATCACTGTAAAATATCAATCATATACATTTGATGTATATATGTTTTCATGGCATAGCCCCATCTTATTTATGTCAGCATTGAAAAACAAACAAACTTACGTAGTCTCCGTAGTTCAAATGACATTTATCGTCTCAAACCAAGATCTGCTCGAACGGTTACATATGGTGAAAGATCATTTTCATTTTTAGCCCCAAACCTGTGGAATGATTTGAAACCGTCTGGTCCTGATACTGATATTCGCTCCAGCCCCTCAGTACAATCTTTTAAATGTGCTCTTAAAACTTACTTATTCAAAAAAGCTTTTACTTAGATATATATTTTTTATTATATTGCATCTTTTTGTGGTCTTTTAGTTGATTTATTTTGTTTCACTGCTATATAATTTTACTCTTTGTGTAATGTTTTAAAACTGTCTGGTTTCTGATACTGATATTCGTTCCAGCCCCTCAGTACAATCAGTTAAATGTGCTCTTAAAACTTATTTATTCAAAAAGCTTTTACATAGATATTATTCTTATTTTATTATATTGCATCTTTATGTAGTCTTTTAGTTGTTTTTATTTTGTTTTACTGGTTTATGATTGTAAAGCGCTTCTGAACACTGTTAGTGAAACTAGCGCTATATAAATGTTTAATAATAATAATAATAATAATAATAATAAGGAATCTGATATTATCACTATAAATATCAACCTTATACATTTGATACACAAAATTTCAGATTGATATCACTGTAAGTATGATGTAAACTACTAGTATACTTACAATAGACTTGTATACTAGCGAGAGCCGCTGATGATCCAGCTGCATTTGTAGCATTACATATAAAGGTGGTGTTATCAGCAAACGTCACTGACGCAATATTTAACATAGGCCCTTCAGAATACTTGGTGGAGCCTCGAAACCAGACATAAGTTGGTGATGGTGAACCATTTGCCGAACACTCGGCAGTCACAGGACGACCCTCGTTTGTTGTCACCTTAGGCGGTCGTATCACCACAGTATTTGGTGCAACTATATAAAAAGAATATCAGAAATATTGATACGATGGGAGAAAACGACACGTTTTATTAAACAGTTCTACAAAAATTCCTTCTTCTTAACCCAAGTCGGGACAGAACAGCAGAACGTTAAACCCCATTTTATTTCATTTCGCTTCGATAGTTAGATTGACTGCAAAGCACATCCTAAGGATGGTTTTTCCGGATTATTGCGGATTCCTATCACCGCCAAGAAGGACATTCGAGAGTTTTCAAACCGAGTTTGCGTTTGCCCTTGTGGGTTTGCCAAGACAAGCGTTACACAATAAGACTCTTAGCAGTTGGAATTCAAAGTCGTGTTTGGGGGAAATGATATTCTCGTGGTAAACGGTTTTAACCGAACATTGCAAACGTGGCCATTCTAAATAAATTTCAGTTCGTCTTCTTATTTCCTACTAGATAAAGCAGCCCACTTGAATATCCTACAAGTAATAAGTAAATCCAGTCGATTGTAAATAATTAGATCAGATAATTGTAACTTACAAGTTCCGGTTACGTTTATTGTCGGACTTCTCGCTGTGCCTATGGAGTTCTCAACAACAGCCTGATAGACGCCATTATCGCCGGGTACTAGATTGGTGATGGTTAACTGAGGGTTAGCCGGGGTTCCACCACTGATTCTGGCACTGGCTGTAGGATCAAAGGGCAGACCGTCTTTAGTCCAAGTGATACG
This sequence comes from Patella ulyssiponensis, assembly GCA_963678685.1. Taxonomy (NCBI): domain Eukaryota; kingdom Metazoa; phylum Mollusca; class Gastropoda; family Patellidae; genus Patella; species Patella ulyssiponensis. The sequence continues at coordinate 14,227,646 of OY783225.1, forward strand.
TGTAGGTGTTGGGTTTGATTTGACCACTAGAGGTATCACCGCGTCGTTTTCACCCCCGACAGATTTCACACCACCTTCAAAACTTAATCGGGGTGTATCTGTGGAAAAAGATAAAAGAAAAATAACGAGATGGGACAGTATATATGACAGTATATATTGGGGCGATTTAGCCATACAAAAATGGTTGTCTGGAATACTTAAAACAGCAAGGGATACTGAAATAGAGGTATTATGAAAATTGGTTCCATGCTTTTAACTCCGGAGTTGTAGGTTAGTTTTGTGACGTCACAAATTAAAGTTTGGTTTGATATAATTTCAAGCTTTCACTTCGATAGATGAACTGGTAAAATCGGATATAAGGGTCGGGAGACTTTGACAGACTGAAGCCCCGTCACCACACCCTCAAAGAATTGAATAGGTCTGCCAAAATAAGATGCCCAGAAATATTTAGGACATGAGGGGAACGGGTTCAGGATCTTTTCGGTAATTTTTCTCATTTACGACTAGCTACGAGAAAGCAGCTAAAACGTTGCGATATCTCGACATGCTTTTGATTTTTTAGCAACGGTTTGATCTAATTACCCTACCTTCACCGTGGATGTTTATTTGGTTAACTTTAGGATAACTGCAACATTTTCTATATTTTGTTCACACCAGTTACAGTGTATTACGCACAACTGTGATATACAGTGGCAACTTGCGAGATATATAGGATCGAGAGGTTAGGCACCTCATCTAATATACGATATACCCAACCCGTAATGGAAATATTACAAACCAATTAACTTACATAGTACATTAAGTGTCGTGGTAGCATTAGTTGAACCTTTATCGTTGGTGGCTATACATGTATATGTGGCTGTATCGTTCTCACCGACAGACGATAACTGTAGTACCCGCCCCGTAAATATCTCTACGCCTTCTTTATACCACTTATAGACTGGTTCTGGTGCCGCCGAGGCAGCACATGACAAGGAAGCAGCACTTCCCTCTACAGGGTTAGGACTGGGGTTACTGATAGTTCCACTCACTGGAGCATCTAAAAGTAAAACATTTATTTATATAAAAAGAATCAATGAGTTATGAACATACTAGGCTCCTTGATACGTTTTCAAGGTAACGTCCACGTATTATTGCACCAATTATCCCCTTGGTATTTTTTAACTTTGATTATCTATTAATATCGACAGTGATTTATCCAAACAGGGGCACATAATTCAGGGAAATCTAAATCCAAACGTCAGTTAACTGTCAGTAGTGGTGTGTATCGTTTAGAAAACAGACCATGATTACTCTTTCAGGATGATCTTTTTCCGCTGATAATATGTGGAAATCACCTATTCTGTGTTTGTACTTGCAAGTTTGAATTCCCATTAAACCAGTAGAATTTTGAACCAGGAAAGAAACTTGGCTCAGATTCAATGATATAAAGTACATCTATAATGGTCGTCAGAGGTATGCATTTATAGACCGCTTAATCCACCCAAGGTGTATGCTTCATGTGCGTTAAGAAGTCAATGGCTACAGTGGATAATACTCTTGATATGTCTTAAAGGACAATATTGGTGTCAGCCATTATTACATATGTGATAGACCTGGATAAACTGTTCCAAATCCTCTCAGTCTCATAGAACAACTTTTGGTCTTCGAAGGAATTATCAAAAAATAGATATTTGCCCACGTATCTTCTGCCCCTTCCGTTTCCTCAAATCTTCGTTACGCATCTATCGTAGAAATGATCTATATGTTAAAATTATGTTTGGAACGTGTTGATCGTGTTTAACCAGTTCTATCACATGTATGATAATGGATGACACCAATATTGTCCTTTAAGCCTAGCTGTTAACTGAGCAATTATAATCGCGGACAACATATTCACTAAACGTAGTGATGGATTTCGTACGTATGGTTTCACAAGCTCGGCTAAGAAGAATCATGATGAGCATGATAGACCAGTGATGGGATTTGAAATTTGATCCGGGCATCTAGTGGTAGCCGATAGTGTGCTTCTTTTTAATTGACGGAAGTCCAATAAAACTTACAGCTAATTGAGACTGTCGTTGTATCAGTTCCAGTTCCCTGTGCATTTATCACACCACAGACATAACTACCTGCATCGGCGCTAGTCAGAGATGTTATCGTCAAGGAAGGGGTTAATGTAGTTCCTCCCGAATACTTCCCACCAGAAGCAGGGATGTTTAAATTAGAACCATCTTTTGACCACACTACACCAGTGGCCACTGGGTTGGAAGTAAAGTTGCATGGTATGGTCACTGATTGACCCTCGTCAGCACCGTAAGATGTCAGAGGTATGGTAACCACGGGCTTATCTGAAATAACAATTTCAATACATAATGGTATAATAATTATATTTTGATTTAATACTACAATCGTATGGTACGATTTAATACTACAATCGTATGGTATGATTTAATACTACAATTGCATGGTATGATTTAATACTGCACGTACAATAGTGTAGTATATAATTCAATACCACAATTATACAACATGATTTAATATTACAATGATATACATGTAGTATGATTTAATACTATAATCGTCAAGTGTGAATTCAAACTATAGCTATAGTATGATTTAACACTACAATAGTATAGTATGATTTAACACTATAATCGTATGGTATGATTTAACAATACCATAGTATGGTATGATTTAACAATACCATAGTATGATATGATTTAACACTACCATAGTATGATATGATTTAACACTACAATAGTATGGTACGGTTTAACAATACAATAGTATGGTATGATTTAACAATACAATAGTATGGTATGATTTAACAATACAATAGTATGGTATGATTTAACCATACAATAGTATGGTATGATTTAACCATACAATGGTATGGTATGATTATATTATAGTAAGATTTAATACCACAGTATACTTACACAAAACTACAATTTCTACGGTATTTGATTGTTCTCCTTTAGTATTGAAAGCCCTACAAGTAAAATTAGCATGGTCTGCTGGTCCAGCAGATGTTATCGTATAGGTTGAACCTGTTCCCACTTCTCTACCATTGCTCGTCCAGCTAAAAGTAGGATCAGGTTGACCATCTGACGAACACGTTAACGTTAATCGACTCCCTTCTGTGATGGTTTGTCTTTGTGGTGTCACTGATATAAAACTTGGAGCATCTGTAAAGAAAAAAAACCCCAGGTAATCAATGAAATTTTAGGATCTTCCAGATTCCCTGAAATAATATACTTTTTGCGAAATTAAAACCAAAATGATATATCTAAACCATAAAAAGGGAGAAAATATGACACCAGACATTTAATGCGCAAATCTCTCACTGGGCTCTTCGATATACATATCAATCATAAATTGGTTAGGAACTGACCTACCTAGACGTCAATCAGTATGACGTACAAACAAAACGTCAACCAATCAGGTTATATCGTCGTAAAGTTGACGCCAGTTTCTCCGATAATCTTAGAATTGACTAAATCTGTGATCAATGTCAAAAGATATGGTTTATGTCCAAATGAATGTGTACTGGATTGATCGAATTTGTGAAAAGGAGATGACATGGAGTAGGGTCGCCTGTTCAACCTCGTGGATTTCTCCGGGTCCTCCGGTTTCCTCCCAATGCTAAAGACCCCTACGCGCAAGCGAATTATTGAAATAAAATTAAACTATATGTTAGTCCCGAAATGACCTAGTTTGTGTCGAGTAGACGCTAAGCCCCTCCCCACTCTCTCCCCAACATTATCTTTGCTCAATTACACATGAAGGCTACCAATATTGATATAGAAAAATACACACACACCCCCCCCTCTCTCTCTTTCTCTTTCTCTTTCTTTAAAAAGGAGAACACTGAAAATATTGTGAGCAGTAGGATGTACATTGATCACAATGGATCTGCAACTTTGAAAAGTATTTACTATTATAATAAAATATGGAAGTTAACTACATTAAATATACAACTAGAAACGTCAATAAAATCTTACAATTAATAATCAATGTAATGGTCTTGTCGCTGAAACCAGTACCATAATTATTTTGGGCTGTACACTGGTAACTTGCTGCATCTGATAACTCTAAATTAAATATGGTTAAACTAGGCTCTGTGGTATTACTGCCGCCATATTTAGTAGCGTTCAAGGCTACCAGAGATATAGGTCCTTTCGACCAGATGACTCTAGTTGCTGGAGGATTAGATTGAACTGTACAAGGAAGAGTTACTTCTTCTCCCAGATCCTGTGTGTATGTTGATGGACCAGGGATAATGACTGTTGGTAATGCTGTAATATTCAATAGTTATTTATACCAATACAATATAGTTATTTATACCCATTAAATGATGATTTATACTATTAAAATATGTTTGTTATACCAATAAGGTATGATTAATTATACCCATAAAATATGGTTATTCATACCTATAAACTTTATGGTTAATCATACCCAAAAAATATAGTTATTGATACCTATGAACTTTATGATTAATTATACCCATAAAATATGGTTATTCATACCTATAAAGTTTATGGTTAATTATACCCATAAAATATGGCTATTCGTACCTATAAAGTTTATGGTTAATAATACCAATAAAATATGGTTATTCGTACGTATAAACATTATTGTTAATTATACCAATAAAATATGGTTATTTATTCCGATTTGTGCATAAACAGGGAACAGAGATTGTCTTTACATTTTCGGTCGAAGTCAGATCCTTCAGTTACCTAGCATCAGAGCTGTCAAATATTAACTGTTAAAGTATATGAAATACTGTTCCAGTTTCCTTATTGCAGTTGTCATTTTGTTCACAACATCTGGACGATCTAATGTACAGTAACAACCCGTACCCTTATCTTTCTAATCTTTCATTATAATGTGTAAAAAATATTTAAATAAAACGAGTACTTACATTTGATTTCAACACGCGTAGGATCACTGCTCAAAGTTCCAGCATTATTAGATGCTGTACACACATATCTACCACTATCACTTTCTACAACACTATTTATAGTCAGTGATGGTGTGTTGACGTCACCGTTACTATACCGTGAGCTTCTTGTAATGGCGACCCCATCTTTTAACCAATCGACGGACGTTGCTGGTGGATTCGAGTTAACAGTACACTCCAGTGTTAGAGACGAACCAACAGTTTGCTCATAATAAATTTTTCCAATTTTAACACTTGGTTTATCTGTAGAACCAAAAAACAAGTGAAAGATCTTCAAATGAACAGCTACGGTAGGTAAGATGTAGAAAACCCAGGAGGCGACCCACGCCACCTGACTGGCTGAATAAAGAACCTAAGGGTCGCCTGCCTATCGCTGTGGGTTTTCTATGGGTCCTACCTGACCACTGCCAAAGACACCAACGTGGAAATTTAATTACATTTCCCGTACATCCGGCTTCCCGTACATCCGGCTTTGCTTGAAAAGAGACATTAAAATTCCAAAGAACTTTCTCGGCCACACGGGGACCAAACAAGCTACCACCTGGTTAGCGAGCCAGTGCCTTCCTCACGGGGTCACGGTTGCTCACTGCCCGGGAGGTCTTGAGTTCGCTACCGGTGTTGGCGCCGTTTTCCCTCAGTGATGCGGGACGGAGGGCCTGAAAAGGACAGTGACAAGTCGTTTGGGTTTTATGCAACATTGAGGTCCCGTCTACACGATCGTGGGCACGTAAAAGAACCCTTTACAGTTGGAATTCGATATAAGAGTAGTTAGGGAATCACGGTGGCTAAGTGGATAAGGCGCTGGTTCGCTAGCCTGGAGGTCGGGTGTTCGATCCCTGCATTGGCCGAGAAAGTTCATCTCGATTTTCCTGCGTGATTTCCCCTTGTCAGTGATACAGAAGGAGGGCCTGACAAGGACAGCTGCCTAGTCGTTCGGATGGGACGAAAAACCGAGGTCCCGTGTACACATTGGAGTGCACGTAAAAGATCCCTTGGCAGTTGGAATTCGATATAAGAGTAGGCCGTAGCGCCGCTGCCCGGGCAAAATTAACCTCATAGCACACTGTATGGCACATGCCCGTCTTCCATTAGCCCAAGTTAGGTGCATAAGAGTAGGACGTTAAACCCCATTTCATTTCATTTCATTTCTCGATATAAGAGTAGGACATAGTGTCACGGTATGGACAAAATGTCCCCCACAGCACACTGCATGACTTACGCCAGTCTTTATTTGCCCATTTTATTTCATTTCGCCCCACTGACCGAGCCACCGTGGCTACGTATTAAGTACAACTTTCCAGTGTAAAAATTTCACTTACATACAACAGTAATCGATATATCATCTGTTTTTTTCTGATCTTCTTGCGCATGACTTGTTTCACAGATGAGACTTCGGCCATTGTAGCTTTGTAATGCGACAAATCGGACCTCGCTGACAACAGTAAATGTGTTGTCATCTTCCCGAGTGGCAGTTGGTGTGACGTCATTATAGATAGCTTCACCGGTACTCCATTTCCAACTGATGGTAGCAGGCGGTCTACCTTCTGCACGGGTACAGTTATAGCTAGCGGTTTCACCTTCCGACACCTCGGTAGGTCCAGCTATTACTGGTGGCTGTGGTATTACTGTAATAAATTTTAAATACATTATAAATCAGATCGTTCATTCGGCTTACAAAGGCGTTTGGTCATCTGACTAAAAAACAGATCCTATTTCGTTTCGTTTTTTATAGTTCAATATTTCGTTTAACTTGCCTTTACTACACTATGATCTGGAAGAGTTGTTATATTACCCGCGTTCTGGATGATGTGGGGGATTAGCCAATTAAACGGTCTGTTACGGCGAGCTTTGGCGTGAGGTACATGGAGCTATGGTTAAGCCTAGAAACATCAACGCTGATTGGTTAATCAAATTTCTGGCGTCATAGTGTCAAGGGCCGCTCGTATGAATTTTGACTCTACAACCGGTCACATCTTCATATAGTGGAAGCCAGCGAAGTATAAAAAACGAAAAGAAATATACACCTGTATGTTAATCAGATTTTGGTTTAAATTTTTCACACTTAGGCATAGTGATGCACAGATATCAATGAAAAGAAATTTTATCTCACCCAATAAATTGGACCTATATGGGGAGTTACAAACTTAACTGTTTCAAAAATGTCAATTACAAGTTGACATCCCTGGTGATTGGTTAAAGGAGCTAAATCGCTAATATTTGGGGCCCAGAAATTTACCCAAATGGGTCCCAACGCATAAAATAATCTTATATGAATGTAGTGATTTACATTCATTCATGTAATTTCAAAACACTTATGTTCGGCGAAATACGCCTGAAGTCTCAATAACATGCCAATCTCTAGCGTCTGGTTATTCCAGTCTACATTACTGAATATACTCTCCGTGCACCACTGTCTAGCTTCGTTCTCCAAGTCCCTTGTTAAAAATGGGCCTGAAACGGTTTAAGGTACACGATTCGTGTAACAGTGATAATTTTTTTTATTCTGTCTTAAATTTTGGATCAGAAGCCCATCTTTTCCCGGTAAGATCACAACATCAATGTTGAATTAAATTGACATATAATTTGTGTTTTCATTTTCGAAGATTTTGGATGATATTGAGTTAAAGACTTAGCTACTTTTAACAAGACGAACCCAGATCTATTTTGTCACGTGGGCATAATGACAAAGTATAAAAGCCGAAGGATATTTTGCGCAATAATTATTTATATCCGAGAAATAAAAGTGACACGTTACAAATATGTACCCAAAAGAAGGAATGGGGTGGCAGATGAAAGAGTATAAGGGAGGTGCTGCTGCACCCAGGTGCCTCCAGATAGGAACACGGGATTAAGTCTTAAAGTTACAGCGCTCGAAATAAACCACGACAAAGAGAAAACTATGGTAAAATCCATAGCAAATCACGTAGGTGAACACAGATCAATTACTGTTCTGCAGCTAAAATCAGCTAGGCACTGCCGGATGAAGATGTGTTTTAAACACAACTGATTAAAGCGGAGGGTGGGTGATAACTGATGTTTAAAACTACAATGCGAGTAAGATAGGCTTGTGACAGTCAACAAATAGTATACAACTTGGCCGGAGATTCCCTAGATTCTGAGGTTCTACGCTTCAGGGCCCTGTTTCACGAAATTTTAACTTAAGATAAAATCCAATTTTAGTAGATACTTCAATTTTGATTGGCTAAGCACTAAAATCAATCTAATATTATCCAATCAAATTACTAAAATTGGGATCTTATCTTAGTTAAAATTTCGTGAAATAGGCCCCAGCCTGTCAGGCCTAAAGGTAAACCCTGCAAGGCAGCTGCAATACTTTCTGATATTTGGTGCCGCAATAGAAAAATCCTAATTTTGTGGAATCAGTTTAACTCCATGTATAAAAAATCTAGATCTTACCGTCAACGTATAGTCTTGTTGATGAGGATGCGGTGAAACCACTTTGGGCAGTAGTTGTGCATAAGTACCGCGCTAAATCATCGCTTCTGGAGACAGCTAAGGTTAGCGACGAGGAGCTTTCGTGAACACCGCCTATAACCTTCGTCGTGTACACACCCGTTAACACCTCTGTTGAACCGATTTTAGACCAGGCTATAGTAAGTGGAGAGTCGGCTGACAGGTCGCGACATTTCAATGTGTAACTTTGGCCTTCAACGGCTCGACCACTTGTTATAATAGTTGGTGCTGCAACTGCAAGATAAAACGATAATAATGTACCATATTTTGTAAACCACACTCGAGCACTTATTCGCGACAGTTTTGCGCTATAAAAATGTACAATACTGATAATAGTATATGGAGCAGGAACTGAACATCTCCGCCATCTTGGAACTGCCATATCAATTGTCCAATGAACAAGTATGTCATGTATTATGTTGGTCGCACAGAACAAGAGCGTCACTCAAAGAAGAACAGCAAGATGAGTGGAGCTTCTGGCTCCGCCCCGAGTCCAGAAACATACTTCTTTATTAGGTCGCTAATTTAAATTTAATGAGTAAATAAATAAGAAGGTCCGACCAACGATACGAAACACAATACATAAATACGGCTCATACAATCACATATAACGATTTATGGCGAAGCATACAAATTTTAAAATCTGTTTAAGTAAGATGTTCACGAAATGGTAAGCTACAGAATCCAATTCTCCATCAGATGAATCAAGTAGCAAGTACCACAAGGTGCTGATTACATAAACCTGGCTTCATTATGACCCTTCACCACTTGCAGCTATGACGACAAGACTCGTTCGAATTTCTGTAAACTTACCTGTGGTTTCGAGATGTATTGAAAGCAAGATCACTAATAAGAACACGGTACGGCCGTATTTAGACCCCCGACTATTTAAATCCATTTTTGTAGTTTCTGGTTGTTATTTTGTTGGAATTTCACAATAAAATCAATCTATCAAATCATGTCTTTCCTAATCGCACCTTTCTGCAAAAAAGATAAAAATAGAATACATGTACTTATAAACAAATGCAAGATTGTCATTCAGTATTTATAAAGGATAAAATAGGTTGTAATCTTTCGTGACCATGCATACATCAACAAAATTGAGTAATAATAATGTGATATCTATGCACTGTTTTACTGTATACAACAAATATCAACAGAGCTGTATAACTTGCAAGTATCAATATCCATACAAGGGAATCCGTCAATTTCTCTTGTTCTCGTACGTTTCGGTTTCATTCGCATCAAATCCAACACAAATATACACACATATCCATCCTATTTCCTATGTTTCACATTTAATCCGTGAAGATGCTAAAGACGTTGGCTGGACACCAATAGTGAACATCACAAACGTAACGGCATTTATGTTCTAAGAACTGCACGTAACATAGCGCTTTGTTTCCCCATACTCTTGATAGTTAGAATATATGTCACCGCCGTCAACCGATCAACAACATTTGACTGTCGCCATTTTATTGTTTATTATTGAGTGGAATGGAGGATGAAAACTCTGGTAGTCAAGGTAACTAATGTAAAGAGATATTATAGAAAGTTAAATAGTTTGTGGATGGAAATCGATATAAGTTGTGTCGTGTTTGGTATGAACAGAGACAGATTTGTAATTATTGCTTACAATATTGATCAAAGGTTGCCCAGATTAAACTATCTATAAACAGAACAACATCAACACTGTAATCAATGTATAGCATGAATTTATGAGAGGGGGCATCAGGTGTTCGGGAAATGATAACCACACCCTGATTCGTCTACGACACACTTCCATTCAAATTACTTTATTCTATGCGACTTTATCACTATTTGAAGTTTTGACATAGATTGTTTTTTTTCATAGCAACGTAACTTGTTAATCGAGACTCGGTGTCGCTTTTCCATTTTAAGATTAAATCATTAAATAGTGATCGTATTTTAATACGTTTACATCTACTAGAGAGTTGATTATAGGCTTGATATGCGAATAAATATCTAAATAATAATTTATATATAGACTTTGACGCCCACATGTACTAAGCAGGTTTATCTCTTGCATAATGCATCTCTAAGGGCCAGGTACATCTTTACGGATTTAGTTCTTGAATGGCTTGAGTAACCTGATAATCGTTACGACCGCGTCCTTAGACACGGTTATCCAGGCACATTTTGCCAACCTTGCACAACAGCTAAATGTTTGTATTTCTTCAAAAAGTATCATTGAATTTTATATAGTTGTACTTATCTACGATAAAGGTCGATATCTCCTGCCCAAATTAACAACTTTTATTCATTGAAATATAACTGCTTTTAGGGTGTAAGCGTGTAGCCCAAGACTGGATAGAGTATTCCATTGTGGGAATTTAGTACCCATTAATTAAGTTATTAATTCGTTTGAACACAATAAGAAAAACTGAAATATGCAGAAAGTGGTTCCGGTGCATTGTCACGGAGTCTATTGATTATTACACAAAAATGTTACGAAGTCATTCATTATAGTATTAGCATTGGTGTGGAACTGGATCTCCTATTTACCCGAGACTAGGCTACACGTTGGGTATAACAGGTTGATTATCATGAACAACACACACATACCGAATACTATACATGATCATAGAACAGATTCCCCCCCCCTCTCCTCCTCGGACTGTCTCTGTATTTTATGCTTTTAATGGTCTTTTATACCATATCGCACTTTAATTACATTCAAACAACAGGTGGATTACTTATCATCTTTTTATCCGATGTCATCAATTAAAATGGCCGCTACCACACCTTAGTAGCAGTACCTGCGTTCATTAACGTCTGAGGGGGGTTGGGATGACCTAGTGGTCTAGATCGCCGCGCTTCGACCTCTGGCTTGCGGCTGTGGTTTCGAACCCTGGTGTGAGCGTATGTGGCATGGAGACAGGGGCGCCTTCTCAACCTCGTGGGTTTCCTCCGGGCACTCCGGTTTCCTCCCACAGCAAAGACCCCTGCGTGTGCGCTAAGATAATGAAAATGAAAGCGGACGTTAAACGCCAAGAACAACAACACACATTGTGCTATGAGGGAAATGTTGACCGGAGAACGGTGCTAGCACGGCCTACTCTTAAATCGAAGTCGAAGTGCCAAGGGATCTTTTACATACACAGCAATGTGTACGTGGGACCTCGGTTTTTGTCCCATCCAAACAACTATGCGCTATCCCTTGGCAGGCCCTCCATCCTGCACCACTAACAAGGGGAAAACACACTGAAAAATCCCGACGAACTTTCTCGGCTAACGTAGGAGTCGAACACGGGACCTCCAGGTTAGCGAGTCAACCTAGTGTGGTGCTGGCTTAAGAACCAGGTGGTGTCGGGTTCGATCCCATTGTAGGCCTGCCAGAAACCTCTTTAGAAATATTCCGCCTTGTTTCCCTTATAATATGGGTCGGGGAAATGGTTATCAAATGGTCTGTTATTGAGTCAGCTGGCGTGGTTTCGATTCGAGTACGGTCACTTGTCCAACCTCGTAGATTTTTCTCCAGGTCCGGTGGTTTCCTCCCACTGCTAAAGACCCCTACGCACAAGTGAATTATTGAAATTAAATTGAACAATATGTTAGTCCCAAAATGACCTAATCTGTCTCGTGTGGAGTTAAACCCCACATCTCTCTCTCTCTCTCTCTCTCTCTCCCTCTCTCTCTCTACCAGAGACAGTACATAAAAGATTCCTATTGACAGTACGTTAAAAATTACCATTGGCAGTACGTTTAAGATTCCAATTGGCAGTACGTAAAAGATTCCCACTGACAGTACGTTAAAGATTTCCGTTTACAGTACGTTAAGGGTTCCATGTCAGTTAACGTCCACTCAACACAAACTAGGTGTCGAAACTATCATAAAATAATAAACCGAATCCCGCCCCTTTAAATATAGTAGTAACTTCTATAGGTATAAACATACATAACAAAGTATAAGACAACAATGAGTTACCTATTAGGTATGAAATATTCATCAAATATTACTTATGTATTTCAATAGAATATAGATACATTATATATACTATCAATGGCTTATAGTGTGAATATACGTATAATTTAACCTACATAGTCTAAGATCTAAGAATAATATCCGTTTTATACAATGAGCAACGATTAAATCTTAAGACGAGTTTTTATTATTGTATTGTTAAACTATATGATTTAGTCATATATTATAATATAATACCTATATCTATTATGACACAGAAATACAAAATGAATTAAATACTTGAATTCGCCCATCCAATTAATGTCTTTCGTTCCGTTTTCTTTATTGTTGTGATTTTTGTACCACATAGGATCTAACATATATTTCGAACAATATTGCTTAAATATACAAACAGATTCAAAAGAGGGACGGTTGTATTTTATCTGGGGGTTGGGATGGCCTAGTGGTCTAGAGAGCCGCGCTTCGACCTCTAGCTGGCCGGTCACCTCTGGCGTGCGGCTGTGGTTTCCATCCCTGGTGTGAGCGTATGTGGCATAGAGATAGGGGCGCCTTCTCAACCTCGTGTGTTTCTTCCGGGTACTCCGGTTTCCTCCCACTGCTAAAGACCCCTACTGCTAAAGACCCCACCTAGTTTGTGTCGAGTGGGCGTTAAACCCCATTTCTCTCTCTCTCTCTGTATTTTATGACGCAGAAATTTGAATTCACCAATCTAATTCACCGTTGGTTTTCTAGTTGTAGATTTTGTTATATACTAAAATATTATCCAACAAGTGGACATAGCTCACCAAATATTCCTACAGGAGCCAAAGCTATAATTAGTCCTTCTCTCCCTTTTCCTCCCCCCCCCCCTTTTGCAAGGCGATTTGTGTTGACCTTTTGGTGTAGCATCGAAGAAAAGGGTTTGAAAATACATTTTCTGTCAGGATTTGGGGAATATTCATGATTTTGAGGAGGAAAGGGTTGTGAGGTTGGTTGTGTTGAAATGTAGGACTGAAATTTACATGTTTACTGGTCTTTGTGTATTTCAAGTTTTACATGATCGAACCCATATGCGCTTTTGAGAATGTGGTTGCCACATGTTGTTCCATCTGTGGTAGAAAGCGTTCTACCCAATGAAAATTTGGGAAAACGTTAGAGCCAGCTTAATAGTCATGAATTAACGTTAAAGTCAATGGGGAAATCATTAGTGAGACATGGCCATGTATTCAGAACGACCATCACCCAAATTCTAAGTACATCAGATTGAAGTCAAAGGACGTATCGTAAACTCATTCCAGGCCATACAATTTAATTTCTGTGCTGAATAAAAGGTTGAAGGAATTTGCATTGATGGATACTTCTCTTTGATTTCTAATATATTATAGAAACTATTTTACTGTAGTTTCAAAACGAACAAAACACATCGATTCTGACATAAGGTCCTAGCTGTGGCCATTTGAAATTTCTATCACTTCACTCTGCCATCTACCCTCCGTTTTCACACTTTCATAACAATTATGAAATATTTTTAGAGTCTTGAATTTTACCAGCGTGCCTTTAAGTAAAATAAGTAATCCCCGCATCATAACGCGAACAATAGAATCCTTATCGGTAACTTGCAGGATATGAATAGATAAAAAAATAAATAAACAGAGAGATGTGATGTTAAACAACTGTCCTACTGAATTAATTTGATCATGTTTATGAGCAACACAATGTTAAACAAATTTCATCAATGACCCTTTAAACAGAAATTGGTGCAGGACAGTGGGACGTTAAACCCCATCCACTTACTTTCTCTCTCTCTGGGACGTAAAATAAAAGACAGAGTTGTTTTTTATGACTTTACTTACAGCAAAAGAGTAGAAGGTTACGTCAATATAATACGACACGTCAATACATCGTTCCACTTTGATAGTTTTTACAAAAGGATCTAATATCAATAAGCATCGTATATCATTTGATATTCTGCTGGATTATCGATCTCTAATCTATATATACATCGAGTAACGATCAAAAATTACAGGCGCTTCATCATCTTCAAAAGGATTTATTTACTAATTGAAATCGAGATACCCGGACCCTTACGGGGTGGGGGTCTACTAGAACTTCTACAGATAACAACTGTTAATAGATTTGATCATTGAGATGATAATCAAAATCATTTACTAGAAATTCTATAGATTACAACTCCTATAGTAGATTTAATAACTGCGAAGATAAACATTTAAATATTCTAGAACTTCTGGATAACAACCTAATCAACACTATACAACCAATACTAGATTAAATGTCGGCGATGATTCTATAGATAACAACTTACTACTACTAAATTAAATACCGGCGATGTGTCGACGATGATTCTATACAATACAACCGCAAGATTAAATAACTGCGATATGTCGACGATGATTCTATAGAAAACAACTATTACTAGATTAAATACCTGCGATGTGTCGACGATTATTTTATTGAATACAACTACTAGATTAAATAACTGCGATATGTTGACGATGATTCTTTAGATAAAACCCAGACTATCAGATTAAATGACTCCAATATGCTGGTGATGATACTATCGTCCCTATCAAGTCACTTGATTTGTTCAAATGGAACAGTACAACAAATATAGAATTATATATGGTACTGTGGTTGTTATGGAACACAGTTTATGTTTTAAAAAACAGGCAATGAACGAAAGTAATCAGGAGATCTCGGGTTCGATCCCGTATTGGGCGGAATTTTTTTTACCGTGGCTGTCCGTTGTAAGTAGTGTCTGTGCGCGTGTGTGGCAGAGGGGGGGGGGCGTTGGCGGGCATATAAAATAACACCTGACCGTTGGAATTCGGTGACAGGTTATGCATGGGGTAAAACCGTCTCCATTAGCTCGAGGATGTAGGGTGGTCGAGTTATCTAATGTTTGTGATTTAGATTACAGGGTCTGTTATTTTCTCTCTCTCTCTCTCTCTCTCTCTCTCTCTCTCTCTCCATTAACCCGTTTAGTGCAGTAGAGTAAGGTGTTAGAGTAGAAACAATACGACCAAGAAAGTCAAGCCCATACTCGTCTAAAATAATATCTAACAGAGGATTAATAAAACAAATTCACTCGTGCGAAAAGATACATACAAAACAATTGAGGAACACTTCGATCTATTGGGTTTGTTGATTTAAAATTTGATTTCACAAATTCTCTTAAACTGGCTTCATGTATGCAAACAAGCGAAATAAAATACCACTTTTTGTGTTTATTCAGGTATGAAGGCGTCCCTACAAGCATACACGTAGTTGCTATGGAGAATATTGACTCACTGAATTATTAAAACACCCAATCTTAGCCTACTTAAACAAATATTGCAAATTGATTTAAATGGATTTATTATATATTTTTTGGCTAGATATGTCACGAATGTCATTTACCGTCTTTTGTGTGGCTTATATATTTAGCAATCAATAAAAAGTATACGCCTCAGTTTAAGTATTTATATATGTATTTATATATGTATTTATGAGTAGACTTGAAAGGTTTTTTTCCGAAGCCATTCCCATTTAAATCTTCGATAGTGTCGACATTGATATCAAATATGAAAAGTTATCCCTATTATCCCTATATACAATTGATACACTCCACATTTCGAATAATAGCGAACACTGCTGACTAACCATTAATTCAAATACTTTTATTACTGTCTCTAAAGTTGCACTGGGGATTGACGGTGGTTCGGTAGGTAAGATACTGGTTCCCTAACCACGCAGTCCTGAGTTCGATCCTTATGTTCGCCGAGAAAGCTCCGAGATTTTCCAGCCTAGTTTACCGCTTTTCAGTGGTTTGAATAAACCGAGCTGTAAATTATGACCTGGTATATACACCAATGGCAGCTCATAAAATTTTCCCCAAACCCGAGGTCGCATGTACACGTTGAATTCAAATGCTGTAGGGCCAAATTTCCCCGCATAGCACACAGTAGGACATTATATCCGTATTTATTATCCCGGTTAATGTAGAGAAGAAGCACGTTAAACACAATTTCATTTCTTTGGTAAATAAAATTAAATGGGTTTAACGTCCTACTGTTCTGCTCATATTGGATTAATGGAGACGGACATAGTTTGTTATTCGGGAACTATGCGCACGGACAGCTTGGATTCGGCCTATTCTCAGGGGGATATGTTGCGTGTGCGTCAATGTGTTCCCGGGACCTCATTTTTCCTCCTATCCGCGCGACTAGACATGATCTGTGTCCGGCACCATTCTTTAGTAAAGAGTGATAAATAAACCACGCTCTCTCTCTCTCTCTCTCTCTCTCTCTCTCTCTCTCTCTCTCAACCATTTTAAGTTGTCCTGTATTTATATTAGGGTTTTATTGTAAGAGAAGTTTGTTATTGGTATTATAAAGTAAAAGTAAATATTATTGGTAACTCAAGTAGAAAATCTATATCAACCGTTTGAGACGGTACAAATCACATTGAACCACAAACTATTATTAGAATCAATGTGGTCATCACATATTATTCAGATGACAAGTGCTTAAAACTACACGACTGTTTGATTTGCGAAGTGGATATTGATATTGTTATATGTTACAGCGCAACTTTACAGAGATAACGGTCACTTGATAAAAACTAAGTCATTTTGGGACTAACATATGGTACCATTTTATTTCAATAATTTGCTTCCACGTAGGGGTCTCTAGCAGAAGGAGGAAAAAGTGGACCCGGAGAAAACTCGTGAGGTTGGGTAGGCGACTCTACCCGTTGTCTCGCAGAAGCTTGCGAACGCAATTCCAAAAGATCAGCCACAGTTTTTTTGTTGTGCCTACCATCCTGCACCACTGACCAAGGATAACCGGGTTGATAAATTCCAACTTGCCCTAGTTATCGAGTCGGTACGATGCTAACCTATCCACCCAATGAATTATATCTATATGACAATACATCAATCTAAATTCATTTCCTTAATATATAATTGATTTTATTGCTACATAAATAAACTGCATGTAAAATCATCTATTTTATCGATTTTATTAAATAACAGTGCTTTTAATCGATTACCATCAAAATTTTATATTAACGTTTCTAAGGTCTAAATACGTTCATTGTTAAAAAGAAAGGTAGTCTATGGCAACACGAGTTCATTAATTAATATATTGTGTTCAACATTCGACTGTTGGGTTGGTTTTTTTAACTTTTAAATTTCATGATTGTAAACCGTTGCTAGAATCAGTCATCAGTTATTGGGTTATAAAGGAAAGCTAAATCGGCGTAATTGTTGGGTAAAGCATGAATGATTTATTTTGCAATAATTTGATTAGAAAATAAAAGACACAATCCTTGAAAATGGCAATAATGTAAGAGCAGGATCTGCCCATTGCAGGTCTTTCTTTAGGTCTAAAATGTTATATAAATTATTAATTAGACATGTATTAACATGACAAGACCCTAATAAATTCTCGATGCTCTCGGATTCTAAGTAGATTAGAATGGTTCGGCCATTTAATGATTTAATGTATAAATGGAGAAGCGAGGCTAAGACTTGATTGACCAGCTTCAACCAGTGATTGCTTCGCTCAAAATAAAGTAATTTGAATGAAAATTTTCAATATATTCAATTTGCATAATCTATTTTTGAAATAATATAGTTAGAACGGCTGTTCTTTATCTAAATCTTACATAATCCCGCTTTTAATAAAATACCAGTTACTGAAATTGGACTTACTGAAAACGGACATACGCCAAACGTTCCTTTACGTGCACCTCAATGGCTTAATCCACGCTTAAACGTACTCGTCACACTAGCATGGGAAAACATAAAATCTATGTACAGTAATAATGTCAAATGTATTCAAGAATGACGACTTTATTTTGTCTAGCCTATCTTATTAATAATATCTAGATCAAAATTTTCTTCGGTCGGGTTAATGAAGAAGGCCATACGTCATACAGTCTACCCTTATAAGGAATTCCAACTGCCGAGCGTTCTTTACGTCAGTGACGCCCATGTACATGTATATCTAATTTCGTATGACTTAATCCACACTAAAATATACTCATAATTAACACAAGAAAATCACAAATCAACGGTAGATAATCTCTATGATTGGAGTCAATCGGAATAAAAAGAGATCCATCAAAATAATTTCGCAAAGATTAAATGCGGCGCTGGCTTTTTACAGTATCCCATTTATATGCAGATTCAGGTTTAAGAATATTGTTGTATCGAAGGGATTTCCCAATCCTTTAAATGGCGTTTAGAAATATTGCGAAATGTGATTGTCTTAGCGTGTATTTTGGGATGGGTTTTAGACTTTGTGTATGTTGTTATGGTATCGTCACGTTAAAGATAATGCTTACAAAGGATTATCTTAGCACAACCAATCGATCATCGTAAAATCAATCGATTAGTAGTGTGAAGCCCGTCTGCGACATTAAACTAATATCTAATTATAACGTAGCTAAACATATTTCTTTTCACTGATATGATATATAACACGGCTATATATATTTCCAGCAAAATGTCCTTTAGGACGTCGGGAGTTAATTATTTAATCACTTCCACCATCAATGGCAATATAATCAATTTACAAGTGTGAAAAAAAAGTCCTGGTATATTTGAAAATGGCGTGATATCTTCTGGAAGATATATACACGAAACACGGAATTCAAACATAAAAGAGAATTTGTATCAATAAGGAATGAAATAAATTTTCTATTTAGATTCCTCCGATGACAAGATTGGATTTACTCGACGATTTCGTTTCGTTTCTTTTACGGACGTTTTTACACACCCATTCATTTCGTTTTATGGAGTATGCCACTAGAAAGAAAAGAAAGTAGATATCTTATTTTTAAATTTCCCTCATAGCACACATCATGTCCGCCCTCATCAGCTCAGTTGGTACAGAAGAATAGGACATTGATCACCATGCCATTTCGTTTATTAAAAAACCCACTTAAACATTATAAATTCCAGAAAAACAAAAACACTGGCGTGGTGATTAAGGAGTGTCTTGTCTATTACAGTTAATAGTTTTCGACAAATTTATAATCATTTATCATTAATTGAATGTAATTAAACACAATTAGTATCGACAATCGCCTTCCTATATCCCGTATTTGTGACAATTTAGTCATAATTGAATGTATTTACCTATACAAGGCCGAAGCATCGGTTATTGTAGACATTCAAATCAAAACTGATAGCTTTGTTTTAAATGTCAATATATCGTTTAATTTGAATAGATAATAAAATATTAACCAATCCCAAATGGACATAAAAACCAAATAACTTCTATTACGTAAAAATGGGTCGTATTTCTGCGCATATTCCGGTCTGTTGGCATCTTTTGTTTTAAAAAAGGGCAGTAAATAACATCTACATTACAAACAAATAGATTTCGATCGACGGCATCGACCCTTTTTATATTCAAATTCCGATAAATCGACCGACCTATTTCGACAGGTTACGTATTGTAACAATGGCGACAAGTCTTATTACTAATATACTAAGTACAAATTAATGTGGGTAGAGTTTCAATACAAGAAAAAACAAGTCTTTCAACCATTGATTTTGTAATCTATGACAGACCAACCCGAGAGCGGAGAATAACTAATACGATATAATAACATTGATCCTTAAGGGCCATTCACATTCAAATTCCTTAAATACAAAGGTAAAAATTGGTCCGGACGTTTGCCACTGAACAGGTCACAGAACCTGATTGGAAGAAGTATCAGGAATTATTAAAACAATTCATAAACTCTATTAAATTTCTAATATTAGAACAATCTACATATTTTATTAATATTAGAACACTTTATATTAACTCTATTAAACTTCTAAGATTACTAAAACTCCAATATTAGAATAATTTATATACTTTATCAAAACTCCAATATCAGAACACTTTATAAACTTGATTAAATCTTAAATATTAGAACAATTTATATACTTTATCAACACTTTATTACACACTTTTTGTTCTAATAATAGACGATGTTGCACCAAGTGAGATACCGACCACATGATTATAACATATGGGTAAAATATAAAGAATAACTTATTAAACTTAGATGCTGTTAGTTTTTGTTTACATACGCTTAAGCTTAAGCTACACCACTAATATCATAACACGTGTGTTTATAAAGAATAACTTTATTACACTTAGATGTTGTTGTTGTTTTTATTGACAAACCCGCATAAACCTTACTATTGTCAGTGTTGCAGATAACATGGCTGCTTTATAATTTGATAGAATAAGCCTTTGTTTGGTGGACTATGAGACCTTGAAGCTACAATGGATATAGGACTTTGACTTTAAGATCGGCTATTGTTCAATATATGTATATATGGAGAAGTTATTGTATATACAACTATTATATTCGTAATAAAACCCACTTCAATATACAACTTATATATGAAAAACACAACAATCCTGTATATTATTATTCTACAATATAGAACAATGTACATGATACATATCTCAATTGATTATAATATCGTTTTTCCAAATTACACGAAAGGATATATCAAAAAATAAATGAATTGAGGTTTAACGATCTACTGTACTGTTCCGACTGGGTAAATGAAGAAGAACTTGCGTCATACAATGTG
This sequence comes from Patella ulyssiponensis, assembly GCA_963678685.1. NCBI lineage: Eukaryota > Metazoa > Mollusca > Gastropoda > Patellidae > Patella > Patella ulyssiponensis. The sequence goes on from OY783225.1 coordinate 14,248,604, forward strand.
CTACGAGGGAAATCGTGCCCGGACAGCGGGGCTACGGCATATTCTTATATCGAATACCGACTGTCAGGAAATCTTTTACGTGCACGCCAATGTGTACACGAGATCAAAAAATATTACAGTGGATCACAAATACACCCCACCCAACACGACACACGTCACTACACAGCAATGTATTATTAACGTATTTTGCCACCTGGGATCGGTATATTTATTAAAATTAAGGAACCTGAACATATTAATTTTAACCCAATCTTTTCGCCTGTTTCTCGTCTATCGATATTAACCTACACAGCAAATCCTGGGTCATCTGCAATATTTAAAAACACTTCGACACCGTTCTATAATAATGCTAAGGCATATACCATCGCTCTAATAAATAGTGGAATAGTTAAACATATCATACCTAGCGCACGACACCCGTGGCTAATTTTAGTAGCAGAAAATACATAGTAGAGGGTAATCTTGAGGCAGACCACCAATATATTTTAGATACAAGTGGTATTACGTGCGTATAAAGAGTAAGCATACCCTGCTTTTTACACGATTCATTATAACTAACTTGGATATCATAAGCTGGAGATTCACGTGGTCGATGTAATAGTCATGATGGGATTATACCCACATTTCGTTATGTGGCAGCTTGATTTCTATTCAAGCGTCACGTTTAAACCCAAAGAACTTTATTTGCTGAACAGGTTTAGTTTCGAGAACATTCATTTTGTTTTCGAATTGCATTATTCGCTTACGTGCACTACAATAAATATTACTGTTCACTTCTAGTTAATCTGAATTTAATTTGCTTAAGAAACATTAACTTGAAACCCCCTGTATAGCATGTGTGTGACAATGTCAAACAGAATACCGAGTGGGTTTCTTTATCTTTTGTGTTAAACGGGTTAGTGCATGATTGTAATTATTGACTAATATCATTTAAATAACAGTAATCTGTTTAATTTGATCGTCATGGTGCAGTTAATATGTACTACTTATCCTACTTATTTCAATTGAAACGTAAAGGCTATGTGTGGAAGTTAAAGGTGCATCATAGAAGATTGGATAAAGAGCTGACAAATCTCATTATAATAGTTAAAAACTAGATTATGTAAAGGGAATTGCTGAAAATTTCATTCAAAATGAGCCACCCTAGCTTCGATCATCATTACTAAAGTCGGTAAAATAAAAAATATATAGTTTCGATTGTCCATTTCATGATTAAATCATGAATGAAAGTTGATCAGCAAGCGTATTATTGAAATAAAATTGAACCAGTGGGAGGAAACCGGAGAAAACCCACGAGGTTGGATAGACGACCCTACTCCTTTTCACGTACAACCGACGAATCGAAACCCGCCAGTTGACTTTACCACTAGATGTTTATAATGATCGAGAATGGTGCTCTCTGATTACTGGTAGCTGAAAATATGTTATTTTTGTTTGGAAATTCTCTTTTGCGTGGACACATCGTAGCTCTGAGCTAATAGAATAGAAAGGATCAGGTTTCAGCCCTCATCAAGCGTCCTCACACCAGCCGACCAAATATGTCTATGCCTTCCAGGCTAGTGTATAATATATTGTACTAACTCATAGCTAATAGTATCATCATGGTGTAATGTCATTATTCACATTGTCTAGGTAATATAAACAATAATAAGTAGTTACGACAGATTGCCTAATCATAGTAGATTTATACACAAAGAGTTGCTCTTCGAGTGGGTCCTATTATTAACCCAATATTGTATCCTAATTTTTCTATCAATAGCCCGTGAAGGATTAGCCTTTTCATTGATGTTATTGCTTATTAAACCGGAGCTACTAGTTATGCAGGTATTCAAAATATGTGGATTTGTGTCGAATTCCCATACCTGTGTCACCTCTGTCTAGCCTCATTGGTTTTTATTAATCATCAACATGGTAAGTGGAAATTTGTCCTTATCAAATGCTACTTATTCATGTCAGTTGCAGATGAGTTTGGGTTTACACCTATAACGCCAGCTAAACGGCATTGGTGGCTGTTTGATGCCTTTGTTTGCATATTATAATTTACTTAACGTGTAATGCCGGGGTGGCGTCCTCACTGCGCTGCAGCGACCGTGCGGCAACCAGAAAATGCACATGGTCACCGACAAACGTAAACTCAACACGAGAAAATGTCCAAAATATTACAATCTTGAAAAAAATTCGCATTTGTTTGAACTTGCTCAAAATAAACGCCGGGACTCGGCGATCATTTACGAGCATGGAGACCACAGCGCGACATCTGAGGTTTCCGGCACGCTTTTACCCGTACGTAACTAACGTACGAAAATTAAATGGTAGCTGGCTTTTTTTTCGCACGTATACAATGAATGGCCATTTTGCTCAGTAATTTGGCTATTTTTTTTTAAAAATGCGTTAAATTTTTGTTTAGAACTGAAATAAATTAACTATTAGTCAATCCCCACGCTAAAAACATTAACAAAATTGATTGTGTATATCTGAAATAGACACGACCGAAGCACAAAATAGTGACAATATGCCGACGTCAAATATAGAGTTGTAGATGTTATTTTAGTGAAAAATCATTGGAAGAGAGAGAGAGAGAGAAATGGAGTTTAACGTCCACTCGACACAAACTAGGTCATTTTGGGACTAACATATGGTTTTAATTTTATTTCAATAATTCGCTTGCGTGTAGGGGTCTTTAGCAGTGGGAGTTAACCGGGGTGCCCGAAGGAAACCCACGAGGTTGAGAAGGCGCCCCTATCTCCATGCCACGTACGCTCACACCAGGGATCGAAACCACAGCCGCAAGCCAGAGGTGGGCGGCCAGCTAGAGGTCGAAGCGCGGCACTCTAGACCATCCAAACCCCCCGTCATTGGAAGAAGCGATAAGACGTTATGGCTGTACGGATTATACAGTCCCAGTCCTAAAAGCTGCAGGAAAGATATTGTTTACATTGTGTCTTGTTATGTTGATAACTGTTGACATTTTGTTTGTTGATGTGGCCTCATGACCTGTGACGTTTAGATAACGTCATGGAAATCATGGCTATTCACCGTGTCACGAGTCACTTCTCTGTAGGTAGGATGAGTCTGTCGTTCAGATTGGCTTTTACCACACACGCTTATGGTGATCTTGGCGCGCTCTTGGGCCGTTTTCCGTCGCCGTCGTAGCGCAATAAGGGCGCCACTAGGTCTGACGGGGGGGGGGGGGCGGGGCGGTATTAGTAAATTCATTGTAACATCATAGAACAGAATGTTTTGTCTTTGTGTGATGTTGTATTTGTGTTATAAAAACACAGACATAAAGAATCCAAACCTTGTAGTTGACGAGGGCCTACAGGCGTTGTCAATAGATACGAACCACATGGAATGTTATTTTTGTTCGTACTATCACAGATGAATTCATATTTATTCGGCTTGCATTATCAAAATGATTAGTGGTAATTTGCAGTGAGACAGATATTGAAAGCAGACGTCTAAATTCGTATTCAAATTAAATCTAATTTAATCGAATTAAATCTTTTTATAACGACCTTTTTTTGATTCGCTTTTATGACATAAAGATCCACTGACTTCCTTGCAATTTAAAGGTGCAAGTTCGCATCGGCTAAAATCAACCTTGCCCAGGTAAGAAGTCATATCCAAAAAAAACACAACACAGTTACATGGAAAAGCAATCACTGGTTTAAAGGCAAAGCACGACGTTTCGACAAGTATTCTCTTATCGTTATCAAGCACATACTTGTCGAAACGTCGTGCTGTGCCTATAAACCAGAGATTGCTTTCCATATTACTGTGTTGTGTTTTTCATTGTGCTCAATCGCTAAATGCCACTAAAGGTTTATAATAAGTCATATCCACGTTTCCCTGCTGTGTATGATCACAAGGTGACATGTTCGATCCTGCTTGCTGTTGACCGGTAACGAGTCTCGGCATTCCCCTCATTAGTCGGTTTCACTCAGAAATATAAGAGGTTAAAGTTGCAATTTCATATTTTTAAGTTATATTTTTAAAATGTATTAAAATAAAGTCCTAAAATAGATTGTATCTATAAACAGTCCTACCTCATTAAAGAATAATCCTATTAATCCTATAATTCACCATTGCCAGTTGAGAAATTGGCAAAAATATCATTTCCAACTTCAAATTCAAACGTTCGAAGATAGCCATTCCATGGGGGTGAATGGAAAAACAAGGGAGGTAATTGTGTTATTATTTCCTTTGTCACCGATTTTAATACCTGGGAAATATGCCCATGATCATATAATAGTGAGTTGACACCCTTTTGAGCAAATGACATAGAAATAATTATGTTTTTACTTTCTTAGAAAATATGAAATTCCCGCTTTAAAGAAGCTGTTCGACGGTAGAAAAGGAAAAGAAAAGAAATTAAGTCCAATTTAATCAGAATACATTAATTTAACTGAATTAAGGTGCACGAAACCATGTACGCTAACTCAGAGTATGCGTGTATGTTTGCAAATTGGGTAGCAATACTAATTATGTCTACAAATAGCTTTTGACCGCCGAATGAAAAGAAACCAATATGGCTACCAATGGTTATTAAGAAGACTGAAGAAGACTATTGATTGGCTATTGAGTATATAAACGATATGTTTTATTGTCATGTAATATCGTCATCAATCATTTATAGACAACATAAACCTAATAGACCTCAGACCGGAAGTACACACGAGTTAATATGAACCAACTAAGAGAAATTAAATAACTAAACGGTATTGATTCTCGCATTCATCAGTCATAGTTTCTATGTAAACGTTTATTTAACTAAGTTATTCACTCGTATATATGATCATAACGTATCGTAGTTAAAGGGGAAGTCGTATCTAAAGCGACATGACTGCCTGAGAATACACTGGTCACAATTCTATAAGATATAATTAATGTTCATTGTTGGGTGAAACGCCGCCCAGTGATAAGTAGTAATTAAAGGCACGGTCGCATCTCAAGAGGCATGACTGTGCCTAAGAATACGCCGGTCAAAATTCTATGAGATATAATTACTGTTTATTACTGGGCATACTCCGCGCAGCGTTTCGTTTGATTAGAGGTAATCCTACTTCACACTGCTATTATGAGTGGATATTGTTGTTTTAAATTTTGATTGGTCAGTAGGCCGTCTACCAACCAATCACTAGCTGCCTTACAAAAGCTTTATATTTAAAACGAGTGCCAATATTGGACCAAATATGTTTACACAGCGTTACGTCATGGCTCACGATTTTATTATGCCTAATTAACCCGTACATATCAGAATACTGCAGTAAAACGAATTGTGTGACAAACGAGGCTATCAAGTCGAATGAAATGTAAACAATACTGTTTGGAAACGAACATACTTTCACCGTTTTTAATACCTTAAATCACTGTCCAAGGTTTTAGGGAAGACCCAGATTAAACGAAGGACTGTCATGTTGCTGTACTTAAGTGACAGCTTTCATTGAACGGAAAGAATAAACACACTCCCGCATAAGTTCAAGAAACAGACGCTATTCCAGCAATGTTCAGAGAGGGATTTCTCGGGCCATTGCTTCAGGAATATGATTAGTGGGTGACATTTCTACTAGGCATAGTCGTATCTCCAGAGACATGATTGGGCCGAAGAATACACTGGTCACAATTCTATGGAATGCAGTTACTTACTGGGTGACAGTTCTTGATTATTACTACAAGAGAAGCCGCCTAGTTGAAACGTCGCTCAGTTTTAAACAGTAAGTGTGATCAATACATTGTGACCTGTGTATTTCAGGTCAGTTATTGAATGTCATTGCAACAGTTTGCGTGTAACGAACTTGTCAGTCATGATATACTACTGCGATTGAAAATACGAATTACTGTTTTCATCCTGCCATTCCGGCCCTGACTTGCTGCCTGATATGTTACTTTGGAAGCACCCGGACCTGACGCTGGTATGACGAAATCCTGCTAACAAAATGAAGGAGTATAGGATAGGACATAACTCCAAAACAACGCACACATAAAACTGGTCCAGTATGGTTATTTTTTAATACATATTCCCTCGCGTGAAACTGTAAATTGCCCTGTCCAACTTCATGGGATCTTTCACAGGTAAAGACCCATATATGCACAAGCGATTTATTGAAATAAAATGGAACCGGAGTAAAATAAATCATCATGTGGATGCCCCCCCCCCCACAAAAAATACCAAGCCATTTAATATGTTATTATATAAAATTAATTAAATTTAGTTTCTTTATGAAAGTTATTATGCCTCTTTAAAGGAGACATATTTTACAGTTGCATATAACATACATTTTAAACTGTCCTAGCGTATCTTGTTACACGGCCCTTACGTAGTCCTAGTGTATCCTGTCACACGACCCTTTAATGTAAACACCCCTTGCATTACTGAGTTTAGGATCAACTGAACGGTAGACGATACGTAGCTCAACATAAATAACAAGCCTACCATTACAAACACGATTTGTATAAAATTGGATTAACAAATTTTAAGAAAAATGAGGTGCATGACTAAATATTTAAATAAATATCAACATTTTAATGTAGAAACTGAAAATTGAAATGGGATTTAACGCCCTACTGTTCTGTTCAGACTAGGCTAATGACGTCAGGTATACAACCATTAGTGTGATATAAGAGAAATTTTGCCCGGACAGCGGCACTATGTCGAATTCCACCTGTGAAGGGTTCTTTTACGTACACCCTGGTGTGTACACGGAACCTTAATTTATCGTTCCATCCGAGTGACTATACGTTATCCCTGGCCATACCCGCACTCCCACACCACTGATAAGGGGTATTAAGACGGGAGAGAAGAGGAGTGGGGACGAGAGTTAGAGAGAGTGCTGGGAAGGAGGGGGGGGGGGGTAGCTCATTTCGAGACTATAACAAATTAAAAAAATTTATTATAGATTACTGACCCATCAATGATGACGTACAGACTTTACTAGTTATAACCAGAATTGTCTACAATTAATACACAATACCAATAATACAAAACCATCAACAATCGATTAATCAAAAATATTAAAACCTACCTTTTACACAAATAAATTAAACGTTTCACAGAAATAATATTCCAATTTACGTAGTTATTTTGTTATCCAGTACTGATATGTCTCGTTTCGTTTTGAATAAAAAATACACGGAGTAAAAAAATGTGGCAATGATTGTCGCAGTGTTCTGTTCGATATGTCTTCAATAATAGCGCTTAGTAACGCGACAACAATTGAGCGCTATACACTGTGTATAGTATAACAGTTTTGCCATTCATCGATGGGTTATTTCGCTACGAATGATCGCACCCTTGTCATATTACTAAGGAACGGTATTGAGTGTCACATTGACTGCCTTATAATAGAGCAGTCGATCCTCTTATTATGATGGGTCACAATACAATCCACAGCACGCGATATTTGACGTTTTATTTCAGTCTGGTTAATCATATATAAAGCGCTCATTCGCATGACTGGATATATATTGCTACTTGGCAGAAAGCATTGTGTCTGGAACCAGTGTCTGTGAAATTCAGCTTCATTGGCTTATTCCTTATAATTATCAATCCCTAAGATGCTTTCTGTATATTTCGTTAGAGTACGTAGCCTCGGATTAGCAACATTATTAAAGGTCCTTAGTTCCAAAATGAAGCATATCGGTAATTCATGGGTTTTGCAGTGCTTCAATCTTTTTTTTGTTTATTAAAAAAAAGAAATGACCAGAAAAATCAGATCGATAGAGTCAGATCAATCTGTGTGCAATAAAGGGAAATAACCCCCTTTCATAACGCTAAAGAATGGCGACGGTTTGCCGTAGATCTCCACAGTTTTGTCAATTTGTTTTAATGTTCGTCTCTTACCTGTTATGTATAACCAATTTTGTATCATATATTCCAGATGAGTTGGAAATATACTTGGACTCGATGCAGATGGATGCGCTGCCATCGACGATGAATATTGGCTTATTTTGACCATGTAAGACTGGATACTCAAAGCGTAATGAGCGCTATTTCCAACGAAAGTACAGTGTGCAGAAATTGAATAATTTGATGAACAATATTATTTCTACGACTCCAGAAATTGAATCACCACGCTTGAAACAGAACTGAGACTTTCGGCGTTATTTATCATTGACATTATAAGCAGTCTTAGAATTTTATCCTGGCTGCTTCGAGGAGCCCACAACATACAATCTAATGAGCTGTGTTCGATATTCCTTCCTCTATTCCAAAGTTTGTCCATAAAATGACGAAAAGAACAAAAGTACCCCGAACCACATTTATACCAGAGACCAGACTACCCAGTGATTCAATGTCTTGCTGTTATAAATTATTCACAGCAATTCTCTCGTCCGCCCTTTATCCCCTTTTGAATGCCTTTTTTGTTAAGCAGATGCTCTTGAATTGGAACAGGACAAGATTCCTTTGACAGATCGTAGCAAAAACTCGAGATGGTCATCACACTCCTATGTTCTTTTATCAGATGATTGTGACATGTTGGGCTCTTAATGGTTATACAGACTAACTTCCTCGGCCAGGGAATGACATGGCTTTAACATTGCAGTTAAAGAGGATTACTAGTCTGAATCCTTATGATTAAGGCGCTTAAAAGAGAGTCGTTTCCCTTTGATCGTCTACAACACTGAAGATCTATCTACACCACATCTCCCCAAATCAAACCCAATGAGTTCCATCGAATTTAGTTGACCAGCATCCTTCTTTAATTGTATGAGAAGATCTTTAATATTGAAGAGTAAGATAATCGGAATGTTCAAATAAATGTTATAACCCAAGAAATGGTGTGGATTTAACAATGAAGTCAAAGAGGAAAATGAAATGAAATGGGGTTTAACGTCCTACTCTTCTGCACCTGACCTGGGCTAATGGAAGGCGGGCATACGACATACAGTGTGCAATGAGGGAAATTCCAACTGCCAAGGGATCTTTAACGTGCACGCCAATGTGTACAAAGGACCTCGGTTTGTCGTCCCATCCGAACGACTAGGCAGCTGTCCTTTTCAGGCCCTCCTTCTGCATAACTGACAAGGGGAAAATCGAGATGAACTTTCTCGGCCAATGCAGGGATCGAACACCCGACCTCCAGGCTAGCGAGCCAGCGCCTTTCCCACTACGCCACCGTGATTCCCAGTCAAAGAGGAGGGGGTTACTAGTCTGAATCTGTATGATTAAGGTGGCTAAAAGAAGATTGCTTCCCCTTGAACATCTAGAAGCGGCTGTACGAACAGTGTTGGCCTATTTACATCATATCACCCCAAATCAAATACAACGAGTTACATCAAATTTAATTAATTTAAAAAAATTATCAAAGCTTTGTATTCATAGCCTGATGATGACCATATTTACTTATAGAACGAAACCTTTGCACGATTCAACATCATTAGTAACACATAGAAATCAAGTGTATAGATAGGATATCAAAAAAAAACAAATAAAAAGAATACAATGAATCCACCGGAAGACTAGCGGATTAAACTTTATTCATAAGAGTGAGTAATATTTGATCTTTCTGAATGTGGTTGTATAAGTTTAAACAACAACAAACAAACAAAATATATTAATGATTATTATCACATTAGTTGACTGCAGTAAAACAATTGTAAAAAAATAACAATTGATAATTAAAATAAAAATTAAAATGTAAAACAAGTAATATTTACAATTATTATAAAAACATCGAAACTAGCCTCATCAACATTGTCCTATAGCCAAAACATTTGACCGGAATCTCAAACATGCTGGAACTAAGGTTAAATTTAATGTAATTTTATTTAAATAAAATCGTGGTCCAAAAGTTGTTTAAATCTGGTACTTTCAACTCTATAGTTATTATCATTTTAAATTTACATTGGTTTCCTCTGCGTACAAGATACGCTATCAAGATAATAGCTTGTGTCTTTACGTTAGAAACTAGCTCGCTGTGTATTATGTAAGCGCTAAAGCTGTCTAGTTCAGATCTTTTTTCTGGTTCAAATCTTGCATAAATGATAATTTAGATAATTATCAAGGTGACACGCATATAAACAACTATCTAGCCCATTAAATTGCAGATAATTAAATGGATTTGAACACACCCGAGATTTAACGATCAGTTAGAAAACCGAGACTCGATTGTCAAGTACCGTTACTACGATAATAAATGATGTACGCTTCATCTTCCAACACTTATAACTTTTTCATTATCTGTTTTTGAACTATTAAAACAAGATAGGCAAGCTCTTTATTTAAATCTTAGATAATGCATCCTTGACATTACCAAATTTGTCGCCTTTGATATTGTCTGACACAAAAAGAGTGAAATCTGGAAATCAAGTATTTCCCACTTATTCAGATTCAGAACTACCATCAGAATCGTACTGTACATTTATAGATTGTACTGGAGCTACCTTGGTAAAATCTATCTGACCATACTCCACACACTCTATATTACTGTGTATTATATCACCAGATTCACTCAATGACAAATCGGCGTAAATCAGATCCTCCACATTCTGTAAGGTAGAAGAAATATGCCCACAAAATTCTACGGAAATAACGTTGGGGATACAATCAATGGTGTTTTTCGAAATTCAATGCCATACTGTTCTAGATCTACTGATCTGAAGAAAGAGTAAATCATTAATTTATAGCCCGAATATTGTTACTTATGTTTGTCCTCTGTTTTCCCGTAGAATAACGGTGGCTAAGTGGGTAAGACGCTGGCTCGCTAGCCCGGAAGTCGGGTGTTCGATCCCTGCATTCGCCGAGAAAGTTCATCCAGATTTTCCGGCGTTGTTCCCCTTGTCAGTGGTGCAGAACAAAAGGCCTGACAATGACAGTTGTCAAGTCGTTCGGATGGGACGAAAAACCGAGGTCCGGTGTGCACCTTGGCGTGCACTTAAAAGATCCATTGGCAGTTTAAATTCGATATAAGAGTATGCCGTAGAGCCGCTGCCCGGGAAAACATTTCAATCGTAGCACACTGTATGACGTATGCCTGTCTTCATTAGCCCAATTTAGGAGCAGAACAGTAGGACGTTAAACCCCACTTCATTTTCATTTCCTCTGGTTTCCTGTCCAACCTACAGGATACACCCCCCTCTCTCCCCAAAATAATCTTAGCTCAATTACATATGGAGGCTATCGATATGGATATAGAAAAATACACCCTTTAAAAGCTTCATTGCCGGAAACATATAACGTCATTTCCTGACAATAACGTGTATTATATAGGCGGAAATCGAACACAAGTCACTTCTCGTCTCGTATTTGATGAGTTATATGTTTGTATTTGTAAAGAAGCTTTAAAGGTGGGTTATCATTCTAAATACTATATGTATTAATAACATTAGCTACACTAAAATAAGCACATTATGGATTCAGTTACTCAATGAGTAAAACATCGACTGGTTTGTTGACCAGAAGATCTCAGGTTCGTTCGTTCCCCGTGTTGGTCAAGAAAGTTCCCCAGGATTTTGCGTGGTGCAGTGGCGCAGGATGGTGGGCGGTCGTTCGGATGGGGCGGCAATCGGAGAACCCCTATGAGTAAAAGGACCTTTGAAATAAAAATATGGACCGTAGTGTTTGTTCCCTTATAGCCCGCTGTATTATTACAGTATCCCAAACGGTGTAGAAAAGCAGAACTTTGAAATCCATTTCATTCAATGTCGTTACTGGCAATGAAATAAGATGCAAATGATTAATAGAATACCTGATATCAACTGATTTCTAACATTAAGAATATTAGTTTTATTAAAAATAACTAACCAAATGACTTTGTGTTGATGCAGGAAGATAATTGATTTGTTTTTTGTAGTTAATATAAATACCATTTCGGTCATTCGTTTTTGTGTTTAACGGCTCAACGGATTTCTTTCTTGACCCTGAAATAAGAATATTTAACTCTGAAATAAAAATATACTTGACTCTAAAATAATAGTATATGGTTAAGTTAATATAACTACAGGCACCAGAAGGAATTTAAACAACATTTTGCCTGTTAATATAACCGGAAGTTGTATTCCAATCGCTAGGGAAGTGACACAACATAATTTTCGGACCAACAAAATTAGATTATATAGTATAGTCACTACACTGACTGGTTGTTTGACTTTTGAAACAACTTACTATACTTCTTGTAGAAAACGATAGATATGATGACTATTATGACTGTCAACAACATAATTATCACACCGGGAATAATACCATTGTTACCATCACCAGACCGTGTTTCCTTACTACCACTCTTACCATCACCAGCACCTGTTTGCTTACTACCACCGTTACCATCACCAGTCTCTTCGTGCACACTCCCACCCTTACCATCACCAGGCCTTTTGTGCATACTCTCGGTCTTACCATCATCACCAGACCTTGTTTGATTTCTATCACCAGACCCTGTTTGATTTCTATCACTGTTACCGTCACTTGTTGCCTCACTATCAATTTCATTCTCCACGGGTGACTTTGAAGTTGCTAAAAGAGAAAATATAACCGAAAGGCTCCAACACATTAAATACAGTAACCATCAACAACTACAATATTATATAGATAAAACAATGACCCAACAGGTGTATCGATGGTTCTGGATATAAAGGTATATGAAGGTTTGTGGTTATATATGTCTGCTCAGATAAAATAATGCTGATTCGATGAGGGTTGTGGCTCGGGTGGTCGTAAGGTTTGTTTTTGAGTCAATTGGCGTGGTTTCGATACTAAGCTTGACAAGGATTTGGGCGGAGTTTTTGCTGGTATTCCTATCCCTCCCCCAACCTAGTCCCATTTAAAACAATTTATTGAAATGAAAATTGTACCATATATTAGTTGTGTTATCAAGTTTAAATTTGACTCAAGTTGTGACTGTGAAGACTTGGTGAAAATATTTTTATCTAAATACAGAAAAGAAAAACTATAAAGCCAAACTATTCAATAAGTATCTGTTTACTCATAATCACCTTTTTGTTTTTTGTATTCAATCGGGACAGAACAAAAGTTGGTGGTAACACATGATTCAGAATATAAACGTTTAAACATGCATTATGCAAGAGCTAAATCTGCCTATTGCAGGTCTTTCGTTAGGCCTGAAATGTTTTCTAAAGTATTAATTAGACATTAATTAACTGATCCAGACTTAATCAATTCGCGATGGCATCCGATTTCTCCGATATTAAACAGATTGGAATGGTTCCAGTACCGTGGTTGAAATTATTGCTAATATCTTCGCTTGCAATAGAGTAATTTGAATGAAATTTTCAAATTATTCATTTTACATTATGTACTTTCGAACTATTATAGCAAGAATGGCTAGTTCTTTATCTAAATCTTACATAATGTATCTTTAAAGCCCAGTTAAAATGTCCGTATTCGAAGGTTGATCGAGGGATAATAATGAATATAGAGTTAAATACAAAAAAATCAAAGCTATTCTCATCAAGAATCATATCGATCAATCCTGATGTATGTTATGTCCATTTGGTGTAATTAAGTACAAAGACATGACCTCTATTAATACAGAAATCTTCAACAATTCTGAATGAAATGAAATGGGTTTTACTTTTCTGCATGGGCACTGGGCCCTTTTACATTCACGCTCGGTTTTTATTTACTTATTTCAGTTACTGCCAGGTTGGTGCAGCATCCTCCTTCACTTTGTGGCTCTGGACAATATGATCCTTCATCATTTTTCTTCACCGTCTCTATCATAAAACTAAATCTCTCATGGCTGTTTTCTACGATCTTAAAGTCTGTTGTATTAAACTTGGAATTAATGCTTCCTTTCCTTCCAATAAATAATGCCTTTTTTCCATGATTGATTTGAATCAAACTATCACGGATAGTATCTAAGTCAAATGTTATATTGACTTCATCTGCAACTTTCACCAATTCTGTATTATTTATACAACAACGAACTGAAAAAGGAACAAGGAATTAAATACCCTAAACGAAAAAAAAAAAAAATATATAGGTGTATAATTAATGATGCATTATGTTGGAGCTAAATCTCTTTTTTTGCGGGCCTGATTTTGGGTTCACATGCTATATAAAATATTAGCCCCGCATGTTCATACTAGTGTCTAAAATATTCGGCGACTTTCTACAGCTAGTTACATGTATAGGTTGACTAAGTTTGATATTGTCAAAATTTCGATTAGTTAATCATAAATAAATGATTTCATATGTTCGGTGATCAAAGGGGATTTTATCATTGGTGACAAAGTCCCGTTTGTAGGAAGTATATTAAAAAATACACACGTTTTAAAACATCAATGGGATCCGTAAGGGGGGGGGGGGTCCTTTTTCTTGTTGGGGGGGGACATGGCTTTGAATGGAATGTCATCACTACAATCTCAGATTAACATTTGAAATAACTAATTTTTAAATTTTGTTTCCACTTGCAATAACGCTATTCTTTATTTTCAATTCCGCTTTTAGGGTTCTCCTAATATTACATTTCCCACGATTATAATTGAGATTTTAAGCCTCGTTCGCCCACCGCTTGGATGCTGTATCGGTTTCAGATGGGGAGGGGACCTAGGCTATTCTGCTTTTGGGGCACCTCCCAATCCCACACCCTCACGACTAGAGGAAAATGAGACTGTGTTTCAAAGACAACTGCAAAAAGCCATGAATGGTGACCCATAACATCCTTTATTTATAAAAAAACTAGAAGTAGGCCTACATTTACAAGTTTGTTCCACACGACTGTTTTTTGTGTCTTATATCTCTTTCTTGGGATAATTAAAATTTTGACAAAGCAGCCTAATACCGACTATGAGAACTAGAACTTACAATGCCTCCCCCCCCCTTATCTGTGGTGCACAGGACGTGGCTAAGGAAGTCTAGTCGTTCGGATGGGACGAAAAAGAAAAGTCCAGTGTACAAATTTGAGTGCACGTAAAATATCCCATGGCAGTTGGAATTCAACATAAGAGTAGGCCGTAGCATCACTGTCCCGACAGAACAGTAGGGTGTTACACCTATTTCATTTCCAAGATTCAATAAGCTCTTGTATTATTGTTACAGAAAATATTTATAATTACCGACCTGAGTTAGGATAGAAACCTATGATACAAAACAGTACAAAGACGACAAACATGTCCTTCATGGTGACTATAAAATATATTATGATATCATTGTGGTGCACCGTGTTTACTTATAGTTTTTGCTTTGTTTTATCATTTCCTCTCTTTTTTGTTAGCTACAAAACAACATCCATTTGATCTTAGAAATAGAAATAGATCTAAGAAGTACCTTTCAGTTTAACTCGTCTTCTGATCTTAGAAATAGAAATAGATCTAAGAAGTACCTTTCAGTTTGACTTGTCTTCTGATCTTAGAAATAGAAATAAGTTCCACCTTCCATTTTAACTTGTCTTTTGAGAACTGCTTGGGATCCAAAGGGTTTAAACCTAAGCACGGTGATCACGAATAAAGATTACCTTGTAATACCGTATTTATGAGTACTAACCAGGACTCATTATTTATGATATATGATCACCCTAACCCCATCCCTAACCCAACGTTAGCCCTCACTATGAAACTGGGTCGTTATGATAAAACCTTCTCGAATATTATACATACCCCCGCCCCTCAATTTAGTTTTTGTTTTATTTCTAGATATTTCCAAGTATCGATTATATGCCACATCTGCTACATTGTTAGAATATAAACCACCTCAGATGCCCGTCTTTTTTCGAACATCCATAAATATCCATGATAACTAAATATGCAAAGTTTTTCGAACATCCATAAATATCCATGATAACTAAATATGCAAAGTTCATAGAACCATTAATTACTTTGTAGCGAACAACCAATTTATTACAAATGTCATACTGTTGATTAGGCCTGTTCTTTAAAACAGGCTAGAACTGACATCTTATCAATGTTTTGTCTTAGTTTCATTTACGTGAATAATGCCCATCTAAAGGAATGGTGCCCCATTACGTTAAGGAGCTAAATCGCTAATATTTGAGACCTAGAAATTGCCGCAAATGTAATATGAATGTTTTCGTTTGTACTCTAATTTCAAATAGGCTATGTTGGGCGAAATACGCCAGAAGTTTCTATCGAGTGGCTATTTCGAGTGTCTGGTTATTCCAATCTACATATACGCCGTTTGATTTGGTGCAATGTTTCTAGCCTTGTTCCCCGAGTCTCTTGCTAGAACTGGGGCTAAAACACATTAAGGTACACGATTCGTATACCAATGGTATTAAATATTGGATATTAAAAGCCCATCTTTTCCCGGTAAAATGTCAACATCAGTGTTGATTTAAATTGACAAATAATTCGTGTGTTGAATGCCGAAGACTTTGGACGATATCGAGTTAGAGACTAAGCTACTTTAGATATTACCAATATCCGTCATTCTCCGAAATTAAAGTATTGAGACGTCATTTATTTAAACATACAGGAAGGAATTGAAAATCGACAAATAAAAGTTAGGGAAAACGACGAAAGATTGCATGTTTTTTTATATAAAAAAATGAAAATTATAAATAATCATTTGGGATAGTAAAGTGAATTCTGTGGCTTGTGTGTTGAGTGTAACGGGATAAGAAGTAGATTAATTGATCATATCACGTCCAATGAAACAATTGAGTTTTTAATCTTGCTCAGAGGTGCTATTGTGTTGTCGTCACAGGTCCCCAAGCATACTCCGCGCAGCGTTTCGTTTGATTACAGGTAATCTCACTACACACTGCTATTATGAGTGGATATTGTTGTGTTAAATTTTGATTGGTCAGGAGTCCGACTACCAACCAATCACTACCTACCATACAAATGCTTTACATTTAAAACGAGTGCAAGTATTGGACCAAATATGTTTACATAACGTTACGTCATGGCTCACGCTTTTATTATGCCTAATTAACCCGTGCATAGGAGAATACTGCGGTAAAACTAATTGTGTGACAAACGAGGCTATCAAGTCAAATGAAAGGTAAACAATACTGTTTGGAAACGAACATACTTTCACCCTTTTTAAAACCTTAAATCACTGTCCAAAGTTTTAGGGAAGACTCAGATTAAACGAAGGACTGTCATGTTGCTGTACTTAAGTGATAGCTTTCATTGAACGGGGAGAATAGACACACTCCCGCAAAAGTTCAAGAAACAGACATTATTCCAGCAATGGCTAGAGAGAGATTTCTCGGGCCATTGCTTCAAGAATATGGTCCCCAAGAGGCCCTACGGAAACATGTTTATTTTTAGATATTAACGAAGAGCCCAATCGGATAAATGATGTGTCTGTTATCACACAATATCTGGACTTACTTGTAAATTGGGGTTAAAAGAACGCACCTAATAAAATTTGCGAGACTGAAAGTGGGCTACCGTTGGTGAGGATATTTGGTAATGTGGTTCGGAAAGCTGAAGATTAATCGGACTTGACTACGCTAACCGAATCATCTTGATAATGTGACCGTGTGGTCCGTCAGATATTACAAGAGTCCGGAATGGTTCTTCAAATCTTTAATACTGGAAACTTTTAATAACAATTATCTACATGCACTTAAAGGACCGCGGATAACCGACTTCATGTAGTACCTTATGCTACTAAGTCGGATAGACCTAAATGAGTGACGTATCAAGTACAATCACATATTTATATGGAATATATATTACTTCTAATCACGTGGCTAAATCTAGTGCTGACATAAATAAGCATTGATGTAATAATGTACAATATAAGAAATAAAACAATTAATAGATAAATCATACGATTGGCATGTTCACCAGACAGGCCATATTGTCAGTTACTTTCTATCTATAACAGTTTTACAAACAAAAAGGGATTATAATAAATTAACATGTCATTAGAATTACGTAACATTTCACCCTTGGCTACAGTCACCTTTCAATAGCACATACACACACACAATGTTATGAAGAAATAGAATAATTATTATCCCTAGAGTTTGCATATATGCATAGTTCAATTTGATGACTTTCCTTTTTTAAAATCAAAGTATTTAATGAAATATTCTAGATTTAAATTCCAACATAGAACTACTGTAACCAGCACGGTTTTAATAACCACACCTTCTGGCCCTTTCATGGGTGAACAAGAAAGTCGAAGCACGGTTATTTGGTAAAGTCGACAGTTGTTGTCCTGTATTAACCAAAAAACAAAACATTAAAAAAAACCGAGTTTGCCACGAGCGTTGCCAAGTGTCTGTTTATAATTGCCGATGGTATAATATGAGTATATAAATTGATGGAGTGTGAAGTTATTGATGACTAAGATGTCATTTAGATATTTCTATGATCGTTTTTTGACATACTGGCACCTTTACTCATTTCAACGAGATGATTAGCAGCATAGATTACAATTTTGATTTCACCAGCATTACCAATCGTCTGTTATTAATTGCCGATGGTATAATATAAGTGTATAAATTGATGAAGTGTGAAGTTGTTGATGATCTATGTGTTTTATTTTGATAATTCTATTTGGAGAATATATTAAAATTTTGTTATTGAATTGTATTTAACCCATAAAAAATCACAAAAGCGAGTTTGCCAAGAGCGTTGCCTAGTATCTGTGTTTTTTTATAGCCGATAGTACAAAATGGAAAGTATGTCTAGACTTCGAGCGATTACTGGAAACTTGAACAATACGGACATTAGAGACTTGGCAAGTGGCATTTTCCCTATCCGTATCCGTATCGTATACGTGACACGTTGCGTCAGAGTAGTTTTAGAGTTTTGACAGATTCTTGCGTTGCGTACGTATGCGTCACTGAGCTGAGCTTAGTTCTGAGCTTAGTCATTTACCAAGATCGCCATCAGTACTGTCAAGTGCCTTGCCTACAATTTCTCGGAGAGCGTGAAGTCATTCAACAGTCGCTGAGCTATTAAAAAAATTAATGTCGCATCTTATTAAAAAAATATCTTTGACTTTGACTCGACAGCAATTTTGGGTTTCACTTATTTATCATTGACACCCCTTTACCATAGAATCACTCATTTACAGATTTGCAAGGTCTCATATCTACCTAATGCTAACGAGTAGACAGACAGGAAAAGTATGAAAATTCCGAGAAAAAAACATCAAAAATAATGATTAAATTCCAGTCTTTATTATGATTAATTTCACATCAAATATACACCTCCGTGTTCTAAGATACACATAGATTCATAAAAACTCTATGATACAACATTTCAGCGTCTAAAAAGACGACAATTTTATACGGACCATCTCCGTATGAAAGCTGTTTGATACGGGCTGCCGTATCCGTGTGCCGTATCATGTATGAGAAATACACACACATTGATGACGTCACACACAAAATTCATACGGATACGCGCTACGCACTAGCAATTTACGCTTGCCAAAAGTCTCTATTAGCCTTTGAATAAACCCCTTCGAAGTGCATAATGAGTGCAATTTGTTACATCTTGAATATAAAAAGTTTGTGACATTCTTATTTCCGACATTCCCGGCAAAGAGATATAAGAAAAGAAACCTTGGCATATACAAATATACCACAACGTTTATAGCTGGAAAACAGCAATGATGACCCGATTGATTAAAACATTAAAAGACAAAAATGAGACCGGTTCTTACAGACCTGTAAGTTTGACCTCTACGTTGTGCAAAACACTTGAGGCTAAAGTAAATAAGATATTATTGAGAAAGTAATGGATTAATAAGTCCAAATGAAAGTGGATATAAACATCAGCGCCCCACTATTGATAATTAGGTGTAGTCATTCCTGAATTTAATGTTAATATATCACAAAGGCTTCACAGTTCTTGAGTGGTTTATGTCATCTAACATTCAAAGAGCAGTCATTGTGTTCAACTCCCATAGCAGCATTAAGTCAATAATACGAGATAAAACATCTAGACCAGAAATTGTTCAAAATATTCGAACAGGTGTTTTTTCCCTCCGAAAGAAAAAAACCCCATAGAATTTACATGGATGACATCCTATGTTGGCATAGTAGGTAGTGAGTCTGTAGAGAATCTGGCACTCAAAGGACTCAGCCTCTGTGAGACTGAAGACTTAAAATATACTGTTCATGAATTTAAAAACATTGTTAAAACTAAAATTAAATCTCAAGGGAGAAAGTCATCATTTCCATTTATTAAGGCACGTAGAGAGAATTATTTTAATGTTGAAACTGAATTGTAGGCCTTTCTTATATTGCTAGTATACCAAATTATAAAAGCACCGTGGGATGACCAGGATATAGTAAACATGCTGTTAGGTAAGTCGACTTTTAGGCCCATCATACCTTACTAATATCAAAATTGTAGAGACACAACATCTCGGGTAGGCGCGTTTTGAAATTAGGGTAAATAAATTGGTCGAAATATGTCAAATTTTGTCCCAAAACAACTTTTTCACTTATATCGGAAGTTGTCCGTTCACAAATGTTTCACTTCATCGTTTGACTTCTGTGGCCTGAGTGTCCCCACCAGGGCTCAAATTAGAGACAAATTTTAGGGAGAAGTGACATCCACTTCGCAACTTCTTCCTACAGACAGAATAGGGAATAGGGAGACTTGAGGGAGGGGTAAAATTTCATGCATTGACGCCACCAATCTTACCAAGTCGTTACAGAACATGCTAAATAAATAACTATAACATCTTTTAGCTGCACACATATTTATTTCGGTATGTCATCACACTCTTACTGGTATTAAAATCACTGTGATAATCCAATCCATATAACAATAATAAAACAAACATTAAATAAACGCCATTAACATATATTTATATATTTACAAAAAAGACATCGTTGGGTAAAGCTATCTCAACGGCGGGCCCGTAGCCAGCTCATAAAATTGGGGGGGGGGGCTGATGATGTGGCCGACTAAGAACACTCCTAAGAAATCATTATCGTTGGCGAAATATTGGGGGGGGGGCTAAAATATCTTTCATGTGGACGTATATTGTCGTCGCCCCTGTTCGTCCGTCCGTCCACAATTGTTTGTGAACAGTCTACAGGTCACAATTTGAAATGTAGGTTTATCACCCTCAGATCTCGGTTCCTTTTGATATTGGCATGTACCGGACTGTAACTTCATGGGTTATGACTCCCGATTGTACGACAAATCACGTTTTTAGCTTGTGAACAATGTAGAGGTCACAATTTTGAACCGATTTTGATGAAACTTGACATGCATATTTATAATATAACCCAAAGATCTTGGTTAATTTCGATATTTGTGCATATCGGATCGTGACTTCCTGAATTATAGCTCCTGATTGTACGAAAAATCTCCTTTTTTAGCTTGTGGTCTCTCTAGAGGTCATAATTATCATTCGATTTATAAAACCGTCTAATTATATCACCGTTACACTGTAATGAAGGTTGAGTTCGAATTTCGTGAAAATCGGACCAAAATTGCCAGATAAAATAACCGCCGCTTGTACGCGGATTGTGTAAAATTATGGTGTATCAAGGTTGTGGAAACTGTCGAGGTCACAATTTTAATCCGATTTTGATGAAACTTGAAATGCATGTTTATAATCCAAAGATCATGGTTCCTTTCGATATTTGCGAATTGAAACTTCCTGAATTATAGCCCCTGATTGTACGCAAAATCGACGTTTTTTTATCTTGTGGTCCCTCTAGAGGTCTCAATTATTATCCGATTTTACAAAACGTTTGACTATTGAGGTCACAATTTTATTCCGTATTAAAAAACCGTTTGACTATATCCCCGTTACACATGGTTAAGTTTGAATTTCTTGAAAATTGAACCAAAATGGCCGACCCTGGAATGCAAATATTGAATTTATATCACAAAGATCTTGGTTCCTTTTGATATTTGCGCATATTGATCTGTAACTTCCTGAATAGGATCGTAACTTCCTGAATTATGTCCCCTGATTGTCCGATAAATCGCCTTTTATGGCTTGTGGTCCACTCGACACCAACCAGGTCATTTCGGTATTAACACCGTTCAATTTTATTTCAATAATTCGCTTGCGCGTAGGGGTGTATAGCAGTGGGAGGAAACCGGAGGACCCGGAGAAAACCCACGAGGTTGGACAGGCGGCCCTACTCCATGTCACGTAAAACCGGGAAATCGAAACCACGCTAGTTTATTCATTGACAGACCTTATGTTACAGCGTGCACGTGCTAACCATCCGACCATCATACCCTCTAAACAACATTGAACGTGATGTAAATGTATGGTTTGCAAATACTATTTCGAATACCGTGGCTAATTGGGTAAGACGCAGGCTCACTAGGCTGTGGGTCGGGAGTTCGATCCCTGCATTGGTCGAGAAAGTTCATCCAGATTTTCTGGCGTGGTTCCCCCTTATTAGTGTCTTGTTCCGATGGGATGAAAACCCGAGGTCCCGTGTACATGTTGGCGTGCACGTAAAAGATCCCGTGACCGTTAGAATTCGATATAAGTCCAGTTCGTAGATCCGCTCTCCGGGCAGTATTTCCCTAAAGCACATTGTACGGCGTATGCCCGTCTCCATCAGGCGTTAAACCCCTTTCATTTCATTTTCTATTTCAAATTAAGCTAAACGGAATTTGGAGAATTTTATTTGATTTTTTTACGGTTGAGCCAATAATTAATATTTATATGTAGTTGTTCTATATTAACACAGGGTATAAATGTTATCGATAGACAGTTACTTTAATACTAAGCCACCTCTCTCTCTCTCTCAATTTCAGCACTCCTTCCAATCTTCAACCAGACGAAGAATGAGTCGTTTATATCAAATAATGATCAGGTGCGCAATCACCAACTGAGCACGCAGTGGCGACACCAAACGACTTCATAATGATGGTTGCTAGGCGGAAATGTATAAATTCTAAATTCGTTGATGTTGATGCTAAACATGTAAAGCATGTATTAAGAAGACATTTTTCGTTTAGATAATAGAAACAAGTTGGAACAGAATTGAAATTTACACTGAACAAACAAAGAAGTTGGGTTATACATTGTCTTAAATTAGAAATTACATGAATGGAAGTTAGAAATTACATGAACAGAAGTAAGAAATTAGACGATAGCATGTTAGAATTTTTACTCTAATATACCGCCATAGAGCTGAGGCTGCACTAGAATTTTTTGAATATATTGATATCTGTCTTCAGAGCAGGCGAATTGAAAAGGAAATTATGCAGTCGGGCTATTGTTGGATGAATATTGAGGACGGTCCGCGCTTGGTTCAATTCCAAATCAAATTTAATGACTCCAGTAAGGCAATAATGTGTGGAAATTCATTTAATGTTTAGGTAATTAATAACCAGATTTCAGATATACAATAATATTTTCTTCGTCTTTTTCTAATTGCTTGACAATAAGTTGTTGCAATGGTTTTCGTTCTTTCAACTTAGATGTGGTTATGGTAGAAATATAAGCAGACATAAATAGAAAGCGAATACAGTATTTATAAAAAATAAATTTTAAAAACAAAAAAGGAATGACATCATGCGCATACCTTCATAAATAAATATTTTTAAAAAATAAACCAACTAATGAACTCTCTAAATAGGTCAAACCAACCAGGCTTCTTAGATTTTGAATGACGGGTATGGTTGGTAGTTTTAGCTGGAATTTCGTGTCCCTTATATAGAAAGTATAAATGCGTCAGCGATTAGGACGGGACAATTATCATTTTGGGGTTAATGTTTCGTATGGACCGCGTTTAATGTCAACATTATGCTATCTTATACGATTCCCTCATTTCATTTCTAATTTGATTAATCTGTGCACCAGTTGCCTGGAAGATAGTAACCCCTTCCAGAAATGGATATTGGCATAACTGTCGGTGAGTAAGTCTAATGAAGTAATAGAATAATGCAGGTAACAAATTTCTGTACATTTAACAGAACACCGTTTAATTATAGCAAAAGGTGAAGCAGACGTATCAAGAATGAACGACAATGCACCATTTATTTATTTCCAAATCATGAAACGGTTGGAATACTGCTTGCTGTAACTGTGGAATCAAGTAGATGACAGTGCCTTCAGTACTTATACTCATTTAGCAGTGATTAAAATTGGGTGTTAGTCTAAACGGTCGCATGCCAGTGTGCCCACATTTCTAATAAAAACAAGTTTCACCCAGGCGAGGAACAATAGAGGGATTAACAAGCGTTAACGAGGGAACAATAGAGAGAATTAACAAGGGATTAATTAGTGTGGTCAGTATGGATTACAGGCAGATTTTTCTCGAGTGCCAGAAATCAAGAAGATCATCAAGCAAGCAGCAGCATTACAGCTGATTCCAGTAGGGCTACAGCAGGTTGAAGACGTATGGCTACAGACTCTTGATGATGCACCACTCCAAGATGCCAATTTGCAGACTATGTGACTGAGCTCTGGGTGGAGGGGCAGCATGGCAGAATGATGTAGAACCACTTTCACACTGAAGGCCCACGACAACGAACCATGTTGAAGCATGGCATTCGACGATCGCATCCATTCTTGCCACCTCTCACCCAAATATCTTCAAGTTGGTAGATTTCTTTAAGAATGAGCAAGCGTACTCTGAGGTAACCATACTGCAGTTCGGTGCCAACGGCAAATTACGGCCTAAGAGAAGGAACTTGTACCGGCAACTTGAAACCCCACTTCAAACTCTGAAAACTGATCTTGAGATTGGTATAAAGTCTTTATTGGAGTATGCCGGTGGCGTAGCCCATTTAACTGCTTTGTAAATGACATAAATGATTATAGATTTGATTTTGTTGTTGTTTATGTTTTGATATTTTTAATTTTAACCAATTCATTGTTTATCTCGTTGTAACTATGTTTATCCCATCATTATTTGTATGTTATATTTTTATCGAATTGTAAAATGTGATGTATGATACTAGTATATCAAACAGAAAAATAAAAAAAAAACTTTATACGGTAATATCTATATTTTTTCCCTCCAAGTACTCACTATCAACTAATCCTAATCCGATCAATACACTAATCCAATTAATTGGACTTAATCCCTAATTTTTCAAAAGTGGACACAGTGGGGGCACACCGTCTAAACATCTTAAAAAAACGAAATCGCAACATTTGCACTCTGAAATGAATATACACTCTGAAATGACTACACAGAACTAACTTAACATTTTGTATTAATCGGACGCGTATTCAAAATAATTCAAATTTAGAGAAAATGTTAACAGCATAAATACGAAACGACAAAATGATTGAAGTCACATGTACTGAAAAAAAGAAACGTTTGTAGTCTGTTAGGTAACCTACAGCCCTGGGTACACACAGCAAAATGATTATTGTCAAAGATTACAATAATGCCCCTGGTCTTAATCGCATTAAAGCTTTGATAGAATTTTTCAGAAGACAGCGGTTCACCAATCCGCCGCTATAAGAATAACTGTAAATATGGATATCAATGATACCGAACCATAACCCAACTAATGAACTTGTGCACTGTGTATAGTATAACGGTTTTGCCATTCATCGATGGGTTATTTCGATACGAATGATCGCACCCTTGTCATATTACTAAGGAACGGTATTGAGTGTCACATTGACTGCCTTATAATAGAGCAGTCGATCCTCTTATTATGATGGGTCACAATACAATCCACAGCACGCGATATGTGACGTTTTATTTCAGTCTGGTTAATCATATATAAAGCGCTCATTCGCTCGCATGACTGGATATATATTGCTACATGGCAGAAAGCATTGTGTCTGGAACCAGACTCTTCAACACTTAAGTGTCTGTGAAATTCAGCTCCATTGGCTTATTCCTTATAATTACCAATCCCCAAGATGCTTTCTGTATATTTCGTTAGAGTACGTAGCCTCGGATTAGCAACATTATTAAAGGTCCTTAGTTCCAAAATGAAGCATATCGGTAATTCATGGGTTTTGCAGTGCTTCAATCTTTTTTGGTTATTAAAATAAAAGAAATCGTCAGAAAAATCAGATCGATAGAGTCAGATCAATCTGTGTGTAATAAAGGGAAATAACCCCCTTTCATAACGCTAAAGAAATGGCGACGGTTTGCCGAAGATCTCCACAGATTTGTCAATTTGTTTTAATGGTCGTCTCTTACTCGTTCTCAGATTTTTCTGCAACACGGATGGAATAATAGTAGAAAGGACTGACCTATTGTTATTGTGTGGTGGCCAATGCAGGTGGGCGAGGAACCCACAACATACAATCTAATAAGATGTGTTCGATATTGCTTCCTCTATTCTAAAGTTTGTCCACAAAATGACGAAAATACAAAACTACCCCGAACCACATTTATATCAGAGACCGGAATATCCAGTGATTCAATGTCTTGCTGTTATAAATTATTCACAGCAATTCTCTCGTTTGCCCCTTTGAATGCTCTTGAATTGGAGCAGGACAAGATTCCTTTGACAGATCGTAGCAAAAACTCGAGATGGTCATCACACTTCTATGTTCTTTTATCAGATGATTGTGACATGTTGGGCTCTTAATGGATATACAGACTAACTTCCTCGGCCAGGGAATGACACGGCTTTAACATTGCAGTTAAAGAGGATTAGTACTCTGAATCCTTATGATTAAGGCGGTTAAAAGAGAGTCGTTTCCCTTTGAACGTCTACAAACGATAATACTAACACTGAAGATCTATCTACAACACATCTCCCCAAATCAAATACAATGAGTTCCATCGAATTTAGTTGACCAACATCCTTCATTAATTGTATCTGAAGATCTTTAGTTTTTTTCTGGTTATATAGATCAAGATAATCGGAATCTTCAAATAAATGTTATAACCCAAGGAGTGGCGTGGATTTAACAATGAAGTCTATGGGGAGGGGATTACTAGTCTGAATCTGCATGATTAAGGCGACTAAAAGAGAGTTGCTTCCCATTTAAAGTTTAGAGGCGTTGGCTTATCTATACATCACATAACCCTTAATCAAATACAATGAGTTACATCAAATTTAATTAATTAAAAGCAATTATCAAACCTTTGTACGCATAGCCTGGTGATGGCCATATTTACATATGAAATGAAACCTTTGTACGATTCAACACATTTAGTGATACATAGAAATCAAGTTTATAGAAAGGGTATCAAAAGAAAACAAATAAAAAGAATACAATGAATCCACCGGATTAAACTTTATTCATAAGAGTGAGTAATATTTGATCTTTCTGAAGGTGGTAGTATAAGTTTAAACAACAACAAACAAAATATATTAATAATTATTATCACATAAGTTCACTAACAATTGATAATTAAAATAAAAGCTAAAATATCAAGAAGCAAGTAATATTTACAATTATTATGAAAAAACAGGTTGGATTTTGAAATACTGATTTAGACTAATCTCATCAACAATGTCCTATAGCCATAACATTACACCAGAAACCCCAACATGCCTGAACAAATGTTAAATTTAAATTTATCTTTTGAAGCAGCTTGCTGTGCATTATGTAAGCGCTAAATCTTTCTGGTGCAGGTCTTTTTTCTGGCTTCAAATCTTGCACAACTGATAATTTAGATAATTATTAACGTGACAAGCCTATAAACAACTCTCTAGCCCACTAAATTGCAGATAATTAAATGGATTTGAACACACCCGAGATTTAACGATCCGTTAGAAAACCGAGACTCGGTTGTCAAGTACCATTACAACGATAATAAATGATCTACACTTCATCTTCCAACTTCGTCCAGAATAAAGCAATTTGAATTTAATTTTCTATACATTCCTTTTTCATTATCTGTTTCGAACTATTAAAAGCTCTTTATTTAAGTCTTACATGATGCAACTTTAATATTACAATTTTTTTCACCTTTGATATTGTCAGATACAAAAAAAAGAAAATCTGGAAATCAAGTATTTCCCAATTATTCAGACTCAGAACTACCATCAGTATCGTACTGTACATTTATAGATTGTACTGGAGCTACCTTGGTAAAATCTATCTGACCATACTCCACACACTCTATATTACTGTATTATATCACCAGATTCACTCAATGACAAATTGGCGTAAATCGGATCCTCCACATTCTGTAAGGTAGAAGAAATATGCCCACAAAATTCTACGGAAATAAAATTGGGAATAGAATCAATGGTGTTTTTCGAAGTTCAATGCCGTACTGTTCTAGATATATTGATCTGAAGAAAGAGTAAATCATTAATTTATAGCCCGAATATTGTTACTTATGTTTGTCCTCTGTTTTCCCGGAGAATAACGGCGGCTAAGTGGGTAAGACGCTGGCTCGCTAGCCTGGAAGTCGGGTGTTCGATCCCTGCATTCGCCGAGAAAGTTCATCCAGATTTTCCGGCGTTGTTCCCCTTGTCAGTGGTGCAGAACGAAGGGACTGACAAGGACAGTTGTCAAGTCGTTCGGATGGGACGAAAAACCGAGGTCCGGTGTACACCTTGGCGTGCACTTAAACGATCCATTGGAAGTTTAAATTCGATATAAGAGTATGCCGTTGAGCCGCTGCCCGGGAAAACATTTCAATCAAAGCACACTGTATGACGTATGCCCGTCTTCATTAGCCCAGTTTAGGAGCAGAACAGTAGGACGTTAAACCCCACTTCATTTCCTCTGGTTTCTGTCCAACCTACAGGACACACCCCCTCTCTCCCCAAAATAATCTTAGCTCAATTACATATGGAGGCTATCGATATGGATATAGAAAAATACACCCTTTAAAAGCTACATTGCCGGAAACATATAACGTCATTTCCGGACAATAACGTGTATTCTATAGGCGGAAATCGAACACAAGTCACTTCTCGTCTGGTATTTGATGAGTTATATTTTTGTATTTGTAAAGAAGCTTTAAAGATGGTGGGTTATCATTCTAAATACTATATGTATTAATAACATTAGCTACACTAAAATAAGCACATTATGGTTTCCGTTACTAGCAACGGGTGGCTCAATGAGTAA
The DNA here is from genome assembly GCA_963678685.1 of Patella ulyssiponensis. Lineage (NCBI taxonomy): Eukaryota > Metazoa > Mollusca > Gastropoda > Patellidae > Patella > Patella ulyssiponensis. The sequence goes on from OY783225.1 coordinate 14,277,444, forward strand.
AACATCGACTGGTTTGTTGACCAGAAGATCCCAGGTTCGTTCCCCGTGTTGGTCAAGAAAGTTCCCTAGGATTTTGCGTGGTGCAGTGGCGCAGGATGGTGGGCAGTCGTTCGGATGGGGCGGCAATCTGAGAACCCCTGTGAGTAAAAGGACCTTTGAAATAAAAATATGGACCGCAGTGTTTGTTCCCTTATAGCCCACTGTATTACTACAGTATCCCAATCGGTGTGGAAAAGCAGAACTTTGAAATCCATTTCATTCAATGTCGTTACTGGCAATGAAATAAGATGCAAATGATTAATAGAATCCCTGATATCAATTGATTTCTAACATTAAGAATATTAGTTTTATTAAAAATAACTAACCAAATGACTTTGTGTTGATGCAGGAAGATAAATGATTTGTTTTTTGTAGTTAATATAAATACCATTTCGGTCATTAGTTTTTGTGTTTAACGGCTCAACGGATTTCTTTCTTGACTCTGAAATAAGAATACTTAACTCTGAAATAAGAATACTTGACTCTAAAATAATAGTATATGGTTAAGTTAATACAACTACAGGCACCCGAAGGAATTTAAACCACATTTTGCCTGTTAATATAACCGGAAGTTATATTCCAATCGCTAGGGAAGTGAGGCAACATAATTTTCGGACCAACAAAATTAGATTATATAGTATATTCACTACACTGACTGGTTGTTTGACTTTTGAAACAACTTACTATACTTCTTGTAGAAAACGATAGATGTGATGACTATTATGACTGTCAACAACATAATTATCACACCGGGAATAATACCATTGTTACCATCACCAGACCTTGTTTCCTTACTACCACTCTTACCATCACCAGCACCTGTTTGCTTACTACCACCGTTACCATCACCAGTCTCTTCGTGCACACTCCCGCCCTTACCATCACCAGGCCTTTTGTGCATACTCTCGGTCTTACCATCACCAGACCTTGTTTGATTTCTATCACCAGTCCTTGTTCGATTTCTATCACTGTTACCGTCACTTGTTGCTCCACTGTTAATTTCATTCTCCACGGGTGACTTTGAAGTTGCTAAAAGAGAAAATATAACCGAAAGGCTCCAACACGTTAAATGCAGTAACCATCAACAACAACATTATATAGATAAAACAATGACCCAACAGGTGTATCGATGGTTCTGGATATAAAGGTATATGAAGGGTTGTGGTTATATATGTCTGCTCAGATAGAATAATGCTGATTCGATGAGGGTTGTGGCTGGGGTGGTCGTAAGGTTTGTCTTTGAGTCAAGTGGCGTGGTTTCGATACTAAGCTTGACAAGGATTTGGGCGGACTGCAGAATATCGTGGAGTTTCTGCTGGTATTCCTATCCCTCCCCAACCTGGTCCCATTTAAAACAATTTATTGAAATAAAAATTGTACCATATATTAGTTGTGTTATTAAGTTTAAATTTGACTCACGTTGTGACTGTGAAGACTTGGTGACAATCTTTTTATCTAAATACAGAAAAGAAAAACTATAAAGCCAAACTATTCAATAAGTATCTGTTTACTCATAATTACCGTTTTGTTTTTTGTATTCAATCGGGACAGAACAAAATTCGTGGTAACACATGATTCAGAATATAAACGTTTAAACATGCATTATGCAAGAGCTAAATCTGCCTATTGCAGGTCTTTCTTTAGGCCTGAAATGTTTTCTAAAGTATTAATTAGACATTAATTAACTGATCCAGGCTTAATCAACTCGCGATGGCATCCGATTTCTCCGATATTAAACAGATTGGAATGGTTCCAGTACCGTGGTTGAAATTATTGCACACGCCTGTCAAACCTTCAAAGGCTAATATCTTCGCTTGCAATAGAGTACTTTGAATGAAATTTTCAAATTATTCAATTTACATTATCTACTTTCGCACTATTATAGCAAGAATGGCTAGTTCTTTATCTAAATCTTACATAATGTATCTTTAAAGCCCAGTTAAAATGTCCGTATTCGAAGGTTGATCGAGGGATAATAATGAATATAGAGTTAAATACAAAAAAAAAAATCAAAGCTATTCTCATCAAGAATCACATCGATCAATCCTGATGTATGTTATGTCCATTTGGTGTAATTAAGTACAAAGACATGACCTCTATTAATACAGAAATCTTCAACAATTCTGAATGAAATGAAATGGGTTTTACTTTTCTGCATGGGCACTGGGCCCTTTTACATTCATGCTCGGTTTTTCGTCCCAATCGAACGTCTAGGCACTGCCCTTGTCTGTTTAGCACCATCGACACGAGGAAAGGAAATATCGCTGGGAATTTCTGAGGAACTTTCTCGAGACCCCCGGTAAGGGAGTCAGCGGGTTTATTCATGGAGAATCCGCGACTCCTGAACAATTCTAAAATCGTTTTGATAAACATACAATCCACATATATATATATATATATATATTTATTTACTTATTTCAGTTACTGCCAGGTTGGTGCAGCATCCTCCTTCACTTTGTGTCTCTAGACAATATGATCCTTTATCATTTTTCTTCACCTTCTCTATCATAAAACTAAATCTGTCATGGCTGTTTTCTACGATCTTAAAGTCTATTGTACTAAACTTGAAATTAATGCTTCCTTTCGCTCCAATAAATAATAACCTATTTTCATGATGGATTTGAATCAAATCAACAGGGATAGTATCTAAGTCAAATGTTATATTGACTTCACCTGCAACGTTCACCTTCAATTCTGTATTATTTATACAACAACGAACTGAAAAAGGAACAAGGAATTAAATACCCTAAACGAAAAAAAAAATATATAGGTGTATAATTAATGATGCATTATGTTGGAGCTAAATCTGTATTTTTGCAGGCCTGTTTTTGGGTTCAAAGGCTATATAAAATATTAACCCCGAATGTTCATACTAGTGTCTGAAATATTCGGCGACTTTCTACAGCTAGTTACATGTATAGGTTGACTAAGTTTGACATTGTCAAAATTTCGATTAGTTAATCATAAATAAATGATTTCATATGTGCGGTGATCAAAGGGGATTTTATCATTGGTGACAAAGTCCCGTTTGTAGGAATTATATTAAAAAAAACACATGTTTTAAAACATCAATGGGATCCGTAAGGGGGTGGGTACTTTTTCTTGTTGGGGGGGGGGGGGCATGGCTTTGAATGGAATGTCATCACTACAATCTCAGATTAAAATTTGAAAATAAATAATTTTTAAATTTTGTTTCCACTTGCAATAACGCTATTCTTTATTTTCAATTCCGCTTTTAGAGTTCTCACAATATTACATTTCCCACTGCATCTCTTGGATGCAGTATTGGTTTCAGATGAGGAGGGGCTATTCTGCTTTAGCGGCACCTCCCAATCCCACACCCTCACGACTAGAGGAAAATGAGCCTGCGTTTTAAAGACAACTGCAAAAGCCATGGGTGGTGACCCACAACATCCTTTATTTATAAAAAAAACCCTAAAAGCAGGCCTACATTTACAAGTTTGTTCCACACGACTGTTTTTGTGTCCTATATCTCTTGGGATAATTAAAATTTTGACAAAGCGACCTAATACCGACAAGTGCACAGGACGTGGCTAAGGAAGTCTAGTCGTTTGGATGGGACGAAAAAGAAAAGTCCAGTGTACAAATTTGAGTGCACGTAAAATATCCCATGGCAGTTGGAATTCAACATAAGAGTAGGCCGTAGCATCACTGTCCCGACAGAACAGTAGGGTGTTACACCTATTTCATTTCCAAGATTCAATAAGGTCTTGTATTATTGTTACAGAAAATATTTATAAATACCGACCTGAGTTAGGATAGAAACCAATGATACAAAACAGTACGAAGACGACAAACATGTCCTTCATGGTGACTATAAAATATATTATGATATCATTGTGGTGCACCGTGTTCACTTATAGTTATTGCTTTGTTTTATCATTTCCTCTCTTTTTTGTTAGCTACAAAACAACATCCATTTGATCTTAGAAATAGAAATAGATCTAAGAAGTACCTTTCAGTTTGACTTGTCTTCTGATCTTAGAAATAGAAATAAGTTCCACCTTCCATTTAACTTGTCTTTTGAGTACTGCCTGGGATCCAAAGGGTTTAAACTTAAGCACGGTGATCACGAATAAAGATTACCTTGTAATACCGTATTTATAATACTAACCAGGACTCATTATTTATGATATATGATCACCCTAACACCATCCCTAACCCAACGTTAGCCCTCACTATGAAACTGGGTCGTTATGATAAAACCTTCTCGAATGTTATACATACCCCCACCCCTCAATTTAGTTTTTGTTTTATTTCTAGATATTTCCAAGTATCGATCATTTGCCACATTGTTAGAATATAAACCACCTCAGATGCCCGTCGTTTTTCGAACATCCATAAATATCCATGATAACTAAAAATGCAAAGTTCATGCCCCATTACGTTAAAGGAGCTAAATCGCTAATATTTGAGACCTAGAAATTGCCACAAATGGGTCGCATCGCATATAATAATGTAATATGAATGTATACAAACTGATTTACATTCAATCATTTTCGTTTGTACTCTAATTTCAAATAGGCTATGTTGGGCGAAATACGTCAGAAGTTTCTATCGAGTGGCTATTTGGAGTGTCTGGTTATTCCAATCTACATTCTCCGTTCAATTTGGTGCAATGTTTCTAGCCTCGTTCCTCGAGTCTCTTGCTAGAACAGGGGCTAAAACGCATTATGGTACACGATTCGTGTACCAATGGTAAAATGTTTATTTTGTTTTAAATATTGGATATTAAAAGCCCATCTTTTCCCGGTAAATTGACAACATCAGTGTTGATTTAAATTGACAAATAATTCGTGTTTTGAATGCCGAAGACTTTGGACGATATTGAGTTAGAGACTAAGCTGCATTAAATATTAACAATATCCGTCATTCTCCGAAATTAAAGTATCGAGACGTCATTTATTTAAACATACGGAAAGGAATTGAAAATCGACAAATAAAAGTTAGGGAAAACGACGAAAGATTGCATGGTTTTTTTATATAAAAAAATAAAAATTATAAATAATCATTTGGGATAGTAAGTGAACTCTGTGGCTAGTGTGTTGAGTGTAACGGGATAAGAAGTAGATTAATTGATCATATCACGCCCAATGAAACAATTAAGTTTTTAATCTTGCTCAGGGGTGCTATTGTGTTGTCGTCACAGGTCCCAAAGGGGCCCTACTGAAACATGTTTATTTTTAGATATTACCGAAGAGCCCAAACGGATAAATGGAGAAACATTAACATGAAAAAGTACCAAGTGTCTGTTATCACACAATATCTGGACTTACTTGTAAATTGGGGTTAAAAGAACGCATCTAATAAAATTTGCGAGACTGAAAGTGGGCTACCGTTGGTGAGGAGGTTTGGTAATGTGGTTCCGAAAGATGAAGATTAATCGGACTTGACTACGCTAACCGAATCATCTTGATAATGTGACCGTGTGGTCCGTCAGATATTACAAGAGTATGGAATGGTTCTTCAAATCTTAAATACTGGAAACTTATAATAACAATTATCTACATACACTTAAAGGACCGCGGATAACCGACTACATGTAGTACCTTATGCTACTAAGTCGGATAGACCTAAATGAGTGACGTATCAAGTACAATCAAATATTTATATGGAATAACTTCTAATCACTTGGCTAGATCAAGTGCTGACATAAATAAGCATTGATGTAATAATGTACAATATAAGAAATAAAACAATTAATAGATAAATCATACGATTGGCATGTTCACCAGACAGGCCATATTGTCAGTTACTTTCTATCTATAACAGTTTTATAAACAAAAAAAGGTTGTCAGGCAACGAAACATACGCCCACACAGCAGCTAAATCGTCCGGGCAGTCAACAAGAGTTGTCGCATATTAAGTAATTACCAGAAAATCATTAGAATTTGTTTAGTTTTTAATGCTAACGTTAAGTATACGAAACATTTAATATTATGGATTTTCAAGAAATTCACACTCAACCATCATTAATGTGTAACGGGGATATAGTCAAACGTTTTTTTTTAATTCGGAATAACCTTGATATATCATATTTTTACATTATTTGCGTATTAGCAGCAGAGCTTTTGTCCGGAAGTGTTTGTCCGATTTTTACGAAATTCGACCTCAACCTTCATTACAGTGTATAAACGGTGATATAATCAAACGTTTTTTAAAATCGGAAAATGGTTGCGACCTCCAGAGGGACCACAAGCTAAAAAGGCGATTTTTAGTTTTAGTACAATCAGGGGCCATAATTCAAGTTACAATTCGATATGCGCAAATATCAAAAGGAACCAAGATCTTTGGATTATAAACATGCATTTAAAGTTTCATCAAAATCAGATTAAAATTGTGACCTCTACAGGGTCTACAACCTTGATATACCATATTCTTATAGTATTCGCGTACAAGCCGCGGCTATTTTGTCCATCAGTTTTGGTCTAATTTCCACGAAATTCAAAATCTCCCTTCAATACGGTGAAACAGTGATATAATCAAACGTTACGTTAATAATTGTGACCTCCAAAGGAACCACAAGCTAAAAAATGCAGATTTTCGTACAATCAGGCGCCACAATTCAGGAAGTTACGATCAGATATGTGCAAATATGCCATGGAACCAAGATCTTTAGGTTATAAACATGTATTTCAAGTTTCATCAAAATTGTGACCTCTATAGGGTCCACAACCTTAGTATAACATATTTTCACACTATTCAGGTACAAACGACGGCCATTTTGTCTGTCAATTTTGGTCCGATTTTCACGAAATCCGAATTCACCCTCCATAACCATGTAACGGTGATATTATCAAACGGTTTTTTTTAAAATCGGATAACAATTTTGACCTACAGCGGGACCACAGGCTAAAAAGGGCGATTTTTCGGACAATCAGGAGACATAATTCAGGAAGTTACGATCTAATGGGCGCAAATATCGAAAGGAACCAAGATCTTTGGGTTATAAACATACATGTCAAGTTTCATCAAAATCGGTTCAAAATCGTGACCTCTATAGGGTCCACAAACTTGATATAACATATTTTCACACTATTCGCGTACAAACGACGGCCATTTTGTCTGTCAATTTTGGTCTGATTTTTACGAAATTCGAACTCAATCTTCATTACCATGTAACGGTTATATAATCAAACGTTTTTTTTTTAAATCGGATAATAATTTTGACCTCCAGAGGGACCACAAGCTAAAAAGGGCGATTTTTCGGACAATCAGGGGCCATAATTCAGGAAGTTACGATCCGATGGGCGCAAATATCGAAAGGAACCAAGATCTTGGGGTTATAAACATGCATGTCAAGTTTCATCACAATCGGTTCAAAATTGTGACCTATATAGGGTCCACAAGCTCAAAACAAGGTATTTCGTACAATCAGGGGCCATAATCCATGAAGTTTCGATCCGATACATGCCAATATCGAAAGCAGCCGAGATCTTATGAAGATAAAGCTATATTTCAAGTTTCGTCAAAATCGGATAAGAATTGTGACCTGAGAGAGTCCACAAACAAATTGTGGACGGACGAACAGACGTCCGGACGGACTGACGTCCAGACGGACAGGGGCGACGGCATAATACGTCCACATGAAAATGTGGGCGTATAAAAGGGGTTATAATAAATCAACATGTCATTAGAATTACGTAACCTTTCACCCTTGGCTACAGTCACATTTCAATAGCACACACACACACAACGTTTTGAAGAAATAGAATAATTATTGTCCCTAGAGTTTGCATATATACATAATTCAATTTGACGACGTTCCTTTTTTAAAATCAAAGTATTTAATGATTTAAATTACCAGCACGGTTATAATAACCACACCTTCTGGCCCTGTTTGTGATCAAAGGTACGAGTCCATATTTTAGACAGTTAAATTGTGTTTTATTTTGAGAGACTGGTTAATCTAAGCTTGAGATCACGTGCTGTTAGAAGAGTTCGGAGCGCGACAGCACGGGCGCTAGTCTAAATTCTTTTATCGTAATGGTATGGAAGTAAACCCTGGAATTTAAACCTTGCGTAACTTGTTTTGATGTGTTTTACCTGGAAGCCATCCAAAGTCTCCGCTACATGGTCCGACGAGACGGATTGGAAGATAATAAAGGAGCTAAAAGACGAATTCTCAACGAAGTAGGCTAAGAATAGTAAGAAAGTTCTGTCAACAAACTACGTCATAGAGCGCGTGAATACTTCAACTTCCGCTGTAAACAAAGAAGTAGTTTTTTTCCCCGTTTGTTGTTAAATATAAACAATGCCCGCGAGTTTAAATAGAAAGTTAAAGGTCAGAGAAGGACACAGGGCAAGTGTAAAAAGGTTTGTCAGTAAGGCTGAAGAAATTCTGATTAGTTTAACGTCTGAAAATTTAGAGCACGTATTAGATAAATTGAACTAGATTAGAGAAACTCTTCAACAAAAATCGGAGATTTTACAAACATTGGACTAGGAAATTCTAAACTCTGTTGATGAAGATAAAATCATTGAAGAGATAGAAACAAGTGATGAATACTCTGAACTTTTAACCTTAACGCTTCATCGTCTTGAATCTAACTTAGTCAAGGTCAAGCCAAGCGAAAAACAGGAACAAATATCGCTTGAATTACAAAACGATGCAGAACAACCTACTATTAGTAACCCACAGACGTCACAGTCACATCAAGTTCATCAAGTAATTAATAATCATACAGATTATTCTGCATTACGTATAAACTTACCTAAACTGGATTTACGAAAATTTGACGGAGACATTAGTAAGTCGCAAACTTTTTGGGATTCATTTCAATCGTCTATTCATGATAACACTGGTATTTCAACCATTGATAAATTCAACTATCTCTTAACCTTGGTAGAGCATGCTGCTGCAGATGCCATATCCGGGTTATCCCTTACTGCTGCGAATTATGAAGATGCTATTTCTCTCTTAAAACACAGATTTGGTAACAAACAATTAATTATAAACCGACACATGGATTTATTGTTGAACCTAAACCCTGTTACATCTAATCAGAATCTTGGAGAACTTCGACAATTATATGACACTGTAGAATTTAATGTTCCAAGTTTGAAATCTCTCGGTGTTTCACAGGAAATTTATGGAAGCATCCTTACTTCCGTCATAATGACTAAACTGCCCAATGATGTTAAATTAGCAATAAGTCGTGAAAGTAAGTCAGATCAATGGACCTTAGACCAAATTCTGGAAATATTTCGCAATGAATTAGAAGCTAAAGAACGAATCTACAGAACGCTTCCGCCTACAAGCAACTCTTATTCCAATGCACAACCTCCTAATAACTACAGTCAGTTAAGACGTCATTCTCATAGCCACAAAGGACAGCCATCTGCTGTTGCACTTCTGACCAATAATAGCTCCCATGGACCAACGTGTACATATTGTAGAAGGGACCACGCCTCAGCCAGTTGCAAGACTGTCACGAATATCGAAGCCAGAAAGGATATCTTAGGAAAATATGGCCGTTGTTTCATTTGTCTCAGAAGATATCACACAGCGAGGAATTGTCCGTCAAGGATGAGTTGTTTGAAGTGTAACGGTCGTTATCATGTTAGCATATGCCCGTCATTAACTGATACCAGATCGCAATATTCGGACCCGAATACATCTTCAATGAAATCTGCTTATCATACTACTCATCAGCGAGGACATGACTCAAGAGCTTTTGTCAATGGATCGGAACCTAGAGAAAGTAATTCTTCACTTACCTGTTTACATGCAACTAATACAACTTCGTCTCCCGTTCTTCTACAGACGGCCAGAGCTTATACCTTCAAGGAAAACTCACCACACTTAGGATTACCACTGAGAATGCTTTTTGACACTGGAAGTCAAAGGACTTACATCACTCAAAAGGCAAAGGAAGCAATGAACCTACCTGTATGTGGACAACAGTCTATTCGGGTGAAGACGTTTGGTTCTACAGACGAACTATTACAAACAGTTGACATTGTCGAGTTTTGTTTAAGACTGGAAGATAGATCAGATATAAAACTTACAGCATTTGCAGTGCCGTTTATCTGTGAGCCTATACAACACCAATATGTCATGCAGGCCCAACAAATGTATCCACATCTTCGTAAACTCTGGTTAGCGGATTATGTCAATGGAGAGGATGGTCTCACTGTGGATATTCTCATTGGGTGTGATCAATACTGGAAACTCTTAACTGGTAAAATAGAACGGGGGGAGAAAGGACCTACAGCTATACACACCAAGGTTGGATGGATATTATCGGGGCCAACTACAGGACCTCCTTGCTCAGATGTTCACAACAGTACTCTTATTACAACACATGTTTTGAAATGTACTAATGCAGTATCTACATGTAAGTATGAGGATAGTTTGACGGGTGAATTAAAGAAGTTTTGGGATATCGAGTCAATCGGAATTAAAACAAAGTCCATATATGAAGAATTTCTTGAGAAAATATCCTACAATGGAGAATACTACAAAGTACATTTACCTTGGAAATCACCTCACCCTATCTTACCGGATAACTATGAACTTAGCCTAAAACGTCTACATAATCTACTTAAACGTCTTCAACGGACACCAGAAATTTTCAAGGAATACGACAGTGTGATAAAGGACCAATTAGAAAAGGGAATTGTTGAGTTAGTTCCTAAGAATGCATCTCAACAGTCAGACTTTGAAGAAATACATTATATTCCCCACCACCCGGTCATACGACAGGATAAAACAACCACTAGATTACGAATTGTCTACGACGCCTCAGCAAAATCAATTGGACCATCACTAAATGAATGTGTCCATGCCGGGCCTTCATTGACTCAGAAGATTATGGATATCATGATACGGTTTCGATCCTTTCGAGTAGCTCTAACCGGAGACATAGAAAAGGGTTTTCTAATGGTTCGTATAACAGAGGAACACAGAGACGTCCTTAGATTTCTTTGGATAGATAACACTGAAGATCAGAATGTCATTCCTCTAAGATTTACACGGGCAGTATTTGGTGTAACGTCAAGTCCTTTCCTCCTCAATGCAACCATAAAACATCATATTGAAAGGTACATTAAAGAAGATCCCAAATTTGTACAACAATTCTTGAACTCTATGTATGTAGATGATGTAACCTCTGGATAAAATCAAAGCACAGGCTCTCCGAAGCTGGATTCAATCTTCGTAAATTCTTTACAAATCATCCAAATTTACGTAAAAGAATTGAAGAGAATGAAATTTCAATTTCAGAGATTAACTAACTTAAACCTGACAACAAGGTTTGTGAAGATGTTGAGACATATACCAGAACGTCACTTGGAAGTAATCCTGCAGAAAATCTTTCCTCGACTGAACAGAAAATACTTGGTATTAGATGGAATTTCAGTCGTGATGAATTCATCTTCGATCTTTCAGACATTGTTGCAGAATCATCGACTTTAGAACCAACAAAGAGAAATGTCATTAGCATTGCATCAAAATTTTACGACCCCTTGGGAGTTATTTCGCCAATAATAGTTCAATTTAAATTACTGTTTCAAGATATATGCAAGGACCAAAGGGATTGGGATGCACCTCTGGGTGGAGAACTGGCTATAAAATGGTCAAGACTCATAGAAGGATTAAGGGACATGAAACCAATTATACTTACCAGATGTTATTTTGGTCAAGAAGACACACTTACCTGCCAACTTGTTGGATTTTCTGACGCATCTTTAGCAGCATACGGAGCAGTGGTGTATTTAAGATTTACCACTAGTAGCGGAATTTTTACGAAGTTTATAGCCTCAAAGACAAGTGTCTCACCTATTAGTAAGCAAACAATACCACGATTAGAACTTCTTGCAGCATTAGTATTGGCAAGATTAATTAACGTTCTACGTTCTGCACTGGAACCTGTAATGAACCTCTTGGAACCCTTGTGCTTTTCTGACAGTAGAATAGCACTTTATTGGATAACCCAACCTATCAAGGAATGGAAGCAGTTCGTACAAAACAGAGTTGATGAAATAAGAACCCTGATTCCAAACTGTGAGACTAGCTGGAAACATTGTCCTGGACCAGACAATCCTGCTGATATTCTTACCAGATTTATAAACCCAGATGAGTTAGCAAAGTCATCATTATGGTGGAATGGACCTGTTTGGTTGACCAGTCCCAATGAGGAATGCCCAATAAACGAAGAGTCTTATACAGAACTTGGTGAAGAATGTCTTTGTGAAATGAAACTAGGTCAACGTAGAAATCTGAAGGTAGATGCTGTCAATTTGGTTGCTGCTAACGAAGGAACTGGAATTCAATTTCTGCTACAATGTACAGATTTCAGTCAGAAGAATAGACTATTACGAGTGACTGCTTGGGTTCTGAAATTCATTGATTTACTCAAATCTAAGACCAGAAACGATGTTGAAAAATCTATCTCATTACAGGATATTAATAGAGCAGAGAATTTGTGGTTGAAGAATGTACAGGATACTTTAAGGTCCAGAGAAGATTATAATAAACTTTGTCATGAGTTCAACACCTTTGAAGGTGAAACTGGAGTAATCAGATGTGGTGGACGATTACAGAATTCAAGTCTTTGTTACACCTCAAAACACCCAATACTTTTAGATAAATCTCATTGGTATACCACTCTTGTTCGAGAAAGTCACAAGAGAGTACTTCACGGTGGGGTGAAGGCTACCCTCACCGAAGTTAGATCAAAATACTGGATAATACGTGGAAGACAGTTTACCAGACAGCTGATATTTTCTTGTACTGTATGTAAAAGGTATGCTGCGAAGCCTTATCAGTCACCAGATCCTCCTCCTTTACCATATTTTAGAGTAATGGAATCGCCAGCTTTCTCTTCTATTGGTTTTGGATTACATAGGGCCATTGTACATCAAATCTGTATCCGGAAGCAGTTCGAAAGTATGGATTTGTTTGTATACATGCTGCGTTACCAGAGCAATTCACCTGGAAGTAGTACCAGATCTGACATCAGCATCCTTTATCAGAAGTTTTAGAAGATTTACTTCTAGGAGATCGATTCCTTCAGTAGTGGTTTCGGACAATGCAAGTACTTTTAAACCTGCGGTGAAGGAAATTCAAGATATTTTGAGGGACCAAATTGTAAATAATTATCTCACAGAACACAACATTAGATGGATATATAATCTACCAAAGGCCCCTTGGTGGGGAGGGTTTTTTGAGCGGCTTGTAAGATCCATCAAAGAGTGCCTGAAGAAGGTCTTGGCTCAAGCCAGATTAACATATGGTGAACTTCACACATCAATTACAGAAGTTGAGATGATCTTGAATTCTAGACCTCTTTCTTACATAACATCGGAAGACTCTGAAGAACCACTTACACCTTCTCATCTCATTTGTGGTCACAGAATCGCAAGTCTGCCCGATAAGTCTAATACAGCTTCACTTGACCCACAGTCTACCCCTGAAACCTTAACTAAGCGTATGAAACATGTTAAAATTGTAATGGATCAATTCTGGAACTGGTGCCGGAAGGAGTATCTTATGGAATTAAGAAATTCTCATTGTCATAATCGTGGAAAGTCATTGTTGCATAAATAAGTGACACTTATATGATAATGACTATTATTATAATGTTGAAACGGACTATAGTTCTGCCTTAGAAAGTAACGCACGTGCTTCTTGTACAAATTAAGCAGTGGTATTAGTTGTAAGCATGTTAGACCAAGTTGGGTCGTAAGATGGTTTCACTCAATAAATATAATTATGAAAAGCCTACATTGAGGAGTCAGTATATTTATAAAACATGGTGTCAGAAGTAAACTTTTAACTTTGATGTTTGACCATTAAATTGTGTCAGAAAGTAGAAACTGGGTTTGCTCATTAAATTGATGCATCAGTAGAAGACAAGCTGAATAACAAGATGGCGAAATTGACCCCACCAGAAACATTTCACTTTAATAAACCGACAGAGTGGCCTGAGTGGCGACAACGATTTAGTAGATACACACTAGCGTCTAAATTACATAAAGAGGATGGCGATGTTCAGGTCAGTTGCTTAATATATTCAATGGGAATGGATGCTGAAAATATATTCAAAACTTTTACATATGATGAAAACGACACGGATTATGCTATTGTGCTGGGAAAATTTGATGACTATTTTATTCCGAAACGGAATGTGATATTTGAACGATCGGTCTTCCATCAATGTGTCCAGAAACCTGGTGAAAATGTTGAATCGTTTTTGCGCCATTTATACGAGTTATCGGAACATTGTGATTTTAGTGAAAAGGAGGAGAGAATTCGGGATCAACTCGTGATAGGATTAGAAGACAAAACGGTATCACAAAAATTACAAATGGAATCAGAATTAACTCTGACACACGCTGTGGATATTGCGCGAAATCATGAATTAGTAAAAAGCCAGAATAATTCGTCGCAGATTGAATTATCGGAAATGAAGAAAGCGCTAGACGCTGTAGGAGCAAACAAGGGACATTATCGCGAAAGTCATTGGAGACCCCGAACAAATTATTATCAGGATAAAGCTGGAAAACCATGGAATTCATTCAATAAAGGACCAAGTAACCCAAGATACCAAAACAGATATAGCGCTAATAATTTTAATCCCAGATATCAGTATAATCATAGTAAATCTCCACATAAGAGTTGTAGTCAGTGTAATATGCGTCATAGACCAAATGACGGATGTCCTGCTGAAGGTGCCATGTGTAGGAAATGTAACAATGTTGGACATTTTGCGGTAAGATGTAAGTCAAAATTTATTAGAGAAATTCAGGTCAGCCCATCGATATCACCTAATCTGGAAAATAATGTTACAGCTGTCAATGAAATTGGAAACAATGTTGCAGATAAAGCGGTAAATAACAATTGTATGGAGGATCGTCAGGGACAAAATACTGCCTGTTTGTTTCTTGGTTCAGTTGATGATATTAATCACTGTTCAGATGATTTTGAGCCAGTTTGGCAAGTACAATTAAAAGTTTGCGGAAATAATGTTAACTTCAAAATCGACTCGGGAGCTGATACATCAGTTTTATGTGAATCTACTTATAATGAACTTATTTCTAAACCACACTTAAGACCATCTGATATTTTGTTAAGTAGCCCAGGAGGGGATTTGGTCTGTAAGGGATATTTTATTGTAGAAACTGAGCATAAAAATCAACGGTTTAGTTTTCCTGTGTATGTTGTGACGGGACAAGTAACTCATAACTTATTAGGTCGCGCTACAGCTGTTCAAATGGGGCTTATTTATCGTATTGAAAATTTAGATGATGTTTTTGGACCGATTGGATTAATAAAATGTGATCCTGTCCATATATCTTTAAAGGAAAACTCCACTCCTTACGCTGTATATTCCGCGAGACGAATCGCAATACCGCTTCAAAGTAAAACAGAAGATGAAATCAGGAGGCTGATCAACAATGATATCATTGAGCTGGTTACGGAACCATGTGATTGGTGCGCGCCGGTAATTCCTGTTCTAAAGAAATCCAGTGGAAATGTTAGACTGTGTGTAGATCTGAGGCAATTGAATAAAGTGGTCAAACGTGAAAGGTATGTTTTACCAACCTTTGAAGATATTTTAAGTAAACTCTATGGAGCCAAATATATATCTTCTTTGGACGCCTCAAGCGGATTTCACCAAATACCTTTAGATGTAGAGAGTAGAAAGCTTACCACGTTTATAACTCCCAGTGGTCGTTACAGGTTTAAAAGACTCCCCTTCGGAATTACTAGCGCACCTGAAATATTCACTCGAATAATGAACGATGTGTTATCAAATTTGAATGGAATAGCTATTTATATGGACGACATATTTGTATTTGGAGCTACATTGGAAGAGCATGACAGAAATTTAGAATCCGCTTTAAAGAGAATAAAAGAAAGTGGTCTTAAATTGAATAAAAGTAAATGCCTATTTAGACAAACTGAAGTTAACTTTTTAGGACACAAATTATCGCAAAATGGTATTGCTCCTCATCCAGACAAAGTTTCCGCAATTAATAATCTACAGGCCCCGAATTCGGTAGCTGAGTTACGTCGGATTTTAGGTATGATAAACTACATCGGATGTTATATTCCAAATTTATCTGATGTTTTGCAACCGTTAAATAATCTTCTTAGAAAAGATGTCGTATGGGTATGGGGAGCCGCCCAACAATCTGCCTTTCAACAAATTAAGGAACTGATAACTTCAAGTTCTATTTTAGCTGTGTTTGATGTTACAAAACAAACCATGGTGAGCGCAGATGCAAGTCAATACGGCATCGGGGGAGTCATTCTACAATTACATGAGCAAAATTGGAGGCCCGTTGCATTCTGTTCAAGAACTTTAACGGATTCAGAAACTCGATACGCCCAGATAGAAAAGGAGTGTTTATCATTAGTTTGGGCTTGCGAAAAGTTTAACCGATACCTCTGTGGATTAGAATCGTTTACACTAGTAACAGATCATAAACCACTAGTTCCCTTAATAAATAGGAAGGATATCGACCAGATTCCAGTACGTTGTCAACGAATGTTAATGCGTCTGATGAAATATAACCCAATCGCCGAATATTCGCCAGGAAAAACGATGATTATTAGTGATACTCTTTCCAGAAGTCCTCAAATAGACAAGAGTCATGATGGTATAGAAGAAGAAATTAATGCTTACATTAGCCCGCTGGTTGGTTCGTGGCCGGCATCGGATAAGCAATTAGAAAATATTCGTCAGTCAACGTTAACTGACGAAACGTTACAATCAGTTTTAAGATATGTTCGCGAAGGGTGGCCTGAATACAAATGTAATGTTAGACAAAATTTATTAGAATATTTCTCAGTTCGAGAACGCTTAAGCGAAATCAATGGATTATTGACATTTGGAAGTCGAATCGTTATTCCCGTCTCCCTACGGGAGGAGATGATTGGCAGAATTCACGATGGACATTTGGGAATTACAAAATGTCGCGAACGCGCTAACATGAGCATTTGGTGGCCAGGAATTATCAAGGACATAGATTATGAAGTTTTATCATGTGAGTTCTGTCAAGGAAATAGACCGAATCAAAGAAAAGAATCTTTACTTCCGAATCAGCTACCAGATCGCCCTTGGCAACATTTAGGGGCAGATCTATTTACTTTGAATAATAAACAGTATATTGTAATCGTAGACTATTTTTCGAGATATCTTGAGGTTTTATATTTAAGTAGTACTACCAGTAGTAATACTATTCATAAGTTGAAAGACTGTTTTGCTAGATTTGGCATCCCTGAACTTCTTACAACCGACAACGGCCCACAATTCATTTCAGCCGAGTTTGCAACTTTTTGTAGTGATTACGGTATAACGCATGTAACTACCAGTCCTTATTTCCCACAAGCTAACGGAGAAGCGGAGCGAGCTGTTAAGACTGCTAAAAGTATACTACAGCAGAGTGATCCAGTATTAGCATTATTGATATATAGGGCTACTCCTCTTCAGGTTACAGGATCAAGCCCCGCTCAATTATTAATGGGACGACAAATCAGAACGACGTTACCAACTCTTTCGAAAAATCTTAAACCAAGATGGCCGAATCTCCAGGATGTAAGAAGAAGAGATAGTGACAGAAAGCAGTGTTCACAACGCAATTTTAATAAACATTATTCAACACAAAATCTCTCAGAACTGAAACCCGGTGACAGAGTATTCGTAAAATTAGACTGGGAGAAACGTGGAACATCAGGGACCATAGTCAGTAAATGTAATCAACCGCGATCGTACATGGTGAGAACCAGATTTGGATTATTTAGGAGAAATCGTCGTCACCTATACCTCGCCAATTCCGTTAATTTTCATGCTAATAATTCCGATGAAGATCCAACTGATTGGACTGATATACATGATCATGCATCGCACAAACCAAATGTCGTTCAACAAGAACTCCTACCACCAAATCCAGTACAACCTTTACGTCGATCAGGTCGCGAAATTATAAAGCCTTTGCGATATCGTGATTAAAGAACAATCGACATCGTGTTTGTTTGTGTCTTTCTTATATTTGAAAATTATAGTTATTTGGTAAATAATGTTATTATTATGTTTCAGTTGTAGGACAATTGAAGATATAGATCCATAGTAATTATGTTCAGAATTTAAGGTTTTGTTACTTTATCCTTTAAGGAGGGAGATGTTGCATAAATAAGTGACACTTATATGATAATGACTATTATTATAATGTTGAAACGGACTATAGTTCTGCCTTAGAAAGTAACGCACGTGCTTCTTGTACAAATTAAGCAGTGGTATTAGTTGTAAGCATGTTAGACCAAGTTGGGTCGTAAGATGGTTTCACTCAATAAATATAATTATGAAAAGCCTACATTGAGGAGTCAGTATATTTATAAAACAGTCATCTGATGGTGTACAAGATGTTTCGGGAGGAGATATTGTTCTTGTGCATGACGATGATCATCCCCGAGGATTCTGGAAACTCGGAATTATACAGGGTCTCATAACTAGTAAGGATGGACAAGTAAGAGGAGCAATGGTTCGTATTAAACATCTTAATCGCAAGCCTATGATTCTTCAACGACCTCTAAAATTATTATACCCCTTGGAAGTTAGCTCAAATCTAATGGATAAAGGTCTGATAAATGAAGATACTGAACCTACAGATCCTGATAACCTCGAAACTATTGAACCAATTGTATCTGACAAGAATATGGAAGAGTCACAAGATGGAACAAGTCGTCGACCAAAGCGAACAGCAGCTACTGAAGGGGAACTCTTAATTGAATTTATAATGTGTTTATTGTTTACTATTATTAGTATTATGGACACTTGTTTAATTGTATTGACTTCATTTCAAAGTCAATGGGGGGAGTGTTTGTGATCAAAGGTACGAGTCCATATTTTAGACAGTTAAATTGTGTTTTATTTTGAGAGACTGGTTAATCTAAGCTTGAGATCACGTGCTGTTAGAAGAGTTCGGAGCGCGACAGCACGGGCGCTAGTCTAAATTCTTTTATTGTAATGGTATGGAAGTAATCCCTGGAATTTAAACCTTGCGTAACTTGTTTTGATGTGTTTTACCTGGAAGCCATCCAAAGTCTCCGCTACAGGCCCTTTCATGGGTTAACAAGAAAGTCGAAGTACGGTTATTTCCACACGCTAGGCATCTTGTACAGTCGACAGTTGTTGCCCAGTATTAACCAAAAAACAAAACATTAAAAAATAACGAGTTTGCCACGAGCGTTGCCAAGTGTCTGTTTATAATTGCCGATGGTATAATATGAGTATATAAATTGATGGAGTGTGAAGTTATTGATGACTAAGATGTCATTTAGATATTTCTATGATCGGCTTTTTGACATACTGGCACCTTTACTCATTTCAACGAGATGTTTAGCAGCATAGATTACAATTTTGATTTCACCAGTATGGCCAATTGTCGGTTATTAATTGCCGACGGTATAATATAAGTGTATAAATTGATGAAGTGTGAAGTTGTTGATGATCTATTTGCAGAATATATTAAAATTTTGTTATTGCGTTGTATGTAACCCATAAAAAAATTCCCAAAAGCGAGTTTGCCAAGAGCGTTGCCTGGTATCTGTTTTTTTATAGCCGATAATACAAAATCGAAAGTATGTCTAGACTTCGAGCGATTACTGGAAATTTGAACAATACGGTCATTAGCCTATGAATAAACCCATGCCAAGTGCATAATGAATATATTAAAATTTTGTTATTGCGTTGTATTTAACCCATAAAAAAATCCTAAAAGCGAGTTTGCCAAGAGCGTTGCCTGGTATCTGTTTATTTTTATAGCCGATAATACAAAATCGAAAGTATGTCTAGACTTCGAGCGATTACTGGAAATTTGAACAATACGGTCATTAGCCTATGAATAAACCCATGCCAAGTGCATAATGAGTGCAATTTGTTACATCTTGAATATAAAAAGTTTGTGACATTCTTATTTCCGACATTCCCGGCAAAGAGATATAAGAAAAGAAACCTTGGCATATACAAATATACCCCTACACAGTAAAAAGGATAGTGTTACTTTACACCCGTAGGAGTGGCAACTGAGCTGCCACTTGCAATAGCGTACATAAGCACTTCATTGAGTGTAATTAATTACACTTATTTGAGGATATGAGAAATCATCTAAAAGTGCAAATGTCTTCTGTATACCGTGAAATTATATGTAACAAAATTGTAAAATGTTCTTTTAAAAATATAATTAAACACTATTTAGGGTGTACGTATATCCTCTCAATGTGTAAACAAACACCATCTAGGGTATAGACATATCTTCTGAAAGTGTAATTCAACACTATTTAAGATATAGATATATCTCGTGAAAGTGCAATTCAACACTATTTGGGATTTTGGTTTATCTTCTGAAAGCGTAATTCAACACTAATTAAGATGTAAGTATATCTCCCGAAAGTGTAATTCAACACTATTTAGAATATAGCTATGTCTTTTTAATGTGTAATAAACATCATGTAGGGTATTGCTATATCTTCGGAAAGTATAAGTGGGTAATATATAGGATGCACTTCATTTTCCACAGGGTGTAATTGGACACTAAATAAGTGTAATGGAAACTCAGCTCCGGGGTACAATATACACTTGTGTGGGTGGCAACTGAGCTGCCACTTGCTCTGGTGTACATAAACACTGTACTTGGTGCATGTGCATGCTTACAGTGTGTCCGCTTTTTATAAACACTACTAAGGATCTACGTAAAGAGTAAAAATAACTTTAAATTGAAATGAACAATACTTTATTAACAAATAACTGAAACATATGGATAAAAAGTTTTTTTTTATGTACACACGTCTATGGCTGATAATTTCACTAAATATTTAATAAGGAATAAAGAGCAATACCACTGGACACCACCCTATAAGTATAACCTCAGATAACCCAAATCTATTCATATCCATTATGAATGGTATGCAACCAGTTATGGGGCAGATATGTTAGCAATAAAGGTCTGACATAAACAGTAATTGTGATAAAAAGCTGAGGGTACCCAATAATAGTGTCAATAAACACGTGTAGTAATAATGGAAAAAACTCTTGATAAATCAAATTATAATAAATAATAATAATGTGAGTTTTTATTGAGCGCTCATTCCATTACGTAAAGTAATGCTCATGGCGCATATTTGGCTCTCCACTCTCAGACTGAGTCTATCTTAATAATTTAATCATAGGCTGTTAAAAATAGGTGTGTCTTTAACTGCGACTTAAAACGTTCTAGACTTTTTGAGTTCCTAATGTTGTATGGTAACGAGTTCCATAATTGGGGCGCACAGTGAGAAAAACATCGGTGTCCAAAAGATTTAAGCCTGAAAGTTGAAACTGCAAGTTTTTGTTCATTTTGGGATCTGGATGGCGCATATGGAGAGATGTTTGATGATAGGTAGATAGGCGCAGCTCCCTGTAGACATTTAAAGGTAATACACATTAACTTGAACTGTATCCTGCTCTCTACTGGTTGCCAATGCTAAAGATTAATGGACATACATATTGCTTACCTTTTACTTTTTTGTACAAGAAAACAGATTGGTTGCCAGACATCAAAACATGCCCACAACAACTATGTAGTCCGGGTATTCCACAAAAGTTGTCCCATATTAATTATTTTGTAGGTAAAAATGGGAGTCTTACAACAAACTAAAAACTATCAGGACTAACAACCAATGAAGTAATTATTAAAATCTGATTGACTTCTAGTTCTTCTTAAAGCTAACAATTACATGATGTATTATACATGAACTGGCAATCAGTTGAAAACTTTCCCTGGTTTTAGTAAAACTTTGTAATTCAATAGACATAAGAAATGTGTATAAATTTCAAATCAATCAAAAAATAACAGCTATAAGGTCCACAGAATTTTAAAAATTGATCAAGGGCAATTACCCCAAAAGTAATTATGGACTTCTTGATCTGATGAACATAGACATTGTATAAATTAAAAGGCAAAGCTTTTTCAAAGTGATCAAAGGCAATGACATTGGAAGTAATTATAGAATTGTTGAAATATGCTGCCTTACTTAAATTTATAAGTTAACTTTAGCCTTTAGATGTCCACAAAATCTTTCAAATTGATCAAGGGTCATAACACCAATCTGTTATTATCAGAAAAAGCCTTGAACATATACACCATGTATAAATTTCTAGTCAATAAGATGATAACTTTAGCTTCTGATGGATGGTCAGGCGAAGGGTGATAACAATTATACAATCACATTTCAATATGAGTTAACAAACAAAACCCATAATACCACTTCTACACTTTTAGGTATTTCAGCAGAGAACTGCATCTAGTAAATTGTCAAGGCATGTTAGTATTTGCCCATCAATCATATAAAATATGCGGGTTACATTCATCTGTCCTACTGATGTGTGGCGTTAGAATTGATTTCCTCAAAATATCTTCCTTGGTTGCAATAGCCTGAAATATATAAACATGAAATAATTGGAATTATTAGATACATTTAGATATATTGTGAACACTGACGACAATGGAATGGCATGTTGTTCACCACTAATATTATTAGGCCTACTTTAATTAAATCAGAAAATATTGATGACAACTTATTCATCCAGTGTATTATGTAAGCAGACTAAGTAGGCCTATAGTAGAATTAATTAACGATTACCCCCACGCTGATACATGTCACCGTGTGTGATTAATAACAACATAATTTAATATTAAAGTAGGCTTAGTACTCCAGTAACCTACAGTCTTGACTTGTAATAGGCCTAGCAGCAATGCAAATACAGTAAATTAATTGTACCGGTAGGACAACTGTTATTCTAATCGGAGTTACCCATGCTGACTGTGCAAGGGCTACCAATAAATCATTGTTCCTAGAAGTGTTTCGAAGTAGACAAGATCAAGCTTTAATTACTGATCCTGATGATTTCGTCACGTGATTACTGGTGTGTTGCACTGTGCACACGACTCTTACTAAGTCTTAGTCTTGACTTGCTGGATACCTCCTTTTCTATTAGAACCCTACCCGAATAATATTATATCAGCGTGAATACAAACTATATCGAAACTTTGTTGATTCGTGACGCAACCCTAAACTGACTATAATAAATTAAATAAGACAATATATTCGAAGACAAGCTCGATTTGTGTCACCTTTCCAGACCACTATAATTGTGCATTGGAACTTAATTTTATTTATTATTATGGCGGTTTGCGAGGTTCCAATTCTGTTTTTTCCGATGACGTAACACCTTCTGAGGGAAATGTTTCTAGTTATTATTGCAAACATTATATTCAATAAATTAAAATACAATTTTCCGATGACATATACGCGATCTAAGGGAAAGGTTTCCCTTTATGATAGTAAATATCACACTTAGTGAAGATAAATACAGCTACCGTATAATGCTACACTTTCTACGAATAAGGATTCTCTTTGAGAGTGAAACGTTACACCGTCGAAGTTAAATTTATTTCTCGAAAAGTGTATCCTTAAAAACAGTGTGGGATCACACTAAGAATGTTATCAGGTGTAACCAGTTACACCATTGCCAGTGTATGTTGTGATCTCACACTTTAAAGGCCAAACTTTACACCAAAACAAGTGTTTACACATATTTTTAACAGTGTACGTTTATAGCTGGAAAACAGCAATGATGACCCGATTGATTAAAATATTAAAAGACAAAAATGTCACCGGTTCTTACAGACCTGTAAGTTTGACCTCTACGTTGTGCAAAACACTTGAGGCTAAAGTAAATAAGATATTATTGAGAAAGTAATGGATTAATAAGTCCAAATCAAAGTGAATATAAACAGCAGCGCCCCACTATTGATAATTAGGTGTAGTCATTTAATGTTAATATAACACAAAGGCTTCACAGTTCTTGAGTGGTTTATGTCATCTAAAATTCAAAGAACAGTCATTGTGTTTGACTCCCATAGCAGCATTAAGTCAATAATACGTGATAAAACATCTAGACCAGAAATTGTTCAGAATATTCGAGCAGGTGTGTTTTCCCTCCGAAAGAAAAAAATCCAAAGAATTTACATGGATGACATCCTATGTTGGCATAGTAGGTAGTGAGTCTGTAGAGAATCTGGCACTCAAAGGACTCGGCCTCTGTGAGACTGAAGACTTAAAATACGGCGGGACGATTTACCCAATACTACCCAATTCTACCCAATACTACCCAATACCACCCCAGTAACACCCCAATATCACCACATACTACCCAATACTGCAACATAATACTGAAAAATGTATATATCAATTGAATTTTTTCAAAAATAATTAGTTATACCGTGGGAATTGTACTTCAAATGTGATTACCGATGTCTGGCTGTTCCATTTGCCTCCCTATATCACCTAAACGAGCAAAAACTGACACAATACTATCAAATACTTATCACATACTACCCACTATCGTCAAATAACAACCTTATATTGTCAAATAGCAAAACATTAGTTAAATTACTGAGACGAATATTCGATAATTCACAGAGAATATAAATGAATATGCAGTTATCTCCCTTTGCAACCGATAAATTGATTTTAGATTGATTTGGGGATTAATCATCTTATTTTGCGTTGCAGTTGGTTTCCAAGTCGACGAAATAAAAATAAGAAAACCAAGTGTTTTTTGTGTATTTTTTAATCATTGTACGCAATTAACTACTATATTATTATATTAGATGACTAGCAGTCTATAAATAACTATCTCAATCCCTTCATGGGTATCGTCAGGAGGTATGTCCTTTAACAAATAACAAACAAAAAACAACTGCATATGTTTATATTTATTTTTTCATGTCAGCTACTAAGTTATTGCATATTTACTGTCATTTGAAAATAAACGTAATTTGTTTTTTTTTAAAATGTATAATGCTCTACTCGTATATGCATTCCACCTTACTTAACAATTAATCAACGGGGTTAAGATTGTTGATTGGGTAATCAAGTTCTGCTTTATTTATTTTATCTCTCGATTAAACTGCTACCAAATAATACACTTGACGATTTTCTTTTGTCAATATTGGTTTTAGCCTCTTTATGTTGTATATTGACTCTTCATAAAGTAATTGGGCAATTATGATTGACGCCGTCTATAAAATTGTTGCTGATGCAAATACACTGGCAATGATTATCAATCCGTCTATATACAGTGTTATCAATGTTAAACATGTGGCAAAAAACTCAGCCAAAGAAAACGTCAAAAAAAACGTTTTGCGGTTAATTTTCCCTAAATGGATCTGGAGGGAGAATATTCCTTTTGGATGTTTATCGTTATAAATGAATGTTTGGAACTATTTTATGAGTATTAGAACCAACAGCCAAATAAAAAAAATTTCCGGGCAAATTTTCTTTATAAATATAAATGTAATAGAATAACGTACTGAGCGTTGATAATAAGGTATACAAATTCACATTCCCTTTTTTACATTATATATATCATTTTAAAGATAATAAAATTAACTGCCAAACCAATCGTTACCCCGTCGGGTGGCGCATTCGTGTCTCTAACGTTTGGGTTTGGCAGTTAATTTTACGAATTGTTCATATTTAATTAATACTGTTTATAAAAGGTAGTCAAATTAACTACCAAGCGACTCGTAATTTCAATGCTTATTATATACTATGTAATAAATCTTTTTAAATTTTATAAACTTATGTTAAGAAAATACTTGTTTTTCTTATTTTAATTTCGTCGATTTTGAAACCATCTGCAACACAAAAGAAGATGATTAATCTGCATAGCAATCTAAAATTAATCGGTTGTAAAGGGAGATAACTGCATATTCATTTCCATTCTCTGCGAATTATCGAATATTCGTCGCAGTAATTAAACTAATGTTTTGCTATTTGAAAATATAAGGTTGTTATTTGATGATAGTGGGTAGTATGTGATAAGTATTTGATAGTATTGGGTCAGTTTTTGCTTGTTTTAAGGTGATATAGGGAGGCAAATGGAACAGCCAGACATCGGTAATCGCATTTGAAATATAATTCCCACGGTATAACTAATTATTTTTGAAAAAAATTCAATTGATATACACATTTTTCAGTATTATGTTGTAGTATTGGGTAGTATGTGGTGATATTGAGGTGGTATTGGGTAGTATTAGGTAAATCGTCCCACCCCTTAAAATATACTGTTCATGAATTTAAAAAACATTGTTAAAACTAAAATTAAATCTCAAGGGAGGAAGTCATTGTTTCCATTTATTAAGGCATGTAGAGAGAATTATTTTAATGTTGAAACTGAATTGTATGCCTTTCTTATATTGCTAGAAATTATAAAAGCACCGTGGGATGACCAGGATATAGTAAATATGCCGTTAGGTTAGTCGACGTTTAGGCCCATCATACCTTACTAATATCAAAATTGTAGAGACACAACATCTCGGGTAGGCGCGTTTGGAAATTAGGGTAAATAAATTGGTCGAAATATGTCAAATTTTGTCCCAAAACAACTATTTCCACTTATATCTGAAGTTGTCCGTTCACAAATGTTTCACTTCATCGTTTGACTTCTGTGACCTGAGGGTCCCCACCAGGGCTGAAACTAGAGACAAATTTTAGGGAGAAGTGACATCCACTTCGCGACTTCTTCCGACAGAATAGGGAGAGGTAAGGGGGCATAGGGAGACTTGAAGGAGGGGTAAAATTTCATGCATTGACACAACCAATCTTACCAAGTCGTTACACAACATGCTAAATAAATAAACAAACATCTTTTAGGTGCACACATATTTATTTCGGTATGTCATCATATTAAAATCACTGTGATACTCCAATCCATATAACAATAATAAAACAAACATTAAATAAACACCATTAACATATATTTACAAAAAAACACATCGTTGGGTAAAGCTATCTCATAAAATTGGGGGGGGGGGGCTACAGAAATTTTGGAGGGGCTGAGGATGTGGCCGACTAAGAACACTCCTAAGAAATCATTATTGTTGGCGAAATATTTTGGGGGGCTAATTCGATTTTCGGTCAAATATCTTATTGTTTCTACGCTCCGCTTTACGACTAATAGTAATTCACTTTAAATTCATACACCGTGTTTAAGGTCATGATAAAAAGAAGCCTACTGATGTTCAGTGATTTCCGATAGTTACTGCCAGAGTTATGGCCCTTGATCATTTCAAACGATCTTGTTGATGCTCTAAATGCCAAAGTTAATATCCGATTGACTTTAAATATATATACAATGTACAGTGTTTAAGGTCATGAGATGAAGAATCCTATTGATTTTTTTTGAGCTATTTCCGATAATTACTTCCAGAGTTATGGCCCTTGATCACTTCAAAAATTTTATGGACGTTCTATAGGCCAAAGTTAAAATCAAATTGACTTTAAATTTATACAGTGTTAAAGGTCATGAGATGAAGACGCCTATGGAGCTTCAGTGTTTTCCAATAATTACTGCCAGAGTTATGGCCCTTGATGACTTTGAAAAATCTTGTGGACAGTTTAAGGTCTTGAGACAAACAAGTATGTTGATTTTCAATGAATTTTGATAATTGAACAGATAAATCCATAATATTAAATGTTTAGTATACTAAACGTTAGCATGGGGCAAAACTTTATAAAAACCAAACAAATTCTAATGATTTTCTGATAATTAATTAGCTGCTGTGGGCGTATGTTTCGTTGCCTGGCAACCTAATTTTTTTTATAGCTTGTGGTCCCACTGGAGGTCACAATTATTATCCGATTTAAAAAAAAAATTCTAATTATATCACCGTTACACCGTAATGAAATTGAGTTCGAATTTCGTGAAAATCGGACCAAGATTGCCGCCGCATGTACGCGAATATCGTAAAAGTATGGTATATCAAGGTTGTGAACCCTGTAGCGGTAACAATTTTGTTATATTTCTCAATTAGTTTTTCTATTTATTCTTCACCAAATTTTGTTAATTAATCTCTGTTTGATATCAAACTGTTCAGAACCAGTACATGTAAACACTGAACAAGTTCACTGACAATAAATCTTTTTCTTAAATTTTGAACAATGTTATTAATAATAAGTATCTTTGGAATTTTGTGAATAAGATCTTTTTGTTCGTTAAAAAAATAGATTTTGACGTCCAAAACATTGCTCTTAATAGTTTCAATTGATAAACTATCAAATCCCTGCAAGTTTTCATTAATTTTTTTTTTACTTCGTTTATATCACTCTCATTAGATGGGTGCTTGTATGTGAAATTGATATCCTCTTCGATGATAAGATCATCCAATGTCCTGATACAGCAGTTGCTAAGCTTGGCCATCTCACAGACTGCAGAATAAAATTCAGCATAGTTGAGCTGAGGCTGCTCTAGAACCTTTTCAATATATTGATATCTGTCCTCGGAGCAGGCGAATTGAAAAGGAAAATATGCAGTCTGGCTATTGCTGGTTGAAATTCGGTAACACTTTTGTTGGATGAATATTGGGGAAGGTCCGCGCTTGGTTCAATTCCAAATCAAATGACTCAAGTAAGGCAATAATGTGTGTGGAAATTCATTTAATGTTTAGGTAATTAATAATCACATTTTCTTGGTCTTTTTCTAGTTGCTTGACAATAAGTTGTTGCAATGGGTTTCGTTCTTTCAACTTAGATGTGGTTATCGTAGAAATATAAGCAGACATAAATAGAAAGCGAATACAATATTTATAAAAATAAATTTTAAAAACAAAAAAGGAATGACTTCATGCGCATGCCTTCATAAATAAATATTTTTAAAAATTAAACCAACTGATGAACTCTCTAAATAGGTCAAACCAACCAGGCTACTTAGATTTTGAATGACGGGTATGGTTGGTAGTTTTAGCTGGAATTTCGTGTCCCTTATATAGAAAGTATAAATGCGTCAGCGATTAGGACGGGACAATTATCATTTTGGGGTTAATGTCAACATTATGCTATCTTATACGATTCCCTCATTTCATTTCTAATTTGATTAGTAACCCCTTCCAGAAATGGATATTGGCATAACTGTCGGTGAGTAAGTCTAATGAAGTAATAGAATAATGCAGGTAACAACTTTCTATACATTAAAAAGAACACCGTTTAATTATAGCAAAAGGTGAAGCAGACGTATCTAGAATGAACGACAATGCACCATTTATTTATTTCCAAGGTTGGAATACTGCTTGCTGTAACTGGGGAATCAAGTAGATGACAGTGCCTTCAGTACTTATACTCATTTAGCAGTGATTAAAATTGGGTGTTAGTCTAAACGGTCGCATGCCAGTGTGCCCACATTTCTAATAAAAACAAGTTTCACCCAGGCTAGGAACAATAGAGGGATTAACAAGCGTTAACGAGGGGACAATAGACAGAATTAACAAGGGATTAATTAGTGTGGTCAGTATGGATTACAGGCAGATTTTTCTCGAGTGCCAGAAATCAAGAAGATCATCAAGCAAGCAGCAACATTACCGCTGATTCCAGTAGGGCTACAGCAGGTTGAAGATGTATGGCTGCAGACTCTTGATGATGCCAATTTGCAGACTATGTGACTGAGCTCTGGGTGGAGGGGCGGCATGGCAGAATGATGTAGAACCACTTTCGCACTGAAGGCCCACGACAACGAACCATGTTGAAGCATGGCATTCGACGATCGCATCCATTCTTGCCACCCCTCACCCAAATATCTTCAAGTTGGTAGATTTCTTTAAGAATGGGCAAGGGTACTCTGAGGTAACCATACTGCAGTTCGGTGCCAACGGCAAATTACGGCCTAAGAGAAGGAACTTGTACCGGCAACTTGAAACCCCACTTCAAACTCTGAAAACGGATCTTGAGATTGGTATAAAATCTTTATTGGATTATGCCGATGGCGTAGCCCATTTAACTGCTTTGTAAATGACATAAATGATTATAGATTTGATTTTGTTGTTGTTTATGTTTTGATATTTTTAATCTTAACCAATTCATTGTTTATCCCGTTGTAACTATGTTTATCCCATCATTTTTTGTATGTTATATTTTTATTGAATTGTAAAATGTGATGTATGATATATCAAACAGAGACAAATATAACAAAAACATTATACGGTAATATAATAATAATAATAATAATAATGAATTTATATAGCGCCTCTCATCTAGAACTGTTCTACTCGATGGCGCTGAGCCGCTCTGTCACGTTTGGTATTCACAGTTAAATAGGTGAGTCTTAAGGGATGTTTTAAAGGACTCTACTGTTTTGGCTTCCTTTAATGTTGCTGGGAGTTTATTCCATTGGGTGGGTGCTGCAACTGAAAAAGCCCTATCACCACACGATACTTTAAAAGTTTTTGGAACAACTAGGTCGTGTTTTGATGTTGATCGAGTTGATCTATCTCCACTTTTGATTTTTATAAGATCACTCAGGTAATTAGGAGCTGAACCATGGATACACTTGTAAGTTAGAAGGATTATCTTGTACTGAATACGTCTGTTAATTGGGAGCCAGTGGAGGGATTTGAGCACAGGTGTAATGTGGTCACGTAATCTTGTTCTGGTGATCAGACGTGCGGCAGTGTTTTGTATTTTTTGAAGGGAGCGAAGAGAAGAAGCTGGAAGACCATAAAGTACTCACTATCAACTAATCCTAATCCGCTTAATACACTAATCCAATTAATTCTTAATTGGATTTAATCCCTAATTTTTCAAAAGTGGGCACATTGGGGGCACACCGTCTAAACATCAGGCCTGCAGCCAAAATTTCTAGCTAGCTTAGAAACACAACTCCGCTACACGGTCTTCCATAAAAGAAAAACTATACATTTTTGGAAAGCTTATGACGCCAGGAACACAAAATCCGGGAGTTCCAAGCAAAATGTTTGCAATTTATTGATTTAGGGCCAGATGAAATTCGTCAAAATTGTCAAATAAATGCTATTTTTGTACTAACAATTCTGAAGTTGACATAAAATTAAATAGTTGCTAAAACACCTCATGCCTTCATCCTTGGCAATGAACAGTTTATTGGATA
Organism: Patella ulyssiponensis; assembly: GCA_963678685.1. Lineage (NCBI taxonomy): Eukaryota > Metazoa > Mollusca > Gastropoda > Patellidae > Patella > Patella ulyssiponensis. The sequence goes on from OY783225.1 coordinate 14,308,454, forward strand.
GATTTTGATGTAAATAAAAATGCCCAAAACACAAATGTCATGGGTGAATATAGAATTCTGGAAATCCATTAACGGTAAAAAAAGAGTTATCTCCCTTTCTGTCAAATGTCTGTAATTGATAGACTATCAGGTGTATGGTGAATGCTGGTTTTGTATGACGCACAAGACCAGATGTGGGCACACAAGGCTAATAATTATTTTGTTTGTTGGATCTCAGGGGCCTTTGAGGGTTGGTTGTTGGATGTTTGCTCAGAAATTATCGCTTGTATGGAGTATGCTAGAGTCGATTTGTAGCATATCCTAGCCAGGGGATATGTTTTACAGTAGTTGAGTGATATGCTTTTGAAATAATGGAGATCAGTAGCACTTTATAACGCATTGAACCACATGATTTTTTTCCACAAAGATAAAAATTCTAAACCCACATACATGTTCCCTTTCAATTAGCCACTACAGTATTTTTACAACTGTACATGTACATGTAGCTGTGAGTTACTATTTCGCATATGATTAATGGTCAAATTACAAACATACATGTAGATATAAGTTAAATAAAATAATTGTGTATCTGGGCTGGTATGAAGGGAAAGGTTAGAAAACAGGATGAACAGTTGTGAAATTATTTATTAAAGTGAAACAATCATTGAAAATCAAAATTAAACAGTTACTCTGCACATCAAATGTCATCAAAGTTAATCTTCATTATCATCATCACTGTCACTAAATGTATTAACATCAAATTTTTTTTTCATTTTCACATTGACTACACTTGCACATTGACTACACTTGCACAGATCTGTACAAGACAACTTTGCTGAATGGCAAGAGCATCGCCCACCGATACATTTCCCTTCACAATCTGCGTCTTTAATCTTTCTCTACAAAAAAGGAATGAATATCTTTAGACAATTTTTACATTTGAGAGAGATTGGGTTTAAAGCCCACTGGACACAAACTAGGTTATTTCAGGACTAACATATGGTTTAATTTTATTTCAATAATTCGCTTGCACGTAGGGGTCTTTAGTAGTGGGAGGAAACCGGAGTACCCGGAGAAAACCCATGAGGTCGGACAGGGGACCCTACTCCTTGCCGCATACAAACAGGGTTTCAAAACCACGCCAGTTGACTCAATGGCAGGCGGCAGGCCGTATGATTTTACATTTGAGCTAAATTGAAAACAATACATGTATTGAAAAATTTAATGTAAGGCTCAGTTTAATTCATTCCAAATTGGTCCCTGCACATTGCATTGAGAAAATATGCCCTGGCGAGCCGTATGCAAATTGCTCTGAGGACATTATCAAAGTACACAAATCTGTAGGGTAAATTAGGTAGGCATGTCAAAATTGTTGCTGGAAAAATATCTCAGGGGATTTAGCGACTGGACTAGTCCTAGTAAAAGCATTCAGCAGCTGACATACATTTGGGTGTACCAAGAAGCATAAATGAGACAAAACTAAAATGAATAATATATGTACATGTACCTACATGTATAGCTGGAAGCATCAACATTTTCATGTTGACGAGCAAGGCGAACAAAAATATCATAAAGCTTGACCATTCGAATGATTTCCTGGCCATTTATGATTCTTTCTCTTATGACATCTTCACAGAATATATTGTATGTGGTTAAATATTTGACGGAGGGCTTGTCACCTTTGCTGAAAAATATAAATAAACATATACATGTACACAATTAAAACAAAATTCTGGAGCTTGGTTTACCCTCGTTAATTTCGTAGAACAGAGGAATAAGACACTTACACAGGGGTTAACATCTTATTTTCATGCAGAAACCAGCTAATGAAGACAGCAAGGCACTGGACAAAAACATAGTAATTTCTGGACTGACCCATGGTTCAGTTTCATTTGAATAATACCAGTGACAAGAAGGCGGAGAATACAAATAAAAAAAACATCACAAATATTTACCTTTCTGATAACCATTTAAGAAATTCAGTATATTGCCTATAACATTTTTGGTGATATCTGACCTCTGGCCACACAATCTTGCCCTCTGATATGCCTTAAAATATCTTCATCCTCTTTCAATTCATCAGCTTTCAACAGTTGGCCTACAAACAAATTTGCAAACAAATTATACACCATATAGCGTTGAATGTTGAGTGTGTTCAAGGGTGGGGGAGGGAATGTCACTTTGAGGCCTACATGTACATGTACCTGACTGGTCAACTCTGGCATGCGGTTGTGGTTCAGATCCTTTGTTTGAGCGGAAAGGTGTAGAGACAGATCAGTTTAGCAAGGCACCTGCAAGTGGGCCAAGAAAATAAAAAAACAAGTTAACCTCTCTGTGTTTCATCCCTTGTGGAAGCGAATGTGCAACACTTTAACCAATGACTGTGCCAAATCAACAAATGGGGTAAAGGGCTTTACTGGCTAGCTTCATAACAATTTTATAGTGATCGCAGTAGCACTTCTGATTCCATTTACAACAAAAACAACAACACAAAAATTAAAAACTGTAGGACAGTGTATGATGAATATATTTAATATTTATTAGTAATAATTATAAATTTAGTAATTAGTAAGTAACTTCAAAGCCTACCTGCTGTTTGGGTCTGAGCCTGGGTTAATACATCCTTCTTCCTATTTCCTCCAACACAGTGACAAATCTGTCACGTTTTTTACATAGCCTATAATACACACAACAGGCAGCACCGATTTTCTCTGATCTTTTTGCTTCTGGAGCGGCTGAAGTGACGGTATGTATCCTGGTTTTAGATCGTGATTTCTTCGGAGAGCTAGGTCCTAGGTCGTCTACACTCTCGCTACTCCCTGGTTGGCTTGTAGCCGGGGATTTTAATTTTTCCTTCTCTATAACGTATCATACGATTACGGGCAGACACAATTCGGAATTTGTCTGTAAAACGCCTGTAGCATGTTGGGTGAAATCCAGTATCTTTTGGCGCGTCGATAAATTCCCTGTTGATTATATCACTCGAAGTCGCCTGTTCAGCTATCCATTTCCCTCGCCCATCAAGTTTTAGCCATTCATGGGCACATTCACGGAATTTATCATGGGCGCAGCCATTACATGTGGTGTGTTGTTGTTTACAACTTTCAAGGTCGGGTCAGCAGTTCACAATACGAGCTCCTGATTGGCCCATGGCGACCAATCACCATTTATTTCCCTACGCTTTATAACAGCGCGAGTAAAATAAATCCCGTACGAATAAATTTATATCACCCTGAAATTGCGCTGCCGAAGCTTGGAACACTAGTAAATTTTCTTTAAAACAAGATCATCTACTTTATAATGGCCGCAGATTATTTTATGGAGGACCGTGTAGCGGAGTTGCACGCTAGAAATTTTGGCTGCCGGCCTAATCTTAAAAAACGCAACAATTGCACTATGAAATGAGTATACACTCTGAAATGACTACACAGAACTAACTTAACATTTTATATTAATCGGACGCGTATTCAAAATAATTCAAATTTAGAGAAAATGTTAACAGCATAAATACGAAACAAATGATTGAAGTCACATGTACTAAAAAAAAAGAAACGTTTGTGCTCCGTTAGGTAACCTACAGCCCTGGGTACACACAGCAAAAAGATTATTGTCAAAGATTACAATATGATTCAGAATATAAAATGTAGAAATGCCCCTGGTCTTAATCGCATTAAAGCTTTGATAGAAACTGCGTGGCAATTTTTCAGAAGACAGCGGTTCACTAGTCCGCCGCTATAAGAATAACTGTAAATATGGATATCAATGATACCGAACCATAACCCAACTAATGAACTTGTGCACCCGCGGACTAGTGAGTTTTCCCCTGACAGAAATGCATCTTCGCAAAATCTGTTCTGTTCATAATTTACACGTATACAATATTCGTGGTTAACTTGAGAAAGGAATCATATTTTATTAAAAAATTATTTTTGAATATTCTTTTTTTTCCTATCATTTTATACGCCTACAATTACATGTGGATGTATTATGCCTTCGCCTCTCCCCGTCCGTCCATTCACATTATATTCGTGGACATTATGTATATAGCGAATTATACGTTTATATCCGAAAGATCTCAGTTCCTTTCGATATTGGTGTGTATCGAACGTAACTTCATGGATTATGGCCCACGTTTTTTAGGTGAGAGGTCACAATTTATATCCGATTTTGAGGAAACTTAAAATATATGGCTATATCCCAATGATCTCGGTTCCTTTCGATATTCAAGCATATTGTACTTTCAACATCTGAATGGCCCCTGATTGTACTAAAAAATCTCGTTTCTGGCTTGTATGTCCCCTAAATCATGTTTTTAATTAGGATCTTAAAAGGCGTTTATAACTATCACCGATACAGTGTGATAATAATAATTTATATTTAGTGTCAATTCCATACAAAATTACATGCTCAAAGCGCAGTCATGACACTCAGTACACTTCACACTAGTAGCTTGAAAACTCGTATTCTAGATTAAATAAGTTAGTTTTCAATAATGTCTTAAACAATTTGAAAGAACTCGACGTTTTAATGCTATGTGGTAGGGAATTCCATACGATTGGTGCATAACATCTAAAAAAATTAAAACCAAAGGATTGCAATTTGAATTTAGGTATGTCTAAAAGGCACTATTCTTGAGAACGAAGATATCTTAATGGTTCATAAATTTGCAAAAGTTCAGTCAGATATTCTGGGCTGGATCGATGTAAGAATTTAAACACAAGATTTTGAACTTTATTTTTGGAATGTACTGACAACTAGTATACTGGCAACCAACGAAGTTCCTTCAGAATATGTGTTATATGCGAGCGTCGTGATGTTTTACTTATTCTCGCAGCGATGTTTTGAACAGCTTGTAATTTGACATGAGTAATTGGTTCAGGCCACATAATACACCATGACAATAGTCCAACCAAGAGATCGAACGAGAGTATGGACAGTTTCATTTGTCAGAAGCTGCCGGATAATTCTAATGGTTTGAAGTAACATACTTTGCAAATGTAGTTGACATGTGTTTCCATTGCTAGGTCACACTTAAGTTTTTAACATTGTCGGCGCCTGAATGTCCGAATCAGCAATCGTTTAGATAGTAGAGTCTAGGTTTGATAAACTTTTATTTGTTCGAAATTCGCGAAAATCACACCACAACTTGGGCACGCAAGAGTCGTACGTATGCTTTAGTGGAAAATACCATACGTAACCATGTGAACGTACGGACACAGTATTTGCCACAAACACGCTGTACGTCTGACTTATTCAAAGCGTGGGAATATATTACCTCTTAATTCCATGAAAAGCGTAATTATGCCGTACGTGCTCAGTGTGTCAGTAGTGCTTGAAAATGCGTTAGGCTGTAGGACTTCCACGTCTGTGTTCGCAATTAGCTCCCAAACTAGAAGTAGGGCATGTCCCTGCCATCCCCGGACAATGATTCTGGATGAGAAAGACCAAAGCAGAGCAAAAGCGTGACACCAACATTCGCCCACGAGAACTTGTATTGTGTATCTGCAAGACCCTAGATTATTATCAAAAAGAATCCTTTGCCATTGCAGTATTATGGCCCACTCTTCTTGGGATGTGTATTCCGTCAATGGCTTCTACACTGGTAGCTGCCAACTTGAGCCATATGTCGGCAGTCTCGAGAATGCTAAATTAGCTCATCTCTGTGCTCCTCATATATATCAGGACACGGAATGAAAACTTAAGTGACATGGTTTCCATGTAGCCAGGAATCGGATGGTAATAGCAAGTTTCAGCCCGGGCTCAAGTGGGCGGTGGCATTGCACACATACATTAAGGGCTCTGCAAACGTCAGAATGCATCCGCATGTACGCTACAACATCCATGCGCGAATTACTCCTAGAATAGGTTGTTGTACTGATCAAAAAGCCACCATCGTTTAATCCACGGGCTTATCCGCGTCTATCTATTAGGCGCAAGTAAATGCAAACGACCTTAGACGTGCCTTCTGCAGTCATACAGGCTGGGCAATCTCCTAAGTATATCCTGCGGGTTTTGTGCACTAAGTGAGATGTACTTCTGACATTTGGGTCACAATGATGGTTTGTAGTACTGTGTAATAGGTCTAATGCATGTCATCCGTGCAAAGACCTGCATCTGACGCTGTCTTACTGTTATCGCAAATCACCTACTAGCCGTGCTCCTTGATACTATGGAAGGGCATTGCTCTGCTAAAAATGTCTTTTAAACTGATTATAATATGTAAAGAGTACAATGTACAAAGTCCCAATACCGGCAATGATAAAGTTGGCATCGATGCCGTTCCATATGATACAAACCCGACAACGAGTAGAATTTGCAGGATCAAAAGTCTCTAGGGCAAGTATGCTGTCATCAACGGTGCCAAACACGCGCCTCTACGACCAGTCTGCCCGTATAGCGGGTTGTGTACAGGCTTTAAAGGGACAGTAACACTCTTGCTGGCTTGGCAGCTCCAGAAAATAAATAATAGCCTTATTCTAAGTACTAGATGTTTAAGTGTCCTACCTGTTGTGTAAATTATCCATTACGACCTATTTTACTTGTCCAGAGGGTTCGAAAATAAATTAAATCAAAGTCACATTTGAAAAGGTTTACGTTAAACTTTTCAAATCAATTAGTTGAATTTTTCCAAATCAATTAGTTGAATTTTTCCAAATCAATTAGTTGAATTTTTCCAATTTTTTTAATTAGGTGTGTTAAGATGAAATGTATATCATCAATTAATTGGAATATTGTAAAATAATACAATTTGTTGACCAGAATGAAGATTGGGACATATTATTCAGTTACAACAAGAGTGTTATTGGGGCTTTAAGTAAGTAATGCAAAAGCGGTTCCCTGCTAAAGCGTATAGAAGGTTGTGGATTTAAATGAAACAATAGATGTGAAGGGCCTAAGATCTTGGATGACTTCGATATTGGTACGCATCGGACCGTCCTTGACGTAGTTGTGACCCCTGCATAAAATTTTGATTTTGACTAAGTTTGAATGTAATGGATTGAGTACGAAAAGTGTCTATTAGGCCACATAATAAGGAGTGGCCGGGGGAGGGTGCAATTGTTCATTCTCTGGCTTGATAGACACTTTAAAAACTGTATCTTACTTACAAGCATGATCATAGTTCAGGCAGTTCTTACACACAAACATGGCCACTAACAGGCCAGGCTGCAGTTAGTTCGATATCTTTAAACACAAATTGTTGCAGAACAGTAGGACGTTAAACCCTATTTCATTTCACAAAAATTGAAAATCTATGTACAATTTCGTAACACTTTATTTTACCTTTTATACTATATTATTATCACCTGCTTGAATATAAGATTCAGACACACATTGTATAGATGTCATATCTAATGCACTCAAATAATGAGTGACGGATTTACACATTAAAAGAGTAGCTGGTTTCGTGGGAATCAGAATATCATGTTAAACACGTGATGTGGAAGTTACTACTTACATCATACACTGTAGCCATCCGATCAAATTTTTTATTGTGCGAATCTTAAGTCTTGGTTAAAGCAATTCCGTTAAAAAGCCCACAATAGCCATTTAAGATACAGATATCATTGGGCTCCGGAGAGATTGGCATCTGAGTTCCCAGGCCATAGCAATTTCCTGAGTCTAGCTATGCTTGTTAGACTTTTACATGGGTTTAGGTTAACAGAAAGACGTTTATTTTTACATGTTAATCTAGTCTATTATGCCTGTAATCTACGTAACTCAGTGCTTTGTATAACAAGCAGAACTGAACTGTTGCATTGTTATTCTCGGAATGACAAATGTCTTATCTAACGTTAAGATAACATCTTAATTACTGAGATAGTAAGAAGAAAATACACAACGTGAAAAGGATATAAAGAAGACAATTACAAAAAATAGATGATCACAAGCCTATTACGAGATGGAGGAAGAAACGAGTGCATGGGTTACAGTAAGACGTACTAAAACCAGCTTAGTTAGTTGCAATGCCGAATGAAATAGAAATCAACAATCTTATTTTATTTGTTACTTTGCTGTCACATAGTAGTTTGGTAACTGCTTTACCAGTATTTGGAGACACGTGTAAAATATATCAAATCCTGTTCGTTGTTTTCAAGGTCATTGCTGCCATCCACGAGGACAGGCACATAAAATGGGTTATTCTGTGCTGCTCTAATTGTAAGTCCCCAAGCGCCTGGATTAAAATAAGTTTCACCCAAGCCCACAATATGCCTGTGTTTCACTTCCAGAAGTGTTGGAAAATCAGTAAAAGGGAGGCCTTTAAGTGCCATAAAATAAGCTATGTTAACCAATATGAGAAGTCTGCCCAAACCACATTTTCCATATTTATTACCGTCTTTTCTATTCGTCGATCAGTTGGGTCTATCGAATTTACCTTCATTTATGACCAACAGACTCGGCATGCGTTACAGCATTTTTGTTATTGATCTCATCTGTTCCATAAAAGCTAGTCTTGATTGATTTTGATGCCTTTTAAGCCAGGATGGTCTAAATTCCATCTTTTTACAGTATTGACACGAATTAGGCCTTCCTTAGTGCGGCGGTCTATACTGAGTTCTTCATTGACTGAATTAGGCACCAACTGTCTGTATCAGTACCGGAAGCTGTTGGACCAATGTCGGATCATTTCTTGTTGGAGTCAATATTGAAGAAAAAATAGTTAATAATGCTACACTGACTACAATCATTTTCAATTCATGGAACCCGAACAAGCTTCGAAAAAGACACGCCCCATTACTGTTCACAGTTCAGTGACTTCTATCACGGAAAAGGCATGCTGCGTTATTTCCCGCTAAAAGTGCGACAGTTCAGTGACTTCTATCACGGAAAAGGCATGCTGCGTTATTTCCCGCTAAAAGTGCGACCACATGCCGTTTACCTTTTAACCGGGTCATTATCGTGAACTATAATAGGTACTTTATTTTGTAGCAATCTAACGTAAAGAGTTTAGTTTAAACGTTACACTCCTAATAAATCGCTAAAATGAAATATTTTTAATATTGTTAGTATTAGATCTAATATTGTATTCCTCGGCAAATATATTTGACGGTTTACCGTATTTTGTTTACTGATTTAAACTGTACGGTACCGTATGCTTGTTACTCCGACATCGTAAGATTTAATAATGATATTAACATAAAAAAATAAATAAATAATGAAAATATGTCGGTTCCGGAAAGTATTTAGTAAAATTGAATTACATGTAACTTAAGAAATATAAATATAATGTCGGTTTGGAAATGGTCAACGGTATTGATAATTTTATTAAAATTTTCAAATAAAACTTAAATACGGTTAGTTTTCTATATTTCAGGGGAGGGGGGGGGTCTTATTTAAACATATATTATCCAAGAGCTAAATCTGCCTATTGCAGGTCTTTCTTGAGACCTGAAATGTTATCTAAATCATTAATTAATTAACTTATCCAGACCATGATCAACACCCAATGTCATTGCTAACCTGTGATATTTACTGGATTTGGATCCTATTTGCTGCTCAACTTTCATTTCAATCATTTGTTTTTTATCGTACCAACTTGAGTAATGATGATCGCTAAATTCTCGGTTCAGACTGGATCAATTTGATTTCAATTTTCAGCAAATTCCCTCTACATTATCTAGTTTTTATACGCCCACATTTTCATGTGGACGTATATTGTCGTCGCCTCTGTCTGTCCATAATTTGTGGACACTCTACAGGTCATAATTTTCATTCGATTTTGACGAAACTTGAAAAGCATGGTTATAATCAAAGGTTTTGGTTACTGTCGATAAAGGCGTTCGAATATTACACTGTAATAATGCTTGAGTTCGATTGTCGTGAAAATCGGACCAAAACTGCCAGATAAAATAGTGTAAAAATATGGCATATCAAGGGTCACAATTTCATCCAATTTTAATGAAATAAGATTTACCCGCTCTATATGATGAGACGCACATCTAAATTAATGATAATGACTGAAGGTCAATCGGCCAAAAAACAGCAAAATTCAGTGTATTGAAATAATTCAAGAGTTGGCAGCATTTGGTTTAAATTGAACATTTATATATCATGTTTAGACATATTTTCATCAATATTCAACGCCGTAAAATATCGTTTTCAGTGGAAAATGCACTATTTAGCCAAATTTTCCTAAAAATCACGTACAGTGACCGTCGGGTCAAATGTCAACACAAGTAACTCCAACCCCCAAAAGCAGTATTGCGCTTAATTTGTTAAATTGGTAAGTGTGATAGTTCATATTATTTGTTTAAGAAGACACAAGGTGACTCTAAATTTTCCACAGCGACTTGCTGGTGACTCAAAACATATGAATACGTATCACGCAATTGGTCCCTTGTATACAATTGTGTGAAGGAAAAGCCGTAAATATCATCCATCTTGGAAAATATCTCGGAAAGTGTGTCATTTTGAAAACGCCATTGGCTAACAGGATTTTATTCGTTAATGGCTTTAGGCGCACACTCATACTAATTTGAATGTTTGTATCTAGATTTTAGAGATTGTTACAGTTATCCTATCTATTTCGTCTTCAGGGGATTTGGAATATAAATTTCACGGTATTTTATTAGTCCGGTGGCTGAAGGAGGGAATCGGCACGGCGGCTGTCAATCTATGAGACCACCAAGTTTTGCTATTTTCTAGACCACTTTTTTTGTGTAGATTCTGAATCTGGTGGTGATCAGACGTTTGGGGGAGGGGGCGTTTTCAAGTTGTGGGGGAACATGTTATTAATTGACATGGATGATGATCAAGTTATATACTAATAAACATAAATCTCTAGGACTGTCCATCTCTAAATAAGTGTATATGATGCCCCTCGACAACTGTTTTGATATGAGGGGGGGGGGGGCAAAATTGGCTGGGAGTGAGTTTACTTGGTATAAAAGAAGAAGATCTTCTACGGGCCTGATAGAGGCATTATTTTTAAGTACCGTTGCACGTCCCTATATATTCGTATAAGATTACCATTGGGTGAGGTGGGGGTGTATTTTTGGGAATAGAAACAACTTGGTTCAAAATTAGCATGAAAAGTGGCTTCTCGTTAGCTTTTTCGTTCAGTGCAAGTTTCGTTATTCAATATATTACATTGTAATGAAACTTTACAAGAGATCTGGAAATGTCCATACAAACACGCAGTAAACAAGAGACAGGTTTAGATATTATTTTTCTGTTAATTCAAAATATTAAATAATAATGGTAGGGCCTACTTTTCAAGCGATCTGGTAAATGTAAATCAAAAACACTGTAAATCAGAGACATGTTTAGATATTAGTTTATTCATAGTCTACATCAGAAGATTCAAAATTAAAGTCCTAGAAATTGATATTTTATTAATATATAAAATGATAATCATTTATGTCTCTCTAAATTGCAGACATCGTCCCCCCTCCCCCCATCTCGAAAACGCTACCGCAAACCCCCCAAAACGGTCTAGAAAAGCTTGGTCTCATATATATACAGCTTGACCCACCGGACTAGATGTTTTGTTATGGATAAACCTTGGTTTTTTTTTTCTTTTCTAGTGCAATAAAACAATATGTGTTACAATATTCAAAAGATTCATAAATACCATAGAAAGAGAACTTTAAATGATGATAATTGGTGCATGAAAGGCTCAGTCGATTCATTGGCTAAAATTTATTCCTTCAGTTGAAACTAGTTTACGGAAAATTCCCAACTGAACACATCAACCGTTTATTGGTTGTTTCTTTGTTGACGTCATTATTCACCAGGAACTTGTTGACTATATAAGTCGAAGGTGTATACGGTATTGGGAACTTCTAGAGCTGAGAGTTGTATGACATACAAGCACTAGGACAGGTAAAAAATATTTTATTTTATTGTAAAAGAGTCGTGGCAATATCAGTAAAAACAAAAACTCATACGGAAAAACAGGTACTAGTGTATTTTAAGGAGAGTTTTTGCAGAGTATTCTCTCAACGTTATCAATCTAACGTTGAGAGAATACTCTTTGAAATGCCACCCTAGAAATCACCAGTAGCCGTTTTCCATAATTATGACTTTTTGTTTTTACCCTATCCAGTTACTAATACCCCCGTCAGACCGGGGTTACGTCCTTGCTGCGCTTCTACTGCGACAAAAAATGGTCTCAGGGCGAATTATGATCGCCATAAGCGTGGTAAAGGCGTGGTGGAAACGCTAGATATCGTGTTGTGGTCTCCATGGTCGCCAACAATCGCCGAGCCATGACGTTTGTTTTGAACATGCGCATATGATCTGGAAAGTTGCGAGAACGTGGTGGGGTCGCAAAGGTCCTTCATTGCGCTGCTTCGGCGACCACAAATGGTTTCAGGGCGTGCCAAGATCACCATAAGCGTGGTGGAAACGCGAGATATCGTGCCGTGGTCGCCAATGATCGCTGAGTCACGGCGTTTGCGTTGAGTATGTTCAAAGCAGACGCCAAGATTCTGCCATATGACCTGGAAAGCTGAGAGAACGTGGTGGGTAGCGAGATAAGCTTGGTAACATCTCTATGAACGTAGGACACACACAGTACACACGTGGCAAAGACGCTGCGAAAATTGTAACATTTGCAACGGTGTCTTCATGGCGTCTTCACCACAACCCTCAGGTGTCGGCCGCGACCCCGTCAAGCCTTCTGAGTCCATATGGCGTTGTCATGGCGATGTTACGATGATTCCACTACTGTTGCGCGATTGCATCACGACCTCATGGGGCTACCTCTAAGCATATGGCGATGTTATGAGGTTCCCACTACGTGTATGGAGTTCTTAATACGACAATGGCGCGGTTACCAAGCTTGCATTACTCGCCTATGGCGACCACGCTTTTCGTGTACGACTTGCAATGAAAACGGGCGATTCAAAGGTCATCTTGAAATTTCGAAAAAAATTCTAACCAGCTTATATAGTCGCCGTGATCACGTGGTGGAAACGCACGTGTAGTCCTGATAAGACGTGTGGTTGAGCGACACGCGTTCGCCGCCGTTGCCAGGCTTATAGATCTCAATAGAAACGTCATAAGCGCGAAGAGATCGTGACGAGTCCGCCTTGAGAATACTGTATAAACGCACAGGTCGCAGTAAGAACGCGACATTTTTAAGTTCGTAATTTTGGGACATTTTTCCACGTTGTGTTCACGCTTGCCGACGACCTTGTGTATTTCCAGGCGCAGTAGGGTCACAACTCCGGTCTGACGGGGGCATAAATGTCATTTAAAGATAAGAAATATGTAATCGGTGATAGCCAAATGAGTCACTTGGGGTAAAAAGTAATATTTGAGTTATGTAATATATTCAGAAAGTATGTGTTATAAGCTTTTCATTGACATATAAAATGTAACGGTTGGATGAAAATTAAAAAGAAGTTATGCACAAACAAAGTTAAAGTATAGTCATGGCGCGATTGTCGCAGAACTTGCGACATGTTATTCTTTTACCCCAAGTGACTCATTTGGCTGTCACCTGTCACATATCAGTAGTTTAGTTATGTTTGTTCACAATTACCACTAGGTGAAAATTGCTTTTTATTTTGCTGAAAGGATTTTCAAAATTTAAATTTCAAAATAGAATTCAATATTGGCTTGTTTCAATCAAACTTGATATTCAGATCTTGCCGTGAGCATATGGAATCCTATTTACCAATATTTCAGAAAAAAATGAGCATTTAAAAATCAGTACACGAGTGGCGTATTCTCTGGTTACCAGTGAAATTTGTAATGGGCAAAGGAAAACAAATTCTTCACAAACTGTAACATAATAATTTCATGTAATCCACTTCATTTACGTCCATCGTTTGTTGTACTATTTATTATTTATATACTAAACAGCAAAATAAACGTCAGTAGGATTTCAAAATCAGAAAGGCAATTTAATCAAATCATTCTAGAAAACGACTTAGTGAATGGATCAAAGCAATTTTCTGTGAACAGTATGTTGACACATTAGTGATCAATTCATCACAATTTAAGATAATACGAGAAGGCTTGGAGACGGTGCACAGTCTATACATATTAGTATCTGGTGTATAATCCGCGGGTGTCAGTAACAGCGGCGCAGCGTCTGTACATGGAGTGGACCAGACAATTTATGAACGCCATTGGCACCTGGAACCACACTCGCAGAGAAGCCTGGGTAGTCGGGGCCACTTATGGACCCCGATGCTAAATGGCTGTAGCTTTTTGCTCAACATTCCGTTGGTTCCAATCTTTATAGGCACGATTGGGACCACATTTGGCAATCCCCGCATCACAATTTTGTAGGTGGGTGACCATTTAGATTTTTTGCTACGGGGATTTGATTTTGACAGCGGTGAAAATCTTACTCTGCAGAAAGACACTTTACACCCCCTATCCCTTCGCTGGAATATCATCAGTATTACCCAAAACTGCCATGAAATTGCATATTTGATCCCTTTTTGCGCAATATTCCGTTGGTTCCAGTCTTTAAAGGCACAATGGGGATCACATTTGGCAATCTCCTCATCATAATTCTGTAGGGGGTGGCCATTTAGATTTTTTGCTATGAGGATTTGATGTTGACTGGGGTGAAAATCTTACTCTGCAGAAAGGCACTTTACACCCCCTATCCCTTCGCTGTAATATCTTCAGTATTACCCAAAACTGCCATGAAATTGCAAATTTGAACCCTTTTCTCCAATTCTAGACCAAAATGTCAACCAAAAATGCAGGAACTGGGGACAAGAAAGGTTAAGGGAAAAATTGTCTATTTAGAACTTGAACTACAGTAGTGGTCTTCGTCTTTACATGTCAGTTTAATATTATTAGATTTATCGCCTCCTTTTGTGGACGAGGCCATATATACTCACATTCCGGAAAAATGTGTCATTTAGGGACATTTAAGGCCAAAATACAAAAAAAAGACAAATTATGTATTGAATGTTAAATTTATATCATTTTTATACGTCTACATTATAATGTGGACGTATATTGCCGTCGCCCCTGTATGTGTCTGTGTGTCGCCTACAGGCCACAATTCTAAATCAATTGTCTTGAAATTTTATTTACTGGTTCCTTATACTCCAAGGATGGTCCCTATTGTCTTGAGGGCATGCCCGACCCCCAGGGACAGAGCTACGCCCATTTCTTGTGTTTTTGTTTGTTTGTCGTCTACAGGCCGCATTTCTTAATGTATCATTTTGAAACTTGCATACTTATTCTTTGTACCCTGTGGAACATCTCTATTGTTTGGGGTGCATGCACAACCCCAGGGGGCAGAGCCACGCCCACTTTCCTTTCGTATGACTGTGTGTCGTCTACAGGTCACAATTCTTAAAAACTTAACATACTTATTCCTTATACCCCAAAGATGATCCCTATTGTTTTGGGGGCATGCCCGCCCCAATTCTTAAAAACTTAACATACTTATTCCTTATACCCTAAGGATGCTCCTTGATGTTTTGGGGGCATGCCCGACCCCCAGGGGCAGAGCCACGCCCATTTCTTGTAATTGTTTGTCATCTACAGGCCGCATTTCTTAACATATCATCTTGAAACTGTGCGTACTTATTCTTTCTACCCTAAGAAACATCCCTATAGTGCATGTCTGTGTGTCGCCTTCAGCTCGCAATTCTTAATCCATTGTCCTGATAATTCTTCGTTTGAATTTCTTAGACCCTAAGGACGATCCCTATTGTTTTGCGTACATGCTCGACCCACAGGGTCATGGTCACGCCCTTTTTATTTGTGTGTGTGTGTGTGTCACCTACAGGCCACAATTCTTAATCGATCATATTGAAAACTTTTTTATACTTATTCCTTATAACCTTAGGCTGACCTCTATTATTGTTGGTGCTTGCCCGACCCCCTGGGACAGAGCCACGCCCACTGTTTGTGTGTCTTGTGTTCCGCCTACAGAATGGATTATTTTGAAACTTTGCATACCTATTCCTTGTACCCTTAGGGTGACCCCTATAGTTTTTCGGTGATTGCCCAACACCCATGCCCATTTTTACTTTGTGTCTGTGTGTGTTGCCTACAAGCCACGATTCTTAATGGATCGTCTTTGAACTCGGGATATGTATTCCTTTTAAGCCTAACTGCAGGTCCCGACCCCCAGGGGCAAGCCACGCCCAATTGTTGTGTTTTTGCCTTTAGCGCCCGAAAGCCACAATTTGGATTATCCTGTATATTTAGTCCTTATACTGCAAGACCGGCAACTATTGATGTTGATGCACGACCCCCAACCAAGGCAAAACAAACCAACACCTAGCCATTTCATTCTCTTCATTTTAAAAAGTACCATATCAATCAAAGAAGGAATGTGGACGTATGTTGCAGCGTTAGCGATGCTCTCGTATCTTGTATTAAGTCGTGATTTTGGAATTGTTTGAAAAAAATGAATTGTTTTATTTCTAGAGAAAATAATAAGGCTATCGTCATGAAGACACTACAACTGGTGATTTTAGGTTGTATCGTTATTGCAGGTAAGATAGCAGACCAGGTTGTTTTCTAGCAGTCTTATTTTGTTGACGGCCCATCCGTTTTTATATCCTGACAAAATAGAGATACTGATGACCGATACTCATACCCATCTATCTCTTATTGTTATGTAGAAATATGTGGGACAATCCCTTTAAGTTATTTTACCGCTTTCGGTGCAAAAATTATTAAACACTTTACTAAATATAAGTCGGAGTAAGTTTGAAGTTCAAGTTTATGGAAACTATATATACTCCATTAGTAAGAAGTCCTCGTTTATAGTAGTTTCTCTTTAATTGTGTCAAATGGTGTTGCATATTGACCTATCATTTATTTCGTTACTTGAATGGTGCATGGCCACCGCCGTAAGAATCAGTTTGATTTCATCGATCTCTTTTTAAAACAACATCATTAAATTTAAGTGGATATCATTCATAAACTGGCTCCCCAAAACAACGCAGGAACCGGCGAGTGTAAATCGACGCCGTAGTGTACGGGATTGAATTTTGGTAACCTCGTCGTCTACCTACGGTGGCTGATTTAGGACACGCAAAAAAAAAAAAAAAATATCTCGAGATAATAAAGCCCATCCAAAGCAAACTCTATCCAGGTAGGACGTTACACCCCATTTCATTTCTTATGAAGAAGCTCAGTTCTGATTCAAGGTTATTTATTTCATATGTAGGAACTGATCAATGTCTAATTTCCCCTGGTACAAGTGACACGATCGTGCCGGGCTTCTATATTCACCCCCCCCCCCCGGGAAACCTTTATCTTATTAAATTCAGGGTCCATGCTTTGGAAGGAAACATAAGGACACGGAATAAAACCACACGATTGAGAAGGCATTAACTTGGAAGGAGGGGAGATATGTAGTGGTGCTGATGTATATGGGATTGAGTTGGGGGAGGGGGTATCCCCTTCCAAGTTCAAGTGTGTGTGATCTGGGATGGTTGAGGTGATGTCGCGCTTCAAGCTATAACTGGCCAGCTACCTCGGGATTGAAGTTCTGAGTTAGGTCCCTGTTGTGAGCGTATGCGACTTGATGACACAGATCCCTTCTCAATCGTGGGGTTTTACCCCGTGTCCCTAGGTTTCCTTCCACAGTAAGGACTCTGAATTTAATAAGAATACCCAGCTAGGATGTGGTGAGTGTAGAAGCCCAACACGATCGCGTCACTTGCACCAGGGTAAATTAGGCAGTGATCAATTCGGAATTCCTACATATAAAATCAATAACCTTTGATCAGACCTGAGCTTCCAAATAAGAGGATAGCTTCAAACATAACCAAATGAATCTTTATTCTGCAAGTTTATCATTGAATATGATGCACAAAATCATATAGTTTCAAACATCGGTCGAGACGTGTTCGGTTGTATTATCTCGAGCGCTCGACTTAGTATCTCGAGGGCGCGACTTAATTATGCATGAAGATGTCTCAGTGAAAGTTTTTTTAAAATAAATTGGTATAAATTTATGGAGTAAACAATGGCATTTAAGTATATACGGCTTTAATTGTAGGGGTTTGGATTGCCGAATGGTTAGCAGGTGCTCGCTGTATCCTAAAGCCTGTCATTTTTTCAACTGGCGTGGTTTCGAATCCCCGATTGTACGTGACAAAAAGTAGGGTCGCCTGTCCAACCTCGTGGGTTTTCTCCGAGTCTTCCGATTTCCTCCCACTGCTAAAGACCCCTACGAGCAAACGAATTATTGAAATAAAATTAAACCATATGTTAGTCCCGAAATGACCTAGGTTGTGTCGAGTGGACGTTAACTCTCTCTCTCTCTCTCTCTCTCATGATATGGTAATATAATTTGCTCTGTAACTAGTGAGTAAACATTCAATATTGATTACAATTTGTTGAACTAAAAATCATCCTAGAAGCCATGTCTTAAAACGGCAATTTCATATTTTTAGTTATATTTTTAAAATATATTAAAATAAAGCCTTAAAATAGATGGTATCTATTAACAGGCCTACCTTGTTAAAGACTAATCCTATAATTCACTGTTGCCAGTTGAGAAATTGGCAAAAATATTATTTTCAACTTCAAATTCAAACGTTTGAAGACAAGGGAGGTAATTGAGTTATTATTTCCGATGTGAAAGATGTTTTAGTGTGGAAAAAATGCCTATGATTGTATAATAGTGAGTTGACAACCTATTGAGCTAAAGACATAGAAATAAATATGTTTTGACTCTCTTAGAAAATTTGAAATTATCACTTTACGAGAATATTATATTGATTATATTGGTTCAGTATGTGTAATTTCTCTTGTATGGTAATTAAAATAAAAACATAGCTTAGTTATACCTTACTTCAAAGTAGAAAATCATGCTAGTATCATAATATAACATAAATTTCGTTATTTCACTTCGGTTTTGTTCAGGTTAAGACAATGTCCGTTTAAAATTGTATCAGCGAGATATTGTAGAACACACGACTCATATGAAAGAAAATGTTATGATTTCAGCCAAGGCAACCATCACTGGTGATGCTACGTGTGATAACAAGATGCAATTCTACGCTGACGGTGTTTTATATACTCACACTAACGACAACCATTGGCCCAATTCATCACCCATCACTATTTCCGATAATACCCAAGTTATTGCCGTAAAATGTGTGGATGTGGGTGTAGTCGGTGGCATCAAATTAGCATTGAGTAATGGCATCAAAACTGACACAACATGGAAATGTTCAAATACACATGAAGATGGCTGGGAAACACCCGAGTAAGTAATTTATGTATACAACAAAGTAAAACAGAACTTGACGTAATGACCCAATATTATAGGTTATCAAAAAGGCTTAAGATTCTAAAAACATGACACCTTTAAGAAATCTCTTAAGACTGAGCTCTTTAAATCTGTTTGCCCTTAGTCTTAATAACTATTTTGTTTGTGGCAATTTTTACCAGTTCAGACATTTATTTCGTTCATTCCTTCAATGTGTTTAAATTTTTATTGTGTCATATCTTTTAATGACATCTTATGTAGATAGAGCTCATGGGCAACTCTTTTGTTGGATATTCAGCGCTTTATAAATAGATTATTATTATTATTATTAATTTGGCGATATAATTAGATTCAAAATTCAGAATTTGTTAATGTGCTATCGTTTACCTAGCAGCCATCATTATAAAGTCGTTTGGTGTCACTACTGCACCTGATCGGGGAAATAACGTTGATATAAACGACTGATTCTTCATCTGGTTGAATGGTTGAGAGAGAGAGAGATAGAGAGTGAGATGAGACAAAGTGATCTACATGTACATTAAATTGGACCGTACATGTACATAGAACTTTGTTGATTGATGTTATCAACTCTATACAACTTCTGCTAGGCACGGACTTATTAAAACATCTAATGTATTCAATATGTTCTTTACGGACTCCACACGAATGACCTCTGATAGTTTTGATATTATATTATATGTGACGTTCAAAATCTAAGTAAGTAACCCGTTATTAAGGCACGATCTCATTAAACATCTCATTTATTCAATATGTTCTTCATAAGCTATACATGATCTGTGTTTAACACTCGGCAGAACTTTCGGGACTTCAAAGAGCAGTTACAGATACTATAATCTCATCAATAAACAATACCAAATATGATGATCTCTATTGTACCATTTTTCCTAATTGTCGTATGCTTCATAAGCCGGAGTTTACTGACAGTAAGTCAGGCTTGGAATAGAGCTCCTCCCGATCTATGTCTATTTAATGTTCTCAATAAAGGTCTATCAACTATACTGATTTTCTGTTATCTGTAGTGATATAAAGAGAGATAGAGAGAGACTTAACGTCCACTCGACACAAACTAGGTCATCATATGGTCCAATTTTATTTCAATAATTCGCTTGCGCATAGGGGTCTTTAGCATTGGGAGGCTACTGGCGACAGTACTCCTTGTCACGTACAACCGGGTAATCTAACCCCGCCAGTTGACTCATCGATCAATGACAGATCTATTATGATACAGCGTACACACGCTTACCATTCGGCTCCCCCACACCCCATTTATTTAACACATACATTGCCTTAAATAATAAATTAGAAATTACGTTAAAAGAAGTTAGAAATTGAACGATAGCTTAAGACATTTACAAAATTAGAAATTAGACGATAGCACGTCATTAACAAAGTTAGAAATCCGACGATAGCACGAAATTTGAATGTAATATGCTTGAATAGAAGTTAAAAATTAGACGATAGCACGACACTAACAAAGCTAGAAATTTGAATCTAGTTTATGTCCATATTTGTACGGTGGATGAAATGATGTCATTCGCTGTGGTTTGTGTTCTAGGTTTAATGACGGAAGCTGGCCAAACGCTATTGTGCCTAATTATAACTGGGGAACGCAGCCTGCTGCTCTAAATGGAAATGCAGACTGGATCTGGACAACTGGCTATAAGGGACAGGATACAACAGTTTATTGTAGAAAGGTCATCAGGAGTGGTAAGCATATAAATATGGATTGTGACAACACTAACGTGTATGCGATTTTTGTTATGGCCGACTCATAATCAAGGTACATGTGTGATCTTGTCTAAAAGAAATTCGCGGAAAACCGCTAATGTCGATAAAATCTTCCCCATGTAGTATATATTTTATCATGGGTTACGTTTCAAATATTTATATATGTAAAAGATTTGATATTTGTTCTTAATTATACTTTATGTGATATTTGTTTTTATTTGCATATATAAATGTCAGTGACATTCTGTTAAATTGGTCTTGTTAAATTCACCATATTGTTTGGCGCTATATAGCCCGGTTTCTTATACCAGCATCAGGCCCGTAACTGATTCTTATTGGTAAACGCTCACCCCATTTTAGACGCAGCTTCTTTTTTCTAGATATTCAGACTTTACCTTCATACTTTAAAGTTCCACTGCGCTATTGAAATTTTTCGCTAAAATATCCAATTTCTCACGGCTTAATCTTGGCCCCGAGTTCACAAAGCATTCTCAGGAGAAGGGTCGAACAATAGGTTAGTCCAGAAAGGACCTCGTTTGTGTTTAGTGGACGTTAAACCTCCATTCTCTCTCTTACTGTTTATTTCAGATTGCGATTGCTGTGAATCCGTTAATAGGAAGTTAGATCACCTGATTGCCTTGATGTCCAAACCGAGATAACCTACTGGTAACAATGGTAAAGCTGGTAACCATGGTAAACCTGGTAACAATGGTAAAACTTGGTAAACCGGCGCATTAAAAACCCAAACAATTAACATTGAATTATACGAACATTATACTTAAGCATCATGTTATGCTTTTACCTGAATAAACAAATTATCGTATAAATAAAACGTGTGTTTTTCAACTAATGTTACAAGGCAATACATTTAAATCACACTAAAACAACAGACAGAACGAAGTGGACCATAAAATTCACTTGGAACAACCGGGACTCTTCTGAAATCCTGCTATAGATATCTTTATTTCAGGACATTACTTGTTCAATGGGCTTAATAGTATTTAACACCCACGTAACACAAACAAATAGTTTCGGTAATTGAACACACATAAATAGTTTCGGTAATTTAACACAAACAAATAGTTTGGGTGATTTAAGACAAAAGAAATAGTTTGGGTGATTTAAAACGAACAAAATGTTTCGGTAATTTAACACAATAAGATAGGTGCTAACTATGATTAAAATTAGATTACCATACAGATGACGTCATCAATCAAGTTTATTTTCTGGCACGAACTGTAGTCCTGTAGACGGGCATATGTCATACAATGTGCTATGAGCGTTACGGCCTACTCCTATATCGAATTCCAACGGCCAAAGAATCTTTTACGAGCACGTCCATGTTTACCCTGTACCTCTGGTTTTCGTAACATCCGAACGCCAAGAATTCTGCTGTTGTCTGCCCTTCCTACCTGCACCACTGACAAGTGGGAACCACATAGGAAAATTCCGATGAACTATCTCGACCAACACCGATAAGACGCTGGTTCGCTAGCCCGAAGGTCGGGTGTTCGATCCGGGCCCGTAGCCACGGGGGAGCCCCCCCCCCCCCAAAAAAAAAAATCGAATTAGCCCCCCCCCCCAAAAAAAAATATTTCGCCAACAATAATGATTTCATAGGAGTGTTCTTAGCCGGCCACACCCTCAGCCCCCCCCCTCCCCAAATTTTTTGAGCTGGCTACGGGCCCGGTTTGATCCCTGCATTGGCCGAGAAAGCTCATCCGGATATTATGTTGCAAATGAATGCTGCATTGTCGTGGACATTATTCGCTGGTGGAGCGACATGAGGATTTGATTCGATATTGCTGCCCACCTCATTATTTAAACGAAATATATCTACTTAATCGCCATAATGCCTGGTGTTCGATCCCTGCATTTGCCGAGTCAGTTCATCCCGATTTTATGGCGTGATTCCCCTCGTCAGTTTGAATTCGATATAAGAGTATGCCGCAGCGCCGCTGTTCCGTCAAAATGTCCCTTATAGGACACTGTATGGCGTATGCCCTTCTTCAATAGCCCGGTTTAAGAGCAGAACAGTGGTGGGACGTTAAAACCCATTTCATTTCATATCGCCATAATAGTTGAGAAGTAAACAATACGTTTTGACACAGATCATTTGTGCAGGGTTAAAAATGATGCCGATAGCCACGCCTTCCCACAAAAAGAACCCGCCTCCTTTGCTTCCATATGACACTATACAAAATGAAATGAAATGGGGTTTAACGTCCTACTCTTCTGCTCCTGACCTGGGCTAATGGAAGACGGGCATACGCCATACAGTGTGCTATGAGGGAAATTTTGCCCGGGCAGCGGCACTACGGCCTACTCTTATATCGAATTCCAACTGTCAAGGGATCTTTTACGAGCACGCCAATCTGTACACGGGACCTCGGTTTTTTTGTCCCATCCGAATGACTAGGCAGCTGTCCTTGTCAGGCCCTCCTTCTGCATCACTGACAAGAGGAAACCACGCCGGAAAATCGAGATGAACTTTCACGGCTAATGCAGGGATCGAACACCCGACCTCCAGACTAGCGAGCCAGCGCCTTGCCCACTTAGCCACCGTGATTCCCCGACACTATACAAACTAGAGGGTTGTGTACCAGGGGCGGATCCGGGAAATTTGGCAGGAAGGGGTTGGCGTATGTACATATACACTGGGCCTTTCAAAGAGGGAAATCCAACACCCCAACCCGAGTGACGTCAATTTATAATATGGAGGAATATGATGACAGTGTGAATCAACCTCATTGAAGCAAACATTAATTGTGATATCGCATATTATTTCGCACTTTGAATGTCCATCCCATCCCTTCATCTGAGGATAAATGACAAAACATACGACCGTGACACTTTTCTCATAAAAAGTGTCGAGTTACATTTTTGTAATGTAGCTTAGATGCTGTCAATAAAGTATATTATAACAACGAAGGGTTAGGTTAAGGAATGGTTTAATATCGGGAGTACGTCAGCTCACAAGGTTTAGAGTGATTTCGATTCCCCGCTTGTAAGCTAGGAGTAGGGTCGTCTGTCCATCCATCCTCGTGGGGTTTCTCCTGGTCAGCTGAAAGATACGCACAACTGCCAATTTTGCCCGGGCAGCGGCACTATGAACAACTCTTGTGTCGAAATCCAACTGCCAAGGGATCATTTACGCCAATTTATACATTGGAATTGGAATAACGATCGCATTTAATATATTTAAATTATGATTTCTTGGCCCTCCATCCCCTATCATGTTAATGTATAATATTTGAACACTTGAAGAGGTATTATGTAAGATTTAGATAGAGAGAGTTGTCCGTTCTTGCTATAATATTTCATAATAGACAATGACAATGACAAATAAATATATTGAAAATTTCATTAAATTTACTTCATATTGGGCGAAGTTCTAAGTGTTTTGAAGTTTATACACGATGTTGTGCAGGTTGTTTATTATCGTAGCAACGGTACTTGACAATCGAGACTGGGTGTCGATTATCAATTTATCGTTAAAATTTACATTTGGCGGGGGTTCAAAAACATTTAAATCTCGACCATCCTGTGGCGAAGAGGTTTGATTAAAGGCTTGCTATATGAATAAATGTCTAATAGTAAGTGAAAGGGAGTTGCGCCACCCACAAACAGTTACACATCACATACCTAGTGACAAGGCACGATATACATACATCCCAAATAACAAACGGATGTATCAAATCAGGTGAATGGTTAAAAGGTTAGCAGTGTGCGTCCACTGAGCTGTTCTACAGTCCCGGGCCTGCATTGATACAGACTTCACCCAGAATTAAAACAAACTAACAATAAGGGAAGCAACTCCCAAACCTGGTATGATACGGACATAATCACTAAATATTCTACGATTGGTAGGGCCAAAGTTATTTTTAGTCTTTCTCTCCTTTCCCTTTTGCATGGCGATTTATGTTGACCTTTTGGTGTAGAATTAAAAAAGGGTTTTGAAAGTACATTTTCTGCAAGGTTTTGGTGAATATTCACGATTTTACGGCGGGAGGATACAAGAGTTGTGAGGTTGGTTACGTCGAAATGTATTGTCGGGAATTGCATGTTTACTTGTCTCTACTCATAACTTGTGTATCTCAGTTATTGTAGAAAGACGTTGAAAGATAATAAAACACGAGTTTTACTGAGATCTCGAATTTCTGGTGATTTATCAGATGAAAACGTTGAAACGAATATGTGCCTCTCAGAATGAACATAAATGAAATGGGGTTTAACGTCCTACTCTTCTTCACCTGACGGGCACACGCCATACAGTGTGCTATGAGGGCAATTTTGCCCGGACAGCGGCGCCACGGCTTACTCTTATATCGTATCCCAACTGCCAAGGGATCTTTTACGTGCAAGCCAATGTGTTCACGGGACCTCGGTTTTTCGTCCCATCCGAACGACTAGTGTAATACCATGGGCCTTTTTGTCTGACGTGGAGAGCGGACCTTTCACCAACCGGTCGCCACATCCTACGTATGACTGATGCATCTTTTCTTACTACATATTTTCGTAGCCTTGTAATCGTCTAGGATTAATATCTGATCGTCTTTGCTTCTCCTTCACGTTGTGTATTTCTTCTTGCTGTTTTCTTAAGACGTTTGTCTTACCAGGAATAACAATGCAACTGTTATTTTCTACATTTTATATCAAGCTGAATACATTCAAGCATAGTATAGCTTACAATACAAAAATCATTCTAACTAAACTCTTCTCAACCTAGACACCTGGTGTCTAGGACTCTTAGATGGTAACCCTCTCTGGAATCTAATCGAAGTCTGATTTAATGACATAATATAGTTTCCTTTATAGCCGCAAGGGTATCACGCAGACCCATGCGTGTTCATGACCATGAACCTGTGCAATCAACGAAATGATTGGTTAAATTAAGCCAAATGACGCAATAGGAATATCTCGAATCACATGTATTTTGTTGAAAGATAGAACCAGTTTGTTATGGTTCTATACCTTTTTTATATAACAATATGTCCATCATTGACTAAGTTGATTTTAGTACATACCTACCTATTATGTGAATATGTTAGAAACATAAAACTATATCTTATCTCTTCATTCCTTGTCTATAATCTTTAAAAACAACAAGAGGAAACCACGCCGGAAAATCGAGATGAACTTTCTCGGCCAATGCAGGGATCGACCACCCAACCTCCAGGCTAGTGAGCCAGCGCCTTACCCACCGTGATTCCCAAGAATGAACAGAATTGCACGTAACCGAACTAACACGGTGAACAACTAACTATATAGACAATACGATCTATGTTCTACCGAGACGCTCAATATTATAGCCAGTGTTTAGCTGACATTCATCGTGGTGGGTGGGATTGTGGATGGCGTCCTAGATTTGCCCCCCCCCCTACCCAGCTTCTAGATCCACTCTGGCCTCTAGAAAACTCGCACCCGTGTTGCTCGGCTCCAGACTGCGTCACTCTTAATAGGGGCATGCGCATCATTCGGGGGATTGTACCGCTGACAAGACAAACCTACTGACGCAAGGCACGATATACAGAGATTACAAACAACAAACGGATATATCAGATCAAATGAATGGGCCAAGAGGTTAGCTGTGTGCGTCCACTGAGCTATTCTACAGCCCCGGGCCTGCATTGATACAGACTTCACTCAAAATTAAAACAAACTAACAATTAGGGAAGCAGCTCTAGAAAAAAAGGTGGACACCCGGTTATTATGTTCAAAATAGTTTCCGGGTCTTTTAGAAATTTCGATTTTATCCTTCAAGAAAATGGTCTTCAATGCATTTCAAGTTTCACCAAAATCGGTTCAAAATTGTGACCACTTTAGGGTCCACAAGCTAAAAACGTAATTTTTCGGACAATCAGGGGCAATAATCCATGAAGTTTCGATACGGTTCATGCCAATATCGAAAGCAGCCGAGATCTTTTGGAGATAAACCTATATTTCAAGTTTCGTCAATATCGGATTAGAATAGTGTCCACAAACAATTGTAGACGGACGGACATCCAGGCTGACAGGGGCGGCGGCATAATGCGTCCACGTGAAAATGTGGCGTATAAAAATGGGTCATTGATACAAAATAGTTTGAAAACATTTAATAAAACAGGATCAGTCTAATGAAAAAGGGTGGTTGTTTGAATCATGTTCAGCAATCTTTTGGAAAGTCGGCAGCCTATAGGAATTTAACCGAAATATAAGCCATACTTAAGTGCAAATACACTATGCATATGCGACTTGAATTTACAGATAAATAAAACATAATTACAACCCCAGTCCTTAGAATTGTGTAGGGCTACTTTTCCAGAAATAGCCATTTCGATGATTTTGACAAATCGTTTACTGAACTATTGTCAGTTGATTGGTGGCCACGTGAGACACCAATCAACGTGAGTCAAAAGTAGTAAAATCAGCTTATAACGAATTTGGTCGTGAAATTCTGATGATATATGGCAGTAACCGTCTGTATCTGTTACTACTGACATTAGCAGAATCAAACAACTCACCCATATAACGCTCCTCATGTTGTGTAACGAAGTTTCTCGGTCTCAATAAATGTATAGTCCTGAAGAAAACTCACAAGGTTGGACTGGCGATCCTATTCTTGTCACGTACAAGCGAAGAATTGTAGCCACGTCACTTTAATCAATGACAGACCTGACGTTATGATCTAACGCGCCCATGATCAAGACCATGGTAGAATGTTTTCCAAAACCATTCGGTGAACCCCTTTAAAGACTCTTAAAAAGGTTACATCGCAAATATAAATTGGCAGGTGTGTCTCACAATCTACACACAGTGTATTTGAAGAGGGGGAGAGAGAGATGGAGTGTAACGTCCACTCGACACAAACTAGGTCATTTCGGTACTACATGATTTAATTTTAATAATTCACTTGCGCGTATGGGTCTTTGACAGTGGGCGGAAACCGGAGTATTGGGGGACATCCTACGAGGTTGGACAGGCGACCTTACTGCTTGTCATATACAACCGGGGAAACCATGCCAGTTGACGCAATGACATACCTTATGATACAGTGCGAAAGCACTATCCACTCGGCCGTGCCACCCCTCAAAATCCGAACAAGTGCAGATCACCGAACTAGGTCATTTCGGGTTTATGTTCAACGTAATTTCAATAATTCGCTAGGTCCATTTATTTCTAGAGCATGTGTAAACACAACTGCACAAAGCCGCGTATAATGACGCATAATGTTAACGGTAAACGTTAAATTCTATATTCACAGCTTTATATATTCCACAATACTATTCTTCCACAAAATGTCAATTCTATCTATTTTCTACAAAGTTCAATTCTACTAATAAATCTGGTAATTGGTAAAACTGCGATTCGACTAAATATGCTGCGATTCAACTCAATATTCTGCGATTCAACTCAATATGCTGCGATTCAACTCAATATGCTGCGATTCACTACAATAAAGAAATAACGACATATATCTAACTATTCATACAAATTCAACCGTTTCCTTTACCACTTTCGATTTGTTTACATGTGGGCTTTAAATATAGTTGTCTCCCTTGAATACATTCCTGTCTCCAATTTAAGTAGGCTCAAATTACGCTATGGCAGGACCCCCCACAAGGTACCACAGATAATGGGCAATTAGAGCAACCAACTACGACCCATTTATTAATTTACATTTTTTACGATAAAAACTAAATGAAAATACATATAAAGATCTACAAATGATTCTCTAAATCTACTTACAACTAATGATGCTATTTTCAACTCTATTCTATTCATTAATTCTTACAAATTCTACGAAGTATTTAAGAGTACTTAAAAAAAATGCTAAGGAATTCTACAAAAAATGGCGTCACGCTGCTTAGCATGATGGGAATTTGGAAGGAACTTTTTAATATATTCATGCAACCTTTAACTTGTGATAACAAAAAACTGTAACATATATAGAAATCATTTCAACACATAACATTCTATATTTACACAAACACTTGAAAAGTCGGCCTAAATTTGCATTTACCAAGCTTACAAAAGGTAGAAAAAAGTTTGTTCCGCACGACTGTTTATCGTGGCTGGTATCTCTTTTTCGGGGTAATTTAAAATTTAAAGGAAGCGGCAAATAACCGACAAGGAGTACTATAGCTTGCACTAGATAACTTATTTATAAACTCCACAGACACGACTGTGTGATAAATAAAAATAGGTTGTCAGGCAACGAAACATACGCCCACACAGCAGCCAAATCGTCCGGGCAGTCAACAAGAGTTGTTGCATTTTAAGTAATCATCAGAAAATCATAATTCAAACTCACCCATAACTACGTTGTAACTATGATATAATCAAACGTTTGTTTTAAATCAGATAATAATTGTGACCTCCAGAGGGACCACAAGCTAAAAAGGGTGATTTTTCGTACAATCAGGGGCCATAATACAGGAAGTTACGATCCGATATGGGCAAATATGCAATGGAACCAAGATCATTAGGTTATAAACATGTATTTCAAGTTTCATCAAAATCAGTTTAAAATTGTGACCTCTATAGGGTCCACAACCTTGATATAACATATTTTCACACAATTCGCGTACAGACGGCGGCCATTTTATCCGTCAACTCTGGTCCGATTTTCACGAAATTCAAATTCTCTCTTCATTACCATGAAAACGTGATATAATCAAGCGGTTTTTTAAATCGGATAATAATTTTGACCTCCAGAGGGACCACAAGCTAACAAAACCGATTTTTCGGACAATCAGGGGTCATAATTCAGGAAGTTATGATCCGATGGGCGCAAATATCGACAGGAACTAAGATCTTTGGGTTGTAAACATACATGTCAAGTTTCATCAAAATCAGTTCAAAAGTGTGACCTCTATAGGGTCCACAACCTTGGTATAACATATTTTCACACCATTCGTGTACAAACGGCGGCCATTTTGTTCGTCAATTCTTGTCCGATTTTCACGAAATTCTAACTCTCTCTTCATTACCATGTAACGGTGATATAATCAAACAGTTTTTTAAATCGGATAACAATTTTGACCTCCAGAGGGACCACAACTAAAAAGGGCGATTTTTCGGACAATGAGAGGCCATAATTCAGGAAGTTACGATCCGATGGGCGCAAATATCAAAAGTAACCAAGATCTTTGGGTTATAAACATACATGTCAAGTTTCATCAAAGTCGGTTCAAAATTGTGACCTCTATAAGGTCCACAACCTTGATATAACATATTTTCACACTATTCGCGTACAAACGGCGGCCATTTTGTCCGTCAATTTTGGTCCAATTTTCACGACATTCGAACTCAACCTTCATAACCATGCAACGGTGATATAATCAAACGGTTTTTTAAATCGGATAACAATTTTGACCTCCAGAGGGACCACAAGCTAAAAAGGGCGATTTTTCGGACAATCAGGGGCCATAATTCAGGAAGTTACGATCCGATTAGCGCAAATATCGAAAGGAACCAAGATCTTTGGGTTATAAACATGCATTTCACGTTTCATCCAAATCGGTTCAAAATTGTGACCTCTACACTGTTCACAAGCTAAAAAACGTGATTTTTCGTACAATCAGGGGCCATAACCCATGAAGTTACAGTCCGATACATGCCAATATCGACAGGAACCGAGATCTTAGGGTGATAAACCTATATTTTAAGTTTCATTGAAATCGGATAAAAATTGTGACCTGTAGACTGTTCACAAACAATTGTGGACGGACAGGGGCGACAATATACGTCCACAATATACGTCCGAGATCTTAGGGTGATAAACCTATATTTTAAGTTTCATTGAAATCGGATAAAAATTGTGACCTGTAGACTGTTCACAAACAATTGTGGACGGACGGACGGACAGGGGCGACAATATACGTCCACATGAAAATGTGGGCGTATAAAAATGCCATGAAGGTCATAGATTTTTATGTTGTTCAATTGAATGAGGATGAAAGTGCGTTAACTCTAAATCTTTTCAATCACTTGATATACAATAATGGTGCAATACACCAATTTACCTCTATTTTAGGGTTCCAAAGAATAAAGCTATACAACCTGTATTATTATTCTGCTATGGATTTACCAATTATACTGCAAATACATCAACAGAAGAGACAAAGATTTGTGTGTACCAAATAAATAATAAAAATTAATTATAGATAGAAGTACATATAAAATATAACTAATATAATTTCATAGAGTGTGTATAACCGAATGGAACAAATCATAACCTTAAAGGTTTATTTTAATAGAAATTAAACACGGGAATTACTAATTAGCAAGACTGAAGCACAGATCTAAAATGATCGTCACTATTTTACTAACTAACCACAAATGAAGTACAGAGCAGCGGTGGCTCAGTGAGTAAGACGTTCAATCGCTAATCAGCAAGGCCAAAGTTTGATGCCGGTTTCGTCCGAGAAATTTCATATGCATTTTTTGTCATAGACTCTCCCCTAGAGGGGGTACAGGACAGAGGATCTGTCCATGGACAAGGTATTTTTATTCATGCGAATCATGTACTGTTTCTTTCACTGATTAAAGGTTCACCGTCTTTCAGTGTTAGGGGGATATTTCGGAGACATTTACGTTAATCTGTTATACATACAGATTATGGCAATATCTTACAGTTCCATCCTGACAGAACGTTTAAAGCACATGATTAATGCTTTGATACTAGTGTCATACTTAGTTTATATTATCTGCCCATGCATCCAGATATACTCGACTTCAGGCGTCAGACTTTTACAAATGAAAATATTATAAGTTAGCGTTTGTTAACAAAATAAATGAAAATATTTATGTTATTGTGTTTACCTATTAATTCTGTAGAACCATATTTAACGGATTAGTTTGTGGAGAAGAGATTCCGAATTCATCCCCGAAAGAAACTAGGGAAATTTATATTTTAGACTATTGTTTTTATGTAAAAGAAAGGTTAATATTTACAATTCTCTGTTACGAATACCAGGTATGGCTGCCGTTACCTTAACCTGAGATAATTTCTGATTTGCGCTACAATGTAAGTATATAAACTGATGACGTGTGAAGTTATTGATGATCAAGATGATAAAACACAGCTCCTAATCCTCGAGCACTAGAAACAGTGTGCACTATAAATGGGTTGATGAAAATCTGCTTATCCTACTATTGGGGAATTTACAAGACAACTTTAAGTTTGGTAAAAGCTTCTTCTTGTTGTTGCTCCCAAGTCCATTCTCTCACAAATTTCTTATTCTATTCTGCACCATTCTTCCCCCGTTTTCTTAATTGGTCATTCAATTCCTAGCAGCTCATTCAAGGGTTTGGCTATAGTTGACCAAATCATTCACAAAAACCTGTAGTATCCGACAAACCCAAGAACTCTTCTCAGCTCCTCCACTTTGGTTGGTTTAGTCCAAGACTCCACCTTCTTTGTCTTCCAAGGA
This sequence comes from Patella ulyssiponensis, assembly GCA_963678685.1. Taxonomy (NCBI): domain Eukaryota; kingdom Metazoa; phylum Mollusca; class Gastropoda; family Patellidae; genus Patella; species Patella ulyssiponensis. The sequence goes on from OY783225.1 coordinate 14,340,761, forward strand.
TCTGTACGTATACCCTCAGCAGAAACCATATGACCTAAATACCCCACTTTCTCTTGAAAGAACTTGAATTTAGGAGGTGACTTCAATATTATCAGGCCGCCGATACATATTACACATATTGTACGGTTAATATCACCTAAACAATCCTCCATTACGCGTTTGTATATTGCAGTTGAATTTGATAGTCCAAAACATAAGAGGTCAAATACTAATTGCTGACTAAATTGGCCACGCTCTTCATATCCAGCACAGAGAAATATTGAGCACTCATAAATTACCCAACATCTCTCCAATCCTTGATAGAGCATAGTTACTTCGAATAATACGCTGGTTGAGCATCCTATCGGTGATGGCCAAGGATTGTGGCGTTTCTTCACCTTATCAAAATATTATCTTCCTGAAAAAAATCTTCGAATGCCAGCATGACATTCCTGAGGCTATTTTTGATTTGGATTGTAATGATAAAACAAACCGAAATCATTGTATACTCAATGATGTACACATTGATTAAGAAACATGTAGTAGATACCATCAGAAGGCGATTATGATTGAAATGATGAAAATGAGGTTGGAAACTGCTTTGATGTATATTTTCCAATCAAGAAATGCCCGGAAAAAAGCTGGGAAAGGAAATAGTAAATACGACATAGAACGACAAAAATATACTAGAAACTAAGAAGGCAAGGAAAGGTCTATTTTGAAAGGATAAAGAATCTGGTGAAATCTCGGGGAAAATGCAGAAGACAAGAAGTACCAAGGAGAACGTTTGCAAGGCCTTGCGGCACAGTTTTTTGTAAATAGTTTTCTTTTGGTAGATATGATGAGATAAATTAAAATGAGAAGATATCTTTGCTTGAGAGGTTCTGGAACCGGGGGCAATGCAATATATATATGGCTTGTGAGTACAAGACAAAAATGTAAGGGTTTCCCTAACCGGGAAACCGACGATTAGTGATGTGTGTTGGAGTAACGTCAAAGGTAGCACGCGAAGAATATCTGATCTCCCAACGTCAGTGGGCGCTTGGTGTATATGTTGATAATCTTGATGGTACAACAGTTTCTGGGATAAAACCATAGACATTAGACTTTAGCAGTGGATAATCCGAGAATTTATTGGGCTTCGATATTAATGACAGATAATCAGTGATTAGAGACAATATCGTCTTGTATTCTCCTCCGGCTTCGCACTTGTGCCGTGAAAACCAAGTCACGTGACACAAACATGACCTCTTTTGATCGAGTTTTTATAGCAGGGATATTCCCTAACAAACACCCGGTTTTGCGAAGAATTATGATAAATTAATAAAGATATGCCTTTAGTCCAAATATATCATCAAATTACTTAGTTTGCACGCAGGAATGTATCTGGGGCATTCTATGTCAAGCGTACACAAAATTTGGGCGATTTTGACATGACCATCACAGATTTTGATGTGCAAGTTAACCATGACGTAAAATACATGATGTGCAAAATTTTAGCGATCGGGGCCCCATGGGGCCCCGTTAGGGACATCCCAAAATTTTGGCCTTTTCGGCTGACCTTCAAACTTTGAAAATCCATAACTTCGCCCCTAGTCATCCTACGTACATGAAATTGGTACCAAATTGTTCAGAAAACATGGATCGTTCTAATGACCAGGAGCACAAACTCGACAGAACAAAACCTTGGAAACCACGCCCATGAAAAGGGGCAGATTCGATTTGGCCAATTTTTCGTGTGAACATTGCCTCGCCTATATATTACGAACACACAAAAAATCAAAGTGGAATCTCCATGGGAACAGATTTGATGGTCATGAAGTCCATCTCGGTCGCTAAAACAGACGTGAATTCACTGTAGGTTGTTATGTGCAAGCTGACTTCTGATCACTAATTTCACTATGATAACTTGTACTCTCTATGTTTTATACGCCCACATGGAAATGTGGACATATATTGCCGTTGCCCCTGTCCGTCCGTCCGTTTGTCTATCCGTCCGTCGTCCTTCTTGTGGACACTCTAGAGGCTAAAGTTAATATCTGATTGACTTTAAATTCATACACAGTGTTTAAGGTCATGAGACAAAGAATCCTATTGATTTTCAGCGATATCCAATAATTATTGTCAGTTATGGCCCTCGATCACTTTGAAAAATCTTGTGGATGTTTTAGAGGCCAAAGTTAACATCTGATTGTCTTTAAATTTATACACGGTGTTTAAGGTCAATAGATGAAGAATCCTATTGATTTTCAGCAATATTCGATAATTGCTGCCAAAGTTATGGGCCATAATCACTTTGAAAAAACTTGTGGATGCTCTAGCGGTTAAAGATAATATCCGATTGACTTTGAATGTATACACAGTGTTTAAGGTCACCAGACGAAGAAACCTGTTGATATTCAGCGATATTCGATAATTACTGCCAAAGTAATGGGCCTAGAAAAATCTTGTGGATGTTCTAGATGCTAATGTTAATATCCGATTGATTTTGAATTTATACACAATGTTAAGACGAAGAAGACTATTGATTATCAGTGATATACGATAATTACTGCAAGAATTATGGCCTTTGATCCCTTTGAAATATTTTGTGGATGCTCTAGAGGCTAATGTTTTTATGCAATTGACTTTAAATTTATACACATTGTTTAAGGTCATAGTTACTGCCAGAGTTATGGTCCTTGATCACTTTGAAATATCGTGTGGACGAATTCTAACCATTACTTAATGGACTATTACTAGTAATAAGATTTTCATGCATTGTAAACTTTCTCCTTACTGACAAAAGTAAAAATATGCGACAACCCTTGTTGACGCCAGGACGACTTAGCTGGGCGTATTTTTCGTTGCCTGGCAACCTATCTTGTCACTGGACGATCCATTAATAGTGTATAGACCTCAAATTTTTACCGCACCTCGAAAATAGAACCACATTTTTCCCCACACGAATTTACGAGTAATGAGAATGCAACGTTACGAGCTTAAAGCACTATAATAAACAACACTGTGGCCGATGTCACTACTATAGGTACTATGTTAGTTGGACACCGCGTGTTGCTCATCGTTGGCATCTCTTTCCACGGCCGAAATCAGGTTCGCTGAGTTGTTGTTACGGCGGCATGTCGTGGTGATAAGGTCGTGTGCACATGAATAACTGTGTAGCACCTGACTTGACCGGCCCCTAAAATTTGTTCCCATGGAGATTTCATTTTGATTTTTTGTGTGTTCGTTAATTATAGGCGGGGCAATGTTCACACGAAAAATCGGCCAACTCGAATCATCCCCTTTACGCGGGCGTGGGTTCCAAGGTCAAGGTCAACAACATCTGCCTGGGTTTTGTTCTGTCGAGTCTGTGCTCCAGATCTTTAGAAAGATCCATGTTTTCTGAACAATTTGATACCAATTTCATGTAAGTAGTATTACTATGGACGAAGTTATGGATTTTCAAAGTTTGAAGGTCAGCCGAAAAGGCCCAAATTTTGGAATGCCCTTGATGGGGCCCCATGGGGCTCCCAGCGCTAAAATTTGCACATCATGTTTTTTCGTCATGGTTAACTTGCACACCAAAAATCATTAAAATCTGTGATGGTCATGTCAGGACCTGTGTACACTTGACGTGGAATCCCCCATCTTTAAAGATACACTCCAATTATGCAAGGGGGGGGGGGGCAAGTGGTCTAGAGTGCCGCGCTTCGACCTCTAGCTGGCCGGTCACCTCTGGTTTGCGGCTGTGGTTTCGATCCCTGGTGTGGGCGTATGTGGGCAATCCCAGTTACTGTACATGCTCAAATGAAAGGAAATATTGTCCACAAATTTCTGGATTCACCTCCCAAACCCCCCTCTCACTACTCTAGGAAATATTCTTTCCAAGTTATACTTGGAAACTTCGATTTCAACTTTACTCTATCTTCAAAGCATATTGTGTTAAAAAGGATGTGAAACCACCACCAACTTAAAAGCGCAAAATACTGCTCTCTGCAAACCCAATGCAGTATTTGGTTCTAAGAGAATTAAATACCATTTCAGGCGACGATTACCTGTTCATACTGAAAGGAAGACGTAGAATTGAGACGAAAAAGAGCCAGACAAAACAGCCGCTCGTGAGGATACCACCTTTCAAGAGTTAACAAAAGATCTGCAATGTGTTCTTCTGGCGCCAATGCTGTTTGCCAAAGCCCATATCTTCTGAAAGAATTGTATCACCCATTTTTCAAGGATTTCTCTGATTTACGTTACTGCTCGAACATTCCTCCAGGGAATCGTTGAGGTGATCTCAAAGTGGTAGATTTACGGGTGCTAAAATACTCCTGCAACTGGAAGTAGAGAATATAAACTCAAGCTGTCTGGTAATTGGCAGTAATTACCTTGAAGAATGAATAACAACCATTACAACTCAAAAAGCTTATATAAACAGACACATTTACAAGAACGGAGAAGCGTGATTCCGAAAACATTTAATACGTTTTATGACAATCTTCCGCATGAAGCCTTTTAATTTAAGGGTTTAAATTTCAAAACTATCATTTCAGAGTATTTTGGTGTTTTTTCTAAAAATCGTGAAAAATGACTTGCAAAGTTTTATTTACTCCACACAGTTAATTAATTTTAATGCTTTGGGTTAACCAATATGGCGTCATTGGCTTCAATCGTCATGGTGGTTGAAGATTAGGCTATAATAGCCTTTATAACATTCTTACAAAAGATATAGACTGATGCATTAAAACACACAACAACAATTTTTTAATGGAGGAAAATATATACAAATTACTAAAAAGATAAATTTAAGCATGTATGCGCTTTTATAAAACAAAGTTTGAATAAATAGATATAACATGTATCAACAAATGTACAAAATGTACATGCTTATAATATGGTGATTTACAGAATACATATACATGTGCAAATACATATAATAAGAATTATGGGGGGGGGGGGCAAGGGATTTAGGATAATACATTTGGAGTAGATTTAAGGTAAAGAACCTTTTTCCTGAAAAGATTCAAGTTATTTAAGTTTTGAAAGAGGGTGGCAACGAATTCCATAGTTTTGGTCCTTTAAAGCGTATACTGTTTTTAATTATATTAATATTTTAAGAGTGGTGAGTTTATTATTAAGATGATTATAGGGAGTTTGATAAAAAGGTAAGAGGTCAAATAAATTGCGTCGTCATTAGCGTAGTTTTTGTTTTCCATATATTTTATCTCATATGGTTTTTATCACACCAGGCTAGTAGTAATATTGGCGTTAAGTTGAAGTTTGTGTTCTGACTCTTTGACAGTAGATCCAGGGGTGTAGATGGTTATGTCATCCGCAAAGAGGTCATGTTTGAGCGGATAGGTATAAGGGTAAATCATTTATAAATATATTAAATAGTATGGTCCTAATATTGATCCTTGGGGTACACCGTGATAAAAAGGTTTATTCTCAGATAGTATGCCATTAACAGATGTGCACTGACTTCTGTTTTTAAGTATGATTCAAGAAAGGGAATTGATTTTCTAGAAAATTTAAAATGTTTATATTTGTCAATATGAATGACATGATTTACTAAGTCGAACGCTTTTTTAAAGTCAAAGAATATTGCTCCACAACGAAGATTGTTATTAATATAATCATACATGTTTTCAGTAATAACATGTGTTAAGTAATATTATGTGTTAAGGCTGTTTTTAAGAGCATATGATTGAGAAAAACACCTAATAGCGTTACCGAGGAGACGCCTTCTAGTGGTTCATTACGTAATTTTATATTCAAAGTAGCAGGAAGGATATTTCTTTTTTGTTGCGCGTAATTAGCATAGTTTTTGTTTTCAGTATATTTAATCTCATATGGTTTTTATCACACCAGACTAATACTATATTGGAGTCAAGTTGTGTTGACAGTAGATCCAGAGGTGTAGATGGTTGTGTCATCCCAGTGGTACGTGGGGACGGTTGTTACTTTTGTTAGCCGCTGAGTTTAATGTATTCCATATTTGTTTAGAATTTTTGTTATCTCCGACCAGATCCTGGAGGTACTTTGATTTAGATTGACGAATCATTGTTTTTAAACGATTTCGACATTTTTAATATTCGGTATCATTTTTCTTACTTTTATCGAAATCACGCTGTTGCATTTAATTCCAAATTTCACTAGTGAGCCATTGAGGTTTTATAGATGTCTTAACACGTCTAGTTCTAATAGGAGCATGGTGATCAATTATTGGAGTTACTAATTCATATCAAGGTTGAAGAGCTTCTGTGGGGTTATTTATTAGATAAAAACTTTCAAAGCTAATTAAGCATAGGTCATTCATGTAATTATCTTTAACGAAATTTCGAAAAGATCAGTATGCAACATATATATGTTTTGTTTTGGGGATCTTTACTCCTCTTTTAGGCCATGTAAAATTAGTTGGAAAGTGGTCTGATACTTAATAACATGGCACTTTAGTTTCAATGATATGGTTTAGGGCAGATACAATGACATGATCAATTAACGTAAAAGACGAATTTGTAACACTGGTTGGAGAAGAAATGATTTGAGTTAAATTGTAAAAATTGAGTGAATCCGTCCTATGAGAGGTTTTGTTGTCTAACAGATCGATATATATGTCACCAAAAAGGATAAGTTCGCTTCCTTGATTCCACGCAGAATCAATCTAAAATTTAAATTCATCATGCCATGTAACATTAGATGCCGGATTTCTGTATAAACAACATATTAAAATAGGTGATGTCTTTTTCATAGTAATGTCAATCAAAATGACTTCCAGAGTTCCGCGTTCCAAATCAGTTCACCTTTTAACAATGAATAGATTCCCTTACATATAACAGAGTGCCAGAAGACCTAAATGTACTTTTATCTCTTCTGAATGGTGAATGAAATAAGGAAAAATAATAGAACCGTCATTTACAGAGTCTGATAAATATGTTTCAGTGAAACCAAAAGTATTAAATTCTTCAAGACGTAATTTGAGTTGCACTGTTTTATTATAAAATGACAAACATTTAAAGGTCCTATGTGAAGACCTTTCTTGGTCAGAAAATTAAACATACTGGAATTGAAAACATCAAAACTAAACTAATCACAATTAATTATCAACAAACAAACTGGTCAATGTATCTATAGCAATGTGTAAGCTGCGAAAATTTCTCACTTAGGTAAAATGAAATGACTATTACCTGCACAACCAAATGAAATATAAAGAATCAGAAAATAGCTCCGATATACGCAGTACGTAAATTCGAGACAATAAATGAGTTATTAGGTCTAACAAGTTGAGCTACAAAAGCACTTAACAATCATGTCCAGGAACAATGTTTTTTAGATTGGTTTACTTGAATAGTTTGACGGTTTAGGGGTGGAAATCTCATATCTTGGTAATTTGGTGGAGGAACTGTAAAAGGTGGATAGGAGAAAAATGATACCTTTCTTCTTAAATCATATTTTGGTTTGAAGTTGTGAGTTGATATAGTATCATTCGGTGAAAATCTGATATGTGGTGGATGTTGAAAATGTGGGTATGTGATCGATAATAAATTATTTCTTGTATTAGCTCTCGGTTTGTAATCGTAAGGCGATCGAGTTTGCCCAAAAAGATTAAGTTAAATTAAGATTTGACAATAGAAGCTAACTTTGCTGATCGAATGTCGTTAAGATTTGAGTATACTAATCTGCTCCGACAGTGCTACAGCCTACTCTAACATCGAATTTCAACTGTCAAGGGTTCTTTTAAGAGCATACCAATGTGTACTGACAGCAGCGCTACTCTTATATCGAATTCCAACTGCCAAATGATATTTTACGTGTACGCCAATGTGTACACGAGACCGCGGATGAGTGTCCCGACTCGAAAGACTATACATTGTACCCTCCATGCCCTACGTCCTACACCACTGACCTCCAGGCTAGCTAGCCAACGCCTTATACGCACTGAACCAGAGTAACACCCACCCACCCCTTGCTTATGACTTACATGTAAATATATTGTACAAAAGTTTCAGTTTATGTGTGTTTGTGTTTTTTAATAAGGAAAGGGTTCCATTTCAATGAATAACTTCTGTAATAGTACATATTGTTCGGGTTTGCTGTTCTGTGTGTAAGCAAGTTATATCTAGATGTCTCACAAATCAATTGTAATATTACTTTAAACCCTGTAAATACTCTGTAAATGTCTATTATAATTCATTTGGTTGTAGCACTTTTCAGTTTTTGGAAGTATTTGAATGCAGAACATAAATTAAACCTATTAGTGCTTGCTTTAGTTGTTATTAGATATAGATATAAGGAAATTAGATGGGGTGTGGGGGGTAGATAATTTCTGTACAAATCTATACTATTCAAAAAAAGTAGGGGATATTTGATTTTTGGGGGCATAATACTAAAATATGCAAATGACTACGAAAAAAGTCACTATAGAACCTAACAAGAAACATTTCCAGTTGCATGTGACGCCCAAACGCACCAATAGCTACCGCATGGAATGCAGGTGATGCTTGGGATCATCATGGGGGTCCAACCCAAGTTTTGCACGACTCTGACTTTGAATGTTACAGTCATTGTGGCATTGAATTCCAGGGTGGAAACATCAGTTTAATTGTTTTAGTGACCAGAAAACAAATTTTGATATGCGTCGGCTTACCCAAAATGAAAGGTTACAGATCGACACAACACAGGCGGTTGTGGCGCGTACGATGAATGTTTCTCAGTCTGTCATAAGCAGGCTATGGTCCAGATACCGTGATACACAATCTGTACAGGACAGATCACGCTCAGGTCGACCAAGGGTGACAACTCAAGCCCAGGATCGATTTATTCGTACCTTGGCCTTGAGAAATCGTGTCATCACAGCAAATCAGATCAGCGCTCGTCTTCAAACAGACACTGGTGTGAGAGTGCGTGGCCAGACGATTCGGAATCGATTGCATAGGGGTCACCTTCGCGCCCGACGTCCTCGCGTGATCCCTTGTTTGAGAGATCATCACATTCAGGCAAGACGTCGTTGGTGTAGGGATCGTCAACACTGGGATAATCGACGCTGGAGCAATGTGATGTTTTCAGATGAGTCAAGGTTCACTGTTGATTTTTTTGACAGACGTAGGAGGGTGTGGCGTCGTCGAAACGAGCGCTTCCAAGACGTTAACGTCATCAGACATGATCGATTTGGGGGTGGTTCTGTTATGGTGTGGGGAGGCATCACTGTTGCTGGAAGAACGGCTTTACATGTTGTTGCAGGGCGTGTTATAGGCCAGTACTACCGGGACAACATCTTGGCAGTCCATGTTGTGCCGTTCGCACGGCGTCATGGCCGCCGTTTCATCTCCCAGGATGACAACGCAAGATGTCACAGGGCCAGGATCGTTACAGGTTACCTCCAACAACAGAACATCACCTTGGCCAGCACTGAGTCCCGACCTCTCCCCCATCGAGCATGTCTGGGACATGCTTGGACAGAGGTTACGTCAACGTCAACAACGTCCTGCCAATGTCCAAGAACTTGCTGCTGCGTTGCAACAGGAATGGGACAATCTGGACCAAAATGACCTTAGACGTCTCATTAGGAGTATGCCACGTCGGATCAATGCTTGTTTGGCAAACAGAGGAGGATTTACCCGTTACTGACTTTGTTGTGATGCTGTGGTAACTTTGCTGTTTGACCCCGGATATCATTTTACCCTTATAATGGTCAGTCTGTGCCTTACTTAGTCTAACGATCATTTGGAATAAATCGATGAATGTGAACTTCATTTCATTTTGTCATTTGTTTCTTCGTCAGTTTCATTAGGTGACTTTAATAACACTTAAAAATCAAATATCCCCTACTTTTTGTGAATAGTATATTACATTCTCAATGTTTTGGGTATGGGTTTTTTTTTTGGGGGGGGGGGAGGGTAGATATAAATAGCTATTTTGAATTTGATTGGGCAGGGGGGGGGGAGCATTGTATAACACAATTTTATTAGTATTGGTATTAATTCATAAATTTTAACACAAGTTTCATTAGTTTAACCCAAAGTTTCATAAATTTTAAAGGAGCTAAATCGCTAATATTTGAGACCTAGAAATTGCCACAAATGGGTCGCAACGCATATAATAATGTAATACTTCAACTTCTTTATTCTCCAAAACTAAATATACATAGTTATTGAGATAATACGAATGTAAACAAACTGTATCGTTTTCGTTTGTACTCTAATTCCAAATTAGTTATGTGCGGCTATTTCGAGTGTCTGGTTATTCCAGTCTACATACGCCGTTCCTCGAGTCTCTTGCTAGAACCGGGGCTGAAACGCATTATGGTACACGATTCGTGTACCAATGGTAAAATGTTTATTTTGTTTTAAATATTGGATATCAAAAGCCCATCTTCTCCCGGTAAAATGACAACACCAGTGTTGATTTAAATTGACAAATAATTGTGTTTTGAATGCCGACGACTTTGGACGATAGTGAGTTAGAGACTTAGCTACTTTAACACAGATGATGTGTAGATTTCGACAAAGCTTGTGCTATTTGGCAACTTTAGCATTGTGTCGTTGCAACTTTTAAGTGTGTTGGAAAATGGGTGTCATTTTTAAAATGCCAGTGGCTATCGGGATTTACTTCATAAATGAACCTAGGCGGAAACTCATACAAATTTGAATGCTTATCTCCAGATTTGTGAGAGTGTTGCAGTTATAAGCTCTTTAGGGGATGTCGGATATCATCAAGTTCACGGCATATCATGTTTTTGTTATGGATAACCCTCGTTTATTTTTTCTTTTCTAGTGCAATCAAAAATGTGTTACAATATAATTTATTTAAAAAAAACGAATATCTATGCAGCTATAGAAAGCGAACTTCAATTGATGATAATTCGTGCATGAAAGGCTCAATCGATTCATTGGCTAAAATTTATTCACGTCAGTTTATACTACTTTAAGGGAAATTCCCAACTGAACGAGTCAGCCGTTCATTGGTCGTTTCTTTGTTGACGTCATTATTTATCTTGAACTGGTTGACTATATAAGTCGAAGGTGTACATCGTTTTGGGAACTTCTAGAGCTGAGAGTTGTATGACATACAAGCACTAGGGTAGGTAATAATTATGTTATTGTAAAAGAGTCGACGCAATATCAGTAATTTAGTTATTTTTGTTCACATCTATTACTATGGTTTTCCGCTAGATGAAAATTTATTTTGGGGTTACTAAAGGAGACAAACCTCTAACTCAGTATTATCTATAATATTTTAATATTATAGATAATACTGAGTTAATTCAATATTGGACCATTTCCATTTAACTTGGTGTTAATATCTTGACTTGCAAATATGGGACCCTAAAATCTCCTAAAATTGCCAACACACTTGAACACTTCCATCAAAAGTGCCAAAACATTACTTGACTTTAGAAAAAAGTTGAAAACCCACCTTTTTCGACAAGCGTATCCAGAGTTACATTAGAAACGCTTAGAGCACGCCTCGGCATGGAATAGGCTATATAAAAATGACTTTATTATTATTATTAATATCCAATATTTCAGGAAATAAATATTTTAAAATTCGTACACGAGCCGTGTAGTCTTTGGTTTCGGGTGACATTTGTAATACATAAAGAAACACACTGTAGACGTAATTAGCAGGGGGAAGAAAAAAAATCTGCCTTGGTTTTGGCAAATATTTGAATTTGGAAACAATTGATTGCAACGGGGCTGTTTAGGGACATTTAAGGGGATATGTGTTATTGCTATTTCGGATCAAAATAGCAGGATGTAAAACCCAGATTTCGTTTCGTTTCATTTATTCCTATTTACGTTCATCGTTTGTCAAGATCGACGGATTAGAATTAAATGTGCAAATATCAATTTGGAATAATTGTACATTTAAATCTTGCATGCGCCAGATGGCCGATAACAGTTTTATATATTTAAATTGAGTTAAAATGATAAATGACGTAGTGTTCATTACAAATTAAAAAGATTAAAGCAAATCGATGATTATGGATAGTATTTTGGGTTATATTCCAGTTGTGTCTAAGACGATAAGGGTGGCGTCATGGCATCAGTAGAGCTGAATATGAATTTCAGTTGGTCAAAACGTACGTTATGATCGATAGATTTAATATTTTTTTCTGACTTTTGATAGTTCTTGCTTTTTTTTTATTTGGTGGGTGGGGATATATTATTTGTAATCGGAAAGTTTGTAGTTTGCCTTAGAATGTGATTGTATTATTTGTTTCTGTGCAACAGTTGTTTACATGTCACTAATCGGAAAAGGATTATTGCGGGTTTTTTTCTTGTTTCAAATGTTACATAAATTATTCAGACATTTATGCACATGATAGCTATCGAATGGCCTCAGATATTGTGGGTTAAATCATCCGTGTTACATAATATAAAGCGGTTGTGGTTTTAGCTGTGAGTTATAGATACAATCCAATCAGTTCAGCGCTGGGAAGCTCAAGGCAGAACGAAGGTGCACCACAATGGAGGCGGATGTGGCTAAGAACGCGAGTAACTATGCCTACACCACGACAATGTGTAGAATACCTAATAATTTGTACATTATCATAAGTTATATTGTTCTTCCTGTAATTAAATAATAAACCTGATGAAACCACAACCAGTGTTATTTGTATATCCTTTGGTACTATGTCACAACCGCGCCCTTCGTTTGATATCATACCAATGGTACTTGTCAAAGATTCATAAAGAAATTGGATCCGCGTTCAAAGTGCCTTGTCCGTAGTTCTTTACGAGTAATAAAGTATTACATTTGAAATTTTTTGTCCGTAGTTCTTTACGGGTAATAAAGTATTACATTTGAAATTTCTTGGTGGCAAAGAGTGTAGCGCAATGTGTATGATAAAGCGAATTCTGAAACCCGCAATAGCTGCATCAAAGGTCTAGTAATAATGATGAGTAGTTAGGGTACCACTTATAAGTCAGTTAATAAGTGTTAACCCCTACTTATGATCGATCGTAACGAGGGTATTTAGAGACATTTAAGGGCATATGTTGTATTGCTATTTGCGTTTAATTGCGTTCATCCTTTATTGTCAAAAGCACGACCTGGCGATACAAGCCACGACGGGTGTAAATTTGTCGGCGATATCACTTCGGTGGAAGCGGGCGGTAAATAAAGCTATTTATTTTTGTATATTTTGTTTTGAAAATTGCGATTAGGCGGGCGTACCCACTAAGGAATAAAAGATAAATAAAAAAATATCTATACCGTCGTATGAAAGACAAATACCGTGATCACCCACGCCTTTACAAGACTAAACATAGTCACGCCCACCAGCCGGGATAATTCTAAACTCTGTTTTGGGGCAAATCCGATTGGCATCTTTTTGGTCCTAACTACTATTATGTATTGAATGTTTAATTTATATCATATCGTTTACTTTGCATTGAGGTGGAGTTTACATTTGTTCGAATAAAATAAATGAATTGTTTTATTTCTAGAGAAAGTAACAAGGTCATCATCATGAAGTCACTACTGCTTATGATCTTAGCTTGTGTTGTTGTAGCAGGTAAGATTGTTTTCTAGTGGCGATATTTTATGTTTTATTTTACTAAAAATATTTTACGATTTCGTTGACTGCTCCCGTTTCTATGTTCTGACAAAATATAGATACTGATGACCGATACCCAGATCCATCTATCTCTTGTTATAATACAGAAATATGTGGGACAACCCCTTTAAGATCGAAATATACAAAGAGTTATTTATTTTACCATATTTACAATATTTGGTACATATACCGAAATCCTTATGCAAAAGATTAGTAAACATTTTACTGAATATGCTTAGAGATAGTTTGAAATTCAAGTTTACTTAGATAGGACACAATATGTACACCAAAAGTGTGAGAATTCCTCGTTTATGTGGTGTTTAAATTGGTGTTGCATAATGATCTGTTATTTATTTCGTTTCTTGAATGGTTCATGACCACCACAGTACAGGGCCATCTTGCTCTCGTTGATCCTTTCTCTCTTTATAAAACAATATCAAGTAAATCCAAGTGGACGTAATTCATAAAATATCCGTTTATATCAGCGGGACACTAATAACATTTCATGACACAGGTCGCATATGAAAAACAATATTAACATTTCAGTCCAAGCAGACATCACAGGTGATGCTACGTGTGACAACAGGATGCAATTTTATGCTGACGGTGTTTTATATACTCACACTAACGACAACGATTGGACCAAATCATCACCCATCAGTATTCCCGATAATACCCAAGTTATTGCCATAAAATGTTTGGATTTCGGTGTAGTCGGTGGCATCAAATTGGCATTGGGCAATGGCATCAAAACTGACACAACATGGAAATGTTCAGCTACACACGAAGATGGCTGGGAAACACCTGAGTAAGTGTTACTATTTTTTAAGTACACAAGTAAAATAAAGGTTGTTGTACGGTGGATGAAATGATGTCACTTCCTGTGGATTTTTTCTAGGTTTAATGACGGGAGCTGGCCAAACGCTGAATTGCCCTCTTTTAACTGGGGAACGGCGCCTGCTGCTCTAAATGGAAATGCAGACTGGATCTGGACAACTGGCTATAAGGGACAGGATACAACAGTTTATTGTAGAAAGGTCATCAGGAGAGGTAAGCATATAAATATGAATAATCACAAGACCCCCCCCCCCCGGCAGATTAAGGATTTTTGTTATACGGACATTTTTGTTACGGCCGATACATAATCATACGAAATATAAAACGAAAACCTACTGAGGTCTACAGTTGTGATCTAGTTTGAAAGCAAATCGTGGATTATCTTTAAACCTAGGCCCATGCTTGCCCGATGCTACTACATGTATGTTTATTTTGGCATGATAATGACAGATGAGCTGTCAGTGACGAGAAGTCACTGTAGCTTGCGCAGCATATTTTATCCGACAGATTCTCATCAACGAGAGATAAAGATATTGATAACAAATAATCCGGGGTGTGAACAATTTCCATCGTCTGATTTTGTTCCAATATTCGGTTTATTTCGGTCTTGAAGAGCGATGAAATGGGGTTAAATTTAAAGCTGTCTCATGAAATGGGATTGAATTTACATTTGTTTCACTGGTAAAACATTAGTCCAATTCCAGACAGAGCTAAATTTTGTGTCAGTTTCGTTTCTATCGATATTCAAATTCCACCTCCATATTTTTATACGTCCACATTCATAATGTGAACGAATTATGCCGTCACCCCTGTCTGTGTGTGTATGGGTGTGTGTGTGTGTCTGTGGTTCGCCTACAGGGCGCAATTCTTCATGGATTTTGTATACTTATTCCTTATACCCTAAGGAAGATCTCTATTGTTTTTGGTGCATGCCCGACCCCCAGGGGCAGAGCCACGCCCATTTCTAGTATTTGTTTGTTTGTCGTCTACAGGCCACATTTCTTAACTTACAACCTTGAAACTTTGCATACATATTCTTTGTACCCAAAGGACCATCCCTATCGTTTGGGGTGCATGCCCAACCCCCAGGGGCAGAGCCACGCCCATTTTCTTTTCGCGTGTCTTTGTGTCGCCTACAGGGCGCAATTCTTACTGAATTTTCTTCAAACTTTGTATATTTACTCTTTTCACCCCAAGGATGATCCCTATCGTTTGGGGTGCATGCCCGACCCCCAGGGGCAGAGCCACGCCCATTTCTAGTATTTGATTGTTTGTCGTCTACAGGCCACATTTCTTAACTTATAACCTTGAAACTTTGCATACATATTCTTTGTACCGAAGGACCATCCCTATCGTTTGGGGTGCATGCCCAACCCCCAGGGACAGAGTCACGCCCATTTTCTTTTCGCGTGTCTTTGTGTCACCTACAGGGCGCAATTCTTACTGAAGTTTCTTCAAACTTTCTATATTTACTCTTTACACCCTAAGGATGATCCCTATCGTTTGGGGTGCATGCCCGACCCCCAGGGTCAGAGCCACGCCCATTTCTGGTATTTGATTGTTTGTCGTCTACAGGCCACATTTCTTAACTTATAACCTTGAAACTTTGCATACATATTATTTGTACCCAAAGGAACATCCCTATCGTTTGGGGTGCATGCCCAACCCCCAGGGGCATATCCACGCCCATTTCTAGTATTTGATTGTTTGTCGTCTACAGGCCACATTTCTTAACTTATAACCTTGAAACTTTGCATACATATTCTTTGTACCGAAGGACCATCCCTATCGTTTGGGGTGCATGCCCAACCCCCAGGGGCATAGCCACGCCCATATTCTTTTCGCGTGTCTTTGTGTCGCCTACAGGGGGCAATTCTTACTGGATTTTCTTCAAACTTTGTATATTTACTCTTTACACCCTACGGATGATCCCTATCGTTTGGGGTGCATGCCCGACCCCCAGGGACAGAGCCACGCCCATATTCTTTTCGCGTGTCTTTGTGTCGCCTACAGGGCGCAATTCTTACTGAATTTTCCTCAAACTTTGTATATTTTTTCTTTACACCCTATGGATGATCCCTATCGTTTGGGGTGCCTGCCCAACTCCCAGGGGCAGAGCCACGCCCATTTTATTTTTGTGTGTTGCCTACAGGCCACAATTCTTAATCGATCATATTAAAACTTAAAATACCTATTCCTTATACCCTAATGATGATCCCTTTTATTTTGGGTGCATGTCCGACCCCCTGGGACAGCAACGCCCATTTCTTGTATTTGTTTCTCTGTCATCTACAGGCTGCATTTCTTAACGTATCATCTTGAAATTTTGCGTACTTATTCTTGAGGGGGTTGAGATGGCCTAGTGGTCTAGAGTGCCGCGCCTCGACCTCTAGCTGGCCGGTCACCTCTGGCTTGCGGCTGTGGTTTCGAGCCCTGGTGTGAGCGTATGTGGCATGGAGATAGGGGCGCCTTCTCAACCTTGTGGGTTTCTTCCGGGCACTCTAGTTTCCTCCCACTGCTAAAAACCCCTACGCGCAAGCAAATTATTGAAATAAAATGAAACCATATATTAGTCCCAAAATGACCTAGTTCGTGTCGAGTGGACGTTAAACCCCACTTCTCTCTCTCTCACTTATTATTGATACCTTAAGGAAGATCCCTATTGTTTTTGGTGCATGCCCGACCCCCAGGGACAGTGTCACGCCCATTTTCTTTTTGTGTGTCTGTGTGTCACCTACAGGCCACAATTCTTAATCGATCGTCTTGAAAACTTTTTTAATACTTATTCCTTATACCCTAAGGCTGACCACTATTATTTTTGGTGCATGCCGGACCGCCTGGGACTGAGCCACGCCCAATGTTGTGTTGGCCTACAGTATGCAATTCTTAATAGATCCTTTTAAAACTTTGCATACCTATTCCTTATACCCTAAGGATGGCCCCAATTGTTTTGGGTGATTTCCTATCCCCAGGGGCAGAGCCATGTTCATTTTTACTTCGTGTCTGTGTGTGTTGTCTACAGGCCATGATTCTAAATGGATCGTCTTTAAACTTGGGATATGTATTCCTTATAGCCTAAGGACGACAACTGCATGTCCCGACTCCCTGAGGCAAGCCACGCCCTATTTTTGTGTTTGTGGTTTGCAGGCCGCAATTCTGAATGAATCAGCTTGGTACTTGGCATATGACTGTATTCCTTATAGCCTGCGGGCGTCCACTGTTGATTTTGGTGAATGTCCCGATCCCCAGGGGCAGAGCCACGCCCACTTTTTGCCTTTAGCGTCTGAAAGCCACAATTCTGAATGGATTATCTTGATGTTGAAGCACGACCCTCAACGCTAAACAAACCAAACGCCTAGCCTTCTTGACAAAGTACCATATCAATCAAAGCAGGAATGTGGACGTATATTGTAGCGTTAGCGTTATGTTTAAAGTTCGATGTTATTGGCATTTGTCATTAAAGTAAAATTTTCTCGCGGCTTTATCAACTCTTAACATTTATTCAAATTGATTACCTAACATTTCACGAAAAAAACATGATCAAATACCAACGTTGGATTGTCCCGGCTTTTCGGATTAATATTCCTATTAGAGATTCATCTTTCGTAAAATTGAATATATAGTGCTAAATATACAATAGATATATAGAGTCAAATTATAAAAGCATTGTAAAAACTGTCTGAATTTAAAATCAAATTACTATTAATGTTACTTTTATTTTCAGCCGTGGGGGACAGGGGGGGGGGGGGTACCGTGTAAGCGTTGCATCATAAGGTCGATCACTGAGTCAAGTGGCGTGGTTTCGATTCTCCGACTGCTAACATTTCTCTCTCTGTTAATTTCAGATTGCGATTGCTGTGAATCCATTCATAAGAAGTTAGATCATCTGATAGCCTTGTTTTCCAAGCCTGAGAAACCCACTGGTAACCCAGTTAAGCCGTTTAAACTTGGTAACCCTGTTAAAACTGGGTAAACCGGCGCATTTAAAAGCCAAACATTTAACATTGAATTATACGAACATTGCAATTAAGCATCATGTTATGCTTTTACCTGAATAAAGAAATTATCGTATAAATAAAACACGTGTTTATCAACTATTAGAGAGGTTTCGCAACTTTACATTTACATTTAGAGGGTTAAACGTCATCAGTTTTTGTGACGTATGACGTGGAGCGCACGTCATAAAAGTGTGGCTGACGGATAGCAGCCTCCATAACCGTACGTTCACAACACTTAGCTGAACTTTGTTTAATGTCTATGATTCAGCCCGTAACTTTTCTCTAAATTGTGGTTTTCACAAACTAAATCCACAGAAAAAAAACTTCTCCTTCAGGTAGACAAAATAAAAAGAGGCCGGGACAAAACATGTGCGCGCTTTATCAGTCTCAACCTATCCGTGATGAAGGTCTTTCAAGATCCTGGACCAAGTTTGTGTCGCCACCTACTAAGTGTAAATGTAACTGTGAATTTAGCGAAACGTCATTCTGTACAATTACACTTTCGGTTATCTAAATGTAAATGTAAGTGTAACTGTTAAGTTGCGAAACCTCTCTAATATCACGACAAGGCAATACATTTAAATCACACTAAAACAACACTAACAGACAGAACGAAGTGGACCACAAAATTCTCTCCTGGTATAGATATCTTTATTTCAGGACATTACTTGTTAAATGGGCTTAATAGTAATTAACACCCAAGTAACACAAACACATAGTTTCGGTAATTTAACACAAACAAAAAGTTTCGGTAATATAACACAAACAAATAGTTTTGGTAATTTAACACAAACAAATAGTTTCGGTAATTCAACACAAACAAATAGTTCCGGTAATTTAACACAAACAGGTGGGTGTGCTCAGAGCCTTATATATAAGGCTCTGGGTGTGCTAACTAGGACTGAAATGGAATTACCCAAAGCCGTATATAGATAAAGTTGCGACAACTGTGAAGCCAGAAAATCCATATGACGTCATGAAAATATGACGTTATGTGTAAAAAGACGCCATCTTGGGTCCCAAGTACCTACGCACTATCTATTTATAATATGCCCTATTCTATTGTTGTGTCGCAATTGGCTGCCCAGACATACAGGGTGTAGATAGATATGTCATAGATTTCTGCAATAAAGATTCTAATGGAGATAAAACATATATTTTTAAAACGAAAAGTGGGGGGTTGGGATGGCCTAGTGGTCTAGAGTGCCGCGCTTCGACCTCTAGGTGGCCGGTCACCTCTGGCTTGCGGCTGTGGTTTCGAGCCCAGGTGTGAGCGTATGTGGCATGGAGATAGGGGCGCCTTCTCAACCTCGTGGGTTTCCTCCGGGCACTCCGGTTTCCTCCCACTGCTAAAGACCCCTACGCGCAAGCGGATTATTGAAATAAAATTAAACCATATGTTAGTCCCGAAATGACCTAGTTGTGTCGAGTGGACGTTAAACCTCATTTCTCTCTCTCTCTCTCTTAAAACGAAAAGTATAGCTGAACATACTATTATTAGGCCTATTATTATACAACACAAAGAGTATATTATATTACTCATAAGAAAATAAAATAGAAGATCACCAGATAAGAGCGCTATGTATTAAATAAATTTAAAAATCAGATTCATCTGAACAATTCTGAATAGGCTAAATAGAGCAAATTCACCTTGCTGTTGACAAATACCATAGACTATATGAAATAAGATATTTTTATGATATGATTCAACTATATAAACGGGATGCAACAAGACGACATTTTACGTCTGATGTCGAGCTGAATAAATTATGATTTTTCCCTCTATTTGTTTTGTTTAGTTTTTTCAATGTTTTTTCTTTAAGGTTTTGATTTTGCGTGTAGTGCGATCCTGTTGTACCTACTATTATTGTCATTAAAACATCTACGGGTGGTTAACATTGTGTACCTAGAATTTTCTACACCAAGCCTATTGCATCCAGACATTTAAAGCGCGTTAACAATATATTCATGTAAGAGAAACTACGGTACATCACTTCTGGGTTAACATATCGTAGTCTACAATTCATATTTACAAAACTATGGTTTATCCCAAATACAGGATACATCATGTTTTGGAGACTACCGAGTAGATGATGGATTAGAGACTTCCTGAACTACAGGGTATATCATGCTTTAGAGACTGATTATTTAGAGGGACTCTATCCGAACAACAGGACACACCATGGTTTAGAATCTCAGTGTCATGGTTTGGAGACTCTACCCGAACTACACTTAAAAATATGTGTAGTTAAACACTTTTTTTGGTGTAAAGTTTGGCCTTTAAATTGTGCGGTCACCGCATACACTGACAATGGTGTACCCGTTTACACCTGCTAACATTCATGGTGTAATTTCACACTTTTTCTAAGGGTACACTTGTCGAGAATAAAATTTATCCCCGAAGGTAAAAGGTTTCACTCATAAAGAGAATCCTTACTCGCCGAAAGTGTTGCATTATACGGCAGTTATATTTGTCTTCACTAAGTGTAATGTTTGCTATCATAAAGAGAAACCTTACTCTTAGATTGTGTTACATTACCGGAAAATTACATTTCAATTAATTAAATGTACATTTTGCAATCATAAAGAGAAACATTATCCTTAGAAAGTTTTACGTCACCGGAAAAGAGAAACATTACCCTTGAAAGGTGTAACGTTTCACCCACAAAGAGAATCCTTACTCGTCGAAAGTGTATCATTATCCGACAGATATAGGCCTAGGTATCTGTCTTAACCAAGTGTAATATTTGCTATCATAAAAAGAAACTTTTCTCTTAGATTGTGTTACGTCACCGGAAAATTATTTTTCTCTTTATTAAATAGATATAAGTACACTCTAAATAGTGTATAAGTTTACACTTTCGTTAGATATGAATTCAAGGTATACAGGGGACACTTAGACTTGTAGATTATTTTCCATATTCTCTAAAAAGTGTAATTAATTACACTAAATGAAGTGCTTATATACGCTATTGCAAGTGGCAGCTGAGTTGCCACCCGTACGGGTGAAAAGTTACACTACTGTTTTAACTGTGTATAGTTTAGATGCCCCCGACCCGTCCTGGTAGCTGTGTTTGAGGAATTTTAAAAGAAATTATTTATTATCCCACCACTGAAAGACACTGATTACGGGATATCGCTCTCCGATAATTCCTGGAGAACGCCGTATTGAATTATGTTAATTACGTCATTTTTTCCTTGGCCGATTTTGAGTATGAATTTGTCTGACATTTTTATCATTGAACCAAATAGCATTGGTTTCTTTTTCAATTTGTTTAGGATAAATTGTAGCCCGTAAAACGTAACCCCAAGAAAAAGATAAAACTTTTTGTTAAGTAAAGACATGGACCGTATACCGTATGACGTCATAGTTTTTATGGCGTCATTGTTGGGACCCACAATGGCGCCTGTAAATGAGTTGTCGTAACTTTCCCTATACAGGGCTTTGGGCTATACCAAAGCCGTATATAGATAAAGTTGCGACAACTGTGAAGCCAGAAATTTCGTATGACGTCATGAAAATATGACGTCAAGTGTAAAAAGACGCCATTTTTGGTCCCAAGTAATAGCTTACTCACTATCTATTTTATGCCTGTTTCCGTCTCAAGGGACAGAACTCGAAGATTGGTTGAGAATTGTGGACAAAACTTATATTATGTGTATGAAGATGGGGGAGGTGAGAATATGTTGAGATAGTGGACAAAAGGCAAATGTTTAGGAATGAATTATAAAAAGAGGACAAATGTATACTGATTTGAGGTTTACTATTTCTACCGGGAAAGACTGGTTTCAGTTGTAGCTTGAGGATATTCGCGAACTGTGGATAGTCTACTCTTGATACTTGTGCACTTTAGTAGTTAGTTTCACAAATTATTAACAACTGAGTTTTAAATATAAAAGTTTTTCTCGGTGTTTTGAGTGGATCTGTGTAAATATTTTTCGCTCCGTTCTCTCCCATGTGCTCAAGGTAAAAGCCAGTCACTCTCCCCTACGGGCAAGTAACTCTTGCTAGTTGTACTTGCTTTAATTAAACTGTGGTTCCGAAAAATATCACTCAAGCTTCAACAATGCCCAATTATATTGCTGTGTCGAAGTTTCCTGCCCCGACAGGGATATGAAATGTTGATAGATATGCTATATAATTCCGCGAAAAAGAGTCTATAGCCGAATTTATAAAAAAAAAATGAGGTAAAATATTTCTCAGATAAAAGCGCTATCAAATATATTTAACTTGCATACGCTTTTACAAATCAGATTTTTTTGTGCAGACGGTTAAAGTGAAAAACCAAAATATATATAATAATTTGGGAGATAAACCATTTTTCCTTCTAGCCGGCAAAATAAGCGCCTGAAATTGCGCGATTTTTTGGTCTGGAGCCATTCCTGATTGTGTGTCAGCTTTGTGGGTCATCGATCAATAATTGTATCATCAATTTTTCAAAAATCAAAATTTCTTTAAATTGACTGATGGATAATAAAACATTTGAAATTAGTGCAACTTATAATCAGTGTAATTTAAATAAAAGGTGCCTAGCGGCACTCTGCTCTATGCCTATGCGCGACATGTGTTTGTCTAATACAGTGGCTCTCAACCTTTTTTGCCAACGGCACACCTTAGAACACATGAAAAAATAACGGCACACCTGGCTAAATATATAGGAAAAATGTTTGAATTTTGCAATATAAAAACTTGGCAAGTCACAGACGGCATACAACCGTATACACAGATTACTCATAGACACATCGAGTGACTCAAACTAAATAAAGAAAAACACAATTAGGATCGTGTGGTTTTTCGCATTTTTTAGTGTGCCGTACAAAATTTCGCGGCACACTTAGAAAGATTTTGCGGCACACTAGTTGAGAACCACTGGTCTAATATATAAACAAATTTAACAGATACAAATACATGTTATTCCACAGGTCGGCCTAGACAATGAAGGGGACGCAGTTAGTTTTGAGTTTGTCGGACTCCTTTGGGTGTCCCCCCACACACACACACACACCATTTCCAATGAAAAGAATGATGTTGTTCTGATGCTCAACCAGTAGGCCCTATCAAAGACATATCAGATTTGTTACAAATTATCTCGAGTTTGTTCCACACATCCCAACATTCGTCGGCTTTTTGTTCCATCTATAAAAGCATACATCCCTACTAAATGTGAAACAAGAAAATTCAAAGGCTAAAAGGAACAACAGAAGTACACCTTAATGTCGACAAATACGTAAGACTTTATGAAATAAGATATTTTTATGATATGATTCAACCGAAAGGTACATACATGTATATGCAACGTAGATTATTTATATCTACATTCAAGTTTAACCAACCGTGTAGGGGCCTATATATTTTTAAATTTTTAAATATATATGCTTTTTATTTCATCTCTAAGCAAGAAAACGTTTATAAGTTTTCTTGCTTCTCGATGAAATATAATATGTTATTCACTCTAAAACGACAAATATTCTCTGTATCTCCAATAGAATCTTTTTCGCAGAAATCTATGACATATCTATCCACATCCTGTATGTCTGGGCAGCCAATTGCGACACAACAATAAAATAGGGCATATTATAAATAGATAGTGCGTAGGTACTTGGGACCCAAGATGGCGTCTTTTTACACATAACGTCATATTTTCATGACGTCATATGGATTTTCTGGGTTTACAGTTGTCGCAACTTTATCTATATACGGCTTTGGCACGTACTTAACCATCCAAATCGAACTGTAGCCTATTTGTGGGTAACGACCTTCGATCCACTAAACAGACCCGCTAACGTCCTACTGTTCTGCTTCGACTGGTCTAATGAAGACGGGAATATGTCATACAATGTGCTATGAGCGTTACGGCCTACTCTTATATCGAATTCCAACGGCCAAAAAATCTTTTACGTGCACGCCCATGTTTACCATGTACCTTTGGCTTTTGTCCCACCCATCTGAACGATTAGAAATCTGTCCTTGAAAGCCCCTCCGACCTACAATATGAATAAATGTCTAATAGTAAGTTATGGGTGAAATTGAATTAAGGAAGTTAACGTTAAGAAAAACAAAAGAAGCTTCTATATTCGCATTAGATCCGCAACATGTCAACAAGGAACATAATTTAGAGCTTCGGAAGTTAGAAAATGAAAGACGATTACGCGAAATAAAACATTAAACGCGTCCAGCTGAATTAGAAATGCAAGAACTAGACGTGTGTTCAAAAAGTGATATATGTTCAAGAGATGAACGCTTACTTGCTAGTTCAAATCACATGGGCCAGATCAGAAAGACTGAAGAGTGAGTGAATTCTGACTTTACCACAGAACCAGAAACCAGTAAAATGAACACAGATCCATTTACAAATAATGACTTTACCCTCAGTCCCATTACACCTGGCCACCCAGAAACCAGTAAAATTAGAATGAATACGAACCCTTTTATAAATAACAAATTGACTCCCAGTCCCTTTGTGAATTTTATAATCAGTTCAAATCCCTTTGTTGACGTGGATATTGTAAAACCAAAGACAGAGCGAAATGTGGAAAATAATTCGCTGGCTGTGATGATGAAATTAACCCTGTTACACGCAATGAGACCTGTTAAATTATGTGGCGACCCAGCAGATTACCCCATCTTATGCCACATTCGTACATCCATTAAAAAGGGCTGTATTATTGCACGCGCTTGTCTCTCCTGATGGGAATATGGTCACAGATCACTAATTATTTTATTTCCCCATTGACTTTAATGTTAATTCTTGTCTATTAGACCGGCTGCAACTTTCCCCCAAATATTCGTTGGGTAGAACGCTTTGTGCCACAGATGGAGCAACAGATGGAGCAACATGTGGAGCAACATGTGGCATACTCTTGCCCAAACGCATGTATGAGGTTCACCATGAAAAACTTGAGATACACAAGCTGGAAGTAGAGACAACTAAACA
This sequence comes from Patella ulyssiponensis, assembly GCA_963678685.1. NCBI lineage: Eukaryota > Metazoa > Mollusca > Gastropoda > Patellidae > Patella > Patella ulyssiponensis. The sequence goes on from OY783225.1 coordinate 14,366,047, forward strand.
AGCAATTTTCGCCCCTCCCTTTCAACGTAACCAATGTCACAACTCTTGTACCCTTCCGCCTCAAAATCATGAATATTCACCAAAACCTGACAGACAATATATTATCAAACCCTTTTCTTCAATTCTACACCAAAAAGTCAACAAAAATCGCCATGCAAAAGGGGGGAAAGGGAAAGGGAGAGAGAGACTAAAAATAACTTTGGCCCTAAACATACGGGTAAATAGACCATGCTAGTCGGGGATCAATTATTGGGCGAGATATGGCTCGACATATGAAAGGGTAGAAAAGAAGTAGTGTCGGTAAATACCATCATTGGTAGCGAGACGTAAGAATACAAAATTGTCAACCTAGGCATTCAATCTGTTTCTAATGATTCAAACCTATTGTTTCGGATAGCTTCAATATATGTGAAAAATACCTCCCACACGACATAAATTTACAAGACAATGAACACCGCTGATATTAAATTACCAGATGTGGATATATAACAAACATCAATTTTAATCGAAACAGATATTGGTGAGGTCCACGAAATAGGTGGATTACGCAAATCTCCGAATCCCGACACACCCTTGCACGGGTTTCTAGGACCATTAGGATGGGTGATTACTGAAACGCTTGGTGGACCTGTAATGAACAAATTTATGTGAATTATATTGACTCTAATCACGACTATGTTTTAAATGACATGATTAAGAAGTTCTGGAAAATTGAAGACTCGGGAATTAATAGATCAAATGTCTCTGATGAATCCCTATCTATAGAAGACAAACGTGCCATAGACATTATGAAAAAATACAGTCTTGTCTGATGGACATTATGAAATTGGTTTATTGTGGGAACATGACAACGGAAAACTGCCAAACAATAAACCTCACGCCGAACATACATTAGCATCTTTAAAACGAAGATTCGAACGCGATCCCAATTACAGACAACACATACTTCGAAAATATGAATGTAAGTATTTCCAAAGAACACGCAAGAAAATTAAGTGAATCTGAGTTTTTGTCCACATCAAAGAGAACTTGACATCTACCTCATGTTGGAGCTGTGAATCCTAAGAAGCCAGGAGAATTTTGTATTGTGTTCTATGCTGCTGCACAATATCGGGGAACTTATTTAAAACAATGATTTACTTCCAGCACCAGATAGAACAAATAATCTTGTGGGCGATATTCCTAGATGTAGGCAAGAAAAGGTTGCTCTATCTGCCGATATACAGGAAATGTTACATCAGATCAAGGTTCGTGAACAGGATCAAGATTCCCTAAGATTCCTTGGGTGGGGGCTCTGATAACATAACTTAAAGCCCTCACAATACGCATTTTGCAGGCACATTTTGGGGGGTTACTGACTCCCCTTGTTTGCCAACGTCAGCACTTAGAAAACCAGCTTCAAATAACACAAATCTTTATAATGAACTGACTTTAAAAACTGTAGGTTAATAGTTCTATGTTGACGGCTTGTTGGTATCGATACCAACTGTGGACATAGCGATAGAATTAGGACACAATTTAAGTGACTTATGTGAATAGGGTGGTTTTAACCTAATGAAGTTCAATAGTAATAGCAAAGAAGTATTGTCAACATTTCCTGCAGAAAAAACATTGATTTAGACTTGGAGGAATTATGTAAAACAAAAGCATTGGGAATTCAATATCAGTTCCCTTTGATATTTGCGCATTTCAGACCATAACTTTTTGCTTTTAGCTTGTTCTCTATCCATCTCTTGCAATATTATTTATGTGGGCATATCCTGCCTGGCAGGCGCTGGTTTTAAATAGGATGATAATTGTGACCTCCAGAGAGACCACACACTAAAACGCAATTTTTCGTACAATCAAGGATCATAATTCATGATCTGATAAGCGCAAACATTGGTAGGAACCAGGATCTTTGAGATATAAAGATAAATTAAAAGTTTCATTAAAATTGTGGCCTCTAGAGGTTCCACAACCTTGATATATCATATGTTTGCACTATTTGTGTACGAGGGGCTACCATTTAGTTCGGCAGTTTTGGTTCGATTTTCACGTAATTCGAACTCAATGACATTACGGTGTAACGGTTATATATTGGAACGTTTTTTTAAATCGGATAATAATTGTAACGTGATTTTTCGTACGATCAGGGTACATAATTCAGAAAGTTATAATCCGATATACACGATTGGACTTTTAGAGGGTCCACAACCCTGATATACCATATTTTTTACACTATTTAGTACGGGGGAGGGGGTATTTTGGCCGGCAGTTTTGGTCCGATTTTCACGAAATTCGAACTCGATCATCATTAGCGTGTAACGGTGGTACATTCAAAAGTTTGTTTTTTTTTAAAACGGATAAACATTGTCACCCCCAGAGAGACCACAAGCGAAAATGCGATTTTTCGCACAATCAGGGGTCATAATTCAGGAAGTAACGATCCGATGTGTGCGAATACCGAAAGGAACCAAGATCTGTGAGTTATATACATGCATTTCAAGTTTCATCAAAATAGAATGAAAATTGTGACCTCTAGAGTATTCACAAGCTAAAAGCGTGATTTTTCGTACAATCAGAGGCAATAATCCGTGAAGTTATTGTCCGATACATGTCAATATCGAAAGGAATAGATATCTAGGGGAGACCTTAATTTCAAGTTTCGTCAAAATCTGGTAAAAATGTTAACCTGTAGAGTGTTCACAAACAAATTGTGTGCGGATGGACGGACGGACAGGGCGACGACAATATACGTCGGCGTGAAAATGTGGGCGTATAAAAATCCTCGCTAGTCAGACCAATGATTGAAATCGCATAGTTTTTTGTAATAATCGCGTTGCAAATTTTATTTCAATGTTCACGGTGCAAAATTCATATGTCAGCAGTTCAAAATACAAATTTTTGATTATCAATTTCCATTGATCCACAATGCCAATGTCACAGTGTTAAAAATACAGAATACACGAACATGGGGTTTAACGTCTTACTGTTCCTCTCCGACTGGGCTAATGAAATCGGGCCTATGCCATGCATTGTGCTATGAGGTAAAATTTTCCCGGACATTGTTTTCTTCGTGTCCCCCTGTTTCCCTTCGCTACTTAAGACCCCTACGTGCAAGTGAATTATTGAAATGAAATTGAACCATTTCATGTTAGTCCCCAAATTACCGTGTTTGTGTTAAGTGGATGTTAAGCTGATTTATTGTATGCCAGTTTCATCTCTGCCCCGTCTACTGACTTCGCAATCTGAATTACGAAAGTTTTCAATACGTGCAATCACATCACGCGGCGTCAATCATTGACTCAGTGGCGCGTGCATTGTTTACATAAGACTTAACTGTTTCGGGGAGAATTGTGACTTTTACTCATTTTAATACCCTTTTACACTAAATAGGAAATAATTTTTACCTACAAATACGTCTTTATTTGTTTTCTAATTCTTGAAAAAATGTTTTTGAATTTGGGACTCATTAAGTCGCATCAACTTAGCTTTGTTGAAGGTCTCATATAAAGTTTCATTATGCATTTCTCTATAATGCAAATTGCAGAATGGAGAATTGTTATGTTCAAAATAACTATTTTACTGTTATTGCATTATTGAAAAGTGTAACACCGTGACAATGGTTTTGTTAAGGAAAATGCTCATTGTAAAGCTAAAATACGTATTTTGAACTGCTGAAATATTCAGTTTCTACAGTGAACATAAAAATAATATTGGCAAAGTTATTCTTCCATAATGTGGGATTAGCTAACATGTCATTGTGCACAAGTTTATGGAAAATTCCACGCGCGCTCGCTCGGCACGAAGTGTGCTAACGGTATCTGTTACAATCGCCTTCTGCTGGTATATTCACGTAGGTACTTTTGATTCTCTTTTGCATGTTTATTTGGCGTTCACTTTATTTTCATTTTTTCTCTGCCCGGGCAAATTTCTTCCATAACCAACTGTATGTGCCCGTCCTCAATAGCCCAGTCGTAGCATAACAGTCGTAGGACGTTAAACCCCATTTCATTTCTTCATTCCTCTCTTCATTTAAAACTGTAATTTTGATGCATACTTTCACATGAGCCGGGTTAAATGATTAATTATGTACCACAAAGATTCTTATGAGTGCCGTTATTCTTGTTGAGATATGTGCACGCAGTAGCGGGAGAGAGAGAGAGAGAGAGAATGGGGTTTAACGTCCACTCGACACAAACTAGGTCATTTTGGGACTAACATATGGTTTCAATAATTCGCTTGCGCGTAGGGGTCTTTAGCAGTTGAAGGAAACCGGAGTGCCTGGAGGAAACCCACGAGGTTGAGAAGGCGCCCCTATCTCCATGCCACATACGCTCACACCAGGGTTCGAAACCACAGCTGCAAGTCAGAGGTGACCGGCCAGCTAGAGGTCGAAGCGCGGCACTCTAGACCACTAGGCCATTCCACCCCCACCCCCACCGCGGCAGTAGCGGGGAAATTGCACGTGTGTTAATAAGAGGTCACGGTTGTTGAATGATAATACATGGGGGAAGTTCTAGTATGGAAAACCAAACAGCTCTTTATTTGATGTTCGTAATTCATTGTCCTTAATTCTTAGTTCGTAATTCATAGTCCTTAATTCGTATTTCTCCATTCCTTGTCGTATTCCGAGATTTGTTCACTAAAATTAACAAATTAACATTTGTATCTTAAAATCAATATTTGTTTTACAAATCAGAGATTTAGTCATAAAAGATTTGTAAATTGTATATTTGTTTAATTTGATTTTAGTTATATAAATATAAAATTTATTTTAGAAAATCAAACAATTAGCCTATATTTACATTTCATCATAGACATACAACGAAAAACAAATCTCGAACAACAAATTTCCAAATATAAATATCCCAAAACAAATCTTGAAAAACGTTTCTCCGAAAACATTTCTCCAAACATTTCTCAAAATTCGATGAACCGGAACACTATGACTACATGAGCGGATATACAATAAGTCATCTTAATGGGGGAAAACTGCACGGGGAAGGGAGGGTTATTTAAAGTAAAAATCGAATCTTAATAAGGAATTCGGGACATCGGTTCATATACTGCTAGGAAATATTTTTATTGCTTGCTCAAAAATGTGAATTATTTTCTGACACATTTATATTATTTACATACCTTGAATAAACAAATTTGAATGGGGCACTAACAGGAGGATATTACCGTCATCATACGGACCGTAACAAGAAATACAAAATATCAGGATAGATGCCATTTGAAGTAAAGGTCCAAATACCTTTTCAAAATGGCATAATATTTTCTGACAAATTCATATTTACGTAGCAGGTATAATTTGGATCGTCTGAATTCTATTTAGTGATGCGGTAGAGGTATATTTAAAAGGCAAACTATGGGTCTTAAACGAAATTCCAGTAATGAATGCATCACCCGAAAGTATTATTCTATCGCATCTGAATATACGAGTATTATTTATTTACTGGCACATTCATGATTACATAATTTAGAAGAGATAAAATCCTCTTTCGTTTGTCCAAAGATATGTGTCGCTATCAAACAATAACCTAATTATTAAAAATAGGCTACTTTAAATTCATTTTATTCAATGTTAGATCGGCTTAACCAATATATGTAGAAATATAACTCTGTGGATTAGCCACAACATGCACGTGGTTTTACTAAAGAGTGATTCTTCTAATTGGATGCTTTCTCGATCCCCAATTATTATATGGTGACTTATTGTATGCTAGGTTGATTTCCGCTCATGTCGTCATAATGTACCAGTTCGATGAATTACGAGAAATGTTTTTTTAGGGAAATGTTTTGCAAGATTTGTATTTGAAAATTTGTTGTTCGAGATTTGTTTTGCGTGGAATGTAAGATGAAATGAAAATGAAGGTTAATTTTTGGGGGGGGATTTTCTAAAATGAATTTTATCTTTATAAAATTAAAATTAAATCAAAAAAAAAACAATTCACATATCTTTCATGACAATTGTCTAATTTGTAAAACAAATATTGATTTTAAAATACAAATATTAATTTTAGTGTACGAATGTTGGAATACGACAACAAATAAAGTAATACGAATTAAGGGAGAGAGAGAAATGAGGATTAACGTCCACTAGACACAAACTAGGTCATTTCGGGACTAACATATGATTTAATTTTATTTCAATAATTCGCTTGCGCGTAGGGGTCTTTAGCAGTGGCAGGAAACCGGAGTACCCGGAGGAAACCCACGTGGTTGAGAAGGCGCCCCTATCTCCATGCCACATACGCTCACACCAGGGATCGAAACCACAGTCGCAAGCCAAAGGTGACAGGCCAGCTAGATGTCGAAGCGCGGCACTCAAGACCACTGGGTCATCCCACCCAATCGCCCCCCCCCCCCGCCCCGCGCCCACGAATTAAGGACACTGAATTAAGAGCTGTTTTGTCTTCTATATTCTAGGGGTAAAGAGGTGACCTGAATGTATATATTTTCCTGTTTTGTTGTAACAGATTCTTGTCAAAACAAACCAATTTAGATTAGGTTACAAGTTGAGAGTTCAGGATTACGATCATTTATATTTAGAAGTGAAATTCTCGTAGGAAGTATCCAATGTCAGAGTTTATGGTATTACCAGTTGAAAACGATATTTTATTTTTGTGAAGCTATTAATTTTATGCACTAGCCACTTATATGTTGAATAAATAGTAGTAGCACGATCTATTTCTTAAACATACATTATGCAAGAGTTAAATCTCCCTATTTCCTGTCTTATTTGAGGCCTGGTATGTTATCTAAAATATTAATTAGACATTAATTAACGAATCCAGACCATAATCAACTCCCAATGTCATCACTAGACTGCGATATTTACTGGATTTGAATACATTTTTTGATGGATGATTTAACATAAAAATGGATAATCGAGACTTTGGGGGGGGGGGGTTATCGTGCATTTGGAAACAGTGATATATGATCATAAAGGAAATATTTATCGACATATAAGGTCAAACTACAAAGCAGTGGAGCTATTTTGAGACATGTAAAGGTATATGTTTTATTGCTATGTACTTTTATAAACGTTCATCCTTTATTGTCAAACGCACAATATGGCTATATATACTCAAGCTACGACGGGAACGAAATGGTCGGCGATAACACTTCGATGGATGCGGACATTAAATAAAACTACTTAACAGACAAAGGCGAACACGAGATGTGTCATTTTAATGGCACGGGAGCCCACATAATCACAATTGTATTTTTTTCAAAATAGCGATTAGGCAGTCGTACCCACGAAGGAATAAAGGACAATTAAAAATGATCCAACCCTTGTATCAAAGACAAATAACGTGATCGCCCGCGCCTTAACTAGACTAAACATAGCCACGCCCACTAAAAGGGGTAACTATAATCTCCTTGGCACCTTTTTTGCTCTATCTATTATTATGTATTGAATGTTTAATTTATATCGTTTATCTTGTATTACGGCATGCGTTTGGAATTGTTTGAATAAAATGAATTGTTTTATTTCTAGAGAAAGTAACAAAGCTATCATCATGAAGACACTACAACTGGTGATTTTAGTTGGTGCTTTTATTGCAGGTAAGATCTAGACCAGATTGTTATCTTGCAGCCATATTTTATTTTACGATGATTTTGTTGACCTTTCACCGGTTTCCACATTCTGACAAAATATAGATAATGGTGACCGATGCTCATATCTATCTATCTATTGTTGTAATATAGAAATATATGGGACAACCCCTTTAAGATGGAATTTCACTATATTTACCACGTGTATTTGTGACACATATATCCAGATCCTTGTACAAAAGAGTATTAAACACTTCACTGCATATACTTCGAAGTTATTTGGAAATTCAAGTTTACTGATAGGAAACTATATCTACTCCATAAGTGAGAAGTCCTCGTTTACACCATTAAAGCGAGAATTTCATATTTTTAAGTTATATTTTCAAAATGTATTAAAATCAAGCCTTAAAATAGCTGTATCTAGAAACAGTCCTACTTTGTTAAAGAATAATCCTATTAATCTTAAAATTCACTATTGCCAGTTGAGTTAATGACAAAAATGTCATTTTCAACTTCAAATTCAAACGTTGGAAGATAGCTATTGCATGGGGGAATAGAAAAACAAGGACGGTAATTGTATTCTTATTTCCGATGTGAATGATTTTTAAGTGCGGGAAATAATGCCTATGATCTCGTAAAATAGTGAGTTGACAACCGATTGAGCAAAAGACAGAAATAATAATGGTTTGACTTCCTTAGCAAATATGAAATTCCCGCTTTAATGTAAGGCCATTGGTGTTGCATATTGACCTATCATTTATTTCGTTTCTTGAATGGTGAACAATCATCGCCGTATGGGATCAGCTAGATTTCATCGATCTCTTTTCTCTCTATAAAACAGTAGCAATAAATTTAAGTGGATATAATTCATACAATTGCTCCCCAAAACAACACGAGTGTAAATCGACTTCGGTAACCTCGCCGTCTAGCGAATACAATCCACCCAATAAAAATTCCTAATAAACATTTGGTTACTCTGGCGTCATTGGTGTCTGCGAAGTGTTTTCGATAATTGATAAATCGTTTTGGAGGCAGTTTTTTTTTCCATTCGGCTTTTTGCAAATTTTGATTTTCTCGCATTTAATCATGTTTATGTTTCCATGGAAACAAATTTGACTTTGTTTTTGTTGAATAATTTTGTTCTCGGAGCATATCTCATAAACCGTTTTAGATATTTTTTTGAAACTCTGTGCATACATCAACATATTACAGTAGTTATGCCAGGAATTTCCTGGATTTATATTTTTGTGTTTCGATGGTAACAAACATGATTTAGTTTTGGTGTACAACTTTGTTTCCGGGGCATATATCATAAACCATTCACGATATCTTCATCAAACTTTGTAATTCATTCTTTTTCTAATCTGGAATTTTCTCGGATTTTGTAAATTTTGTGTTCCCATGGAACAAATTTCTCTGTTGAATGACTTTTTAATTCTTACTACACATTTGACTTGGTTTTTTGTATACAAATATTATTCTAGAGCATATCTCAGATACTGTTCAAAATACCTTTATAACACTTTTACATTCATCAACATATTATTTTATTTTCTGATGACCGTCTTTCCGTTTCCGGAGCAGATTTCATTATCCATTCAAGAAATCCTTTTGAAACTTTGTACAGACATCAGCCTCTTATAGAACTTTATTGTCTGATATATAACTTTATTGTTTAACATACAGCAGCTGATTGGGATAGGCAAAGGTTGTTGTGTTAATCTTAAAGGGAGTAGCGACTCAGTCTTGCCGAGCTACTGTGATTACAGTATGAATCTTCTGACTAGTCCCATTGATATTCCAAAAAGTTGTTTTGCCTTCTGCCTTCTCAAAACGCGCAAGAGCGCAAATCGGTGATGATTTTGACATCTTGTTTGCTCTTTCATTATTGAGAAAACATTCAATCATTATTACGGGACGAATCTTGGAAACCATGTCTTATGGAAATATCTAATTGACCATATTGGTTCAGTAGTTACACTGTAAAATTTCTGGTAAATAAAACATAAATGTAGCTTAGTTTTACCCTACTTCAAAGAATAAAATCATGCTAGTGCATAATACTATATATTACATACATTTCGCTATTTCACCTCGGCTTTGTTTAAGGTAAGTTAATGTCCGTTTAAAATTATATCAGCGAGAACATTTATAACAGTGTATGACACAAGACTCGTATTAAACACATTCTTATAATTTCAGTCCAAGCAGAGATCATTGGTCATGCTACATGTGACAACAGCATGCAATTCTATGCTGACGGTGTTTTATATACTCACACTAACGACAACGACTGGACCAAATCATCACCTATCAGAATTCCCGATAATACCCAAGTTATTGCCGTAAAATGTTTGGATTTCGGTGTAGTCGGTGGCATCAAATTGTCATTGAGTAATGGCGTCAGAACTGACAGAACATGGAAATGTTCAGCTACACATCATTATGGCTGGGAAACACCTCAGTAAGTTTTATTTTTTTGTATTCAAAATTTATAAATTTAGACAATGTACGATCCAATTTGTTCAGCTTAAATTATTAATGCGAAAACTGTCTTCATCTTTGACGCTTTTCATGTTTAACATGAGCATCCAACACATTTAAAATTTGTACACTTCTGCCTAGCAACGATCATTATAAAGTCGTTTGGTGTCGCCACTGCACCTGATCGGGGACAAAAGGTTGATATAAACGACTCCTTCGTCGTCTGGTTGAAAGGTTGGACGGAGTGCTATATTGGAAACAATATCGACCGTGATATAGTTTTCAAATACTATGTCAAATAGACTATACAATATTTTTTTGAAGACAAGTGCAGGATCCGGAGTCTTTTTTTGTACATTTGAGCCAATTAATATTTATATTCTGTTGATCTGTAGTCTATTGCTGATCTAAAAATGTCACTTCTGGAATTGATTCAAAAGATATTACGTTTAGAAACTCCCCACAGCCGACGTGAGACGTATACTCTCTTCTCTGCTACACATTTCAATAGTTTAATCTCACTTTCCCCACATTTGATTGTTTTGATAAAGGATTAGGGGGTTACCAGTCTGTGGGTGTAGGACTACAGTCATGGCCTGGTGGACCCAGACTCTGCTACAATGAATGTGGGGAAAGTGAGGTGTCCCCATTTTAATAGTGATCGTCCAGTATTGTCTCTGTTTCTTATTCTCTTCCTAGGACTCACGTTGTGTATTTTCTTCTGCCCGCTTATTCACTTTATGGCTACAGGAATAGCACAAAACAGTTCGTTTCTACATTTTATGGATACGTAGTTTACATGTTTAGGTTACATCACAATTCTTAAAATTAACATGTCTTTCTCCCAACTCCCTAATTCGCAGATCGAGTTCACTGCATCATATAGGTTCAATCCAGATGGTTCCTCTTGAACCTCAACGGTATCTCTCTCTCAATGCATGTCTCCTCTAGATCTCTAATCATCTAGCAACTGCAGCTGTTTATCCAATCGCCCAGAGCTATGATGGTTTCTTATCCTAGGGTTTTGGCTTTCATTTATGTAATTGGTCAAATATAACGTAATTATTATAATGATTGGTTACTAAGCCAAATGACGCAATGATAATTTTCCAATAATCAGTGATCTGGGAATATTTTGTTTTCACACAGAACCAGCTATGTCAATCCATCACTCATTCAGTTTTCGTGCGTGAGATATGGCTTTTCTACAAAAATGAAACCCAATCATTAGTTAAAGATATAATATACTGTAATGCTATTATTAATCAAAACAGCAAAAATTCTCCGGTTGTACGTGACAAGGAGTAGGGTTTCCTATCCAACCACGTGGGTTTTCTCCAGTTTCCTCCAACTGCTAACGACCCCTGCGCGCAAGCGAATTATTGAAACAAAATTGAACCATATCTTCGTCCCGAAATGACCTAGTATTTGTCGAGTGGGCGTTAAACCCCAGTTTTATCTATCTATCTATCAAAAATTTTACCAATCTTATTACATTGGGTCACAAGTTTCTATTTCTGATGCCTTCATTATACTTACCCAACTTAACGTCATAGTAGTTTTTTGTCAACCATAATAATATATTGTTTAAGTTGCATTAAGATTTACTGAATTTCATAGATAGCGATATTCTTGACGAAATTAAACCAAAATGATCTTGAAAACTATATCAGGTTCGATCTTGTTTCCAATTTTAGCACTCCGTCCAACCATTCAACCAGGGCATACGAAGCAGGGATCCTTTACATTAACGTATTGTTCATGAACTGGTGCTCAATCACCGAACTGAGCACCCTGTAGAGACACCAAACGACTTCATAATGATGTGTGTTACGTAGAAGCGTGACCTTTCTAAATCTGTCCGATGTTCATGCTAAACATGTAAAGCGTTAAAGAAAAATACATTTTTCGTCTTAACAATAGGTATAAGAGATGAATGAGACGGTGGATGAAATGATGTCACTCACTGTAGCTGCATTATGCGTCCGCATTCATAATAATATGGACGTATTATGCCGTCGACCCTGTCTGTGTGTGTGATAGTGGATCGCCTGCAGATTGCAATTTTTAATGGACTGTCTTGAAACTTCCTATACTTATTCCATATAACATTTGATTTTGTATTTGGTTGTTTGTCACCCATTAATCAACAATCTTGACACTTGCATACTTATTCCTTACACTCTAAGAATCACCCCTATTGTTTTGAAAAAAAAAAAATTTTCATACTTATTCCTTATAGCCTAATGATGACAATTATTATTGTTGGTGCATGACCGACACACTGGGACAGAGCCGGGTCCAATTTTTGTGTGTGCCTTTGTGTCGCCTTCAGATCGCAATTCCTAACAGATCCTTTTGAAACTTTGCGTACCTATTTCTTATACCCTAGGTATGATCCCTATTGTTTTTGGTAAATGCCCGACCCCATGGTCTGAGCGACATCTATTTCTTCTTGTGTGTATGTGGCGTGTTACAACTTTTAATTGATCATCTTGGACCGTGGTACAAGTATTCCTTATAGCCTAAGCACGGCAACTATTGATTTGGTGCATGTCCCGAGCCATGCCCAATTTTTGTGTTTATTGAATATTGTACGCAATGCTGAATGGATCATCTTCCAACTTGACATATATATTCGTTATAGCCTATCAGAGGCAACTATTAATTTTGGTGCATGTCCCGATCCCAAGGGCAGAGCAACGCCGATATTTTGTGTTTAGCGTCTGAAGGCCGAAATTGTAACTTGGACTGCAACTATTGATTTTGGTTCACCCCGCGGGCGGTGCAACACACACTTTTTGTTAAAATTTTGTCTGTAAATGATCTACAGGTTGCAATTATTAACATATTTGGATCCAATTCAGTATGATCCATTAAAGGGCTGTACCATTTTATATTGGTCCATTTCACCCCCACACCACCCTCGCCCCGGGCAATGCTTTTCCAATTATTGTGTTTTTATCTTCAGGCTGAATCGATCGTCTAGGAACTTGGCATATCTATTTCTTATAGTATAAAAATAGCAACTGTTTATTTTGGTGCATGTCCCGACCCCATGTGCAGTACCACACCCAATTTTTTGTTAGTTTTTTGTCAGTAAATACTCTACAGGTTGCAGTTATTAACATATTTTGTTCAAATTAGGTATATCAATTATTTCAGTAACCGGGTCGTACCTATTGATATTGTTCCATATTCAACCACTAGGGCAGAGCCACGCTCAATTTTTGTGTTTCTACAGACTGCAATTCTGAATGGAACTTTGTATATTCATTCCTTATACCGCAAAGACAGCAACTATTTATTTTGGTGCATGCCCCAAACCCCTGGATCGGTGTCACACTCACTTTTTGTTATTATTTAGTTTATAAATTTTGCAAAACAAACCCAAACGCCTTGCCTGCTTTGTATGTTGTCATATTATAGTCATTGCAGCCATTTCATATTTCATGCTCTTCATTTTAAAAAGCACCATATCAATCAAAGCAGGAATGTGGACGTATATTGCAGCTGTAGCGATGCTCTTGTTTTTCTTTAGGTTTGATGACCGACGCTGGTCATACGCCGTATCACCTCATTTTAACTGGGGATCACAACCGGCTGCTCTGAATGGAAGAGCTGACTGGATCTGGACAAACATCTTTTGGGGACGGGATACAACAGTTTACTGTAGAAAGGTTATCGGGAGAGGTAAGCATATTAATATGGATAGTCACAAGACTAAACCCCTTGTGCAGACTAGGGGTTAATTAATTATAGGCGAAAAAACATTATTAATAAACATTCGGTGACTCTGGCGTCACTGGTGAATGCCACGATTAAAAATGTTTTCAAATAATTGGCAAACTAGTTTTTAAGGAAAGATGTCTCAATGCGTGATCCCACTGCTAAAGACCCCCTACGCGCAAGCGAATTATTGAAATGAAATTAAACCATATGTTAGTCCCGAAATGATCTAGTTTGTGTCGAGTGGACGTTAAACCCCATCTCTCTCTCTCTCTCTCTCTCTCTCTCTCTCTCTCTCTCTCTCTCTCTCTCTCTCTCTCTCTCTCTCTCTCTCTCTCTCTCTCTCTCTCTCTCTCTCTCTCTCTCTCTCTAAGTCACGGCTTAGATATGGTCATTTGTTTTCTTTTTTATCACTGAGTAGACATTCATTCTTTATTACAATTTGTTAAAACGGGACGAATCTTGGAAACCATGTCTTAAGGGAAATATGTGATTGATCATATTGGATCAGTATTTACACTGTTAAACGTCTGGTAAATAAAACATAAACATGGCTTAGTTATACCCTATACTTTTTCACGTCTGTTTGGTTTAGTGTAAGTTAATGTCCGTTTAAAATTATATCATCGAGAACATCAATAACATTGTATGACACGGGGCTGATATTTAAAACAATATTATAATTTCAGTCCAGGCAGAGATTACGGGGAGCCGCGGTGGCTCGGTAACCTGGTGGTCCCGTGTTAGATCCCTGCGTTGGCCGAGAAGGTTCATCGTAATTTTCCGTCGTGGTTCCTTGTCAGTGGTGCTTGGCGGAGGGCCGATGATCCGTGTACAAATTGACGAGCACATAAAAGACCACTTGGCAGTTGGAATTCAATAAAAGAGTAGGCCCTAACGCCACTTTCCGGCCACAATTTCCCTCATAGCACTCTGTATGGCGTATGCCCGTCTTCATTCGCTCAGTTGCAGCAGTACAGTACGCTTAACCCCTTTTGATTCCATTTCAGGCATCTCTGGTTATGCTACGTGTGATAACAGGATGCAATTCTATGCGGATGGTGTTCTGTATACTCACATTAACGACAACGATTGGACCAAGTCATCAATCATTGGTATTCCCGGTGATACACAAGTGATTGCCGTAAAATGTTTGGATTACGGTGTAGTTGGTGGCATCAAATTAGCATTGAGTAATGGCATCGGAACTGACAGAACATGGAAATGTTCAGCTACATATCAATATGGCTGGGAAACGCCCGAGTAAGTGTTACTGTTTTTTTATGTATACAAGTAAAATAAAAGTTGCTGTACGGTGGATGAAATGATGTCACTTCCTGTGGATTTTTTTTTTAGGTTTAATGACGGGGGCTGGTCACACGCTGTAGTGCCTACTTTTGACTGGGGATCGCGGCCTGCTGCTCTGAATGGAAGGGCTCAATGGATCTGGACAACCGGCTTTTGGGGACAGGATACAACAGTGTATTGTAGAAAGGTTATCGCGTATCGACAGGTAGGCATATAAATATGGATAATCACAAGACTTAAACCCCTTCACAGACTAAGGAATACTCGCAGGAGATTTTTGTTATGGCTGACACATAATCATACGTTTGCATCAAAATACAAAACACAACCTATTGTGATCTATGCGTGATCTAGTCTGAAAGAAATTCGCGGAAAACGGCTAAGGTAGATAAACACCTAATCCAGAATTTGGACTATATTTCTGCCCAGGCCCATACTTGCATGTGGCTGCCATGTTTATTTTCGCATGATAATGGCAGATGAAGTGTCGGTCACGAGAAGCCACTGTAGCTTGCGCAACATAATTTGTCCGTCAGATTGTCTTAGGTGAGAAATGGAGATGTCCACGACAAAAAATCCGGGGTGTGAACACGTCCCACTGGCTGATTCCGTTCAACATATTCAGTCACTCTCTGTCTAGTAGAAAAGAAATGGTGTTGAATTTACATTTGGCCGTTGGTAAAATTCATAGACAAATTTCGATAACTTTTTGTCTAATTGCTAAAAGTTCAGCCCCATTGTAGACATGACTACCTTCTTATTCTAAAGTTTCGATGCGCTATTGAAATTTTCAGGCCCCTAATTCACAAAGCATTGTTGCCTTATTTTAACCAAAATACAGCCCTTTATAAAACTTCTGTTGTTTAATGATTCAAATACATCAATAAGAAACTATGCGCAAAGTTTGCTGTTTCTGGATCAAAGATAAGTCGCATAAACTGTGATTGAAAATTGAGTAAATTCTTAACTTACGTCTAAGAATGCTTTGTGAACTCGGGGCCAGGTTAAACTGATCATTTAGCATTGAATATAGAAACACACTAAATATACAAACGCTAGATAATGTCCGGGCTTCGATTGAGTCGGATTTGGCTAGTGCTTACAACAAAATGGTAGGGGGGGGCATAGCGAGCAGCATAGAGCTATGAAATTTCAATTCCACTTATTTTCGTAAATACTGAACGGAATTTAAATATTCGTCTTTCGCAATATTGATTATATAGAGCTTAAAGTATGCAGTGGGATTTTAAAATAGAGAGAGAAGAAGATGACTTTAATTTCAGACACTGTTTTATAACGCACACTCGGCACAAAATAGGTCATTTGGGGACAAACATATGGTTTAATTTTATGTCAATAATTCGCATGCGTGTAGGCGTCTTTAGCCGTGGGAGGACCCGGAAAAAAACCCACGAGATTGGACAGTCAATCTGATTAAAACACAGATCCAATTTCGTTTCGTTTTTTATAGTTCAAAATTTCATTTTTACTTGTCTTTACTACTCTTGGATCTGGAGGACTTGTTATTTAATCCGTGTTCTGGCTGAAATGAGGGGTCAGCCAATCAAATGGTCTGTCGAATCGACCGTTTGACCTTTTCATGCGTGGAACTGTGGGTAGATATTACCAGCCAACGACGTCTATACTATAAACACCAGCGGATAGAAATCATAACAAAACAAACGTAGATTTTGAAAAGCATGGCGGTCGCTGATTGGTTAATCGAATGACTGACGTTATCGGGTCAAATGTCCCGTGCTTGATACCTGACGTCATAGAACGTGAGCTTCCACTATAACTAGTTAGATCTACATGAGTGTAGGCCATCGAAAGTATAAAAAAACGAAACGAAATATAGATCTATATTTTAATTAGATTGTTGGACAGTCAACCCTATTCAAAACCACGTCAGTTGACTCAATGACAGGCCTTGTGATACAACGTCCACGTGCTAACCATTCAGCCCCCCAGCCCTTCTGTAAAATAGATATATAAAGTCAATTATAAAAACATCGTTGAAACGGTCTGAAATTAAAATCAAATTATTGTTACTCTTAATTTCAGTTTGCAGTTGCTGCAAGTCATAATCATTCATAAGAAGTTGGATTATCTGATTGCCTTGCATTCCAAACCTAAGAAACGCACTGGTAAAGGGAAATATTAACATTGAATTATATCAACTTTATGTGCTAGAATTATGTTATGCTTTTTTCTAAAATAAACCGCTTCTCGTACAGAACCAGTGTTTGTTCAAATAATGCCAAAGGGGTGGGGGTGGCCTTATGATCGCGAGGTTTCGCCCTTCGAGCTCTTACTTACCGGTCAACTCTGGCTACCGTTTCTGGTATCGATCCCTGGTGTGAGTATATGTGGCGTGGAGATAGGGACGCCTTCAAGAGAGACCCCCGTGCGTGAGCTAAGCATAATATATTGCGAAAACTTTTCTGTGATATCACCCATGGTAGATGCGGACATTAAAACAGTAATAGAAGAAACGAACTATTGTCACAAAGCAATACAATTAATTGACACTTAAAGTACATGCGACACAACCAGGGCAGTTCTGAAATCATGGTATATATCGTTTCATAATTGGCGCACTGGGGTTAGTGGTACCTAACGTCCACTTAATTTAACACAAACAAATCGATTTGATGATTTAACACAAACAAATCTATTTGATAATTTATCACAAACAAATAGATTTCATAATTTAACACAAACAAATCGATTTGGTAATTTAACACAAACATACCGATTTGATAATGTAACACAAACAAATAGTTTCGATTATTTGATATACATGTACTCCTTTAATTGGTCCCACTGAATGCAGACACAGTGTTTTAAAATGGGACCTAATAGATGACGTCAATGATCTAGCTTGTGTCGAGTGGACACACCCCCCTCTCTCTCTCTCCCACTACACACACCCACACACACGACACACCGTCTTTATTACAGTAACTAAAGTATATATAAGAAACAGTCTTTATAGCGATGAAAAGGTCAGACACTGTTTTATTACTTTATCACACAATAACACATTTGACAGTAGATATCGCTTGTGGGATAAATTACATAATCTACTGCGATATCTCCTTATCGCTTTACATGACTTTGATTGGTCAATCAAAAAGGAACTACTTTCTTTTATCTTAAAGAAACCACTTACTTTATATAGTCCTATATAGCTTCTTATTTTGTTACAAAGAAACTGCTTTTATTTAATTGGCCTTGAAGGAAATACTGGATCAAAATATATAGGACTTTGCAATAGGTAAACTGTTGTCAAAGAATGATGTATCACTACGCTGTAATGTAATCAGATTCAGTAAAAGTGAACTCTAAGCCAAAGAATTATATTTATTTATTTCTGCATGTAAGAAACGGTTGGGTGATAAATGAAATTTCCAACACGTCTTTTTTTATATCAAAAAATATCAACACTCGTTGATATTTTTTCATATCAAAAAAGACTCGTAGGAGATTCTCTATATAACAAAGTATATATCAGAAACTATGTATGTAATACATATAAACTGAAATTAATTCTTCAGACTGTAATGGGCCTTCTTCAACGATCTGCAATGAAAGACACAAGTTCTTTTATTTAATGAGTACAGTACACTTTACACATAGACCCTGGAATAAAGATCGCATTTAAACATGCATTATGTAAGTGCAAAATCTGCCTATTGTAGGTCTTTCTTTAGGCCTGAAATGTTATAAAAACTATTAATTAGACATTAATTAAGCTATTCAGACCCTAATCAACTCTCGATGTCGAGGCTAGCATTAGATTTTCGTTGGATTGTAGTTCGATTTGCTGAAATATTTTCCTTCGTGATTTACCAATAAAAGTGGATAACCGAGACTACTGGTTTTGTCCTACCGACTTTAGTAATGATGACCGGGGCTAAGCGGAAATTTCACTCGTTCAGTTCTAAGTTAATAGTGAATCAATTTGACTGAAATTTGCACCAAATTGCCTTTACATTAGCTAGTTTTTAACTGCCAACTCGTTATCTAACCTCCCTTAATGTATCTTTAATATATTTAAATTATAGCTTTCCGCCCACTAACAATATAAACTTTTTGAAACACTTAAAGGTGCATTATGTAAGATTAAATAAATAGTTGCCTGTTCATGTAATAATAGTTCCTAAATAGACAATAACAATGAAAACTGAATATATTGAAAATTTCATTCACTTTACTTTATTCTGGGCGAAGTTCTAAGTGTTTATACACGATGTTGTACGGACTGAGTTGATTATAGGCTTGTCATATGAAGAAATATCTAACAGTAAGGGCAGGGGGCAAGCCTGGAAATAAGGCACCTGTCACTGACAATGCCAGGCACACATTCAGGCACAAAACCTTTGGTACCGGTCATCTTGTCCGGCACTGATTTGTCTTTTTTGTTGATAATATTAATACATGTCCGGCACTAAGTTGAAAATGTCCGGTACTATTTCATTAGTGCCTGACATTTTATCAAGTACATCTAAAAGCGTCATTTCCAGGCCTGGCTGGGGGATTATAACACCACCAAACAGTTACACAAGACAAACCTGCTGACAAGACACAATAATCAGATATTAGAAACAAGAAAACACATATCAGATCAAATAAATGGGTAAAGAGGTTAGCAGTATGTGGTCACTGCTCTCTACAGTCCCGGGCCAGTAGTGATACAGACTTCACTTGAATGAAGAACAATCTTACAGTAAGGGAAGCACCTCAAGGAAAAAAGGGAAGCCTTCCCAAACGTTGTATTATACTGGTGTGATTTATGATCGGCTATGTGTTACATGGAATTTAATTGTAGGCCGGCACATTGAAGGAAAAAAACAGTGTACAATGGGGAGGGGGCGAATTGTGTCATATATCGAATTCAAGATGTCAAGTGGTCATTTAGGTGCTCGCTCATATTTAAACGAGACCTTGGGTTTCCGTCCCATCCGAAAGATTATACGTCGACCTTTGTCACGCCCCCCGTTATGCACCACTTAGGAGGAACAACGCCGGAAAATTCCGATGAACTTTCTCGGGCAATGCAGGGATCGAACACAGGACCACGAGGGTTGAGAGCCAAATCCTTACTCACTGAGCCACCGTGACTCCCATGTCATCAATGTATTGCAGAGTATAGTTTCTAATTTTAGCTACTTTGTCATCAGTTTTATATTTTTTGATCCTGAAAGCAGCATTCATATCTATATAAATGTGCATTAGCTATGAATGAGTTTGGATCAGTTCCCATTGGTACGCTAGTCGATTGCTGTATTATCTGTTCTACAACCTTCAATTTGGCCCTGTCAATATAAAAATGTATTCCGCTTAAGAATGTAACTTTGTCGAAAGCCACGGTGTCAGCATTCTGACGTTTAATAATCGATTTAGCCTTTTGTCTGTGAATGGCAATAAAGTTTCTATCTTGAAAGCTTTATCAACAAACCAATCCATATTATCTTGGAGATCTGAAAGGTTGAAGCATAGTAAACAAAGTAGAAAGGTCAAGCATTTCTATTTTCTCTAAAATGTCCACAATGGATTTGTTTTTATAATTAAATATAGTTAACGCCAGTGTAACTATGAAGTGTTTGTACCAAATGGCATGTTGTGTTTGGCATAATGTAAAGCCCTTAGTTATTGTTTTAGCTGAGGGTTTGGTTTGGCAATTACTAGAGGATATGACATATGTGAAATTTAGATATTGAATTAATGCAATGTAGTGCATCTATTTTAACATCTTTAATGTTGTTGTTCCTATTGAAAGTATATTGATTATATGAAATACATATTTTCGTTAAATCCTTAACACGTCAGATGGTTGTTTTCTAACGTACTTTGTATAAAATGTGTCGGTGAAAATTAAGTATTAATGTAGCATCATAATACTGGAGTAAAAAACGTTTATAGAATTAGAATCAATATTACGAACATTAAGAGGTTACGCTGTTAATGTACATTTTGTCGAGCTAGGTTAAGTGCACAAGTGGCACAGGACAGATTGTCCGCTGTATGACATTTGCATATAGAATACAATTCATTCAAAATAGTTTCTGGGTGTTTTGGTTTTTTTTTTTTAATTTTGATTTTATTCTTCGATAATAGTTAAATAACATTCGAAGCCAAAATAGAGACTTGCAATAGACAGGGTTAATTTTAACATAATGCATCTTTAAACTATATATATAAATACAAAATGGCAAGCATAACACTTCAATAGACTGTCTGTATTTCTCGTTGGAATTAAGCCTTTGTGTTTACGTTCCAAAAATATTTTTACATCTAAGGATTTAGGATTATTACATTAATCAGAATACTAAACAACTAACCCACATTATTTCCTTTTGCAAAACAAAGGATTATCACTTGGGCCAAGGCCCGAATGGTCTGAGCCTGCTCGCCCAAGGCATGGGCCTAGGCCTGGGTGTCCGGGGCTTGGCTATAGGCCTGGGTGTCCAAGGCATGGGAAAGGGCGGCCAGAACATATGTTTATCCACGGGTCCGAGAATGCTTCTTCTTCGCCGCCCTGAAACAACAATTTTCAAACATGAACAACACATAGACGAATATCTGTCAGGCAATAGGCTTTGCATAAGTTATGATTAAATTTGTTCTTGCATATTATGTTTTAATTAATGAAGAAATAACACTAATCACTGCCTTTAAAATTAGAAACGAAAATTATCGCTATGGCGTGTTTCCACAGACACCAGGAAAACAGGGTTTAGAATTTGGATCTCTACGTCCTGAAATAAAATACCAGAAAGAAATTTGTGTCAAATTTCACAATTTGTCGTTCTTAAATTGGCAGCCAAAACTGATTGTAACAAATGGTTCCTAAGATAAGGCCCATACAGTTTCGGCGATTTCGGCTATTATAGGTGTGTCCGTCAGTTTGCAAGGGGCCATATAAGCAGGTTGAGAATGGTTTCTGATCGAAGGGACCCTAGTGAAAATATTTGTACATAATTGACTACCTCTTAATACGACGGGCTAATTTTGGGAGAGCCGAAAATGCAAAATGGTATCAAATAAAGTTTTGCAGACATTGTTGACGAGATGACCTAAGTAATATGTCATTTATTCAAAAGGTTTTATTGGTAGCCGGCGCCATTTGAGATAGGTTCTAGTTGATTTAAAAGGTTTTATTGGTGACCGGAGCCATTTGAGATAGTTCTCAGTAGATTCATTATGGAGGCCAAAATCAAAGGTGATGGCAGCAGGTGGTTCGAAAGGTATTATTTCTATACCAATAACCAATAACAATATCCACGTGTGATACGCCATTTGGAGGTGAGGCGCTTGTTTCGCTTGTCTTAATTTGGGGACATTAGTATTAATTTCACGAATTAACATTACCGAGCTAAACAATCCCAGTATGCCGTCATTAAACGCCGACTGGACTTACTTCACCATCAACATGAACATAATGCATTAGCCAAAATGGTCTGTTAAAAATATTAAAAATTGGTCATTGATAAAAACAGGTTTGAAAACCGTTGAACGACATTGGAAGACATTCACCAGAACTGAACATACGTTATTCTAGAACTAAAGCTGCTACCAACAACTCGGCCATAGCAGAGCATCTTCAGAACCATCCGTAACATGAAATCGAATGGAACGAGGTGCAGATTCTAACATCCAACCAACAGAATAAGAAAACCAGAAATCCTAGTAGCTATTAACATTGGAAGACATTCACCAGAACTGAACATACGTTATTCTAGAACTAAAGCTGCTACCAACAACTCGGCCATAGCAGAGCATCTTCATAACCATGCGCAACATAAAATCGAATGGAACGAGGTGCAGATTCTAACATCCAACCAACAGAATAAGAAAACCAGAAAATCCTAGCTGCTATTAACATAAGAAGACATTCACCAGAACTGAACAGGGACGCGGGGCTTCACATTTCAAGGGCATATGATCATGTTATCAGGATGAATAAAACCACTTAAAAGGGTCATAATCCCTCAACGGCTTTTCTCTACAAGTTTATAAACAGTCTTAATTAGCCTAAATATACCTTTACTGTCGTCTCGTAATTTGCCTACCAACCTTTTCATGGTTAATCACCTTATATCAGGGCACATGATAACACATTCATGCTTTTAAGGGCACCCATTCGCCAATGGGTACCTTTTTCGTTTGCCCTGATCCAAGTTTTCTTATATCACTTATGTGGAGGCGCGGATCCAAGGGGAACACCAGGAGCAAATATCCTCTCCTAAAAAATTTACAGCCCCTGAAATATGGCGCCCCTGAAAATTGATTCTTAGATACATCAGAGTGGCCGAAAAACGTGTTTCCGGCAGCATTATTTTTCAAAATTCCCCCCAATCCCATAAGCGAAGTGCCCCCCCCCCACCATCATCCCTTTCTGGATACACGCCTTCGCCACCACATGTGCGCAGTAACTTAGGCATTATATTTGCGCCACAACACTCTGCTGCACCTCCACTTTTAAAACCCTACATACGGGCGTCGGCCCTGACTTATATTGTTTGTTTAGTCATCTGAGATTAGGCCTATATTCTCATAATTAGTGTTATCTACATTTTGGTAATGATTCTCATCTGTACCACCTTCCTAACTATAACATTTTTTCACCCAATGGCCCCCTTTGAAGGTTGTCAAATTTGTTTAATAGTATTGTTTCCTAGACTGTTTTTAGGCTTACTAATTAAAATTAGTAAGCCTATAATCTTGTCTTTGTTTGTTTTTAGAATCTTCTACTTCAATTATTTCTGTCATAACTAGCCTGCTCTAACTTTCTATTCATAACATTCACCTATCTTGTATATTTACACAACTGAGATTGGGCAATGTTGTGTTTGTATTTTTAATTATTATAGGCATCCATAATTAGGTAATACTATCTCCTTTGGCTGTACTGTAAATCTATTATCTTGTTGGGTTTTTTTCTTGTTTTCTTTAATCTTTTACTTCTTATTATATTATTGTTATTTAATCTTTGTAAATGGCTTCATCATGAACCCTTATTGAAACGTATTACTTTCATAATAAAAACCAGTGATTGCTTCCCATAAAAACTGTCTTCTGTTAATGTGTTTCCCAATCGCTAAATGCCACTTAAAGATTCGCTAAGTCTGTCTATTGCGGGTCGTTTTAGGCCTGGGGCTTTATTTGTATATTATCTATTAATTAGACCTTAATTAACTTATCCAAACCATAATCAACTATCGATATAATTTTAGGTGTCGGATTTTCAGTTAATTTGAATCCGGTCTGCTACTCAAAGCTCATTGATGATTAGATCAAAAAATGGATAATCGATGATGCGCTTAAAATTCAATAGTTAATATTTCGGTCCTGAGGAAACCAATTTGACTGAATTTTTCAAAATATTCTATTGCCATTATATATTTTTTACTATTATAGCGAGAACAGTCAACTCTTTAGCTAATCTCCCATAATGTATCTTTAATGAAAAGGGATGATTGACTATTTGAATCGTGATCAGCTTTCTGTTTGAATGTCGTTAACCAAGGAATTTATCCGAAATATAAGCCAAGATAAAGCGCAAATACACTGCAGATTT
This sequence comes from Patella ulyssiponensis, assembly GCA_963678685.1. Classification (NCBI taxonomy): domain Eukaryota; kingdom Metazoa; phylum Mollusca; class Gastropoda; family Patellidae; genus Patella; species Patella ulyssiponensis. Next base: position 14,390,705 of record OY783225.1, read on the forward strand.
ATTGAATCTTTAGAATTGTGCAGAGCTATTTCTTTTCAATGAAAGGTCACCTAGGCTAGTTGGTCAAATTCAAGATCAGCGTAAAGATCATTAGGTCATCCCTCTTCAAAACCCTACGTTCATTCTAATTACATTTCCAGAAATACCCATTTCGATGATTTCGGTTACTGAGCTATTGTCAATCGAATTTTTGATGGCCACACCAATAAGAGTGACATCACCCAAACGGAATGAAGCACTCATAATAGCTGAAATCGCCCGAACGGAATGAAAAACCGGTAATAGAAATCGCCCGAATGGAATGAACCACCAATAATAGTCGAAATCGCACAAGACATCGATAATAGTAGAAATCATCAAAAACGGAATAAGACACCCATAATATCCGAAATCGTCAAAACGGAATGAGCCATTCATAATAGCCGAATCGTCAAAACGGTAGGCCTATTAGTCATCCATAATAGCCGAAATCGTCAAAACGGAATGAGCCATCCATAATAGTCGAACTCGTCGAGTGGAATTAGAAATGTATCGGGAACTGGTCGATCACGCAAAAATATGGAACATATAAACCAATTTTCAGCACACTCGAAGGGGTTACGGCTTGCGTTTTTCGTTTATTGGGGGCCATTTGATAAAGAATGACCTAATACTAATATAGGCTCAATCTCCACTCGACCTGTATGTGCCTGAAGCTATTCGAAATAAGAATAGGTCGTAGTACCGGTATCCCAACAAAAATTACCACACATAGCTCACGAATTTAAGTTTGAGTAAAACTCAAGTAAAAGATAGTTATATCGTTCTTATATCGCCCTTGATTGTGAAATTTTAATGATATATGCTGGGCTTTAATAGTCCGGATAGGCAAATGGGCCGATTTTTTTTAGCTGAGTGGGTCGGGTTTTTTTTGTGAAAAATTAGTCGGTTTGCCTGAGTCTCTTACAAATTCAATCAAACCCAAACGCGGCCTACAAATCAATATTGAACTGAATCATTTAAAAGTTACCTGTTCCCATGACGTTGGCATTTAGTAAACGTTCCTTTTCTAAGTTTTAGTTGGTAAAATTCGCCCTGCGATCTGTAATGAGGCAGGGTCGATTAAAGGATTTGCTAATTCTCTCCTTAGTAAAAGATCTCATTGATACAATTGACCTTTCTTTACAAGATCGCCAGTAAATGGGTTAAACTGCCCAAAACGAGGTATCAGACTAAAAGGTATCCTGGACTTTTCCATTAATATATATAATTTCTATCCATATTTACTGAAACGGCGAGAAGTTAGCTCGCAATAAGATCTGAGTCGACAGACCTGGTGATAGTGTCGTTTGGCAATAATCAGACTGTCGTTAATTAATCCTAGCTGTCTATGCCTGTGCCTAAGAATTCATCGATTGCCGACGGGGCGATATTCCTTGAGTGCTGTTACCAAAAGTTCGCACCGTCAAGCAATGGTTAAAATTACTCCGCGGTGTTAATGAGCAAAATGCATTGCCCAGCACATATAAGTGAACATCTTACATAATATGTAAATGATGATGTTCAATTGAACTTTGGGGGGGGGGGGGGAATAGGGATTTTGAAATTATCCGGACAAATTTTCCTTTGTTGCTGTGGCGAATTTCGCTTGAATACTGTGGCGTGTTATTGATATGGTGGGCCGAATAGATTTTCTAAGGCTGAGTGGACTAAGTTTTGATGGCGCCCCCCCCCCCACCCGGGAATATATGTTTGTGCGCCCCTGGATATATATATGGTACTTACCGTTTGCATCTGTTACTACTATCAGTAGCAGAATCAAACAGCTCAGCAGTATAAAGATCTTCATGTTGTTTAACGAAGGTTCCCGGCCTGAATAAATGTATGGTCCGTTAACCAAGATATACAGTCGTTAAAATGTTGTTTTCCAATAAAAGTAAATTCTATAACATTTTATGACATATTGTCCCGGCAGATCGTGTCTCTCCGGTTTGGGTTTTTTTTTCTTCAAATGTACAAAATGACACATTAATGTTGTATTCCTTTATGAAATGGAAGTGAAATGGGGTTTAACGTCCAACTGTCCTGCCCCGACTGGGCTATTGAAGACAGGGATACACATAAAGTGTGCTATGAAGGAAATTTTGCCCGAAAAGCGGCTCCACGACCTATTCTTATATCTAATTCCAATTGCCAATTGTTATTTTAGGGTTTATCGTCCCATCAGAATGAATAGTATTCCATTACGAATCGGGTTTGTAATTTTTGGTCTGTTCCTCCGGCTATTCGCTATACTACGTCATTTCCAGACTGCGTTGTTAGTTGTTGGTACTACATGTATTTATTTAGCATTTGGTGTAGTATGTTATAGTCGAATAAATGATTTAATACAAATAGAACCACAGCCTCTGAACTAAGTTAGTTGCGAATTATCTAACGCGGTGTCTCTTCATTAATAGAAATAGACTATATACAGAAAGCGATACTGTTTTTGATATATTTAATGTTGTAACTGACAAAACTTATAAGGGATATCACACGATACTTATGACTGGGCTGTTCTTTTTAATTCTCATGTTTTATTTTTCTGATTGACAGCAGTAGGTTTAATTGCTACGTGTTGTCATTAAACTGCCAAAACTTTGGGGTATAATATGGTGACAGGTCACTGTAACCCGGTTATTATTTCATCTTGTGTATCTGGCACTCATTTCTTTCGAATTCGTTTAATAGTCAATTTGTGTTAAAAAAAATTCGTAACAATCATTTAAAATCACCCCAAAACATCTAATTTGTACTTGTGTCAAGATTAAACTTGACCATTCAATTTTGATAATAAGTGTCCAATTTACAAGTTAAAAAAAATACAATTCAGTCTTTTATTGATGTATAATGATTAATTTTTTAACAGTGGTCAGGAAATTACATACTTGTATATTGAATGCTCCTTGTCGAAATTAATCAGTTAGCTTTAAGCTGGACACAAGTACAAATTACGTGATTTCAAATATTGCGTTCAGAAAGTTGAAGTACACACACACTAAAGATTGCGTTCAGTACATGATAGTACACACCTGTGTTCATATTAAAGATTGCGTTCATGGCGTTCTAGTACATATAGACATACAGGTTGCATTCAGGACATTCTTTGAAAGCACTGTCGGACCGGGCCCACCTTTCTGCCTAAGCTCATTATAAAAAAAAGTGGGCCTAAGCCTATAGACAAAAAGGAGAAAGAAAAAAAGCAAAGAGAAAGAAAGAAAAAAGGGGGGGGGGAAAAGAAAGAATGGAGGACACAAGGCATGAGAAAGAAAAGATCGGAAGCTTTGGTTTGAAATGCTTTGAAAATGGGTTTGCGAATGCCCCCCCCCCCCAAACCGCCTCGGACGTTTGTGCGCCTTCGACGCGTTTTTGTGTGGGCCTTGGTAAATGACCTGACAGGTGGGCCTTTGGACCCCCAGTCCGGCACTGCTTAAGCAGATAATCCCACTATTTATATAGTCAAACAAATGGAATGCAATATGGTTTAACGTCTTTTTCTGTGTCGACTGGGCTCGTGAAATGAAATGAAAAGGGGTTTAACGTCCTACTCTTCTGCACCTGACCTGGGCTAATGGAAGACGGGCTGGGCTCGTGAAGATAGGTATAACATGTCATACGGTGTGCATTATGGAAATATTGCAACTGTCCAGTTTATGCACAGGATTTCGGTTTTTCAAACATCCGAACGATACCAGGCCCTTTGTTATTCACCAGTGAAAAGGGGAAACCTAGTCGAAAAATTAAGAGGAAATGTCTCGGGCAACACCGCAAACGAACAGTTTTGTCTTTCTTCTCTTTTATATTAGATAAAATGTGTAAAACTTTTTTTTTATGGTTTTATGATTTATATTTCAGTTGTTTTGTTGGGGGTTTTAATGCTCTTAAATCAGGTCGACAAAAATATCTTTTTTTTAAAAAAAAAAAAAAAAAATCGCGGTATCCATCTCTGTTAATGACACACCGCCTCAAACTACGACCGTTATTAAAAATACTGGAATTCACGAGTTATTATTACTCACGGTCAGGAAATAAATGTGATTACATTTTGAATAATTGCGTACACTGTAAATAATTTTTGTGTATTTTTACTTCGATGTAAATTTACATTGTGCTTGTAAATAGGAATTGAGGTAAATTTACATTCACTGTAAATTTGCACTGTGGTTGTAAATTTACCTCAAAGTTATCTTACACTCACTGTACATTTAAACCGTGGTTTTAAATTTACCTCAAAGTTATTTTACACTCACTGTAAATTTACGTGATGCTAAAATACAGTGATTTTGCTGGCAACTTTCTGCCAGTCATTTTACGGTAAAAATACAATTTGAAACATACTTTGACGGGAATGTGTTTGTCCCCACTCGGCTATGTAGCCCTAGGTTCGACCCTGGCAAACACATAAAGTCTTGCGGACCTTTCAGCCGAGCATGCAAAACACCATTCGATAATGGAATGAAATTATATAAAATGGAATTTAACATCATATTGTTCTTCTTCTTACAATGGACAGAGTAGGAGAGGTGATACCAAACAAAATGTTCCACACAATCCTATGTATGGCATATCACTGTGTTCCTACCCCAGTTAAGTGCATTCAGATTTTGATTAATCTATTTCTCTAAAATAGACTAATCTTACTGACATAACAGTAAATATTTTTCTATATGTAGTCGAAGGGGAATAACCGATTTAAACACAATTTGACAGTAAATTTACAATTTGTTGTAAAAATTCTATTTCAAATGGCATTTTTGTTAATATACAGCTTACATAATGCAAACTGCCACATGATTGTATATCTACATTACGTTTGATGTAATCTGACATGAGGCCAAAAAGCTAATGGCCGATGTGGCCATTATTTGACTGTTAATTTACAATTTGCTGTAAAAATGCTATTTCAAATGGTACGTCTGTTAAATTCTGTAATCTTACATAAACTTTGTGCATTTACGTCGTTTTAAATGTAAGTTAACAAACAATGTGATATTTTAAGTATACTTTTAACTGTAAATATACATATAATTTTAACAGGTTAATATGGATCTTTTACGAGCACACCAGTGTGTACACTGGACCTAGCTGTTTCGTCCCGTTCGAACGACTAGGGGGAACCACGCCGGAAAATCTGAATGAACTTTCTCGGCCAATGCAGGGATCGAATACCCGACCCCCAGACTAGTGAGCCAGCGAGCGTCTTACCACCGTGACTAAAAGCAAAAAGTAATGAAGCCTTAAAAGGTCAATCAATGTTTAACGTTGTAAAGAGATGTACATTTACACGTTATCTGTAAATTGTACTCTAATCCCGTATTTAAACATGTTTTAATAGTAGAATTACCCATAAAAACAGTTAAAGTACAACATACATGTACGTTAACAAACACAGATGTATTAATGCAGGTTACATGTAAAAAAAAATACAGTTATAATTTGTAAAACTATACTTTTATATATTGTTAATTTACCATTTGTTTACGGTAATCCAACGTTACCCCTCTAATACAGTAAATGTATGGTATAAAAACATGCAGTGGTATTTTTACAGCGTTATGTTAAATAAATTACATATTTTTCACTGTAATTTTACATTTATTTTTAACAGTGTATTCTTAAAAGGGCCTGGAATCATCTAATAGCGTTTTATTCGGGAGCTAAAATTGATTATGACGTTCAGCCTCAAAACATTATTGGATATGTATTTGGGCAAACAAACTTTTTGTAATACTATAGCTCAAGAAACTCTCCATTTCAAATGTAGGAGCGTGGCGTCTAACACCGTCAACATTCGATGCGCAGTTGTCCAGGGAACAATCATGTCACGTTTCCTGTCTACCATACTGGAAACCACGGAACCTTGGGCTTTTTTGGAAAGAAAAGGCGTGTTGGATGGCGGAATGGTTAGCACGTGCGCGCTTTCATTGAGTTAACTGGTCCAAAGAGCTACCCAGTGTTGCTCTGCTCGTTTTTTTCTTTCCGGGGAGAGAGAGGGGTGGGGGTGAACGTCTAGTCGACACAAACTAGGTCATTTCGGGACTAACACATGGTTCAAAACTTTATTTCAGTGGGAGCAGGAGAAAACCAACGAGATTTGAGAGGCGATTTAACAGTTGATTTAACTTTTGGGGGAGGGGTCGGGTTGTTCAAAGCTCTGATAATTTATAACACATCCTTACCTTCAACAGAAAGAACGTCTGCTGCTCAGGCGCGGATCCAGGATTTTTTGCAGGGGGGGGGGGTCTAGGTTTGATAATTGCGCACAACCAATTAACGGGAGGTTTGGGGGGCCTCCCCCAGAAAAATTTGGTAAATTAGATTCAATTTGGTGCATTCTGACGTATTTCCGGAAGGTAAATTCCAAAATTTCAGTTCTAAAAATCGCCAATAAAATCGCATAAAAATTTTTCAAGCCTGAGCAGGGGGGGGGGGGCGGACCCCCTGGCCCCCCCCTCTGGATCCGCGCCTGCTGCTATTATATTTGATAGAGGTGTTGCGTTGGTCTCCGTTATCTGTTTAGCCATGACATTAGTTGGCTGTCAGTCGAAGTATACCCGACCCCGACCCCATAGCAAATATTCCTATAGATTACCAGTGCAGTTTTCTATAGAATTCTTTAGTACATACTAGAAGGTTGGGGGGAGGGCGTACATTTTCTGTAGGATGAAATTCTATAGTATTCTACATAATTAAAGGAGCTGTACTCACTGCAGGAACTAAAGGTCCGAATATTCTACAGTTTCAGAAGCGAAAATCGTGCAGATTTATGTTAAAATACCATAGTACATATGTATTCTACATGTATATATGTTTTTATAGTGTTTTCTGTAGTAAGCTCTATAGTTATCGTTTTGTCTTTGATCAGGTTTTGGGGACAGACTGCACAGTTGTCCCACTTTCATCACTTTCTTGTTAAACATGCATTATGCAAGAGCTAAATCTGCCAATTACAAGTCTTTCTTTAGGCCTGAAATGTTATCTAAATTATCAATTAGACATTAATTAACTTATGCGGACCATAATAAACTCTCGATGTCTTGGCTAGTCTTCAATATTGGCTGGATTAGATTCCTATATGCTGCTTAACGGCCATTGATAATTAAATTTAAAACATGGATAATCGAGACTATGCTGTTTATATTAATGATTTTAGTAATGATGACCAAGGCTAAGCGAAAATTTCACCCGCTTCGTTCTAGGCTCATAGTGAATCAATTCGACTGAAATTTTCAGCAAATTACCTTTACACTATCTATTTTTTAACTATTATAGTTAAAACTGCCAACTCTTTATCTTATCTCCCATAATGTATCTTTTATAGTAACCTCTGTGCAGTTGTTATACATATACACTCAATTAAAAAATCTGAAATTCAGCCAATGAACAAACAGTCTTCTCTTGGATTAACTTCAATGCGTACATTAGCTAACTGATAATGACTTTCCAGCGACAGAAATTTAACAGACTCTTACGAAACAACACGTTAACAAGATAACTATCCTTCAGGGTTAAACAGATCATTAAAATAAGTTTTGAGCAACCGACTTGGTACATTAACAGTTGATTTAACTACTGATACGTGTAATAATAATTGATTTAACTACTGGTATATGAAAAGTTGATTGCCATTAATGGATAGACCACTAAAAATAAATTTTTGGATTGACTTGAAAAAAACATTTAAACATGAATATTTGTATGAGGTCAATTATGTAAGAATTTTAAGTAAGTCTACATGACATGTATGTGCATCTCGTATGGTATTTTTTTTTCTTATCTATATTTCAGGTATTGTTCCCATGGATACAAAGTCAAGCACTGCCGCCTACCACAGCTATATTTTAGCTATAGCATCAAATATCTGCTTGACACACATGCAGATGGATTTAGCTTGCTCTTCAGAATGACACTGAAACACATAACACTGGTAAACGGTCTTGCCTACTTGTCCAATCTTTACCGCTAAATTCTGTCGGCCAAACCCATCTTCATAATTCACAAGTTGGCAAATCGTGTGTAATGGATGCCTTTGTAATACATCTTGTCCGTTCACATCTAGAACTTTGATACCATGGCGACTGATGTGAATGTTGACTTCATCTGAGTCTTTCGTTGAAATCGGTAATTTCCCTTCGATTTGTGCTTCTTCTATTCGATCAACAAGTTGGGCTTCTGAATCTCGTTTTTTAGGATTCAATGTATTGATTTCCTGAACCTGTCCTAGATAAGCAACTTTGAAGTGAATTTTACGATGCAGAATCTTTCCATTTGCATCCTTAACATCCTTGCTACTCGATAAATTTTCATTACTTGATGCCCCTGAGCTATCCACAGATTCACGGCTAATGCTCTGTTGGGTTTTGTTCTTATTTTTCTTATAATTAAACATAATGAAGTTCACAATGTCTAATCCATGTATTGATGATTCACTGAAAGAAATGAAAAAAGCTCATGTATTATCATTTAAAAATGTACATGTCTCACTGCATAATTTATTATTATGTAGACCTACATTTTATAACAACAAAGGCGAAAACCGCAGAACCTGAAGAAAACCCACAACATTAGACAGGCATTCCTACTCCTTGTCACATATACACAAACTGGGAATCAAAACCACACTGTGACTCTGTAATGGACCTTATGATCTATGGAAGAAAGACTATGAAAGACCATGTTCTTCATCTTGGATCACTTAAAACTTGACACATCACATTTTAAACGACTACAATTTTACCTCAGAATCTCACTTTGTTTATAAATGCATGCATCTTATAAGATAAGTTTATACCAGTATAAACATACCCACCCTAGTGTAAGGACAATAGTTACATGTACAAGTCACATCATTATATAAAAACTAGGGATCCAAGAATCTTTTGAATTATCATCTGTTATAGTGTAATCTTACAGTGCAAGTGGGGGTTGGATGGATGAGTGGTTTTTCTCCCGATCCTCCGGTTTCCCCCCAACCCCACTGCTAAAGTCCCGAAATGACCTGGTTTGTCTCGAGTGGACGTTAAACCAAATTTCTCCCTCCCTTCTGACCTTTTAAGTACATCTAGCCGGTCCAAGGCTAGTTTCAAGATAAAACCTTTCGTTAATGAATCTTTCCAATTTTACTCTTGTTTAACCGTTTGTGTGGCTGACGATTGATTGTAATTAAAACCCAATTCTATATTGACCTTTCTTTGTTATGTAATTACAGTTCGGGATAGTTAACAAACCATTAAGTTTATACCATGGTTTATAATACCTATCTGTTCTGTAACAAAAGTTTACTTTCCGTCAACATGTGAAATATACGGATTGACTACGGAACTATAGCCAGCCATTTATGCGCAGGCGTAGTAAGACTGGTTAATCGCAACACAAAATTTATCAAAGGATTATTTCAGGTCTGGAAGAACAAGACAATTTTAGTGTTGTCGAGGTAAACAAACATGGCGGTCAGTGTTGTCGATTTTACCAGAAATCCAGAAAGAACTATGTTTTGTGATTCTTCTGAGGACGATATATCTTGTGCAAAAACTTTCTGGCAATCTGTGACACTTCTTCCTCCCATGGAATCAAGGCTTGTATCCAGTGATATAAAACAAAGGCTTAGAACCGCCCCTTCAAGCTCTCACCATCGACCAAGTGAGATTTTTTGTTTTAATTAATATTGTGATAAGATCTATAGAGTATGCCCATTGATAGATAATATATATATATACTGACCACACTGATATGAATGGAAGTGCTGACAAATGAAACGAAATGGGGTTTAACGTCCTACTCTTCTGCACCTAACCTGGGCTAATGGAAGACGGGCATACGCCATACAGTGTGCTATGAAGGAAATTTTGCCCGGGCAGTGGCGTTACGGCCTACTCTTATATCGAATTCCAACTGCCAAGGGATCTTTTACGTGTACGCCAATGTGTACACAGGACCTCTGTTTTTCGTACCATTCAAACAACTAGGCAGCTGTCCGTGTCAGGCCCTCCTTCTGCATCACTGACAAGGGGAAACCATGCTGGAAAATGGAGACAAACTTTCTCGGCCAATGCAGGGATCGAAACTTGACTTCCAGGCTAGCAAGCCAGCGCCTAGCCCACTTAGCAACCGTGATTCCGTCGAGGATACATAATGTGGAAAAAAATGTATTATGTGTCATAATAGCAAGTCTAAAACAATATTTAAAATTTAGGGCTTAAAAAACCTTTTATGTACAATCTTTTAATCAAAAATATTTTATATTTCTTGTATTTTAAACATAAATTTATGCATACAAATTTGTATATGAATGTAATTTTATTATCAAGACTTTAAAATTTTATATTGTTTCAATCTATGTTTTTGTAAATTGCCCCAGCAGAGCATTGTTCTTCGATACGTGGACGATGAGCTCTGTATAAAAATCCTATCATTTTAATATAACAATGATAATTGTCTTGCATTATTAACACAGAACATGTATAAAAAAAATTATTGTACATGTATGCACATCATCAACAGCAAATACCATTTTCATAAATATGTGTAACAATGTCTGGATTTCTCATTTAATATTTTCATCATTTTTTAGTTATGTTTTGTTTTTTTTTATTTTAGGTACCTGTTCTACATATAGAGTTCCAGACAATGATTTAGGTAACCATTGGGTTTTTTTTTCTGATAGACGACTATCTTACAGCCAATGAAACATGTACATGTATGGCGCACCTACACAGTTCATTTTATTCTGGTTACTGAAGACTTTTTAGTAGACAATTCTTAATTATATGCTTTACAAATATTCTTTTATTCACTGTAGTTTAAGTTCAAGTTGCAAACGCATCTGATCTTTATTAGTTTAAAAGAGCCTTAGTTTGTTGCATATAATTCTTACATCCCATATCTATTCTATACCGTATCATACCCTATCTTACATCCAATCCTAGTTTATACCCTATCATCCTATCCTCTATCCTATCCTCTCTCCTGTCCTATATCCTAACCTATATATATTATATCCTATATCCTATTAGTAAATGCAGGAGGACCGCACTACACGCAAAACAAAAATCTACAAGATAAACCTGCGTACAATACAGAAAAAAGACATTGCAAAAACTAAACGAATATCAAATCATGTGAATGGATATAATCCTATCCTATATATCCTATCCTCTATCCAGTCCTATATACATGTATCCTATCCTATATATCCTATCCTTTATCCTGTAATATATCATATCCTTTATCCTTACCTATCTTATCCTATCCTATATATTCTATCCTATATCATATCCTTTTCTATCTCCAGTCCTATATCCCATCCTATCTCCTATACTAAGTGACATTTAATTTTTGTCTTGTTTCTAGCTGTACAGGAATTTTTAACAAGGGCCAAAAACATGGTACAAATGGAAGAGTTCATGCGATTGAGACAGTTTGCATCAGCTCGGGATGAGGATCGCGAAATGCTTCATAAAAGAAGAAAAGAACGTAAAAAGGTGAGATGATTCTCAAGATAAAGTTTAGAGAAAAAAATGGTTGAGATCGGACCGTAACCCCATAGAGGATCTCAACTACAGAAGTGGACAGCAAGAAAAACGTTTTTATAAATATACATGTAGTTTTGTTAATGAAAAATATTTGCCACAAATCTTTATTAGTTGGTTAAAATTGTTAGTAATCAGGTTATAGTCATGATATAGTTGTTATGTCACTAAGGTGTTCAAACTGTGAGTATTACCCAATATGGGTATTATAATTAGTCACACTTTTACACTAGAAGTGGCATCTTTTACAGCTAGTTACACACCTGCTTATTAATGAATGAATACTGTATAATTTCCAACCACTTTCTATACAAACTAAACATAAGTTAAATGAGTTCAATACAAAAAATTTCATTAATTGAGGATCTAGGTTCTTAAGACAATGGTATCAGCTTAATTGTGTGTTAATTTTTTTATGTAGATAATTGCGCAATATATTCCTGCTAGTCTCACTTTCAAAAGTAGGAGATCTCCAGAATTTGATATTAGCTACTGCTGATAGCTTTCAAAATCAAAAGCATGTTAAAATGAAAAACAGTGTATGGAAAATTTCTTAATGTTAAATATTTTAATTGTGACATCCCAAATGACATTCACAAGCATTCTGGGATTGTTTTGATTAAAATATAAATAAATCCAGATGTTAGAAATTAAAGAAGAAATGGCATAGGCCTACAATGTCCTTAATAATTCTGATACAGATAGATAGATTTTATTGGCAAAAATATCATTTTCAACTTCAAATTCAAACGTTTGAAGATGGCCGTCCATGGAGAGGAATGGGAAAACAAGGGAGGTAATTGAGTAACTATTTCCTCAATCAACCTGTGTCACACATTTTAATGCCCCCAAAATTTTGCCCATGATCGTATAATAGTGAGTTGACAACCTTTTGAGCAAAAGACATAGAAATAATTATGTTTTGACTTTCTTAGAAAATATGAAATTTCCGCTTTAATAATTCTTATACAGATAGATAGATAGATTTTATTGTATCTTAACTGTCTAAGCTCTAAACACCCCATAAGAGGCAGCATCCAAATATCCATAAAACATCTTAAGAAGAAAAAAGCATTAACATCATTTATGACAAAGGCTAATAATTAAAATTAAAAAAAAAAAATACCCCCCCCCCCCAAAAAAAAACCCACATAGCATGTAAATGTTTACATATTATATAAGGATAGATTGCCATATATGTATATTATTATTAACGATTCATTGCTTTTTATTCTAAACAGAGAGAAGAAATTTCAAGAAATCGTATCCCCAAGAGACAGAATCAGTCCGAAGACATAATTGTTATGGATAGTGATGAGGATAAAGGCGAGGACACAGTAACAGCCCTTAAAGACTTGGATAAATTTGATAAATTGAAGAGTAATGGCGACGAGGTGGATTCCGACTAGTGAAATACTGCAAAACGAAAGACAAATTAATAACTTTGATTGTAGAAAATATATTTTAAAGATACATTATGGGAGATTTTTACAAGGAGTTAGCCATTCTTGCTATAACAGTTCAAAAATAGATGCTGTAACAAGAATATATTGAAAATTTCAGTCAAATTACTTTATCCTGAACAAAGTTGTTACCACTATAATTTTTTGCTAGAAATGGTAGTTAAAATTCATCGACACCATTTTCCCATTATGACCGATTGTTGATTGACAGGCGTTAACTCCACCTATATAGTCTCGATTATCAAGTAATGTTTACAATGACTAGTACCGATAGCGTATTCGGTTTGAGACAGGACTGCAATTCAATTCGTATACATTTATTTTTTACTATAAATTAGAATTAAGACTTTTAACATATAGATAAGAAGAGAAAGTCTGCGATAGGATATTAAAGTTTGAAAGGAATGGGCCAAATCAACGAGGCAGTATTGTAAATAAATTATAATAAATCGCCGACTTCTTGCGTTGCCTGCGTGTACTCTTTTGTACTTCAGGTAGGCCTAAGCATAGAACTAAATTTAGTTCTATGGCCTAAGCGACTCCCTAAGCAGACGAATAGAAAACAGTCCGGAAGTATGATGACGTCAACGTCACGGAGAAGCCCCGCCCACGACGCCATAGTGATTAAATCAGTCAACGAAATCCTGTTTTAATCCGAGCCCAATCCAAGCCATCCGTGGGTCTACAGAGTTCATTTTAGGCTTGTTGTTTAAATAAAGATCTAATTTATAATTTCTATGACTTCTGAGGCCCAAAGGAAGACCGACAAAAGTCTGTTTTTGCTCTCCCATAATGTATGTTTAATAATTTCTGCTGCAGAATTTAATTCGTATGACCCAAGAATGTGAATGTGTAGAAACGTATGTGGAGAATATATAATAATTGTTTTAATATAAAATGTAAACTATTTTTGTAATAAATTTTTAAAGCTACGGTTTGGGTAGATTTCAGAACGGGATCATGATGGAAGTAGGAAACTTGATGTTTTAGTGCTATCTCTTGATGGTGTAACCATGATCTGCTTACAAAGAACAAGAGACCTAAACTAACACACAGATCGTTTCGCGTGATCATTGATTAGCGGATCTGGAAGCTGGCAATGGTGGGGGGGGGGGGGGTCGTCCAAACCAAGTCGGCAGCCACAATCCCACCCCCAATGAATGTTCACAAAATACTTGCTATAAAACTTGATATATCGTTTAGCCTATTATTTCAGATAGCAACGTATAATATAATTGAGCTTTTAATGTTTGGGGACTGGGTCAAAATTTCCCATCATTTGAGTTCAATGAAAATTCTTGTGAACCAAAGGATAAAAAGTCTGACGGAATCTCGAGGCCTGCATGTTTGTGACAGTTGACAGAACATTTGCAGTCCGTCGCTACGTGACCGACTCACTAGTGGTACTACTAATTCATGGGCGATTCACTATAATCGTGAATATGATAATAATAAGATAGCAGAGGACCACAGATCAACATTAGAAGGACGATGAAATAATGGAATTGAGCGCAGTTGGCGCGAAAATATGTAGACAGCCACGTGTAATATTTATGTAACTGAGCTGCGAGCGCCGAAATCAGAAAAAAATATCAGGTATGTAATTTGGGACCGGGTCTGAAAGGGCTTTGTCTCACGAGGGCGCTTACTATCACATGGGTCACTGCATGGCAGATGGCCATCTTCAACCCCCGCCTCATTTTTTGCTAACAGTATATAATATACACATTCTAGACTTCACTTTGCGCATCAAACCTATCTGGATCTAGGTAGTTTTAATTTAAACGTAGTAGTCGAATAAAATGGTGATCTATGCTCTCACAGAGAAAAGAGAGAGAGAGAGAAATGTGATTTAACGTACACTCGACTAACATATGGTTTAAATTTTATTTCAATAATTCGCATGCGCGTAGGGGTCTTTAGCAGTGGGAGGAAACCGGGGTGCCCGGAGGAAACCCACGAGGTTGAGAAAGCAATCCTCTCTCCATGCCACATACGCTCACACCAGGGATCGAAACCACAGCCGTAAGCCAGAGGTGACCGGCCAGCCAGAGGTCGAAGCGCGGCACTCTAGACCACTAGGCCATCCCCACCCCACAAAGAAAAAGAAAAATATCTTTGCAAAATATGCCAAATACAGAGATAAAAAAAAAAGTTTTGAGATAAAAAAAAAAGTTTTGCCAACAGCGGCGACATAATCGGCTCTTTACGATGACCAATAAAGTTACCAATGATCACGTTTGCTGCTGGACAAAGTAGCACATATTTTGAAGCTTGAGGTCTTACTTTTCGGCACCCATCTGACAAAAGAAAACGGATATATACCATACAGTATGCCACGAGGGAAATTGTACTTGAACAGAGGCATTTTCATAGGCGTACGGGCTCGATGCCAGTTAGGGGGGCAGAACTCGAAATGCCCGAAAAAAATTTGGATTTACAAACAGTGGCGCCGGTCTATTTCGAGAGGCTTACCTTGTATAGACCGAATCACACCCCCGCCTCCGCTTTAGAAAATTTTGGAATATTTGACGGTTGCAAACACTTTTTCCTGCTATTTCAGCCCGTGAACAAAGCAACTTTAAAGTGGTCTAATATAGACTAATTAATATCAGGGGCGTGGTGAGGGCAATTATTGAGAAGAAATTATGAGTAACAAAAAAGATTTTGGCACAAAAACCCTTTTACTGACCACGGAGCTGTGGCCGGCGAAGCCGGCCACCGCGAGCCCGCGGTGGGGGGTCCGGGGGGCCCTCCCCCCATAAACATTGCAACATGGGGACCATATGGGGAAAAAAGGGGCTGTGGGCCCAGATCATACCACAAGATTCCCATACTGGACCCATACTATCTTCCCACGTACAAATGTAGGCAAATACACTTTATTTTCATATATATTAATATCACAGAGACAAGCCAAATGAAACAATGCTTACTTCTTTCTTACAATGATAATCTGAGGTTATAGTGTGTGTATCTGGGGCCAATATGGGATCTATATGGGATTTCCCGCATTAACAACTCTGTTTTTGTATACATGGGGCCAATATGGTGTCCATATAGGATTACCCATTTGTGCGTCTGGGGCCAATATGGGATGTATATGGGATTACCCACATTAACCACTCTGTTTTTGCAAACATGGGGCCAATATGGTGTCCACATGGGATTACCTATGTTTGTATCTGGGATAATATGGTATCTTTATGGGATTACATATTAACTTTTGTATATCTGGGACCAACATGGTATCCATATGGGATTGCGTATGTTAGCTCATTATTGAACCCATACTTTTATTTGTTTATACCTTGAACCAAAATGTGCACCCAGGATCTGTGTGGTATGGATATGATATAACCACATTCCTGTATATTATGTACATGGGCCCAATATGGTATCCATATGGAAATACCCACATGTGTATCTGGGGTCAATATATCTATATGGCATTTCCCCCACATATAATATATCTAATTCTAATATGGTATCCATATGGAGTTACCTACATGTGTTTCTGGGTCCAAAATAATATATATGGTTTATTTACCACATATAAAATAATTATATAGGTCTGGGTCCAATATGGTATCCATATGGGCCCCATAAACATTGCAATATGGGGACCATTATGGGAAGAAAATGGGCTGTGGGCCCAGATCATACCACATGGTTCCCATACTTAACCCATATTATCTTCCCACATACAAATGTAGGCAAATATATACGCTTTATTTTCATATATAATAATACCCCAGAGATACGCCAAATGATATAATGGTTACATGAACTTCTTTCTTACATTGATAATCTGACCTTATAGTGTGCATATCATATCTGGGCCAATATGGGATTTATATGGTATTACCCACATTAAAACTCTGTTTTGTAAACGTGGGGCCAATATGGTGTTCGTATGGGATTACCCATTTGTGTATCTGGGGATAATATGGTATCTGTATGGGATTACATGATAAATTTTGTATATCTGGGGCCAACATGGTATTCATATGGGATTACTTATTTGCATATGTTAGCTCATTATTGAACCCACACTTACCTGGAATCTGCGTGGTATGGATATGATATGACCACATTCATGTGTATTATGTATGTGGGTTCAACATGGTATCCATATGGGATTACCCACGCGTGTATCAGGGGAAAATATATCTATATGGCATTTACCACATATAATATATATCTACATTGTAATTCCAATGTGGTATCCATATGGGGTTACTCACACCTGTATCTGTTTCAACATGAATCTAATATCATTTAAACGTTTGTGCAAATCTGTAATATGGCCAAGATTACACGTAGTTTTCCAAATGAGAAAGAGGCTGTCTAAATATCTTTCAAATTTCTCTTTGATGTAGTTTCTACAGTTAAATCTGCTAAAGGGCAATTCCACCGTATCAAACGTACATTTAGAACTCGTCATATTTTTATTACTTCCAATATTATCTAACCATGAATAATTAACCGTTTTGGTTTTATTTCGTATTAAAACATATGATTAAAAAATCAATTGACATATGATTTTATTTGTTCATGAACACCGGAAATAAATATTGGCTCCTCAAAGTATAGGTAATAGACGTACAGAAATGAGCACCATGATTTGCCTGCATGAACATATAGTTGCAAAACTCTGAATTGTCCGGTGGAATTGAAAAGTTTTTCTCCTTGTAAAAAATGACACTAATACTAAATGTCTACTGTATGATCACATTTGGATTCTTGTAATCCAGTAAATTAGAAATTATTGTGGTAATGGACGTACATATTTTCTTGTAACAGATGTACGAGTACAAATTGCAAACCCATTACATGAGATATGTAAACTTTCAAATAATCGGAGTGATACATAATAATAATTATTAACTCATTTGAATTAATGGAGCAGTTACTTTCGAAAAAACATTACTCCTTGAATAAAATATTGTGACCCTAAAATTTTGGTAGCTGACGAACATACATCTTTGAAATCCCGCAAGTGAATCAGAGAATTTTGTCAAATGTTTTCTTTTTACGGTCATAATATCATGAATGGGTGATGTAAGCTTTGAATATGAGTTTTTGAACAGTTCCATAAATAAATATGAATGAGAGATAAACTGTAAATATTTGATTACATGAAATACTGTGAAAATTAATGGACTGGACGTGCATCTATGAAAACCAAAGTTTACTGAGAATTTTTTCAAATCTTTTCTTTTTATGGACAGTATTATAAGAATGGTTTATTATAAGAATGGTTTAAACAATTCCATACATAGATCATATGAATGAGAGAGAAAAAATGTAAATATTTGGTAACAGGCGCAGGTTCTCATACTAATATTTATCCTTGAAATCCCGCAAGTGAATCAGAGAATTTTGTCAAATGTTTTCTTTTTACAGTCATAATATCAAGAATGGGTGATGTTAGCTTTGAATATGAGTTTTTGAACAGTTCCATAAATAAATATGAATGAGAGATAAACTGTAAATATTTGATTACATGAAATACTGTGAAAATTAATGGACTGGACGTGCATCTATGAAAACCAAAGTTTATTGAGAATTTTTTCAAATCTTTTCTTTTTATGGACAGTATTATAAGAATGGGTTATTCTTGCTTTAGATAATGAAGTTTTAAACAATTCCATACATAAATCATATGAATGAGAGAGCAAAAATGTAAATATTTGGTAACAGGCGCAGGTTCTCATAGTAATATTTTTCATTGTTAGTTACTTTTGCAAAACTATATTATTTTTATATTTTAATGTATAAATATCATGTTTATATACATTGTCAGATAATGAATGCCAAATCATTCATTGTGATTCAGAATAGTCAAACAAACACAAAGTAAGAAAATACCAAAAATTTACAAATTCGACATTAAGAATGTAAACATTGACCAACTTTTCAACTAATTAAATTTGTCACCTAATTGTATACTTTGATGTGGAATTGCCCCGAAGATTTACGTGTAATAGAAATAGTTACTCCATAGGTAGACGATTTAGTCTACTGTCGTACAGAAATTGCTTTTATATCTTAAATAAAAAAACAGTCGAAACACTAAAAATTTAGTGATGCACTGATATGGACTTTGCAGAGATTATACAGATTACAGTAAAATTCTCCTAACTGGCTGGTATACCAAATGACAGACTATAATAATATGTTTACCATGAATAAAAAAAAATAGAGTTTATTTCTGAATGAAATTGTGATACATGTTTTCACTTTAAGAAATACTCCACCCCGCCTTTCGAATCAAATGTGGAGCTTTAAAGCAAAAAGAGTCGCTAATACTTATTCTTTTTAAAAAAAAGCCAAATAGGACCCGTTATTACTCAAATTTATTATGAATACAGCATGGCTGGTAGTATCTTGCTAGTACGGTTTTAATGACTATAGCAGTTTCTGTACACAAATTATATAATATCTAACTTTACTGTGGAGGTCACCAAGCCACCCATGAAAACCTGTCAGCGAGTCATCATTAACAACCAATTTAGTCTCTTGAAGTCTGTTTGGTCACTGGCTGAAATTTAGATTCTACTATGTAGAAGTATGTATATAATTAGTACTAACAAGAAGAAACTGCTGAAAGTGGTACACATCTCTGAAATCAGTTCACAAAACTTAATCAAAGGTAAATTTTTCCCATCCTTTCCTACTAATACTATAATAAGCTTAATGGCTTTTGGGTAAAACAAATTAAATGAAAGGTTTTAAAGTTTCTATATTTCGAAAAAATGTCTTTGGGAAAATAACTGATACAAATGAGTTGATCATTTTCTGTGGAAATATACAAGTGCATCAAAGTATTTATACAAAAGTTTTGTAATAATATAAGAATAGATTTGAATAGATGTTTCTTTTTTTCTTAGTTATTTTGATTTGACAGAATATTGGTAAACTCTAAAACAAGAAAGCTGTCATTTCCAGAAAGATGACTATTTCCATTTTCATGGCAAAATATGTTTCTTGCTCTCGCTGGACTAAACGTTTGAAAGTTTTATCAGCTATACAACGAAATACAAATGACATATATATATAACTGAATTTGGTAAAGATGAAATAAACGCACTTTAAAAAAAAAAAGAGATAATAAATGCTAAATCTGGTCTTTTTACAGCTTAATCCGTTTGAAACGAGGGTAATTCAAATACTCTGGAACAACAGATTAAAGAATTGAAATGACAACATAAGCACTGGTCAACTATTTCACATGTTCCGGACCAGAAGACAATGGTGAGTTTCTGTTTGTATTAATTACTGTTTGTGGAGACTACAGGTCAGAATTTATGTCCGATTTTTATGAAAATTAAAAGATGTGTTTGTATCCCAAAGATATTGATCGAATTTAATATCGGCGCAAAATATGGGTAGAGTTGTCTTACTTTGTCAGGCTGCACATCAACAGACCTAATCAATGTGCTTTTCTTTTGAATTGCAGAGTCGGTCAGAAGAAATCCAATGTTTGTGAACACTACAAACGAAGAAATCAAAACAGCTGTTAGTTGCTTCCTGGCTAATTCAAGGGGCAGGGATGGTGGGAGATCCCAACGAATTTCAACTGTCTTACCAAAAAAGCATTATAATAAAACATGAAACCAAATAAACAGTTTTGTTATTTTATTAGACTGATTTGGTACTTGTTGTTTACCATGCTTAAAACTAGAGAATTCATCAAAGTTACACGGAGCTGTGTAGCACACTTGATATTATCATTAAAATAGTGTTTAGCATGTAATATCAAATGATCATACATTAGAAGATAATTTCATACTTGTATTAAATTAGTCTAAGTTCGGCTATAATGTTTGGTATAAATAGTTTACTGTCCATATATGTGTTGTCACCACAAATAAGCTCAGTACAACTACAATATTTCTTAGAATCACACAGGAAATCCATTTAGTGCCCAAATTAATATCCTGGCATATCCACACAGATCCCATATGATGCCCATATTACATTGATTTGTACTCCCACATGAGTCCCATATAGTACCCATATTACATGTCTTATCAAGACCATATAGGTCCCATATTACACACACATTATTTTAGATGATTTCCCCATATAGAACCCACACAAACCCCATTTAGTACCCATGTGGATCCCATATTATGCCCATATATCATTTATTTGTACTCCATATGAGTCCCATATAGTACCCATATTATATTTCTTAACATGGCCATATAGGTCCCACACAGGCCCCATATAGCACCCATATTATTTTAAATGAGTTATCCATATAGGCCCCACACAAACCCCATTTAGTACCCATATGGTTGAGCCCATATGGATCCCATATGGATGTTGGGTGCAAAAATGTCGGGGTCCGGTATGGGCTCCCCATTATGGCCCCATATCACATGACACATGGTACCCATATGGTACCCGTCAATGAATGTTATCAGGGCCCCCGGGAAAATTTCGAAAATTAGAAGCCCAGAAACGCAATCTCCAGCAATCCGAGACAAGAAATACGGTAATAAAATATGATTAAATTTTCCAACTTGACTCTTTCAAAATTTTTTTAATTGGGTCAGATGAAACAATTTTTCCATTTACAAATGTTTTTCATTTTTTGAGTAATTTGATTGTGATTTTGGCGCAAAAACTTTTTGGCGCATGAGTATGGCTACTCATGAACTCATTCTCACCACGCCCCTGATTAATATGGCTGACTCGAATTTCAATCAGCCGTTTACAGTGCTTGATAAAATACTTAGACACCCGCTTAACTTATACTTAAAAATCTTTCTTACTCAAATTTCCCTACAGAACCATATTCAGATTCCTGATTATATTCAAAGAGTAAAACAATAGGTATACTGCAGAATATCAAATTTACCAAGGCTTGACCGATATGCCATTATCTACTCAGATTGAGTTATTTTTACCTAAATCAAACGGTTACGTATAGTTTTGTTTTTGGTAAATAAACCGTAAATAAATGTCTTGCACAGAATTATGTAGTAGTAGTAGGCCCCAATTATCTCTAACCTCAAATGAAGAAAGCAGTTTGGAGGCATATCCATATATTTGCTGTATTATATGGAAGTGGAAAATACTAGGATTTGCTGTAAAAACTAAGTAAAATATAATAGAGAGTCAGTAGCTAGAGAGTAACATAAATAAACAAAAATATTTGCCACGTCGTATACATTATATGGGCATTTGTTGTTTTGGAATTTATCCGTGCCTTTTAATTTTTGTTTAGCCTACAAGCTGTATAATCGATTAGTTGGTAGCCATAGGGCCATTAAACTGGGGTTATCAGAAGATTAATTTGATCGATGCGTAATACTTGATCCACGTTAATAAATCAAACGTACCTGTGATTTAGAACCGGAAGCACGTGTTCTACACGCCATATTGCAGACAAGTGGTGTAAGCCCTTTTTTGTGTGTTTTAGAATTTAATTACGTTTTTGTGACTTCTAAAGCGCTTTATTATTTCCGTTGTGTAAGTGGGAATCGTATTTTTAGCGAATGCAAAGTGCTCATCTGTAAATACACGATTCATTGTTCATATTTTCTCATAGAAAATGGCGATTATATTGCCAATTTTCATAATTTACTTGTTTGCACGTCTTTCAGTAAAGATTTTTAAGTAACATACGGTACTGTAGATATCCATATGGAGTTGCAGTGGTTACAAATAGTTTGTTATCCGTATCAATTTTGACAAGATAGTTGTAGCAATATGTGATTGAACTGGTTTTGATATTGTTATTGCATGTATTAGTCTATTTTGTTTGTCAATATTGAATATTTATAATATGATATGATGAATATGAAGACTTAAAAACGTTTTTTTCCTTCAAGTGGGTGTCTTCTTGGAAATGAATTTTACATTTCATATTTTAGTTTATACAAATTATGTTATACTGGTAATAATGTATTGTATTTTTTATTTTTTTTTTATTTTGATCATTTAGGTTGGCCTGAGACATCTTCAAGATGTCGAAGCGTGCAAAGAATGATAAGAAAGAGTCCGATGAGACACTGACCCGTATTGCTATTGTCAGTACCGATAAATGTCGGCCAAAGAAATGTCGACAGGAATGCAAGAAATCCTGTCCTGTTGTTAGAATGGGTAAGTGTACAGTAGCTGTGTATAATACGGACAGTAACATTATTTTCATGGCCTCCAATGTCTCTTTTGAGAAAGGGGGTTGGGATGGCCTAGTGGTCTAGAGTGCCGCGCCTTGACCTCTAGCTGGCCGGTCACCTCTGGCTTGCGGCTGTGGTTTCGAGCCCTGGTGTGAGCATATGTGGCATGGAGATAGGGGCGCCTTCTCAACTTCGTGGGTTTCCTCCGGGCACTCCGGTTTCCTCCCACTGCTAAAGACCCCTACGCGCAAGCGAATTATTGAAATAAAATTAAAAACCATATGTTAGTCCTGAAATGACCTAGTTGTGTCGAGTGGACGTTAAACCCCATTTCTCTCTCTCTCTCTCTTTTGAGAAAAGTCATTTTTACATGTAAGCAACAGCAAGCCTGGAAATATGACACGTGTAAGATACAATCCTCCTTGTGTCTACTGCAGTTTTAAGATTTGTGTTCAGCCTTGTCAGTCATGAGTAGTTCAGGACGGAGGGCCTATCAAGGGACAGTGTATAGTCATTCGAATGAGATGAGAAACCGAGGTCCAGTTCGCGATAAAGATCCCATGACAGAATTCGATATAAGACTAGGCTATAGCACTGCTGACCAAGCAAAACTTCCCCCATAGCACACTGCATGGCGTTTGTCTGTCTTCATTAGCACCGTTAGAGCAGAACAGTGAGATGCTAAACCCCATTTCATTAGCTCAGTAGGATCAAAACAGTTTTCAATCCCATTTCATTTTCTGTTTTTAAGATTTGCCAGCATATGAATAATTAATGTTGGAATTTGTTCATATTTTCATAATCCATATTTTTTTTCAGGAAAACTTTGTATTGAAGTTTCACCTACAGATAAAATAGCTTTCATATCAGAGGAATTGTGTATAGGTTGTGGTATTTGTGCTAAGGTGAGAAATTTGTCTATGTAAGAATGTGTCAGCACTCTATTATTGCCTGAAATTCAATTTGCAAGAGAAAGCATTACCTTAGCGAAAGAATTCTGGAAACTCAATATCAAAGGCAGCAAATTACATGTACACCTGGCTGCAAGTTCACAAAGCATTCTCAGACTTAAGTCAAGAATTTACTCAAAATAGTTTGCCTTATTCTAACTAAATACAGAAATTTATAAAAATTTTGTTATTGTAATGCATCAAATACATCAATAAGAAACTATGTGCTAAGTGTTGTGTTTAGGATCAAAGATATTTCTTGTAAACAGTGATTGAAAGTTGAGTAAATTCTCAATTTAAGTCTGAGAATGCTTTGTGAACTTGGGGCAAGATTCAGACACATTTGAACCCTGAAATGTATTGTGCGAGTGTCTTGTTAATCAAAAAATCTGCCGGTACAGGAACTTAGTTACTACTGGCTTTAACTCAACATTAAAGGAAAGCTTCACTATGATTTAACTCTCATAGGAATGTTTGGCGCGAGTAAGTCAGTTACTTACCAAATTTGCCCAATGTATTTAACACCAGCTGAGGTTGAGTCTTAAGCATACTTACTGTTTGAGAGTAACTATACAGTATGCCTACTATGTTCAGAACACACGAAACATACTTTCTTTGTCATGAACTTTTAAGCGGCATTTAGGACCTGGATAGCATAGAGTAATAAACTATAACACATACGGAAAACAGGTACTATTAGTTTTGTGTGACGTGTTGAAGAGTATTCTTTCAATGTTTCTATAAGTACATGTATGTGTTATAATTTATTACTTTGTAATGATATCCCAATTGCTTTGGCATATTTTGACTTTTATATCAAAGCAGAACAGTAGGACATTAACCCCATTTCATTTCATTTATTATGACTTGAGAACTACAATTCATTTTAACATGGTCATCTGGTTATCAACATTTATGATGATTAAAAATACTTTTCCAGCATTTCTCAGATGTTTCATGCACGAATCTGCCTTGTTCGTAATGCCATTTAGAAGTAATATGTTCTCTGACAAGATGTTATAGGGTCTCTTACCATTAACTACTGTAATTTAATGTTTTTCAGAAATGTCCATTTGATGCTATTTCCATCATCAATCTACCAAGTAATTTGGAGAAGGAAACAACTCACAGATATAGTGCAAATTCCTTTAAACTACACAGGTATGAGTATTCCATTTCTGTCTTTTTCCTGAAATTTGTTAGTGACTCCAGGAAAATAGGTGCAAGATGCAGTGTTCACCTTGTTTCAGATCTGATACAAGACCAGTAAAGATTGATTGTTTTTTTTTTCCTTAAACTCTCAGACATTGTCCGAAATGGGTGAACTTGGCTGTTTAAATTGGTTTGAAGTATTGTTATTGGTAATTTTTAATCACCGTTTTCTTAAAATGACAGGTGATTTGTATATCGTTAAAGATAATTGCATGTTTGTAGCCAAAGACTGTTGTAGAATTAAACCAACTTCTGTAGAAATAAACCCATGTTATCGTGTTTTACAGATTACCTGTACCGAGAGCAGGAGAAGTTCTAGGATTAGTGGGCACTAATGGTATTGGTAAATCTACAGCTTTAAAGATCTTAGCTGGAAAACAAAAACCAAATCTCGGAAGATTTAAGGTACGCAGCGTAATTTATTTGTCTTAGTGAGATGTCTCATAATTCTATATTAGTATCAGTGGTAAGGGTTGGGTATAGTTTTGATTGAGTTGAAAATTCATCAGAATTTTTCTAAACTCTTTTTTTTGCAGGAACCACCAGACTGGACAGATATTTTAGCTTATTTCCGTGGTAGTGAATTACAGAATTATTTCACGAAGATTTTAGAGGATGATTTGAAAGCGTTGATTAAACCTCAATATGTGGACCAGATACCCCGAGCTGTTAAAGGCTCTGTTGAAGCTCTTCTTGCCAAGAAGAAAGAACTAGATAATCAGAAACAGATAATGGATGTTTTAGGTAAATAAAATGACTAAGGGCTATTCAAGAAAACATTAAAGTGCCACCACCAAGATGTCTTGACAGTTGGAATTCGATATACGAGTAGGCCATATTGCCATTGTCCGGGCAAAATTTCCCTGTACGTTGTATGCTCGTCTTCATTAGTCTAGTTCGGAGCAGAACAGTAGGACATTGAACTCCATTATATTTCACTTCCCACCACCAAGACGAGTTGTCTAATGAGGTGTAACATCCTACTTTTCTACAAATTTGGCCCTGACAGTGGTGCTGTTGCCTACTTTTGTTTCAAATTCCATCTTTCAAGGAATATTTTACATGCACACAAACCAGTACACTGTCCAATAAGCTAGATGCTTTTCTTTGCCTGGACCTCTATCCTGTATCACAGACAACGGAAATCTATGAAATAAAGGGAACAGGAATCTTGAAATAGGACAGTCCTAATGCACACGATGCGCCGAACAAAGTTAGGGAGGAATAGTGCCTTTTGCTATTTAGGGATTTCTGGGGTTTATATTTTTTGTGTTTCCATGGAAACAATATTGACTTAGTTTTGGTGTACAATTTTGTTTCCGGGGCATATTTCATAAACCATGCAAGATATCTTCATGAAACTTTGTACATACATCGACCTA
The DNA here is from genome assembly GCA_963678685.1 of Patella ulyssiponensis. Taxonomy (NCBI): domain Eukaryota; kingdom Metazoa; phylum Mollusca; class Gastropoda; family Patellidae; genus Patella; species Patella ulyssiponensis. Next base: position 14,417,400 of record OY783225.1, read on the forward strand.
TTACTGTAGTTGTGCCTCATAAAGCTCATTCAATTATTCATCATTAGTTTTAAAAATCTTGCTTGTAATAAATTATGTACATACATGTACATTTATTAGTGTTGCAGACACTTCCAAATAAGTGCAAGGGCGCGGGATGTTTGATGACTAGTCATCTTGTTTTCTTTGCACTCAAAGATAGCAGCCAGGTTAGAAAGTCTGGATTTGGGATATGGTTTAACTGTTCATTGTTTAATGGAGATTATCCGAAAAGTACAGATGGTGATGAGAAGCCTGTGTATATGACGCTTGTAGTAGGTGTCCTCGGACAAATAGATCTTGATGCCAGTAGCAGGGTTTTCTCTGGAGTAAGGTCACCTGTCCAACCTCATGGGTTTCCTCCAGGTCCTCTAGTTTCTGCTAATGACCCCTATGCGCAAGTGAAATATAGAAATAAAACTGAACCATATGTCAGTCTCGATATGACCTAGTTTGTTTTCGAGTGGACATTAAACCCCATCCCTCGCTCTCACTCTCTCTAGTCACATAATAACCTGTTTAGTTTAAGTAATAAAGAGGCATGTTTAGGTTTTAATGGATGTATTTTGTTTTAGATTTGAACTATGTAACAGATCGTAATATAGAAGATTTATCTGGAGGAGAATTACAGAGATTTGCTATAGCTATTGTTTGTATACAGAATGCAGACATGTAAGTTCTAATATAAAATCACATTTAAAACAATATTTACTTATGTATGAAGACATCAGTAAACAACTGAAGATTATTTCCTACATAAAAGGTATCGTAATTTAGATATTTATCCCTATGAATAAATAAGAATTCAGATATTAGCATTATGATTATATTTGGATGTTGGATTTATGAATAATTTATTATTTGGATATTGAATTTATGAATAAATTTGGATATTGGATTTATGAATAATTTATTATTTGGATATTGGATTTATGAATGATTTACATGTAATCATCTATTGTAGTTTTATGTTGGATATATGAATAAATTTGGATATTGGATAATGGATTTATGAATGATTTATATGTATTTATCTATTGTAGTTTTATGTTTGACGAACCATCTAGTTATTTAGATGTAAAGCAGAGATTACGAGCTGCTCAAGCTATCCGAAGTTTAATTAATCCTGATAAATATATCATCGTAGTAGAACATGATTTATCAGTACTTGATTATCTCTCCGACTTCATCTGTTGTTTATATGGTGTACCTAGTGCTTATGGTGTAGTTACTATGCCCTTCAGTGTTCGAGAAGGTAAGTTAAATTGTTATTGATTCCTCTATGATCCCACTTGTATCAGATAATAAGTCGTCTTTGCATGGTCAAAGGCTTATGTGTTAAAGTGCCACAGAGCAACTGAATGAATGTTCAGCGCTATAGAAAATGATTATTGTTATTATTATTAAATCATCATTCACACTTTAACACGGTGTAGTCATCGAGTAGTCTAATGTGTGCACTATAGAGCATTGGGGCTGTCATTGAGTCATAAATATTTATATACAGTAGAATCCGTATGAGCAGCCACTCCTATTCAGCGACATCTCCTTGTAAGCGGTCACAATAAATTCCCCCCGTAAAAATTCTATTGTTTCATCTCTTTATTCAACGGTCACTCCTCTAACGCGGCCAGCGGCCACTATTTTGTTAATAAATTTAACAAAACACCGCCCATTCAACGGCCATTGTTGAATGTGAATGATACCATCTTGTCGTTCTTCGTAACACCCCCGCTAATCTCGTGAGTAGTAATCAATTAACTGGACTCCCATTGATCAGGTAAAAAGAAATATGAAAATAACAATTAACCCGGGATTATATGTTAATTAATCTTTTGTTTATATTAAACGACTAACCTGATCATCGTTTTCACACGTAACGGAACATTATTTGATACTGATTGAATAAACTGAAAGTACCGACTAAAAGCCGCTATGTTGTTAAATAGACGTTTTTAGCGCCACCAACAATATTACAGAGTTACACCCCCTCTGAATCAGTAGCAAAATTAGCGATGTTTTTTGGTTCATGTGCTTATTCGATAAAATAAAATTAATTCATCGATTTTCTTCACAAAAATGGATAAATATTATTGAATGCATCACAATGATAGACAGTAGTATTGAAGGTTGGTACAAAATGACAAGTTTACAGAAGTTATGTTCGAGATTCAGCGACGGCCAAATTTACCGATGCAAGTGAAGTATTGGAGTTTGCTTCCAATGCATTCAAGTGTAATGTTAATTGATGTTAGCACAAAAAAACATGGGATTTTACAAAAATGGATAAACATTATCGAATGCATCACAATGATAGACAGTAGTATCGAAGGTTGGGACAAAATGACAAGTTTACGGAAGTTATGTCCGCCGGGATTCAGCGACGGCCAAATGCACCCAAGTGCAATATTAATTGATGACAGCACAAAAGCATGAGATTTTATTAAGAGGCCACTCCCGTTAAGCGGTCAATCGTAAAAATTCCCATGGGTGGCTGCTTAATGCAGATACTACTGTATGTAAAGGATTTGATATATGTAATTTTTATTATATATTCTGTGATACTTGTTAGTATTTACATATATGATGTTGTTTTAATTTGTCTTGTTCAATATAGCCCAGTTGGAGATGACGTGTCATTAAACGACATTTCATTCATTCAGTCATTTAGTCAAATTACATACTTTTGATCTCCTGTATGTATGGTGCGATGTGTGGTCGCTTGTCTGAGGTGTCGGCTTCCTACCCACTTACTTATATACTGAGTGCCAGAGAAAACGCATCATTTAGTTTCTCGTATAACAAAATGATCCTGTAAACATATCTTATTTATTTTGCTTCTTATTGTGAACAATATTCAAATGGGAACACATCAATAACAACACATTTGTACATTTATGGATGTTTAATCTGTAATCAATGGTACAAAGTCAGGGGGGTCAAAACCAAAAATAAATGAGATATGTTTACAGGATCATTTTGTTATACGAAAAACTAAGTGATGCGTTTTCTATGGCACTCAGTATAGTTATAACTTCATGTTCATTGAAATCCACTCTGTTGAGAGCACATTGTTTATATTAGTTAGATTCTGAGTCATTGTTTCTTATTTTTAATTCCATTCCAGGTATTAATATCTTTTTGGATGGATTTGTGCCAACTGAAAATTTACGATTCCGTGAATCCTCTTTAACATTCAAGTTAGCTGAAACAGCAATGGAAGATGAAATCAAAAGAGACTGTAGATATGAATATCCAGACATGAAGAAGGTGTTGGGTATGTAGTAACTTAACATTAACTATTTAAATTGACTGTAAAATTATAACTATCACTTCTAAAAATTTTGTAAATTTTTATGATTTAAGCATAAGCCATTTTTAGAGGCCATTCAAGTTGAGCTCTGTACCTTTTGTTCACTGTGTTAGATAATGGGTGGAAAGGTGGCTTTAAAACCTAGTTAATTAATTCACTAGGGACCGGGTATCATTCAGATTTAATGAAAAAAGGAAAGAAACTGAGCTTACCATCTATAATCTAATACGCATATTCAGTTAATAGATTGCTTTCCAGAAAGTGTTAAATACCATCAAGATTCATCAAATAACGCCCAGTTTGTGCTATCGTTTAGTTTAAGAAACACTGTTTAGTTTTGACATCAGTCATCTAGTTAATGACCATTTAGTCTAGTTTTGAAATTGGTCATCCAGTTTATGACCATTTAGTTTCATATACTAGACAACTGATGTCAAACTAAAGGGTAGCACAAACTGGGCGTTATTTGATGAATCTTGAGTTAGCCACTGACTTATTAATCTGATCCTTAATGTTGACCAGAAAGTTTCTCCTTGTCTGTTGTACAGGATGGAGGGCATGGTAAGGAAACTCTTGTCTAGTTGTTCGGACAGACAAAAACTGATGTTTGGTATATGATGTTGTTTTAATTAGGTAGAGAACACTAGGACGTCCAGTCCCTGTTTACCTCATGTTATTTATAATTCTAGGTGGTTTTGAGTTAAATATACAAGGTGGACAGTTTACAGATTCGGAGATTATTGTTATGTTAGGAGAAAATGGAACTGGAAAAACCACATTTATTAGAATGTTAGCTGGTCGACTAGAACCTGATGAAGGAGGTTTGATAAATTACAATAAATCTAATTTATGAAATTAATGCAAGCTTACATTGTTTTATTATAGAAATTTGTAATTAATAAACTTGTTGACTAGCATTATATAACTGCATGATAATATTGAAGAGCATTATATGACTGTATAACTAGTATTACTTGTCTAGTTGACTAGTATTACATGTACGTATGAACATGTTGACTTGTATTATATGACTTCTGAACATGTTAACTAGTATTATATGACTGTATAACTAGTATAACGTGTGTATGATCATGTTGACTAGTATTATATGTCTGTATGATCATGTTGACTTGTATTTTATGACTGTATGATCATGTCGACTAGTATTATATGACCGTATGATCATGTTGACTAGTATTATATGACTTATGAACATGTTGACCAGTATTATATGACTTATGAACATGTTGACTAGTATTATATGACTTATAAACATGTTGACCAGTATTATGTGACTTATGAACATGTTGACTTGTATTATATGTCTGTATGATCATGTTAACTAATTTTATAAGTCTGTATGTTGTTGTTCTTCTTCTTGGCGTTTAACGTCCGTTGTCTAGAAGTATGTCTGGATGATGTTGACAAGATATCTAGATGATCATGTTGACTTCAATGACTCTGTTGACAAACAACGGAATCAGAATTGAAGTTCAGAGACACAACTTAAAATAAAATTGAGCTGTGATGACAACTTACAATAATATTAATTAACTGTGTTGATAGAGACAGAGAGAATATTTAGCAGATTGTAATGATGCGGTACAGGTTGTAAAGGGAGATAACTGACATGTTTCTATTATGTTTGTAGGTAAGACACCTGTATTAAATGTTAGTTATAAACCACAGAAGATCAGTCCTAAACATAAAGGTACTGTACGACAGTTATTACATGAGAAGATACGAGATGCTTATATACATCCTCAGTTCAACACAGATGTCATGAAACCATTACAGATTGACCAGATTATTGACCAGGAGGTAATAACAGCATTTTTATTTACAGAGGATCTAAATAATTGATTAGGCAATATAATGTACTAACATCTGAAATAAATGAACACAGTACATGCCACATAAGGGGAGAAAGAGAGAAATGGGGTTTAACGTCCACCCGACACAAACTAGTCATTTTGGGACTAACATATGGTTTCAATTTTATTTCAATAATTCGCTTGCGCGTTGGGGTCTTTAGCAGTGGGAGGAAACTAGAGTGTCCGAAATGAACGTAGCAAAAATGACTGTCTATATCTTATATAATGCATGTTTTATGAACTATTATTTGTGATTAAATAGGTACAGAATTTATCCGGTGGTGAGTTACAGAGAACAGCTATTGTATTATGTCTAGGTAAACCTGCTGATGTATACCTTATTGATGAACCATCAGCTTACCTCGATTCTGAACAACGTTTACATGCTGCTAAAGTTATTAAAAGGTATAGTTTTCTTCTTCATTCTTCACTGTTTTTCCATTAAATTCAACGTCTTTTAAAACAGATTCTCATGTTCCTAGAGCACCATGGTAGGCAAGAGGTAAGGGAGATAGTTAAATTCTTTCAATCCCATAAATAGAAGAAATAAGTGAAGAGGGATTTTGGACTACACACATGTGCAGACAAAATAAGGAAATATCTCCCCACCAACCATGAATAACTGAGAACCTAGAGAAGAGTAAACAGATACAAATGGTGCCTGGGCAAAATTACACTCTTATTGCATAAATAACCATAGAAATAAAGTAGCTACAGGCCACAGTTTGTATATTGTTTTACCAAGATGTTAAATCCCCCTTACATTCCATGTTACTGTGACTTTATGATCATGAATTCATCTAATAAGAATTTCAAATTATTGGATTTTGAAATGTAGAAATATTCCACATCATATATATGTTTATAAAACTGAATTTTGTTTTCTTTGTAACAGATTTATTCTCCATGCGAAGAAGACAGCATTTGTAGTAGAGCATGATTTTATAATGGCTACGTATCTAGCTGATCGTGTTGTAATGTTTTCTGGTACACCATCTATCAATACAGTGGCTAATACGTAAGTTTTGATATTATATTACACGACTTGTGTAGAAGAAAGCTATACAAAATATAATCTCTCATCAGTTTAGTTATAGTGTCAGTGAACATAAGAAAAGAAAATGTTTATGAGTCTTGAAAAAATTATCCGACTTATTAATCATGAAAATATCTCTCTAATGCAATTGATCAGAGAGAGAGAGAGAAATGGGGTTTAACGTCCACTCGACACAAACTAGGTCTTTTCAGGACTAACATATGGTTTTTAATTTTATTTCAATAATTCACGTGCGCGTAGGGATCTTTAGCAGTGGGAGGAAACCGGAGGAAACCCATGAGGTGCTCACACCAGGGATCGAAACACAGACGCAAGCCAGAGGTGACCAGCCAGCTAGAGGTCGAAGCGCGGCACTCTAGACCACTAGGCCATCCCAACCCCCGCATTTGATCAATTATGTAATATATATGTTGTTAAGACTTGTCAGTAAACTTTATTTATTAACAGCATTGGTGATATTTAGAATATATATATATATTTTTTTAATTTCTCTTCTCTAGTTTAGGTGTGTTTTGTATCAGTGATATATACCATGCTTCTGAAATTTATTATTGTCTTTTTCAGCCCACAATCATTATTAAATGGAATGAATAAATTCTTAGAATCATTGGAAATCACTTTTAGAAGAGATCCAAATAATTTCCGACCACGTATCAACAAGCTCAACTCAATCAAGGTAATGCATCAGTTCGATCTTCAGAAAAACTTTGTTGTGATTCAGTAACACTTCAGTGAGACTCAATATCAAAATTATGTGCTTGTTTAGAACTGTCTGAGCATAATATGAAAGAATTATTATGAAAGATGGAATAAAACTTTTAATTCACTTTTAGAAACCCCAAAATCACACTTTTTAATTGCACATGTTCTATATACAAGGTATAGATTTCCAAAAAAAACTAACAAATTTTGTAGCTCCTTAAACATAGAATCTTGTCGGAGATATAAAAGTAGATATATATATTGAAACATATTATCCAAAAGAAGAAAGGCATTTAATTCCCAATTCTTTTTATTGTTATTACAGGACTCTGAACAGAAGAAAACTGGAAACTTTTTCTTCTTGGATGATTAAAATAATCTCAACAGAATGTTTTTGTTGAAATGTCAAACTACGCATTCTCTCCAAATGTATGGAATTGACAATTTACAAGGGAAGATTATTTATAGAAACAGAACCTCTGTAAAGGACCTAGTCGTTAAATAAGTAATTTTATAAAACAATGACAGAGTTTGTTTTGGAGGAACTATAATTAGTAGATATCATCTACTCACAAAATGTCTTTTACCATTAACTTTAGTTATCTTGCATTTCTTAATCAAAATAAATTCACATGTTTACTCTGATCTGTGTTGTTAGGGTGGAGGGTGAGTGGTCATAAGATCTGTCATTAACACAACTTATGTGTTTCCTGCCCTCCGCTTGGTCCTCCAGTTTCCTCCCACTGCTGAAAGCAAACAAATAATTGACATAAAATTTAACCATGTTAGTCCTGAAATTATCTGGTTTGTGTAAAGTGGATGTTAAACCCCATTTCTCACTCTAATTTTCTTCAAGGAACCAAGGTGGTCAATATGTACCAAGTGCTGAAATTCATATACATATATACCTATTTTGTTTTCAATAATTTGAATTTCTTTAGTGCTGTTGGACTCTTGTACAGTTGTAAAAATCAAAATGATATTTCCTGTATAAATTAGGTTTACCTCCCTTTGTATATTGTATGCTTTAAATAGTTTTTGAAATATGATTGTTGTAATGGAAAACTATATTGTTCGACTATATGTCAAGGACCAGTTTCACGAAATATTAACTAAGATAAAATCCAAATTTTAGTAATTTGATTGGATAATATTAGATTGATTTTAGTGCTTAGCCAATCCAAACTGAAGTATCTACTATAAATTGGCTTTTATCTTCGGTTAAGATTTCGAGAAACAGGGCCCAGGCACATTTTAAATATTGTAAATATGATTGTCAAAAACTCATGTTCTCTGTTCATGTAATCTGTTAAAAATGAAGTAACGGTTGTTATTCGTCCATTTTTGGCTCGGCTTGACAAACAAAAAATACATTTATGAAACATGTTATACATGTTTTCTTTCTTCATACAAGGGGTATTATTCCTACATTTCTATCATGACTTATATAAGAAAAAGTATGTGGTGACTCACATGAATCAATATGGAAAGGTTTATATCATAAAAACAATATATCAGGAACTCGAAAGATAATAAACCACCATGTTTATGTGAAGGTACATGTATTAGGATTTAAGATTATCCGGTCAATCAGGAGTAATGTTGCAAGCCTACTCTTATAGCCTTTAACCGTGTGCCTCCCACTGCTAGGAACCGACAAGTGAATTATTGAAATGAAATTTGAGCAAATTTGTTAAAAGTTAAAGATTGTGAGATATTTTGTACAGTGATATTGTCCTGTCATCTTAGTGTTTATATCTATCAAGTTTTGGTGTTAATTAGGATACAAATTACATTTTATTGTAAATAGTGTTTAATGGTGAAATTTTCTCATAAAATATTATGTAAATTATACAATGGTCTTATATTTTCTTTCTTTGAATGGCATATAGTAATTGGAACATAATCAATAAAACACACTTTTATGGAATGTGTATATGCTTGATAACGACTTGTGATATCTTGTTGAAACGTCGCAGTGAAATAAACCATAGTAATTGTTATTCCATAAAAGTGTGTTTTTTTTATTATATTTTCTTTAATGAAGCGGACAAGGACACCTGTCTAGTCGTTCAGATGGGACGGAAAACAGTTCAGATGTGCATGTGAAAGATCCCTTATCAGTTTGAATTGGATGTAAGAGTAGGTGATTGTGATGTCTGGGGAAAAATTGACCTCATAGCACACTGTATGGCCTATGTCTGACTTCATCAGCCCAGTCGAAACAGAACAGTAGGACGCTAAACCCCATTTCATTTCTTTTCTTTAATGGAGCTGCAGGTGAATAAGGCGGGGGGGGGGGGCTTGCTAACAAGGAAGTTCAAAATTCGATCCCGGTTTTAGCTGAGAAAGTCTTTTTTCCTGTGTGGTTTCCCTTGTCCGTAGTGAAAAAGAAGAGTCTGACAAGGAGCAGAATCTAGTCCTAATTGGAGAAAAAAACCAAAGGCATGTGTACACATATGCTTCATGTAGTTATTGATCTAAAAACTTAATGGGTTTCTTTACTTGTCCCAAGTGCTTAAAGGTCTTAATTAAAATAGTGATAGTAAGTAATAACTGCTTAAACTTGAAGTGTCAGTCTTATAGGTTTGGTATTGACAGCATTTGACTGCCGAACAGCTTAATTTTAGGGAAGAAGGAGTCGTTGTAGCTTAGTGAGTAGGACGGCTCGTAAACCCAGAGGTCCCTAGATAACAAACATCATCTCTCAACCCTCCGTTTTTATACGTCCAGATTCATAATGTGAACGTATTATGCCGTCGCCCCTGTCTGGGTGGGTGTATGTGTGTGTGTCTGTGTCTGTGGTTCGCCTACAGGGCGCAATTCTTCATGGATTTTCTTCAAACTTGGTATACTTATTCCTTATACCCCAAGGAAGATCCCTATTGGTGCATGCCCGACCCCCAGGGGCAGAGCCACGCCCATTTCTAGTATTTGTTGTTTGTCGTCTACAGGCCACATTTCTTAACTTATAATCTTGAAGCTTTGCATACACATTCTTTGTACCCTAAGGAACATCCCTATCGTTTGGGGTGCATGCCCAACCCCCAGGGGCAGAGCCACGCCCATTTTCTTTTCGTGTGTCTTTGTGTCGCGTACATGGCGCAATTCTTACTGGATTTTCTTCAAACTTTGTCGACTTACTCTTTATACTCTAAGGATGATCCCTATCGTTTGGGGTGCATGCCCAACCCCCAGGGGCAGAGCCACGCCCATTTTTCGAGATAAGAGATGGTCCAATTTAGTTCCACGTAGCAAAGCCGAACGCGAATCACACTCAGAAAAAGTAAGCAAAATTGACAATATTTTTCATCAAAACAACGATTGATTATTGCTATTTATAACATTTTCTGCCACATCCAACTACAATTAAGCAGATAATCCTACCAGACATGGGTACAAATCCCCTTTTTTTAAATTATAGCGATAGTAGATTGCTTTTTCCGACATGTTAAATTTACGTTATTAAAACATAAAAACAACGCTAGATAATGTCAATATTTCCTGATAAATGAATGTTGTTTCAGTAGATTGGGCTGCGTATGTGTAATAAGTACTAATAGTATAAAATTAACTTATTTTAAAGATCGTACATGCATTAATAAAGAAATTGAGTTTGCTACTTGGAACCAAAGGCATCCAATCGTAGCTACAAACAAGCACATCAGTATATCTCAACGTTTTTAGTTACGTTCTCGTAGCTGAGAGGTCCTCTTTTAGATCCCTGCGTTGTGCGAGAAAGTTCATCGGGATTTTCTGGCGTGGTTCCCCCTTATTAGTGTAGGACGAAGGGTCTGGCAAGGGACAATATATAGTCGTTGAGATGGGATGGAAAACCGAGGACCCGTGTACACAGTGGCGCGCACTTACAAGAACACTTGACAGCTGGAATGCATGCTACATGACGTATACCCCTCTTCTTCCGCCCATTAATTTCTGTACCTGCTTGAAAACGTTGACAGAATACTCTACGAAACGTCGCCTAAATAAATCAGTAATTGTTCTTTCATAAGTATGTGTTATAGTTTAATGCTCTTTCCAGTAACTAAATGCCTCTGAAAAATTATTCACCATAACCTTTAAGGAAACATACATGAATAAGAATTTGCATGGGGTGACTTGATGTCAAAAAAGGATGTACATGTATCACTACGCCGTAACATAATCAGATTCAATAAAATTAAATCTATACCATTGTGGCCGGAATAACGATCATCACGTGGACTTAGAAAGAAGGGTGTAACATTCGCTACAGAACACACGTTAAGTGACGGGGAACTTACATTTAGCTTATATTTAATGTCATAGCTGTGCGTGTGGTTTATTGTATAGAACCTTTTTATTGTGGATATTATAAAGTTATATAAACACAGTTATAACAACACAGTGTTCCAGAGTTAATTGACCATTGAGTAAAACATTTACAACATGGAAGTCCTGCCCAGACACACAGTCTCACATTGTTCTTTTTGACGATCGTGACCAGGATAGTGTCACAGCCCAGGGACGAATGGTCGAGCAACGGCGGGTCACTAGTTAGAAACGACCTCGACGACTTGGGGGAAATACAGTTTTACTACATAGCCCAAAGCACTGATGTATGCTAGTTGTTTCTTATTGATGTTGGAACCTAAAAAAAACACCACATGGTGCGTTATGTTGACAGTACTTTATATTTCTTAACGAGCCCACTGTCTTCGGTGATAAACAATCTACCACCACTATCATCCGTACAAACGGTCCGTGGTCGATATAGTCGGTTGCTCGCTGAAACAAGAATCTGTTTTTGAGTTCCTTCTGGAGACAATAGAATTATATTATGACGATCCCAATCAGCTACATATACGTTACCGTTCACATCACAGTTAACACCATGCGGACACTCCATTTTGGGTTCCGTCTGCGTTTGAAAAACCCAGTTGATATTCCCCTTTTGGCTTACACACACGACTCGACAGTTCCTATGATCGGACAGAACGATATCTCCACGTGGAGTTCTTGCCAGATAGTCCGGATTATTGAAAAGACTCCGTCCATCTTCACCATCGATGGTGGTCAAAATATCGCCGCTGGAGTTGATAATATCCAAGGTTTCACCACTAACAGCAAATTTACCTGATCCCAAATAACAAATACCATCATACCTCTTGGCGGTCAATATTTCCGAGGACTTCTCCAGAACACCAACACCAACATTGATGATAGTGATGAGGAAACTGTTGGACATTGTCACTGCTATTTTATTGGGAGATATTTTGGTCATTCGGAAAGGACACCCCGCCATTTTTAGTCTTTTACACTTTACCTTTGTGCCAATCTCTGCAAACGATTTCACACTTTCGTTATGCCAATCCGAGACGAGTAAGATGGAGATTTTATTGATAATGGTGTGTAGTAAGTCTGTAGCACCCACAGAACCTTCTTTATCACCGCTGATCGAAACGGGCATTGGAGTGCCAGAATTTACTCGCAGCAATTTTGCCACAGCTTCTTTTGATTTCAACATTTTTCCTGGTATAGTTGGAACACCTTCTTTAGCAGGTTGCCTGAGATCGGACAGTTTTTTCAGGGAATGATGCCGGAGAAGTTTCATACTTGTGTGGATTTTGGCACAATCTGAACACATGACTTCACAACATTGAAAACACCAGTCAGTTGCTGCAAGTTCTTTGTCTTGCTCTTTACACGGTTCACAAACTGGAAAGATAAATTGATTGATTTCTGAGTAAAATTCATTTGTTTTATCAATTACAGATGTACCAATAGCTTAGACCGATGGCAGTTTACTTGATTTGATGGTTTTCTTATAATGACCTAATTTGGACATGCTGCCCACGTTGTTCTCTTGTTGGCCGAGAAAGTTCCTTGGTGGTTTCTGGTGTAATTTCAACTTGCCAGTGGTGCATCGTGGATGGCCTCGCAAGGAACATCGTCTAGTTGTTCGTATAGGGCAAAAACCGAAATTGCGCTGTGTATATGTTGGCGTGCAGGTGAAAGAACCGTTGACAGTTGGAATTTGAAATAAGACGTTAGACGTAACACCATTGTTCTGGCACCATTTCACTCATAGCACACTGTATGGTGTATATATGTCACAATTCATTAAACCCTTCAGTGCATAAATGTAGTACGTTAATCCCCATATCATTTTGTTACTTGTGTTTTGGTACCTCTGTTGTCGGTTTACACGGATACAATGACGGTCTGATTATTCCCCGGTGTGACTATACCCGGCAGCGCCAGCCTCATGATATTCCTGGCTTTGTACAGAGTATACGGAATGCACCCTCACCCTCCAAGATGTTGCGGTCCCTGTGTAACCGCAAAGTTTTAGCATTTTTCTCCCGTTTTATTTTTTCAACTTCTTGGATTTTTTTTGCGAGGAGGCTGGCGCCTCCAGCGCCTCAGCTATAAAAAGCTTTTGGGCCTCCACTGCACCCTGTATGTTAATTCAAATTTGCTTTTATCTAAATACCTACCTTGATCTTTGTCATCTGTCCAGCCAATACCTGAACCTAAAATTATAAAACAAAAATGGCTAGATTACTTGGCAACATGTCCCACTTTAATGTTGTTGTACTTCTATGTAATCACTAAATCAGGCCCCATAACAACTGAGGAATTTATGCATCCTATAATGTCCGTAATAGATCTAAAAAGCTTGAGTGCAACCCTATATACATATATCTACGTATAGATTCGGCCACTCAAACCCCTTTGACATCATCAGGTCTGTCATTCAGTCAAGTGCTGTGGTTTCGATTCCCCGCTAGCGCGTGACAAGAAGTGGGGTTGCCTGTTCAATCTTTTGCGTCTTAAGTTATGACACATTCTTTAAAACTAATACAAACCCCATTATCAACCAGTGCTGTGAAAGTCTGCTTACTTGGGATCTGAAAAAAAGAAGAAAGAATCACCCTCCTCGGAAACACTTACCCGAAGCATGCAGTGAGTTGGAAACCATGATATTATAGAGATATGGCTGGATATCTTTGATAATGTCAATAAATTTGTTAATCTGTTTTGGAGTCTTGCTTCTCAGTAAGATGACAAGTGTCTTGGCTTTACGTTGTGCTCCGTGTTCTTGATGAAGTTCTTCCAGTTCTACATGAGTCAGGACAAGGTCTTGATACAGACGATCAATGACGTGGGTTGAGTCCAGGTGCTCTGTAAGAACTATATAATTCTTCTGAATAAGGTCCATTGGGTCAGTTTTCAGTGTCTGTTCCAGATTATCTCTCTCGGCCTAAATAATATGACAATGTGATATTTATTTTGATTTTGCATTTTAAACTAATTTACTAGTATTTTCTCAACAGTACACGATCGAGAGAGGGAAATGGGGTTTACTGTCCATTAGACAGTGAATTCGGGACAAGCATATGGATTAATTTTATTTCAATAATTCTTTTCCGCGTAGAGGTGTTTATTTTTTGGAGGAAACCAGAACCCGCAGATAAGTGACGACAAAGCTCCTTGTCACACACAGCAGCTGCGAATTGAAACTCCACCTATCTGAAGCGCACCCCCACCCAAAACATACACACACACACCCACACCCACACACATACACACAGACACGCCACACGCTCACAAATAAACGCAATTAAAATTGTAAAATTGAGTATAAAACTCAACCAAATCAAGACTTGGCAATGGCAAAGTAGTAAAAGGCGTTTTCCTTGGGCTAGGTGCCCCACTTACCTCCCACCCCCACCCCTCCGACCCACGTACAAAATTTCCATTATATTACACAAGATAATTTTATTTCAATAAAGCCTACCTGTTTTTCCTTTGATGCACCTTTCCCCATAGCTTATTACTATTTCTTGGCCGATCCGTCTATTTAAATGGTCGATCTATCTGTTTAATAGACTGATCCGTCTGTTTAATTGGCCGATCTGTCTGTGTTCTTTGTCGTTCTGTCTGTTTTATTGACCCATCTTTCTGTTTTCTTGGGCGATCCGTCTTTTTTTCAAACTATACACACTGCTATTGCTGTACTGGTCATCTGCACACGTCGAATGTCGCTTCACGTTTTCACTGATTGACGTCACCATGGAATGCGTTGTTCCTGAAATGAACAAAGCCGTTTGTAAATGCGAATATAATACCTATATAAACCGTTATTTAAATATGACATTGATAATAGTAACCAGCGGGCACAAGAACAATGTTTAATCAATAATAAGGAAGAGTCGTGTATATTATGATATATCTTACTGGTTTCTGGCACTGCTCCAGTCTATCTATAGATTCTATTATTCCATTAGTCTACGGAACACTATTAATTAACATGTCGCCGTACACACAAACACAACTGTCACAATAACAATGTACTGAGAGAGAGAGAGAGAGAGAGAGAGGGAGAGAGAGAGAGAGAGCTGACTGGGGTGTAATTTCCACTAGACACTAACTAGGCCATTTGGGGAATAACGTATGGGTCAAATGGTTCAATTTTATTTCATTAATTCGCTTGGGTGTACGAGTCTTTCAGCAGGGGGAGGGGGGGATCTCGAAGAAAAGCCACGAGGTTGGACAGGCTACCTTACTCCTTGTCGCGTACAAGCGGGGAATCGAAACCCCCGCCACCTGACTCAATGACAGACCTTTGTGATACAACGTGCACGCGTTAACCATTCGCCCCCCCCCCCCCAAAAAAAAAATGGAGACAATTTATAGGTATATACTTACCACATTAAAGCACTCGTCTCCCTTTCTGGTATTAAAATCACCGTCCAGCTGTAAATTTGTTTAATGGGACTTGAATCCAACTTATCTCATGAAGTCATATAGTCATATCCAATATATAGAAATCCTCCAAAGCGCACGCCGTGCCTAGGTACTTAAAGACTTGTACATGCACGTCCCAATAAGACGTTTAGACACTGCACCATGATCACAATATTTCAATACATAAGTATATAATATATAAGTACTATATGTTAACAAGTATACGTGTTTAACCCCATGTTGAGGTATTGGCAGTATTTGGGTTATAACTCGCCTTCTATTGTTCAATCACAATGCCCAATCGTTTCCCCATTATCGTCAGTTATCGTCTTATTGAAATACTCGTCTTTATTGCTTCTATTCATAGTTTCAATAGGAACTGTCACTACATGTATGTTTACCCTATTAGTAGGTATAAACTGTAGGTATTATATATAGAGGAATGGCCAGAAAAGGCAATAGCATACTTTGATTTGTATGGAAGAGAGAGAGAGGGAGAGGGTGGGGGCACACTTGGCACTGAAAAGAGACAGCAGAAGGACACAAAAACCTGAAAAATTGTCGACTGTGATAAGAGAGGCATGGGGTTTAACGTCCGCTTAACATAAACTAGGTCGTTTCGGGACTAACATGTGATACAGTTTTCTCATTGATTCACTTGCGCACAGGGGACGTTAGAAATTTTAACTGTGGGGGGGGGGGGGGGGGCCGGGGGAGGTATGTAGGCAATTTTGCCCAGACAGCGACAAGGATTCTTTTACACCAATATCTAAACGGTTATACGTACAGGCCCCCATTCCCGCATCACTCACAAGGAGGAATCACGGGACCTCAAGGTTAGTGAGCCAACGTCTTACACACCGAACCACAGTGGCTCTCTTCATGAACAGTATTCATCTAGATCAATCCAACTTCAATATATCGAGCGTGGTAATGATCTACCGGTTTCTTTGTAATCAAATACGTTCCAAATTTATCATCTGAATAAACGTGGTCGTATGATCAAGGTATTTCTACTTATGAAATGTACACGATTGCATCATAGTGACATTTACTGTTATATATCTATCACATTTACTAGACATATAAGATGGATGCTTTTATTTAAAATCAATAACCTTGTATTTACATGTATATTTACAGTGTAAATGTCATGTCTCGTCAGACCCTATTGATATCTGTTGTTAATCTCTACATATTATTTAGGTGGATAATGTGTTATTTAAAATAGAATTCTAGATAAAATGAAATGAAATGAAATGCGATTTAACGTCCTACTATTCTGCTCCAATTGGGCTAATGAAGACGGGCATACGCTATGAGGGAAATTTTGCCCAGACAGCGGCGCTACGTCCTACACTTATAACGAATTCCAACTGTCCAGGGATCTTTAACGTTTTAACGTGCACGCCAATGTACACATAGGAGAGAGAGGGAGGGATGGTAACGTCCACTGGGGAAAATCTAGCTCATTTCGGAAAAAACAGGGTTCAATTTTATTTCAATAGTTTGCTTGTGAGTAGCCGACCATACTTTACTCAGTCACAGACCTTTTAATTTAAAGAAAATGGACTGAGACCAACCTTTTTTTTCTAGAATTCCAACAGCTTGATGGTTGAAACAAAGGGATCACCTCTGCACCTCAAATGAAATAAGCCCAGTTTTGACCCACCCGTTTTAAAAAAATAACTATGCAAGCTAAAGACTAATGAAATATACACTAAAAAGAAACTCTGCGAATGAGACAGACAGAGGATCCATTTCGGGTGATAGCCACATCTCCTGCAAATATTTTTGTTTCTTTGCACAGATTTCATTAACATAAAATTCCAAATTCACACCAATTTGACAAAATGTTTATGGTTGCATTATTATGGATTTTTTTATCGTCGATGCGGAATTTAACGGCGATAAATCGAGTTATTTCCCTTTGATAACAAATCTCTTACCAACTTTTACAAACTCAGTGAATCCTGTATAAGTTAAACAAATGATCATTAAAACATTTCTGATATTGAATTCTTCTGATACATACGTTATTGAAACCATTACCCACCCACCCTCGCAGAGAGACAGGAAAGAAAGAAAGCATCCACGTTCGCTCTTTTCGTGTGGATAGCCATTTTACCAAAATATGTAACACCTTTTAATTCCTTGACAAGGCCAATGTCGTTGGACTATCACAGCAAATAACATGAAATGAAATTTATACTCAACTCCGCCGACTCCCATTGTGTTTTGTAAATAATTCCGGCCATTTATACATCAAGCTATCATTTGAAATAACTTAAGACACTCGCTATTTAAAATTTGTATATTAGAGATTACTTAAAACACTCGCTATTTGTATATACATGTATATATATTAGAGATAACGTAAGATACATGTTATTTATATCTAATAGATAACTTAAGATGCTTGTTATTTATATATCATATGTAACTTAAGATGCTTGTTAAGATGCTTGTTATTTAAAGATACATTATGGAAGATTAACCAAAGTGCTGGCAGTTGTCACTTTAATATGGTGTAAATGGAATATGTTGAAAATTTCAGCCATTGTAGCCTCGATTGTCATTGTTACCACTGTACATTATAATTAACAAAGTCCCGATTACAAATTTTTGCGTTGAATCATTAGCGGACGTTTAACGATGCTTACTCTTTCTGGAACATCTGATACAGCATCTTAATTACTTGGGAGCTCACTTAACATTATATATTAGTTTTACTGTATTTGATGAATTATGCATTACTATATTTAATGAAAGCGCACATATCTAAAGTGGTTTTACTTGACTTAACGTCCGCTTCCATCCAGGGTGATATCGCAGGATAAACCTCTATATTTGAATTAGGTTTATATGATATGCCCATTAAGACGATTGATTGGGCAAAACACAGACGAATTTGTTCGATTAGTTTTTGTCTTTCTCAAGGATTAAATGGAAGACGATTTGCTTTTAAATTTTAGTTTCGGTTTGGGATTAAACGGTCGGTTGTTGAACATAACAAAAGTCACAACATTATTTCTGTCTGTAGGCCTACATCATTAAATACAGACCAACTCCCACATTGCAAAGCAAGATTTAATTAAATGAACACTATTCATTTTTTATCAAAATCAAAGAGGTCTAGAAGCTTTAATCTAATTCTTCTGATTCCCGAAATATCCCAAGACATTGCAAGGCCAAGTGAAGTCACAAGACCACGTGATTGGGAAACTCAATTAAGTTAACTTGAACTCCTATAAGGAAGAACGACAAAATAAAATACCACGCATACAGAAAAGGGATTAACGTCCTACTGTTCTGCTCCTATACTGGGCGGAGGGTTGGGATGCCCTAGTGGTCTAGAGTGCCGCGCTTCGACCTCTAGCTGGTCGGTCACTTCTGGCTTGCGGCTGTGGTTTCGATCCCTGGTGTGAGCGTATGTGGCATGGAGAAAGGGGCGCCTTCTCAACCCCGTGGGTTTCCTCCGGGCACTCCGGTTTCCTCCCACTGCTAAAGACCCCTACGCGCATGCGAATTATTGAAATAAAATTGAAACCATATTTTAGTCCCAAAATGACCTAGTTTGTGTCGAGTGGACGTTAAATCCATTTCTCTCTCTCTCTCCCCTTTTTAGGGCTAATGAAGACGGACTGGCATACGTCATACAGTGTGCTATGAGGGAAATTTTGCCCGTGCAGCTGAACTATGGGTTACTCTTATATCGAATTCCAAGCCAAGGGATCTTTTACGTGCACGCCAATGTATACACGAGAACTCGGTTTTTCGTCCCATCCGTACGACTAGACAGTAATGACAGACTGTCCTGCACCACTGATAAGGGGAAACCACGTCGGAAAATCCCGATGAACTTTCTAGGCCAATGCAGGGATCGACCACGCATAAAATGTTTGTAAATTAAGCTTCCTTATCTATTGTCTATTTAAAGAAAGTGATTTGACTGATATCCCTCCGCCAGAAGATCTATATGATATAGACCGCCCAGACAATATACATATACTTTCATTAACAACTCAATTATATTACTTTATATCTCCACTCTTTGATGTAAGATTCAATCAAGATTTTTATAATCCTATTCAGATCAATTCGTCTGGCTCTTACTCGTTTCTAAGGTTAAAATAATCTCTACAAAGATGCGCGGACACCGTCCCTCTTGTTGTTCTTCTTGTTTTCAGAGATTATGTAAAGCTCTACCATGTCTGAGAAATATTTAAAACAGTTCGGGCATTCGCCTTCGGTTACCGGTCGGTTAAATTCGGCCATCTCCGTAATAGCAGTTGAGGCTTTACATTCCTTCCTGCATTACTAACTGGGGGAAACACGTCGCAAAATCCCAATGAACTTTTTCGGCCAATGCAGGGATCGAACCGACTACGGAGCCATTGTCTTACCCACGCAACCACCGTTGCTCCGGTAACATTAAAACGAGGGTGGTTACCATCCCGCGCATGCCCCTACTTTAGCTCACTGGATGATTGGACATTGCTAATAAGCCCTGTGATAATAATCAAGTAAAGCAGAAGATTACATTACGACATCGTCCTTTTTAGCGAATGTTATAATCTTTCTTTCGCACTGATCTGTTTTCAACGAGGAACGATGAACTCTGATCATCTCGTAAAAATACTAATTATTCCTATTAGAAGCCTATATTTACAAAGATCAAAACATTTATGTACTCATTATAAGGAAACTCTTTGATTTAATAATTCGATATCATATGGTGTTAAGCCTCAAAAATATGTCGCATTTAGCTTTTGAGATATGAGAGTAAAACGTATTTCAATCTTAATGATGCAGTTAGGATATCAACATTTCTAAAAGCAATTTTCTATGGAAATAACGACCATACAGTTTTGAAATTTTGCATACGGAAACCTCCTCCTCCCAACAAATGTGATTAATGCAAAAATAAAAAGCTATTTGGATCACAACTGACACTTACAATTGTGCGTAGGGTTATTTAGCAGTAAGGGGAGAAAATCGTGGATTGGTACCACATTTCACGCCATGACAGAAATCTTACCTCGGTGCAAACGGTTCAGCTGAACAAAGGTTCACAAGATGGAGGTTAAAGCAGAAAATTCAGAAACATTTATTTTAATTTCCTGCTTAGGGCTTCCATAGTCTAGCTTATTCCCGTTACTATCAATATTATGAAATATCGTTATGTTTTATAGTGCTGCAACACTCTCCCAAAAACGGTATTCCTGGAAAATCCAAATTACAATGTGAATCATCCACCAATCCAATGTCGTCAAATAACTGGGTTGTTATATTAGTGGGACAAGTCAGTACTTAAGTAAAAAGTATAAATTAGCTTTAAGTCGTTGTAATCGTCAGCTTTTAGTTTTTATGTAATTTATATTACTATGACCAAATCCTCCGAGGCCGTGTACAAGCCTAACTACTTAACTTTTTCTTCACTTCATACACATGTATTGATCGAACAATTTTTATGTTCTGGCTTTGTTTTCACCCCTCTCGTCAGTTTTATGATGTGACTGATTACATCAGTGCAACCTTGCTTCGATCTCTACTAAACGACGCATTGATCGTATATACAACACGGACGGGCTTGAGCGAGCAATTCGATTGTTTTTCCATCTTTGTTTCATTACCGCCATTTACGACAACCAATAAATGGCACGGTTCTGCTTATCTGAGTGGAAAATGTGACAAGGAATAGTAATGAAGAATTGTAATAGCAGTTATCTCGCCCTACCATGAACATGTTTGACCGCGCACACACTTAAAGATTACAGAATTAACATTCCATGATTTTATGGAAGTAAGATAGAGAAAATGGGGTTTAACGTTCACACGACAAAAACTGGGTTACAAACGTAAACAAACCACTGATATTTGGAACTCGGTGGTGCAGAAAAGTGGTTCACATAGTGTGTGGGTTTTATTTTATATTTAGTAAGTTATGTTAAGAACGGAGACAGGATATCTCAGATCCACATTTGAAATTATCCCATGTAAAATACAGTATTGTGAGAGTTCAATCACTATTATATTTCTAGAATGGCACGTAATGTGGTCCAATTCCTCTCAGCATTGAATAATGGATTTAAAAGTAGTCAATTTTCGGCATCCACGGCAGACTATATATAGTCAACAGAAGCCAGCACCACTAATGATTTTTGCCGAAATCTTTTAATGCGCCTCTTTTTACCCGATCGACTGAGTCAAAGCTGGTAGATTATCTACCTTTATTGACATCATAATTTGTTCCTTATTAAATCTTAAATAATCGGCGGGGTGGCATAACAGCAACAAAACGAATTGTTTGTTTGGCGTAATTTGGCCAGAGGGGACAACGGCAGTGCAAATGGGCCAATACCTCTGTTTACAGAGAAATATAAACTTCGGGAATGGACCTCTGGCCAGAATGGCCGCCATATCTAAAAAAAATACGGTTCTATTCCGTTTCACACCTGTCATTCAGACGAAGACGATAGAAACCAATTAATTTTATTAAATAGAACCGCTAGGATCTGTATTTTAGTCATACCCGAAAAGAAATAGCTAGAATCTGTATTTTAGTCACACCCGAAAAGAAATAGCTGGGATCTGCATTGTAGTCACATTGATAGAGGATGGAACCTGTAAATTGGTTAAAGGAGGCAAATTGATATAAGCCACTTTGTCTTGTTTTTGTATTATATCCCCAATACCTTTAGATTGTAGTACTATTCGCAATACTATGTTCAAACCCAGTTTGACTTAGAAGATATTTGATTGTCAGTTTAATCAAGGCCAGGGCAGTTGTCATTCAGATCCAAAACGTACATTATTTAACGTGTCTTCTTTGCCTGCTTATTCATAACCAATCATCTAGTTTTTTGACTGCGATATCACCCTTGGCGGAAGCGGAAGTTACTCCATACAAACCAAACAACCTTCTAGTCTAAATTAGAATAGAAATGTACCAACAAAGTCACCATGAAGCAGTCATTCCAGAAATTTCGGTATTAGGTGGAAGGCAATCGTAAACCAAATTGTTTCGGGGGATAACGTGGCTGAATGGGTATGACGCTGGCTCGCTAACCCAGAGGTAGGGTGTTCGATCCCTGCATTGGGCCAGAAAGTTCATCCAGATTTTCCGGCGTGGTTTCCCCTTGTCAGTGATGCAGGATGGAAGGCCTGACAAGGACAGCTGTCTAGTCGTTCGGTGGGACGAAAACCGAGGTCCCGTGTACACATTGGTTTGCACGGAAAAGATACAGTTTAGATAAAAAAAACGCGAAGGACTTCTGTTGATAATTAGAACACTGTGATTTTGTTATTGTGTAGTATACAATACATTTGAGAATATAAGACTATATATAAATATAGATATTCATTATTAGAAATAGATGTGTTTGTACCGTGCAATCTTATATTACAAAATTGAACTTCCTCATTGACTCTTCCTTTTGAACGATTTGATCAAAACATATTTAATACAACAATGTAGTGAATGGATTAAAAGATATTACCATTTATTAATACATCTTATGAAAATACGAAAATAAATAAATATGATTGTAATGAAATTTGAAATACAATAAACAAATATCATATAAATACAAGCTGTCTAAAACTTACGAAATTATTGTTTTGTCTACCTTCATTTGAATTGTGAAATTCGTGAAACTATGAGAAAAAGTTTTAGAAGAGTGGTTTTGGGAGTGGGGGTATCGCAATATCGGTACCATCGTAGCAACGGTACCTGACACCCGAGACCAAGCATCGATTGTCATCTCCTTACAATCGTATAGTACCTTATAGTGGAAATTTCATAAACCACAACATGCTTGACAAAAATTCATCTTATTAAATGTGTTTTTAAAGTTTTATAACCCCTTCCTATGGAAATAAACATTATTTAGACCAGTGCAAACTAATTAAAACTTTATCCACACAAATCTCTTCATATTTAGTTTTAATTTTCGCATAGAAGAAAAGGTACCGTAAATAAAACGTACCATATTGCTTTACGGTTATATCAATACATCACGATTCTTCTCAGAGATCTGAATTTAGAAAGGGAAAATTATGTTGTTTTGCTTACGGTGTGTATTAATTTGAAAGGCGGGGGTCTTTTCTTTTTTTAAAACTTGGAATAACAATAGCTCTGTTCATTGATACAAAAATTAGACGAGAAATGAGTCTACGGTTATATTAATATATCACGATTCTTCTATTTTCGTATATTTGGAAAGGCAAATTGTGTTGTTTAGCTTACGGAGTGTATTAATTTATTGAAAGGTGGGCGTCTTTTTTAATGTACTTTCGGTGTATGTTTCTTTTTAAATTCTTATTTTAAAATTATTTTATCCATAGAAAACACGACTCCTGTAGTGATGTTAAAATGTCCACCGTGTCTTTAGAGAGTTCGTATGGGGATCCCATATTTTCACGGCAAGATGACATCAATATTGATTGAAATGGACCAAAATTGAATTCAATTCAATTCGAAAACTATTGCGAATATTGAGTTGGTTGTTTAGCTCCTTTAAACCTTATACTTGTCCCGAAATGACCTAGTTTGTGTCGAGTGAACTTTAAACCCCACTTTTCTCTCTCTTTAAACCTTATTCGCAATTCAAATACTTACCATGGATAAATTAAGTAACTATAGTATATTTCCAATTTGTTCAAACAAAACTAAAGAATAAAATTTTGTTAGTTAAATCGGTAAAAACCCACTTTCACTTCTTTGTGTTTGTTAATAATTAAACTGGTTACTATTCTTAAGTTGTTAACGTAATCTGTTGCATAACAAATTAGTAACTGAACAGCTCGGATGTTTTTAAGTTGCCAAGTAATCAGTTGCAAAATAAATTAGTAATTAAACAGCTCAATTGTTTTTAAGTTGTTAAAGTGGTTTCCGAGAACGTCTTAGAATAAAAAAAATATTACTTGATGAGCGACTCTTTCGCAGATTTTCTGTAGCGTTTGTCCTCACGTGAAATATGTCCATGCGTGCCCAACCAGATTTCTACGTTCTGGTGATGGCTACGGTGGATCTTTCCACAAAGTCAATCAACCCTCTTGTTGATGCAAAATTAGCTTGCACATGATACATTTTCTGGACATGGTGTTATTATATAACGCGGCGACTGAACGTAACCGATGTCGTTGTAACGATAATCCTCAAGAGAATCAAACCCTTCACCGACACGCATCCCTTTTAAGATTTCGGATCAATTTTTTCATTGGGTGACCTGATAATCTGTTGCCGTTCCTTTAGAGGTCTATACAGTGCATGACCCACGTGCTGTACTTGATAATTGAAGGTAAATTTCACCTACACGTGGTTTTATCCAGACATCGTATAACACAGCTAGGGACACCAGTCTCCATTCCCGATGACGACTGATGGGTTCAAGTTGTTTGGAAACGTATCATGTATATTGACTTAGTTGCTCGACCCTAAGGTAGACGATTTTAAGTGCTTTTAACTGTAAAATATAATCGAGATTGCTCTTTTAAGAATTAGAGTGCTCCGAAGTTGTATTTGAGACACGTGAAGCTATATAAGACGCAATAAGTTTGTAAACTGCTTTTGTTTTGAGTAACTTTATGCAAAGACTGGACGTGTCTTGGTTTTTTTTTTTTTAGATAAATAGCACTATCGATACGTTAATCAGGAGCAGGGTTTTAAACCCGATTACATTTCACCCCATCTTATTTCATGTACTCTAATTCCGACATGCCACGGTGCATCAGTCTCTGTTGATGAACCGTCTACGTGGCTACAAGCCAGACAATTTTTTCGCAATTCCTGTATGTGGGTTCCGAAAACTATGCTATTTCCTCTAGGTGCCACGAAGTCCTGTAACATGATGGAGACTGCATAGTAAGGTTCGGGATCTTGTATGGGAGTCCCATCAATCATAAATAAATGAATGTAGATAAAGATAATACCAAGACGATAATTTGCTAAATACCTATTCAAATGATATACAAGCGATTTCACCCCAAAAATCATGCCTTTTAGGAGTGAGTAAATGGTCATTATAAAATAAAACAAAACTATTTATTAGATTATAGTGGTCGAAAGACGATTAAAATTTATTAATCCTAAGGTATATAAGTTAAGGCCCTACAAATGTCACGTGACCTCCTATTGATTCCACGCCGCCATCTTTGTTTTTGTTTGATCGTCTGTCGATGTCAGAAATATAACCCATTTCTATTCATAAACATCGACCAAGAAAATATTTAACAGAAACTTTTTGGTATATGTTATTTATTTTATTTAAATAGTATTATTATTATTTTAATTGTCTTAAGATCACTTCTCAAAGTCAAATGTAGCTTTAACCATTCTATGTCTAAACTTTCACTACTTTCAGATTCACACATCCATTTTTGTTAAAGAAGGCGTTTTTGATACCCATAAGGTGTGGTGGCTAGATGGATGGGTGGCTCGGGAGCAAACCGGGGGACACGCCGGAAACCCACGATGTTAGGCAAGCAGCTTTAATTGTTAACCCTTTTATGTCATTTGGCAACAACATGGCACCCAGTTTGTCCGTTGTTCGATTGATTTCGATTCTGTGGGTGGAAAGAAAACAGCGTTCTTGAATGGTTACAAATCGCTAAACCAAGCGCGGATCCTTTTCATTTCATATTTGAATAACGCGGAGTGTTATTCTCGTAAACTATTTGTCTATATAAGGAAGGAGTCTATAACCGATTTATTTGGTCAGACGACCTGTGTAGATTTATAAAGATGGCGAATGTTAGTGAATTGGGTCGCCATTTTAGTCTGGAAGTTAATTCGCAGGATTGAAAACTTCACTCATTCGGAAAATCAAACAAAAGCAGCAAATCACCTATCGTCTGCTCTTCGGCCATTTAATTTACTTGCCGAGTTTCTTCAATTTTATCAGACACCGCGTGAACCCCTGTAAATAGCATTACATCGCAATTTAATTATTGTGTTTAACTGCGGTTTCAGGTTTTCACGAGTTCTGTAACAAAGAAAAACACACAAATATTATTTGTCAACGATTGATAACCTATAAGACGTACTCGTGGAAGAAATGAAATGAATTGGAGTGAAAGGGGGTTTAACTACCGACCGCTCCGCTCCTGCCGGGATAATGAAAATGGACTTAACCCATACAGTGTGCCATGAGGAGGAGTACGGACAGCGACACTACTGCCAGTGCCGTGTACAAAAGAAATGATTGGAGGGAGGACTGTTCAGGCGTAACTGACCGCGGAGTCTAAAGAAGGGTAGTGCGTGTATGGAGGGTTCTCCCCAGAAAAATCAAAAAATTCAAAGTCCATTGCCTTGCATCATCTGATGCCATTTCTGAAGGAAATTTACCCTTTTAAATGTAAAGACTCTCTCCGAGGTTCTCTCCTGTTTCGACTGCCTACCCTTGCATCGAATACCAACCGCCAAGGGTTCTTATACGTACACGCCAATCTGTACACGGTACCCCGGTTTATACTTCCCATCCGTACGACTATATATTGTCACTTGCCAGGCCCCGTCTCTTATGGAAGAACAATTACTAATTCATTTTGGCGACGTTTTCACTTACTTGAGAGGATAATCTTCGCAACGTCGTCAAAACAAATCTGTAATTGTTGCTCTATACGTATGTGTTGTAGATTATTACAGAAAGGTAATCATAGCAAAAACTGACCTTTATTACCAATCGGTGTATTTTGTTGTTTATGCCATTAACATCTGACGTTGAGATGTTTTGTAGCACATAGTCGATCAAGACTCACACTACAAGCCCCGGACTGCACGGAGTGGTGGAGGTTACGGTTAATAGCCCCCAGACCTATTCACACAAAACCCGGGACCCCTTGGTTTCCTACTGAGCCATCGTGGCCCCAAGTGATCGTCATTTAATGAGTTTATTTTAAAATAGAGAAATTTCGATTATCCAGTAATGTCGATACGATAATAAAGGATCCATGTCCAAACTTCAAACAGTACTAACGTAGTTCTGAATAACGAAATTTAAAGTAAATTATAAATATATTAATTTTGACGTATCTATTTGGGAACTGTAGAGAGAGAGAAGGTGACACAGAGAGAGGGGGGGGGGGTCATTAGGAGACTAACATACACAAATGGTCTAACTTTATTTCAATCATTTGCTTGTGCGTAGGGGTCTTAAGTGGTGGGAGGACCCGGAGAGATGGAGTTTAACGTCCACTCGACACAAACGAGGTCATTTTGGGACTAACATATGGTTCAATTGTATTTCCCAAAAAATCGTTTGCGCATTGGGAAGAATCCGGAGAAAACTCACGAGGTTGGACAGGTGCCACTACCCCATGTCACGTACAACTGAGGAATCGAAACCACGCCAGTCGACTCAATGACAGCCCTTATAATACAACACACACGCTAGCGATTCGGCTATGCACCCCCCCCCCCCTACATGTATGGCAGACATTTATATAAGCGTGAACAAAAAAGAAATTTTAATTGTGTAATTGGGTTGTGTCATTTGTTTTTTCTGTGTCTTGCTGTGTAGTTTTACAACATTGTCTGTTAAAATATCTTCAGTGTTAATTCGATTAGAAGATTCTTTTTACGACGCACGAAGAGCTGATAAATTTATACGGTTCTGGATTTTAGAATCGAAAAACGGTAACCGAATTTGTAAAATATATCGGTAACGGTTTATTCCGGATATAAACGACACGGAACATGAGGCTTTATCTTCATTTACAAATAATCACCAAAAACCATATGTCTGACTTGAGCGACATCAGTATAACATTGATAAAGGAGCTTAACGTCAGCAGGCAACTGGTTTTGTTTCTTGTTTAACTAAAAAAAGAAGAGTCATTTAATACCAGACTATCGTGCATGTTTCAATCCGAGAGACTTAACACGCCAGATAACAATATTTTAAACGACGTTGATAAAACAGTTAATTGATGCACATTGATGGTCTACTGAACAGCAGATAAAACGTCCACAGAACAAAGCTAATTTTCTCATCTATAATGTAATATACATTTTGCGTCAGGTTCTGAACAAGAAAGGTTTGTCCCCGTGATCATTTTGGGTCTGTCATAGGTAAGAGTGTGGTTGTATAAACCAGATAACGCTGTACATTCCAAACAGGTTCCCCGATGAAATGTCCACGAAAATTATTAGCTTATTAGCTATTGTTAAGCATAGTACGGGAAAGCGGTGGTTTCAGGGGTGGGGTTTAACGTCCACTCGACACAAATTAGGTCATTTCCGGAGTACCCGGAGAAAAGCCACGAGGTTGGACAGGCGGACCCTACTCCTTGTCACGAACAAACGGGAAATCGAAACCATGCCGGTTGACTCAATGGCAGACGTTATGATACAGCACACACATGCTAACAATTCCGCAACCCCCACCCCCTACCCCGATGGTCCCAGATTACTTAACTTGAAGTAGGCGAGCTTCATAATTCGACTTACATACTTAGACACGGAATACATGTTTTCTAGTGGCAGGGCCGAAGGTTATCTCCCCTGCGTCTGTGGTATATTGTTGCAGCAGACAAGAAATATCATCTCGCAATTTCTCCTCTGCCTGCAATGGAATGAAACATACAGCCCATTGATGGATTCGACATGTTTTCTTTCCCACAGTTCATATGATAAACATGCAGTTTACATTTCATATCTTTGTTTTTCTCCCACGTCTCCGCCATTGATATTCTATTTCAACAACCAGAGTTTGGTCTTTAGATAAATATTATTGGCACAACAGTGTGGATGAACACCTACGTCAAGATCTAAACATAAACCTAATATACAGGATTAGCTTATTCTCTTCCTTTAAGATCATAATCATGATTATTTTGAGTGATGAGATTGTCTTCCTGTTGTCTAGAAACAGATCGAGCTTGAAACCTAAGACCCAATTCCCATTGCAGCCATTAATCGAACGAACTATCAGTAGAGTCTAAGTGGACGTATGAAGCATTGTTTCATAATGTTTTAAAACCTGTATGAATTATTTACAGAAACAAGATTGGGGGAACAGGCAGAATCCTATAGAACAACTCTCCAGAAACATTCAAACATAAGTATAGATTCATTAAAGATTTGAAAAAGTTAAGTATTTTATAACGTTAGTCAAATTATAAGGTGGTTATACACAATACACATGATGGTTACAAACCAAAATCAACAATCATATTGGGAGATATCAAAGTTATGAACTACGGAAAAGATTTCTTCTTAATTTTCCAGATAATAAACTGTGATAAAATTGTGAAAGTTTTGTTATTGTCGCAGTACGTACATGAGAATGTAAGGGCAAATTAACAAAAAAAATGTTCAGCATCTTCAAAATCGTGACCACAACCGCAACTAAAGTAGGGCTACCAGAAATGTGTTTTTAAGAAATCGATGTCGAGTGTAGGGCAAGCGAAATGGTGAATTTGATTATCCCTGCTGCCAGAGTAGTAAATTAAGGGTATAGATTTATCAAAGTAGTGGGGTTTAGATACGAGAAGAGGATATAGTAGGTAAGTTTCTGTTAGAAAGATCCAGTTGCCTCCATTCTCTCATTGTTATAGATGGGATAAAGGAAAAAGAAATTAAAGAAGTTCTGCAAAAATAGCCGAGGGCATTGTATCAATATTTCAAGTTAACTGTCGATTTTTAGCTTTGATCAACTGGAATTTAACTGATTTTCTAAGTAGATCGAATAAGATCAAAATCGTCAAAAAGAATGTATAAATCATTGTATAGTGAAGTTTTGACAATATTTCTTTGATAACCTGATTCTAAATAATCCACATCATTTTTTGTTATTCACATTTATAACATCGGTCTGAATGCCCACCACAATACTAGTAGGTTGACGCCGTTTCAGGAAGACAGAATTACTGTTGGAAGACCAATATGGGAATTACTTAGCAACCGAATAAATGCGTTTTTCTTCAAATTAAATACACTTTGATGGAAATCGAATTTATACGGCTGCTGCCAGTTTGAATCGCGCACACACACCATTATAAATACATTTGTAAACATCAAAAACAAATTTAGGATTAAAATACAACTTTTAGGTCACGCTTGTACTCGTGTAAGCAGGGGCGCACAACATCAGGTTATTCCAAAATTTGTGCGGAGTAAACCAGGCCGATTTTCCGGAATCTCTTATACATTTAATTAGACCAAAATGAGTCCTACAAATCAATATCAACTGAGTGATTTAAAATTAAAATTATATACATAATGATCAACTAACGTTTAGACCTTACCAGTGTGGGAAGGTAATAATAATTGATTTTCTAATGCTGTGCTGGTCGATTTTTTTTTGTATGACGATCCCAAGCCCTCAATATTTTTTGTACGCCCCTGTGTGTAAAAGCATATCCGAGCCTGGAATAAGTAACGTCCGATGAGCAGGACACACACACCTCACTCCCAGCTCCCGATTATTAGGCATAAATATCGTATTTGGGGCCCTGCAAGAATCATTCATGTTTTAATGAATTGTATTGTATTTACTTTTAGATAAAAGTACCTTATACCAATTGGTCATTTTCTTTGTGGGGGTCACAAAGCGGGTTTACGGTAAAATAAATCTACATTATTACAAAGTTGATATTTGTCGTTCTGATCGGTTAGTGTAACCGGAAGGAGATGATTTTGATATCCTGACGCCATATTTGTGACAGAGATCACTGGTGGTTTTACATATTTCTTTGTATACTATTAACGATAATTGCGCTTTGTTGAAATTTACCAACGGGAAACTATATGAATATTGATTCCCGGTTTCTTAGCCGATTTTGCTCATTTTAAAGTAAAATGTTGCGGTATTTATATGTAAATTGCATATTTACGTCTATGTAATCGCGATTCATAACAAAATTAAAAACACACTTCCTCACCATTTCTTCACTGTACCATCTTTAAGATAAACACATAGTCTATCATGAAACACACTAGAGTAAGACACTGTTTGGGGAATGCTCCTTTTTTGTTTTGCTTTAGTGGGTTATCTCCCTTATCGTGTGTTTGCTTTCATTTTGCATGAAGCCTTCATCACAGAAAGTAAATCATGAAACACACTAGTACAATACAACCTTTATAATTTGTCAACCACATAATCTGGGCACATACTACCGGGGTGTGGGCCTAGATATTACCAAATTTCTGCAAGCCACTGAAATTTAACAGAGACTTGAATAGAACCATTGGCTGAGAAAGTGCATCGTGATTTTCAGGACGGTGAGTCTGACAAGGAATGTGTCTATTGGTTTGGATGGCGCGAAAAAAGGGGTCCCGTGTATACATAGGCGTGCATGTTAGATATACCTCGGCAGTTTTGAATTCGATATGATAGTAGACCAGCTGCCCGGGTAAAATTCCCCTCAACTCAAAGCACACTGTATAGCGCAGTCGGAGCAGAACAGTAGGACGTTAAACCCCATTTAATTTCTGTGTACAACCAATTTCCTTATGCACAAAAGGATTGCCGAAACGCGCTGATAATTATTGTATCCCAACTTACAAGGATCTGTCAATCTTTATAACTTGTCAATGACATAACCTGTGAAGAAGCTCACGTTCAATAATTGTACTGTCAAACCATTGTTGATAAGTAGAATATAATTTCCAGCTAGTCGAGACACCCACTGTTTGAAGCCTAGCATCCATTGTGCGGTTAATTGGTGTGCTGATGTTGATGGTTAACGTTTCAATCCTTTCCACCACCACAACAACAAGAGGACAAGCGGGGTTGATAACATCAAGTTAATATATCGATTTGGGGTCAGGAT
Organism: Patella ulyssiponensis; assembly: GCA_963678685.1. NCBI lineage: Eukaryota > Metazoa > Mollusca > Gastropoda > Patellidae > Patella > Patella ulyssiponensis. The sequence goes on from OY783225.1 coordinate 14,449,876, forward strand.
ATCATCACACGTCGAGCACCAGGTGTTATGACACGTAGGAAATGAAATATACGATGGCTAATTGTTAATATATATGTACATGTATATATGTATATCAAGATCTTTGAGAGATTAACATATGGGCTGTTTTCCAAATTGAAAGGATCGTTGTCGTTGCTGTTAGTCAAATTATATATACTTAATATGGATATATTACGTTTTGTATTTCCGACGTCATTTTTCCTTGTCAGGGGTGCAAGATCGAGGGCCTGACAAGGACAGTTGTCTAGTCGTTTGGATAGGACGAAAAAACGGGCTCCCGTGTATACATTGGCATGCACGTAAAGATCCCTTTGCAGTTGGAATTTGATATAAAAGTAGGTCATAGTGCCGCTGCCTGGGCCTAATTTCCCTCATAGCACACTGTCGTACGTGACTAAAGTACGAAAATTAAATGGTCGGTGGCTTTTTTTTCGCACGTATACAATGAATGGCCATTTTGCCCAGTAATCCCAGCCAGAATTTGGCTATTTTTTTAAAATTGCGTTAAAGTTTTAAATTTTTGTTTAGAACTGAAATAAATTAACTATTAGTCAATCCCCACGATAAAAACATTAACAGAATTGATTGTGTATATCTGAAATGGACACGACCAAAGCACAAAATAGTGCCAATATGCCGACGTCAAATCGAGAGTTGTAGATGTTATTTCTGTGAAAAATTATTGGAAGAAGCGATAAGATTATACAGTCCTGAAGGCCGCAGGAAGGCTATATTGTTTACAATGTAACATTGTGTCTTGTAATGTTGATAATGATCATAATGAAAGTGTTGACATTTTGTTTGTTGATGTGACCTCATGACCTGTGACGTTTAGATAACGTCATATAGATATCATGGCTATTCATTGTGTCAGAGTCACCTCTCTGCAGGTAGGGTGAGTCTGTCGTTCAGATTGAGCATACTGTATGGCGTATGTCTGTCTTCAGCCCAGTCGGGAGCAGAACAATAGGACATTAAAACTCAGTTCATTTCACGTGAAATAAAAATAAGTCCCGAAATGACCTAGTGTTGAGCGGGCGTTACGTCGCCCCCCTCCCCTCAAACGTATCCCTTGCCAGCTTCTCGGTTTATCAATTGGCTGAATTATTCGATGAGTTAAACATGTCCTCTGTCAGCTTCCCTACTTTAACCATGTCGAGTGTAATTATATATATGACTGGACTACAAACAGTAAAGACGTTCTTCTCGTCAATGTATGGATTAAGACTCCACCGTAAGTCAACAACAAATATTTGATAGTCTATCAAATATACAATGTACAAAATCTGACAGTTCTGTCAATTGTCAATATATCTCATGTGGTGTATTATAATGGCATAAATCCTGATACTGTTTCACAAAATTTATGTAAGATTAACAAGCCAGGAAGCACAAATTTATCCCCCCCCAACCCCACAATGATCGCCCCCTACCCGCCCCCGCTCCCCAACACTTGAACACTGTTCAAAGATTTTACATTTTTCTGATTTGTGGGTCGTTAAATAGAGCACGATGATGAACACAGTTTGATAAATACATGTTTGAAATATGTAGGAACTGTTATTAGAGTAAATCAACCATTTGATGAGGTTAGACGCGCCATTAAGTTTATGGGATGTCCTGATACAGTGCAGTGCAAGACTTAAAATATATATCGAATATTCCCGGAACACGAATACATGCGAGGTGGAAACAGCTGAAAATTTGTAAGTCGAGAATTAAACTTGCAAGACAACTTAAATGTGTATCTTGTGACATTGTAGTAAATGGAGGCAAAACAATAGAAATAGGCTAAATCTAATTTTTAAGATCAGCTCAATTTTCATCAAGGCCGCTGAGATTTAAATAGGGGATTGTTAGCGAGATAGTAGGTTAGGGTAAAAAATAGGGGATAGGTCCAGGTTTAGGGTTACCCGTAACCCTCGGCCAAATTTGAAGTTGGCCTTATCAAATGGATTTAACCATTAAACTGAAAGAAACGGGGTTTAACGGCCTATATTTCTGCAAAGACTGGGGTAATGAAGACGGACATGTGCAATAAAGTGTGTAATGGGATCAGTTTTTTTTCCGGGCAGCAAACCAACAGCGTTTCGACAGACGGAAGAATTTGTTTAGTTTACGCATTCGTAAAAATATTATCATTTATGCGATCACTCTTCATTCGGAAAGATAGTTTTGTCTAAATTTGTGTCTGCGCCATCACTCTTTTTCGACACTTGCTGTACCTGGGGAATGGCGATCTTTTTGTAAAATATAAATAACGTGTTTTGAATCCCTTACAGACCTCCATCGCACGAGCCTATCTTCATAACTCATCACAATCTTTAACTAAATTGTGAGAGTCGACCATTCCCCTGAATCGTTTTTGTAAATGTCTTAATCATTTCATTTTTACGCGAATGCGGGGGATTCGGGACACTATAGACACCTCATCCGCAAATGTAATGAATAAAATCATTATCTTGTCGGGTTGACTGTGTGTAAACGGACGATTGCTTACATAAAAATGGGTGGTGGTTTGCCCAGTGATATAACGTGTACGCGTTAGATGGTAAGGTCCATCATTGAATCATAGAGTATGGTCGCCTTTTCTTGCTTGTGGGTTTTCTCAGGGTTTTTTTTCTGTTTCCTCTCACCGCTAGAGACCCCTACTATTTGAACGTTATATTAGTCCCGAAATTACATAGTTTCTGTCAAGTGGACGTCAAACCTCATCTCTCCCTCCCTCTCTCTCTCTCTCTCTCTCTGGTTACATGTGACATGATCTAGTCAAACGGATATTACGTCAGATGGGAGAAACCCGTGTCACGTTACCATCATGCGATATTTAGCAGGTTGTAATTTTTATCAAAGTTTTACAAAAGAAAATATTTAGTTTCCTTAAGTCTATTATTATTATTTCGTAGTTTGCGTTCTATTCTCGACCCTTTTTATCGGTCCGTTTGTAGTCTTGATTAGGAAAGTTCATTAACAGGAGTTCACCCATGGACGGGTGATTGTTGTCCTCGTAATAAACATAATGGGTAACATTCTTAGTTGGCAAAATGTGATATAAACAAAACGGGTAGACAAACAGAATTCAACCTGTTCCGCGAAAGGGGCGCAAGTCGCAAATTAGCTTAATTAATGGATAACCCCTATTATGGATCAGTGATCAAGAATGACGACGACACCGCGAGAACATTAATCACTGCGGTCAACCTGATTGATTCATATAATATATTTATATATATACAGTTGGTTGTCTGCAGTGGAAAGCGAGGAATCGCGAGAACTTTTGGACACAATACACATAACACGATGACGTAGTGCCCAATTATCGAACGAAGAGTTTGATTTTAAGAGAAGACGCATCGGATCAATGCTGTACATCCACGTATAGTGTAGATATGAGCTTGGCATCACGAGTCTATTCAGATCGTCAAACAGTCAGCCAATAGACTTCTATTTGCCTGACTGTCAACAAGAAGACGAGAGCACGGGGAGACCTAAAACATGTAATCCGTTTAAATATCGTTCCGTTTCTGTTTTTTGGATTTAATTTTTAACCAACCACGACGAAATGAGAAAATGTGCTGTTAATATGTGTACTTTTATTCAGAACAGATTATTTTACTAAAAACAAGAGTATTGTATTGGAATTGTTTTGCGGGAGTTTTTGATAGTTTGTAATTTTGACGGATTAACGTATTCTGCTAGGATCTTCGGTGGGTAAGTACAGCTCCTTAATGCTCTTATATTACTTGAACGATGCTAAACCTTCGATTGTTTTTCTTAACAGTCAATTACCCTTTTACAACAATAATTTCACAGCCATAAAACGATTTGCAACAAATTCATTCAACACGCGACCTTTTTAATTATTAAAACGCCTTTATTATCTGTTTTAAGATTGTGGAATTTTTACATAATGTTTTATATCAAGGCGATAAACTACAATATTTACATTATTTTTTTTATCAAAACAATTTGCTTTAGTTTGAATAAAAGCTTTTTTTTCTCGAAATCTCGTCATATTTTAACTTATATTCACGTTAAAAGCTATTTCCGCAGCCATTTCTGAATCTCCGACATTTTGGGTTAATCGTATGCTAAGCGGGTACATACGCATAAGTACAAAGGAATTGTCAGAAGAAATATTATTCAAAAGGCAGCCATGTTGCATTTATAAAGAGAGTGAAGATTTATTCCGTGTACAAATTATAAATAATATAATGTCAGAGAATCACAGGCCGAAAAAAATTACTAACGCGTTTCTTTTTCAAACCAAACCCCGTTTTGTTTTATTTTTGTTTTGTTTTTCGTTTCTTTCTACTTTGCGTTTTAAAAATGAAATCGAGAACACACCAGAACTAATTTACTAAATACTTTAGTAGCGAAAACATTTATCAAAATACAAAATACATAAAACTAAATTCAATCCATATAAAATATTCCACGTAAAACTTATTTTAATTCCATCACAATAGGATACGTCTTTCGTCAATGGTTGCAACCCCTGCCCGACCACAATGACTGTATTTTAGTGTGATACCCCGTATGTGAAAATGGTGATACGGTTCCCTTTTGTTAATGACGAAAATTATTGTTGTCCAAGATATTAATTTGAAATCTGAAAGTGGTGGCAAAAAAAAATGTAGGTTTTCGATTTTTGAAATCAAATGAAATTGGTTTGATGTCTTACTTTCCTGAACCAAAGCAGGTAGGGTGAGGAGTGGGAGTGACGACTGGCATACTTCATGCAATGTGCAATGGGGAACAAAATGCCCCGACAGTTACGTTTTAGTCTATTCGAATGATTAGGCAAGCAACCCGCCCTGTCCCATTGTCAAAGAGAGATTACAAAAAAAGAATAACACATGGTACAGTTCTTGAGAATTAAGAATTTGTGTGCATATGTATGAAAGTACTGACATAAAATGGACATAAAATATATTATAGACCGTATAGGAAAACCTTATAGACACAGTATAAAACAATTATACCGACTATTGAAATTATAAAATAAAATATATCAATCAACGTACGACGTGCCAACGCTTTATATTGTTATATTTGATAATCAATAACGTGCCTGGAGTCTATAAAACACGTAACAAAAAAAATACAGTCAGCAATTACTATTGTTACAGTGCATCTTTGTATATTATATATCATTATTATTGAAATCAGTTGAAGTAGCTATATATTGACCAATGTCCGAATCGCTATCTCACCAATCTCTCCGGTCGTTTTACTGTTCGATTTAATCCTAAGCTTATGTAACTTTAGACTGGTGACCGGCTCGTCCTATCGATGCGGGGGTTGGATGTCCGAATGGTTAGCACGTGTACGTTGTATCATAAGGTCTTTCATTGTATCAACTGGCGTGGTTTTGATTCCCCGGTTGTGTGTGACAAGGAATAGGATCGCCTGTTCTACCTCATTGGTTTTATTACGGTAAATGAAATTGAACTATGTGTTTGTCCCGAAATGATTAGTTTTTGTGTCGAGTGGACGTTACCCCCCCCCCCCCGTTTCTCTCTCTTTCTCTCTCTCTCTCTCTCTGTTGATACCTGTTAGCCAGTTTTAACTTTTGATCTGGGATATCGTCGTTGGTGTTGGAATAAGCTACGACCCTCAGGAAAACAGCATTATAGCAAGTCGGACTACATATGAAATTTAAACGTCCAAATATAGAGGAATGGTGTATTTACCTTGTCTCAAATTTTCAGCTCAAAATATTGTCTTGTTAGGACGTGAACGTCAGAACTGCTTATCCGGACACGTAACCCTCTTAAGATTTCTGGCTAATTTCATCGTTGGGTGACCCGAAGATCGATTCCCGTTACTTTAGAGGTCTATCCAATGAATGACCCATGTGCTGTACTTGATAACGAAAGGTAAATTTCACCTACATATTATTTTTATAAAATACAAGTCTGGTTTTATCTAGACAGTGTATAATACGGCGTTGGACACCGGTCTCCATTTCAAGATGAAGACTGGCGGGTTTAAGTTGTTTGAAAACGTATCACGTAGATTGTGTTAGTTGCTTGGCCCTATAAGACAGGGGATTTTAAGGGATTTTTAACATAAAATTAAACAGTTTTACACTCCAAAATATTATCGAGATTGTCCCTAATACATCAGTAAAAAATTATATGAAAGGTTTTGTGTTTCCGGATCAAATATATTTCTCATAAACATTGATTTAACTAACTAAATTACAATATTGGCATTTAACAATAACAAATCATATTTCGAATATGATACTGCACAACAATTAAACGGCCTCAAAATGAATCTTTTGTTCTTTGAAAATAAACCATTTTTTCTCCTCAAAATAAATCGTTTGTTCCCTCAAGATAAATCATTTTCTTTACTCAAAATGAATCATTTTCTTTCCTCAAAATGAATCTTTTAGCATTAATCATTTTTCTCCTGAACAGTCAACATAAATCATTTTTGTCCTCAACATAAATCATTTTCGTCCTCAACATTAATCATGTTTGTCCTCAAAATAAATGTTTGTCCTCAACATATATCATGTTTTACACTAAAAAAGAAATCATTTATTGCCTCAGCCTCCCCGCCCCACCTTCCCGATCCCATCTCATACCATATATTAATGTACAGAATTGATGTTGCAAGTATCACGTAGCTGTAAATGTTTATTATGATACGTGGTTACTATTTACGTTCCGATCTATTGTCTGTCTTAATGTAAATAACGGTAAATCTATAAGCCATTACGATGTAGGAATATGGTCTATTGTCAACTTATCATTAATAAAAAATCTCTCCCCTATTGTCCACTGTGACAGATAACGGTTATTTTCTGAATGTTAAATCAACATAAAATTTACAATGTTAATGCTTATTTAAGAGCTAAATCTGCCCATTGCAGGTCTTTCTTTAGGTCTAAAATGTTACATAAATTATTAATTAGACATTTATTAACATGACAAGACCATTATGAACATCTTGTCAAAACTAAAAAGAGTGTTAATTTCGCTAAAACAAAAAGTAATTTGAATGAAATTTTCAATATATTCATTTTGCATAATCTACTTGTGTACTATTAAAACAAGAACGACTAGTCCTTTACCTAAATCGCACATAATGTATCTTTAACTGTATATTTTGTTATTCTATTCTAATTTGGTATATTGTGTTGTTTTAATATAAAAAAATAGAAAATCCATGAATTACATTTATAAGTAGAAGTATGACATTCATAATAACATTACCGGTATATAGCTTTATGAATACACCACTTCTTGGTGTATTTCATGCAACGTATCAGTACACTTACAGGCATCTTTATAAAGAAGTAATCAGTAATAAATCTAACTATATAAATATACTAAATTCACAAGTGAAACAAACAAAATTATTTTCTTTTAATTCTGATCATTGCTTGGTAAGAGAGAGGAGGGGGGGGGGGGGGGGGGAAATGGGGTTTAACGTCCACTCGACACAAACTAGGTCATTTCGGGACTAACATAATAATATGGTTTTAATTTTATTTCAATAATTCGCTTGCGCGCAGGGGTCTTTAGCATTGGGAGGAAATCGGAGGACCTGGAGAAAAACCACGAGACAGGACAGGCAACCCTATTCCTTGTCACGTACAACCGGGGATTCGAAACCACGCCAGTTGACCCAATGACAGACCTTATGATACAACATGCACGTGCTAACTATTCGGCCACCCCCTCCCATTGCTTGATTAAGATACCTGTAAGAGTATTAAAACGTTGCGTGTAATAAAAGAATCAGTAGATCAATAAATTGTGTAATTTTGACAATAATTTGAAATATTAGAAAGTTAAGTGTTTCCCTTTCCCATTATTTGATATGAATCCATGCATTTGACGTGTGAAGCGACTCCAACTCAGAAAATGCGAATGATTTTAATCAAAGCCATAAATCGTAATGCAAACTTATCAATAACATCAAATAATGACATGTCTTCGTGTCTTCTAGACTAAAATAAATAATAATAGCATTTTGTTTTGTATTATACGAAATGATATCGCTTCCTTTCATCTTGCTCTGTTACGATGGTGATGTGACTCGGGCATTTTTCGAATCTCTTTCTAAAGCTCATAATTCTTAACTGTACTTCGAATGCTCACTATTTAGAACTTTCCGCATAACCGACGGTTATAACTCGTCGGTGGCTTTCAAAGGGGGTGGGAAGAACATGTGCTTTTAAGACAAGGTTTTGGGCTGTTTTGTATTTTGTTCTGGTGTTTCGAATCGATGAGCATGGCGATCGTTCACACAGGATATAAAGCCCGCGTTGATCAGACTCTCCAGTAATCGATATTAAAATTCCAAATCATGAAACCGATATGTTGGTAGATAATTTAGTTATTCTATTTCAAGCAATTTTCAATTTCGCAATTGTCTGAAATGTTTTCAAATTGCAGTTCAATATTGTAAAAAAATACCCAAAGGCTAGCATATACGTCTCTTACAGAATATCACAAATGTTTAATGATTTCTAAAATACATTAACTAATATAAAGTATAGTGTGAACAGAAAGTGGTGGTCATCTTAAAACAATCCACTGCATTTCACCCGAGTAACTCTTTTTAATATTTTGTAATATAGACCCCACCTTGACGCATTTCACTCGAGTAACTCTTTTTAATACTTTGCAACATAGACCACACCTTGACGGGCTTTAGTGAATAGTGGGGTTTGGGGTGCTTAATATCTTAAAACAGTACTCCCCAATTTATGTAGAAATAATCTATAATCCTTTAGTGGCATTAGGAGATTGGGAACATAAAAAAGAACAAATTAACCAGTTATTTTTGTGCCATTTAACTATATTAGTAATAACAGAAATAATCTACGAACGTATGAGCATATTTTAACTGCTTCTTCCTAATCGTATAACTTAACAAAAATTATTTTTCCTGGACGTCAATGTAAAGCGGTTCTTTTTATACATAAATGTTTGTTCGTTCCTAGGGTTTTACGTCCACTTCCACCAAGGGGGATATCGTAGACAAAGAAGGTGGTGTTATATACATACACGCGCCTACTCTACATTCATTTACAGAACAACCAGAGATATTATGTCACGTGTCACCTCTGTATTAATGTAATAATGGCGCCTGCTGAGAAATGGCAACACTTTTACTCTACACCCATTGTTTCAATTTCTGATTATCCATGCCCAGTGGTACAATGATTTGTCAATTGTCTTTGTGTATTTCGGGAATTTGTATTTGGTTCACTTATTAGGATCGCCAGTACCAGACCTTTAGTTTAAATCGGGGAATATATTACGCTATTTTTTCTCTGAAATCCCAGAGACTGCATTTTCTCATGTTAACAAGACATTAGTAACTGCGAATTCGAATGGTTTATTTGGAAAAGGGCACAAGCCCGTCGTCGCTACTGTTTAAAAGATAAAAGAAAGAATGGGGTTTAACGTCTTCTCGACACAAAACAGGTCATTTTGGGACTATAATATATAGTGTAATTGTGCATGTCCTTTAATTTAGTTGTCAGGGGAACCGAAAGACCAGTGAAAACCCATGATGTTAGAGCGACCCCACCCCCTCATCGCATAAAAGTTTGGGATCGAAACGAATACCAGACCTTATGGTCTAAGGTGTACACGTTAGACCCCTCGAACCCTATCCCACCCCCTCCCACGACTGTTAAACAAGTAAACAAGTAAACAAGGTCAACACCGGTGGTTCGATTATAATAATGGTTATTCAATAAATTTCTCCTTCATACTTTTTTCCTTTTATACATTGCAAGTCCAACTTGAAACGATAGACCATCATGACCGATACGACGATTATTCTAAACGATAATATCTATAGATAATCGATACATTAAAATCGATACTTTTTTATTTGCTCTATTTAATTGATCACAATTATAACTCTAATTAGCCATTGATTGTCTTGTTATTTCAATTTCTTGTAAAGTATAAAACACAAAAAATTACGTTGTATTGATCTGGAGACGCGGAGCGATATTTCGCCATGTTCAAAGTTCAAATCTCCTCTGTTAGGTCATGGAGTCATGCCGGCAATTCTAGACATGTAAATATATAGAGATGTAGAAATCTATTGTTTTTAGGAGAGATCTACTATAGTAATGGTGAGGTGATCTATTTCTAGGTCCTGGTCAGGGGGCAGGGAGGTGGTCAGGGCACTGGAAATGACATAAAATGAAACGGAGTTTGATGTCCTACTGTTCTGGTCCGAACTGGGCTAATGGAGACGAGCATACACCATACAGTGTGCTGTGTGAGCAATTTGGCCCCGGCAGCGGCGCTACAACCTACTCTTATATCGAATTCCAACTGCCATTAAGGAGCGTAAGGGAATAAAGTTGGATGCTATAGCTAATGTCTTTTCCTTAAAATTAATAGGAAATTACAGGCAGTCAGACGCCACTTGCCAACACTCAAGTGAAATGTATCAATATTTTCCTACAGAGGCGTCAACACATTTGTTGAATAACGTTGAATTATGACCCTGGGTTTGGCTGGTTTTGGTATAGTTAATGTCTTGGTTGATGTGTTATAATGCGTTGCTCTTTATTCCAATCGGAACACAACGATTTAACATATAGATCACGGTTCATTCGATAAAAGCACGTTTCTCTCTCGGTAAAACCGATTGACTGAATCTGCATACAATCAATGGTCTGTTATGTAAACGTTGGCAGTTGTTCTTGTTTCTTGGTTTCCATAGATTATTGACAGAGGTCAATGACTGTTTACTGATTGGGTCGATCACGGCATGCTAATTCTGGCTATTGAGTTTTTAGATAGTTGTTTCAGAGAATACGCGCCTCTTATTCGAAACAGATGTTGGCTATGGATATTAACAAGTATTACTAAATCATATATTCCTTGATTGTAATGAAAATAACACCCACCCCACTCCACCCCCACCCCACACACACACTCCTTTCAAGCATGATTCCAAATACAATTAATCGCATTGGTATGGTGTTCCTCCGCCACCCTTTTAAATTCAATTTGCCGTCACCGATTGTAAACCAGTCGTTGTTTTTGTATCTAAAGGAATAAATCTGCTTATTTTTCTGGCATCAAATGTTCTTTTAATTATTATTTAAACATTTTTTTTAAATGATTGTCTCATAATTAACTCTCTAGGGCATGGGCGAAGTGGATTAGCTAATCTGCATCATTTAATAACGGAAATTTGAGCTTCTTATTATAGCAGTGACAACCGAGATTACGCTATTCTTGCCAAAACCTTTAACATTCAAAACTTAGCACAACATAATGTAATTTGACTGGGATACGTTAATTTTACACTATCTATTTTTGAACTAGTGTAGTAAAAGCATTTAGCCCTTTATCTAAATCTTACATAATACATTTTTAAGGCGGACATCTTATTAATATAAGTTAATAAGAATATTTTTCCTACCTCCCCGACTTGTTATTTAATGAGCTGTTATAATGTAATAATAATACCCTATCTTAACATCAACAAACATGGAATAATCAGCATACCAAATACTCAAAACATTTTCTCAAGTAAACAAAATGAAATATACAGAATAAATATACAAATCAAAACCACCCCACTTGGTTCAATGACAGACCTAATGAACTAAAGCGTACACAATCACGATATTTGAGACAGTGGTGTTACTAAATGTGACTTCAAGAAATCGGGCCTAAATTCCAACCAAATGTAAAACAAACCGTAAAATTTTAATGAATATCGGTGGACAGACAATCGACTATGGTGGTAATGAATCTGTCTGTTAGATACGTAAATACACCAGAAGGCAAATTACAATTCAATCCGATACCCCAGCGCAGAATGTGAGTCACAGAGTCTGGACACAGGTGTTGTCAAGACGGTCCATAGATTATAATAGTCCTAAACCAATCGTGGACTAATTAATATAGACGAATATGTCTCATTTACCTATCAATTTTACAGCTATTCTTATAAAATACACCATGAAGACGGGGGTGTGGTATTACAACGGTCATTATTTGATATATTGAGGTGCGTGGAGACTCAATCGCCTAACGCATGCGCTTTAGATCATTAAGTGTGCCTCATGGAGTCCAGTGAATTAGTTTCGATTCCCAATTTGTAAGTGGCAAAAAGTAGAGTCGCCTGTCAGGTTTTTCCCCCAGGCCACCCCCCCCCCCCACTGCTAAAGCCCCCTGCTCACAAGCGAATTGTTGAAATAAAATTTGATTCATATGTTAGTCCCGAAATGAAATGGCCTAGTTTGTACCGAGTGAAAAATACACCCCAGCTCTCTCAATTTCCCCCCACCCGCCTCTCTTTGTCTGTCTCTCTCTCTCTCTCTCTCTCTCTCTCTCTCTCTCTCTTAATGCAACCTTGACTATAGTTCCTAGTCGCCCGGAGCAAAGAAACATTTAATAGAATCACAAAGAAATCAATTTAAAATCGTTTAAATAAAACAGAACAGACTGTTTTTCGAATTTAACAAACAACCTACATAGGAGTTTTTATGCAGAGTAAAGAAACAATATAAAATATCCGTGCTTCGCTATCACTAAATTAAATAATCCATTTTTATACTGTCTGCTTGTCTTTCAATGTAAATCATTCGATTCCAAATTCTAATAATTCTAAAGCGTTTAAGAAATGGAGGAATATATTGATTTATTAGAGGGAATAAGACACGTTCTTATGTAGATATTCCGTCTTTAAGAGCGACAATTCCGGAGATGTAATGACTTGTCGTGGAAGATAAATTGTGTTAACCCAACTTAACTTATCCTCCACATTGGCTTGAAGATACTACATATTACCATTTATAATTTCATTATATCCCTACATGGCCACATTCATGGCATCTTAGATATTATGAATTCACCGCTACAGGAAAGGACCATGACAAGGCTGTGTATCAACATAAGCTAGCCTGTGTACTCAAACAAGCTAGTCGTGTACTCAAAATAAGCTAGCCGTGTACCCAAAATAAGTTAGCCGTGAACCCCAAACAAGCTAGTCGTGTACTCAAAATAAGCTAGCCGTGTACCCAAAATAAGTTAGCCGTGAACCCCAAACAAGCTAGTCGTGTACTCAAAATAAGCTAGCCGTGTACCCAAAATAAGTTAGCCGTGAACCCCAAACAAGCTAGTCGTGTACTCAAAATAAGCTGGCCGTGTACCCAAAATAAGTTAGCCGCGAACCCTAAACATGCTAGCCGTGTACCCAAAACAAGTTAGCCGTGTACCCAAAACAAGCTAGCCGTGTATCCAAAACGTGCAATTTGAAATGTTCAGTAACAAACCTGAAATCTATAGCATGTCACTGTCTGAAACCCACGCCGTTTCTTAACGATTTTCAAATCCTAATCAAATGTAATCCCCCAATGTCTTGTAATAGAAGCTGAATACATCTAAGCGATAAAAGTAAATCATACCCATAATCATGATTTATGTGGTAATATGAATATATACTTTGCATCACAAACAGATACATCGTAGCTTATGCATACATGGTTGTTTAGAATAATCCGGGGCGTCCGCTACGACCAGAACATCAGATGCGTAAATTATTGCGCAGTGATCGAACTTTCTTGTTTTATACCAACCGGGAAAACTGCGCAGATTATTTCTATTTAAAGCTATAGTTTGCATGTGTAGCACGATATGGTGGACATTGCCATCGTTAAATAAAGGCGGGAAATTAGAGAAACTGGTAGCACACTGAGATGAAAACTCAGACGAGTAAGAAAAGGACACACATAATCTTATTGCAAATATTGACGTTAACCTGGAAAGTTCATCGTGCCACTCAACAGTGTTTTACACATTGTCATTGGTGCAGGGCGGAGGGCCTGACAAGGACAACTGTCTAGTCGTTCGGATGGGTCGAATAACAGAGATTCTGTGTATAAGTTGGTATGTGCACGTAAAAGATCCTTGGTAGCTGGAATTCGATATATGAGTGGGTCATAATAACGCTGCCAGGGATAATTTCCCCAATAGCACACTGTATGGCTTATGTCCGTCTTTGTTGGGACATTTGGAGCACAACAGAAGCACTTTAAAGCCTATTTTTATTTCATTTCATTTCATTTTTGGTGTTGGTATTGTTGCTTTACCTACCTTTATTCTGTTGTATAAATTTCAAGTTTTCACTTGTTTAGATTTTTGGCGTCAATGGCGAAAAGTTTTATTACTGCGATCACGAGAAAAATATTTATACTTCAATCTCTAGAAATAAAAAAAAGCTAATGTCAGTTTTTCTTGGAAGAATCAATTCATTACTTCCGTTATGGCTTATTTTTCGTTTGGATTGCTTGACGTAAAATTCGTGCTAATGTAATTTGACGCTAGCCGTAACTGGGAGCACGCTGATTGGTGGAGTTGCTTCCAAATCAGCAACTTGAGCCATTGCTGTCGTGTTGCTGTATGACCGAGACTGATCACCGTGACATGGTAATCTTCAGGTTATTGCTATCGTAATTGCCAAGCCATTGCTATTGTATTACTGTATAATCGAGACTGAATGGTGATAGTTAGACTATAACTACATGTTCAAGATTTGGTAATACTTAGGCAGTTACTATTGTATTGCTGTATGATCGAGACTAAGCTTCCGGCCTGGAACCAATCAAATGTCTCTTTTGACCACGACTCCAATATGATGAAAAAAGCCTGTCTATTACTAAATGTATATCTATATATGTGCATACAGCTCGCTGCTCTGGCAAAATCAACCCAATAAGTATCTAAGGGAATATTGATGTTTGTTACTAGTTGTCGTGTAAAATATCCATCGTAAATCACCTGTTTCTTTGATGCCATTAAAAGCACATAGTCAAGCATCAGAAGTCAGAGTTCGGTGACACGTGAGAGTGGTCTCATCTATCACAACCTGTGATTAGTTGATTTATTGTATTTTAAGCTACAGTGGCAATTATTGGATGTTGTTTCTATCCGCAAAGCGTGTCATGTATAATTAAGGTAATTGTCAACATGACCACGACCACGTCAATCATCATCATCAAGCACTATTGACATAAAATTATCAATAATATTATATATTTTTCCATTATTTTTAAAGGCAAGCTTGTTTTTGTTGTTATCAATGTATGTGCGAGACTTTAAGAACCACCTCTGCCATGAGTCAAAAAGCATGAATTAAGAGGTTTCGTAGCTTGTTTTGGCTGTGCTAGGTTCCCACTTTAACGATTCGTGCTGCAATTGAAATTGTGGTTTTAATCGTTGAGTAATCGGGTGATCGTATCAGGTCTTATCATTGAGGTCAGTCGTAGCAATTGTGTTATCGTATCTGCACGTATCTGTACGTACCAGATCGTGGACTCTTTAGGGCAATCCTTTCCGAGACGCATCGCATGGTAGTGGGAACCTAGCATTGCATGTATATTCTATTTGTCCCAAAACAGGGATTAAGAGGTTTCGATGGGGCGGGGTACATGTATACTCCATATGTCCTAAAGCATGAGTTAGAAGTTTCGGAGTACTTTTTGTTGTAGTTTCACGGGAGGTAAGTTATGGTTGAGATATTGCTCTTCTTTGATCACCAAGATCGCTGTATAAAGGTAATTGATGTTTGAATAAGTGGGATGACATTGTTAGGAATATTCAAACGACTAGATATTTTGTTACATATTCCAGTCTACATGTTTCCAAATGATTTTTACATTGGAACCTCCTCTGAACTTTCTAATTTTTTAAAGGGACAATAACACTCTTGCTGGCTTGGCATCCCCAGAAAATAAATAATAGCCTTATTCTAAGTACTAGATGTTTAAGTGTCCTACCTGTTGTGTAAATTATCCATTACGACCTATTTTACTTGTCCAGAGGGTTCGAAAATATTTTAAATCAAAGTCACATTTGAAAAGGTTTACGTTAGACTTTTCAAATCAATTAGTTGAATTTTTCCAATTTTTTAAATTAGGTGTGTTAAGATGAAATTTATATCATCAATTAATTGGAATATTGTAAAATAATACAATTTGTTGGCCAGAATGAAGATTGGGACATATTATTTAGTTACAACAAGAGTGTTATTGGGGCTTTAAGGCACATTGAAGCGAATAGGTTTATTTGGTTAATATGCTAATATATGGGATTTAAAATGATGTTATCATTGGAACACAGGATATTCCCTGATCTCCTCCCAATTTTGTGAATACGACCATTGTAGGTTATAATACTCTCTGGACCTACGCATTTTCACACATCTACATCCCAAATCTCTCTTAATCCGGGCAAATGAAGCATGGATCCTTTCGTTTCTTCTGACGGCGATAATTTTCAAAGTCAAATATATAATCCCTGTCGACCGACGTATTAGCCTACCTTTACCTGAAAAACGAAAGAAATCGGTGTTGAAATCTATCACCTGTCAACGATTCCTTGATTACATAGGTCTAATGAGATGACATCTATCGATCTTTTACCTATTCCCTCACAATAAAAGTGATCTTTTAAAATGTGGATGGCAACCTCGTTTACGTAGATATTTATGTATATCAATACACACGGTTGCCATGGTGAATACACAATTTAAATGTTAATGGACTTATTGATGTATTAGATTAATCACTGAAATTAATCATTGTATTTATATAGATGTATAAAACCATCACTAGCCTAGTTAGCGAGTCGAGAGGTTGGCCGTGTCTTTAAATCCCTTAATTACAGCTCTATACAGCCGCTCTACAGAGAATATTGGTCAACTGCGCGCATTAATCTTTAAAAGTGTGAATTGATGGAAAGAAACATGCACCCATGATACATCATAGATTAAGGCGAATGACGCATTCATGCGATGATAAATTATTAAACAATTTTATATTGAAATCTGGCTTGTTATAGTTAACATATTATTTGAAAGATCCTATATACACTACTGATCCTGTCTGGGCAAAATTCTCTCCCTTGAACGCCTGGGTCAGTTTTTCTTTTCATCCACAGCTCATGTTTAAGTTGGACTTCAGTGAGGGAATTAACGTTTCTCAATATACGGCAAATTGCATAATTTATCTTGATAAAGTTCCCAATTATGGAACCGGAAAATGATCAAGTAATGCATCTTTTACATATACTCTACAGCGATTCAAATCTGTATTTTTAACACGAGGTTTCACACTTAGCATTACAAATTGGTGTTAAATTATCACCGACACAAAATTAATTATTTTCTTTTGCCTTTTCTGTGCAGTCAATTAATATGTGACAGTCAATTTTTTCTGGTTGATGCGAGGGACACCATCCTCGTCTCAGCATTTTTAGGCTTTCACGATCCCGAATCTGTGTATCATTTGCCTTTTTTACGGCTAAACAAACCCGCTTTGTGAGTTTTCTTTTTGGCCTACACATCCAAATTTTGTTTTATTTTTCAAAAGCGTATCATTTGATTGTTGAAAACAAAACCCCTATTTATTCTCGAATATTGGGTTCAAATTTTAAACAACCTTTCTTATGGCACACTTTTCTTTTTGTCCACTTCTTTATCTTCCTATATATTATGAATAAAAAGAAAACGCCATAACGATTTTTCTTCTGCGAGAAATGCTGTTCTCGGGTTCCAGGCAAATTTATTCCCATTTGCAACTGTCTTATGTTATAATGTTTAATAGCGTTCGTGACGAACATCATTATATTATATATGGTAAATGACTATCTCAGATACATATTAAAACTCAGTTTTCTTCAGAAGTATTCACGTAACCAGATCCAGCAACATTGTCCTTTTTCTCTTCTTTTCTCATGATATAAGCATGCGTTACCATAGAAACGATGGAATCATATGTCAATCATGAAATTGACAGACTATAATTATGAAGGTGGTATCGTCATGGGAACAACCGGGCATTATAATTATGCATTATATCCCAACACTGTGGAATAAAGATGACCGCCAAGTAATTATTATTATTTTATTGAAGTTTCTAATCCGTGATCTCGTTTAATTAGGTCTCACTGTGCCAGTTTATCAAAGTTCTTATGTAATACAGACGGCGGGTCGGTTGTCGTAATTTTCTTATCTTAAATTAACTGGACGTCCTTCATCGATTTGGATGAAAAACAATTTGAAAGATGTCGATTGAAGTAAATCTATTTGTGGATATTTGTCTACTTTTAAAATTGGATGTCCATCGATAATCAATTTTGTGTTCAACAGTCGATGTTTTTAACCTCAAAAACGAAACAAAAACTTGAAAACAAGCCGACTTCCGCTTTATATATCCATGCCCTTGTCGGGAGTTAATCTCTTTAATCCATGCGTATAGATTATTGCAACATCTTTATTGAGTTTTGATATTGCTCAACTTGTTTGTGATTAGGATATGGGATTTTATATATCATCAATATAACCTCACCAATTGACACATCACTTCGTGAGTCAACATCAGAGTTTGCAGAGATAATAGATTTATCAAACCGCAAAGATTTCTATTATCCAACTTGTCAGGGAAATATTCTAAATCATTGGATTCAGGCTTCGAACTACTGGACTCCTCTTTGGTTCGGGTCACTAAAACAAATTGTTGATTCCATTGGAAAGGAAATGAGAATTAAAGTCATATTTACTACTTGATCTGGGATAATGAACAAGGAAAAAACTATACAGTGTGCTATGCGATGAGGGACATTTTGCTTGGGCAGCTGCGGTACCGTCTTTTTTTTATTTCAGGGGCTCTTTTTTTTATTTCAGGTCAATGTGGACATAGAACCACGGACTGTCGTCCCATACGGACGACTAGTTGTTCTTTGTCACCCCCCCCCCACAAACACACACACCCACCCACACATCCACACACACACGTCGTATCAGAAAATAAACATCAAAAGATCTATAACTTTTGTTGGTTTTGGGGTTTTTTTTGCAAATTTAAAGTCCAATACATTATACATTAGAACACGATGTCGTAAGTTAGGAGGTTTAGTCATCTTCTCCCTTCGTAACTGTTCAAAGCAGCAGATATTTTTATTTATAAAGCACGTGTCGTCGAAACTCATAATACAGTAATTATCACCTGTTTATCGTGTATTAGAAACAATTATCACCAATGATGTAATAATAATAATGGTTAACGAGTAATGAGGTAGGTTTATCTACAGGTAAAATGCTGTTAAACCTGGGGACCTTACCAACATTTATAACCCATTACGTATTATGATGAGCAATTAGAGTCTTATTCCGATTCCATATTCATATTTAAACATGTATTATGTAAGAGATAAATATGCCTATGGCCGATCTTTCGATGGGCCTTAAATGTTATACATGCTATTGTTTATACAGTTATTATTCACATGACAAGCCTATATAATCAACCATCTAGGAAATCGGATGACCGAGATTGAAAGGGGCGTTGGGATGGCCTAGTGGTCTAGAGTGCCGCGCTTCCACCTCTAGCTGGCCGGTCGCCTCTGGCTTGCGGCTGTGGTTTCGATCCCTGGTGTGAGCGTATGTGGCATGGAGATAGGGGCGCCTTCTCAACCTCGTGGGTTTCCTCCGGGCACTCCGGTTTCCTCCCACTGCTAAAGACCCCTACGCGCAAGTAAATTATTGAAATAAAATTAAACCATATGTTAGTCCCGAAATGACCTGGTTTGTGTCGAGTGGAAGTTAAACACCATTTCTCTCTCTCTCCCTCCCTCTTCTCTCTCTCTCTCCATATGTTAGTCCCGAAATGACCTAGTTTGTGTCGAATGGACGTTAAACCCCATCTCTCTCTCTCTCTCTCCCTCTCTCTCTCTCCGAGATTGAAATGGATTTAACACAAGCAAACATTTTATGTCGTACGTTGAAGTTACGTTGCTGGCTTCTCTTTGTAACAAATGCGACTTAATTCAATCAGGAGGTTACCGCTTTTTGGTTAGTTGTTGTTTACAAAATGAAATATTGTTTTCATTCAGTAGAATGTTTAACGATTATGAGAATTATCTGGCCCTTTTCGCAACTATTCTGCTCTGACTGGGTTGATGAGGACTGTCATACGCCATACAATGTGCTGTGAGAAAAATTTTGCCCGGGCAGTGGCACTATAGCTTATTCTTACATCAAATTCCAGCTGCCACGGAATCTTTTTTGTGCACGCCCATGTATACACGAACACCTAGACAGCTGTCCTAGTCATACGCCCGTTCTGCACCAATGACAGAGGGAAATCATGTCGGAAAATAACATTAATTGCACTGCATCCGCTATTTACACGAAATAAACATTATAACGGAACAGATTGAAGGCAAGTGAACAAAATACAATATCATTCGATTAGCCGAATGAAAATGTGATTTGGTAGAGTACTGAATAAATCATAGAGAAATGAAATGAAATGGGGTTTAACGTCCTACTCTTTTGCACCTAACCTGGGCTAATGGAAGACGGGCATACGCCATACAGTGTGCTATGAGGGAAATTTTGCCCGGGCAGCGGCGCTACGGCCTACTCTTATATCGCATTCCATCTACCAAGGGATCTTTTACGTGCACTCCAATGTGTACACGGGACCTCGGTTTTTCGTCCCATCCGAACGACTAGACCGCTGTCCTTGTCAGGCCCTCCTTCTGCATCACTGACATAAATCATAGAGAGATGTATCTGCATCAACCGATAAGGTCGGTGTTTGGGTTAGCACGTTCGAGATATATTGTAAGGTCTGTCATTGAGTTAGTTATGTGGCGTGGTTTCGATTACCCGGTTGTACGTGACAAGGATTAGGGTCGCCTATATTACCGCCGGGTTCTCCGGTCCCCCCCCCCCCACTGCTATAGACCCCTTTGCGCAAGCGAATTATTGAAATAAGAATTCAACTATGTGTTAGTCCCGAAATTACCTAGTTTGTGTCGAGTGGAAATTAAACCGATTTGAAATCGTAGGCTCGATTGTTACCTGACGATCTTAGAGGAAACAAGATGGCGGCGTGAAATCAATAGAACGTATAAGATTGGGCGATCTTGATAGTGTTAGGTTCAAAATAAAACTACTATTCACTGAATTACCGACTCTTGCCGCAAGAGGGAAATGTCGCAACTGTCTTGCTCACTTCGTCTGAAACAATGGAGGACAGTACAATAAGAAGGGCGCGAATAGTTCCTGCAGCCCACTTAAAGCCATTATTATTTTTCCTGGTCTGCAAGTCTACATGTGTGTTTTAATCGGAATACCATACCTTTAAATGCGATATTATATTGATTTTAATCATGATGCATTTTTGTTGATATATATTGTGAATTAACCCCCTACAAGGCAGTTATATCTACTTCATGTTATATAAATTATAAGAACCTGTACAAGTCGTGATCACCAGATCAACACATTGTTAGCAGGGTACTTATCGATGCCAACAACTGCTACAACGTCTACAAGAAGTCAAAGAACTGCTAAGAAGTAATCAAACATTTCTTTCTTTGTGTAGCTGAAGCCTTTCTTTCTTCCATCGTTAAGGAAAGATAACGACCTCTTCAATAAGAACAAGAGCCGATATTGTTATTGAATTAGTTTGTAGATAAACATGACTAAGATATTATAGCATTTTGTAGTTATGTGTGGGGAAAACTATTAAACAAGTAGATTGTTACTGACGTGGGAAGTGGTATAACATTTTCTGGAAAGGGCAGACAACTCGGAAAATATACTTATTGCTTTGCTGTGGTAAACTGAGTTGTTCAGATATGAATGTTTAATATTTAAAAGATCACCGGAGTTAGGTTATATACAATGTTGGCTTCAGGTAACTAACAACTAGGTTCAGAATGATATTTTGCATTCTGTGTTTGTTTGGTGGGGGCCACGGTCGTGTCTAAGTGGGTAAGACGTTAGCTCCTAACCTATAAGTTCCGTGTTCATGACAGTTCATCGGAATTTTATGGCACCCCACTCCCATTGTCAGTGGGCATGACAAGGTACAACGCTTAGTTGTTCTGATTGAACCAAAAACTGATGTCCCGTGTACAGATGGAACTCGATTCAAAGGGGAATGCTAGTCGTGAAAAATATCCCCTGACAGTCGGAAGTCGATACAAGAGTAGGCGGTAGCGCTGCTAAGGCAAAATCTCCCTCATAGCACAATGTATGGCCTATGCCCGTCTACATTAGCCCAATCGAAGCAGAAAAGTCGTTCGTTAAACCCATTTCATTTCATTCCATTTTCTTAATTGGAGTTTGCGCAGTTCAGTGATCTAACGGGTGTCATTTCAATTATATAAAATTAAACAGAGTTAAACGTCCCATACAATATGTAAGATTGAGATAAAGAGCTGTCCATTCTTGATATAATAGTTCGAAAGTACATAATGTAAAATGAATAATTTGAAAATTTCATTCAAATTACTCTATTGCAAGCGAAGATATTAGCCTTTGAAGGTTTGACAGACGTGTGCAATAATTTCAACCATGGTACTGGTTGATCAAAGCTAGGTCTCGGTCCACCATATTTGATTAAATCAAAGGATCGCTGAACCATTCCAATCTGTTTAATATCGGAGAAATCTGATGCCATCGAGAGATGATTAAGGTCTGGATCAGTTAGTTAATGTCTAATTAATACTTTAGAAAACATTTCGGGCCTAAAGAAAGACCTGCAATAGGCAGATTTAGCTCTTGCATAATGCATGTTTAAATCAAGATATTTCATAGATGGAAGTGTGTCACAAACCGTAGACTCGTCAACCAACCTATCTATAAGATCATCTTCCGGTTCTCCCATCTTCACCCACTATATCATTTGTTAGTCCCGAAATAAACTAGCTTGTGTTACGTGGACCTCGCTGTGTCAAAATAGGCATTGTGTGTTGTATGCTTGCACTGGTTGTTCTATGTTTCGTTGAACGCTTGATAATCAGGTCCGTAATATCATTTTGTTCAGGTCTGTAATATTTGAAAAAAAATACAATTTCTTATTAAAAGCCCGAAGGTTCAAGCGAAAAGCAGTAATAATAGGGTACGAAAGAGATAATTTTGTGTTCATATTAAGACTTGATTTATGGAGGCATGGAAATAAAAATAACCGAACAGATAAAGAATTCGTCCACAGCATCGTGAATCGGATTCTAATAGCCCACGGTCAGTTGGTACAGTAAATGTAATGGACTTAGATGGCCGAAACAAATCGATAGTGAAGTCAGTCGATTCATGTTTCACCCATTTAACTGTCATATAATATCATATAATATAATAACATTGATGATGCCTAGTGTCCGGTTGTCTTGTTCAACAACGATAATATCGCTTATATATCATCTAAACTCTCCTCTTCCATGTTACCAGTATTTATTACTCAGTCAGTAGCGATTATCCAGTCCATAAGGTTTTGGTGTAAGTCATAGATCAATGAGTGTGAGGTGGAGTGGTTGAGGCGGATGGCGGAGGGGGGGGGCATTAACGCCTTCTCGACAAAAACTCGGTAATTTCGGGACGAACATATAACCCACGCGGTTAGTGTAGGCGGCCCTATTTATTGCCACATATGGAAGCAGACTTTGCATCAATTGTTAGATACGTCAACATTCCAATAAACTCGTAGCCCCTATGGGACTAACAATCGAGGCCCCTTTCTGACTTTGTCGTGCACGTAAAAGAACCCTTGACAGTTGGTATTTGAATTAAGAGTAGGCCATAGCGCCGCTGTCCAGACAAAAACTACCCTCATAACACTGATTAACACACTGAATGATCTAGTTCGATTGATGCAGAAAAGAAGGCCATTAAACCATATTTTTTTAAAGGGACAATAACACTCTTGCTGGCTTGGCAGCTCTAGAAAATAAATAATAGTCTTATTCTAAGTACCAGATGTTTATGTGTCCTACCTGTTGTGTAAATTATCCATTACATCATATTTTACTTGTCCAGAGGGTTCGAAAATATTTTAAAATCCGAGTCACATTTGAAAAGGTTTACGTTAACCTTTTCAAATCATGTAGTTGAATTTTTCCAATTTTTTAAATTAGGTGTGTTACGATGAAATTTGTATCATCAATTTATTTAAATATTGTAAAATAATACAATTTGTTGACCAGAATAAAGATTGGGACATATTATTCAATTACAACAAGAGTGTTATTGGGGCTTTAATATTTCCACTGGAAGTGTTATAAGATGTTCTATTAGCCTACCCCTCGGTTCCAGAAACAGATTCCATATTACTATGTAAATAGATTGATTACGTTATGTATTACATATTTCTATGGTAATCCATGTTTTTAATATAAAAACTTCCTAACCCCGGAGCAAAACAACACCATTAAGCTCTGCTTTGTTTTTTTCTACGTTCACTGACAATTCGTGACAGGAAATTAAAAACAAGTCATTACAGAAGAGCTATTTGTTCTTCGATAATATCAATTTATCCGTTATCGTAATTTGAACAAATAATTTGCTAATTGTGGATTATCAAAGAGAATAATGTATTTATATTACCAAAGCCGTTTGTTGTTATATAAAAACAACGTTGACAATTGACTCTTGTCAATTCTCTTTCGTTATTAAAATGTCTATAGACATCTTTCATTTGACTAACAAATAACATTGGTGAATTAATAACTGTTAATGCCTGTATTGGTATTTGGAAATGAAATGAAATGGAGTTTAACGTCCTACTGTTCTGTTTTGACTGGGCTAATGAAGACGGGCATGCAGTGTCTCTACTCTTATATCGAATTCCAGCTGCCCAGGGATCTTTTACGTCACGCCAATGTATTCACGGTGACTTCGCTGTACGTCCCACCCGAAGGACAAGACAGCTGTCTTTGTCAGGCCCTCCGTCCTGCACCACTGACAATAAGAAAACACGTCGAAAAATCCTGATGAACTTTCTCGGCAAATGCGCAGGGATCGAACAAATCGAATTAAAACAGCCAAGGGATCTTTTGCGCGCACGCTATTATGTATACGGGACTGCTTTCGGGGCAAATTTAGCCCAGTCTGAACAGAACAGTGCTTCCTTTATTTTATATGGCTAGGATTATATATCGGCTGTTATTATTAGTCTGACGTGAATTGTTCCTGACGTTTCGGAGATTATATGGTAATCCATTGACGATACCATTCCTCCAGAGTTGATCAAATCTGTAGTCAAACGCGTGCTTTTAATAAGGAGATTGCTTGTTTAAGCCACTTTGTTTAAAACCGGACCGTCGCTGACAAATAATGCTTTGTGTGTATAGCCTTTAGATAAATATTAGAATATAAAAATAAACTACAACTTACAAACAAATTAATGAGTTTTTAATTGAAGGTATACCTTACGACAAATCATAGGAAATTGAATTTTATCGACCCACAAACAATTTGTAGGTGATCTCAAACATAATGAACCATAAATTATAATGCAATAGTATAGATAGGAGAAATATTCGTTTGTTTTTTGTTTTTTTTGGGGGGGGGGGGGGCAACAGGATAAACACCAGAATAAATTAATAATGTCATGTTGTGGGGACGGGATGAGGGGTCAAGATAACACATGTCTGCAAATTAAATGACTGCCCTACTTCGTTTCTGGGAAGATATTTTTGATGTGAATATTGACAAAAGCCACATAAAATGACTTTTTATTTAAGAAATGGTATAAGACCTTATAGAAAGAAAGGGCTTTAACGTCCTACTGATCTGCTCCTAAGGTCTAACGAAGACGGGCATATACCAAACAGTGTGCTATGCGTGCGGGAAATTTGGCCCGGGCAGCGGCACTATGACCTACTCTTAAATCGAATTCCAGCTGCCAAGGGATCTTTTACGTGCACGCAAATGTATACACGGGATCTCGATTTTTCGTCCTATCCAAATGTCTAAACAGCTGCCTTTGTTAGACTCTCCGTCCTACACCACTGACAAGGGAAACCACGTCGAAAAATTCCAATGAACATTTTCGTCCAATGTAGATATCGAACACGCGACCTCCAGGCAATTGAACCAGCGTCTTACCCACTTAGCCAACGTGGCTCCCCTTCTAGAAAGAGAACTCGCATCTTGGCAATGGTAAACGGCAGTACCAGTGCCATATACGCCAGCTTGTACTTTTAATTGTGTTTGTATCATATAATTGACTCCATAAACGTTGTTGACCAAACAAGAGCCATTTCTGACCCAAATATTTGTCATCGCGATAAATGACGGGACATCGTACACGGAGAAGATTACATTTTCGCGCGTCTGACAAATAGGCGGGAAAAAGTAATCCATAAAATGGTGGGAAATAATCGATTTACTTGTTTGAATGACAAATGTTAGTCTGTGAACTGGAAACAATTTATATTGAAAATATATGTCGAAGACTAATATAAGCTAACACTGTTAATATATAAAATAATTGAATCATGTGATTGGACCACAACAATACTTATCAGTACATCAATTTACATTCTATCATTGCAGATGGGGTTTCTCAATATCAAATAAACATACATTACGCAACAGCTAAATCTGCCTATTAAAGGTCTTTCTTTAGGCCTGTAATGTTATCTCAATTATCAATTAGACATTAATTAACTTATCCAGGCCATAATCAACTCTCGAAGTCATCGCTAATCTGCGATATATACTTGATTTGACCCCGATTTGCTGCTCAAGACTCATTAATGATTTAATCCACAAATGGACAATCGAGACAATGTTTTTTATTGTACCGACTTTAGTAACGATGATCGAAGCTAGACTTAAAATTCAAAAGCTAAAATCTCGGATCAGAGTGGATCAATTAGACTGAAATTTTCAGCAAATTCCCTTTACATTATCTCGTTTTTAATCATTACAGTGGGAATTGCCAGCTCGTTTTCTAATCTCCCATAATGCCCCTAAATATTTTTACAGATTTCGTTTTTAAATCTGACATGGTTGGACTTATCTTATTTCATACCTTGGGATTTTCTTTCCAAAGATTTTGGGATTGTAAGGCAAAAGCGTATCGAAATCGTATACCAAGTTATTGCCTTGACCATGCAAACATGATAGCTCCCTTCAACATGCTACTGGTAGGAGTTTGGGGGAAAAGGAACCTAAATTCTAAACACGGCCTATAATAGAACCAAAAAGCTCTTTTTGACATAATTAAGGAACTATACGGAAAAGTAAATTTCCGTGTGTTATTTCTTTTTATAATATAAATAAAGTAACATATAAAACAATGATCTAATATTTAATTACAAAAATTAAAGTTTTATTAGTTGTATAGGAAATGAAAAAGACAGATCCACCATAATTTCTCGTCACAAATAGAACATAACGTTATCCGTGTTATCGCCCTCATTGGGATGGGCTGGTATCTCAACGGCTGCTTCAACAATAGCGATATCGCAGTCAATTATCGCCTCCATGACATGTTTTTTTTTTCAATTATTATTTCTTTTCTGATGGGGAAGATAGTCGTGATTGTAGCTCCAGTCGCCATTTTTGGTTACAACAGTGATTTTAGAAATTCTTTTAGGCCTCCCATATCTCCAAGATTCGGTCGTTGTCCTGAACCACTTCTCAATCTATGCTCGAACTGTACTCTATTGAACTCACTCGCCTAGTAGTTCATTTATTATAGTGATAATGTATATTTGATATAAAAGTCTAACATCACTGATCTTCAATTGATTGAACAAATATGGCTGACATTAGCCCCGCAGTAACTGGGATACAAAGTACACGATGACGTCATTTATCACCGCCAGAGTCGACTAATTAAACGTCGTAGAAAACAAATAGTGTCTGCCTTGTTTTAATCAAATCAATTAAATCCGATTGTAGATGACTTTGTGATAAAATCTGTTCAAACTAAAGGTTCATCGATAATTGTCATTTGACAAATAGATATAAAAACTCAAGGTCAATATGGGATCACAGCTTGTGTAAGATGATTGCAATTATCAAAGCCCGCGATCAGCCCAAAACAGTCAAATACATAGGTTATTCGAATTACATTTGTTCATCAATAACGACCGCCGCACGCTAGTGTTCTATTAGTAACTATATTTGTAACCTTAAACTGTGTTTAAGGTAACCATTGATACAGTCTAAGACCCCTTCCGCAAGTTCAAATAGGTTCAAACGCACAATTGTCAACACACATCATTACAGTTTGTATTGAAATAAGTAATTCTATCACAAATAGTGAAGACTGGACCATTAAAATATACTATTCAAAAAAAGTAGGGGATATTTGATTTTTAACTGTTATTAAAGTCACCTAATGAAACTGACGAAGAAACAAATGACAAAATGAAATGAAGTTCACATTCACCGATTTATTCCAAATGATCGTTAGACTAAGTAAAGCACAGACTGACCATTATAAGGGTAAAATGATACCCGGGGTCGAACAGCAAAGTTACCACAGCATCACAACAAAGTCAGTAACGGGTAAATCCTCCTCTGTTTGCCAAACAAGCATTGATCCGACGTGGCATACTCCTAATGAAACGTCTAAGGTCATTTTGGTCCAGATTGTCCCATTCCTGTTGCAACGCAGCAGCAAGTTCTTGGACATTGGCAGGACGTTGTTGACGTTGACGTAACCTCTGTCCAAGCATGTCTCAGACATGCTCGATGGGGGAGAGGTCGAGACTCAGTGCTGGCCAAGGTAATGTGGTGATGTTCTGTTGTTGGAGGTAACCTGTAACGATCCTGGCCCTGTGACATCTTGCGTTGTCATCCTGGAAGATGAAACGGCGGCCATGACGTCGTGCGAACGGCACAACACGGACTGGCAAGATGTTGTCCCGGTAGTACTGGCCTGTAACACGCCCTGCAACAACATGTAAAGCCGTTCTTCCAGCAACAGTGATGCCTCCCCACACCATAACAGAACCACCCCCAAATCGATCATGTCTGATGACGTTAACGTCTTGGAAGCGCTCGTTTCGACGACGCCACACCCTCCTACGTCTGTCCAAAAAATCAACAGTGAACCTTGACTCATCTGAAAACATCACATTGCTCCAGCGTCGATTATCCCAGTGTTGACGACCCCTACACCAACGACGTCTTGCCTGAATGTGATGATCTCTCAAACGAGGGATCACGCGAGGACGTCGGGCGCAAAGGTGACCCCTATGCAGTCGATTCCAAATCGTCTGGCCACTCACTCTCACACCAGTGTCTGTTTGAAGACGAGCGCTGATCTGATTTGCTGTGATGACACGATTTCTCAAGGCCAAGGTACGGATAAATCGATCCTGGGCTTGAGTTGCCGCCCTTGGTCGACCTGAGCGTGGTCTGTCCTGTACAGATTGTGTATCACGGTATCTGGACCATAGCCTGCTTATGACAGACTGAGAAACATTCATCGTCCGCGCCACAACCGCCTGTGTTGTGCCGATCTGTAGCATACCAAGGGCACGTAACCTTTCATTTTGGGTAAGCCGACGCATATCAAAATTTGTTTTCTGGTCACTAAAACAATTAAACTGATGTTTCCACCCTGGAATTCAATGCCACAATGACTGTAACATTCAAAGTCAGAGTCGAGCAAATCTTGGGTTGGACCCCCATGATGTTCCCAAGCATCACCTGCATTCCATGCGGTAGCTATTGGTGCGTTTGGGCGTCACATGTAACTGGAAATGTTTCTTCTGTTAGGTTCTATAGTGACTTTTTTCGTAGTCATTTGCATATTTTAGTATTATGCCCCCAAAATCAAATATCCCCTACTTTTTTTGAATAGTATAGTTACCGAGCAGTTTTTCTTTGCATAGCGCTGTTTATGTTGTAGGCCTAATGACGTATTACGCAACTTGCGCCATGACACCGGCCAGTTGAAATTTCGCGTAGCAGATGGGTTTCATCAAATCATATAATTATGCGGTAAGGCCTCACCTTTATTTCAATAAGAATTGGTTTAGTATATGTTAAGCTACGTGCAGTACTGTTTTGGGCCAGTTTATTTGTAAATTAAGCGAGCTATAGGCCAGTAAACTTTTTGTAGTCATTTGACTAAAAAACTTGCGCAAAGGAAAAACCACTACTATGGCTGAAGTAACACGGAAGACATCAGTAGTGGAACCATTTCTAGTGTTCTATGAGTGATTTTTTTGCCGAATACTCTTATTTCAATTTCCAAGTGGCAAGGTATCTTAAATGTGGAAAATACACAACTTAGCTTTTATAGAATTCCGAAGGACTAGCCCCCTTTACCTGATCCCGACCTGGGCGACATGCGGCTTCTAGACCGGCTAGTTAGTGAGCAAGCACCGTACTCACCGGGACACCGTGGCTCCATATTAACTGCATCGAAGCTTTATTTAATTAGGATTTAACAAGATGAAAATATATAATGTTGATTTAGTTATCCGCGTAACTTCTATTCATAATTGGATTTAACTTTTTTACACCTCCACACAATTCAACTTTTATGCCATTCGATTTGGTTGTTTACATAAACAAATATTGGATGCAGTTAAATGGGGGAGTTGTGTACCCTAGCAACGAGAAGTAATCTGTCGGATAATATTGTTATTATAAGTTTAGAATCGATATTTGATGTCGAGATGTGTTACATGGTTAGCATCGGTCAGAATGTAGCAAGATATATGTTAGTAAAACAAGTTAATCACATTTTCTGATAGGGTTTCATTTAAAGGTAGGCTTAGTACTTTTAAACGATTAAAGGGGCATCATGTAAGATTTAGATAAAGAGTTGGTCCTTTTCGCCATATTTCAAAAAGATAATGCAAAATGAATGTATTGAAAATTTAATTCAAATTACTTTATTTTGAGCAAAGTTATCAATGTTTGCCTTGATCGTAACCACCAACTGGTCATTTGAGTCTTATTCGCGGTTCTCCATTTTTAAAGTAAATTATGATTTTGTCATGTTGATAAATGTCTAATCTGTGATATGTAGATTTAGCTCTTACATAATGCCTGTTTAAATTATCAGTTGCCTTGGTATTGTCATTTTGTTAAGGCGATGGGCAGTCATTAGAACGTTGTATTGAATTATATTGTGACATGTAAGGACGCCTAAGGGGACGTGGGGAGGGGGGGGGCATCCCGAGCGACATTTTCTTTGGCGACACGTTTGAAAAACTATTGGTGTTGTTACCGGATAGCAATCTGATTAAAACACTGAACCTATTTCATTTTTATAGTTCAATATTTCGTTTTGTCTGTCTGTACTACACTAGGATCTCGAAGAGTTGTTATATAACCTGCGTTCTGGATCGCGTTAGGGGTTTTGCCAATGAAACCATCTGTCACGGCAACTGTGGGTAAAACACTTGAAACGTTAAAGCTGATTGATTAATCAATGTCTGACGTGACAGGGTCAAGGTCTCTCGTACGGCCATGACGCAACCTTTTAGTACAAGTGTTCAGATCTTCAAGTAGTGTAAGGCATCGAAAGTATAAAATAAAACGAAACGAAATATACATCTGTATGTTAATCTGATTGGCAGGATAGTAGAATAATACCAGACGATTGTCACAGTTTTAGGATTTCGTTCGGATGGGACGAAAAACCGAGGTCCCGTGTACACATTGGAGTGCACGTAAAAGATCCCTTGGCAGTTGGAATTCGATATAAGAGTAGGCCGTAGTGCCGCTGCCCGGGCCAAATTTCCCTCATAGCACACTGTATGGCGTATGCCCGTCTTCCATTAGCCCAGGTTAGGTGCAAAAGAGTAGGACGTTAAACCCCATTTGATTTGATTTCTTTTCATTTCGCAGAAACATCGCTATTTATTCAACAGTGACACAAGATTTAGCTACACCAATGGCAAACATCATTCTTAGATTCAGAAATACCAAATTATTGTCCTTGTTGAACCACATCGCTCAAACTATCTTGATCGTAGGGGTCTATGGCAGTGGGAGGAAACCATTAAGGGCTAATAATCACTAAGTGACAATGCTTTATATTCAGCGCCGAGGAAAAGTTGTATCAGAGTAACACGTTACGACTATTCAAACTGAAGACGGAATTAGAGCCGAATTACGCGTCCTATATTATGGCTGAATGAATAATTCTTGTTTGACGTCACCGACCCTCATGTTCTCCGATGATATTTGACTCATATGTACTAAGGTGGACGCCGCCATGACATGCTCCATAAGGCTGAATTTGCATCTATAATATTGGCACATAAATAACATGAAGATATTGTAGCGAACAAACGAATACTAATTCATCTTATGTAAGAATGCTATTTTTCTTCTGATATTAGCATACTATCTTTGCTCACAGAATCCTAAATACGGAAAAAAATCTATTCACAATTTCCCAGAGCTCTACGTGTCTAGTCTAATTTCAGTCATGAAATATCAATAGTCTTGGTAGATGTGTAGGCTGACCCACACAAATCCTGAAAGGTTATTTTCCCATCTGTTTCAAACGCATTAGCTGCCACCTTTTAGCAAATGTAGCGGATGATTTTTTTCTATTCTAAAGAAAACACCAAGGAAAAAAGGCTGAGATTCTGTTAATCAATTAACAAGTACGAAACCGCGGTCAGATTCATTCATTGAGCTCGTGGTTTATTCGTCTGCGTAAAGAGGAGAATGGTTTCTACAAATTCTAGAACCAGGCGCCAACAACTCGCGTCGAAATAGGGATACGTGACTAGAAAGAGTTAAAGCAATGGGTGTTAGACAAGCTTGTATGAGACCT
Source organism: Patella ulyssiponensis (assembly GCA_963678685.1). Taxonomy (NCBI): domain Eukaryota; kingdom Metazoa; phylum Mollusca; class Gastropoda; family Patellidae; genus Patella; species Patella ulyssiponensis. The sequence continues at coordinate 14,482,475 of OY783225.1, forward strand.
TTATACATAACTGTCTGCCTCACCAATAGCCACTGTCGATCTTATTAATTTCCGTTCGTTCCTTAATCCGTTTCCAATCACAAATCCCGTCTTTACCATAACACGTTCGAGTGTTTGAGTTTCAGCTTGGAAGCGCGGCGTGTGTACTTTCTCCCTTCTTTATATAATTTGTGAAGTTAGATGTAATTTAGATGACGGTTGGATTCTAACCATTAATTTGAACATTTGAATTGTACTGTATAGGGTCTCAATGGACGACTGATTGACATTTAGGCGGCTTGGTTCAAATGTTATTTTTGTCATAGTTAGGTATGAAAATATGTTTACGGGAATATTATTTATAGCAGGCCTACACCTTTCAAATCCGAATTTCCTGTAATTCGATTGTGATTCATACTAAAGTTTTAAGGTTTTGCATAAGTGGATTACTTCAATAGGACACACACTGACGTAACATCCAACCCAGCCAGTTTTACTCCTGAACCTTTAAATGATTCAATACACTCCATAATCTTATTATTCTTGTTCTGAAAAATAAAGAATAAGGAGTCTCCAATTCAAGTACGGTCATCATGGAATTATAGACTAAGATAGCAGGTCTTCATCTTTCGGAGTTTCCCGTAAGTCGATTGTGATTCATATTAAAGTTTAAGGGGTTTGCATACACCTTTAAAAGCACCATTTGCTCAAGTCCAAGTCGATTTGGACACATACTAAAGTAGTAGAATACAGACTAAGATAAATATTCCCTTTTTCGGGTGTTGCATGCGTGGATGATTTCCCTGGTTAAAAGTTTGTTTTCAATTTATGTAAGGCCAATGCCATTGTAAAACCGGAACTATACAGCACAGCAAGTCATTGGGAGAGTTATTTGGTAACATTGTCCCCGGGGTTGTTTTGAGTGTTCCTAGTTAAATCTTTTATATGGTGCGCAACATTAACATGGTTTGCTTTTCTTTCTTCCCAAACAACCCATCCACGGCGCCATTGTTTACAGGGTCAAAAAAGTCGTCTGCTTGTTGTTTTGCATCAACAATATTTTATTTAATCAGGAACTAGATAAAGGACCAGGGAGAAATCCAAATCAACCCTCTCCCGGGACCAGTCTCATATACTAAAATAAATGTGAAAACCCAATTAGGTATTGATCTTTTTTCTTACCAAATATTGACTCGATTCTTGTAAAACATGCTCAATATAGCCAATATTTCGGGTTGTACTTAAGCGAAGGATCAATGGATATGCCGTCGTCTGAAATAATCTGGCAGACAATACATTTCATGAAATGCTGTTTCACCGCAGTAATCACGGTATCTCGTCCAATTCATGAAAATGAATCTTGACCCCGGATTCAACACATCATCTCCGAATTTTCAGAAATAAAAGTAAGAGGTAAAGAGGTTTGGGTTATGATATGAACATCATACATTACTTCAACCGATTTGAGATCCGGGAAGAGGATTCTGTACTGATTGCATCGTTTCTACCCATTCGAATGCGAATTATCAAGAACACTTTGGCGCTGACCGCAGTTATGCACCCAAACCTACCACCTGTGTAACACTTTATTTGTGGACCCCATAACCTTTGCGCCTGACAGGTGGAAACCGGGATAAAAAAATCCAAACAACTTCTCTACCGAAGTCTATGATCGAACCGGAACTTTATAGTCGAGCATCTAGTTCCCTTACTGTGCGACTACAGCGGACTCCATGCAATGCAATTAATGGATGTTCGTAATACTACATTTTTAAAGAAGTGGTGTTAATACGATGATATTGTTAAGAAAGAATTCGTTCTGTAAGAGAATTGAGCTTCTGAATGTCATCAAAGACAATTCTGTTGATAAAAGGCTGTCTCGCCAATAATTGATCAAAAGGCGATACTTTGAATTAATACCGTTCGTCAGGCTGACCTCACTTTTAACTCTGTTATCAAGTGGTCGTTATATCCGTACTGGCTAAGTAGTTAATCCACCTGGTGTTTGTGACGTCAACAATACCAGAAATATCACAATTTTCATCTCGATTTAGAACGGACAGACTAAACTATCCATTAAAGTTGATCAAGATAACTGCCTTGCTATGATTTTATCGTTTTTATTAACACGTGAATCTAAATTAATTCTTTGTGAGATATTAATTGATTCGCCTTGCATTGTTGGTATTATTACGCTAAGGTATATTTCACTTATCACACTAATAGTGAAGGTATAATTTTGTTAATAGTGCAGAGAGAGAGAGAGAGAGAGAGAGAGAGAGAGAGAGAGAGAGAGAGGGTTTAACGTCCATTCAACACAAACAAGTTCATTTCGGGACTAACACATTGTTCAATTTTATTTCTAATATTCGCCTCAATGACAGACCTTATGATACAACGCGCACGCGAAAACCATTCGCCCCCCTCCCCCCAACCACACTTAGTCCGAATAACTTATTTTATGTACTTTTTAATACGTGAACAGATTTTGTAAATCTTGATGGGATATTGGTGAGCCAGAGGGAGGATAAGGAAGAATGACTATCCACTGTATTTTTTATCGACACCTAACACGTAGATTACAATGTTGTGATTATCATGTGTGATATAGAATACACGGATATTCAACATATACAAAGGATAAACATTACATAATGGCTGTGTATCGTGATCACAACCAATCGATCATCGTTTTAGTGCCGATAGTCTTCGCCTCTAGCTTTACTTGATGACATTCGCACAATTTGTTATGGAATTCTTGTACCGGTTTTGTTTATAGCAACGAATCTGTAGTTTTGCTAATTCTGCATGTACCGATTATTTTTTCTGAAAAGACATTTTAATAGTATAGAATTAAAAGTATTGTATAGCCATGTTAGAGGCGTAAAAAAGATTGCTTAGTAGGTTTTAATGGATAGTTCGCTCTGGCACAAGACATGAGCAACGATAGAACGGCTTTTCGGCCACCACATAGGTTGAATAACTGTTAACAGGGGCTGACTGTTTAGGGATAAGGAATCGAACTCACGGCGGCATTCGTAGTTTGTTGTCCTACATTTTATCACTGCGCTATCGCACAGAACCTTCCTGGAAATATCCTATCTCTTGCCGACAGCCACAGGCCTGAATAATTATCCATGTCGGTTAGGTAAAGCGAAGTTTTAAGTAAAACATTCGGCGTCATCTGACTATCTAAGGGGGTTGGATGGCCGAATGGTTAGCACGCGGACGTTAAACCCCATCTGTCTCTCTCCGACTATCTAAAATAAATAGATACGACATATTAACTCCCAATTAAATATAGATATTGCTTCAGAAACCCAAATACAACGCTCTTGCACATTTCCATTAATGACATCCAAATCAATATTGACCAGATTCTGTGTAGATTTTATTATACTATTATCCAATAAACTTCCACATAAATCCACAGAGTTTATATCTGTTATAGCCTTGATACACAGTAAAGCCGGTAAGCCGAGAAATGGTTACTAAAACCACATACGCCACACATACAAAAGTGGTTAATTAAGTTAACCTCATCTGGACATAACTGCTTAAATGCGATTAATAAAAGCACGTCACTCTACCATTGGTTTTGAAAATGGCTAAAAGAACTCGTGACATTTGGAACTGGACAAAGAGTAGGTGGCTACACCACTGTCTGGACAAAATTTAGCCCCCTTCCTAGCAATGTACACTACGGTTAGTCTCAGTATTACCGAAATATTTTGTTGAGATTACGTAAAACCCGATTCATTGATAGGGATGGTTACACATCGTACATTTTAATATCTGGCTGGTTTTAGATTGATATAGCGGCTATATATAAGTGGATTGTATAGATATGTGTCCTACGCAACTTACCATCTTACGTGTTGGTTGTATAGCGGATTAGCCGACAGCTATCCGTCTCATCCTGGTCGACTTTGATAAATCATATTCAATTATCCAGTACTAAAGCTACACAGACTCGACTAGCTATATATCGTCAATTTTGCTAGGCAATGAAACACTATACTTTATATATAGAAAGTGTTACATGTCGCTTTCAGAATAAATAAAACATATTAACAGCAATATATTTTGAATAAAGAAAGCTGAGCTTTTCTAGTCTTGAATTTTCAAATAACAATTCAATTTAAATCAACAACAAAATCAATGCTCAAAAGCAATATTTTAAAAAGAACGTAGCTATTCATAAAGTAGTAATAAGATGTATTTACTGATAACGTTGCTGTTTTACTATAATTGTGCGTGTGGTATTTGCATGATTTTGTCTTATACGAAACTAAAAAATAGAGATATCCTTTTCCAGGCAAACTTCCGGGTTCGTATGATGGGCTGTCAATCGCCATGTTAAGGGTTTTTTTTGTTATCAGAATTCTATATCGATCCATATTTATCTATTCTGTTCCCATCTAATCTTTAGGTACAACTAAGAAATCGCAGTGACTGTTGAGAGAGAGACGTGACGTTATGGCGATCGAGAGCCATTATGAATACTTAACTGCTTTTATCGTGACAGTGTAATTCGTGCACCTCTTCCCGTTGTTTCTGTCTGCTAAATGATAAATTGTCAACTGATAACCACAGCTGTATTTTACACGACCGCCATCTTTAGAAGCAAATTTTACTATCACTAAGAAATTAAATTGGTTCGCGCTTTTAAGACTCATTGTGAATATATCTCTTTATAGAGCCTGTATTACCGTATCGAAGTAGCCATTAGCAATCGAGTCTTGACAATTTGTGACGAGTGTCGGGGATGAGCCAGGGTATAATTACCACTTGGCACTAACAGGGGTAACGAAGATTGCCACGGGTACGATTTGTTATCCTAGGCGCCCAACGATGATGACAAGCCTTGCCATCACATTTAAACTTCATTTTACTGCAACCAAAACATAATTCTACACAAACAGATTCAGGGTACTTTCATTATCCCTTACCAAATCGTGTACAGTCAATCCGCAATAAGAGTCTTGTCCATTCATACAACCAAAGCGTCTACTGTAAATTCTGCAGTAAGAGTCTTGTATTTTCTTATCCCCCAACCAAATTGTATACAGTCAATTCTGAAATAAGAACCTTGTCCCCATATTTAACGTACTTCCATTATCCCTTAACCCAATCGTATCAAGTCATTTCCGCAATACGAGTACGATGTTTAAACGATTTACAGTCAAAAACCATCTACTATCGATCGTTATGCATTTACAGATTACTCAATGGTTACTAGCTGTTTCAATATCTAAGTCAATTCCATTGAACGAAATGAATACTAATAGTTAGATAAAATACGCAAATATTTAGAGACTGTGAATTGCTACGATTTTAAAAACAAATTGCAATATATCACCCAACCGATTGGACGAAGAACGGTAATTGATTCCTTTGATTTCATGGATACACGAATTCCTCCTTTCTATGGAGATTTGTGTTGACTTTTTGCTTTAGAATCAAAGAAGAGTCTTAGAATTTACATTTTCTACCAGAATGTGGTGCATATTCATGAGTTCGAGGCGGATGGATCAAGAGTTAAAAAGACATAAATTAGGAAAATCACTCTTGGAAATGTGACCAGGCGTATGAAAAAATCTAAACGGTAAACCCTCTTCAATATTTGTATCCGATGATTGCGAATTGTAAGGCTCTTTGCAGTAATAATGATTAGGTTCATCGTAATGTTCCATAAAATGTTACAGCACAAGGAATGTCCTGGATTTAACATAGTAACTGAGGGAAGGGATTACTGATTTCATTCCGTTTAATTGCAGGTTATATACGTTTAATAGCCTTATGATCGGGTTTAGTTTACCAGCCAAGTACATTGATTTATGTGTTAGTCAGAGTAAATATGGTGTATATTATTGAGCCGCTTAAAGCAGGAATTCTGGTACGCATGACTTTAATTATTGATAATTCTCCCGGCTTACCCACTGATAATCGTTCATACCGGTAACTAACTATACTTCACCTTTGCTTTCATAATGGCAGTTTTTACGTCACGCATTATCAAGTGAGATTGAGCTGGCTTCCGGTCATGCCTCGTGCAAGGATTACGATTCCTGCTTCTAAACGATCTGTATTACTGTGTAACTCATGAATGTTCGGTATTTATGTAAAATGAAGCTGGTTTTTTTTAGCAATCTATACCTTGGAGTCTATTCAAAACCACTGGCATTCTATTACATTTTTGTGTTCAAATTCTGCAATTAGTGATCCTTCAGCTTACATATGAAACTACATAGTAATCATGTAAACGTGTTGAGTCAACAACCGTGCCCAAGATTATGCAAGAGCTAAATATGCCGATTGCAGATTTTTCTTTAGGCCTGAAATGTTATATAAACTATTAGTTAGAAACTTATTACTATGAAAAAACCTTAATCGAATATCGATGTCATCTTATGTGTTCTATTTCACTGGATTTGAATCCGATTTGCTACTCAACACTCATTGATTACTAAACGCAAACATGGATAAACGAGACTATTTTTACCGACTTTAGTAATGATGATCAAGGGTAGGCCTAAAATTCAATCGCTGATATGTCGATTCACAGTAGAGAACTTTGACTGAAATTTTCAGCATATTCTATTTACGTTATCTTCTTCGAGACTCTTTATCTAATAGCCCATAATGACCCTTTAAATGACAGCATCAACGAACGCAGCGGAAACAAGAAGTTACAATAGGGCTCCTCCCGTTTGACTAGATGAACCATCCCACCAATTTCCAATACAAGAATATCACGTGAGTTGCAATGTATCTAATGCAACGAATATCAACTTTGCAAATCTTTTGATTTTCAGAAACATGATTTTGATTTCCAGGCCAATGAGAAACGGGTCACATAGGTCCATTATTGATGTCGCGTTGATAGAAAATATCTTGTATAAATCCCCAAGGTAAAGAATAAATTTCTGTAACGAATAATGGGGTTATATGATATACACATGACGATTCAGATTCAGACGATTAAGTAAAACAATCTGGAAAGGACACGGAACAGGGGGTGTAGGTTATTATCTTCCAAATTTGACGACACGCAAATAGTTTTTCGGGGGAATGCTCACTAGTCTGCGTGTTCATCAGTCCAACGATATCTATTACCAGGGTTAGGGTTCATTAGTCTACCGATATCTGTTATTAGGGTTAGGTTTATTGATGACCATATTTATAGTTCGTATGGCGGCTGACCAGTGTACCCGCGGACTAGTGTGAATCCCTCTCGTTTTTCTTTTCTCCTTCGATGCAGGCGACCACGAAGACAAACTATATCAAACAGACAAAAGACATGCAGTGTGCCATGAGGGAAATTTTCGCAAGCAGCGACACTGCAGTGTACCATGAGTGATATTTTGCCTGGGCAGCAGCACTATCATTTATCGAATTTCATCTGCCAATGTATACACGAGACGTCGAATATTCCGCGCCTCCGAATGACTAAATAGCTGTTATTGTCACGCCCTCCTCCCAGATGTTGGGGTAGTTCCTATTCAGATCTGTTGAATTGATTGGTCAGTTAGTGACACTGACCAGGGGGGGGGGGCACCCCAAGAGGACAAATAGGTATATCTTGACCTATGAAATGTGGTTGCTCACATTTGTTCAGTTGGATTTGGTTGGCCTCTTAAAGGATCACGTGTTAACAATTGTACCTCTAATAAGCGGATTGTTTATTTTTTAAAAAAAACTTGAAAATTGCGCGTAACGTTTATTATCGCTTTAGAGATTTAGACATGGATATTGAAAGAATATAACAGCCGATGGGCGATAGGACGATTAAACAACTTATTCCATTTGGCTTTCACTTAATATGGTGTAGTTTCTACTGGCTCGCCATTTTTAAATTGACTGAAATCGATCATGGATGTTGTATTTAGTAATTTTCAATAACCGTATGGTTAATATATTGGAAATCGAATAAGTTATTGACCCTTGATCTTTGCTTATGACCGCTTTTCTGTATAAATTACAAGTATTCAACGAGGTTTCTTTCCGTAAACAGGCTAGGCGGATATATACAAAATGTGTGGGCTTTAATGGTTTATATGGTATAGAATGATATTCGGTTCTTCATAACATAATGAAAGCAGGCGATATATCGATTCCTATAGTTCATGTTTATTGATGCGAACAGCCGCATCAAGTACAACCTTGAGACCCCGCGATGTATACGAGAAGAAATTAGATGGAAATTAAAAGCAAGACCGCATTCTCTGGTCAAAAGAAGTTTTTATTGTTAGCGGAGCTTGATCCGTGATAAGTTCACGGCCTTATATGTCAATCATTGCCATTATACGGTATCGGTACTACATATCAATTACTGGTGCCAAGAGTGGCCATCTTGTCTTCATCCTATACTAAAACATGCAGGACTTACTTCCAGCCATTTATTCCCAGTGGAACAGTGAGTAAGACGCGGGTTCGCTAACCAGGAGATCTCGGATTCGCCCCCGGTGTGGTTTACTCTTGTCATTGGTGCTGGAGGAGCTGAAAAGGATAGTGGGTAGTCGTCCGAGTGGTACGAAAAACCGATGTCCAGTGTACACATTGGTGTGCACGTAAAATAACCATTTACAGTTTGAATTCTGACCGTAATGCCGCAGCCCGGGCCAAACATCCCCATAGCACACCACATGGCGGTCAACTGGGCAACAGGTCACCACAGATTTCCCTATTGACATTAATGGGTATTTGATCATCTTTAACTGTTAAGAGGCGCACCAGGCAAATGCTTAAATCGCATGTATGTTTTTGGATATTTTCGGGGGGGGGGGGGCACCTTTCGAGAAAACCTAAATTTTCTGAGAAATCAATTTCGGAGATAAATTGGCATGTTGACAACACGATGGGCCTATCGGAACATTTCACGTGTACTTATTTTCCAACATTCCACTCCGCAGGAAGAGAAATTTTCTGCAACACATATCTTTCAAAATTAGATTTCCGATAAATCGGTATGTTGAAGATCCATATGTTGACCAATACCCTTTGTAGACGATGTTTTCCAATAGACAGCGTGTGAAGTATTTGGTTAGTTTGTATTTGTCAATCTCTTTAACTCCTCCAGGAACTTTATGATGAGTAGAGCTAAACAAAAGTTTGTTTATGAAGGAGTTGATTTATGTTTAGTTAGATGGTTCTTCCCGGAGGCCATTAACGTAGTGATATCTTTTGTGTAGTATGACATGCGCCATTAATAGCTAACACCAGAAAACCCCACCCCACGTGACCGCGAGGATTTGTGGTTTTCCTTTTAATGATCGAAGGTTGAGGCCGCAAGATTCGAATATATTCTTCTACTGTAAAGGAGGGAATGTTAAAAATTCAAAAGACGTTTTCCAAATGTCAACGGTGTTTTCAAGAAATGAATGATTTTAGGGAGTGTTTTCAAGTCGGGCATAATTATTGCATCCAAGAATGAAATTACATTAAAGCCGAATTTGTGAGATGTTGAATAAATAAAACATAGAGTTGTCAGCTAACAACTCCACACCCACTTCGACTACATCCCCACTCCTCCCAGGAGCATTTTAGGTGTTATTGTGACATTTTGAGTCAAAGAACAATAACTCTATAAACACACACGTGCAGACTCTTCGCATGTTGTTCTGGATTACACTTCAAGCTAAATGGCCTATTATGAGTGAGATTTTCTTTCAAAGCCAAGACGGGCTTTTAATTGTGTTCTCGTCATCTCTCTCTAATATAAAATCATACATAATATTTCGAAACCAAAATGAACACGCGAGTTATACAAACGTGTCTCAAACAGACTCCTCTTCAATATCACGCTCTTTTTAATAATCTCTGAATTTAATGAAATCTGGTTCCGGTTGCCATGTTGAATTCCCCTATGAATTTTAAGAAGAATTTCTGATGTTTAGTTATTATACATCTCGTGTCTGATCGTCTTATGGGTTATCCATCTCTACTGATGCGTACTTAAATAGTTTTTTTTAACTTCCAGTTAAAATAAAGCCTTTTAAAAACAAGTGGGATGAAATAGTATTCAACGCCCATATTCTCGGCTAAAGATGGAAAGATGCCTGCCATTCAGTGTGCTATCCAGGAATTTTTATCAGGAAAGTGTCACTACGACGATTCCAACTGCCTAGGGTTCTTTTACGTACAAACCACTTATTGGCACCACTGACTTTATGGGCAATCGTCATGGGTTTCTTTAGTAATTTAGAAGAAAAGTTCCTTTATCTTTGGGCTGGTTCTATGGACGAGGATCAATAAATACAACTTTGTAGACACATATTTTACATACCACATCTAGCCATCCGTGTACTGTTATACATAGAGAAGTGTGTACTGTTACCTAATAAATAATAATATTTTTTCTGTTATTATACACACTATAAAAATACCGCATAACGATTCAAATCAATTACTTTCAATATTCATCCAGATTAAGTTAATCATAAACTAGGTCGATTACGCAAAATCACCAAGGTTACATAATTCTTAATAATATTTTTCTTTTAAACATTTAAAAATACTCATAACGATTCTATATCAATTACTTTCAATATTTATCTCGATTAATTCACTAGAAAAATAGATCGATAATACTGAATCAGTTACGCCATTTATATATTATTTGCCTGTTATACATGTAAAAATGTTAACAACGATTCTATAACAAAATAGGCCTGTTTTGAAGAGTCATCGAGAGTGAGAGAGCGAGCGAGCGAGAGAGAAATAGATGGGGGGAGTAGAACTCAGGGCATTTTGAGATTAACTCATGGTACATCTTTATTTTAATACTTTGCTAGGGTTGTAATGAGAGGAAAAACGGGGAGAGAGAGCATAACTAGGGCATTTTGAGATTTACTCATGGTACATCTTTATTTTAATAATTTGCTAGGGTTGTGAGCAGCAGAAACAGGAAAGGTGTTTTCCCTCTTTATCTTATACACGTCCCTAGTAGAAACCATAGCAATTTCTGATCAGTCATTTTACCAATGTATTATTGGGATTATGAATATCATATTGAAGCCACGTGGCATTCTGATAATAAAGCACGGCGATAGTTTCAATTTAAAATCGGAATATTAGTTTAAATAAGAGTTGTGGGTGGTGAATTATTTAAATCAAATAATTGCAATCTGATAACGTCATATCCAGTCCGATCTGATAAGATATATTCCAGGCAGACTAAAACTAAGTCGAACCATCCGTTACTAATTCAACGATATTAAATGCGTTAAACAGGTTGTTTTATTCGTTTCTTATTTGATATCTTGCCCATCTTAAATTTATTGGTGTGATATGGCGTGAATTTGTTTAAATTTCCGGTTAAATTCAATTCAGTTCTTAAACCTTCAGTATATGGTACGGGTCCATACATTGAACAATACGATGAAAATGTAAGTGGACGAATTCGGATCGGATATTTACAAATCAAACGCACCCTTGGTGTACACCAAACGCACCCTTAGTGTAGAACGTCACAGTTTAAAAAAACAAAAAAAAAACAATTCTGATTATGATATTTTTCAATCAAGCACGCCCTTTATTTTAAAAACACTATAAAAAGCGAAACGAATTAATTGCTTTTCAATTACAATTTATTGAAAGGAAACAAGATTACTAATTAATAAAAAATAATCACAATTGTAACCATAAAATAACATATTCATGGCTGCGTTTTATTTCATTTAATATGTCAAAGATATGAATCTACTAATTAGATATTCCAATTCATTTCACTTAATCCACCATTTTCAAAAGGAACGGTAGTCTGTTTTATTTCAGCTAATTCTCATAAAATGAATTTAACTGCCGGATTACTATCAAGAAAAGCAAACGGTGTTTAAAACCAACGACTTTGTTATCCACTCAAATCAAATTATGCTATCGTTCTTCCTTTGATCGTCTTTAGGGTTATTTTTTCTGGCACAATAAAAGTCGACGAATTGCACGTCTTCGTTTGCAGTAAAATCCACTTTATGTTGAAAAATCTACAGTGTGACGGAGATCGTAAAATTGCTATGCTATCAAAATTTATCTGTTTGCAAATGGTTGTCGATCACGATTGAAATTTATGAAATAATCATTTATAGATTTCACTTGAACCATATTCTATTACAGACACAAACACTTTCTCTTTTATTTCTCCGGGTTCTTCGGTTTCCACCCATTGCTAAAGACCCCTACGGGCAAGCGAATTATTGAAATAAAAATTAAATCATATGTTAGTCCTGAAATGACCTAGTTTGCGTTGAGTGGACGTTAAACCCCATTTCTCTCTCTCTCTCTCTCCCTCTCTCTATCCCTCTCTCTCTGTCTCTCTTTTAGCTACAATGTGATTGCTTGAGGCGCTAAGCGAACAGGCATGGGTATGGTTGGGGTGGGGGGATGGGTAAAGTCTGCCTACGAGTCAAGTATCATGGTTTCGATTCCAAGTTTCGACTGCTCAACCTCGTCGCTTGAACCCTTAGATTTAGGTCCACGCAATATCAAAGCTACTCCCAATTAACACAAAACATAATTTTATGGATACACAATTACTGAGTTTGTCACTAAGCGACGTTTCGACGAGGATACTACCGTCTTTATCAAGGAAATGATACAAAGATGTGTGAATAGTGGGCAAATATATACAGTAATTGTGCTTTGTGTTAATATGTTCAATAACTAAATGTCAATCAAAGAAGAACCCCAATTAGCTAGTTGCGACTGTATCGTGCATTTGGTAGGTTATGCTTACGTTTTTTATGAACTCCGTGAGACCACTTCTTGACAAAAAACTATCAATCTGTTTCGCTAATCGTCTCGGTTTCCATTCCTATCTCTGCCATCTTGTGTTTAAGATAAAACTTGAACATTAATCCGACTAGACTATCGTATAATAACAACAACTGTCAGAGGCAGACATATTTAGTATTCCGGTCCTTCCGCAACGTCACACTACATTACCTCGTTTTAACACGATGTCAATTACAGCGAAAAAAGGACAAATTGTTTTCTCTTTTAACTGACGGTATTTTTAATCGGTGATTATGACTGGCTTTCAGACACCTTAATAGCCTTCCTTGTTTTACTCGCTTGATAAGTGATACCATTAGGTCTCTAATAAGACTCGGGTAATAGGATGTATGTCGAACGCGGTTCAACCTGATTTGGTTATTTACCGCACAGCCTATAGGTTAAAGAGAACTCCAGCTGGGGACAATCTTTCTGAATAGAATCAATCACCTATTAAAACGTAACATATTTTGATCTGAACTCGATATTGCCACACACTAGAAATTTAATGTTATATACACTTCTATTATAAAAGGGGTGATTTGAATTTCTCAGTTATATATTAGCCACCATATGCAGCAATATACCCAATTCCTATAAGTAAGTGCAGGGGGACTGCACCACACGTAATTTACACAAAAACAAATATATGAACAAGACATCATACTCAGAAATCACATACAAACGAACAATACGTTTCACATCTGAACCGATATGCCAGAGCTTGCACACTGTATGGCTATACACGGCCTCGACCTAAATTATCATTTAGAACATGTAATGATTACCTCCCATAGGATATTCAGATTTAGATATTTGACTATTCTCATTAAAACGTTAAAGTCACAATATTCCAGACTAAAACGCCCCCATTGCAATATATTGACTTTATGCCGCCACATTGTCTTGTTTTATCTTAGATCGTCAGCTGAAGCGTATGTGGTATTTCATTTCCATCCACGAACATACGTGTGCTCTGTATCATAAAGCCTGTCATTGAGTCAACTGGCGTGGTTTCGAATCTCCGGTTGTACGTGACAAGGCGTGGGGTTTCCTGTCCAGCCTTGTGGGTTTTCTGCGGGTTCTCCGGTTTCCTCCCACTGCTAAAGACCCCGAATTATTGAAATAAAATTAAACCATATGTTAGTCCAGAAATGACCTAGTTTGTGTCGAGTGAATGTTAAACCCCATTCTCTGGTGCGATATGTTAGGGGTTCCGTCATCCACGCAGACATTGTTACTGTATAAATGCCTGACGAACTACTATCTTGTGAAATTGAGACATTGAAAATGGTCGCCTAGCGCGTTGGAGCTTTAACAGAAATCGGTTAATTAATACGTGTTTTCTAAAGTAATTTAGTTTCTTGTTTTAGTAACACCGTCTCCTATACACGTTCTTTTCTCGTGATTTAAATAACAAGTCGAGAGCTGTTTTTAAATTTCTTAGAAATTTCATAATATTGAAAGAAAAATAGATTTACGTGAGAATTTTGCGTGTTTCGTACTTGTTTTTGTAGCACCACCATAATTTTAATAACAAGCGGAGGGTATGTTTTTTTTTAAAGTTCTAATGAATTTACAAATATAAGTGGCACCACTTCCCCCAACAGATTCCTTTTCATGATTTTAATAACAGGCGGACGTTGTTTTTTTCTCTTAAAGTTCTAACGAATTAAAAAAAACGCAGAAAGAAAACGATTCATGTGGGAATTTTGTGTATTTCGGGATGTTTTATTTTTAATGAAAGCACAGGATCTTTAAAGAAACTTCTTGGTCCTCTTCACTTCAACTCTTGAGATTCTGGTCATCTCTCATCCTTGGACTCTGATTAAATCAGAAATTGAAAGCCACGTGTAATCTGGTTTTGTCTATTGTTTGTCGCCTGTGATGTGATATTGATCAGCTAGCCGCAGAAAGATTCCGTCAGTTTTCTGGATTGATCAAACTAATTAGTGCCTACACTACCCTAACCCTAGATCAAAGCGTACACCATTGATTTTGAGGAATCACCAATTACAGGAATACTGTATTTATCAATATAACTACAAACAAACCAATGGTTGATTTGATGGAAGAAAAGACAAATTAAAGTTCAGAGATATATAGATCTATACTTAGAGGCGGACCGAGTAGCTCTGGGCTCTTGAACCAATTTGTTTACCCCGGGCCCCCCTCGCCGTGGAGAATATGTGACATGATGTGAAAACGAAACTAGCTTGATTTAACTCCCCCGCCACCCACACATATATCATTTTTCTCCTGTGGTGTAAGCTGTTTAATTGTTCAATGGCTGCCAAAATGAATTTTATTTATATTTTAAAACATTATGTCAATTTTGTTTAATTGGGGCCGATGAACCACTGGCCTCTCTGGGCCGTCGGACCACATCCGACGGTCCAAAAACAAGTTCGCCCCTGTCTATAATGACGTTTGTTTTATTTTATAATTCATCGACTTCCTTATTAGTTTCATATTCTTAAAAATATTTTCTGTATAAATAATGGCTTTATCTATAATAGTGTCTGAAATAAATAACGATGGCATTAATCAAACATTGCTGATACGCATTTTATATATTTCTGGATGTCCTTTTTTATATATATATATACTTAGATGACGATTGATTCGATGTGATACTGTGTCGGGCGATTTCAGTGTGATACGTTCCCAGATTACTGAAGACCAACACCCCCTCCTCTCCTTGTATCGTTTATTTTCTCTTGATGGGAGATTTCTAGGTATGATTTCGTGAAACACCTGATAACACATCTTACTGTCTTTGACCCTTGGCCTAACATAAAGTCTAGACCCTTTAGTGTCCAGAGTATTTCATGTTTGTTGTCCTGTTGAATTTCCAATGTTTACACATCAAATTCAAGTTCCTGGCAACCTACTGTTCTTATCCAGTACGGGTAGCCACGGCGGCTAAGTGGGTAAGACGCTGGCTCGGTAGTCTGGAGGTCGCCTGTTCGATCCCTGTATTGTCCGAGAAAGTTCATTGGTAGTCAGCAGTGGAGGACGGAGGGCCTGGCAAGGGCAGCTTTCTAGTCGTTCGGATGTGACGTAAAAGATCCCTTTGCAGTTGGAATTCGATATAAGAGTAGGGCATAGTGCCGATGCCCGGGCAAAATTGCCCTCATGGCAAACTGTATGGCGTATGCCCGTCTTCATTTCCTATCCAGTACACTTCTTATGATTAGTATCTATAATAAATAATATGGGGATTTGTATTTTGCTATGTTACTGAAATAAAAGCCTCGTGTACTTCAGCTATGACCTCAGCTAACAGAGACCTTTCCGCTCTTTGAACCAATGGCGATTAAAGTTTGGTCACCAAATTTGTTAAATCAGGAAGGGAGCTCGTTGGTCTCAAAATAGCCTACGTCATTCATTTCGTGACACATCGACAATTTTAGCGGGAACATTTGTGTCTGAGGTTCACATTTTGATTTTCTGTCGATATCACCGAGTCTCTTCGTGTTTTTCTACATCAATATGTTCATGACAAGATTCAACCAATTATCATATTATACAACATAAAATAACAGCGAAATAACAGCCTCTGTTTCATGTTAAAATTATTTTATAACTTGTGAAAATATCAGATCCGTTTAAAACCAAATGAATTCCCTTATGATATTTTTTATCAAGTTCCAATTTCACAATTCGGTGAAACGCATCATCAAGTACCGGTGATGTGTATTGGCTTCATGTTTTTGTAAGGAAATGCCAGAATCCACGAGTTTTTCAACCGTGGAAATCGGTGTCTACTGTGTATCCTATCATTGTTTACATAACGAGCTATGCCCCGGAGCTGCTCTCTTAATACATGTTCTCGAATCGAAGGCACTCGAAGCTTGTCGGTATTGGGTCTCGTTAGACCAATCGCGTCTGTACGATTTGTGTTAATGTTTCCGCTAAAGGCAGCACAACATGGCGCTGTTTGGTTTAGTCAACTAGTTCCTTAAATAAGAAATAAAAGACAAACTTAAAACCCTTTTTAATGTCTCGACAACTGTGATCTTTTTATAAACTATCCTTTGCGATAAAATTGTTTTTATTCTTGAAAAAGTATTTTAAAATTTAAAGTTACGTTTTGTATAATAAAACCAAAATAACACAATTAGACTCGATCTATCCTGCATAAATTGTCTGCAGCTAGTCTTCAATGAATTATGGGAAAATGAGAGAGAAATGGGGTTTAACGTCCACTCGACACAAATTAGGTCATTTCGTGGCTAGCATATGGTTCAATTGTATTTCAATAATTCGCTTGCGCGGAGGACCCTGGAAAATCCATGAGGTTGGACAGGCGACCCTACTCCTCGTCACGTGCAAGCGTGAAATCGAAACCACGCCACTTGACTCAACACCGGAATCAATACGGCAATCAAAAGCAGGAATTACACAGTTCCGTCCAGAATCAATATATTAAGTTCTAGTCGGGCTGGAGTGTTCGAATCTAACATACTAAAACGTTAAGAAATCAATCTGCTGTACTTGAAATAACGGAAATCTAACAGAACGCCAACAGTATTTTGAGCTAAATCTCTTCTTAGAATAACGGAACTATACCAACATTAAATCTAATTGAGACAGTAACACGTAGATGATTAGCTGCATATCGGCACAGGTGGAATCAGGTGTTCCGGGTAGAATAAACAACCTTTACCTTTGCTTAAAAATATAATTCGTTAGTTTTTCAAAATAACCGACCGTAAACAAGCTATCCATTGCCACACAGACCGACACATCCGCACTCGAAAAAATAGCAATTGTTTCATATAAACAAAATAAAATCAAATACGATATATTTTTTTTTATCTTATCCCATAAAATCCATCAACTAAAATCCATTCCAGTTTGTGTGTTGGGGACCCCGGGTGTAGTTCTGATCCAATGGTTCCGATCATTCTAGAGCTTGCTCGAGCTTCTTGTACTTTTACAGCTCTTTAAGGAAGTCCCAGATTGCTAGTCAATTCAACATGGTTCAAAAACGTTTGTTAAGGCTTATTATTGTAAGCGCCTCCGATTTCTTTGATGAAATAGTGTTTGTCCTTGGGGTTATTGCTTCTACAAGGTCAACCCGTTCTGATCGATCTCAGCGTGGTTGGTCTCTGAAGAATACCGCTCGAAGGTAATTTATACAATTGCCATTTTACTCATTTGCCTTCCTCTGATTCTTTAGTTATCATGGAAGGGGTGTACTATCATAGCACATGACATCCATAAAATGGAGAATAGAACGAGTCTCTCCCGATCGCAAATTAATTGACATTTGGCGTGAACTTTATCGAAAGATGGTTAAATCCACATGTGGACGATGTTATTGTCTTTTTTATTCATCCTTTTGTTTTTATATTGGATGTGCATTTTTATCACGTGAGGCTAATACCATACGAGGTTTAATCGCCACTCCGGAAGTAGCCATGTTAGAGACCGTCTTTTGACGAATCACGCCGAAAACCTCTGGGTCGCCGTAGGTGGAGTCGAGCTTCTTAATTTGTATAAATTATCTAAAATAAAAAATAAACATTTTTGTATAATTGTTTCCTCCAGGAAGTAAAATGTACACAATCATCAATTAATAGGGCAAACTTTATACCGGTGTTTTCTGGTATATAGTATTGCCGAATGAATATTTCGTGTTTAAAATAAGATTTGTATTTTTGAATCATATAAATATAAAATATATAAAGTAGTCATGTTTAGATATAGCATTTCAAAAAGAAAGAAAAAAAACCTAAAACTATTTGCACAATTTTTTCTTGAGAAAGTAAAATTATATCATTATCAATGAATATTTTGCTCTTAGAATCCGATTAATATAGAAAAAAAACCTGAAAATATCAATTTGTACACTAGAGATATCATAATACGAAGTGGGAGGGCTGTAGCTATACAGAGTCTTGAGATGATTGATAGGATAAAAACTAGATTTGTAGTTTTGAAGCAAATTAATATAACATAGCAATGTGTTAAAGGGCGTATGGCCTTATATTTTGAACATTGAAATAGACAAAAATGGTTCTAAAAGAACACATTGGTGTTATATGAATGCATATAAATTGATTTTTTTATTCAAAATTTGAAAAAAACTATTGTAATTTCTAATGAACTGTGTTCAGTGAAATACGTTAACAGTTCAAATTGAATTGTAGTCGTTTACGCCTGCTAAGTGCATTCTACACGTTTTTTGAATTATTATTTTGTCGTTTGTGCATCAGCCTTTGTTAGTTACTTGCACATTGTGTTGTAGGATACGTTTTTATTTGTTCATTACCAAGTGGCACCTAAAACCATAGGGTACACGACTCGTGTACTGATTATAAAATGTTATCTGTGTCCTAAATATTGGATATTAGAATCCTATAGTTTCACAAGATAGCAACATACATAATGATAAAAATTAACCAATAGTGAATTCTAATGCTTCTTTTTAATTTCGATTATTATTGAACATATTGAGTTAAGAGACTTAACACCTTTAAGATATTACAATCTTAAGTAAGAGGGCTTGAGATGTACAATCTTAAAATGATAGGGAAAAAACTAACATTATTTGACAAATATGGACTGGAAGCAAAGGTAATCAACACGAATCGAAGGATAATCAAGAAGAAATATCTTTACAACGACAGTCAGTCGAGTGTCACTGATGTAAACATTTCAAAGAATCGATATTTTGTTAAATAAATCAGATGAGTTTTCCGTGTAGAAATCTTATTTATATAATTCACACCATACTGCTGATGTAACCATTAGAAAAACAGATTGCTCGAGGGATAATCTCAAGACATCCATCAATCAGTTATCTGAGCAGATTCATGAGAAATTACAAATAGGCTTAGGTTTTACCAACTTGTTTAAAATGCAACCAATCGAATAGTTGATATGACTCGTTTTTGACTCCAAGCATCTTGAAATGCAAATACAGCGGCAACAGCTAAATTATTTCAATCATTTTTTTAAAGTTTGTATTCTTTGATTCTTGTGTTTCAAACACAATGTGTAATTATAAATGCATACAGCTTAAATAACTGACCTTTTTGTCAAACTTGAGAAGAATGGGGATTAAGTAGGGCCGTGAACAGTGGGACGAAATAAAGGACCGGAATAATACCTAGACAGACGATTCTACTCCTTGTCTTGTACACACCGGCCATAATTCTACGGTTTTATGTTTGACCACAAGAACACCAAAACCTCCTTCCAAAAGTCTATTTGCACCGAATCTACATGGTTTAGGGTGTATTATCGGTTATCGGATGCGTCATACCATGAAGATACCAAACCCCCTTTTTTCAAACGTCTACTTGCTCTAAATCTACAGGGTTTTATTGTGTATTTATCGATTATCGCATGTGTCAGACGACGAGGACCCCCTCCGCATTTTCCAACGTCTATTTGCACTAAATCTACTAATACATGAATGTGGTTCCCCATGAATTTATTATATTGTACTATGCTTGGTCAGTCGTTTATAGTATTCAAGTTTACAAGCGAAGGTACATAAGTATTTGGCATACGTTATTGACCATAATATTGAAGTCATATCGATTTTATAACCAATAGAAGCGAAGGGTTCAAGATTAATGTTAGTGGAGGGAAATACACGAGTTGGCCCCTTATGACATAATCACGCATTTTATGTATCAATTATTATAGTTGTCAATCACATAAGCGACTTTTGTAGCTTGTTCGTTCACGTCATCCGACAGATTTGACATGATTGAACATGTTGAGGTTCCTGAGATCAGGACTCTTTTTCAGAAGGTAAAATTCTATCGTCATGAATGGTAAAGATTACTGGGCCATAACGACTCAGAACATTAACAATGCGATTTATTTTTTAAAAAAATGAAGCTTTAAAAAGAATTGTAATAAAATGTTTATGAAGGTTAATTCTAGCGCAACACTTGTTGCATTGCGACGATCATTTGATATCATGATCCGCACTAACAGTTTCTTTCTTTAGAGACCATTCGCCATATTGTGATGAAGCTGTCCATATAAACTGGTAATTCGAAGATAATGTGTCGCATTTCTATACGTGTTTATTCCTGCAATACTTCGTTGTTATAACAATATATTGTTCTAGTGGCATACTAAATTTATATGGTGATACTTCATTGTTATTGCCACATTGGTATAGTGATACTTCATTGTTACTGTCACATTGGTATAGTGATACTTCATTGTTACTGCCACATTGTTATAGTCATACTTTGTTGTTATTTCTATATTTTGAAACCTCATTGTTATTTCTTCAATGATGCGTCAATGATACTTCTACATTCATACAGAGAGGCGCCATTGTTACTTCTACATTCTTACGGGAATGCGTCATTGTTCCTTCTACGTTTTCATATAGGAATACACCATTGTTACTTCTGGATTGATATACTAATGGATTTCTAGATCACCCTTTGAACAAGAAACCTATACGTTTTGCAATCTTCGGCCTGTATAAAGTTTTATTGTAGATAAAGATACATCATGGGAGATACGATAAAGACTTGGTAGTTCTCACGTTATCACCCAATAATACATTTGACAGTAGATATCGCTTGTATGATAAATTACATAATCTACTGTGATATCTCCTTAGGAGATATCGCTTTACATGAATTTGATTGGTCAACCAAAAAGGAACTACTTTCTTGTATTTTAAAGAAACCATTTTAAATAAAAAGTAACTTTTTGTTAAAGAGAAACTGTTTTTTTTTAACTGACCTTGAAGGAAATACTGGTTCAATATATAGGACTTTGCAATAGGATAAACTGCTGTCAAAAAATGATGTATCACTACACTGTAGTGTTTTCAGATTCAGTAAAAGTGAAATCTATACCAAAAAATTATATTTATTTATTTGTGCATGCAAGAAAGGATTGAGTGATAAATAATATCTCCAACTCGGCAGAGCCTCGTTTTTTTTACTTTATCAACTTGTGTTGATATTTTTTGATATCAAAAACACTCGTAGGAGATTCCCTATATAATAGTCAAAAATTAGATAATGTAAAGGGAATTTGCTGAAAATTTCAGTTAATTTGATCCACTCTCATCTAAAATTTAGTTTTTGAATTTTAGGTCTAGCCTCAATCATCATTACTCAAGTCGGTACAATAAAAGCATAGTATCGATTATCCATTTTTTGATTTAATCATCAATGAGCGTTGAGCAGTAAATCGAATTCTAATCCAATAAATATCGTAGACTAGCGATTGCATCGAGAATTGATTACGGTCTGGATAAGTTAAATAATGTCGAATTAATAATTTATATAACATTTCAGGCCTAAAGGAAGACCAGAAATATGCAGAGTTAGCTCTTGAATAATGTATGCTTAATCTAATCACTTGGTTTAAACCGCTTCATCACTTTACCCCAATATCACTTGTCATTAAATATTCACATCAACAACACATTATCTACAATCGTGGCTCATAAGTATTAAAATGTGTTTGTGGAGTGCCCTTGATCACGTTGTTCGACCCTTGGTAGTTTAAACCCTTTCAATATTGATACCGTTGACCCACTATTGCATTTAATGTATCAATGAATTAATTACGCATTATGTAACATTTAGATAAAGAGCTGTCCGTTCTCGCTTTAATATTTAAAAAATGGGTCGATTTAGCTCTTAGGGTCGATTTAGCTCTTACATAATGCCCGTTTAAGCTTAGTTGAATAATATCTTAGTCACCTTCAATAATAGAAGTCGGTTGTTGAACCGCTGTTGGGTTACTTCACGACGTAATACCCGCCGTTGGGTTATTTCGCAACGTAAAAAGGTCGGTAAAGTAATTATAGAAGTCTGTTGTTGACCCGCCGTGTGGTTACTTCACAACGCAAATACGTCAAAGTAATTATAGAAGTCGGTTGTTGACCCGCTGTTGGGTTATTTCAAAATATAGTAATAGAAGTCTGTTGTTGGCCTGCTGTTGGGTTACTTCACAACATAATATAGAAGTCGGTAACGTAATTGTAGAAGTCGGTAACGTAATTGTAGAAGTCGGTAACGTAATTATTGAAGTCTGTTGGGTTATTTTGCAACGTAATTATAGAAATTGGTTGTTGAGCTGTAGTTGGGTTAATTCACAACGTAATTATAGAAGTTGGTTGTTGCCCCGCTGTTGGGTTACTTCACAACATAATTATAGAAGTCGGTTGTTGCCCCGCTGTTTGGTAATTTCGCAACGTAATTATAAAAGTCGGTTGTTGAGCTGTAGTTGGGTTATTTTCGCAACGTTATTAACATGTTGTTCTAAAACCACGATTTAAAACAAATCTACGGAGTAATAAAGTGAATATCGACTTTAGACTTATTACAGAATATCAAATCACTTCGTCATGTATTAGTAAAGATGGATCCATTCAAATCTCAATTATTTATCTTGCCTAGCCAATCGGAAACATATATATCACATTTTCGCTAATAACAATGATGGATAAATATTTATTCGTTGCTGTAGTAACGAATGCTATCATAATGGATCTTTAATAAGGTCATTAATTAGTGTGGAATCATTTTATAGTTTTATCACTAATTGCTTTAATATCCTTACATTTGTCTAGAAGAATCCATTTTATAGATATTTCGAAAAACATATGTTTTCCTGAAAGAAGACTGTAAAACGGAGTTAATTTATATAACAGAAAAATTGAGAAACGTAAAATAGGTAGACTCTATATTTTATTAATTGGTCAGCTAGTCTAATGAAATTCTCATTTATACATCAATTATACTATTTTCAACAGAGGTAATTGGTTGAAGGGAATGTTGTGTATATAGAATTGAACTACCCTTATTGCCGAGTCAATGTTGGTAGATGTCAATATCTTTAAAAATCTATAAATATATTTCCATTGAATTTAAAGTAACTAAGAATTTAGACATGGTCAAGAATGTTTTCTTTAAACCTCGAAACCATGTAAAGAGAAATGAAATGAAATGGGGTTTAACGTCCTATGTTGGCCTTTAAAAACTAGTTTAATTCACGTTTTAACTATTAACCAAAAATAGGAGGAAGATCGCCTTTCCCCTATATTTAAAGTAAATTCCAAACAGCCTTTCCCCTGTATATAAAATAAATTATGTTGTTAGAAAGCCGTTCCGTGTAAATAAATATTTATTAACGTTTAGATATGATCACGAATGTTTTCTCTAAACCTCAACCCAGGCAAAGGGACCATTCGCTGGTCTTAATAAAAAGCTAGTTTGGTATTTGTTATGGGTAGTATTATCTATTATCGAAGAGTAAGAAGACAGCCTTTCTGTGAATTTAAACTAAGTTATATTTTGCGGAAAACCTACAAAAATGCTGTTTTATTAGATTTTCCTCAACGTTTAGATATGATCACGAATGTTTCCTTTAAGTCTCATCTTTCCCTCTGAATTTAAAGCAAATAATATTTTAGTCAAAAAAACGAAAACAAATTGCTTTGTAAATGAATATTCATTAGGTTTTAGATATAATCTTTAATCTAAACGCTTATCGTAAGTCTTGCAATGCCAGTTGGATATCAACAACAAAAGTTCTTTTTAATTAAACTCTTTTCCCGTTTCCAAGAATCAGAAGACAGATAGTGTTTTGGACTTTTCTGCCTTTACATAGCTTTCGACAACTCTGTAATCCACTAAGGAATGGATACATAGATATAATAGCATAATGTGGCTGGTTGCCATCTGATCCGAAATGTTCTTTAGGACTTGAATACTAAACGTCGTTTGTTGTAATTGTAGAGAAGTCTTAACAGAGGTTGTTTCTATTATCACGATGTAATGTTGCGGATACAGGTTAAGGTGATATGACTCCCGGTGGTGCTGTAAAGCTCATCCAATTTATATTACTCACTTAGTATAACATCTTGATTACTAATTGCCTGTTTTCTCGTTTCCCTCTCTCTCGCTGACAACCATTAGATGTCCATATAATGAGGTATTGTGTATACGTGGACGTTAACAATTTACATAAAAGTTCATTTCAGTGCACCATCATCATTCCCTTCTGAAAAACAAGTCTTAATTAGTAAACCACTCTCACCAGAATGAACCCTGTCTGTAAAAGAAACACACAGTTAGAAATGTGACCTGTGAGAAAATTAAAAGGATACTATGATACCGAATCTCGTTTTCCAGACTTAAATGCGACTGCGCTGCAATATTCTTGAAGCAATTAACCTTGCCGCACTGCACGCACTAAGTGATGTTTATGATTAGTTACCTCCCCCTAGGTCTAGTTCTATCGCATCGTTCTTGTATTTTGTTTTTCTCTGCTTTATTGTCAGTTTAATTTATTTTATTTTTAGTGAAGCCCGTGGCATCACCGACACGTATTTGAGAATATTAGAACTAACATGTGTGTTCAGGTAGTTATTTCGATTACAAGCAATAACAATTTTCCTTGGAAATAAGCAACATAATTGAACCATTTTTCAGCTGATATTACCAGGTGTCCCTGGGAACCTGTTCCTTTTCCCCGCGTATATAGAATGGAGCTCAGGAATTGTCTGCTCTTGTAACTCGCGACTGGATGAACTATACATTTCCGAACATCTTAATCAATGTCCATGTTGGTGACGTGTAACGGATGTTGAGTTTGAATAAATGTCCGAAGTAAAATAATACATCCATGAGATATCAAGACCATTTTATTAATAGAGCAACCGAAACATTTGACAATAACTGCTATCGTCATAAGGCCTTGGTTGATAGTATGATTGTAATGGAAATGAAATGAAATGGGGTTTAACGTCTTACTGTTCTGCTCCTAACCTGGACTAATGAAGACGGGCATACACCATACAATTAAGCTTGAGTGTCCGACTGTCAATCAAAGTATATTATACACATGACAGCATGTAGCGCTATTCATGATACTTGCATCTATAAAGCCATTAAATAATATTACCCGACGCCCCGGTCATCAATATCCCAGGTTTTATACCATCTGGAATACAGACTAACTTGATAATTAATGTCCAGATCCCGAATCTCTTAATTTACAAAAATATTGGAATAATTAAACAGATCAGTAACACTATTAAATCAAAATGATAACCGTTATGTTGTAACAATATTAGAGAGGTTGTGCAACGATACGATTACGAAATCCTCTTGCACAAAATTACAACAACAAAAAGATAGGACAGTACAATAAAAACTCTTTCTTTTAAACACACTAAACCTACTTTTCTGTCAACAAAAACAAGCTCACCAAATAGAGGAAACCCCCTGGATTCTGATTTGAGGGCAGAAACTGTGCGAAAAAAAAACCCAACTTGTATCGGTACGCGTATCGAAATGGCTGACGAGTGAAGTCAGCGCATAAACTGATGACGTAGTCATTTTTGTTCTGGTATTCGTCGATTGCAGAATCCCTCTATTATAAAATTCAGTGTAAATTTGTAACATTATCATATCGAAGAAGATTAGCGTTAATTTATACCAATATTAAATAAAAAAAACATAAATGCTGATTTGTAGCAAAACGATAGGTGTTAATTTATAACTATATTATAAGTTTTAAAAAAAAGGGTACGTGTTAAATTCTGTAACGATGCTATGATAAACACGATAAGTGTTGCTTTATGCTGTTTTGAAATGGTTAAATAATGTGCCATTAAAAATTGCAGGTTAAAGGGCAAAATTGGTGCCAGTCATTGTCACATAATATGTGATAGAACTGGTTAAACACATTCCATATAACACAGCGATCATTTCTACGATATATGTGTAACAAAGCTTTCTAGAAACGGAAGTGACGAAAGGAAAACACGAGCTATCCTTCTATATAACTGACTGACATGACGAGTGATAACAGCTATACTGGCGAGTTTCTGCTAACTAATAATTTTAATGTTTTTGATAGACGACCCAATTAATGATATTTCTGTACGGGGAAGTATAAATTTTTTTCCATGGTAAAAGGGAAGTAAATATCTACCCGAGGATGTTATTAAATTACAAACATGCACAACTACTGCGTAGTAAATATACGGTAATGACAAAGGCATCAAATAAACAGTATCTGTTTCTAAGCACTAGAATAACTTCACGGTTCTGTTAAGTAAAGCTGCTAGTTGTGGTACCGGTGGGTGGGGGGGGGGGGGGGTAGAGTGCACTTCCTCTTTTCAGAACGCCGGCTACAACTTAAATCTGGGCGTATATGTTTGCAAAGTGGGGAGGGGGGCACAGACAAACTATTTAACGATGATATTTATGTCAAGTGGAAATTAAACCCCATTCACTCCCCAATCTATTTGTTAGAGAGACGAACTTTCGTCGCAGACTTACGTAACGTAACTGAAGTTTTAAACCCGTTTATACTGGCACTTAGTAATTGGATGATATATTTGATTGCTGGCGCCGCTGTTCGGGGTTCTAATTGGTAAAAGACCGGTAAATTCCATTCAGTATTCCCACATACTCCATATCATGAAACACTATGCATGCAAATTGCTTTGGTTAAGGTTGCTCCGCACTTCATAATTGTAAAACGTATCAATTCGCCATGTGAATTTAAAGAATGCTTTAAAGAACTAGACGCTATAACAAAACAAATTAGAATTCTGAATATTAAGGAAACTTTCATGAGACGGCTATAAATGTTAAATGAACTTTTGACCTTGCATGTAAGGAAGTGCAAATAGGTTTCGTGTCGTGTCAGAAAATGATGAAAGGTGATTTGTCTCTCCAGTAACTTAATAGTATCAATTACACACTGGCTCCAACATAGCGATTGGTTGTTTTTGCCAATTACACACTGTCTACTCAATGTCGATTGGCTGTTTTTCTTAAGAAAGTCTTCAACCCGAGACTATAATTACTACATGAATGGAACTAACGACTTCCCCAAATATTATGTTCAACCTTTTTGTTAATTAATCTGGCAAGAAAATGTCGTGATAATGGCGGTTGTAATTCCATAGAATCTCAAATCAACAAGCCAGATATTCCACTCATTGGCTTTATTTCGCTTACGGTAATAATTCCGGAAGACGTCATGGTCAAGTGCGGAAGGACTTCCGGTGACAGTACTTCTGCGATCAATTAATCCACATTATGCTATCACGTGATGTATTCCCTTGACAGATGTGTGCCTGGTGATGTGTAATCTGATAACGCATGTTATTAGTCAAAACGAGTCGTTTTATCAACTTAGTTAATTGCTCAGCAATACCAGATTAAGCCTAAATCTGTATTGAATCATTTATATATAATAACGTCCATTATTTTGATTAATAGTAGAAATGGTTAAATAACGATTGATCTAACGACATTAGGAGATGCGTTCTACTAGCACCACACAAAGACTCAGTAAATCTGCTAGATTTTCCCAATATCTGTAATTACTTGCAAAACAATAACAGGAGAAGACTAGATCGGCAACTGTCCTGCACATATTACCACACGATGATGTCATATGTGGATTGTGGCTTAGGGTAAGGGTTAGGATCTGCAGATTTCGTCAGTCTCAAGATGTAAACAGGGCTAACCCTAGACCAAGACTAAGCCTTACTCCAAAACTCACGAACAATCCACAATATGACGTCATTTGTGCAGGGTTGTCTCCAAACTAGCGTTCTCCAGAATAACAGTTATAAACTGGGTTAACGTATTATTTTTCTGGACCGAATGGGCTAATGAAGGGTGAACAGATATTAAACTAGTTCTATCTGATTGTTCTGTCTTTCCATGCAGTGTGGTTTTCTACCATGGTACGTAGATCAATGAAATTTTTGTTAATTGATGCTGTTGTATAATGTATTATTAAATATTTAATGTATTTACGGCATGATGTTTAGCACGACTTTAATGAATCACAACCGTAGCAAATTACCTTTAACGATCAAAGACTGACAATTGGAACCTTGAATTTAATCACTGGACCCACCCCACCCCAAAGCGTACATAAGCGTGGGGCAGTAGTAAACAGACCTGACCTTGTTGTTGTTGCTATCAAGTTAAGGGCACGAGAGTCGAAGTTATTTCTTGTACTTTCAGTTTGTAAGTACTTACGGTCCGATGTTTAGGACGTTGTTAGTGGGTCGCAACCGGAGCAAATTACCTTTAAAGTTCATAGACTGACAATGGGATTCTTGAAATGCTATACAGACTCGACCGTACATGTACACGTCTGTCCCGGGAACACGAAAAGAGCGTGCATGGGTTCTGTGAACCAATAGAAGAAAACATGACCTTACAGATATTTGCCATGGAATCACCAATGGGAGCGTTTCCTCTCAGATTGTTTTTATACGATGCTCCATGAGATTGTTTCTAATGAAAAGCGACTGACCTATTCTTAAACCCCGGCTGCTCCCTTGAGATTCATTAACAAGAGTAATGTAATTGTGTCGTAGAGCTCAGCAATATTAAGCAGGAATCCTGGCTTGTTTCGCATAATTATCTAATTAGGCTGAAGAACAATTTCTCACTAGACGTTAACCAAATTTCATATCGTTTACAATGCTTGACCAGCTCTTTCGACTATGTAGTGAGGCTTGTCAGTTGGTAGAAATAGTCATCATTGTTCTATTTATTTTCTGGGTATTTTTTGTGTATTTTGTTCAAAATTATCAGCTATTAAATAGAACTGTAGAACAATAACAAATATAAAACGGGCTGAAATAAAGTTCTAATTTTAATGCAACCGGGGATAGGCGTGGTGGAATAATATATTGGTTGTGATAGGGTTCTTTAGTAGTGTACGTGGATGAAGTGATACGATACGTTTACATTGCTGGTTGCCACAGGACATGGTTCATTGGTCTCGTCAAGAAGTTAGCTATGTCTTTCACTCGAACTATCTGAATGTTTTTGTTGGGTTTTTTAAATGGGGTTTAACGTCAACACGACACAAACTAGGTCTTTTCGGGACTAACACATGATTCAACTTTATTTCAATCTTTTCCTTGCCCGTAGGGTTCTGTAGCAGTGGGAGGAAACCGGGAAAAACACGAGATTAGACAGGCAATCGGGGAATCAAACCACACCAGTTGACTCAATGACTGATCTTATGATACAGCGCACACGCGCTAACCTTGCACCCGCGCTAACCTTTCGCCCCCCCCCATCTATCTGATTGTAACAAACGTACCCAAGGAACTTTGTAATTAGTTATTATCGTACCCTGACACTAAGACAATATGTACAATAGTTTATTGTTCGTGTAGATAAATTAGGTGGTGTATCGTGAGAAAGACAAGCTTTGTCAACTCTTCTAGAACACCTGATACCACTTGACGTCATCAAATTATCTTCGATGTAATATAGACCCATATTATGTTATTTTTATCTAGGAGAAAAAAAAACGTTCTAAAAAACAGTCGAGTATTTGTTAACCTCCGAGTGATCTATTTCTAGAAATCATTAAATTTAGATTACCATTATACTACTGACTGTTATGGTCTGTATAAATAATAACACGAATTCCACAAGCACTCGATTGAAACAACCCAATTCAACATAACACAGTTACAAAACAAGTTTTTGTGAGTAGAGTCATTTAGTAAACCGATGTATTAGTTATAGCTGAATACTTAACAGCTAGAGCAATTTGTCCCAGAGATTTCTTGACAAGCTAAACAAATACATATTATAGTAATCACTACGTGCTCCGTATAATGGTGACAAAATAGCAAGGGTCGGTGAATGTGTAACAGTTCGTGGGCGGGATGGGGCGATCAGAACTATTTAGTATCCTAGTATACAATATTGAATCTGTGGTTAGTGCGTGTGTAGTTGGAGCGTGGCGGTTGGTCATGCGCTTTACATCATAAGGTCTATCGTGGAGACCAACACGTGCCTGTTTGTACGTGAAAAGAAGGGGAGTCGTCTACCCCCAACCCATCCATTTGAAATGTCTTAGTTTGTGTTGGGTGCCCTCCCCCGCCCGTCTCTCTCTCTCGCTCACACTCTTTCCATAACCATAACTACAAATTAATCTACCATTTTGCTTTTTTTTTTATATTCGATTCCATTCATGAAGTAACCCGGGTGTTCAGTGAACCACGTATAACGTTACTGATAGACATAAGCTAGGTTAGCAAGACCTCTTATATTAACGTTTCACGCGGACGCATTTTGATAGGATTCCATTACAGTAAGAACAATGGAACTATCTATGATTTGTTAAAACTCAATGTTTGAATCGTTCTGGTGAAAATTGTATGAAAAACTTGGAATCACTGACATTTAAAATGTCAATATTCAGATGGATATTATTGTCAATGATATTTTAGTGTTTAAAACTACAAACGGCGATAAATCAACTATTTGGGGTTATCTGATTGCATGGTAGATTTGCTGTGCTTAAATGTCAAGATATCAGGTTTATCAGATTCTACCCGTACATCCATTATCGACTGTTATTTTAGACTCTTTGATTAAACGTAACGAGAATTCAGATATGCATTAAGCGTTTAAAATACATTAAAACACAACCGAAAGCCAGTGCAGAGATCCGGCAAAGGAAGCTGTTACTTCGAGTGACTAAGTAGTTCAGATTATTTCCTGGATTAAACAGATAATAAACAACGACTCGCCCTTATTTCATATGAAAAACAACTTATTTTTTTAATGTGCACTTTAACGTGATTAGCTCTCAAATATCCTAAGTGGTATGGACCTGATAAAGGTGTCGCTTTGTCACTTCCATGACAAAACATACTGCGACTGGTATATTAATCGTTGCCTGGCAACTTACTGGTTATCCTAAATGATGACGCGACTTCTGTGACTCAACCTACATTGACGACAAAGCAGTTACTGGTGGATGTATCGTTACCTGGAAACCTACTTTTTATCTTAAATGGCGACGGGATGAGTGCACGATGCAATGAACCGGCAATTGGTTTTTAATAGCTAGTAATTGTTGACAATCTGTTCGATCTATTAAGTGCACTGAATAATGAATTGAATAGGATTAGTAGGTTGTAATCGAGTCAGAATATACGCCTTGTATAATCGAGTAATTATAATACGTCTTTCATAACATATAATATGATAATTATAAGATCAAGTATCGAGACAAACAAATTATACAGTAAAATATGACAATCATCCCAAATAGAACAACCGATAAAGCTTCTTAATTGACTGGGGGTGTGTCCAAAGATAATGAAATATCATTTTATTACCTACCTTTATGTACCTAACTAATCAAGACGTCCTGCGTCCAATTCCAACTGGCAATGACCAGATGCAAATACCTTGCCTGACTCTTCGTCCTGCACCAAAGGGAAACCCGACTGGATATTCCCGAGGAACTCACTCGGTCAGGGACTTCCTGGTTCGTGATCAAGCACCATCTTGGCTCGTTTTATATTGGTTTGGGTGGGCTGGTTGCGGAACATACGGTCTGCCCCAACGTTTACAAATACGTCCCTGTTCAATATAAAACATTATGCTAGATCAATTAATGCATGCCATAGTCGATACCAAAAAACACTCAATTACGTGCTTAAAGCTTCAATACAATCTCGCTTTGATGATGATGGTGATGGGAATGAAGAGTAATGCATATATTCATTTCTCCAGTCTCCCTAAAGACTTTGACTAATGACAGATACATAGATATTAAAAGCGTGAGTCAATAAAGTGTAAAATTTGAGACTAATGGATTATTCAACCCGAATAACTCATTTTATTTCATTCAACGAATCAATATGGGTAGTTATTGCCTCGACTTAAATTACAAAAGAGTTCGGAATTTTGCGGCTACAGGTGTGAATTTGACCAAATATAACTAAAAAATGGAGCAATGTTCATTTATCGCCATTTCTTTGTTGTTTTACTGTAAATTTTGCGTCTTTCATGTATAATTCTGCGTTGTATTTCTACAAAACGTGTCCTCGCGTGATATCATTGGTGTCGTTCTTACGTGATGCACTACACACATTATTGGGATTCGCTGCATGAAATCGTTAAATATTTAGACTGGTGTTTTGATAAAGTGTCTAGTCTTGTTTCTCATGCAGTGTATCGTGTACAGATAAACTGATTACTGGATGTCATATTCTTTAGTCTTAGTCACAACTTTTTGATATAATAGCTAAATTAATTCAAGCTGTTGAATTATTTGTCTCTGTTAGTTACATGTCCTTTTAACCCATATTCCTGAAGCAATGGCCCGAGAAATCTCTCTCTGACCATTGCTGGATTGACTTCTGATTCTTGAACTTTTGCGGGAGTGCGTCTATTCTCCCCGTTCAATGAAAGCTATCACTTAAGTACAGCAACATGACAGTCCTTCGTTTAATCTAAGTCTTCCCTAAAACTTTGGACAGTGATTTAAGGTATTAAAAAAGGTATAAGTATGTTCGTTTCCAAAGAGTATTGTTTACATTTCATTCGACTTGATAGCCTCGTTTGTCACACAATTAGTTTTACTGCAGTATTCTCCTATGCACGGGTTAATTAGGCATAATAAAAGCGTGAGCCATGACGTAACGTTATGTAAACATATTTGGTCCAATACTGGCACTCGTTTTAAATGTAAAGCGTTTGTATGGTAGGTAGTGATAGGTTGGTAGTCGGACTACTGACTAATCAAAATTTAACACAACAATATCCACTCAGAAGAGCAGTGTGTAGTGAGATTACCTATAATCAAACGAAACGCTGCGCGGAGTATGTTTTAACCATGCCTACCTGCTTATACATCAAGTCGTCCCTGGGGGATGCTCGATTGAACTTTCCAGAATTGAAT
Source organism: Patella ulyssiponensis (assembly GCA_963678685.1). Classification (NCBI taxonomy): domain Eukaryota; kingdom Metazoa; phylum Mollusca; class Gastropoda; family Patellidae; genus Patella; species Patella ulyssiponensis. The sequence continues at coordinate 14,515,946 of OY783225.1, forward strand.
TCTGTCAAACCCAAAAATAGTGATATTCGAGTGACAATGGGGATTAGGGGCTAGAACACATGCGCCGAGTGCCTGAGAAAATATCCCAACCAACCATGACAGACTAAAAATATTCATTGTGTTCAATTACGTCACGATTCTACTCACACCAACTCCGTTGGTGTAACAGATAGAACGGTGACAGGACTGAATTCCGCACCATTGCGTTTCGGAACGTTCCGGACTGACGATGGAACACCCCCTGGTTGTAGAATAATCTCCCCACCCCTATAAATTTCTTCCTGGTCGAATCTTTAATTTCAGTCAACAGCACACACAGAGAAATCCTGATCATCACAAGAAGTGACGGATGTTAACTAGACCTCGAGGTTCATTATTCTTTTTTTCAATAGGTGACTGACAGTCTAAGAAAAAACATATGACATCGTAAATATATCAGTAGAAAGTAATGCGATCTTAGGGCAGTCAGATTTTACGACACTAATGATCGATTTTAGTAAATTCTGGACAAATGTGTGTTTTAATAAAACTGCCTTTTCATGCGCGGGTTTGGAAGTCTATATTTGCAATTTTAGTCTGGAATATCGTGTCTTTAAATAAAGTAATGGGACTATATTGTGTTGTATTTAGACGACAACGTACTCTTAAGTAACAAGCGCTTCATTAGAGAGGCTTTCTATCATTAACTCGTACTTCATCTGGCATCTTCGTCAAATCTGATTAAATGATGGAATGGATTCATCCAGGCCCCAGTCATGTTCTACAAGAACTAATGACACCATTTCAATTATTGTCCGTGGTTTGAGAGGATGTCGGGTGGTCATACGATCGATTATAATCCAGTTATTGACCATTGCCGCCAACCACCGGTCCGAAACTGACCGTAAGATAATTCAATTCAAGTCACTTGGCACGAATGTTGGCTTGTACAAATTATCGACGGAACGTGAGATCTATGTAAAAGACGTTTTCGAAGCTCCATGCTACGTGCTTTAATGGCGCTATTTGTAACCGGTCTTTGAGATAACTAAATATCATATTAGCTATTTACTGATATCAATGTGGTCGCCAGGGATTATAATATCTGATAATTAATATGTGAAATATGTTATTTATAATGGTAATATATATCGTATTGTTACCAACATTAAAGGCACAATACGCCAGATCGTTGGCATAAGGCGAACATTAATGAAATGGGGTTTAAAGGGACAATAACACTCTTGCTGGCTTGGCAGCTCTAGAAAATAAATAATACCCTTATTCTAAGTACTAGATGTTTAAGTGTCCTACCTGTTGTGTAAATTATCCATTACGACATCTTTTACTTGTCCAAAGGGTTCGAAAATTTTTTAAAATCCAAGTCACATTTGAAAAGGTTTACATTAACCTTTTCAAATCATGTAGTTGAATTTTTCCAATTTTTTAAATTAGGTGTGTTACGATGAAATTTGTATCATCAATTTATTTGAATATTGTAAAATAATACAATTTGTTGACCAGAATAAAGATAGGGATATATTATTCAATTACAACAAGAGTGTTATTGGGGCTTTAAAGGAGCTAATCCTCTATTCTGTGAAACCTCAACATGGACGAAAATGGCTCGAAAAGCAGATATTATCATTAATGTAACATGAATGTGTATAAACTGATTTACATTAAATTTACATTGTAATTTCTAATGAGTTATGTTCGTCAAAATATGTGAGCAGTTTAAAGTGAACCTAGTCTAGATTGAGGGAACGGTTCAACACGTCCCTTCGGTACTGAATTTATTATATGTTTTTTGGCCTCGTTCATCAAGGCGCCTTAATACAAATAGCGCGTCGATACCATAGAGAAAAGTACGTCGGTCAATGATTTTATAATTCTCATTGAGTATTAGATATCGAATATCAAGAGCCGATATTATTGAAACACAAGAGCACCATATTTTAATCCCGAAATGACCAGCTTTTGTTGCGTGGATGTTAAACCCCATTTCTGTCTCTAGGGAACAAGATGAAAATTTAGAGAACGATTTTGTCTGGATGTAAAGCAGAGAACCAACCGATATATCAATGTCTAACTCCATCGCGAAATTGTAAAATCTTTTCGCAAAATAAACTGGATAAAAAGTGAAAATAATGTGGTAATTATGGGATGGATTTCTAAAAGCGGTTCGGTGTATTGTGCAATAATATACATTAACGGCATTAGTCTTCTCACTGGGGAGTTGAAAACATATTCTATAACAATTCCATCTCTAGCAGGACGTAAACATAATCGTTCTACGTCTTGTTTAAGTAATGTTTTAGCAAATGTTAGATTGGAATATTTTAGATTTAGGTTTTTTCTGCTTTTCTCCGTTTTCTGGTACTGTAAGGATCGGTACTAAAAGCTGCGGGTCAATGCCCGCTTTCAAATAGGTTGATAAATATCACATCAATGAAACGAAATGAGGTTTAACGTCCCACTGTTCTGCTCCGACTGGATCAGTGAAGACGTGCATACCCCATACAGTTTGCTATGAGGGATATTTTGCCAGGGCAGCCGTGCCACGTCCTATTCTTATGTCGATTTTCAACAGCTAAGGGATTTTGTACATGCTCGCCAATGTTTAGACGGAGCCTCGGGTTTTCGTCTTATCCAAACGACTATACGTTGTCTCTTATTGCAAGGCCCTCTGTCCTGTTCCTTTACATATAATTTTAAAATCTCGTCTTCTATCACCATATGAGAAAGCGGACGTTATCAGACTCATTTTAATCTGCCCGAAAACAGAATTGAGGAGTCGAAACAAAAGTTGGTTAGTAATTTTTGACGGCTTGGCACCAGTGTGTGTTGACTCTTGATTAACACAATTTGTGTCTAATCAGATGGTTTTAACTTAATTAATGCACAATAATTAGTATCGTATGATTCCATTATTTTTTTTTGTACGGAGTATGAGCTGTGTTTCACTAACCTAGTAGGTTGCGAGTTCGATTTTGGTATTGATCGATATTCTTTGTCAGGATTATCCACCGTGGCTTTCCTTTGTCAGTTGTGTACGACGGATGAACTGACAACGAAAGGGCATCTAGTCTAGTGGTTCGGATGGTACAAAAGAATGGGGCATTGTGTATATCAGTGACAGTTGGAAATCGAAATAATGATAGACTGTGCCGTAGCGCCGCTGCGATTTCAAAATAGATCTCATAGTACACGGTATGTTCGTCTTCATTAGGGGAGTTGGGTGGCCGAATGGTGCGTGCTGCATCATCAAGCCTGTCATTGAGTCAACTGGCTTGGTTTCGAATCCCCGGTTGTACGTGACAAGGAGTAGGGTCGCCTTTCCAACCCCGTGGGTTTTCTCCGGGTCCTCTGGTTTCGTCCAACTGCTAAAAACCTCTACGTGCAATGGAATTATTTAAATAAAATTAAACCATATATTAGTTCCGAAATGACCTTGTTTGTGTCGAGTGGACGTTTAACCCCATTTCTCTCTCTCTCCGTCTTCATTAGCCCAGTTGGCGACAAAAGGACGTTAAACCTCATTTCATTTCATTGTATTGCGTTTCGTTTCATTTCAATGATTCTTAGGCCTAACATCCAAAATTTGCATTGAGTAGATATGAAGATGATTTACAACATTTGAAAGAAAAGGGGCGTTTATGAAATTTATAGGACAAAAATTTTACTCTCTTTCTAAATCGTGCAAGAGATACAATAGAGTTGAGTGTGTATGCTATTTTAAAATGATTTAATGGTATTAGGAAGCTAGCAGAAAATAGCGATATCTTTGTCCCTTATTGATTTTTATGTCTAAGTCAGCAATGATTGATGTCGAACGTTTCTAAGCCAAGATAATAATACACAATTTACCACGGATATTTCAAAATATGTATCTTATATTCTGTACGGGATATGTAATGTGACCCGGTGCTTTCCAGCAGTTAATGCACTAATTCATATTCAATCGTGTGCCGTGACAAATTTGCAGGATTGCAATACACAGCTAGCCTATCACTTTTCTTTGCGGAGAAGGGTTTGGGGGCGGAACGTGGTATGGGGGCATTAAATTCGAAGATAATTAAGAGCTTACAATAGCGTATCTTGAGACAAGGGAACGCAATTACTAGTCTCGGTCTAAGCATACAATAACATAATCCATTGAAGCAATTACTAACCCTACTCCAGTCATAAACAAACATTATGAAATGGTGCAATTACTAATCGTAATCCAGTCATATACAAACATTATGCATCGATACAGCAATTACTAGTCCTAATCCAGTCATAAACAAACATTATGCATCGATACAGCAATTACTGGTCTTAGTTCAGTCATACACACAGAGTATGCATCGATACAGCAATTACTGGTCTTGGTTCGGTCATGTACAAGCATTATGCATTGATACCGCAATCACTAGTTTTTGTCCAGTCATATACAAATAGTATGCACTGATACAGCAGTGTGGGGTGCATATTTATCAAAACACACTCTGCAGGCATTATGGATGGATTGTCGTGTATAGTACAACTAACTTGCTATGGTTCCTTGGGGTATGACAAGCTTTAAAGGATATGCTTCAAGGCCAGGATTAGTGATGGTTTGCGTGGCTGATAGATGGTATTACGGGCCATTACGAACTGTTACTTTACAAATATATTAGATTAGCCATACTTGAGGCTCCCCGTTCACCTACTTAGGACTTCACTTAATGACGAACTGTTTATGATTGGTTTAGAACAGACAGACCTTAGTCTATGTTTGCCAGGGACAAGGAGTCGCGAGACACATGGGTATATTATTTCACGGTATAAAGATGGGGAACGACCATGGGACATTAGGATAAAATAGTCGAGACAGGTCATCTAGGAATACAAGGATTTTAATTGCATATATTCCTTATGCAATACCAGCTCAAGTGGCACAATCTTCTCATCTTCCAGCTCAACCAATTATTCGCGTCTGATGAAGAGATATCTATAGCCATTCCAAATTCAGAAATAAAAACACAACGTGCATTACAATATCTAACCTGGTAGATATGAAAAGCTGGGGGAGTCATGTGTTCTGTGCACACTAACTAGTACATTGCTAGACCTAAGTTTTTTGGTCTTATACGAAAGAATGCAAGCCTTTCCTGAGAAAGGGGGGGGGGGATAACGTCAACTCGACACAGACTATGTCATTTCGGGACTAACATATGGTTCAATTTTATTTCAATAATTCGCTTGCGCGTAGGGGTCTTTAGCATAGCTGTGCGAGGACCCGGAGAATTGGACTGCAACCCTACTACCTCTTGTCACGTGACTCAATGGCAAAGCTTCTGATCCACAAATCCAACACATCTAAATCCCAGAACCCATTATAACAATTAAATGTAGAAAGGTTTTGATGTGAGTGGTTGTTCATGGTAAATTGACTCCAACAAAAGGATAGAAAACATCACGATTCAAGTAATACCATAAATTATATATAACATGGTTAAATTAATCTCAATATTGCTCCTTGGTTTATCATTGTCAATCGTCGTCCCTTTGCCATCTGTCACTCTGACATTCAAACTTTTCATTATTTAGGATCAGACCCGTAACTAAATGGGAAGGGTGTTAAGCAAAAAGTTCAGCCCCCACACGCCTGTGAAAAAATTGTCGCCCATAAAGACAATAGATATACATTGTCCATCAATTTTACAGCAGCCCTGAGAACACTTCCGGTACCCCCTAGTTGCCCTGAGCTAGTTACGGCCCTGTTTAGAATTCAATTCTGTAATTATTATTATTTTATTATTATTTAATACATTTATATAGCACATCTTTCATCGAAGTGTTCAGATGCGCTTAACAATAACAAAGTAAAAATACAATTTATCATAAGAAAGAAGTTCATAAAAAACAGTTCCTAAGAAATACAATTTATAATAAAAAAAAGAAGTTCCTAAAGAACAGTTCTAAAAATGATATAGAAAATTTTAAAACTACACATAAAACAATCAAATGTGTAAAAATCTGTAAAAAGCCTGATGGAATAATATATTCTATGACATTGGTACAGTTGACAGCAGGGAAAATCGGACAGACGGAAGTTAAGTCAAAATGTCGGGGAACGCAACTTATTTTGTTTGTGTTTTACCCATGAGAGGATTTATATCCTTGTTAGATCACATCGTCTCTTGTATATATATATACATATGTATAGCTTATACATATGTATATATATATATATAGCTTATATCACCGGACAGATCTCAAACAAGCCCCCGGGATGTCCTAATGTACAAGCTATAGCCATATACCGACAAAATATTCAACTTGCATTGTCTGAATTTTGGTTTGTGGATATCTGAAGTTCTTGTCATCGCACTGAAAGATTAAATATAATTAATGCACAATTGTTGCTGACGTGGTACACAAATGTCAAGGTATGTCTTGTATTTCTGACGTTCTTTATTTCCATCAATTGTCATTTAAAAAGCAAAACGTGGGGATGGGGGACTGGGAGGGGGTAACATCTACTCGACATAAACAAAGTCATTTCTGACGTCTTTTATTTTCGACATTTGTCCCATTAGCTAAAATGTCCGTTAAAAATTAAAGAGAGAGAGAGAGGGGTGTAACGTCTACTCTAAACAAACTAGGTCATTTGGGGACTGACAAAAGATACAATTGCATTTCATTAATTCGCATTCATGTAGTGGTCTTTACCGACGGGGCGAAACCCGACAAATAAAGAGTATTCATAGGTACTGTATTCGTGACGTAAGGCATGTAAGCACGAACCATAATAAGTATGGTAAACTAGTTCTTCTAGTCTCGACTGTCAAGACATCGGATATATTTCTACTCTATCAATACATAGACAAGAGAGACGCCAGTTTTCTATTTAACCAGTTTCTACATTTAATTGATCTTTAAGTAAATCACCGTATTTGGCCTTCATCCCAAAGGAAGTGGGGAGCCGTGAGGTGAATTCACTTGCAGGAATCTAGACGACTCTTCATTTCATAGAGATAGAAAAACTATCCTCAAGCTAAACGTGAGCTGTCATTAATATAAGTCGCCACTGACTTGTCTAACTTCCAACGATGGGGGTTTTGACACGACCGGTCCAGCCAACGCTCTCCTGGTAAATATTATATAAAATCTCTTTTGTTATCGTTGCCCAGTAGGCAGTACCCACACTCTCAAGGGCAGGGGTTTTGACACGATCTCTCAGATCAAGGTTCTCGTGGTAAATTCTATATAAAAGCAATGTTATTTTCCCGTTGTCCAGTAACCATACTGCCAATTTTTCTGACAAAAACTATTCAATAATAATAATAATATCTTGGGGCGATTCTCAAGGTACTAGCCATCTTTAAAAAATGCGCTTCTGTTATCGAGAAACCATGAACGTAGCGTCTACTTGCCACAAACTAGGATGTATTGACTACTTTGATGCTATATAAATATGGCAATGGTTCAGAAGCTTACATGCTCGTTACCATTGTTCCGAAATACATACCATAGTTTTGTACTCGGCATTAGCCATCTTTAAAAATGTGTCTCTTTTGTCGCGAAACCATGACCTTAAACATTAATCTCGGGGTTTTTTTCTGGGTTGGAACCACTGTAGGACTCCCGGGCAATTATCGTCCATAAGATAGTCTATATACCATCGTTCTGCACACAAGATTGATGATGACTTTTGTTTGTGAAGATCTTCGGCTGCTAATTCAAACCCAAGAAATGTTTTAACCTTCTGAGTCGTGCGAAGATTAATTGGTAGCGATGCTAGTTTTAGAATAAACCGAGTAAAATTTAAATGAAGCAGACGATCAGAAGATAGATGGTAGGCTAGAGATTTTTTTTCTCCTAGAAGATGTCACAAATCTCTACGTCAGTCGTTGGAGGTTAATTTAGACAGACACGTCACATGTTTCTATCGACGTGTTTCAAATCACGGCACTCTTAATTGTCTAATTAGAATGAAGAATGATCGTGAGATACACGATACCGTCAACAGCTAACAAACATAGCCAGCTTGTATTCAAACTGAATCGCTTTTCTAAATTAAAGTCGCAGTGTCTTTCCTTAGATTTAAGATAAAACGCAGTCAGCATGTCATAATAGCCATTCCTAAACCGTATACGTATCCCACATTATATGATACTCCGTGGATCTGAAACGCCTTTTAAATTTAAAGACGGGATACAAGTTTATTTAGATAATTATTTTGACGATTCAAACAAAAATAAAATTCGTGTTTGATGACTTCTTCACCTTGCGTTTGATGAACAGATTTGGGTTATTGTTTAGACGTCGACAGGCGAATACTAGCAATTAAAGATTCCTTGAACATAACTGTACCATTCCTTTTAGAGATTAAACTTTTACAATGATGATGTAGTTTGACTATCAGCCACTTATTTCGTGATTTGATTTCCTTATTGAGAGTTTTGATTTTGTGAGAAGCCTGCACCGGAAGTGTATAGCACTAACGGTTGGTCCACGGATCTAATCTGATATATATGTTTGTTGTTGCTTGGAAGGTATGTGTAATTCGTGTGTCTTTTCTTCGGTCTTTTCGTGAAGTCGTCCTGCCCCCCTAACTGTTTAAAGTCTTTAACTAAATATCATCCTCAGTATTCAACATTGAAATTACGATTTACTTGTCAATTTAAATCAACATTGATGCTCTGGTCTTACCGGGAAAGGATGGGCTTCTGATATCCAATATTTAAGACAAAATAAACATATTGTATCAAAGGATTGTGACGACATATTCTTGTCTGCAAAGCATGCGCAATAAATAATACCGGTATAGACTGACCAGACGCCACAGATCGCCATTCGATTGAGACTTCTCGCGTATTTTGCGGACACAACCAATTTAAAATTAAGAGTAAAAATGGAAACTATTTAATGTAAATCATTTTATATACAATCATATTACATTATTATGTGCGTTGCTAGCCATGCATTTTTGTTAATTTCTAGGTCCTAAATATTAGCGATTTAGCCCGTTTAATTTGTAATCGATTCAGTGTTACAACCATTGTCCATTTTGCTTCTCCACAGACATGTCTCTGTATAGCCACAATTAATATAGTATGTACTCGTTACCAAACGTAGTTTACTCACGCAATATACTTTTTAACTCCTGTCAATTTTCGCTCTTCCACACAAGTAGTGGGAAATCGATATACTAGCATGGCAAGATATTATAATATATCCTTTTGGAATATTAATAAGTTCAACTGTATTTAAGAAAAAGTTAAAATTGAAAATTGATATGATAGAATCGTCTAATTATCTGAAATGAAGTGAAATGACTGGGCTAATGAAGACGGGCATACGTCATACAGTGTGCTATGGCAGAGGAACTACGACCTACTCTTATTTCAAATTCCAACCGTCAAGGGATCTGTTACGCGCACGCCAATGTGTAAATGGGGCCTTAGTTGTCATCCTATCCGAACGACTAGACAGCTGTCCTTGCCAGCCCCCACCCCACCCCGCCGGCATCACTGACAAGGAGGAATCACGCCGGCAGTTTAATTATCTACAGGTTGTTATAAGGATGTTTGCCACAAAGGGGCTAACCTGTCAAGCTGAACGAAGTATGGACATGGACCACGTCCGTCTCAATTTGGTTTGTGGACATTTTAGTGGTAACCCAGATTATGGTATACTGCGGGACATTGATAATTGGGTCTTCCTGTAAGACTGGAAAGTTGTCCGTCTGTCCGATTTTCCCTGCTGTCAACTGTACCAATGTCATAGAATATATTATTCCATCAGGCTTTTTACAGATTTTTACACATTTGATTGTTTTATGTGTAGTTTTAAAATTTTCTATATCATTTTTAGATATAAAATAATAATAATTACAGAATTGAATTCTAAACAGGGCCGTAACTAGCTCAGGGCAACTAGGGGGTACCGGAAGTGTTCTCAGGGCTGCTGTAAAATTGATGGACAATGTATATCTATTGTCTTTATGGGCGACAATTTTTTCACAGGCGTGTGGGGGCTGAACTTTTTGCTTAACACCCTTCCCATTTAGTTACGGGTCTGATCCTAAATAATGAAAAGTTTGAATGTCAGAGTGACAGATGGCAAAGGGACGACGATTGACAATGATAAACCAAGGAGCAATATTGAGATTAATTTAACCATGTTATATATAATTTATGGTATTACTTGAATCGTGATGTTTTCTATCCTTTTGTTGGAGTCAATTTACCATGAACAACCACTCACATCAAAACCTTTCTACATTTAATTGTTATAATGGGTTCTGGGATTTAGATGTGTTGGATTTGTGGATCAGAAGCTTTGCCATTGAGTCACGTGACAAGAGGTAGTAGGGTTGCAGTCCAATTCTCCGGGTCCTCGCACAGCTATGCTAAAGACCCCTACGCGCAAGCGAATTATTGAAATAAAATTGAACCATATGTTAGTCCCGAAATGACATAGTCTGTGTCGAGTTGACGTTATCCCCCCCCCCCTTTCTCAGGAAAGGCTTGCATTCTTTCGTATAAGACCAAAAAACTTAGGTCTAGCAATGTACAAGCCCCCGGGATGTCCTAATGTACAAGCTATAGCCATATACCGACAAAATATTCAACTTGCATTGTCTGAATTTTGGTTTGTGGATATCTGAAGTTCTTGTCATCGCACTGAAAGATTAAATATAATTAATGCACAATTGTTGCTGACGTGGTACACAAATGTCAAGGTATGTCTTGTATTTCTGACGTTCTTTATTTCCATCAATTGTCATTTAAAAAGCAAAACGTGGGGATGGGGGACTGGGAGGGGGTAACATCTACTCGACATAAACAAAGTCATTTCTGACGTCTTTTATTTTCGACATTTGTCCCATTAGCTAAAATGTCCGTTAAAAATTAAAGAGAGAGAGAGAGGGGTGTAACGTCTACTCTAAACAAACTAGGTCATTTGGGGACTGACAAAAGATACAATTGCATTTCATTAATTCGCATTCATGTAGTGGTCTTTACCGACGGGGCGAAACCCGACAAATAAAGAGTATTCATAGGTACTGTATTCGTGACGTAAGGCATGTAAGCACGAACCATAATAAGTATGGTAAACTAGTTCTTCTAGTCTCGACTGTCAAGACATCGGATATATTTCTACTCTATCAATACATAGACAAGAGAGACGCCAGTTTTCTATTTAACCAGTTTCTACATTTAATTGATCTTTAAGTAAATCACCGTATTTGGCCTTCATCCCAAAGGAAGTGGGGAGCCGTGAGGTGAATTCACTTGCAGGAATCTAGACGACTCTTCATTTCATAGAGATAGAAAAACTATCCTCAAGCTAAACGTGAGCTGTCATTAATATAAGTCGCCACTGACTTGTCTAACTTCCAACGATGGGGGTTTTGACACGACCGGTCCAGCCAACGCTCTCCTGGTAAATATTATATAAAATCTCTTTTGTTATCGTTGCCCAGTAGGCAGTACCCACACTCTCAAGGGCAGGGGTTTTGACACGATCTCTCAGATCAAGGTTCTCGTGGTAAATTCTATATAAAAGCAATGTTATTTTCCCGTTGTCCAGTAACCATACTGCCAATTTTTCTGACAAAAACTATTCAATAATAATAATAATATCTTGGGGCGATTCTCAAGGTACTAGCCATCTTTAAAAAATGCGCTTCTGTTATCGAGAAACCATGAACGTAGCGTCTACTTGCCACAAACTAGGATGTATTGACTACTTTGATGCTATATAAATATGGCAATGGTTCAGAAGCTTACATGCTCGTTACCATTGTTCCGAAATACATACCATAGTTTTGTACTCGGCATTAGCCATCTTTAAAAATGTGTCTCTTTTGTCGCGAAACCATGACCTTAAACATTAATCTCGGGGTTTTTTTCTGGGTTGGAACCACTGTAGGACTCCCGGGCAATTATCGTCCATAAGATAGTCTATATACCATCGTTCTGCACACAAGATTGATGATGACTTTTGTTTGTGAAGATCTTCGGCTGCTAATTCAAACCCAAGAAATGTTTTAACCTTCTGAGTCGTGCGAAGATTAATTGGTAGCGATGCTAGTTTTAGAATAAACCGAGTAAAATTTAAATGAAGCAGACGATCAGAAGATAGATGGTAGGCTAGAGATTTTTTTTCTCCTAGAAGATGTCACAAATCTCTACGTCAGTCGTTGGAGGTTAATTTAGACAGACACGTCACATGTTTCTATCGACGTGTTTCAAATCACGGCACTCTTAATTGTCTAATTAGAATGAAGAATGATCGTGAGATACACGATACCGTCAACAGCTAACAAACATAGCCAGCTTGTATTCAAACTGAATCGCTTTTCTAAATTAAAGTCGCAGTGTCTTTCCTTAGATTTAAGATAAAACGCAGTCAGCATGTCATAATAGCCATTCCTAAACCGTATACGTATCCCACATTATATGATACTCCGTGGATCTGAAACGCCTTTTAAATTTAAAGACGGGATACAAGTTTATTTAGATAATTATTTTGACGATTCAAACAAAAATAAAATTCGTGTTTGATGACTTCTTCACCTTGCGTTTGATGAACAGATTTGGGTTATTGTTTAGACGTCGACAGGCGAATACTAGCAATTAAAGATTCCTTGAACATAACTGTACCATTCCTTTTAGAGATTAAACTTTTACAATGATGATGTAGTTTGACTATCAGCCACTTATTTCGTGATTTGATTTCCTTATTGAGAGTTTTGATTTTGTGAGAAGCCTGCACCGGAAGTGTATAGCACTAACGGTTGGTCCACGGATCTAATCTGATATATATGTTTGTTGTTGCTTGGAAGGTATGTGTAATTCGTGTGTCTTTTCTTCGGTCTTTTCGTGAAGTCGTCCTGCCCCCCTAACTGTTTAAAGTCTTTAACTAAATATCATCCTCAGTATTCAACATTGAAATTACGATTTACTTGTCAATTTAAATCAACATTGATGCTCTGGTCTTACCGGGAAAGGATGGGCTTCTGATATCCAATATTTAAGACAAAATAAACATATTGTATCAAAGGATTGTGACGACATATTCTTGTCTGCAAAGCATGCGCAATAAATAATACCGGTATAGACTGACCAGACGCCACAGATCGCCATTCGATTGAGACTTCTCGCGTATTTTGCGGACACAACCAATTTAAAATTAAGAGTAAAAATGGAAACTATTTAATGTAAATCATTTTATATACAATCATATTACATTATTATGTGCGTTGCTAGCCATGCATTTTTGTTAATTTCTAGGTCCTAAATATTAGCGATTTAGCCCGTTTAATTTGTAATCGATTCAGTGTTACAACCATTGTCCATTTTGCTTCTCCACAGACATGTCTCTGTATAGCCACAATTAATATAGTATGTACTCGTTACCAAACGTAGTTTACTCACGCAATATACTTTTTAACTCCTGTCAATTTTCGCTCTTCCACACAAGTAGTGGGAAATCGATATACTAGCATGGCAAGATATTATAATATATCCTTTTGGAATATTAATAAGTTCAACTGTATTTAAGAAAAAGTTAAAATTGAAAATTGATATGATAGAATCGTCTAATTATCTGAAATGAAGTGAAATGACTGGGCTAATGAAGACGGGCATACGTCATACAGTGTGCTATGGCAGAGGAACTACGACCTACTCTTATTTCAAATTCCAACCGTCAAGGGATCTGTTACGCGCACGCCAATGTGTAAATGGGGCCTTAGTTGTCATCCTATCCGAACGACTAGACAGCTGTCCTTGCCAGCCCCCACCCCACCCCGCCGGCATCACTGACAAGGAGGAATCACGCCGGCAGTTTAATTATCTACAGGTTGTTATAAGGATGTTTGCCACAAAGGGGCTAACCTGTCAAGCTGAACGAAGTATGGACATGGACCACGTCCGTCTCAATTTGGTTTGTGGACATTTTAGTGGTAACCCAGATTATGGTATACTGCGGGACATTGATAATTGGGTCTTCCTGTAAGACTGGAAAGTTGTCGGAAGATCTCTTGTCAGTTAAAATTCGATATAGCACACTGTATGACGTATGTCCGTCTTCACTAACCCACTTTGGAGCGGAACAGTAGGGCGTTAAACCCCATTTTAATTCATTTCATTTCGTTTTGTAGTGTTTGCTAGTTTTCGTATTCTTTAAGGGGAGAGATAAAAGGGGTTTAACGTCCACTCGACACAAACTAGGTCATCCCGGGACCAACAAATGGTTTAATTTTATTTCAATAACTCGCTTGCACGTAGGGTTCTTTAGCAGTGGGAGAAAACCGGAGTGCCCGGCCAGCTAGAGATCGAAGCGCGGCACTTTAGACCACTAGGCCATCCCAACCCCCTAGTCTTTAAGGATGTCTGTAACGATACCCAGTAAAATAATGTTCAGGATCGTAACAGAGTTGCGATTGCAATGCACTTCATATGTCGTGTTTTTATGCTAGAGCCAAGAGCTTTTTTCTGGCCATTTTCGCTCCAAAATATAACTTGTAATCCGTTGAGAAACCGATTCATCTCGGCTGATACTATTTTCGTGGACATATATTCATATAATGCAATCGTTTCTTTAAAAGCCCATTAAATTTTCCGTAATTAAATAAAGAGTTTTCAGCTTTAAATTTACAATATTAACGTTAGCTGATCCGCAATCTTATTCTGTAGTCTGAACAAAACGTTTGCACTTGTTGACCTTGCAAGGAAAGAGCTCGAGCTTTAATAAAAACGCTCTTAATGAAATTAGATTACAATTAAGCTGGAGGTCAGCTAATGATGTTCCTTACGACTGGCTTTCTATTCAACAAAATACGTTAACGTTATTAGTAAGCTATTTGTAAAGTTTGTAATTCGATTTGATTCCCCATCAAATCTGATTAGTGTAATTATGAAAAGACAATATGGAGTACAACCTTATTCAAAATGTTGAAACTAAACAAAACAAACATCAGCTTCGGATCCAGAAGCCATATTCCAATGAACTGCTGGGTGTAATTAATAATGGATGTTTTGTATGGTGCAGGAAGTACATTATCCTAGAAATTGTTCGAGGATCTGCAGATTTAAAAACCAAATTTTGTATTCTTTTGCTAGTATTAAAATATCATTTAAGAATGCACCCAAAGTACTCAATAGATCGTCCTTAATTGACCAATTAAAACACCGGTAGTGACGTTATGATGGCGGCAGTCAATCAATGTGAAATAAAATATATCTATCTATCTGTAAATAATCTGACTAGCAGCATGCTTATATTCGTATTATGCAAACACGTGACTGTATGTCAATACGGTATCCCCAAATCAAGTCGTTTGATTAGCACTTCCCGTCTTCATTAGCCCAGTCGGAGCAGAACAATAGGGTGTTAAACGCTTGCTTATTGTATTTGATTAGCACTTGCTCATAGTATTTTATTAGCACTTGCTCGTAGTATTTGATTAGCATTTGCTTATTGTATTTGATTAGCACTCGCTTATAGTATTTGATTATCACTTGCTTATTGTATTTGATTAGCACTTTCTTGTAGTATTTGATTAGCATTTGCCTGTAGTATTTGATTAGCACTTGCTTGTGGTATTTGATTAGCATTTGCTCGTAGTATTTGATTAGCACTTGCTTATTGTATTTGATTAGCACTCGCTTATACTTATAGTATTTGATTAGCACTTGCTTATTGTATTTGATTAGCACTTTCACGTAGTATTTGATTAGTATTTGCTTGTAGTATTTGATTAGCACTTGCTCGTAGTATTTGATTAACATTTGCTTATAGTATTTGATTTTGGTGTGCAGCGTTGAAACTAATACTAGATCAGAAGATTATGAATACAATGTTAAACTCGACAATTTGAGTGTAAATCTATAACTGTTAGTCAGCTGTTCTCTCGGAAGCATCCCGTCTAATAATGATACTTTATTTCGCTTGCGTGAAAGATGGGGATATTTTGAAAAAGTTTTTCAGGATAACCACATAGAAGTGATACGAGGGGTGGAGTCATCAATCTAAGGAGCTGTCAATGCACGTAAAAGGCTCTCGACTTTTTAACGTTTCTTGTCGAAATTGACATAGCTGCTACATTGCTGACAAAAGAATACATGTTTGAGTTCAGGACTGAGACGTCAATAAAAGCTAACTTGCAGGTTTACTTCCCAGAAATGACCCATCCAAAGAATCGCCCAAAATAATTTGATGCTGTGGTCTTACAATGACCACGGTTTAATATAATGACGCGGCACTATGCGTACCATGTGATTCGATATTCTATATAAGAGACACATTGATAGAGACAGGCGGATAAAGATCAGAAAGATGTCAGTATCTATAGTAAATCAATACTTACATCAGAAAAATAAACTAATATTGTGAGGGCGAATCAAATATGGCAATGATATTCGTTAATATGGAGAGTACAGACATGGCTGTCATGTTTACCGTGTTTGTCTTTGGGTTTATATGGTAACTGGCGATGTTCACTGATGATTATGCACCAACCGTTAGTATTCCATGAGCTATGATCGTTTTGGACGTTACCCTGAGGTAGGTAAAAATCGAAAAGATCATTTCCTTCGTTGCAAAATGTATACAGATGTACGTCTGCGTTGGGCCTGCTTGATGCAGAAAAGTTCGATGTTAAACTCCATTTCATTTCATTCGCTTTAGTACTTTGTTCAGGTTACGTTTTATAATTTTCGCTAATTTAAAAACGAGCGGTATTTCAGTTCATCGAGTTTAATGGCAACGTGACCAGTAAACATAAATATATTCTTCAAGATAAACAGAGCCACAAATACGGATATATATTTTGTTTTTAAATTTTGTTGTTCATTATATATATTTTAATGAGCGCCATCTGTCATCCCATACAAGCGTAAATCGTGGACAGGTAATGAGTATTAACAAGGCTAATAGACGACATGATTAATCTTTTAGACTATACATAAATATCTTATTTTTCTTCATTAAAATGTCTAATTATCTGAAAGGATGCTGTGACATGGAAAATTGAGACAACTGCAAGTTTTTTTAATATCGAACCGGAACTTAAAATACTCCGGTCGGTTATAGATTCATATATTTTTTTTAAAATCTCAGCCATATATTTGTATTTTTATATAAGCCACCAGCGGTTGGCCCGGCGTTGCATGAATTGTGCCCATAAGTCCGGAAGTGGTAGGCCATCGCCACCAGGCCTATGTTCCTTCCCGGTCCGAGTTAACTCGGGCAAAAACATACTGTAGCCAACAACCCCTTACAGACAAACAAACGCAAGTCAAATAAGAGTAACTGAGATTGTAATATATGTATAATTTACCACGACTACTATTACCTTTTCGGGGGTAGTTTAAATTGATAAATACACAATTCTAGAAATTAATTCTAGTCCTACCGATTCTAGTCCTACCGATGAATATCATGTTTGTAAAACACATACCTTTTCCTAGATGTCAGTGTTATTTGTTCTATGGCGAAGTCCTTTATTATCGTTGATCTGGGAGTGTACGCCAGTTCCTTTCTTGATTTAGAATATCCTCTTAGATAATAAAAGAAATGTCATTCAAAAGGCGAAAGGATTCATCTGATCCAGAAAATTCATGATATCAGATTGACAAGCCTTTTAACTTGTAGGAACTATATAAATAATCTCTTTTATTTGAATATTCAAATCCATTTCATCTGTCAACCCAATTTATTTTCGGTTCGCCTACGCCACTGCTGTTGACGAGAAACCGCTTTACATTACTATGCAACAGGCAAACAGTGTTGTATAACATGAGTTAACCTTATATCAAAGGATAGTATTTTATGTCCGTGCATAATCTTCAATATTTTAGATTTCCAAATTTTCGAAAAGGAAGAGAATCAAAGTGCACCCTATATGTTCCAACGTGAAGCTACTAAGATTTTATTAAAAATTATCCTACAAACTGCCCCTTACATTTGCGAGGCTACGTGTATATAAGAACGCGATTGGTGTTAATTGCCTTTGGGTTTATGCCTTTCCACTTCATCATACCTTTAGACATTGAAAGTTTGGCGTTTACCTCTGTCTTCATATCGTGTGTAACTATGTCATTATGTTACAATCCCCTGAACATCTTTAATTTTACTACAATATATAAGGATATATTTAAAATATTCAAACAGCATGATATATCATTACTAAATGTGGCATCAACACAGTACGCTTGGTACCGGGTTGAGCAACTATTTGAAAGCAAAACACGTTAGTTTCAATCAAAAGAGACCTTTCGCGCATTGATAAAGTGCTGACAAAGTTGTCTGTTGAAATTGTAAAGCTTGGTTCGATATTGGTTTTTACCGGTAAGCGAATTGGGAATCGTTAGCGCATATGATTCACTGTTGATGGGGTATTAATTGTGGTTTAATCTCTCTTTAAATAACAATCTGGTTGGTATTTAACACGAATATCCTCATCCCATATTCACTGCTTATATTATATCTAACGATCGCCAACTCTAGGGTCGATAACGTTGGTTGATGGTTTCATCTATCGACAGTATTTGCTTTAAAAACTGATGAAATTAATTGGTACTCAATATCATGAATATTTTTTTAATGCACTCTTCAATTCGTATAATGCCAGATACGAATTTTTCTTTGTGGTTTGGTGTGAGTTTTATATTATTTTGGAATAGTTAGGGGTATAATTGTTTGAATTCAAATGAGGGTAGGCGGAAATACTATTATATGTGCAAATTTCTTGATTAAGCATTGCACACGTAACACTATTGAAATAAAAACTACTATATGTTAGTCGCAAAGTGAACGAAGATGGCGAGAAAATGAAATGAAATGGGGTTTAACACCCTACTGTTCTGATCTGCCTGGACTATGAGGGAAATTTGTCAAAGCAGCGACACTATGGCTTACTCTCATATCAAATTCCAACGGCCAAGGAATCTCTAACGTGCATGCCATTGTATACACGGGAATTCGGCGTGCCCGGACAGCGGCACTACGACCTACTCTAATATCAAATTCCAACTGCAAAGTGATCTTGTACGTGCACCTCAATATTATTATATCACCGTATATCTAATCTCTTACTAGTGGGTCTTCAACAAACAGTGCAGTATAGATAAATTACTACAAGCTCTAATTATGTTTACGATGGAGGACGATTGTAAAATATTAAATTTTTAACATCCCAACATCGAGACCAATATATTTGCCATTTGCTAAGCTTCTAACACTTTAACGTTAAATATTCATCAACGGTTGCAACTGACTAAAGTCGATATATTAGTGCATCGTAATTAATATACAGTCCAATATTATTTGCTTGATTGGTTGGGGTGCACGTACAAAGTCAGAGGGGTCAAAACAAAAGTACGACACAGATGGTTAATTCCATGCTATGTCGCTGCACAGCGTGCGTAAGAGCCAGTGGAGCACATACGCGCTACTGACATCTGTGTCGTACTTTTGGTTTTGACCCCTCTGACTTTATACCGTTGATTACAGATTAAACACCCATAAGTGTACAAATGCGTTGTCATTGATGTGTTTCCATTTGAATTTTGTTCACAATAAGAAGCAAAATAAATAAGATATGTTTACAGGATTATTTTGTTATACGAAAAACTAAGTGATGCGTTTCCTATGGCGCTCAGTATATGTTATGCCCCAGACCTTTTTAACTTTAGACTTGATATCGATGGGGTTACTGTTCATTTAACAAATTTGAAGGGTCGATCGTGAGCCAAAGGGACCAGTAATTAATTGGTTTAACAGGTTCTGTCAATAAAGCAGATTTAATGCTTTGCTCTGGGTTAAACAAAATTAAATGTGAAAATCGACCAGACAGTAGGATGTTCACCCCCCCCCCCCCCATTTCATTTCTGTTCTGTTGAAATTGTGGTTACAGTCATGGGTCTTTATTATTGATGCTCACTCTATTGAATTTGTGGTTACAGTGGGTCTTTATTATTGACGCTCACTCTACTGAATTTGTGGTTACAGTGGGTCTTTATTATTTGTGATTGTTCTATCGAATTTTGGGTTACTTAATTGTAGTTTGTATTTATTTGGGGGGTTGGATGGCTGAATGGTTAGCACGCGCGCCTGTCACTGAGTCAACCGGCGTGTTTCGAATTCCCGGTTGTATGTGGCAAGGAATAGGATCGCCTGTACAACCTCGTGGGTTTTCTCCTGGTCCGCCGGTTTTCCTCCAACTGTTAAAGACCCCTACGCGCAAGCGAAATATTGAAATAAAATGAAACCATATGCTAGTCCCGAAATGACCTAGTTTGTGTCAAGTGGACATTAAACCCCATCTCTCTCTCTCTCTCTCTCTCTCTCTCTCTCTCTCTCTCTCTCTCTCTCTCTCTCTCTGTCTCTCTCTCTTGTACTTATTTAACTAATTGCATGCATTTGCAATTTCAGCAAAAACTGGTTATACTATATGTCCTAATATATTACTTACTGGTTAAAACGAAATTGATTACAACGAAATAATATTTTAAAGTCGGTCGGCATTGTGGCACACCCGTTCAAAGCGTGTACACCGACTGAACTCTTCCATGTCAAATGTAATCTTCAGCGACACCCACAAAGCCATCGTCTTCGTCGTCTTAGCTGAAATTGGTTTAGTTAAACTAAATACCACGAAAATAGAATGTAGTACTACTCTTAGAACAAGGTTTTTTAAGAATTATGACATGGTATCTATTCGCCTTGTACACGACATTCTGCATTGCTTCAATCAATAACAGAAGACATTATTCTCGCCACTTCGTCAAATTCTACAACACTAACCCAGTAAAGAAACTATTAAAGATAAAAAAATTGCGTGGAATAATAGACGATAACCAGTTTCACGGCGGGGAGCATGAGGGTAGGGTGTTGAGGTGGGGACAATCGTTTATCTGGTCGCCCATTTGTATTAAAATAGAACAATCAAGATTTATAAAAAAATTAGCTTGATTTAGCCAAATACATATTTGATTTGTATGTATATATTTTAAGTTCTAAGGCGGTTTTTCTTTGTTGTTGTGGAGTTGTAAAGTTTATCTGGTCGGCCAATTTTGTTAAACTAGAACAATTAAAACTAAAAAATAATTTAATTTAGCCAAATGTATATTTGAGTTGTATGTATTTAAAGGTCTGTGATTGTTGAAGTCTTTTCTCTTCATTACGGTTAAAATCCTGTTGAACGTTAGATCGCTGTGAGGATAAACGTAATTAGTTCTCTTATGGTACCGCCGAGTTCTCACTTTGTAGCCAATCAATAAACTCGACACAAACTGTCTTGAATTTTAAACCTCGTGTCTGAACACTGCCCGTGGAATCAAAACTAGCATCGTGAAAACGAGAATCAATGAGATCCGTTTGTCTTGGGTTTGTTAGGATTAATGTTGGTTCGCTCTGACAAATAAAGCAAGTTGGACCTCGAGACATATCGATGAAAATTTAGTTGCTTCTGCAGAAGGGAATTAAATGGTCACGCGGGCGACCATGTTGATTTATGCATTGGTCCTGGTAGAATATTCAATGATAGAAAATAAGAATCTCCATATCTGTATTTGCTTTGGCTATGAATTAGTGAAAATGCTCATCTCGGCCATTTTGTTATGGAACGCCCCTGGTCTTATTGAATATAAATAGGATATGAAATAAAAATTGCGTCTAGTGAATTATATGGTATATCTGACTCAACCTACCATTACCACCGAATTAATATAGACATCCTTGCCTCGAGTATTTATCATTACTGGCCTACTTAAACACGTGACCAATTGAACGGTGTTGGTAGATACAGTTCATGTGGACTCAAAATGACTAGACCTTTCATTTGGGTCAAAAAATAAAATTGCTGATTTACGAGGATATTATTTGTAGATTTGGTTTGTCTGTTTTTGAATTCCATAAAGCAAAGCGATTTGTGAGTGATCCATATTTCTATTTGATTTTTATCTGAATGGGATTTGGGGAACAGGCTTAGCCTATGTCAGACCCCTCTCCCTAAAGCCAGTGTTGAGATATTACCGGTTCTTAGTTGCGGACTCAGATAACACGTAACTGTATTTTCCAACTGATCTTCAAAAATGAATAGGGGGTTGGAGGGCTGAATGGCTAGCACGTGGGCGCCGTATCATAAAGCCTGTCATTGAGTCAACTGGCGTGGTTTCGAATCCCCGGTTGTACGTGATAAGGAGTAGTGTCGCCTGTCCAATCTCGTTGTTTTCTCCGGATTCCTCCCATTGCTTAAGACCCCTACGCGCAAGCGAATTGTTGAAATGAAATTAAACCAAAGGTTAATCCCGAAATGACCTAGTCTGTATCGAGTGGACGTTAAACCAATCTCTGTCTCTCTTTAAATGGAATCCAAAATGGAAAAGTAGTTATGCAGCAGCACAGTTGGCATACTCTTATCCGATTCAGTGACTTGTTTGTGTACCCCTTTTCTGGGAATAGCTATAACAGGTTAGCACCACAAAATAAATGTTATCTCCCATCCAAATTAATTGCATTGAATATACTTTATAGACATATGAGTAGGGCTAATGACACCCTTAATGTATATGCGAAGCTTATTTAGGGTAAAATAAAACAACCCAAATTAGCCCTGCTATTACTTTCATCTAGTACTATTCGACAATGAATTCGCTAAGCCGATCAAAACAAGACATTTAGATCATGTCTACGTAAATATCATCCAGTAAAACCTAAATAATTCCTGAAGATGGACACTACCATGGACACAGGAACAGCAGATAGGGTGAATTAACTCGTCACAATAAAACACTAATTAAATTAATTAAAAGGTCGAGAATAAGACGGTAGTCGAATTATAAGTTGCTATATCGAGAACATATTTATCCCTAGTCTGTTTATCGCTTTGCTAGACATCTTGTAGGCTTCGTTTCGTAATTGGATGTGAAGGTTGAGATGGGAGCTTGAAAATTGAATGAATCCACGGTTGGGCCACCAATTAGTTCATCTTCTCCACGCATTGATAATATGTGGAACTCGCCAATGTAATTCATCTTAAACGCATTCTTTATATAAAAATCATTATTCACAGACCTACACTGGAATTTATATGATATTACCGACATAAGAGTGGTTCAGGATCATCGACTTGAGTGACCCTTCTGTCGGCGTCCCAGTTCAATTATTTCCCAGAATAACATATATATGTTAATTTTCAATACACGTTTCTCTGTTATCTGCGGTGGAATAGTATTTAAGTATACGCAGCATTACAAACGGATTGCGACTAAAGTGTCGTGCCATGCGTTGTGATAGGATTGTCCATGTTGAGTCCACGATCTGCTACAGACAGAAACGTTCGGATACGGTTCGATACTGTCAACACGACCTCAATGTTTGATAAGACCTGATCACCATGATTACTCCACGACTAAAACCACGATTTCAATCGTAGCGCAAATCGTGGTAGGGGGAACCTAGCATTAGGTATAATAATATTCCCCGACTGTACTAGACTAGCGAATTATTGAAATAAAATTGAACGATAAGTTTGTTTCGAGATTACCGAGCTTGTTTCGAGTGGACGTTAAACACCATCTCTCTCTCTCTCTCTCTCTCTCTCTCTCTCTCTCTGAAAAGACTGATTTTACATCTGATCTCACATACCTCCAAACCATATCTGAAAAAACAACCATTGATATTTCAAGGTGACTATTCCCCGTATATATCAACTTTCTGTGTAGTCATTAGGCTTCAATATAAAGAAACTAATGTACGCATTGGTTTAAAAAATGTTGTAATTCATTTCTTGAAACATGCCCTGGAGCGAATACCTTTATAGGGAAACCTATAGCATCTGAACTGTTAAAATGGTTCTATCTAGAAATAATTCAAGTGTCTCCGTTCTTCATTATTTTACACTCTTAGCCTTAGGATATTTGACAAAACTCCAATATGAGGCTACCGAGCACTTTATACCTGCTTTTCAAGTGGCCATCCACCGGTTTTCTTTATCATTGAATATATGCATAACCATCGTTATTTTGTGGTATTTCGTGACCCGTAGAATATTATGAAAACAAACAGTGTTGCTGATAGATATTGAGACCATCCGCCATTGCTCTATAACAATATTGGTGATCGATCACAAGGTAAAAAAACAAATATCGTCTGTTTCTTGTGGCTATTTGAATAGTATAATATATCAATTATTACTGGCTCACACGCTGATTCCTCTACTTATTCCTCTCGGTTTTTTATCCTGAAAAAAATGTTAATAAATGTTACGATAACTTAACCCCAAGTGGTTGGCAAGTAGATCAAGCAGTATCTCCTGGGTGTAGGAAGCAAGCGTGGGTGATAATAGTCCCTCGTTAGTTTGCAAAATGTTATTTGCATTTATACGATTCTTCTTGTGTCATCTTTGCATTATCGTGTAGGTATTGTCCAAACAATTTAAAAATCCTTATGCAGCTCGAAGATTTAGAGTTTGGGTTTTTAAATTGGGCTACTGCGTTGGATACATCTTGTACAGCAACAAAGTTGGGAGGTTCTTTGCTTATTAGGCAACCATAAAATCCTAATGCCGCTCTGCGTTTTAGGGATTGTATTTCATACTATACTACTTTTTGCTGGATTATACTTGGCCATGCATTGCGTGTGGTTCTAATTTTACAGACCATGAGGTAAAACGGGGGAAGTTTAGCTTGGAAGATGTTTACAATTATGTCGTATGGTCCCAAATGTTTTATCAGGAGGTCCGGTGTTCGATTCTGGTGTTGGCCAAGAATTTCAACGGGAATATCCAGCGTGTCTAATCGTTCGGTTGGGACGAGAAATCGAGGTTCCCTAAGGAGGCCTTAACTGGAATTCAATTGCTTGCTGGGTGAAATTTCCCTCATAGCACACTGTATGGCGTATACCTGTCTTCATTAACCATGCTGAGGCAAAAAACCAGAACGTTAAACCCGATTTATTTCATTCATTACAAGTTTCGTGTTACATATCCTGTCAGGATCCAAAGTGTGAAAATTAACGAAAAGGTGGTGTATTAAATCAACCCCGCTTCCTGGTTATCCAGTCTCTACTATTAACCACCGCCAATAATAGATGACGAAATCATTAAGATGGCGTAACAAGCTCCATCTGGATGTGTACCAGTCGCTGATCAGCTCTTATATAACCATGTTTCTCTGCTTTATCTTGTCTAATATCGGCTAGTTATGCTATTGAAGGAAACCACCCCTAAGCTTTAACATGGAAATCTACTTGCTTTAATACAGGTTCAGTGTTAGATGATACAAGCTTCTATGCTTTTGAGAGTTGATTGCACCCAAAAGCAACCTAATAGAGTCGCCGGTTTATTAAGCTGCCTTGAATAAAACATTAGTGTCGGGGCTAGCTTCTTTATCATCTGTACTGTGAACGTTTATCTTGAAGGTTTAAGATTATCTTTTTGTTCGCGATTAACTTGGTAACAGCCGTATACCAGGAATGACTGAAGGAATGGTGTTTTATGCCACGTCAGCATCAACTGGGCTATATTGCGCCAACAATAATATTGTCTGAATCATTTTCGGTAGGGAGAAGGGGTGGTGGTTCGGCGAGTATGGTGCTAGTTCAGTAACCAGGAATGTTAACTGTTTGTACTTTCCAATAGAAGTTTTAATCTATCAATCCCCATCCCTATTCAGGTCCCAAATGTGTGTCCAAAGATTTCTTTTGTGTTCTAGACAGACTTAGCATAGTTTGGTTTATGCATGACACTAGTCATTACGCCTAGTAATATCGTATTGCACAGTGTGGTTTAAAACATGGATCTAGATTCCTTATTATATAATATATTATGTATGTACTTGACATATACTCCTTCAACTTTGACCAAGGTCAGATCATGGCCCACAGGATAAACAAGCTTCTGTGAAACATGTCCACAGGAAATTTGGGCCTTGGGGATCAATTTGGTTTTAAGTGATGATTGAATCAATTGACTTGAGTATCTACCTTCAGGCGTGTTGCTGGCCATTAACTGATAACCGTCACATCCACAGACAGACAACAGCACACAGTCGACAATGTTCAGTCAGACTATTCTAACATCATTTTAGTATACAGTTTTATATTTACCGTACAATGGCTGTCGATTAAAAAGAGAGAGAGAGAGAAATGGGGTTTAACGTCCACTCGACACAACTAGGTCATTTCGGGACTAACATATGGTTTAATTTTATTTCAATAATTCGCTTGCGCGTAGGGGTCTTTAGCAGTGGGAGGAAACCGGAGTGCCCGGAGGAAACCCACGTGGTTGAGAAGGCGCCCCTTTCTCCGTGCCACATACGCTCACACCAGGGCTCGAAACCACGGCCGCAAGCCAGAGGTGACCGGCCAGCTAGAGGTCGAAGCGCGGCACTCTATACCACTAGGCCATCCCAACCCCCTCGATTAAAAAGAACATCGTTAGTATATACAGTTTTATATTTGCCTTACATTGTCTGCCAATTAAAAATAACATCTTTATTATACAGTTTTATATATACCTTACAATCGCTGTCAATTAAGAAGAACACACTTAGTATACAATGGCTGCGATTACAAAGAACATTATTGGTATGCAGATTTATATTTTACCAAACATGGGATGGCGATTCAAACGAAAGCAGCTTTATATTTCACCTTACAATGGCTGGTGATTTTCTTTTTTAAAATGACATTTTTAGCTTACCTCTTTATTCAAGGGAACGATTACTGTGTGAATTTCTTAAGTAAATTAGAAGTAAGGATTTTCTTCGTAGCGAAAGGCAGTCTACTGCATTGTTTATTTCGTCCACCGTAGAATGAAATTACATATTAATTATATCAAAACAGAGTTAAACAAGGACTCAGTCCTAAAATCAGCTTGTAGAAACCGTTAAAATAAAATGTACTGTGTGATATAATTTAGCCTGATCGAGATAATATACACGTATAATGTACTTATAATGTGGAAGTTCATTTTGTTGTCGCGTTCACTCCAGGGAAGCTACTGTACTCCACCATCATTAATCATGGCTGCCACCAGACTACCTACAACGGTTATAAAATACAGTTTTATAATTGGACGAGGATCAAACCCAACAGTTTCATCGAATATTGATAGCAAATTGAGTATTGTTTGGTTTTGATGTACGATAAATGGCTAGAAAGGCAATAGAATAATAATTATCATGGCGGAAATGGAGATTTTGTTGTAATGAACGATACATTAATACCCAGGTCACGGTCCATACATGTTACAAATGCGCTCATCAATTATGGGTACACACCATCCGATAATCCCTTTGATTAAACGCACTTCCTTTTTTATTAATAATGTCTGAGTTATACCTGGTGTCGTGGATACATGGAAAAAAAGATTAATTACACAGCTATCAAAAAATCATATATTTTCGGAACAGGAACAGGGCTACGCATCTAGTTGTTATTTTATATATTTATGGTCGACGCTTTCCGAAATAAAAACTGGATATAAAACTTGGCATGCTTGTTACGCGGATAATCGCTCATCGATATTTGATATGACAATTTAAAGATGGCGTCATTGTCGGTTCCTGGTCCATTCTGCGCTCGTATCAGTTTTTAAAAGTCCACGTATAGCGAATATTGTTGTCTGTGTAAACTTCCAAAATAAATAAGAAGTGATATTACGTAATTATACCCTGCTTCGTAAACGATTTTGTTTAAAATGGAGTATTACTCCTGTAGTTTAGAAATCGTAGGTGGTAACATATATCTGACAGAGGGTAGTATATACTGTCTTTTGCACGACACGCGTCACTTATCGAAGTGAAGTCATGATGTGTTTATTATTGAGCATCTAGTCTTTATAAAGCAAATGAATTCAGTTTAATTAAATGCTAGCGCCACAATTTAATGTGAAAACGCCCAACGGATATTTCGTTCAACGGATGCTCCCTGCAATCGAATATGTCGAATGATATTAGCATCTTTTTAATTTTCGTCATTTTTGTTTATGTCTGCATTTATGCTATAGTTTTAATTAATTCATTGGGTTTTTTTTTCTAGATGACCATTGCCGTGGGGTGATTCGATGGCGTCCACCAGTCAGTCACAAGATAAACTGACGAACAAAAAATCCTTTGAAGATGACTTGGAGGTGATAGAAAATGGCGGATTAAGTCCCCAACTGTCGGTAAAAACCGACGATGATGCCTGTTCGGAGATTATCCGGATAGAGCAGACAGCGGCAGCAGAAGATAAATATGGAAACTCGACAATAGGACGGATAGTCAGAACGTTACAGGTAAGACACAAGGTTTTGTTTTTCTTGTTTTGTTTTATTTTTCGTGAAGCACTTTAGACATTGTGTAGCATGTTAAAATTTTGCGAAGTACATAATCGTATGAAGCTGATTTTAATTGTTTGAAGCTAAGATATGAAAATACAATTGTCTGACGTAAATTACAATTTTGAGAAGCAAATTCTATCTGATTTAAACACAAATCCTGTTTCGTTTTTATAGACAGAATTGCACTAATTTCTGGAAGAGTTGCATATAACCCGCGTTCTAGTTTATATGAGGCATAATCCTTAAAGGACAATATTGGTGCCAGTCATTATTACATATGTGATAGAACTGGTAAAATACATTCCGAATATAATTTTAACACAGAGATCATTGCTACGGGAGATGTGTAACAAACTCTTACATATACGGGAAGTGACGTCAAACATGACAAACACGAGTTGTCTTTCTATATAACTGACTGAACTAACGAGTGATAACCGACTCGCAGGCGAATTTCATTTCACTGATAATTCCGTTGAAGATAGAAAGTTGTTTTATAAGACGATGAGAGGATATCTCACAATTCAAAAAAAGAATTGGCTTTCACAAGATAAGACAAAACGAAAAAAATAGGAAAATCCCGTTCATTCCCCTGTTTTTATTCATCCAGCTCTTAATAAAAACATGGTAATGCACGGACTTTTTTCTAATTTGTTTGTTATCCTTTACCTACTTACAGCCAATTCTTTTTGTGAATTGTCGGATATCCTCTCACCTTCTCATATAATAATTTTTCATCATCGGTTGAATTGTCAGTAAAATGAAATTCGCTTGCGTGTCTGTTATCGCTCGTTAGTTCAGTCACTTACATAGAAGGACAACTCGTGTTTGTCATGTTTGACGTCACTTCCCGTACATTTAAGAGTTTGTTACACATCTCTCGTAGCAATGATCTCTGTGTTAAAATTATATTTGGAATGTATTCTACCAGTTCTATCACATATGTAATAATGGCTGGCACCAATATTGTCCTTTAATATCGCCAGCAAAAAATTATAATAGTCTTTTTATGCCATGGATTAGTGAACGCGGATGGATCTAGCCGTTTGTGGATATTAGCCTGGCAAATCAGTAACAGAAACTCAACAACTTGTCGAATGAAATGAACAACCAGTTCATTAGTGGGGAGCTACTATTCACTCAGCACACACATTCATAATACAAAAACATCGAGGACTTATCCACATATATTTCCGCCGTTTGTTCTACAACACCCGTCCATAAACCACTTATTATATCGTTTATGTGCGTGATATGAGCTGCGACCTTTCTGAGTCGCTTTTCTATCTTTGTTTTCGTATTGACGACTTCCAAAGACAACCAATCGATGTTAAGTGTAAAAGAGATCGCGAATAGGTTGATTTAAGTCCAATTATACGTTAAGCTGCGGAAATGACATGCCCGGTAAAACAAAATGAAGAAACGCTATAAATGGAACGGAACGGAACTAATAATTGAAAAGACGATTTACGGACAGAAGTAACGGACGCAGTATTTGCATGTGAAAGTCACAAATTAAAATGACCTCTGGGGTCACGTCCTCGTCGTTAGCTTCATAAATAAGGATCTTAGGTCTCAGCTAAATACAACACAAAAACGTTTTGGTTTCAAAATGCAATTATAGTAACTGTCGTTCTCAAATGCTCTTGGGAATATTGAAAAAAATATATTATAGACTGCAGGAGCAGTTTTCCCCGGTATTTGGTTTAGCTCAGCATTTTACTTTTGCTAAATTACACAAAAATGGAACTTGGCCTGGTTATTTTTAAAAGTAAAATGGGAGTCATACAGGGCATCTAAAACGGTCCCCAATAGATCTAAAGCTTAGCTCACAATCCGCCCTACGTGTTTTGACTCACGCGAGTCATATGGTTTGTTATCTCGTAGACCAGCCGCAATAAATCGGGTAAAATTTTTGTATGGGCAGGGCCAAAAGTCTCTACGGCACGGGTATACTAGAAATTCTTCTGTAGACTGCCGTTGTAGCACGTGCGGCACGTTGTTATTTAGGTTTAAAATACAAAGCTAATTAAAAGATTTACTCTTCAGAACAATCTGATTAAAATACAGATCTATATTTCGTTTCGTTTTTTATACTTTCGATGGCCCACATTGCATGTACATGAAGATCTGACAAGTTGTACTAAATGGTCGTGTCAAGGTTCGTACGGGCGGCTGTTGACCCTATGGCGCTATACATTGATTTGGTTTACCCACAGTTCCGTGCAAGGCACGCCAGGAAGTCGCAGTAACAGCTCGTTTCATTGGCTTATCTCTCACCAAAAACGCCGGTAATATAACAACTCTTCCAGATCTTGGTGTAGTAAAGAGAAGTCAAACGAAATTTTGAACTATAAAAAACGAAACGAAATAGGATCGGTGTTTTAATCAGCTTGTTGTAAGAATTGCGATGTACTATTCAAAAAAAGTAGGGGATATTTGATTTTGGGGGCATAATACTAAAATATGCAAATGACTACGAAAAAAGTCACTATAGAACCTAACAGAAGAAACATTTCCAGTTACATGTGACGCCCAAACGCACCAATAGCTACCGCATGGAATGCAGGTGATGCTTGGGATCATCATGGGGGTCCAACCCAAGATTTGCACGACTCTGACTTTGAATGTTACAGTCATTGTGGCATTGAATTCCAGGGTGGAAACATCAGTTTAATTGTTTTAGTGACCAGAAAACAAATTTTGATATGCGTCGGCTTACCCAAAATGAAAGGTTACGTGCCCTTGGCATGCTACAGATCGGCACAACACAGGCGGTTGTGGCGCGGACGATGAATGTTTCTCAGTCTGTCATAAGCAGGCTATGGTCCAGATACCGTGATACACAATCTGTACAGGACAGACCACGCTCAGGTCGACCAAGGGCGACAACTCAAGCCCAGGATCGATTTATCCGTACCTTGGCCTTGAGAAATCGTATCATCACAGCAAATCAGATCAGCGCTCGTCTTCAAACAGACACTGGTGTGAGAGTGAGTGGCCAGACGATTCGGAATCGACTGCATAGGGGTCACCTTCGCGCCCGACGTCCTCGCGTGATCCCTTGTTTGAGAGATCATCACATTCAGGCAAGATGTTGTTGGTGTAGGGATCGTCAACACTGGGATAATCGACGCTGGAGCAATGTGATGTTTTCAGATGAGTCAAGGTTCACCGTTGAGTTTTTGGACAGACGTAGGAGGGTGTGGCGTCGTCGAAACGAGCGCTTCCAAGACGTTAACGTCATCAGACATGATCGATTTGGGGGTGGTTCTGTTATGGTATGGGGAGGCATCACTGTTGCTGGAAGAACGGCTTTACATGTTGTTGCAGGGCGTGTTACAGGCCAGTACTACCGGGACAACATCTTGGCAGTCCATGTTGTGCCGTTCGCACGACGTCATGGCCGCCGTTTCATCTTCCAGGATGACAACGCAAGATGTCACAGGGCCAGGATCGTTACAGGTTACCTCCAACAACAGAACATCACCACATTACCTTGGCCAGCACTGAGTCCCGAACTCTCCCCCATCGAGCATGTCTGGGACATGCTTGGACAGAGGTTACGTCAACGTCAACAACGTCCTGCCAATGTCCAAGAACTTGCTGCTGCGTTGCAACAGGAATGGGACAATCTGGACCAAAATGACCTTAGACGTCTCATTAGGAGTATGCCACGTCGGATCAATGCTTGTTTGGCAAACAGAGGAGGATTTACCCGTTACTGACTTTGTTGTGATGCTGTGGTAACTTTGCTGTTTGACCCCGGGTATCATTTTACCCTTATAATGGTCAGTCTGTGCCTTACTTAGTCTAACGATCATTTGGAATAAATCGATGAATGTGAACTTCATTTCATTTTGTCATTTGTTTCTTCGTCAGTTTCATTAGGTGACTTTAATAACACTTAAAAATCAAATATCCCCTACTTTTTTTGAATAGTATATAAGGAAGTCAGACAAAATGTTAAACTATAAAAACGAAACGGAATAGGATTAGTTTTTTAATCAATTTGCTCTAAGAATTGCGATGTTAACAAACTCTAGAGTACTAAAGGCAAGTCAGACGAAATTATGAACAAGAAAAAACGAAACGAAATAGGATCGGTGTTTTATTCAGATTGCTCTAAGAATTGCGATGTAGAAAAGCTTTTTAACGTGCTTTATAAAGACAAGGACAAAAAAAAGCAAGCAACATGCAAAATCAATTCCCTGCTACAACTAATCTTTCAGTCCTGAAATTCTGACTTAACCTGCTGACAGCGATTCCATATTTTAAGCATGTACTTAGTAATCATTGCAATATAGTCAAATAAATATTCCGAGTTGATATTTTCAACAGAAATCAAAAGATCGTTTAGGAATGGATAAAAATGTCTAGAGGTGAAAAATGTTTAAAGAAATGAGATTAGTGGAGCGTGTGTTAAAATGGCTCATTAATAATCTCCGCGTTCGATATCAATTTGGATCTTAGATTTCTAAATGACAATTTAATGCCATTTTTTAACACTAAAACTTCTTTTCGCAGACTTGGTAATGACAACCTCCATCAAAATCCACATCTAACGCGGGATGAAGACGAGAAAAGCCTCGTTTACTAACGTAAATAATTCGTAACGTAAGCTGTCTGCTCAGATAAGCCGAACTAATTTCATTGGCGTAGGAATTGTTAGTTATTAGCACAGGGAACGTGAGAAGTTAAAATCAGAGATAAGAAATGAATTGTACACTGATAAATGAGATACAGTTGATTCAGTGGAACTGGTACTATATATCACGGCGGAGTCGGACAGATTTTGTCTACTAATATAATCACCTCTGGACCAATTTACGGAAAACAGACGCGCAGTGATAAGGATATTAGTTATAGGGTCAATTTCATTATTGATATATGGATCTGTTTCGTTAGTCTCAACCCCTGGCTGTACAGCTTTCGTATCTACCAACATTAGTGTGACCCTTGAGAGACTGGATTAGTCGATACTAGGTCATTAGTCACGTTTGTGCAGCGGAACTAGTCTTTTCGCGCGTAAATGTAGTTTGTGGAAGGTCTGTGTCAACAATACGGAAATGCGCATTAAATAATGATTATCTTCAAGATAAATATGTTGCTAAAATCGACCGCAGAAAGTAATCACTTACGGTTGTTATTTTAACCGAATTTTTGCGAATGTGGCTGCGTAACTACGAAACATATA
Organism: Patella ulyssiponensis; assembly: GCA_963678685.1. Taxonomy (NCBI): domain Eukaryota; kingdom Metazoa; phylum Mollusca; class Gastropoda; family Patellidae; genus Patella; species Patella ulyssiponensis. The sequence goes on from OY783225.1 coordinate 14,549,440, forward strand.
AATAATTACATGGTTTGATTATCACCCAAAGATTTATACGATAATATGCCCTGGATAATCTAGATTACTCAGCTTCGTTCTATTTATGAACATTTAATCTAACAAGAGCATATACTCGGTTGTCGCGACAAATACGCCATAATCGACAATCTGTACCCAATCGGATTAAAACAGATCCTATTTCGTTTCGTTTTTATAGTTCAAAAATCGTTTTACTTGCCTTTAGTACACTAGGATCTGGAGCAGCTGTTATCACTGACGTGTTCTGAATGATGTGACGAATTACCCAATGAAACAGTCTGTTATGGTGACTTCTTGCCTTAAATACACGGAACTGTGGGTAAACCACTAGAAATGTCAACGCTGATTGATTAATTAATTTCTGACGTCATAGGGCCAAAAGTCGCTTGTTTGACCCCTGACGTGAACTCCCACTATAACTTGTCAGATCTTCATATAATGTAGGTCATCAAAAGTATTTTTTAAAAAAACAAACAAACGAAATATAGATCTGCATTTGAATCAGATTGTCTGTAACCATTAACTACATAAGCACATTAGACGCAAGTCGATGCGGCCTGTTTTCCGCCATAACTACTATCTCTAACATCTATAACCAGATATTTTTTCAATCAAAAATAAATTTCAGACCAAAACCTTTGATTTTCTGATGTTCATTAATAATTACAGTAACTTTGCCCAATCAACCTCACTCACCCAACTCTCCCCATCCTTGTCAAAAACATTAACGGTCTTGTGCGCGTATGAATAACCCGTCCCTTCATTTGTTGGCAGGTCTTCCTTTTTCGCGGAAATAAATGAATTGAAATGAAATGAGGTTTAACGTCTTACTGTTCTTCTCCTATATAGGGCTAATGAAGACGGGCATACGCCTACTACTGTCCTTGTCAGGCCCTCCGTCCGGCACCACTGACAAGGGGAAAACGCGCCCGAAAATCTGGTTGAATTTTCTCGGCCAATGCAGGGATCACGGAAATAAATGATATGCCTATACATATAGTTGTAAGAAAGTCTATAAACTTCCACGCCGACTTGTTTCCAGTAGAAAGAGTAGTTATCAATCGATTGAATAACCTGCCGCCAGTGAAATGAACGGTGTCCATCCGGTTATCAATGGAGTATTAAAGCACATATATACCGTATTGCTGCTCCTAAGCCCTCGTGGGAAAACAATCTAATGTCGAATACAGAAACTACAGACAGCTAAAAGCTCTACAAGATGATTTGGGATGTGGTATTTAAAGATGTCGACTAAGTGATAAAATGTCTTGTTTATATTTTTTGATATAATTATAGAATTGTGTTTACGTTAAACTTATGTTTTCCTTGTGTTGATTAAAACCGATTAGTCCCATTACACATTTGTAGAGAATGTAAAACATAAGTCCTTGGATATTTGCGATTTTAAGAATAGAAGGAAACGTGAATTTATTTTCATTGTGCGTTTTGCGTTTTTAAATTAACTTCTGACCTGATTTAGCAACCAAAGATATCGTGCACTGGTGTATGTGGTTTAACATGGGTTAACCTTTACTCGACACAGACTCGACATTTTGGAAATAACATATTTCAATAATTTGCTTGTAGGTAGGGGGCTTTAGTAGTGGGAGGAAACTGGAAGACCCTGCGAAAACCCACGAGGTTGAGCAGAAATTACAAGCATGGGATGGATAACATGCTACTTAGACCATTCGACCACCGATTGACCAACCCCAAAGCACAAATCAGAGATGACAGTGGTGACAGTACGCCATTCATTTCCGCCTTGACTCCGTTAATTTTGTTTCTCGTAACTTTTTCCAAAATTTTCGTTGAGTTGAACGCTTTGTAACCCAGATGGAGAAAAGTGTAGCAACTTCTTGCCCAAGAACGTAAGATACTCAAACTTAAAGGCACCCAGCGTAGGAAAGGAACTAATAGTAACCGTGTCCAAATAAATAAACAGTGTTAATCGGATTGTTCATACGCACGTACGTCCATTGCTACCATATATAGACGTTTTATATCCAAGTTTAGGAATCTAGATCGGGATCATTCCATTCCACTTTAGATTAAACATTCTGTTTGTATAGACTCCAAATAAAGCGTTGAAATGATACAATGGGTTTTCTTCTGGCCTGTAAGACATATACATTAATTCCCACAGGAGGTGTGTAATAAAAAAGCACCCTTTCAGAGACATCAATTTATAATCAATAACAGAGTTTAAGCCGGCATCACTGGGGCGTTTTCGGGAATTTGAACAGCGGGCGGTGGCGAGGTGGAGACAGCGTCATATTCGACGTGAGGTCTAGGCGATTACCCGGGGATTTCATAAACTCAGAAGCTACGAGACAATGTGTCTGCTCATTTATGTGCATACATGTATAGGACCATGGTGGGACGAGGCCAAAATAGCAACAATGATTTACACGTTTGTGTTTAATCGACGATATTAAAGTGAGTGTAGTATGAAACAGAACATACCTTGTGCGAGTAGGGAAGGGTTCAGAAACCCTGGACGTCCGTCTTGACACCCGCCGACATGAAGGCCAGCTTATTGACATAATGATAGTAAATATTGTCCGGTTATAACAAACTGTCTTTGATTTCGTCATAAATCATACTATGTATTGTTTATTATATTAATGTGTTCATATCAAATAATCGTGAGAAAAAAATTTCTTAGTATATGTCATTTGGGAGAAAGGAATAAGAGTATCAAATTTCCGCGCGCGAGTGTCCAGTCTTGAAGTGGTCGCATTTAAAATAGTGGTTTCATTGCTCTTTGCTAGTTCATTAGGAATAGCCGTCTTCATTAGCCAAGTTGTTGAGGAAAAGCTGAATGTTAAGCCAACCCATTTCATTTCATATAACTATGGTATCATATATTCATGATCATCATACTGCACATCTACTTTATCCTTCGGGAATAGAGTTCTACCCAAATTGGCCGCCATATCTAAAAATTTACACCAACTAGGTCATTACGGAACTAACACATCGTTGAATTTCATTTCATTAATTCGTTTGCGCTTAAGGATCTTTAGCAGTGGGAGGAAACCGAAGGGCCCGGAGAAAACCCACGAGTTTGGATAGACGACCCTACTCCTTGTCGCGTACAAGTGGGACTCGAAACAAAACCACTTGACCCAAAGACAGATTTTTTGTGATTTCTTAGACTAACATGTAATATTTTATGCTAATAAAGTAGAAAGTGTGAAATGAAAGGGACGGGAGTTTATCTTATAACGATGTATATATCACCATCTGGGAGTTCTTTCCGGCTTAAAAGATTAAACGGTTAGAAATTGAGTGTGGGGGGGGGGGAGACAGACAATACTTGAAATAAATACTTTGTGATTATGTTTGTTATTAGTTTTATCAATCTTCAGCTCTATCAGACTTCTTATTCATTTCCAGACTAAACCCGATACTCCAGTTGGGCGTTTAATGTTTATTTTTAAGTGATCAGTACTTTACTGTCTTAGTTATATCTGTGTTGGCCGAGACAGTTCCTGGAGCGAGATTTTATGGGTTGATGTCCACTTGTCAGTCGTGCAGAAGGGGTTGAGACTGGTTAGGAACAATGTCTAGTCTCACGAATGGGACAAAAAATGAAAGCACTTTAGCATGCACGTAAAATAATCCTAAGAAGAGTAATCGGTAAAGTCTCTGTGCTAAAAATATTTTTCACTCATCATCATTCATGTCCGTGTTCAATAACTCTATTATATAGAAGTAGGCAGTAGTACCGATGTCCGGCACACTGTATGGCGTATGTCCATCTTCATTAGCCCAACCGGTACAGAACACTAGGACGTTAAACCCCGTTTCATTTCATTTCAAATTCCCACTGATAGGGGATCTTTCTTGTTGAGAAACTACGAGATGAAATTAAATTAAAAAGTCCATGTACCGTAACTATATGTTTACATGTTTAATGGCGATTTTAATATAGCACGCCAACACGATTAGGAAAGGCTATCTTCTATTGGATCTAAAAGGCGTCTTTCAAATTGTTTCAGACCAAAAAAAAATTCCCCCAAACCTCAGAAACGTCAATTTGCTTAAAACGATGGTGATAATAAAGGCAATATAAGAGACGATAGGAATATCGATCATCGTTCAATCTTTATGGTGTTCTTTATGGGTAATATTGACAAAAGATATTGATTTTAACACCCCAGTTGTCTGTGATATCTACTCCACATAACTTCTTTTTTAACACCGTCAGCCATTACCCGTGGTTAAAGAGAATGTGTGAAGTCCAAGTTGATTGTACCAAACCCCCAAAAAAGACACTAGCAATTATTTGCAAGAACCTTAATCGAAACAAATAAAAAGAATGTTACCCAAATTTAAAGAGATGATGTGAATTCGATTTTGATCCTAGCCCAAAAGACACCAAATATTAAAGGAGCTGAATCTCTAACTCAATATTTTTCGTAATATTCAAAATTAGAAATACGAATTAGAATTCAACATTTAGTTGTTATCTTGTCTTGAAACTATAGGATCCTAATATCTAATATTTAAGACACAATTAACATCTTACAATCAGTACACGAGTCGTGTGGCGAATGGCTCGGGTGCCACTTGGTAATGAACAAATAAATCATAACCTACAACACAATGTGGAGGTAATTAATAAACGACAAAATAATAATTCAAAAAACGTGTAGAATACACTAAACAGGCGTAAACGACTACAATTCAATTTGACTGTTCACGCATTTCGCCGAACATAATTCATTAGAAATTACAATATTTTTTTCAATATTCTAATGTATACTTGAATAATAATCTCTTGTGTAATGATTTTATTTAATTTTTCAAATATAAACCGATATTAACACATTGCTGTTGATGTATTTGTATATAGCTTATTGAAATCTTGTAGATGCTGTGTGTAAAAATAATCACATTAAGTATGGTTTAATGGTCGAGAGCGAGACATTAAGTAATATAATGACACTGTACGAGGCGTTAGCCGACTGTTGTTTCAATATATTATGCAATGTCTTTAGATCGATATCATTAAACAACTTAAAATAAAGAGACTATCCTGTACGTGCTTTTCAATGAAATACGTCACGCGAGTCCAATATTTCATCTAGTATAGATACTATACAATTGGCATGTTGCCCGTACATGGTACGCCAACATCAAAGGATGACGTCACATCTGTATTTTAAATGTGATCATAGTGACGTTTGTAATAAGAATTATTTCACGCCCCAAATTGAATCCTTACTTTTACTTAAAGACCCAACCTGGCAGAATAATGGTTAAGACCATACACAATCCAAATTAATCTTAGAGTGATCTTATCGCACCATTTTATTAAAATACAAATCTCTTGCAAACTACAAATTAGTGAATGGTTTATCTATATGAGAAAGAGAGAGGGAACAAAGGCGAGAGATACAGAGAGATAGAGAGAAAAAGGGAGAGAGTGGGAGATAGAGCAAAGAAGAGAGTGAGAGATAGAGAGCAAAGGAGAGACAGAGAGAAAGCTAAGGAGAGAGCGAGCGATGGGCAAAAACCATGCCATTTTGGGACTAACATGTGTGGATTATTTTTTTTTCCGGGGGTTGAATGGCCGAATGGTTAGCACGTGCGTGCTGTATCATAAAGCCAGTCATTGAGTCAACCGGCGTGGTTTCGAATCCTTTTTTGAACGTGACAGGGAGTAGGGTGGCCAATCTCGTGGGTTTTGTCTGGGCCCTCCGGTTTCCTCCCAGCGAATTACTGAAATGAAATTAAACCATATGTTAGTCCCGAAATGATCTAGTTTTTGTCGAGTACCGTTAAACCCCATTTCTCTCTCTCCCTCATTCCCCCGTTGAGGCGTGGAAGCGAAAACTCGCCACTTGACTCGTAACTTGTAATTTCACTCGTAAAGCCCCTAAACCAGCCAATCCACCGCCTATAATAGGAATACGAGTCCGCTCAGTATTTACAAGGATATGCTAAATTGAAATTACACCAATAATAGCACAATAACAACAGTCTTTTAATTAAAAAGGTACATATGTTTGACCTTTGACACATATCCATTATCTGACGTGTTGTGTCTGTAAGTAGATAGATAAATAAAAGGAAATCCCACAAAATTTGCATTCCACTCGAATATTTGGACAATTTGATTATATTCCCGGGAAAAGTTAATACAATTTGCAGGCCAGTTATAAAGTCTTCGAATATAGACAACTCACCTGGATATTCCGAGCAGCTGTCCCCTATGCTTTATAGGGAATGAGGAACATCGAATCCGACCAGTTTAACAATAAAGTTGTAGGAACAACTAACCTATAGTTTCATTTACGATCACAAGGAAACCCGATATTGCTACATTTTTCGTACTGAAAAACTAAACGATATTCACAAATAAAACCCTTGGCTTATTGTTTCTCTGCTAAATAACCCGCACAGAAGAATATATTGTTGTTTATTTAGGACACGTAAGGTTTGGTATTTAGATACATTTATGATTATCTAAATTGGCACTTCCCAATTTCATAGCCACTCTTCCTGTTATTACAACGGGAGATCATGTGGCTAAGTTGGTGAGACGCTGGCTCGGTAGCCTGGAGGTCGTGTATTCGATCCCTGTATTGGCCGTGAAAGTTCATCCGGCGTGGTTTACCTTTGTCAGTGATGCAGGATGGAGGTCCTGACAAGGACAGCTGTCTAGTCGTTCGGATGTGACGAAAAATCGATGTCCCTGGTAGACATTGGCGTGCACGTAAAAGATCCCTTGGCAGTTGGAATTCGATAGAAGAGGGGGTCGTAGAGCCGCTGCCAGGGCAAAATTTCCCTCATAGCACACTGTATGTCGTATGCCCGTCTTCATTAGCCCTGGTTAGGAGCAGAACAATTGGACGTTAAACCTTATTTCATTCTTGTTATTAAGATACTTATGTATCTTATATTCTATACTTATATATCTTATGTGGCAGGTGATTGTCACTAGCAACTATGCACTGATATTGTTTTTCCATTTTACATCTATGCACGCTTTTTGATTTATAGCATCCACGATATCCTTTAAGGTAACTTTAACTTTTAAATTACAGTCCATGATCTCACTATATCGCTTCGTCTTAACATATCAAATCGATCTATCTTAGAAAAACATTAAAAGGACATTTGAGCCATATATCATTTTCTACTATACAATTACTGTACAGTGGTGCTTGAATTACATTCTCTTGGTGAAAAAAAAGGATAACGTTAAGAATTCAATTGTTTTTCCATCAGATTCGAGAAATTTATATCTATTTCTGAATCCATTTATATACTGGGAACTGGTTTTCCTGTGTGTTTTTTTGTTCAAAATTCGTTCATGAATAAACATATTGTGAAATAGGAGGTATAAAGGTTGTGTTCGAATTGCACACTTTTGGTGTGTTTTTGTTCTTTTTATTAGATAATTGAATTGTTTTTCGGGTTTGTTTGTTTTTTGGGTTTATTTTTTAATTTGTTCTTGGACATATTTATATAAAAGAGGGTGTAGCGATTTAAAGGCTTATGTGCGTTAGGTTAAGCGGTGGAGACATTAGCCTAATCTTTCGCACGAATCGTTCGGCCGAATCCGTCGGGGCCGAATGGGTGGACACACATGGCGAATGCTTCTACCGATTCACACGCCACGTGACTTCTCGATGTGTGTGAGGGAGAGAGAGAGAGAGAGAGAGAGAGAGGGGGGGGCGAGAGAGGGAGAGAGAGAGATAAATGGAGTTTAACGTCCACTTGACACAAACTAGGTCATTTTGGGACTAACATTGTTTCAATTTTATTTCAATAATTCGCTTGTGCGTAGGGGTCTTTAGCAGTGGGAGGAAACCGGAGTGCCCGGAGGAAACCCACGAGGTTGAGAAGACGCCCCTATCTCCATGCCACCTACGCTCACACCAGGGATCGAAACAACAGCCGCAAGCCAGAGGTGACCGGCCAGCTAGAGGTCGAAGCGCGGCACCCCAGACCACTAGGCCATCCCAACCTCCTTCTCGATGTGAGTGGTTGATGAGTGGTGATTGGCTAATGAATTCTACATTCGGCCGAATTTCGGCGAAGCGGACACACTAGACGAATATATGATATATGTTCGAATTGGGCAAATCATTCGGCCGAATTACAGTAGACGCACTAGGCGAATTCAGACGCCGATTGATTCGACCTAATCTTTCGGCTATAAGTGTGTCCACCGCATTAGACTTGCTATAGGTTATGTAGTCATATCGGCCATATTCAATTTAGAAAGTATTGAGATACCGATGTTCGCCCAGATAGATACTTATGGGGTGCTCTCCTTTTCATTAATCGAATTAAAAATAAAAGTTACTTGCGGATTATGTTGATCATACAACGTTCTCAGTTCTTATTTATTCGTGGCAGTAATTCCTTGATTCATATCTGTAAATCGTAGTTGAGAAGAAAGTGTGAAATTGGAGGCGTAATTTATATTCATTTCATGGAAAATGGCCGCGTTGGTGTTAGTTTTTTAAATGCAGTAGTGGCTCTTATTGACGTAATATTTGAATAAGTTGAGTCTCTTAATGTCTCATTATATCTCCAGAAAGAATTTGTAATAGAGCTTTGCGGCTAAATTTAATTCAATTCCCCTTGTACAAGCCAACAAACATGTTGGACGAAATACTACATGCCAATCAAATTACAATGGATAACTTAAATACCATGGTATGGTCATTTAATTCGTACAGAGGTAAAATATTCCTTTGGCTGGAACTGGATGGGTGTGAAAAACAGATGTCTCGTGTTCACAGGCCCATAGCTAGCGGGGGTGCGGGGAGTAGAAGATGGGTGCCTTTATCCAATGGGGAAGGAGTCGGTTACCTCATTGGTCGCAATACAAAACCAACGACCAACGTGACCCTCTTGCGCCCCCGCTAGCTACGCGCCTTTCTTAATAGAACCCTTGACATCTTGAATTCGAAATAAGCGAATGCCGTATTTCATTTAAAAGAAACTTCATAGTGTATGCTGCGAGAGAGAGAGGGAGAGAGAGAGAGGGGGGAGGGAGAGAGAGGAGGGAGAGAGAGAGGGGGTTAACGTCCATCCAACACAAACTAGGTCATTTCGATATGGTTCATTTTTATTTGAACAATTCGCTTGCGCATTGGTACCTCTAGCAGTGAGAGGCAGAAATGAGGGCCCCAAGATACTTCTTGTCACGTACAAGCGGGAAATTAAAACCTAGCCACTTGACTCAATGACAGAGTCATCTAGAATAATAGTATAGTCAGTATAGATTGCCTTGTGCACGATGTTATAGAACATACTTAAACTACTATACACAACTGATGGTTGTTTATTTGTAGCAATTTGTCTAAAGCCATTCTAAAGCCATTGTTAAAAAGATTTGGGTTAAATGGTGATTTAGATTATTTGCCAAATCACTTGACCGTTAGGCCAAAGTCCAATCAACTATCATGTATGGTCTTTAGAACAACCTCAATTACTGTCTATTGTTCCCGTGGCACTTAGATGGAACTCTGAACTTTACCAAAATGATATTAATTCTGTAGTCTGACCTCATCGAGCTACTCTCGTAATAAGTTATTTGACGTGACCAATTGTGTATGCCCTCTCTCTCTCTCTCTGTATGTATGTACGGGACAATGTGTAGGGCTTCTCTCTGTAGAGTGGACGTTAAGGAAGCGACGTTAAACCCCATTTCTCTCTCTCTATATCTCCCTCTCTCTCTCTCTCTCTCTCTCTCTCTCTCTCTCTCTCTCTCTCTCTCTCTCCCTCTCTCTCTTAATATAGATTGGGTTGATACGAATTTTATGGAAACGTAGTAAACTAGATGTAGACGAATTTTAACTTTTCAACTAAATAACATTGTTCAATCCGTCTGCTATATTTTACTTAAAAGGGATGATTAAATTACGTTGAAATATCGATGTACGTTTAATACAGTGGCACTATTCCTCCACAACTGGCTTAATATCGGGGGAATTCCGGCAAACCTAGTTAAATCTTGCCTGTTGTTTAGCTTAAAGCCAGTCTTATTCTAACCGAAGACAAAAAAATTAATTCAATTCCATTCCAATCTCATGGTGCATTTGTGGCCAAGAAAGGAAATTGAGACATATATTTTGGTCACGAGCTCACCGAAAGAAAGTCAGTTCAAGTCGTCGCTTAATGATCTGAAATCATGGAGATGTTATTATTTTTAGATACCAGTATTTTTTGTCCCAATGCAATCTTAAATGAACAGGATTGCCTTGATTTCGTTGGTTTGGTCTGGTTTGTTATTTAAGAAATGGGGTTTAACGTCCTAGTGTTTTGCTCCTACTGGGAGAATGAAAATAAGCATACGTCATGGATTGTGCTATAACTAAATTTTGCCCTGACAGCGGTTCTATGGTCTGGTCCGATTCCGAATTCGAGCTGTCTTGGGTTCTTTAATGTGCATGCCAATGTGTACATCGGCCAACGCAGGGTTCTAACACGAGACCCCGGGTTTGTGAGCAAACGTTTTACTCACCGAGCCACCGCAGCTCGCCTGTTATTTAAGAACAGGGATATGACAGACTATGTTTACGATATAATGGTAGTCTGTAAAATTTAGATAAAGAGTTCGTCGTTCTGACTATGATAGTTCGAAAATGGATAATAAAAATGAACGTATTGTAACAGTCGAAATCCTTTATTCCGGGATAGGGGGTTGGATTGCCGAATGGTTCGCACGTGCCCTCTGTATCATAAAGCCTGTCATTGAGTCAACTGGTGTGGTTTCAATTCCCCCGGTCGTACGTGACAAGGAGTAGGCTCGCCTGTCCATCCTCGTGGGTTTTCTCCAGGTCCTCCGGTTTCCCCCCACTGCTCAAAACCCCTACGCGCAAGTCCCGACATGACCTAGCTTGTGTCGAGTGGGCGTTAACCCCCCCCCCCCCCTCTCTCTCTCTCATTTATGTGCATACATGTATAACATTTCATAGTGAGCAAAAAGGGATAATTTACACCCCCTCCACCCAACCATCCACCACCCACCCCACACACACACACCCACCACCACCACACACACACACACCTCGTGACACGCGCCTGATTTCTGATTTATATTTATATGACAGACTTTATTGATCTAGGGCAACCTGTTTGCTAGAGATGGGATGGGTTCTGTAATGTAAATAATTATGATAGCAGATTAATTGTAAAACCAGCCATGAAATGTCGTTAGTTATAATCCTATTATGACGTAATGACTTTCTGTGCTGGTGACTCGACCGAAAACGAGGCTAATTGCGGAAACAGTATTGTAACTGATGTCTTTGCTAATGAGAAAATGACGCAACTGGCTCGTGAAAATATAATTATCTTTCCTGTATAACAAGCATTAGGGCTTATCCTGTTCTAACTCGCATCCGAGAGACTCTATAGACACGTTAATTATAGTGTAGAGTTGGTAAGAAGCCTAGTTATCCACGTTGGCAGAACGGAATATTTCTAGCATGGGGTTATCCACGTTGGCAGAACGGAATATTTCTAGTGTGGGGTGTAAAGTGCTGAATAATTTTACTCTTTAGGAGGAGGGGGGCATGGGGAGCATGCAGGGTTTTTTTTAACTTAATGGAGCTAAATCGCTATTCTTTGGCATTTAGAAATGGACACTAATAGGTCACAAAGAATACAATAATGTAGTATGAATTAATTCTGTATTTGCTGTAATTTCTAATCAGTTATATCTCTTTTTTTTAAATTGAATGCCAGTCTTTAGTATCTGGTTATTCCAGTCTACACTGCAACTAATCTATAATCTGGGACAGTTTAAGCCTCCTTGTAAAAAATGAACCATTTGTTAGTCCCGAAATTACCTAGTTTGTGTCGAATGGACGTCAAACCCCATCACTCTCCCTCTCTCTGTCTAATCGGGAATTTCCAAAATGGTTCCCCTTTGCCAATGGTGCAGGACGGGGGCGGGGGGCGACAAGCAAAGTTGTTTAGTTGTTGGTATGGAACGAAAATCCAACGTCCCGTGCAGTTTAAAGATTCCTTGACTGTTGGAATTTGATATAAGTATAGGCCGTAGCGCCGCTGTCCCGGTAAATACCCCCTCATAACACACTGTATGGCGTAGGTGCGTCTTCATTAGCCCAGTCGGAGCAGAAAATGGGGGGGGGGGGGCAGTGCACAGATGCGCAAAACCAACAACTAAATTGTCTCAGTGGGAGGAAACCGGAGAAAACCCACGAGGTCGCCTATCTGACCTTGTGGGTTTCCTCCGGTTTCCCCCCACTGCTTAAATTGAACCACACTCTAGTCCCGAAATGACTAAGTATGTGTCGTGTAACTTTTTCTCTCTGAATTCACAATCTCTAGGCCGTTTTAAGAAGCTGTTACTATATTTTATTGTGTGCAATATTAGAACTCCCTACTGCTAGCCTAGTCTACTAGTCTACTATATTAGAACTCCCTATTGCTAGCCTACTATTAGTCTACTATATTAGAACTCCCTACTGCTAGCCTGCTACTAGTCTACTATATTAGAACTCACGACTGCTAGCCTAGTCTACTATATTTTATTGTTGTTTTAGGTGATAAAAGGATGGGCATCCGGTGGCCGACATCGTCCAATACGGAGACCGGATTCCTTCCTGGAAAGGTTTGCTATGGGAGGCAACGACAAACATCACCATAGCGGTGACCGACGACAAAGAAAAATATCAGACATAAGGTAGGACATTATCAAAAAATTATTCAGCCATCGTCTTTGTATTATGTTCTTAAAATACGCCCTGTTCCTGTTGTTATTCCATTTTGAAATTTTGTCTTAAGCCGTTAGTTATAGGCTCTCACCATGTGCATGCCTTCCCCCCTTCTTACACTGTCAGTTGGCAACTTACAAATTTCCATCGTCGTCTGTAGAATGATCTCCTGTCCTTTAAATTTCATTTTTGATATTCATTAAGATGAACTCTTTGCTTAACACATCATTTCCCGCGAGAAAATAGATAATAGGTTTTAACAAATTTATACAATCTTGACACCTCCTGTAATAGACTTTTTTTTTAAAAAAAAAAACAACATTTGATTATCTTAAACAAACGTGTCAATAGAAAAGCGCTCCGTTGACAAAGTAGCAAAAAATATACGCCTTCGTGTTGACTTCGGTTTTCTTGCTACCATCCTGACGTTTTGCGTTTCAACAAATTAGAGGGTAGCATTTAATTTTTACAAACAGCAACGCAATATATATTTACGTCGCCAGAAAATAAAAATCATAATGGTTTGTGTAACTTTGAGCAAAAAGGATTTGTACGTGAAATGAAATTGTAATGAGCAGATTTCAAATTAAGCTTTTTTTAAACGAAGCGAATTCTTGCAAATTTTGGCTAAAACAAAAATCGGAATAGGTGACAAGAGAAGTCGTGACTTCCATGAAAACGAACTTCAAATTGTAAAGTTAAAAACAATAAACTTAAAATAAATCGAAACGAAAAAAATAAATAAAGAGATGAGACGAATTGTGGTAATATTACAGGTTTAGTGTGATGGTAAACACGCCATGATAAACGATGTAAATTAACTGACGTCGGCTGACATTTCGTTTCATTTAAAGATTAAATATGTGTAAAAATCAATACCGAGTTTAGCGGATAACCAAAGGAAATAAATCAAGCATGTGTGAGATTAAACTATGCTATTGTACAACAGTTCCCCTTACATGTAGTTTTACATGGGACGACTTATTTGAAATTTCTGGCTAAATTTGGGATTTAGCTTTCTTATAATTATAGATAAAGATGCAGCCAACTTGTTCATGCTGATAAATGTCATTCGTCGGCTTTTAAATATTACTTACTAGTGCGTTTCATTACTTTTACAGATAGATATGTTATTTTTTTTAAAGTAAATATGAAACAGTATTGGATAAATTTGATGACCATCGATCTCTGATTTGTCTATCACTCAACAGTTTCAAAATGAAAGCGAACGATTTTAAATATGGCGGCAATACATTGAATTTGACTTCGGTAACTTTTAAATTAAATGGGTGTGTTCACAAGAAATAAGAGGGGCCACAGCGAAACATTAATCAAAATTCGTTTCAGTTGATGTATTTATCACAGTTTCAAAATGCAGGCGAACGATTTTGAATATGGCAAAAATACATTGTATATGACTTGAGTAACTTTGAAACTAACATTGGTATTTTCACAAGAATAGCAGGTGCAACAGCGAAACATTTACATGTATCAAAGTTCGTTTCAGTTAATTTGTTTATCACAGTTTCAAAATAAAGGCGAATTTTTTTAAACATGGCGGCAATACATTCTGTTTGACTTGGGTAACTTTGAAGCTAACATGGCTATTTTCACAAAGGATAAGCAGGGCCACAACGAAACATTTACTAACATTCATTTCAGTTGATTACTTATATCTTATTCGTGTAAGAAAAAATGATCCAGCATTACGATTAGTTAAACTTTATTCATAACAAGCAGTTTTTTTCCCCAGTTCCATGATGAAAATTAGAAAAAGATTGCATTGAGCATGTTTTTACATCATCTATTTGTTTTCAACACTCGGCAACATTTATCGAATTTTCTGTATGCAAAGCTTGGCTGGGTTCTGAAGTCTAGAATTGCAACTTGCGGGGTTTGAGTTAAGTTGTATAATTCGCCCCGTTCTCCTCATAAAGAGACATGGTTAATCGAAGTTGAAGTATTGATTTTCTCGATCCATCCAGTAGTTGTTCCACATACAGTCACAGATTTTTTGTCAAGTGAGCTTTGAGTGTCTGAATAAGCAATGTGACGTTTTCTGGAGCAGGTCAAAGAGGGTCAGCCGGAATAATTAAGGATGTTATTTTCTATTTCGCTTCACAGTCTACCCATTTGCAATTGGAATTTTATGTTGGTGGACGATTCGTCTCTTGTATATTTCTTTACCACGGGCGAGATTACGCTGTGATCTTGGTCAAAATAAACAATAAAAGTAGTTAATTTGATCTGTTGTTCCCATAAGTGATGGGTTAGACCCAATATATCAGGCCCGATGGGGTTAGTGACTATAGAGAAAAGCCTTGCCGAAACGTCGCTCAGTTATAAACAGTAATTGTATTCCATAGAATTCTGATCAGTATACCCAAGCTCAATTACTAAATGTCATTAAAACAATTTAAGGTTTAATGATGGGTCATACTCATACCCCATATGATTAGCTATGGTTCAACTTAATACCGTTATTAGTGAGTCGGGTCCAATGCCGTTAGTGATGGACAACTCAATGCGTTAGTAATGGGTCAGACCCAATAACGTTAGTGATTGACAAGACTCTGTACGTTAGTGATGGGTCAGACCAAATAACGCTGATGGGGTCAGGTGCAATACCGTTAGTGATGGGCCAGACCCAATAACGTTGGTGATAGGTCATATCCAATACTGTTAGTGATGGTTCAGACCCAATAACGTTAGTGATTGACAAGACTCCGTACGTTAGTGATGGGCCAGAAAAAATAACGCTGATGGGGTCACGTCCAATACCGTTAGTCATTGACTCAGACTCAGTACGGCGGTGATGGATCAGACCCAATATGGTTTGTTTAGTAATGTGTTGAACTCCATACGGTTAGTGGTTAGCCAGACCCAATACAGAGATAAAGTATTACATAATCTGTTATGGCTGACCTTTAATGACTCCATAATGGCTGACCATCATCAACTACAGACATAGCATTCCGTAATTTATATATATATGTATTATAGGTGACCTTAACCAAACACATAAAATACAGACAATAATCATAGACTATGGTGGAAAGATAACAGCAACAACAAAAACGCAAAACAAACTATTTTCATCCATAACCCAGAAATTTAACATCACGTATATATGTTATAAATGTCAAATCATCCATAAAAATCGATGTGTACCAAGTCGTGAACGTTTCTCGTTGAAGTAAGTAAATAAACCACGCAGAGGAGACATCAGCATTCAAATCTAATCATAGGCGAATATAAGTCATTTTAGCTTTGACCCGTCTTCCAATTTACTCGCTCTTTTATTACATAAACACTCTATAAAGCCGGGGGTTATTATCGCTGACGGCTTTTAAATGTGTTGAGCTCTTGACCGAGGTATGGCTTTAACTCTTCCAGACATCTCGTTCTGCAGCAATTCTCTCGCTGTTCCGTCACTAAATATTTTTTCCAGAGCAATTCTATATTCCATACAAAGTGCTTATATTGCTGGAAATGAAATGAAATGAAATGGAATGGAATGTGGTTTAACGTCCTACTTTTCTGCACCGTTGGGGCTAATGATGATGGCTGAATTTCTAAAATAATGAATCGATCAAAGAGCATACCGAGGCAGAAAGGTCTGGGTTATGTTGACCAAAATGTAGGAATTCTCAACCAAGGGTTGTAACTCTACTTTTCTGCACAAAGGAAAACGGACACAACTTTCTCAAATGTCGGAGTAGGGGGTAGGGGGGAGGGGTTGGATTCCCCGTTTGAGCTTGACAAGGCGTAGGGTCGGCAGTCCAACCTTGTGGGGTTTACTTCGGGTCCTCCGGTTTCCTCCAACTGCGAAAGACCCCTACGAGCAAGCAAATTAATAAGAAAAAATTAAACCATATATATGTTTAGTCCTGAAATAACCTAGTTTGTGTCGAGTAGACGTTAAACACCATTTATCTCTCTTATCTCAACTGTCGGTCCGAACTAACAAAGTAATAAAGCCGGAAAATCCCAAGTAACTGGTCAGTGACTTTAAATATAATCTTGTATTTCTGCTGCGAAAATTGTTTTCCAGAGAATTATATATGGGAATTGAAGTCTAATCACGTTTTCGTATTTTAACATTTAAGAAACCATTGAATGAAATGCGAGATGATTAACGGCGTCCCTGTGACATATAATAAATGGTATTATTGCATGCGAGTAATAAAGTACCGCCATATAAAAACTGGCCTCAGAATAAATCCGCATTATTGGTATGCGTGCGATCTGGTCGAACCTACTTGACAGCTTTTCAGTATTCCGTATGTGCCGACGAATTCACACTTGTAGCGCTGTATAAGACTGTATCTTTTCTACAATAATTACAATGGGAACTCGAATATAATTTGTAATTAAATCTACGGGTTGTGGGGTTAATCTGAGTTTAGTGAAAGCATGTGCATAATGTTATATTTAGATTCAAAAAAGTTTAAATTGTCAGTTGTCTATTAGAATAGTCTATTCTTGTTTTACACCTTAACCAGACCAAACGATTTTGCTCCTTATGACGCACAATGGTGGGTCTCACCTACCATTGCTTTGGGATTAGCCTATGTCTGCATTAATAATCTGCTTGTGTGGATACATGGAAGAGTGCGTATGGACTTGGAAACAGTACACGTGGACTTCCTCCAGGATGGCTATCCTGTAAACCAATGAAGTCTAAAGGTTGGGTGTTCGAAACGATGTTTATTGCAGAGTTTTACGAACATTTAAACGATTTACAAAAAAAAATATTTCAGCTCGATTGTTCGACCTAAAAGACAAATTCTCCCACATGGCATCTTCTTGAACATGTCACTAAACCCTCCGCGCTAGTTCCCTTGGTCCCTTAAAAACATACGGTCCACCGTGAATGCGAACACACGGTTCCGAACACTGGGTATTGGAAATCGGTCTCTAACCATATTTTATTTCATACCGCACGCCGTTGGTTTTCTCCGTTCTTTTGTTTCCTTCCATCTGCTTTAAAGACACTTGTAATCAATTAAATTATTAAACATACATTATGCAAAGCAAAATTTACCTATTGCACCCTGCAGGTCTCCCCCTTTAGGCCTGAAATGTTATCTAAATTACTAATTTGACATTAATAAACTTATCCAGACCATAATCAACACTAGATGTCATCGCTAGCCTGCGATATTTACTGCAGGTTTCTCTTTAGGCTTGAAATTTTATCTAAATCACTAATTTGAAATTAATTCACTTACTGAGATTCGTTCCTTGATGGAGGTTTGAGACATTCGTTCTAATACAAAAGTAGAGTTCAATATGTGTACTTCATTGCACAGAATATACCCCCGAATGCACCACAAATCGAATCTATTTTTCCATCTTTTCTAGGGCTTCCAGTCGCATTGGATCCTACTCTGTTTTCAATCATTCAGCCCCACCCCC
Organism: Patella ulyssiponensis; assembly: GCA_963678685.1. Classification (NCBI taxonomy): domain Eukaryota; kingdom Metazoa; phylum Mollusca; class Gastropoda; family Patellidae; genus Patella; species Patella ulyssiponensis. The sequence continues at coordinate 14,567,601 of OY783225.1, forward strand.
ATCCTATTGCCCCCCCCCCCTTGCCAAGGTTTACTACTATCATAAAGCATTTATAACTTATAAATATTAAACTTCCTGGTTCAAAGATTAAATACAGGCAATCTAATCACCCCTGAATATAAATCGTAAAAGATGAATAGATATTCCAGCAATGGCGGAATTTCAACCCATTGCTTAACGATATAACATGATTTATTTACAGGAAGTAATACACTGCACTCTCTAGATAATGTAGCCATGTTGGATATTACCCAATTCTTTATTTTCTAAAGTGATTAAGTCGGTATCTAATGAATATTAATGAGATATAGATAGCATATATTCGCTCGAATCGCTCTATTCCCCGGTCGCTCTCTTAAAAAGAAATCGTTTCTTTAGTCTAATCTACCGATTTAACTGACATTAGAGGAAATAAAATATTGTTTTATATAGAACCGACAAAAAAAGGAGAGGTCAGAATCAATATCTTTGATGTTTCGCGTGATGAATTTTAATATTATGGGATGCAAGTCAGAGTATAGCTTGTAAAAGATATGTGGCTTAAGCTTGTGGGGTTTTTAAAATACAATTTGTTGATATTGAGACATAGGTTTTTTAATCATTATTTCTCCGGGAGAGAAGGGTGAATGGTGCACTTTCCGCCTAGGCCTTTATAAGCGTACATTTCCACTTTGTACATTCAATTCAATCGGATGTAAATAACGGGTTATTTTTGTTATTTTGGTACCTGACATAGTCGTTGAACGGTCATGTGATTTAAAGGTCATACCCTCAATGTAAATGATAATTCACTTCTTCAGAAATTTATTGATTTCAGTCTCAAATGTTGGCAAGAGAAGGGGAGATAATCAGAGCATTTCACCAAAAAATGGGTTTTGCACGTGCTCATAATTAAACACCAGGGGCCTATTTCACAAAATTTAACTAAGATAAGATCTGAATTTTAGTTATTTGATTGGACAATATAAGATTGATTTTAGTTCTTAGCCAATCAAAAGTGAAGTATCTGCTAAAATTTGGATTTTATCTTTAGTTAAAATTTCGTGAAACAGGGCCCTGATATCGGTTTCAATTCATTATTTAATGATTTGTTCGACGTCGTTTTAAAATTTGGTAAGGTATGTAAGTTACTTTACAGTAACACAATCGAATAACCCTAAGCAGACCACCAAATACGGGGAGATAACCAGCAATTCTTTTAAAACAAAACGAAAGTAGAGATATCATTTGTTCGACGTCGTTTTAAAATTTGGTAAGGTATGTAAGTTACTTTACAGTAACACAATCGAATAACCCCAAGCAGACCACCAAATACGTGGTGATAACCAGCAATTCTTTTAAAACAAAACAAAAGTAGAGATATCATAATGATTTTGAATATTTTTTTCATTCCTTTCAGGTATTGGAAAGCGTTTTTTGTCGACCCATCAGAAGCGTTCTATTACAGATGGTTATTTGTTAGTTCAATAGCTGTATTGTATAATGTAATTTTTATAATAGCGAGATCTGTGTTCTGGGAACTACAAGAAAACTACTTAATTCTATGGTTTGTTCTCGACTACCTCAGTGATATTTTATATATAGCAGATATGGCGTTCCAGCTTAGAACAGGTAAATACTGTCTACATCAACTGGGGCTCGTTTACCTCACTTACAACAGGAATAGCTAAAAAGATATATCCAATTAGAATTTATTTTTAAAAACTAATATCCCTTGAAAAAGTAGGGGCTGTTTAAATTTTAAAGAGTAATATCCCATGAATTAATAGAGACAGTCTGGTCAACTATGGTCTTCGATTGTGACTGGGTATCAAAATGTCTTCAGTCGTACTTATTTGAATCCTTTTAGAAAAAGAAAGACAACGGTATTAAGCAAAACCCTACAAAAGTTTATATGCAATAGAAATAAGATATACGCGCCTGGTAATGCACTTGGTAACCAGAATGTGTTTATACAAATACGTATAGGTGCTTGGTAACCAGAATTTAGGTATAACCTTTTTACTTGTCTACTCATTTTTAAATGGTCGCGTTCTTTGACTTGACAAATTTCAAAAATTTCTAGAAAACGAGTGAGAAAACCCCTCACCGGCCCTCATTTTTGGTACGGTGGTCCTCGCGCCTTTCCATCGCCCCTGGGTATAACCCCTCAAATACATCTACTGCAAGTTCATGATTTCATCAAGCATTGCCACCGTCATGTTATAACATAGATTCGCTGAATGGACACAAACTCCACTTGAGTTCAACCCTTGCTTAATATAACCCGACATCCATTAGCACACAATATCTCTCATCCGGGACATCACGAAATTGTCCTGTTGTAGCTAGTAGAAATTCAACTCTGGCTTTCCGGATCAATTTTCAAACATGATCGCATCCAAAATAATTGTATGTCTAGGTCAAAAACAACTTGCTACAATATGGTAATAATTATACCACGGAGGCTATTCAATACGTCAAATAACCTCAGATTTTTTTGTGCTCGTGTATGTATATAATACAGTGGTTTGCCCCCAGAGTTGGCGCCACTTGGCGCCACTGTCAGTGGTCCGGAGGAAAATGACATGGACACAAGAAATAAAAGACACGATTTCTGGAAATCTTTTTTTAACTATTTTGTTTAAGCTGTAATTTTGTATTTTTGCCACCAAGAACAATATTTGGCATGTGAAATACAATTATAATAGTGTTAAGAACAGGATGACTCTTGGGATGACGTAGCGATCTAGAGTGTCGCAGTTTGAGCTCTAGCTGGTGGTCCTGGGAAGCGGTGCCTTCTGAACCCCGTGAGTTTACTCAGAGAATTGCTGTTTCCTCCAACAGCTAGGGCTCCTGTGCATGGGTTGAATTTGCCATGTGTATGTGATATCACCAGAGTGGAAGCGGATGTTAAGTGTCTAATTAACCAACGATACTTTAATATATTACGAACTCTTACATACACCAACATAAAACGCATAGGGCCTACTTATATATATACGTATATATTTTCAGGTTATTTGGAACATGGTCTAATGGTCAGTGATCCCCTCAAGTTAAGGAAACGATATATGAAGAGTAGGGGTTTTTATATTGACGTCATCAGTATCCTTCCCACCGATCTATTCTACATAATACTCGGACCTAATCGGCCACAAGTTCGCTTTAATCGTCTGTTCCGTGCTAGACGTCTGTTCGAATTCTTCGACAGGACAGAAACGAGGACAAGTTTTACGAACATTTTCCGAATTGCTCACCTTGTGTTATATATTTTGATCATTATTCACTGGAATGCCTGTATATATTTCGCGATCAGCGGTGCCATCGGGTTCGGTACGGATGATTGGGTCTATGGTAACGTCTCGTTACCTAAGTATAAACCTCTGACCCGGAAGTATATTTACAGTTTCTATTGGTCGACTCTGACATTGACAACCATTGGTGAAACCCCGCAACCGGAAAAGGATGTTGAATATCTTTTTGTTGTTGTTGATTTTTTGATTGGTGTGTTGATTTTTGCTACCATTGTAGGTAATGTCGGTAGTATGATTACTAACATGAACGCGGCGCGATCGGATTTTCAGCAAAAAATGGATGGTGTGAAACAATATATGGAATTCCGAAAAGTGAGCAAAGAATTGGAAGAACGTGTAATTAAATGGTTCGATTATTTGTGGACCAACAAACAGTCGTTAAACGAAGAAGGTGTCCTATCAGCGCTCCCCGATAAACTTAAAGCCGAAATGGCCATGCACGTTCATTTAGATACGTTAAAGCGTGTGAGCATATTTCAGGATTGTGAACCAGGTCTGTTAGTGGAACTGGTGTTAAAGCTCAAGTTACAGGTGTTTAGTCCTGGGGATTATATATGTAGGAAGGGGGATATCGGTAGGGAGATGTACATAGTGAAACGAGGAAAGTTAAGTGTGGTAGCCGATGATGGGCACACTGTGTTCGCTACATTAAGTGACGGTAGTGTTTTTGGAGAAGTTAGTATTTTAAACATTGCGGGCAATAAAACTGGTAATAGGCGAACAGCAAATGTAAGGAGTATAGGATACAGTGATCTGTTTTGTCTATCGAAGGACGATTTGTGGGACGCTTTGGCCGAGTATCCGGAGGCCAAAAGAGTGCTCATAGAGCGTGGTCGTCAGATTCTCAAGAAAGATAATCTTCTAGATGAGGAAGCGATGAAGAAGGATATGGAAGAGCAAGAATCCCAGGAACAGAAGGTGTCAAGAATAGACAATTCTGTGGACAATCTCCAAACTCGATTCGCTCGTCTTTTAGCAGACTTTAACAGTACACAGCAGCGTTTGAAACAAAGAGTGACAAAGATTGAGAAGATCTTATCCAGGGAAAATGATAATCTGTCCTTGCTCTCGCTTACCGAGCCTGATGCCAAATAAACACTCTCGTCTTTCTCTTGTTATGTAGATTATTTTTCAAAGAACTAGCATGGTAGCAGGTGGCCGGGGATTGTGTGTGACCTAACGGTATCCAATTTTAATAATGATATTGGTGGCATAGTGTGTGGATCATTTGGAATCCGAAAGACCGCAAAGAATCTCCTTGTTTAAGTGGGTGCTTAAATTTAAGTTCAAGAATACGAAATGTTAGAGATTCGGATGGGTTCTTCAGAATTTGTAATTTGTCAAAACCTATCGATATTACAAATGGTACCCGTGCTAGTGGTTTGGCCCGTGTTTCTAAATCCCGTGTTCTGAAGTGGGTGCGTCTAGAATTGAAGGATTTAGCACAGTCATCGTTGACGTCAGAATCAAGAGCTAAGATAGTTCTGGCAATTAAATCGGGTGTGCTCGAACCATGGATTGCTTAAAGCAGACGGCCTCGGTGCAAGTAAGGTTTATCCGAAATCTATATCATGCCATCTTCATTGATACGCGTCAATCGATGCCAAATTAGCTGGCAAAAAATGGAAAGTTCTATTTCCCAATATGGCGTCAATAAGACATTACGAACTATAATATAACTATGTATTCATCTGCCAAGCTAATGCGTTAAGTTGATGTTTACTGGTATTAAAGTGCCTGTGTAGCGGTTCATTATAGGACATACAATTTGGACTCAACCAATCACGTGATATTTTATTTCCTTTGACATTCTTTATCTTTTCCTAGTTTATTATGTAGTGTAATTAGTGATTGCCTGTAATTAATAGGCGTTCTAGTGCACTATGATTTCTACTTCCGCTCAATTACCTTGTCACGATCGAAGTCAATTGTAATGGTTCTATGGGGAAAGGGGGGATGTTAATGAGCATGATGATTTCTGAATTGAGTCATAGTAATTTTTTTGTAAATGTTATTATTAAAGATTTTTGACTGTTTCAATAAACATATTGTCGAACTAGTTATTAAAAGAAAATGGGGTTTGAAATCTCCTCCACACAGTACTTCAGCCATTTTGAAATGGTATTTATTATTATTATTGTTACGTGTGTAATTTGACTGGTCAGGAGTGTTTCTAACTGTTAAGTGATCTATTGCGTCCGCTGTCTAGTGTGTTTTCCTCCCACTGCTAAAGACCTCTACGCGCAAACGAATTAATGAAATAAGATTGAACTATATGTTAGCCCCGAAATCGCCTGGTTTGTGTCGAGTGGATGTTAAACCCCATTTCTCTCTGTGTGTCTCTGTTGCGTGCATTTCCATGTGTACACGAGTGGCTATTGGGTATTTTTACCATCCTTACGACTGGATACAGTGTCACGTCAGTCCCGATGATGCCGCATTTGATTAGAAGGAATATTCTTCTTGGGCTACCTTGACATTCTGCTTGTGAATCCAAGGGGCTTCAAACACAAACTTGAAAAAAATATTAACGAATTCAGCGCTTATATTAGTGGCTACGAGCTATAAATTGTACTAGAATTTCGTGATGTACGCCTCAGTGTTCTGGTCATATACTTACCCCCTCCCCACCATTAGACTGAATATATCTTAGAGAACAGAGAATATGACGAAAGAAATTTAAAGCTTATCGTTAACGCAAATTTACATTTTCTTTTTCTTTCTTAATTGATCTAAATAGCCATTTGCCAAAATGTATACATTTTAACTAGTGAGTTGTTTTATTTTACTTTTATAACTTTGAAAGATAATTGTTAAGATACCCAACTACTTCATGCCGCTTTAAACTCTTGGAAGATAAGATTAGTTGTTAATATCAATCATTTCGATTTTACACGCTTAAGAATTCGTGTTAGATTTCAAGGCAGTCAAGGCCAACGATATTGCATAAAATCAAAAGAACTGAAGGTTATAATAGGTCTTTTTAGATTGATCGTGTCGAATTAATCTCATTTCCACCAAAATATTTATCAATATATAGCTTGCTGTCACTACCATTTGCATATATTCAAAGCTCGAAATATTCGCCCTTCAAATTTTTACAAAATTGAATTAGAACTAAATCTGTAGTTACTTGGGTATGCGCTTCCTGCTGTTGTACTAGATATTCCAATCTTTTGATTTTGTAAGCAGTAACACCCATGACATAACTTAGTAACTTCCTTTATTTGCCAATTATTCCACAGAAAAACAGAGTAACTCAATAGTCAAATCAATGGATAAGCTGGGGTTAAATATTCCTTCATTATCTTTTCCTTTGTTTTCTCAAAATAAGAAAAAAGTGAGTTATTAGGTGTTGCCTTTTAACGGGATCATTCTCATAGTAACCTTTCCGGTCAGTTCAAATTCATTACAAGTAAGATATGTTTCAAACTGTCCCATTGAGCCAACTGCAGATAAAAGCCGGTAAATTGTGGGTAGATTATTTGTAAAAATTAAATGCAGCGAATGGCGCTGCTGTAATGTTAATGGAAATGTCTGTACATCCATACCACGATAAGTCAATGTGTCAATCCCAACATAGATTTTCATTCCGTCGCTTCACTGTTCCAGAAACTGTCATTGTTCTAGATTTGAAATCACGTGGTAGAGGAGATAACTCGGCTTTATTGGTTATTTTCAACGGTCTGGGTCAGTTGTCAACATTTGGCGAAAAGTACTGGATAATCAACCACATAAAATAATTCCCGGTTAAGCATGAGCAATAGAACTTAAGTCAAGTAAGAATTGCACCCCTTTCGCGAAATGAATCCCATAATTCATGCATTATATATAAACAAAGATAAATCGTGACGACGAATTTGGATTAATAAAAAAAACTAACATAGATATGGTCAGTAAGAGTAGCGCCCCTTCCTGGAATAAATCCTGTAATTCATGAATCGTGACGACGAATTGGGGGTTAATAAAAGACATAGATGTGACAATTCTTAGATTTATTTCATGAGCGACAACATCTTGTTTTAGGGCCAGTTACCGCCCTTAGATTTTGTTCATGATAATGTAAAAGACCGGATAATCTAGCCAATAACCCGGTTATTCTCAAATGGTGACAACTCATCGGGTTAATATTCGTAAAATATTTGTCTGAGCGAGACTTACTAACTCGTTGTTATGCGATAAGATTCACTGCATATGTCTTCATAGGTCACGATATTTGACTACCTTGTGGGTTAGCCCTAACCCCAACCCACATCTCGTGCCCTATGACAAAATATGCAATGTTTCTTAGCTTTTAGCCCTAACACAGTTACCCCTTTCACACTTGAAATCACGCAATTTTGATCGGTGGCGTTCGTCCTTCACGCGCAGAGACGCAAATTATGAGCTTTCTGAACTGGTAAGAATTCCAATTAGAACTATAAACAACCTCTATTATTATTATTATTACATTTTATGATATTTAATGGTAATTCCTAAAATTGTTTATACTTTTTGTCATTATTTATTTATTTTTTTTCTTATATATTAATTGTTATTTATACATTATGTTAGACTATTAAAATGTAAATAAATTATTAACCATTTTAACATACTCAAGACAATATTCGGGTATCTTCCATTGTTAGGCTATTTTTAGATTTAATTTAAACACGTCATATTATGAATGCGAAGCATGGGTGTTTATCTACATAATGTGTAAATGATTTCGAAACCACTGTCTTTAAAATATCTGCCCAACTTATTGAAAACGGATCAGAAATTGAATAGATTACGGATGTATACGCATAGCCTCCATATGGAATAATCCGACGTCAGTATAAATACTATTCGATTGTCTCCCCGTTTTTCTATCTAAAACTACTTCTACTCATAATGGACAATGGACTATTGAATTGACGTTAATTTAAGCGTCTCCATATCGAGTATTACTGAACTACATTTAAATGTACATTACACTTTGTTATCCAGTGATATAGTGGATCTATCAAATAGGGGGAGATAACTGTCATTGTAAATCAAATTCTGTCCAAAGTGTTTCAAGTAATAATGTAGAAAACTCTGTACACGAAAATAAGTGGTCTGTATCCTTCTTTTGTTAAATGAAGAACCGATTTGTGATATTTATATTTATGTACAAACGAGAAAATGCATTATTTACTTTACTTTATTTATGTTCATAGGCACGGCAAAATATGAAATGTCCAATTTGATACCGACCAAATGTCAACAATGCGTTCCTGAAAATATGAGAAATATATATGTCTTTTTTATTTTAATGTATAATAAATGATTTCACAAACAGATAACTTAAGAAATAATGAAAAAATTCAGAGAAAAGGGAAAACAAGCAAGGGTCAGACCTAGATAACTTATGAAAGTCTTTAAAAAAACTAAATGTATTAAATTCAATATTTCATATTTGCAGTGCAGATTTGTAAAGTGCGTTTCATTTGACTGAATTCATTTTGTGCCTATATTTAGACTCAATCCATACGATATGTCGTTAATTAGCTCATCTTCATCACATTGTTAGGTTTGTTCATTTTTATATACTTTTCTCCCGAAATACTCAATTTACCGTAAACCATTTAATTTTATCCAGAAAATATTCACTCGAAGCCAAAAGCAAAATCAATGATTTTCATTTTCTGAATCTGTTATAGCCAAATTAGCATTGAATGCATCCATCCTCGTTAATCAAAGATGTGTTATTTTGATTCGCGAAGCTCTAAACCATCACGGTGTCAAAATATACTAAGACGCAATGAAAACGCACCACTTTATAGATAGGTTCCATGGTTCTGAATCTCATTTAATTTTGCAGTTCGGAATGTAACAGCATCAGATCACTGTGAAAACGGGAGAATGGTGTTTTGGCGGTCGCCTAAATGCACTACAATTACATTTGCTGTCACACCAATGGTGCTTATTCATTGCGTCTCGGTGCATGTTTAAATGCTGCTAATTCTGCGAAACCTAATATTTATTCCATACATCCAATTAAATAAAACCATCAGTACCACTACGTTTGCTCATTCAGGTTCCATTAAAGAAACACACATTAAAACATGTCAATCTTAGGACTAAGAAAAAGTGTGCACTGTGCCGTGCTATAAAAACTATGTCTTTCAATTACAATGAGTGCATTAGTTTCAATTCGTAGCCAGCTGTCATTGACTTAAGTACGTCTTAAATTAAAGCCAGTACTGGATTGACTATAGTGCGTCTTAAATTAAAGCATGTACTGGATTGACTATAGTGCGTCTTAAATTAAAGCATGTACTGGATTGACTTTACGACGTCTTTAATTAAAACTTGTACTTCGTTGTCTTTAGTACGTCTTAAATTAAACATGTACTGGGTTGACTTTAGTACGTCTTAAATTAAAACATGTGCTGGGTTGACTTAAATACGTCTGAAATTAAAACCTGTAATGGATTGACGTTAGTTCGTCTTAAATCAAATCCTGTACTGGATTGACTTTAGTTGGTCTTAAATTAAAACCTGTACTTGGTTGACTTTAGTACGTTTTAAATCCAACATGTACTTGATTGACTTTAGTACGTTTGAAATCAAACATGTACTGGGTTGACTTTAGTACGTCTTGAATTAAAACCTGTACTTGATTGACTTTAGTACGTCTTAAATTAAAACCTGTACTAGATTGACGTTAGTACGTCTTAAATTAAAACCTGTACTGGATTGATTTTAGTACGTCTTCAATTAAAAGATATACTGAATTGACTTTATTATATCTTATATTAATATCTGTACTGAATTGACTTAAGTACGTCTTTTATTAAAACTTTTTATTTGATATTTTATGTAAAACCAAATTGGGAGTGTACTACACACCATCATATTGTGATAGCATTTTTTCTGTAAAAAGCCTTTTTTTTCTCTCTCTCATTTTAGAATATATGTAAATTATGAATATGTATGTAAATTTGACTTCATTGTAATATATGATACCATACTGAAGGAGATAATAAACAAACTACATAAATATAGAAAACGATTCTTTATTCATTATAATTAAAATGAAATGAGGTTTAACGCCTTACAGTTCTGTAGCAACTAGACTAATTCCTAGACTGTAGAGCTTGCGACTATTCGAATTCAGGGCTTCCTTAACGTGCATCAAGCTTCCTTTTATTTGCTCTACTGTTCTGTTGCAACTGGGCTAATGCGGTGTGCTAAACTAGGGATTATGCCAGGACTTACAGCTCCAGCCTACTCGAATTCAGGGGTTCATTAACGTGCACCAAGCTCCCCTTTACTTGCACGGTAATGATACACAATTCGGGGTCGAACTCGGGGACCACTTGATTAACAGGCCAGCGCCATACCCTCTGTGTTTTAAGCATTGGGCTTCGGCTTCTGAAATCCAAGTCCTCAGTTGAGGAGTTAAAACTGATATATTTTTTTTTACATTTATAAAGAAAATAATTGAAATGGGGTTTAACGTCCTACTGTTTCCCTCCGGCTGGGCTAATGAACACGGGCATTGGTCATAGAGCGCACCCCAGCAGCGGCACTATGTCCTACTCTCATATCTTATTCTAACTCCCAAGGGATCTTTTACGTGCACGCCAATCCATACACTGGATCTCGATTTTTCGTCCCTTGGCAAATAACCTGTCCTGCAACACTGGCAAGGGGAAATCACATCCATTTAAGAAGAATACAAAAGTACAGTGGGGATGCGTAAAATATTGCGTACAGTCCATGTTAGCTATTGTTGATCCCGGCTCTAAAAACCGCAAGGACATCCCGACTTTACAGCGCCATTGGTATAATATTGAAGATTTTAGCACATCTACTTTGAACTGTATATTAGGCCTACTAAAGTCAAGACACTCTACTTTATTTTCGCCAAATTACCCGTCAATATCAAATACATTTATAAAGAGCGTGTTGAGTAATCCAGTTATATGATTAGACATGCCAGAAAGCTTTACCCTTTCTATACTCATTTACTCCCATCACTGTTTATCAGTGGTGTAAAAAGTAGTCAATTGAATATAGCTACCAGACAAATCATGTACAACCATCAGGAGTGTAAAAAGTAGAAAATTGAATACAGCTACCAGACAAATCATGTACAACCAATGTCAAGGTGCTATAATATTTTGCGCGTGCGTTTGCGTGCGATCTAGTCTAAAAATAAAAAAAAACTCTTTCTCGAAATCCTAACTAAGAGCAGTAGACTAAACACGTTAAACACCATTTCTTTAAAGTTTATGATATAACGATCTATAAGTATAAACTATTGGTTTACAAACAATATGTACGAGCGTAGGTTAAAATCTTAAACTAAAAGCTATTCTTCGTTCCATTAACAACCCGAACAAACGATATAATAATCGGTGATTTCAGAGGCTAGCAAATAATTTCCTGACTTCATGTAGTTTTTCTCCTTTTTTATATAAATAAAAAACGATAATATTTCGTTCGATGATTTGATATTTGAAAATAAAATGTCGAGAACTATGATGAATGGTGATCGAGTAGTTCATTTCATTATTTCATAATCCCCGGTCATTAACGAAAATTGAGAGTATTTCTGAAGAAAGCGCTAAGCTGTTATAGACAATGTAAAATCAATTCTGAACAGCAACCTCGTTAAACCGCCTAACTCCGGGTTAAAGGAAATGAAATGAAAATAAATGGGGTTTAACGTCCTATTATTCTATTCCATTTGGGCTAATGAAGAAAGGCATGTGCAATTCAATACGGGCGCATACATTTTGCCCGGACAGCGGCCCTACGGCCTTTTCTAATTTCGAATCCCAGCTGTCAGAGGTTCTGCTACGTATGCGCCTACGTAAATACGGGACCTCGGTTTTCGTCCCATCCAAAGGCGTTCCTTAATCAACACTTTCGTTCATATTAACCATTTAGAATTTGCATATAAAGAGTTTTGGTGACACGGAGATCAAAAGGTCAGTATTGTATTTTTAATTCATATTTTATATTGTAATTTCAATTGTAACTTATTTTGGACATAAAATCATGTGCGCCACGCCCCTGAGTGAGTGTGGGGGATAAGGAGGAGTTTGGGACCTATCTTCCTCTTAATCCGGCACCACAGGGGTTTCCATTTAAAAATTTGTTTGGTGTTAGAAATGGGTGTAACTGTTGATTTGAGACATAAACAAAAAAAATCATGATCATACTTGCTTCACATTCAATCAGATATGACTTGTTTACTATAATTACCATGGTGATTTCCAATATACAGAAATTGGTTGTCATGACAACTTTAGTTTATTAAGGTAATTCATATTATGGCATCTTAGGCTATTGGAAATAAATTCTCGTGTAAGTTGCTGTAGATAACTAGGATTCATCAATAATATAATGCATCGTATGCAGTTTAAGTCAATATCCATTTAATTTTCTGAAAATAAATGTTTGTTCAAGTGATATTATACCATCTTGGTTCAACGATAAAAAATCAGTTTTTGACCAAAAATATATAAAAATCTCAAAACCTCTAAAAATAAAATTACAGACTGACTGAAACTGGCTAGACGGATCTAGGCAATTGCAAGTTTATGAAAGGTTACAGGTAATTGTCACCATATAATGAGACAGGCTAGTTCTAGTATAGTCACCCATTCCACTCTCGCTCAAATACGTGTTACTCATAATGGTGGTATTTGAGTTATAAGCCATTTAAAAATAAAATGTTTCCCTGTGTGGTTAAATATGACATGAAACATGGAAGGAATATTATCTTTAAAGGGTATTGTGTTTTGGGGAATGGTGCTGTGTTTTGTTGGTATCAATTTTTGTATGTGGTATATTTTTCAAAGCGCGAGAACGGGTCTTGGATACATTTTTATGTATGATTTAGATAAAGAGATCTTTCTAAAATAGTTCAAAAACAGATAGCGAGAGATGAATACTTTGAAAATATCAATCAAATTACCTTTTCTTTTCTTTTTTTTTTAAGCGAAGTTATGAATACTTAAAGTTTTGACGAGATAGTCTCGCTTGTCAAGAACCATTGCTAATATAACAAATTCTTGTGAGTTGGACGTCACCGGATTCTGGGGCGGTGTGGGGTTTTTTTGTTTTGTTTTTTTTTTTTGTTTTTTTTTTAAACTGCTCCAGATGTATTTCGCTAAAAGGGAGCAAACTTATTGAGAGAAGCGTTTTGTGGCCAGGTTATGGGTCGTCACGTGATCTATGAATGTTATTGGGGTGACGTTCTTCGAAAAGGCCTACGTCTCTCTCGACGTGAAAATTGGCATCGAATTGGTAAATTACAGTTTATAATTCCATCCAACAACATGGTCAGTTCCTGGTCCGTAGTGCGATCGTACACATTGCTCGACGTAATATTAATTATCACTTGATCACAATAACCCTAAACTTGTATAAAATATTTTTCGCATGCTCTAAATGACAAGATACCATTAATTATTCAACTGTCACCACACCCTTGATCTCATTGATCAGCAGTAAAAGAAAGTGTGGTTTTATCTTGGCGGCTGTGGAAGATGACAAAAAGAAGGAAAGCAGTGTGGTGTATAATTGATTTAATATTTTATTAATGAATGACATAGGATTGTATGTCCTACTTGTCTTCACTCATCCGAATAATGAAGACGGACATGGCTTATATGAGTACAATATCGCTCGGGAAGCAATTGAAGGGCTCTCTCAAAAGCTCACCAACGTGTACATTGACCCTCGGTTATTCGTCCTATCTGAAGAACTATACGTTTTTTATTGTCAGGCCCTACGTCCTGGATAACTCAAAGGGTGGGGGATACCGGAAATCCCGAGTGATATTCGCAGCCAACCCCCGGATCGAACCCGGGACCCCCCAGTAAAGCTGTTATGAAAATGCTCTGCTCCGACTGGGCTAATGAAGACGAGCATGCGCTATACAGTGTGCTATGAGAGAGATTTTGCCCGACCAGCGACGCTAGGGCTTACTCGTATAATCGAATTTTACCTCCCATTGATCATTTTCGTGCCCGCAAATATGCACACGGGACCTCGGGTTTCCGTCCCATCCAAACGACTATACAGGTGTCTTTGTTAGGCCTTCCGCCCTGCAACACTAACAAGGGAAAAACCACACCGGAAAAACCAAGTATAGCTAACCAGTGCCTTACTAACTGAGCCACTGCGTCTCCCGATTTAAACAAACGTCTACGGTACATTCTCATACGTTATACTAACTGATTCTCATTATTGTTTCGCCTGCACAAAATAATAAAATGGTTGAATGTTATCCTTTAGAATTCAATTCAATTTTTAATAATTCAAATGAACGCTACGGAGATTATATCAAAAGCGGAGTTATAACTCTAATTTATTCTTTCAAAATTCAAAACAACCTTGCATTCAATTCTTTAAATGATATCGAGAAGCACGGTTAACTATTCATAACAAAACACAACACAAGGTAGATATGGATATAACTACTTCTCTACTATTTAATAACGACGCTTTAATTTTAAAAGAAAACAAGATTTGACAGTAGTTATGTAGCAAGTCGTTTGGGTGAGACGAAAACCCGAGATACTGTTGAAATCGAAAAAAGAGAAGGCCATAGCACTGTTGTTCGCAATAACACTCTGCATGGGACATGCCCAATTTGGTTGAGAGAAGGCCATAGCACCGATGTGCGCAATAACACAGAACGTTAAGATGTTTAAGATATTCAATTTAAGAGAAAGAGAAATGGGGTTTAACGTCCACTCGACACAAACTAGACCATGTTGGGACTTACATATTGTTTCAATTTTATTTCAATAATTCGCCTTCGCGTAGGGGTCTTTAGCGGTGGGAGGAAACCGGAGTACCCGGAGGAAACCCATGAGGTTGAGAAGGCGCCCCTATCTCCATGCCACATACGCACACCAGGGACCGAAACCACAGCCGCAAGCCAGAGGTGACCGGCCAGCTAGAGGTCGAAGCGCGGCACTCTAGACCACTAGGCCATCCCAACCCCCCTTCAATTTAAGAAATTGATAACTAAAAACCAAAATACTGGTAACAAATTTCGATGTTATGTACAGATACAATAATTAACATGTCTGTGCAATAGATTTTATTCAACCATCGGACATAGCGGAATAGTTACACATCAAAAGATAACTCTATTTATCTCAATTTAAAAGGCATTTACTTCCCATGAGATGACAAGTAAACAGATTATATGGCTTTGGGTTCACAAAATTAATAAAATATTTACAAATGTTTAACCGTTATGATAGTTCTGTGTTTGTTGGGACAAAGTCAAACGAATAATCACAATAAATAGGATTCCATAATAAATACAGAAACAAAACACAAATCTGTTTTTCATATAATCTTAGACAAGTTGTCAAAGTATCATGAAATGCATAGGATTGGTTTTTAAATAAACTTCATCAATGTGTCCGAAGTCTCCACAATGTCACGATGTATTACATTTTAACGGGCCTTTCTGACGTTCTGAATTCGGCGGATTGTTCATTTTGCCACTTCGGATTTCTTATCTTCCTCTACTGGTTTTTTAACATCGACGCCGAGATGTTTTTGTAGATCAAGAATGTTGTTAGCCAGCAGTCCTACTTGTTTACCAATAGTTTCCATGGTAGTGTTAATGTGATCAATCTTAGTATCCATGGACATTTCTTCTAACTCTTTTCTCCTAGCAGCTTCCTCGTCCAGCAAGTTATCTTTCCGC
This sequence comes from Patella ulyssiponensis, assembly GCA_963678685.1. Taxonomy (NCBI): domain Eukaryota; kingdom Metazoa; phylum Mollusca; class Gastropoda; family Patellidae; genus Patella; species Patella ulyssiponensis. The sequence goes on from OY783225.1 coordinate 14,583,597, forward strand.
AGAATCTGTTTTCCTATTTCTGAAAGCATTAGTTTAGCATCCGGGTATTCCTTCAACGCGTCCCACAGATCGTCCTTAGATAAGCAAAACAAATCAGAATATCCCATACTTCTAACACTAGCAGTTCTTCGGTTTCCGGTTTTGTTTCCCGCGATGTTGAGGATGCTGACTTCCCCGAACACTGCGCCATCCTGTAATGTGACAAAAACTATTTTACCGTCAGGAGATACGACTTGTAGTTTTCCTCTTTTGATGATATACATCTCCTTTCCAATATCTCCCTTACGGCATATATAATCTCCAGGACTAAACACCTGTAGACGTAGCTTCAGCACTAACTCTTGTAGCAGACCAGGTTCACAATCCTTGAAAATACCCACCTTCCTCAAGGTTTGCAAATGGACCTGGATGGCTATTTCAGCGCGGAGCTTTTCTGGTAGGACCAGTAGGGATGCTTTATCATCCACGGATTGCTTGTTATTCCAAGTATAAGCGAACCATTGGATAACACGATCCTGAAGCACTGGACTAACTTTACGGATATCCATATATCTCTTTACGGCGTCCACGTTCTGTTGGAATTCCTGCCTGGATGCATTCATTTGATTAATCATAGCGCCTACGTTACCGAAAATAGTAGCGAAAATCAAAACACCACAAAGTGTAACGCAGACACAATACATCATGGCGACCATGGATTCGGGAGGATTTGTATCACCAATCGCAGTTAACGTCAACATTGACCAATAGAAACTAAACAAATATCTCATTCCCAGACCGCTAAATCCTGGTCTATTAGGATCATACGTCCATTCATCCGATCCGAACCCAAGAGATTTACTCATAGAATAATATATACACGCATTCCAGTGGATCATCAAACAAATACTGATGATCAAAAAGATCATCCGAAAGCCGTTGGGGAAGGTTGTTCTGGTCTCCGAATCGTGGTAGAATTCTAGAACACGCCAAATCCTCACAATACGATTCATACGAAACAGTGTGTTAAGTCCTGTTAACAAATAAAAAAGGTCAAAGGGCAGAATACTGAAGATATCTACGAAGAACTTTGGTGATTTTATATAAACTTTAACAAGTCGCTTCTTGTCTGTCACTAAAATACCCTGTTCTAGAAAACCTGAAAATAAAAGAAAAATATTAAAGTCTTCGGATCGGACATTAACAAATTATCCAATCCTTTAAAGTATTAACGTGATCTTATGTATGTCTTCTTCAGTTCGTGCCAAACGGTCTCCTAGATATAAGCTTACTTGTGTCTGTGTAGTTCATCTTGTCCGCAGGTTTGTCTCGTCGGTTTTGTTTGCGTTTAGTGCGATCGTCCTGCACTTACTATTAACACTGGATATGATTAATTATCCTGCAAATATAGCGTCACATTGCACTGTTAATTTGAAGCGGTATGTTTGAGTAAATAAATTACATTCTTCTACTCTTTCTGCGAAAAAATTTCCCGATTTTTTTTTCAGGCAAACTAATCAGATAAACTTTCCCAATTGTTATTGTTATTTCAGAGATACTCAATTCTTATCAATTCTGGACGATAGAGTTTATGATATGTGAGTGTGTGGGGTTTTTTGTGGTTTTTATTTTGGCGGGGGGAGGGGTGTTTTTTTCGGGGCGGGTTTGGGGTCTGCTGTTTTTATTATGCTGTATATATTTAGGGTCGGGGGGGGGGGGGGTTTATTTGAGTATTTATTAAAACAGGGGGTTTATTTCAAGGGGGTTTATTCTAATCTAATTGCGCGTAGAGGTCTTTAGCAGTGAGAGGAAACCGGCGTGCCCGGAGGAAACCCACGAGGTTGAGAAGGCGCCCCTATCTCCATGCCACATACGCTCACACCAGGGATCGAAACCACAGCCGCAAGCCAGAGGTGACCGGCCAGCAAGCAATTCCAAGAAAATTAGATATTCTTATTTGGTTTTTTAGTTTAACTCACCAAGACGACACCTGACCAACATATCTAGTAAGGTGATGAAATCTGAAGTGTAATCCAGAATAAACCAAGCCATTTCCCACTCTTTCATATTCATTTCTACCCAGACAGCTCGTAGAAAGACGCAAACTAAGTTGTAGAATACAGCTAAAGATGCTATCAAAGACCAATAGAACCATAAGGGCTCAGCTGGATCAATCACATAATCTCTCCAATACCTAATTAATAAAATCCATAAAATCAATGGAGATTATAGTTGTGTAATTAATTAAACAAGGTTATTACAATCAAAATCAATAGACATTCAATTCAAGAAGATTCTTTTCTTTCAAAATGTGTCACTATAAACTACCTATAGGCCACAATAAAATCTAAATCTGTCTAATACAAATCTTATAGAAATCATTATTTAGACATTTTATTTGTATGTGAAGTCCTTAATCAACCCCTCGTGAGCATCGGGTGTTTTGAACGATAATAATGTTATTAAAAATTGATAATTGAAACTTTGTTTATCATCGTAACAACGGTATAAATTACAATCTAGGCTACTCTGTTATTTATAATCACATGGCTATATCTCCGCTTACAATAAAATAATGTGACTGCAATTTTCAACATATTCCCTTTTCGTTATCTATTGTTGAACCGTTAAAGGACAATATTGGTGCCAGTCATTATCACATATGTGATAGAACTGATTAAACACTTTCCAAATATACTATTAACACAGAGATCATCGCTACCATAGAGGAGTAATAAAGGATTCATGATTCGGAAGTGACGAACGCCAAAGGAAAACACGAGTTACCTCTCTATGTGAATGACTGAAGTGACGAGTGATGGCAGATAAACGGCCGAATTTCTGCACACTAATAATTCCTTCGAAGACAAAAAGTTGTTATATGGGACCGCAAGAGCATATCTGACGATTCAATAAAGTAATTAAGTGTCATAAGATAAGAGAACACGAGAAAAATAGAAATACTCCGTACAGCCCCTTGTTTTTTATTCATTCTATAGGGGAGACCGGGGCACATTGAACACTGTATAGCGTTGGGTTGTATAGTATTATTTATAAAGGATATATCCATGGTGGTTCAATGTGCCCCGGTCTCCCCTACCTTATAAAAACATGGTAATGCACGAACTTTTTTCTGTTTTCTGTAGTGGCAGTCAATTCTTTTTATGAATTGTACTAAGATATTCTCTCACAGTGTCACACAGCAACTTTAGGTCTTCGAGGGAATTATTAGTGAGCAGATATTCGCCCATGTATCTGTTATCACTAGTCACTTCAGTTAGTTATATAGAGGAATAACTCGTGTTTTCCTTTGGCGTTCGTCACTTCCGATTCATGAATACTTTATTACTCCTCTATGGTAGCGATGATCTCTGTGGTAATATTATATTTGGAAAGTGTTTAATCAGTTCTATCACATATATATGTGATAATGACTGGCACCAATATTGTCCTTTAATAAAGGTGGCATATGTCAGCTCTTTATCTAAATCTTACATAATACATCATTAACATGTGCATGGATATACAAAAATAAACTGACTTACGGCCAGGTACAACAAGGTTGTTTCCAACACTTCTCGTCTTCCTCTTCTTCGTCATCGTCGTCGTCAGCATTGGGTTTATCTCCTCCTTTACCATCGGCAGCCGGCGTTTTTTGCACTGCATTTCTACGGGTATTTGCCATAGCAAACTTCGCTAAAAATGGATCAAGTTCTGGTCCACCTTTGCTTCCTCGTTTCTTGGTGCTGGGCTTTTTCGTCTGAAACAATTACATCCAAGACAAACATATCAGTTTAGTTTTAAACATTTTCTAACTCGCAGACAATTAAACCAATATATATTCTATGTATTTTATTTCATTCCACGGTAGCATGCAGATTGCACATGCATAATCAGGAATTCTACTAGATATTTATATTTACTAGAAAATCGAGATCCTAAAAACACAAACAAGGATTAGGATGAGACTGAGAGAATACATTAAGCTTACGCAACACAGCGAGAACCATTTACTGCAAAGCTATAACGTAGTCGCCATTCTGTGGTACGCCTAGATGGCGATAAGAACTGAGATATATACCCCCTATACCCTCGGGGTAAGCACCTACGTACGTCTTTAGCAACGTTCTCACAACAAAAGCATATATTTGCATGAGGAGAATATCTGCACGTTCTCCACTCAGCAGAAAATTTACTTATGTAAGTTAATCTTCTATTTGTCAACATTCTAAGGAACGACTCGGGGCAAAATCAAAATTAACAAAGCCATAAAAATTACCTTCTCTATGGCAGCTCCCCATTTTCCAGCAGCTTTCATATTCAATGCGCCGAGTTTTTTTGGTTCAAGAGCGGGCTTCTTAGCAGGGTCTGGATCTTTCTTATCAGGATCTTTCTTATCAGGGTCTTTCTTGTCGGGGTCTTTCTTATCGGCATCTTTCTTATCGGCATCATTCTTCTCCGTACTTTTCGCGTCTGCATCTTTTTTATCGGGAGCTTTATTATCTGAATCTTTCTTATCCGGATCTTTAGCACCCGTATCTTTCTTATCAGTATCCTTGTTGTCAGTGGCTATTTTCTTATCGTCGTCCTTACTTTCTGCTGGTGCGGGGTTTGTTACTGGTTTTACAACAGCTTCTGTCGTTTCTTTTGTTATTGGTTTTGGAGTGGTCTCTGGTTGCTTTTGTTCATCCATTTCGTGTGATATTTTTTCATGTATTGCGTTCATCGGCACCACACTGGAAGTACCTTGTTTCTGTGTTGGGTTATCTGTGACATTAGTATTGACGGGTATTGAAACGGAGAAGCGGTTTTGCTTGGGCTATCGATCTGCTGGACTAACCTTTTGGCTTTTTTTTTGTTTTGGCGATAACTGTCTCGGTCAGAGAGGGTGTTTCTGTCTGTTCTATGTTTACAGTTGTCATTAAACTTAGGTTTGCTTCAGTTGAACTCAAGCATACGTATTAAGCATCTTCCGAATTTGCACGTATTCGTTGGTAATGAAATGCTTAAAGTTAAAGTTTACACTAAACGAAACGAGCCTTGAAATAGGCGTCCATGTTTGACAACGGGATATTGCTAGGTGAAATTATGACGTCATAAGTTCAAAACGTCACTGTGCAATGACGTCAAGTATTATGATAGAGAAATTAATGTCGACTCAAAGTTGAGTCAAACCCGTCGCAGCGAAACGCGTCAAAGTATCTTCCTTTATATGGTTTGTGTCCTGATTTTACGATTAAAGCCGTCATCTCAAAGGAGCTAAATCGCTAACATTTTGGACCTAGAAATTGACAGAAGTGGGTCGCAACGTATATTATACTGTAATATGAATAATTTCAAATCAGTTATGTATGTTCCGCGAAATAACTAAGCCGGCAGTTTCAATCGAAAGCAAATTTCTAGCGTTTGGTTATTCCCAATGACGTATATATGTCATTGGTTATTCCAATCTACATACGCCGTTTGATTTGGTGCAATATGTCTAGCCTCGCTCCATGAGTCTCTTACTAGAACTGGGGCTGACACGCATTATGGTACACGAGTCGTGTACCAATGGTAAAATGTTTATTTTGTCTTAACAATTGGATATCAGCAGACCATCTTTTTCTAGTAAGATCACAACATCAATGTTGATTTAAATGGACAAAAATAATTTGTGTTTTCAATGTCGACGACTTTGGGTAATATTGAGTTAGAGACTTATTAAGTAGCTAAGTCTAACTCAACATTACCCAATGTCTTCGACATTGAAAACTCGAATTTTTTGTCCATTTAAATCAACGTTGTGGTTGTTATGCTAGCGCAATAAATACTATTTCTTTAGACTGGAATAACAAGACGCTTTAGATACCATTCGATTGAGACTTCTTGGGTAATGTCGTTGAACGTAACTGATTAGAAGTTACAGTAAAATAGAAATCATTGAATATAAATCAGTTTATATACATTCATATTATTAGTATAGCCTTTATTTATGTTGTTTATTTATAATCTTGTTGTATATTTAATATTTGTGATTACATTGTCACTTTGTAAAGTGCCACTAAGTCCTAACACTTGATATAGGGCACAGTAAAAAATAAAATATATTATGAATATGGTCGATTGTATTTCATTTGTTTTTTTACTTCAAATTATTCTTCGTAAAAAAATAGTAGATAAAACACAGTGGCCCGTGTGTGAACAACAACATCGAAAATTCGAAATTCGTTTAGGACCAATTCCTAGACTTCGATATACAACCGCGCATAGAAATGATAGGGCGTACTCGATTGAACGTTCCGGAATTAAATTCTCTCAATTCCAAAAATAGTGTCAATCGAGTGAAAAGGAGAATTTCGGAGTACAACGCATGTGCCGACTGCATAAAAAATATCTCAGCCAATCATGGCAGCTGAAACATATTTGTTACTTAAAATACGTCACGATTCCACTCACACCACCTCAGCTGTCGGGATTGGCAGAACTGTGACAAGACCCAATTCCGTGTCACTCGATTGCAATTCTGTCAATTCTGGACGTTCTGGACTGTGAATCGAGCATCCCCAGAAACACAAACAAAGGGAGTCAACTCCATTTTAGAAGCTTTTAAGGGAGACTACCCTAAGGTCAAAGGTAGTCAAGGAAGCCAACATGGCCGATTCAGGTTGTTTATGTAAAAACTGTCAACAGATTTTTGACAAAATGAAGAGATGTGTACGGTGTAAAAGTGTTTATTACTGGTAAATATATGTGGGACGTCGTGCGTCTAGACTCTAGATGATCTGTAATTGCCTAAATGGTATATTATTATAGTCGTGCGTGCCTATGTTTGCAGCAACAGCTTTAGACTAAAAGACTCAATTCAATACAAATACAGCCACAGTGCCCACAGATGGAATTTCGGTATGGACACCCCCCCCCCCCCCCAAGACCTTTACGCGCAAGCGAATTATTGAAATAAAATTAAACCATATGTTAGTCTCTCTCTCTGCTCAATATTGTTATAATATAATAATGGTAATATTTATCATGTAGGCCTACTGACAGTGTCAGTATCTATTGTTACTTGTTATTGTATCTTTCAGACCAGGTTTTTTGGCCGGGGGGGGGGGGGTATATAAAGTGACAATATAATATCTACATTTAAAGTCTCTTTATATTGAGTAAAAAAATGTGTGCGTGTAAGCTGTATCATACCAGCTGCCATTGAGTCACATGTGGAACAATTTGCATAGTTTTAGGATAATCGCCACATGTGGAACAAATAATTAACCACTTCCTCCCTAAAAGAATTCTTTGTGCTTGAAGTCCTTTGGGTATCTGATTTTGTTATAATTAAATTTTAGGTGACCAGATAGAGCCAGTGCTGGGATTGTAGATCAACTGAATTTGTGTTCAGCAGTTTAAGCTGAAAACAATTTGATTAAACAGAGTGTAATATCTCATCCCTAAACAAAATCAGATGAAACCATTTGAACATTTTGAGTTTGGCTTGATTGTATCATAATTAATCAAAATCAGTTAAAAACAGTTCAATACTGTGGGTTTAGCTCCTTTAGCCCTTTTGGTGCAGAAAAGTACTTAGTAGGACATTGAAAAACCCATTTCATTTCATTTTTATCAAAATTACTGGGTAACTTAAATATTTTTATTTTATCATTGTGTTTTACTTTCAGTTCTCGTGAATGTCAAGTAAAAGATTGGATCAATCACAAAGATAAATGCATGGAATATATGAACTCTGTTGAACAAATAGAAGATGAAGATATTGATTCCAAAACTAATAAATCTGCTATTGTTGATTCTAAAATTTGCAATGACTTGAATAAAAACAGTTTACACATAACAGATAAAACACAGGATACTAGACACAACAGCAGAATCAATTTTGAAAAAGCGGCAAAGGACTTAAAATTTAAATCTCTCCCACAGTCGAAAAACATTTTTGAAGAAGAAAAAATCGATGAAGCAGTGTCAACAAACAATTCTGACAAATTTTACTATCATAATAATGAGGCATACTATGATGTGCCAACTTTTCACAGTGATCATCCATCTTTTCAAATCACAGTGAAATTCTTCAAACAGAGACATAAAATTGACATTAATGACAGTTGGACCAGTGATGAAATATTGAAATATTTGTCCTGTGAATTAGAAATTCCTTTGGAAAAAATTAAAATCATTCATAAGGGAAAACTATTGACAAGGGAGATAATTCGTGAAAGTATTGGACCTAAATCTGTGTTGCAGCTAATTGGTGAGAAAGCAGCCAATGAACAAGGACTGGACAAACGGGATATTGATGTAATGATGAAGCAATTGGGGGTTGAAAGAAATGCAGCTGTTAATACATTAAGACAAAAGGGTGATTTAATAGATGCTATTATTGAAGCTGCCAATAAAAGTTAAACTTGTCACACTTCTTGATGTTAGATTCCAATATCCCATGTTCCAGAGAAGAGCCATTGTTAGTTTTAAATCCAGATCCCACTTGAAAAGCTGACTAGCAATATGCTATGCACTCATTGTCATGCATGTACAAAGTGAAATGAAACGAAATGAAATGGGGTTTATCGTCTTACTTTTCTGCTCCTAACATGGGCAAATGAAGACGGGCTTACGCCACAAAGTGTGCTGTGAGGGAAATTTTGCCCGGGCATCGGCACTACGGCGTACTCTTATATCGAATTCCAACTGCCAAGGGATCTTTTACATGCATGCCAATGGGACCTCGGTTTTTTGTCCCATACAAACGACCAGTCAGCTGTCCTTGTCAGGCCCACCATCCTGCATCACTGAATAGGTGAAACCAGGCCTGAAAATTTGGATGCACTTTCTCAGCCAATGTCGGGATCAAACACCCGACCTCCAGACTGACCAGCCAGTGCATTACCCACTTAGCCTCGTGATCCCCTCCCCGTATGTAGAAAGTGGCGGGAGTATGATATTTGCTTAGGATGTGTAAGGGGTTTCAGGGGTGATTTGTGGTACATATCTTAAGTTGAATATACCGCCATCCCACCCTACCATCCCAACCAACTCTAAAAAAAAGCTCAAATCTACATTCATGTTTCATTGAAATAGAATAATAAGTTAATTTTTTTATACTGTTATTTTCGATCTTTGTAAAAAAGTCTCCTTCCTCGCATAAGTCAGTCAGATAACTTTAGCCTCCAGAAGGTCAACAAGATTTTTTTAAAAATCAAGGGCTTCTTCATCTCATGAGCTTAAATGATGTGTAAAATTTTCAAATCAATCAATTAAGTGATAACTTCAGCCTCTAGAGTGTGGATGATGGACCTACACATGGACATACAAGGGTGACAACAGTATATGATCACTTTTCTGTGTTGTTATGGTTTTAGTATCACAGAGCTTTACAGACAGTTGGATAAAGCTTTGATAGAGTCATTTACTGAGAAATTGATGAAATGGGGTATAACATACATGTACTACTTGTCTGCTCAGGGGTCTTATGAAGATAGGCTTATGTCATACAATATTCGGAGGGAAATTTCGCGGAGACAGCGACTCTCATATCAAAGTCCAACCGCCGAGGGGTCTTTTACGTGCACGCCAATGTGTACACTAGAGGAGTAGATTCCAGTTAACTGTTGTGGAGGTATGTTTCGTTGCCTGACAATGACGTGTTGTCCAGAAGTATCAAGATTCCGCGTTGTGTAAGTGCCTGGTTAACCAATCATGTATGTATTCTTGAATTGACAGAATTGCAATCGAGTCGCACGGAAGTGAATTCTGCCACATATTAGCTCCACTGAGAGTAGATAGTTGTAGCTCTGTGTTCAGAATGAGTTCTGACAGTCCGTAATAAAGCGCCCCACATGTGGTGAATGGTCAATCCACTGGATCAAAATATGCGTTGTTGCCTGAACGTTATTAATCGACTGACTGATACCTATTGACAATACCTTTTCAGAGAGGGTGGTGGATGGGGGTTCCACGCAACACAAACTATGTCATTTTAGGACTAACTTATGGTAAAATTACATTTCAATAATATTCGTGCGTGCATGGGTCTTGAGCAGTGGATGACCCAGAGAAAACCCACAAACAGGCGACAACACTCCTTGCCATGTGCATGTGACCAATCGAAACCAGGCGCTTGACTAATTGACAGACCAGATGATCTGAGCATACGAGTTGGACCATTCGTATGGAACAATATATAATCCATGGCAGTTTCTCTATTTAAAAATTTGGAGTAAATAGAGAATCTCCTACGAGTCTTTTTTGATATCAAAAAATATCAACACAAGTTGATGAAGTAAAAAAAAACCTGAGGCTCTAGCGATTTTTATACGCCCACATTGAAATGTGGTTGTATATTGTCGTCGCCCCCGTCCGTCCGTCCGGCCGGCCGGCGTCCACAATTGCTTGTGGACGCTCTAGAGGCTAAAGTTAATATCCGATTGACTTTAAATTTATACACAGTGTTTAAGGTCATGAGACGAAGAAGCCTATTGTTTTTCAGTGATTTCCGATAATAACTATCAGAGTTATAGCCCTTGATCACTTCAAAAAATCTTGTAGACGTTCTAAAAGCCAAAGTTAATATCCGATTGACTTTAGATTTATACACAGTGTTTAAGATCATAAGACGAAGAAGCCTATTGATTTTCAGCGATTTCCGATAATTAGTGCCAGAGTTATGGCTATTGATCACTTCAAAAAATCTTGTGAACGCCCTAAAAGCCAAAGTTAATATCCGATTCACTTTAGATTTATACAGTGTTTAAGGTCATAAGACGAAGAAGCCTATTGATTTTCAGCAATTTCCGATAATTAGTGCCAGAGTTATGGCCCTTGATCACTTCAAAAAATCTTGTGGACGCTCTAAAAGCCAAAGTTAATATCCGATTGACTTTAAATTTATACACAGTGTTTAAGGTCATAAGACGAAGAGGCCTATTGATTTTCAGCGATTTCCGATAATTAGTGCCAAAGTTATCTCCCTTGATCACTTCAAAAAATCTTGTGGACGCTCTAAAAGCCAAAGTTAATATCCGATTGACTTTAGATTTATACACAGTGTTTAAGGTCATAAGACGAAGAAGCCTATTTCCGATAATTAATGCCAGCGTTATGGCCCTCGATCACATCAAAAAATCCTGTGAATGCTCTAGAGGCCAAAGTTAATATCCGATTGACTTTAAATTTACACACACTGTTTAAGGTCCTGAGATGAAGAAGCCTACTGATTTTTATCGATTTCAAATAATTACTTCCGGAGTTATCTCCCTTGATCACTTCGAAAAAACTTGTGGCGCTGTAGATGCCAAACTTATAAATCATCCGATTGACTTCAGATTGATACACGTTTAAGGTGTTGAAACGAACAAGTATTTTGATTTTCAATGAATTTTGATAACTGAACAGCTAAATCCATGATGTTAAATGTTTCCTATACTAATTGTTAGCTTGGGGCAAAACTTTATAAAAAGCAAACAAATTCTAATGATTTTCAGATAATTACACAGTGAGTTGTTACTCAGATTTGAGTGTATTACAAATGTTTTATTACCCAAAAAAAAGTAAAAATATGCGACAACCCTTGTTGACTGCCCGGACGATTTAGCTGCTGTGGGCGTATGTTTCGTTGCCTGGCAACCTATCTTTTTTTTTACTTTATCAACGAGTGTTGATATGTTTTGATATCAAAAAAGACGAGTTGGAGATTTTATGTATCACCCAATCCTTTCTTACATGCACAAATAAATAAATATATTTGTTTGGTATAGATTTCACTTTTACTGAATCTGAATACACTACAGTGTAGTGATACATCATTTTTGACAGCAGTTTATCCTATTGCAAAGTCCTATATATTGAACCAGTATTTCCTTCCAGGTCAATTAAATAAAAACAGTTTCTTTTTAACAAAAAAAGAAGTTACTTTTTATTTAAAATAATTGATTTCTTTAGAATAAAAGAAAGAAGTTCCTTTTTGATTGACCAATCAAATTCATGTAAGATATCACAGTAGATTATGTAATTTATCACACAAGCGATATCTACTGTAACAAAAAAAAAAGATGTTTCCTCATTCCTTGTGGCTTATCTGAATTTTCTGTCTTTAAATCAGAAACAAACAATGTGATAAATTAAGATCGGTCGGTCTGTGATATGCTTCATGACTTATGGCAATAAAAAATATTCTATTTTACCACGAAGGCATCAATCATTTGATTTCAAGGATAAGTTACAAAATACATTGGAACATATATTGGATCCTATTTCGTCTATGTTAATTCACTAATTGTATAAAAAGAATAAATCTTTCTACACTTGGCAGTGTCCTAATTTATGTAAAATACGTTTCAAAACATTCTAGGGTGAAATATGCCTTTTCGTTTTTGCCGTTTCTTTTATTCGTATCCGGTAGGCCGAATATCCCTTCTATCGTACTGGGTCTACTTCTGTTGTTGTAATTTCTCTAGAATACGTTTCAAGAGATCCTCCGATGACGAATGTCTTTTCAATTGTTCTGGTTCTTTTTCCATTTGATTATTCTTGTCGGGTAAGTCAGATTTCCCGGTGTCTGGCATTTCAGTTTCAGAAATTGGTGGAACGCGGCCTGACAAATCACGTAGATCATCCTTGATCATTTGCAGAAGATTTTCAAATTGATCTTTAAGTTCTATCATTTTGGCTGCTGCAACTTCCAATCTCTCTTGTTTCACTGCCATGGCCTCTTCTTCCGATGTAATAGCTGAAACCCTTTCTCGTATAGTTTTAGCCTTTTCCGCCATACTTTGTGATATCCTTTTTAGCAATTCTACCAGTTCAGCACCGGTTTTTTCTAATTCCATTTCCGACATTAGGGGTAAAGCGGATTCTATCTCGCTAGTCGAAGCACTGGGCCCCGTATCTTCAGTTTCATCTGCCATTTCATTATCCGAATCCTCGTCTATATCTAACTCCTGTGGGTTCAGGGGCTCCGTGTTTTCAACTGGGGACGTGTCCATTAAATCGGATCCCTCATCTAGATTGTCCGTTTGTTCTCCTTCTTGCTCAGAATTAAGTTGTTCAGATCCATCTGGAACAACCGATTCTGGCTCATCCTGGATGGAGGATTCTGTTCCTTCCAGCCCGAGTGGCTCAGATCCATCCGGTCCAAGCTGCTCTTGGCCGTCTTCGACAGATTCGTCGGGTCCTACTTCCGATTCATCTGCGTCTTGTGCAATTTCTGCAGGTGGTCCAAGCTGATCTGGTCCAACTTCCTCAGTTTCATCGGTTTCAGGTGGGTTCAGTGCATTGCCTTCTTGTGGATCTTGTTGTGTTTCTTCTGCTTCATTTGTATTACTTGCTGGTCCAGTGCCTGTTGAAGAGAAATTCATAAATTAGATACGTGTAGGTGATAATGTAGTTTATTTAATAGAATTTATGTCTCGCTAAGTAATATAAAATATAGCAGAGGAATGATACAGATTATTGCATACAAATTATCCCAGAACTTGAATGATCGCTTGTTCGACCCACAAAACCTAAAGCAGTTGCGGACAGTTCTACGGATCTGGAGTATTAAAACACAACTCAACATAAAGGTTTGGTACATTTCCAAACTTATTAGTATAGTGTATTTATGTAGTATATTTATATATACATTTTATATGCACGGCGTCTTTAAATGCGACTTTTGCATCAATGAGCTTATATTAAATGTAATAACCTTTGGCTTCAAATGATATATAGACATATATGTATATGACAACCAATAAATCACGCCCTAGACCATCGGACGGTGTATTCCCGCGAAGGCGCAGTTACAGAGCGTGACCAAAATTAATCCTTCCCGCGAAGGCGCAGATATCGACTTGTCGGCTTTCGTTTGAAGAGAGACATGTTGTTATTAGAGCCCAATTAACGGTGTAAAAGATTTTATGAATTTATGTTCAATCTGAATTTTATTCACCAATTGGCAACTAATGATTAACATAACGCTAACGCTACAATATACGTCCACATTCCTGCTTTGATTGATATGGTACTTTGTCAAGAAGGCTAGGCGTTTGGTTTGTTTAGCGTTGAGGGTCGTGCCTCAACATCAATAGTTGCCGTCCTTAGAGTATAAGGAATAAGTATACCAAGATAATCCATTCAGAATTGTGCCTTCCTAACGCTAAAGGCAAAAAGTGGGCGTGGCCCTGCCCCTGGGGGTCGGGACATTCATCAAAATCAATAGTGGACGCCCTCAGGCTATAAGGAATACAAGTACCAAGCTGCTTCATTCAGAATTGCGGCCTGTAAACGACAAACACAAAAATTGGGCGTGTCTTGCCTGTGGGAGTTGGGACATGCAGTTGACGTCCTTAGGCTATAAGGAATACATATCCCAAGTTTAAAGACGATCCATTAAGAATCGTGGCCTGTAGACAACCCCTGGGGGTTAGGAAATCACCAAAAACAATACGGATCATCTTTAGGGTATAAGGAATAGGTATGTAAAGTTTTAAAAGGATCTGTTAAGAATTGCATCCTGTAGGCGAACACACGACACAAAAGCATTGGGCGTGGCTCTGTCCCAGGGGGTCCGGCATGCACCAAAAATAATAGTGGTCAGCCTTAGGGTATAAGGAATAAGTATAAAAAGTTTTCAAGACGATCGATTAAGAATTGTGGCCTGTAGCTGACACACAGACAGACGAAAAGAAAATGGGCGTGGCACTGTCCCTGGGGGTCGGGCATGCACCAAAAACAATAGAGATCTTCCTTAAGGTACCAAGAATGAGCATTCAAAGTTTCAAGATGATACATTAAGAAATGCAGCCTGTAGACGACAGACAAATAAATACAAGAAATGGGTGTTGCTGTCCCACGGGGGTCGGGCATGCACCCAAAACAAAAGGGATCATCCTTAGGGTATAAGGAATAAGTATTTTAAGTTTCAAGATGACCAATTAAGAATTGTGGCCTGTAGGCGACACACAAAAAGAAAATAGGCGTGACTCTGCCCCTGGGGGTTGGGCATGCACCCCAAATGATAGGAATGTTCCTTAGGGTACAAAGAATAAGCATTCAAAGTTTCAAGATGATACGTTAAGAAATGTGGCTTGTAGACGACAAACAAATAAATACAAGGAATGGGCGTGGCTCTGCCATTGGGGGTCGGACATGCACCAAAAAACAATAGGGATCATCCTTAGGGTGTAAAGAGTAAGTATACAAAGTTTTAAGAAAATCCAGATAGAATTGCAGCCTGTAGGCGACAGACACACAAAAAGAAAATAGGCGTGGCTCTGCCCCTGGGAGTTGGGCACGCACCCCAAATGATAGGGATCATCCTTAGAGTATAAAGAGTAAGTATACAAAGTTTGAAGAAAATCCAGTACGAATTGCGCCCTGTAGGCGATACACAAAAAGAAAATGGGCGTGGCTCTGCCCCCGGGGGTTGAGCATGCACCCCAAATGATAGGAATGTTCCTTAGGGTACAAAGAATAAGCATTCAAAGTTTCAAGATGATACGTTAACAAATGTGGCTTGTAGACGACAAACAAATAACTG